>CM038558.1:14902500-17302500 GCA_021527575.1 Ensete glaucum
ACAAGGAAAAGTAAGAGTTACTAATCATTTTATGTTTCCTTGAAGTTCCTTTTATCTATCTATCCTTGCACCACCACTACTAATTTACTCACCATGCACTGCATATAAAAGTGCAGCGAGGTTCTCTTGACACGTCCATACAACCTTAAATGATTATCTCATTGTAAATACAATCATATCCATCCGTAATTGTTTGCAAATGTAAATATTTCTTATTCATCTCAGTGACACTAAACTTTTGCATGCATTATTCCCAACTGCTTAACATTTTAATTTATAAATCACAATAGGACAATGGGCCCAAAAACATCACACAATACTTTCAATGTATATAACATTGAATTGAACTGCTTGTGTGCAGCCAGAATTTGAGGTCAACTCCCAATCCATTAAGGTTCTCAAAGTTAGGTTTTATGCTAACTTCAACCAGATGCATCTTAAAGTCTGTGCAAAGGATATGAACAAGAAAAGCCCGCTAAAAAGCCATGAGACTAACTGGGTGATTGTTACAACCTATATTATTTAGTATACATCAATTCTTAGGGCATATTCAGTGTGCTTGGTTAATTAAACAATGGAATGTATGTGACATCATAACATAAGACTACTATTGTAAAATATTATACAAAATTGTAACTCCTATATCGGTGCCAATAGGCCCTCTAATTGCCCTCACCAAATCTATGTAGTTTTAGGTTTACTTGGTGGGATTGTATGGATTTTCTGAAACACGATATATATTAAATTACTAGACAAACACGACTTGATTTAAACTAAGTTATGCTGGACCAATAAATACCACTAGTAATGGTTCGAGCAGTTTTGCAATCCATGATGCCAAGATTCACAAAAAAATCTTAGAATCAAAGCAAGCCAGATTAATAATTTCCTCTCTTCACACCCACTGTTTTGAGTGGACAATCCAAACAGCCCTCCGAGTATCTGACAGCATCATGACAACAACAAATAACATCTCAATGAGTCCAAACCACATTACAAGATAATGATATAAAACAAAAAAATTGTCCACAAAATAATCATCCAAAAGAAAACCAAATCAAGAGAGCTACTTAGTTTAGCTGAGAGCCTAACTAAGCTCCACTGGAAGCCTGAAACCAACAAATACAAAGATGTGCATTAATTAATTTTCTGAATCTCGACTAACCATTAGGGTCCACCGGAGAACAAAATCTAATGCAAGTTGCTGTTAAGCATTTTAAGAACACAAATACAAAAGTCAGACAAATGGTACCAACAGAGACTGCATTGCTGGTACGCATGGTGCATACCAATACACATGATTAGTCCTTGGTAAAATGAACAACATAACAGCAACCACCAAACTCATCACAAACACAGCAGGGAGTGACCTAATCACAATCAGAATATGATGATCTTATGGACCAGTATTTAACTTAAATTTCAGAGTCAAAAATCCAAACATATTCAAAAACTAAAATAAGAATCAGTTTATAGGCATTATTTAAAATGATAAGAGTATGAAACAGTCAGTAGCCTATGCCATTATTGAAGTCAAATCAAATACCTTAGACAATGCGAAGAGTTGGGAATGCATGCCACTCTGATCACGGTTAAAATTGGGCCCAAGACACTCCATCAGTGCTACAAAACACCAAAAGGACTCGGCCTCATCCTTCATAACATATAATATTGGTGACAAAAAATCACTCATCCCCTATAAGCCAGAACACAATTAAGATTCTCCAGTTAGAAAAAAGGACACATAAAAGTAAAGAATCTACAAATTGACAGCTTTCAATCAACTAGGGGCAACAAATAAAAGGAATCGAGCAAGACAATAAGCACATCTAGAAAAAACATAAATAAAAAATCACATATATGTTTCATACATACACGACTTCCAACAAAATGTAAGCACAAGCTTTGACTTACCGATCCATACCAGTGTACCGACATATTGTCGGTACCAGTATCGGGTGGTACACATAATGCATACTGCCCAGTATATTAAAATATAATATAATATTCTTATAATATAATATTATATAGTATAATATTAATATATCAAATATATTTTTAAAAAGAAAAGAAAAGGGGCGACGTCACCTAGATCTTTTCCTCGTGCGGGGAGACGACAAATATATTTTAAAAAAGAAAAGAAAAGGGGCGACGTCACCTAGATCTTTTCCTCGCGCGGGGAGACGTTCCGTCTCCTCGCGCAGGAGAAAAAGCAGGCGAGGGAGCTCGGGCGGCGATGGCGCGTGGATGACCTGTGGGTGATGATGGCGCACAGGCGAGGACGACACTAGGTTTTCTTCTTCTCCTCTTCTTTTTTCTTCTTTTCCTCTTCTTCTTCTTCTTCCCTTTTTCTCCCTCAATCGACCGCCAACGGCCAAAATCGATTGACGACGGTCGATTTCTCTCTCAATCGGTCGCTGACGGTCGAAATCGACCACGATGGTTGTTCGCGTACTTACAATCTGGCGGTACAGGTCGAAATTGTAAACCTTGTGTAAGTACACATTTTTCAATTGTACCAGGGGATAATATATCCTTAAGCACAAGTTCATAAAAATACAGTGACAACTAGAGAATGGGAGGAACTTTAAAAATCTATAGTTGCCCTTCACCATATGGGAGGAACATAAAATTGCATCTTATAGAACCATCATTATATTCAGTAAGAAAATAAAAGGTGATTTAAATGAAGTAGATGAATTTGCTTGTATCAAGGAAACTAGCAACCACGGTTTAAAATCTAGGTTTAATACTAATACCAATTGATGGTTAGACCGATACATAAGGATCCATGTACAACACTCGGCATGGGTTGGTACCTTCCGGCCAAGAATGAAAGTCAGAGAGACAAGCAAGGAGAGAGAAGAGGAGAGGAGGCGGAGGAGCTGGTGATCCAGATGAGGCAATGATGATAGAGCAAGGAGGCGGAGGTAGAGGAGGGGAGAAAGACAAGGAGCACATGAGAGAGAAAAAGAAAGTGTGTGTGAGAGAAAGAGAGAAAGAAAAAAAAATAAAACAAAAAATAAAAAGGAAAAAATTACAAACAGCTACTAAAAAGATAAAAAATTATTGGTACTTACGTTGGGTGGTAACCTTACTCTCCCATAAATAATGAGATTACAGAATGATACAGCATAAGCCAGACAACGAAATCGGATATAAATCGCTCAGTCCATCTCTTGTTTAGTTTGCAACCTATAAAGTATGACCTGTACCAACCTTTATGGGCGGTATTTAAAACCTTGCCTTCAACTACTCTTGTCACCTCAACTTTTTCTCTTATTTACTAATCAAAACACATACACACAATTTAGCACACATTTTCTTAATTTTTGTCCCACATCTAGATGCTAATTTTCTTGATAGTCAGGTTTGTCACTGATAAAATCAGTAGGTGAGCTTATAGCACACTACAGCATATACCAGACAAGATTGGATAAAATTGCTCAGCCTGCATCCCGTTTACTAGCTATCAGACCTATAAGGTCTGACCAATACCAACAGTCAAGCAGTATTTAAAACCTTTCCTTCAACTATTGGTGTCATCTGTCATAGACATTCTCCTTGCCAAACTCAAATCTAACAAGATTGTTTCTTCAATTACACTAATACACAAAGGAATAGGGCCACAAATATCATTGTCCACCTGGAAATAAAGCTACCATATCCTGTAAATTGACCATAGTAAAAAGACAAAACACTTTTTTTTCAAAAGAAAATAATTTCTTCCATCAGATGAAGCAATTAAAATATTTGCAACTCAACAGTATCAAATACAAAGCTACCTACCAAAAATGTAACAGGACAATAAATATAAACAGTTTTAATAACATATAACCAGTTTGAAAGAGAAAAGCTTTATATGTGAATTAATTGTTTGAACTTCAAGTCAAGTAACTGTAGCACTAGTATTTAAAAAATTACAACAGTATTACTTTTACCTGACAGTAACCCAGGTCAAAATTGTAGAAAGAGTAAGTCAATAGTATGTCACGCAAAACTGTTACATTTGGATTGTCATCCCCTTCGTAGTAAGCAACAGATCTGTCTGTTCTCACCTTGCCAATGTCAATAACAGTTCATCAGAACAAGAAAGCTGAACATGCACTAACTTCTATGTTAAACTAATTCAAGTATTTGCTGAGCATAAGAATGGATCATTATTTTTACCACATCCTTATCAATAAGGCCTTTCCGTTCCCTGAATTTTGTAAATCTTTTAGCTTGCGCAGCTGAGATACTCTGCACATGTACAAATAAAATTGTCCTAAAAAGTTGTAAATAAATCAGTAAGAACCATGTAAAAAACTTGAACCAGTTAAATTAAAAGTACCAAGGCATTTAAAGTAGGAAATGAAGAGACTTAGGTTGCAGATAATAATGTTTTGATGAGACATGCAGTCATGCTGCTTCTATATAAGAAAGAGGTAACCTAACTACCTAAGCTTCATCACAACAAAATCTTTATCAGACGAAATGATAGATGATATCATATTTTGCCAAATTTGGCTACTTTATGTCGAGATCTAGATTAAAATCATCAGCAATTTTATGAAACAAAAAAAACAATTTATAGTTATTCCAGATTATTCTTGATGGTTCAGAATACATCATCAATTAATCCAGCCTACTTATAGTTATGAAGCAAGGCACATAGGATATACTTGTTTAAGTAACTCAAACCAGTAAACTATCAATGGCAGAGATTATGACAGAAATTATGGCTGAGATTACGAGATTTATTTTACCATAATTAGTCTATTAGCTGTGTATATATTCTTACCTAAAATAGATTATCAATAATCAGTGTATTAGCTGTGTATATATTTTTACCTAAAATAGATTGTATAGCAATTCTTATTTAGTGGAAAAGATTCTCAAGAGGAGATCATTCAACCATTTATTCAAACTTGTCATGGTACCAGAATTAGGTTTTCGAATCCATAATTGAATATTCGAATTACCATCAGCTTTGCTTCCGTCTTTGGAAGTTTTCTGATCTGCTTTTATCTTTCTTATTCTAGGTTGATTAATTTTTTATCAACAACTTCACTTTGAGGATTCTTTTTTGGTCGATCAACTTGTGGTTGCCTGCATTGCATTGAGATATCTGCATTTGGAATTTTTTTGTGAAGATTTTTAGCTTACAAACATCTAAAGAGGGTATAGAAAATAATCCTAATGGTGGAGTCATATAAATTTCTTCCTTAAGATCTCCGTGCAAAAAGACGTTCTTAACATCCATCCATCGCAATTGCCAACCTATAGAAGCAGCGATAGCTAGAACAAGTCACACCACTATCATCTTTGTATAATTTCTGATCAACAACTTTGCTTTGAGGATTCTTTTTTGGTCGATCAACTTGAGTTGCCTGCATTGCATTGAGATCTTGCATTTGGAATTTTTTAGTGACCATTTTAGCTTACAAACATCTGAAGAGGGTATAGAAAATAATCCTGATGGTGGAATCATATAAATTTCTTTTTAAGATCTCCATGCAAAAAGGTATTTTTAACATCCATCTATCGCAATGACCAACCCATGGAAGCAGCGATAGCTAGAACAAGTCACACCGTCATCATCTTTGCTACAGGTGCAAATGTCTCCTTATAATCTACCCCATACTCCTATCGATTATCGAGTGCCACCAATCTCACTTTATATCTGCCAAGTGAGCCATCAAACCGTAGCTTAATGGAATATACCCATCTACAACCAATGGGCTTAACACTAGTAGGACAAGGAACAATATTCCAAGTATGATTCTCCTGAAGAGCTTGAAATTCTTCTTGCATAGCTTTCACCCAACATGTATGTTTACTTACCTGAGAATAAGAGGTAGGACCTATAGTATTAGCTAAAGTGGCAGAGAAACAATACATGACTGATACAGGGGGTTCTCAATAGTAGTGATTTAAAAAGCGTTAGGCGCCAAAAAGCGCCAAGGTCCCAAAACGCCTGAGGCGCTAGGCACTCGCCTAAGCGCTCACCCGGGCGAAGCAAGACGCTCTAAAATATTAAAATATAAATAATATAATATAATTAATAAATATAAGTATTTAAATATAAATATAATATTAAATTAAAAATCTATCATTAATAGTAATATTACTTACTATTAGTAATAGTTAGACAAGGAGAAAAGGGGAGAAAATCTATCGTTAACAGTATATTATTTATTGTTAGAAGGGGAGAACATAACTATTAACAATAAAGGGATATAAAAAGTCACGAAAATGGGAAGAGAAGCAGTTGTGGGAAGCTGCAAGCTGGTAGCTTATGGGTCTCGCTGACCAGATGTGAAGTATAACCATCCATTCCGAGCTAACGTTGTCTTGACTCGAAAGGCATGCAACCAACACACCATTTCGTATATATAAAGAAGAAATCACATCTAATAAGGAAACATAACATCCACAAATATCATATAAATTCATTTAATTAGTTTCGATGCTATGAACAACGATGGACGCAGATAAGAGGAAGACTCGAAAGTCGTAAGAAGAATGTCATGACGGTCTTAACGACAACGCAATGTGAGCAGAATAAAGATGGATGGATGGATAGCGAGTAGACAACAAAGAAAACAAAGGGCAACGATGAGAGCGGCGACAATAGAGGAATCGAGAAGACTTGGTCGCGAGAAGACTCGATTCTTGAATCTACGGGAGGCAAGTAAAGCGCCAACGGAGGCACTAGGAGAAATCGTCGATGGTGGGGCGAGGGAGAAGGTGCACGCTAGGGTTGGGAGTCGGGGTCGCGCGTAGTTTTTAAGGTAACTGCGTGCGTTAGTTGGTTCTATTGAACCAGCTAACACATTTAAGCAAACCATACTTAAAAGTCCGTCCGGCTAATATCAACCAAGCGCCGCCGCGCCCTGCCCAGCGGCGACCTTATCAAGCGTGCCACTCATCCTCATATGAGGCGCTCGGGCGAGGCACGCTAGTGTTGGGAGTCGGGGTTGTGCGTAGTTTTTAAGGTAACTACGTGCGTTAGTTGGTTCGATTAAACCAGCTAACACACATTTAACCAAACCATACTTAAAAAAAAGTCTGGTCCGGTTGCCTAATATCAACCAAGCGCTCGATCACGCTTTAATCAACCGTAATGCCTTTGCTCCTTGAACTGCTCGTCACTTTTTCTTGCTTGTACATATGTTTGGCGCTTGTTTTGCCTTGAGTTTACATGTTTTACCTAAGAAATATGAGCGAAAGTAGTGTAGAAGGCTGCGAACGATCGCATCGCTGGAGCCAAAACAAAACATTTTTGGGTCTTTTTCATGTGCCACGACAACCTTTTGAGCGGTGCGAAATGTCACCATTTCAAGACCTTGAACCCCGGTGGCACCGGTGGATGGGGTTCCGGGTATATGTCGCGTAGGCATTCAAGAATTGAACTTGTCTTGCGTCCGATACCTTGGGAACCGTCGTTTGTGGACTTACCGCCTTCCAACCCTCCAAAGTCCTATTTCGCTCTCTCTCTCTTTTCTTGCACTCAAGGTGTTCGATAAATTGCTTGTCTGACTTTCCGCCATGACGGGATGTGTCCGCCGCTCAATTAACCAACTTCTTCTTCAGAGGTCCCACGGGCCTTAAGAGGTTGTAAGAGGGCGACCCTTTGACGGAAACGATTGGGCGTTGTATGACTTAGGCAATCCCTAAGTCCAATAGTGAGCAAGGTTGCTCTACGACTTAGGCAATTTCAGCTAAGTCTTGAGGGTGCCGCCGCTTAGGCAAACTTTAGCTAAGCCCGTGATGGTGGTATCGAGCAGCAAGCAATTCATACGAATGAAGAAGATTCGCAATCTCGCCATGGTGAAACATCGTGGTGAATCGAGCAAGATGGGGCAAGGAGAGAGACCCGCCTTGATGTTCTCGAAGCGAGCGTGGAGGAACTCTACGAAGGCCAGCGAGGGCTACTTAGGGTAGAGAGCTCGCTAGAAGAAGCTGAATCTCGGATCGAGAAAGTTGAATCTATGATGGATCAACTGACAGAGGACACCAAAGATTCCATACGACACCTACATGAAGTTGTGGCGGAACTCACGGCGAAGGTGATGGTGTTAACAAGGACTCTTGATGCGGGAGGGAGCAACACCCGCGCTGCACCACCACAAAACTTCAGGGCACCAGAGCCGCAGTGCTACGGAGGTGCTAGAGATGCCAAAGAGCTCGAAAACTTCCTGTTCGACATGGAACAGTATTTTGCTACAAGGCTTGATTCGAAGAAACCAAAGTTGCTATAGCAACAATGTATCCGAATGGGGATGCAAAACTTTGGTGGCGAACCCGTTGGGAAGAGATCCAACAAGGCCGATATCAAGTGGATACATGGGAGACTTGCGAGAGTTGAGAACTCGGTTCTTACCGGAGAACACGAGTTTGTCGCAAGAAGGAAACCGAGACAACTCCGCCAAAGTACAACAATCCGAGACTATGTGAAACAATTTTCAGCGATCTTTGGATATACGGATATGTCCGAGAAAGACAAACTATTGACTTCCTCGATGGCTTGAAGCCATGGGCACAACAAGAACTACATCGAAGGAATGTCACCGATGTAGTCGGGCAATACCATGGAAGGCTAATCGACTTTGTTTCTTCGGAGGATTTGAGAAAGAAGAAACAATCTTCGGGAAATCGCCCATCTAAATACTCTCGAGCGAAGGAGTCTGGGGGCGAGCAAAAGAAGAAGAATTTCCACAAGGGACCGGGCTCAAGAGGTAGAGTCCCAAAACCTACTGGATGCTTCTTGTGTGGAGGACCGATGGGTGAGGGAGTGCCCGCAAAAGGCACTCAATGCGTTGACGATCGATTCTACCGTAAGTCGACAAGGGCAAAGCAATCGCCTTAGTTCGAGTAGTTCGACTCGAGCGGCGTGAGGCGTCGCAGGACCCAGGATGGGAGCAATGCGGTTGTTGAATGCATTGCGGGTCAAGTGGGGAGAATACAAAGGTGAAGCCACCGAAGGCAGGAAGCAGCGAGTTGATGTATGTGGACATCAAGCTCAATGGCCGAACAACCCGTGCAATGGTGGACACGGGCGCGACCCACAATTTTATTGCCGATCGCGAAGCTAAGCGACTGGGACTAATATTGGAGAAGAGCCCAAGTCGTATGAAGGCGGTGAACTCGGAGGCCAAGCGGATCTCCGGACAAGCAAAGGGGTCCCCATCAAGATCGGGACATGGAACGGAGCACGACTTGATGGCGGTGCCATTAGACGACTTCCAAGTGATTCTCGGAATGGAGTTTATGCACGCAAAGAAAGTTGGTGCCAATACTGTTCTGAACTTCTTGTGTCTAATGGGAGGCGATGATCCTGCATGGTTCCAGTTTAGTAGGGACCAAGGACCTACAACAAATATCGGCTTTACAATGAAGAAAGGGGTGCGAAAAGGTGAATTAACCTTTAGGCGCATGAAGCTAGAGACACTTGACGGGAGGCCATTCAGAACCCGCCATTGTGGCGAACATCCCGAAGGAGTTCTCGGATGTGATGCCAAAAGAGTTGCCGAGAACTCTACCACCACGCAGGCGTGGATCATCGATGGAGCCGGAGTTAAGCCTCGTGAGACCACCATACCGCATGGCCCCTCCGAGTTGGTGAATTGAGGAAGCGTTAGATGAATCGCTAAGCGGTGGTCTCATCCGCAGCCCAGCACCTTCGAGCTCCATTTTTCGGAAGAAACAAGATGGGAGCCTCGATTATGCATCGATTATCGAGCCCTTAATAAGATGACGGTGAAGAACAAGTACCCTATCCCACTCATCGCGGACTTGTTCGATCAATTGGGCAAGGCAAAGTACTTCTCCAAACTCGACCTTCTGGCCGTATTGGCGCATCGCAGAAGGTGATGAGGCGAAGACTACCTGTGACCGTATGGAGCATTCGAGTTTTGGTGATGCCTTCGGCAACCAACGCCCCCCACATTTTGCACTCTCACGAATCACCGCTCAAAGAATATCGGATAAGTTTGGTCGTCTACTTAGGCGACATCGCCGCCTATAGCCAAACACTTGAGGAGCATGTTAGACACCTCCGAACAATTTTCAAAGTTCTCGTGGAGAACACCTTATTCGTGAAGAGGGAAAAGTGCTACCCAAACAGAGATTTTATTCTTGGGGCATCGAATTGGGAATGGGTCCATTCGAATGGACAAGGCTAAGGTGCAAGTGTGGTGGTGGCGAACACCAAAGAAGGTGCGAGTTGAGATCCTTCCTTGGGTTTGTCAACTATTATCGGCGCTCATAGCCGGATATTCGCGCCCCACCGACGGAGTTGCTAAAAAGGAGCCCCGAGATGGTGGACAAATGAGGTGGCATTTCAAGACCAAGGCTGTGTTAGAAGAACTGACTCATCACGGACTATGGAAAGTCTTTTGAAGTCCATACCGATGCTTGACTTTGCTATTGGAGGAGTTCTTATGCGGAGGGTCATCCGGTCCTCGAGTCGCAAGCTCAACGAGACCGAGCGATATATCATGAGAAGGAGATGACGGTGGTCCACTCACGAGTGTGGCGACACTACCTTCCGGGAGCACCATTTGTGCTAAGGACCGACAATGTCGCATTGAGTTACTTAAACTCAAAAGAAACTCTCCCAAAGCAAGCACGATGGCGGGACTTCTTGGTGAGTTCGACATGGTGATGGAGTACAAACCCGGAAAAGCAAATGTCGTGGCCGATGCATTGAGTCGGAAAGTGGAGCTAGTGAATGCTATACTTGGCGGGTGGAGGCCAAGCAAGTCAATCCCAACTTTCTTTCCGTGATCGTGGTTGGGCTATCGAGATCCTCAAGCGGGCTCGATTCAACTCATTAAAGAGGGCAAGGCACGACGATTTTGGGTCGAGGAGGGACTCATCTACACCAAGGGGAACAGAGTTTATGTCCCACGAGCGGATAACTTGAGACGTGAACTCTTGAAAGAGTGTCACGATTCCCTTTGGCGACATCCGGTATCCACCGAACAATGGCTCTTGTGGAGAGGGCCTTCTATTGGCCAAAGATGGGGAGATGTGGAGGAATATGTTCGAACATGCCTTACTTGTCATCAGGACAAGATAGAGCGCAGGCTGGGACTTTTGGAACCCTGCCGAAAGGCCATGGGAGAGCATTTCTTTGGACTTCATATCAAGCTTGCATGAGGGGACTTGGATCGGTACTCGTGGTAGTTGATCGATTTTCAAGCACGCAACATTCATTGCACCCTACATTGCTCGGAGGAGGCTAAGTTGATGATGAAGAATGTGGTTAAGTATTGGGGAGTCCCACACAACATCATTAGTGATCGGGATTCTCGGTTCTTGGGACGATTCTGGACCGAGTTGTTCAAATTGTTGGGGTCTAAATTATACTTCTCCACAAGCCTCCACCCTCAAACGGACGGCCAAACAGAGAGAATTAACTCGCTCTTGGAGCAATATCTTGACTACGTGAGTGCCAACCAACGGATTGGGTGAAGTTGGACATCGCCCAGTCTCCTATAACTTGCGGAGCTCTGATCCAACAAGAGCCCATTTGAGATTATTACGGGACAATGACCATCAACTCCTCATACCACAGTTATTGGTTATACAGGAGTAGCCCATCACCTATCACTCAGAAGAGAATGGCATCGTAATGCAGATATTGCGGGCTTACTTGGAGAAGACTACCAAAAGATGAAGAAATGGGCGACTTGGGAAGGCGACCACAAGAATTTAAAGTTGGTGACATGGTGTTGGTGAAGCTCCAAGATCACTCCAATTCTTTAGACACAAAGTGCATAAAGGATTGGTGCGAAGTATGAAGGGCCTTTCCCAATCATCGCCAGGTAGGCAATGTCTCATACAAGTTGCAACCCGATGGTTCGAATTCACAATGTCTTCCATGCGAGCAACTTGAAAGCCTACCACTCGGATCCGCGAGATGATTCCCGAAATGTTCCAACTCGACTACCCCCACCGAGCCTCTTACGAGAAACGAGTTGAAACTATTCTAGCGGATCGTATAATAAAGCTACCCAATGGAGCGCAACATATAGAGTACTTGGTGAAGTGGCAAAGCTTCCTCAAAGAAGCTAGTTGGGAGCCGAAGATGCCCTACGACATGAAGAAGCTCGCATCAAAGCTACAAGCGTCGGAGGGCGTCGGCTTTAAGTGGGGAGAATGTCACGAGCCGCCAACCGTAATGCCTTTGCTCCTTGAACTTCGTCACTTTTTCTTGCTTGTACATATGTTTGGCTTTTGTTTTGCCTTGAGTTTACATGTTTTACCTAAGAAATATGAGCGAAAGTAGTGTAGAAGGCTGCGACGATCGCTCATCGCTGAGCCAAAACCAAACACCCATTTTGGGTCTTTTCATGTGCCACGACAACCTTTTGAGCGGTGCGAAATGTCACCATTTCGACTTGGAACCCCGTGGCACCGGCCGGATGGGGTTCCGGGTATATGTCGAGGCATTCATCGAATTGAACTTGTCTTGCGTCCGATACCTTGGGAACCGCTGTGGACTTGACGTTCCTACAACCCTCCAAAGTCCTATTTCGCTCTCTTTCTCTCTTTCACGCACTCAAGGTGTTCGATAAATTGCTTGTCAGACGAGTCCGCCAACGATGAACCACTTGCTCTACCACGGGCAGGTGCAACAGCTAAGCCGTGACACACGTGCTCGCCAACGCCTAGGCGGCACCTTATTGAAGCGCGCCACCGGACCTCATTTGAGGCGCTCAAGCCTAGCCGGCCTCGCCCGAGCGCCTCTTTAAATCACTGCTCAATAGAGCCAGCGAAGTAAGCACTAGATCAAGGTCGGGAAGGATTTGTGATGATGGGAGCTGTCATTGCTAATAGACAATATCAGGCTTAAAATGCTCAATTGGTGAAGAGATATCATTAAAAGCTAGAAAGGAGGACAACGTTGGAAGGGGAAACATGTCACTGAAAATAATAATCATGTTAAAAAAAATCACATTTCTAGAAACACGTAGACGATTAGCAAAGCATTATAACACAAAAACCCTTTTCAACAGGGCTACAACCCATAAAAGCACATCGTACTAACAAAGTTGTAAGCTTGTGGTACTCATGAGGAGGCAAGTGAATAAAGCAAACACATCCAAATATATATAGCGTGTGATAATAAGGATGCATACCAAAAAGATGATAACAAGGAGAATCAAAATTCCATTGTCGAGAACGCAGATGCTTAATCAGATAAACTGCAATGGACAAAGCTTCCACCTAAAATTTAGGAGGAACTGAAGACTCCAAGAGTAACGTTAGAACCATATCCAACAATTAATGGCTTTTATGTTCAATTGAGGGGTATAAGGACATGTGTTGAATCTCAGATTTTAGGATTATTACAATCAGGGTTGGCCAAGGTTAAGTCCATGCATCGAGTCGATGCATTTGGGAACTCGCAAGGAGTGTGTCGGAAGCTCGCCGAGGGTATCAGGAGTTTGTCAGGATGGCGCAAGGGAGTTCGCCAAAAGAAGACCGAGACTCGCCGAAAGATTGTCGGGGGTAGCCAAAAAGCTTGCCGAGAGTCGGGATGGTCTTGTAATGGATATTTTGGTAATTATGATTATATTTAATTAAGTTGTAATTAGCATCGTGCAGGTATAGCTATGGTAGGATCAATGAAGTTACAACCAGATGATGGGCCAAGATAAAGCCTAGGCATTGGGCCAAGTTCGGACGATGCAGTGGGATCTCGCCAGAAGGTCGCTAGGAGATTCGTCGAAGGAATCGAGAAGCTCACTGGGAACGCGAAGGGAGATCGCCGGAAAGAAGATCGAAGGACTTGACATAAGATTGCCGGAGGTTGTCGAAATATGCGGGAGTTAGGTCTTAATTAGGCTTAATTGGTCATTAAGTGTTGTAATCATTAAGTCGTAGTTAGAAGTTAGAGTCCTAATTGAGTTATATTTGGAAGGAATTCAAATCCACTACTGGGTTTGGTTGAGGTCAGGTTGAGCTCAATCAATTGACCAAAGAGCTGGTCAACGTAAAAGTCAAAGGGAACCACTTTTACGGAAATTCCAACGGGTAAACCGCTGGTGAGTGGCGGTTGGACTGCCCGTACCACAGAATCCGGGCGGCGGGCATTAGCTTTCGGCAGGTAAACCGCCTAGGTGGCAGGTGAACCGCCCATACCATAGAATCTGGGCGACGGCCAGCTGCTGACGGTAGGTAAACCGCCCAGATCGACGGGTAAACCGCCCGTACCCGGATTTTCCAGATACGGTTGGATTTTGGCTCCGGTTTTGAAGCCAATTTAGGGCCTATAAATACCCCAAGTTTTCTTACATTCAGAACAACACTTTTGGGGGATTACATTTTGGAGAAAATATTGTGTGAGAATTATAAGAAAAAAAAGAGATAAGGGAGAGAGCTTAGAGTTGTAAATCTAGTCTCCCTTGTAAGCTCAAGTGTAAGGGTTTGATCTTCACCCAAAGAAGATTGGTAGTGGATGCCTGTGTGTCTCAATGAGGAGGACTCGAAAGTAGACATAGGTCGTTGGCACCGAACTACTATAAAATTATAAGTGTTTCATACTTGCATTGCTTGAATGTTGTTGAATTGATGCTTCTAACTTAACTAAACTCCTTGAAAGCAAGACGATAAGTTCATTTTCTCAAACGTGATTATCTTTCCGACTTCCTTAACAATTTACTTTTAATCACTCACTTGTTTTATTAAAAACGAAAAGCTTCGGATTTCCTATTCTATCTTATTCAAAAAGCTTTTGATTTAGAAAGAAAAATTTTATCTTGCACTAATTCACCACCCCCCCCCCCTCTTAGTGCCAATTGATCCTAACAACATGATCGTTGAGATATAATACCTTCATGTTGTAAAAAGGCTTGAAAGTCATGTGACATATATTCGCCACCATTATCAAACCGTAAAACTTTAATGCAGGTGAAAAATTGTGTTTCAATATAAGCCACAAAAATTTGAAAAACAGCGAACACCTCAGCTTTGGCGCGTAGAAAATATATCCATGTGAAACAACTATAGTCATCAATGAATGTCACAAAATATTTATACTGCGTATGTGAAATGTTCGGAGTAATACACCAAACATCACTATTTATAATCTCAAAACATATATTAGTACGACACCATAAGTAGGCAAAGATAAAGTTCTACTTTTCCCTAGTTTACAAGTGGAGTAATCAAGAGGCAATATATAAGTATAACACTGATCTTTGTTACCAACGAAACCACGCTTCATTAAATTAGACAAAATCACATTATTTGGATGGCCCAATCGTCTATGCCAAACTTCAACCTTATTTTCAACAATAATAGAAGCCAAAGACAAAGTTCTAGGAATAGTAAATTGCAACAAAAATAATATTCTCATTTTAGGCCCCCTTGCAATTACCTTCCCAGACACCTGATCCTATACAAGACAACCACCACGAGAGAAATGCACATCATAGTTATCACTTACTAACCAACAGAAATTTAGCTAATAGATAATCTAGAAGAGACAAATACATGACAAAAAGAAGGTCCAATATCACCAATAGTTATAATTGGAAGATTATTGTCATTAGCAATATGAATATTGTGTATCAGTATACTATTATATATTATATAATGAATCAGATGTATATTATGTAACAAATCAGATGAGCCAATCATATGACTGGATGCTTCAAAATCAACAAACCAAGGAGAAGAAACAATCTTACATTGGCCCTGATGTCCAAGGGCAAAGAATGTTGTGAAAATCATCTGTTGGACTATTTCTGGAGTAATAACAAACTTGTTGATATTAGTGGTTGTAGATGTAGGACCAACAATGTTAGGGTCTGGAACAGTAGCTTGAAAAGCTTGGGCTCGTCGATTTTCTGGACATGTCGAACATTCCTTGATAATATATCTATTTTACTTACAATAATTGCAAAATTTTTTACCACATTTGCAGGCAATATGCTCAAACTCCTTACAACTGTAGCACTGCATTTGTCCCTTTCCTCGGTTCCTCCCTTAAGTAGCATAAGAAACATTTACAACCTCATATGCCTCCTTAGACGTACTTATAATAGCCTATGTAGTCATTCTCTGTTCTTCACATAACAATTCACAAAGACATACATCTAAAGAGAAAACCGAATTTCAATTTAGCAATCCGACCCGAGCGACTTCTAATTCTAATCTCAATTCAGAAATCGTCTCGTACTATTATCTTGATAATATATGCACTTCAAATAATCTCACATCTCTTTAGTTGTACCAAAGGTGCGTAAATTATTCACCATATGGGCTTCAATAGATCATAAAATCCAAGAGATAATTCGAGTATCCTTTGCCTCCCATTGGCGCAAAAGATGATAAATTTGATAGCCAAGGTCTCTGTAGGTAGATAAGTTTGACTCCTTCCCTTTCAGAAACATTTTGAATTGAAATTCTCATGCTCATAATTCTTTCCTATAAATTTAATAGCCAAGGTCTCCGTAGGTATTCTTCCAAAAAAATTCTCGATGAACTCTTCAAAAAAAAAAAAAGTAATAAATGTAGAGATCTCAATGCAAGGCAGTCAACCACAAGTTGATCGACAAAAAAATAAAAAATCTCAAAGCGAAGTAGTTGATAAGAAATTAATCAACCCAAAATAAGAAAAATACTAGCAGACCAGAAAACCTTGAAAGACAGAAGCATCCTTCCCTTTCAGAAACATTTTGAATTGAAATTCTTATGCTCATAATTCTTTCCTATAAATTTGATAGTCAAGGTCTCCGTAGGTATTCTCCAAAAAGATTCTCGATGAACTCTCCAAAAAAAAAAAAGTAATAAATGTAGAGATCTCAATGCAAGGCAGTCAACCACAAGTTGATCGACAAAAAAGAAAATCTCAAAGCGAAGTAGTTGATAAGAAATTAATCAACCCAAAATAAGAAAAATACTAGCAGACCATAAAACCTTGAAAGACAGAAGCAAAGCTGACAGTAATGAATATTCAATTATGGATTTGAGAACCTAACTCTGACACCATGATAAGTTGTGAGTAAATAGCTGAATGACTTCCTTTTGAGGATCCTTTCTATTAAATAAGAATTGTTGTACAATCTATTTTAGGTAAGAATATATATACAACTAATATACTAATTATGCTAAAATATATCTCATAATCTCTTCTATTGATATCGCGACAATGAGTAGCTTCTTCGATTGCCCACTGATGTCTCCGCTCATCCCTCCTTTCTTCTTCGTTGTGATGCCGGTGGTATCCAACATAATTCAAATATTCTTACCCAACAATTAAGCCCAAGATTAATTTGAATATTCACTTACGATAGAAATTATGGCTGAGATTATGAGATTGATTTTATCATAATTTCTGTCATAATCTCCGCCATTGATATCCACCCTCAAATTAATGTTGGATGATAAAAAAGCACCACTTTGTCAACAAGAAAGTAATATCGGTGCCGGAAGAGAGCCTTAGTAAACACATCAACAGTCTAGAGATCGGTAATGATACGTAGAAAAGAGATTACGCGAGAATTATATGCTTCACGAATGGAGTGATAATCCATTTCAATGTGCTTGGTGTGCTAATAAACTACTGGGTTAGCAGCAATTTGAATAGCACTAGTATTATCCGCATAGAGCAGAGTAGGCTCAATTTGGGGAAACCGAAGCTCACCCAACAATCCCCGAAGCCATACTAGTAGGGAGCCTAAACTATAGTTCTCTGCCAAGGAGGTAGAAATTATGGCAAAAATTATGATTGAGATTACAAGATTTATTTTACCGTAATTAGTGTATTAGTTGTGTATATATTCATACCTAAAATAGATTATTAGTAATTAGCGTATTAGCTATGTATATATTTTTACCTAAATTAGATTGTACAACAATTCTTATTTAATGGAAAGGATCCTCAAGCGGTCATTCAGCCATTTACTCAAAATTTGTCATGGTATCAGAGCCAGATTCTCGGATCCATAATTAAATATTCGAATTACTGTCAACTTTGCTTGTCTTTCAAATTTTTATGGTCCATTATCATTTTTTTTTATTCTCGGTTGATTAATTTCTAATCAGCAACTTCACTTTGAGATTTTCTTTTGCTCGATCAACTTGTGGTTGATAGCCTTGCATTGAGATATCAGCATTTGAAATTTTTTAAAAAAAAAATGACAACTGAGAATTTTTTTGGAAGAATACCTACAGAGACCTTGGCTATTAAATTTACAAGAAAGAATTATGAAGCATGAGAATTTTAATTTAAAATGTTTCTGAAAGGGAAGGAGCTTTGGAGTTACATTGACGGGTCTTCTGCTGCTCCTGAAGATGATAAGGAACTTAACTAATGGGAGGCAAAGGATGCTCAAATTATCTCTTGGATTCTACGATCTATTGAAGCTCATATGGTGAACAATTTATGCTCCTTTAGTACAACTAAAGAGATGTGGGATTATCTGAAACGCATATACCATAAAGATAATAGTGCGAGATGATTTCAACTAGAACTCGATATTAGTAACTTCAGTTAAAGTAATCTCTCTATTGAGCAATATTATTCTGGATGTATTAACCTATGAAGTGAATATTCTGATATTATCTATTCTAAGGTACCTAAAGAGGCCTTAGCCGGCCTTTAGGCGATTCATGAAGTTAGTAGACATGATCAATTTTTTAAGAAACTAAGACTATAATTTGAAATTGCTCGAGCTGGATTGTTGAATAAAAATCCGGTTCCTTCTTTGGATGTATATCTTGGTTTACGCGAAGAACAAAGAATGGCCACACAGGCTGTTATAGGTACATCCAAGAAGGCACCTGAGATTGTCAATGTTTTTTATGATGCTCAAGGGGGGAACTGAGGAAAGGGACAAATGTAGTGCTACAGTTACAAGGAGTTTAGGCATATTGCCCGTGATTGTAGTAGGAAATTCTTCAATTACTGTAAGCAGAATGGACATATTATCAAGGAATGTCCTACAGGCCCAAAAAACTGACGAGCCTAAGCTTTTCAAGCTGCAGTTCTAGACCCTAACATTATTGGCCCTAAATCTGCAACAACTAACACCAATCAGTTTGTTATTACTCTAGAAATGGTCCCATGGAAGATTCTCACAGCATTCTCTACCCTTTGACTTCAGGGCTAAGATAAGATTAATTCTTCTCCTTCGTTTGTTGATTCTAGAGCATCCAATTATATGACTGGCTCACCTGATTCGTTATATAACCTACGAGAGTATATTGGCACACAAAATATTCAGATTGCTAATAACAGTAATCTTCCAATTACAGCCATTGGTGACATTGGATCTTCTTTTCATCATGTATTTGTCTCTCCTGGGTTGTCTACTAGTTTAATTTATGTTGGTCATATGGTGGATAATAATTGGGTGTCATTTCTCCCGATGTGGTTGTCTTGTGTAAGGATCAGGTGCGAGGAAGGTGATCACAAGGGGGCCTAAAGTGGGAAGATTATTTTCATTGCAATTTACGATTCCTAGAATTGTCTTCGGCTTCTATTATTCACCTAAAGTGGTGAATAATTGGCTTTCAAAGAACCCCATATTAGTCATCCTCCTGATAGGTATGGTTTCTCTGTCACTTTAGCTAATACTACAGTTCCTACCTCTTATTCTCAAACAAGTAAACATACATCTTGGGTGAAAGCTATGCAAGAAGAACTTCAGGCTCTTCAGGGGAATCATACTTTGAGATATTATTCCCTGTCCTAATGATGTTAAGCCCATTGGTTGTAAATGGGTACATTCCATTAAGTTGCGGTATGTGGCTCACTTGATAGATATAAAGCGAGGTTAGTGGCACTCAATAATTAGCAAGAGTGTGGAGCATATTATAAGGAGACATTTGCACATGTAGCAAAGATTACGACGGTGCAACTTGTTCTAGCTATTGCTACTTCTAAGGACTGGTCATTGTGACAGATGAATGTTAAAAATGTGTTTTTGCACGAAAATCTTAAGAAAAAAAATTATATTACTCCATCAGGATTATTTTCTACACCATCTTATGATATTTGTAAGCTAAAATGATCACTCTATGGTTTGAAACACGCTCCACGTGCATGGTTTGATAAGTTTCGCTTTACGCTTATTAGCTTCTCCTTTGTCCAAAGTCAGTATGATTCCACTTTGTTTCTTTGCAAGACTGCTAAGGGAATCGTCTTGCTTCTGGTCGACTAGGTTTGGATTGATTTCTCAGCCTCAGAAGCGCCTTCAGGGTTTTTTCACATGAAAGACTTAGGTCCTTTACATAACTCTTTAGGCCTTGAGGTGCATTCAACCTCGGTAATTTCTTACACCAGCATAAATACATCCAGGAGTTAATTGCTTTGGTTGGCCTTCAAGATGATTGTTCTATTGATATCCCCTTGGAAGTGAATGTTAAATATCGGTGTGATGAGAGTGATTTTCTCTCTGCTCCATCTTTATATAGACAACTGATAGGGAGCCTGAACTATTTAACTATTACTCGACTTGATATTTCCTTCATTGTTCAATAAGTTAGTCAATTTATGCAAATCGACTAGGCACCTCCACCTAGCCGATGTTCGTCGCATTGTTCACTATTTGAAAGGCACTTCTATCCGAGGTCTTTTCTTCCCTGTGGAGTCCCGTATTCATTTGGTTGCATATAGTGATCCTGATTAGGCTGGTTGTTCTGATACTTAGCTTTCAATTACTAGTTGGTGCATGTTTCTTAGTACCTCTCTCATTTCATCGAAAAGCATGAAGCAAGATCGGGTGTCTAAGTCATCCACTGAATCTGAATACTGCGCTATGTCCTCTGCATGTTTTGAAATTGTTTGGCTTCGAGGACTATTGGGTGAGCTTGGGTTTCCCTAAATTGAGCCTACTCCGCTCCATGCAGATAATAATAATGCTATTCAAATTGCTGCTAACCAAGTATTTCATGAGCGCACCAAGCACATTGAAGTGAATTGTCAATCTATTCGTGAAGCATATGATACTCGTGTCATCTCTCTTCTGTATATCACCACCAATCTCCAAACTACTAATGTGTTTACTGAGGCTCTCTCCCGTCACCGAAATTACTTTCTTGTTGACAAATTAATGTTTTTTAATCATGTAGCATCAATTTGAGGGGGGATATAAATGGCAGAGATTATGACAAAAATTATAGCTGAGATTACGAGATCTATTTTACCATAATTAATGTATTAGTTGTATATATATTCTTACCTAAAATAGATTGTACAATAATTCTTATTTAATGGAAAGGAACCTCAAGATGAGGTCATTCAGTCATTTACTCAAAACTTCGTCGTACACTGTACAACATACTAATCTTAGGAGTTGCACCGGTCCCTAATAAAACTATCAATTAGTATGCATTTTCGAAAGAAGGGTATTAAAGTGATGTTGGAATAGATAAGAGCTCCCGTAGGCACCACTGTTTAAAGCTCTGATCCAAATTGAATTGGATGGAGAGGGAAGATCTACCTTCTTATATTTTTACATCTAGAATCCAAATTTATTAAATTCTTTCCCTCTGAAGAGGGAGCATCTACCTTCTCATATTAAATTTTATTAAATTTATCAAATCCGGATTTATTAAATTTGGATATATTAAATTTTGGCAGGTTGGATATAGCTGAAATAGCCAGAAAATGCTAACACATTTTGTAAAAATGCTAATACATTTTCCAGCTATATCCTTTTTTAAATTTGGGCAGCTATATCGTATTATTAATGATATTTTATGGTTCTTTGTTTGATATTTTGGTTCGAATCCTATTGAGAGGTCCACTAGAGATCAGAAATTTTTGAAGAAAAAACAAGATGTTTCTTTTGCCCCTTTCAGGCGATTGGAAAATAAAGAAATGGTTGATATATTCAAGATAATTACGTATTTTACAAAATACCAAGAAAAATAAGGAAACAGAACTAGATTTGTTCCTGAAAAATGTTTTTCTTTTTCAATTAAGATGGGATGACTCCCTCTCCAAGGAAGATCCCCCCTTGCCATAGTAAATTTCTCAAAGTGTGTCTGGATAGCCCAAAGTCACGATAGTTACACAGGACTGCAATTTTCCATAAGTTTCCCATTTTTCACTCAATGATAGAACTTTGCATTTTTTATTTTTGAGGATCAACAAATCAAATGATATTTTGTTTCAATTTCTGCCTCTTCTTCTCCCTATGAATCAAACTTTCTCTTGCCATAATATAATGTTCCTGTTATTATTAATGATACTGTTCGGATCCTAGATTTAGTAAATTTAATAAATTCAGATTTGGAAAATGTATTAGCATTTTCCAGCTATACCCTATTATCCTACCTGGACATTCAGATTATATTTGGAAAACATAATATGCCTAGCATTTGGATTTGGGCAGGTACGATATAGCTGAAATAGCTACAAAATGTCAAACAAAGAACCATAAACTTGTTCATGCAGTTCGAAGAAACACTATCAGCTAGTCAACTTCACAAGAATAAATCATGGCACCAAGGAAATTACATGAGTATGCCTAGCAAGGATTTGAATATTGCTCCGATAACATTTTCACTAACCTACCAGACCACTATGGTACTGGCATAGAGGGCAGCAAAACCCATACTGCCAGGTATCACTGAATTAAATAATTAAAAGATATAAATGAACTGGTATATACTGGTGTTGGGCTATACATGATTATCTTCCAATACAAGTATGTGGTCAGACCAGAAATACTGCTCAATACATATGCTCTGACTGGTGTTTCAAATCTCAACAGCTAGTAATAAACAGGTTTGTGGACAAAGGGTTACAAGGATCCCCCATAAAATCTTTCATTTTCTTTTTGAAGTCCTTCAGACTAGTTCCTTTATTTAACCAATCAACTTATGTAACTAAAAGAACCTGTTGGAGTTGAGGATTTAATCCATTAACTTAGGCCATTTAATGACACAACCAAGGATGGGAATGGAATGGAATGTATTTGAAGGGGCATTGACAATTTTCAGTTTAGAGGGTTACCACCAGTTAAAAGGAATCTGATTTTCAGTTTTTTTTTTCAGTCTCTTTCTTCCTATTTTTCTTTTGATCCTTTTCTGCTGGCAAGTTACTGAAGACACAGCTTTAACTATGCGATGCAGACAGCAATTCATTGTAATTTGTTGGTATCACAAGCCATTCCTGAATGAAGAAAATCCTAGGTCCCAAGTGTGAATAATTTATCTGAGCATAATTTTCCATGTAGGCAAAAATCTCTTAATATCATAATCAATCAGTAACATAAATCCAAATGTTACAAGTATCTAATGTAAAAACATAGCTTTCATATTCAATATAATGACAGAAATGACATTGGAAATTACAGATCAG
This sequence comes from Ensete glaucum, assembly GCA_021527575.1. Classification (NCBI taxonomy): domain Eukaryota; kingdom Viridiplantae; phylum Streptophyta; class Magnoliopsida; order Zingiberales; family Musaceae; genus Ensete; species Ensete glaucum. The sequence goes on from CM038558.1 coordinate 14,925,818, forward strand.
TGCTATCTTGTATCTATATTAAATGACCAGTGATAATAGTGTTGCTACTTGTTATCTGTCGGATAAAGGATTTCAATGTAAACAAAATATACAACAAACAAAGAGTACCACAAAATTTTGGATTAAATTATTTCTAAATATAAAGTTTTCCATAAAGAAACAGATGCAGTTTTAAGTGGAACAGTAGTATCTCAGTTTCCAAGGATGCTCTGTCTGATTCCTCAATCAGCAAGACCAGGAAAGGAATCATTGAATTGGATAATATGCACAAATTTTGATAACAAAGAAGCATACAAACATCTGCCTATGTTGAAAACATCAATAAGGTAGGTAACAGCATGGCGCACCTGCCACTGGGATTTTATAACTTCGTACTCAGATTTCTTAACTGTAGCAAGATATTCTCTCTCAGCATATGTTGAATCATACTCATGGTACCCCAGCAAGAATTTCCATACCTGCACTTCAATTCTAAATGCAATGCCCAGAAATTCATAAGCAGCTACAGTACTCAAGTTGAAGCTCAATTACAAACCTCCTTTCGTATATTCTGATCAACTCCACCATAAAATATTCTCTCTCTTAATGCTTTTGAATCAAGAATCCGTCCTTCAGAATCCAAAAAAGCAGCCCACTGCCACAAGAACCTAAAGATTAGTAATAGAATGAACCTCATATAGCAAATACTATAACACGTATTAAAACAAATTATCCATACAAATTTGGGCAATAATCCAAAAAAACACTTACACATGACAAATGCTATGTAGTATTTAAATAATAGAATGTCTTTCCTAGTGACAGAATAATAAAGACTGCAACTACATCCAGCATATAAGAAGGTCCAGGTGATATTCCAAATTAGTTTGTAAAAATACAACGATGTGAGTATACAAACTTCGAGAACCACATCAAGCCTGGATTACCACTTTAGTGGAATCAAGTGATTAGCACTTTAGTGGAATCAAGTGATTAGCACTTCAGTGGAATCAAGTGATAAGCAGGTTCTGAAATATCAACTTCCAAGAATTTGCTTTGGAAGTGGGCTAAAAAACTGGATTACCAAATCTTAACACAAGCAGGATACTGAAAAGGGATTTCCATGCATCACATGAAGAAAAACTATTTAGAACTTGTCATAAGAGGACTCCTCATTGTGAAAATAATCAGTATGGAGCTTTGGCAGTTAACAGGTTTCAATCATGCCTATAATCTGTGGTAGGTAATCCCAATCATGGCGCACAAATACCCCCAATTTGGGGTGGCTGATACCAAGCTCAGAAATGCAGTTTTGACATATCTTGGCCCATAATGGCCAATTGTTTTATCTGCCTTGTTTGTCAAGATCAAACTTTGTTTTCCACACGACTTGCATTTCTGTCTAGGACTTGATAGATGGTCTTGGTGGACGTGCAAGTTTTGGTTTAAACCAAAGCCACAGATATTAGCTAGAAACAATATGAAAAGATCAAATGTTTCTTGATTAGTTCAGTGTAAAAGTCATGTATCTGACCAATTATTCTAGAGTACTCAGAATCTTAGTTAGACCAATTAGTCTAAAGCAAGGATGGATGTACCAACCGAAACAGTGTGGTACGGCCAGTATGTAACAGTCCAGGCATAGGCCCCGAACCACCCCCTTTCAGGCAGTCCAATTAAAATAATAAAAAACCAGAAAAGTGGTGGGGCCCTATGTAACTTGGCATTAAAGAAAAGAAAAAAAATAACTTAGGGCTCATGAATGTGAGCCCTCTTCTCACATACGATACCGCTGCCTCAACACTGCCGCTTCAACACTGTTGCTTCTTCTCCTCTTCTTTCTTCTTCTTCTTCCTTATTTTTCTTCCTCCTCCACCATGTCCTCTTCTTCCTTCTTCCTTCCTCCTTCCTCTATTCCTCCACCGCCCCTTCCTCTTCTCCCTCTCTTCCTTCCTCGTCAAAACACCGGTATGCACCAGCATACCATGTGTCAGTACATCAGTACTGACTGATATGTACCAGCCCACCATATCACTGAGACAGGTCCGGTACCCGAAACAGCACACCTTGTTCTAAAGTATTCAGAATCTTAGTTAAGTGAGGAGATGCAGGCACCAGTTACTCCTTTGGATAGGCAAGCTTTACAGCCATTCCGGCTCATTCTTAATTTGTTATCTCTTTCTTTTTCATGCAATAAGATCTGCAAGTTAGTTTGATTTTCTAGTTGATAATTACAGGAACTTGGGAGGTTCTCTTCCTAGAATTGCTTCACCTGATCTAATACCATAACCACATTTGGCCAAAGCACCACATGCAGTGATATCCTCCAGCAAAACAGAAACGTAACAATTCTTCTAAAAGGTTAACCTTTACTAAATGGCTGGTCTAGGCTTCTTAACAAATTCCACATAGTTATGATGCTGAGCCCTTTCTTCTCTAAATCAAGCTTCCCTAAAGCTTTCGAGAGAAATGGTAGATCATCAGTTGGTTCTTCAATCCATGAGGCTTCATTTCACCTATAAAAATTATAATAAGCATTGTCTATCAGTAGGATAAATATCGTCATCTTCTACCTCATGATCTGGCAGGAACCTTCTTCGACTTGAATGACCGTAGAGGAAGACAAGATTAAGTTGTGTTACTGATCTTGTTCGTGGCAATAGTTGAGTCATCGACCACAACAATACTAGCTTGGGTTGATGGATTGTTGTTCATGCATGGTGGAATACATTGTAGAAGTATTCTTGCTCTAGTAGGGTTGGCCACATTGTGGAAGCAGTACTCCTAACTTCTTCTTCCCTCAACTACCCTGCCTGTTTCTATAGATCTAGAAGAATATAATACAAGGAGTAAATCTGCCCATTTTTCAACATAGAAGTCCAATGAAAACCTTGGCATCACCATTGGATTTTAATCTGACATGTCAAAACAGACAATTGCTTTAATCTTGTCCTACTTGCAAGTTTGCAATTTGAGAGTTGTTCTTCGCAAACTAATTGTCAATCCTTACAAATTAGTTGTTAAATTTAGTCATTGTCAGCATCATCATCTACTTGAAATCACCTCCATTAGCTTTGAGCATAACAGAGGGTTGTTATAACTATATGTTAGGTGGTATAGATCATCTTCAGCCTCCTTTAAATGCCACCCCACTTTGAGGAGAGATGGTTACCTTCTAGATATTTATGGAAGAAAAAGATCAAAAAAAAAATTAAATAAGAGAAAACAAAAGAGGAGAGATTGGAGGGGAACTTAGAAGGTTTATTTTTGTTATAAAGTTCCAATGTGTAACACCAATGGGCAACAACCATGCATGTAACAGCCACTTGGACCTTAGTGTTGTCTAAACTAGATGGAACCCCAAAAATTGTCACACCAACTGACATATCTCTCGTGCATGCTGTTCATGCTTTTACACAAATTTAAACTTCAGAACACAATTGAAAGTCTAAAACCTACACAAGCCCTAGCTTACAACATATGCAAATCACTAGCCAAATGACACATTGAGTATGCTAATTTCTCCCGTATTCAACATTCTCTACCACATGGCCCTTAAGCTCAAAGAGATTTAGAAGTAAACAGGCTCACATGACAGTTGATAGACAAGGAACAAGGAAAAATGATGTATTAAATAAAAACAATCTTCCAAGTTTGTTTGGCAAACTTGGAACAAAATTCACATAAACGTATGACTAAAAAAACAAAAACTTAATAATTTACTCTCTGCAAACAATACCATTTTCAATAAAAAGTATAGTGAAACTGAAAGGAACGTGTCAGATAGTCAGCAAAGAGACCACCAGAATGGGACCAACCGAAGTATATACTAGAAGAACATACCTCTTCAAGACATAAGGGGTGCATTCTTTGTTTTCCCCAAACTAGAGGTAACTTCTCAAACTGCAAAGAGACAAATGAATCATGAAAGAAAACTAAAAATAATCAGCTACCACACTGTAGTAAAGAAAAAAAGAAAAAGAGCATCTCTTGGACCTAAACCAGCCATGAAACCAAAATATTAAAAGTTCAAATCATATTGAAGTACAAAACTGATAAAGAAGCTGCAGTAGATACTATATACTAAGAAGCACAGATATGGACACGGGACAAAGACACGACGACATGCCATTTTTTAAAAAATTAGGACACGGATATGGCAAGGACACATGTGTGTGTATATATATATATATATATTCAATTAACATGAGTTTTATAGTATTGATACTTAAATTTTAGAAACTCAGTAATTTGAACAAATAAATATCAACGTACAAGTTAAAACAATTAAAATCATCTAAAGTTAGGTATCCAAAATAAAGGTTGAGTACATTAAATAATATTTAACAATCTCTAGACATAATTGATATATGTTTCCTTGTGACAATCTCCAGATTCTTTTCTTGCGAAGCATATGACCTTCACGTGAGGGCCACACGAACACAAAGTCGCAGACGAGTGTCTGATGCATGTGTCAATGTGTTAAACACGTGTCGGACATGTACTCGTCCTCCAAAAGCACGTGTCCGTGCTTCAAAGGCTTTATACTCCATAAACCTGAAGATGCATCTTATCAGATATCCAAAGTCATCATCCACCTTATCACTGAAGGGAAAAGCTCATCTAGATCCAACAAAGAGCTTGCCATGGAACACCATACTTACTAGGCCTTGGGAAGTACAAGGACCTTGCCTAGGTGTATTCCCAGGATGCAGTTTTGATTAGATGGCTAAAAGTGATTAACCTTGCTATAGCAGCCTCTAAATCCTGCATGGACACCTTTGTGGGTGCCTGTTGTAGGAAGTCAACAGAAAACAAGAACTCCACTGGGATATAAAATCAATGCAAAAAATTGTTTAGGTGCACAACCTACGGGAAATTGAATATAAGCCAGCTGATGGTTCCAGCATAGCCCTACGGTTTTAGCATCTCGTCGAAGAATCCAGTCATAAACACCATGACATGCACATGAACCATGACCAACTCATGATCAACAAAGAAAGAACACAGAAGTGGTGACCCCTTGTTATACATACCCTTGGATTAGGTTCAGTTTTAATACCACAAGCAGTAACCTAAAACTGCACCAATAAAAGCTAATAATAAGCTATTCCGCATTCCTTAAACTAGTATGAGAATGTTTTCCAGGCTTTCCTGGAGCTTGGAAGATGCCCATCAAGGAATTTTGTCTTAAGTTTCATCCACAAAATTAATATAAATGAAAAGGCATGTCATGAAATGAACTACAACAACGCAAAGATTTAGCACAATAATTAAATTATCAAATAGAAAACTATAATTATTGCTTCCAATATCAGAATACTTAAAAACAACCTACCAATTAATTTGCATGGAATCTGTCAAAATCTGAAATATTAAGATAGACCAAGCTGCATTTATTTACCTCCAAAGGATCTGAGGCCACTGGAATCACATTGGAATCTTTTTTATTGTCATCATATGTACTAATTGGCTTAAGAGAGCCATAATCAGTTTGCTGCTTTTTCTCATAGGCATTAAGGCCATCATTATGACTTTCACGGAACAGATGAGATGTTGTCTCACGGGCAAATTTAGTAACTAGTGAAAATTTCTCCAGAACATGGATAGAGATATCTCGAGCAGGATCATGAGATTTTTTTTGCCGTGCAGAATACTCAGAGGTACTAGCAGTTGCATCGTATGAAGCTCCATTTAATCTTTCTGAATCATCGAGTGAAGAACTGGAAAGGTCTGATTTGTGTCGAGATGCTCTATTTGCAACAGACACAACCCTTGGCAGCTCCAGGGACGACAGGGTTCTCTGTGACAAGTAACAATATTTAGGTACAAGACATACCAACAAGATTATTGGCATTCACTGCAAAAGCAAAGGAAAGTATAAATCCAACATATTTCCTTTCAGTTATCCAGCCTCTTTCCAAATAAGTGCAAGGAGTTAATCAGGTTCTGACTATATGGGAAGTTACCATTTTGACAAAATCAAGTACATGAATTCCAGTATTACATTAAGGTGATCTCTGTGCAATAGAAAACTGACTCTACAGATTAAAAAATTTTAGCTGTAAAACTACATCATGTGACTGTGACAGACTCATCCAAATGGGCAAGCCTATACACAGTGCCTATGCCTATAAGTCAAGGTTTGATATTGAATAGCAAAACATAAACTTTTTCCTCCACATAATTAACTCTAAACTCTAAAGTTTCTCTAAACTTACAGGAACCAAGCACAAAGCATTTATATAACTTAAGCTATGTAGAATAATGGAAAAAATGATGAAACTAAAAAGCAAATATCTCATACTTCAGATGTGTGCATTGTTATGAACAATAATATGTTACAATACATCTAATATTACAATTCACAACTTTTAATATAACCATTTTGTAGAGAAGTGGCCAAGAAGGAGACGGTTGCAAATAATAAGAGCAGGGGAGGAGGAGGTGGTAGAGAAGAGGAGTGAAGAAGGTGGCAAAGAAGAGGAGTCAGCAGCCGTGGGTGATAACAATAGAGGAGGATTAGAATGCAGCAACAAAGGAAGAAAGTAAAGATGAGGTGAGTATGGGAAGAGGTCATGAAGGAAGATCAAGGAGGCAGTGGCAACAGAGGTGGACGATCAGCAAGGAGTATCACGGTTGTGCCACTGCAGCAATTGGAGAGGTCACTAGCGGCACGAGCACAATGTATGCAACAAATTTTAGGCTTATTACATCTAGAGCAATTACTTTTAGTTAAAAATAAAAAAAGACTCCACCCTATCCAAGCCCTATATGGCCTGTCGGCCACTGTCCAGAAGTGGACGATCTGCATTTCATGTGTGGACCAATGTATACCGACAGACACATTCCGGTCCAGACAAAATGGCATTCCTTGACTACAAGAGCAATACAACAAGAAATGCATTCTTAAATGAATATTGGCGATACAAGATATAGACCAGGTTAGGGATTGATCATAGTATTATTGACCCACATCCATTTGAATGGGCCAAATCAGATTAAATTTAATTGATAAAAAATCGGTCATGATCTCCAAGAAATTGGTTGAGATTGACTAAAATTCGATCAAGATCAGGGCATTATTGGACCAATATCGACCTTACTAGCCAAGAATAATGAAAATTAACATGGTGAAAGATTTGTCAGACAGTAAGGCTAGACAAAACCAGCCAAAGATCAACTAGAATGACCCATAATAGGTTTGGATATGGTCATTTCCACTAAACCGACCTAAGAATGCAAGGATTTCCAAGTCAGACTTGCTCAATCACAATCTGGATCAATTGAGTATTGGTAAATCTTACAAATAAAGCTGTGGTGTGCCAAGTTTCAGTCATTTTGAACTCAGCTGTTGAAGATGATAAACACAATAATAGGTATATTGACTGATAAAAGAATGCATTTTTCAATACTGGTCATTACGGAGAATTCAAGAGAAGAGCATACCTGAAGGGGGTCCTGAAAATCATTCACAAGAAAAACATTCGAATCATCTGAAGACCTGAATAAAGCATCTAAATTATAAGGAAACTTAGCCAAGCAGTAGCTCATTGCCTACAGTATCATGCATAAAACTATATTGTCATTTATGTTTCAAAATGCTGCTTGTATGCTATATGAAGTACACATGTGCAATGCCAACTGACATGTGATCCAAAGATGCTGCTATTTGAAAATTAGACATGCAACACTATCCAAGATTCTTATAGAATCCAACATGAAAGCCTAATTAATTAGTGATATTTTCATCCACATGTTGCAACACATGAAAAAGAAAGAGTTGCAATAAACATAATGCTACAGGATACACATAAATACATAACTAACAAGCGATATTGTATATATAGAGATCTTGTGACACTGCCATGTAGTTCTGTGTTCTCATTTTGTCCATTTTCTATAAACAATCCATTAGATATATTGACTGCTTTCATCTATCATGGAATCTGTCTATACAAATGTTGTGTTTGCAAGTAGACAGCAAAAGAATCTTTCCCAGTGACAAACAGAAAGCAAAAGGCCATAGTCTGTGGTATGACAATATCTATATGACAAAGTCAGAACTGTCTTAGTATCACCAGAGGCAACTGATTTGGCCAACTTCTCATCCTTGCAGTCAATAATCAGCAAGGAACAGCTAGAATCAATCAAAATCAAATGGAGTTGACAAGTTGTATTTCAGTCAATTAACATCCTCAGAAAAGAAAGAGCGGAGGAGTAGGAGGGAACACAAGATGGAATAAAACTAAAAAAAAGTTAGTGACTAAAACAAGAAACTACTAATACTGTGTGCTTTTCGTTACAACCATTACATTTATTGTTCATAACGTCCATGTAAAATTTAAAAAAGAAAAGAGTATAGAGAGTTAAAGAGGGAGGAATCTAAAGAGTAACCCTCAACCATACAAGGAAACAGGAATCTCTTGAAAAGAATGAATTTATCTCAGGATTTGAAATTACATTTATTGTTCATACTGTCTAGTATCATGTAACTTTTAAAAAAGAAAGGGATATAGAGAATTAAAGATGGAGGATTCTAAAGAGTATCCCTCGACCATACAAGGAAACAGGAACCTATTGAAAAGAATGAACTTGTCTCAGGATTTGAAATTAACCTAAAACTTTTTTTCTTTGTATGTTTCGTGTTACTGTTTACAGCATGCCTAGTGATTATAGAATTGCGACCATAATAGGCTTCTCATTATCTTTAAAATTCAAAGTCAATATTTGTATAATATTTTTTATGATATATATGGTGGTTCTTTCCTAAAATTGTAACTTCCTACAATATGATTATTATAGGTTCTGTTGATATGCATATAATAGTTATTTTTGATTAAAAATTCTTTTTTCTTCTTTCGTTTTAATATAATTTTCTTTTCAAATTCATATGTTTTAAAAAAATAGTTGCCTTATGAATTATGAAGGTAAAAAGAACTCCAGAAACTTTTAACATAATGAATGTCTACTTTCCCTATCTTTATTTTTTTTCTCGTGTTTTGCTATTTTGTATTAGCTTTTGTAATTTATATTTTTTATGTTATTTTCTCATGGATCCTAATCCTATCAACCAAATTGGACTAGTTTCAATCATATTATCCCTAGTCGATCCTAATTGTAATATCAATATTGCAAATTATGACAACTAATTAAATGTTATGGCAGCAAACTCTAAAGCACAAAATCAACAAAATGATTCCACATATATATGTCATATCCATGTTAACCACCAATATTAGTCAGATAATTCCTTACATATTGTCACGGACAAAAAAATAAAGAGGGTGCTCAATGTAATGTACATGTATGTCTGTGTCTTTCGGGTTTTGTTCATACTTGGTATAGCATGTAGCAGGCTAGCAGTAAGCTTCGCAGCCCTAGTTTGATTAGCTTTCATAGCCAGTTTCGGCTTGTAAATGAGAGTTGAGTCATGTAGACACTTGTGGGGACTTCGATCTATAATGGACCTTGATCCTTTGTATGCGACCGTTCAGAGTTTATTCAGCAAACTGGAGTAGTCCAAGGGGATGGTGGTCTCCAAAACTTCCAGAGGGAAGAATGTAAAGAGGAAAGTTGCTCCAACATGACAGATATCCGGAAGGGATAGGTCCTGGTTCTCCAAAGAGAGAATCATGTGTAGTGGACCGCACATGTTGAGGAATAGTACCTCAAGACAATATTTCGACAAATCTCAACGGACCGAGTGAGGGACGAGGAATTGTCGCATGATCTCAAATGAGGTAATGCTTTGGTGGATGCATTACGAGATCAAGTGGGGAGCAATCCATGGCAACATCGTACCAAGGCACACTTAGAGTCGATGTGGAAATTGGACTCAACGGAGGGCTGACCTGTGGAATGGTGGGTGTGAGAGCCACCATCAACTCAATGTAAATCAAGGAGCGGAGCAACTTGGGTGGAACTTGTTGAAGTATCCAAGCCGCATGAAGGGAGTCGACGTAGAAGATGGAACATAGAGCGAGGCACGGAGCTTTCCTTGGAAGAGGTCAAGGACATGAACTCTTATAGAGGCAAGAGTGAGATCATGTCGTTCTATGGGTTTTTCATTTTAATAGGGCAAACTCATCTTGCACGGTGCCAAAGACGAAGGAAACTTCGAGGCACATGCACTTTGTCTCAAAGATGCATTTGACGGAGGAACTAAGGTGATTTAACTGGAGCGATCGAAGGCTTAGCAAGGGGAGGCGAACACGGGTACTCTTGAAGAATTCACAGTCAAGTTGCCATGAAGAAAGTGGTGTCTGAAGATTATCGGGATCCGGACAATGATGCACCAATTTTAGTGAAGTCGGAACTTCAAGAACTACTAGGTGACGGACTATCCTAGAGCGATTCTTCGTCCGTGACACGAGAATGGTGGGCGAAGATGCAAAGACCACAAACGAGAATTTCACATTGAAGAATACACTGAGCTCCACATCGGTGTACAACACAACGACAAGAAGGGATATGGATTCAAGGAGTGAATGTCATAGTACCACAGAGGCGGGTCTTCCATGTGTGCATCGAATCTTGTATTGGATGAAGGCCTTAGTCATCAACATATGGGAGTTGTATACCACCGAGGAGAATTCCGAGTGTAAGTACCAGTCCCATGGGAAGCCCATGTGGAGGACAAAGCCCGAACATTGCTACCAACTAAGAAGAAGAATCGGCGGCCTGCAATAGGATGGCGGAGGCCATACATGAGAGTTACAGTCTGTCTTTCCATCGACCAAGGAGAACTGCTCGGAGAACACAGAGATGTTAAAGCAGGTAGTCAAAGTGGGCGAAAGCAATAACGAGTCCAAAGGGGCTCAACTACCCAAAAGCAAAACGTCGGTCAGAAAGGAGGTGGACTCGGATGAGTGTCACAGTGCTGCAGAGGGGAATCTACCGATCGCGAAGAAAGAGACGTAGATGCAAGACAACAGATAATAAGGCCATGGGCTTGGCAACGCTATGAGCAGAAAGAGCGAGTAGTAATAAAAGAGGCAAACTCTAAGTACCAACACAAGGCTAAAATACAGAGGCAAGAGAACTTCATAAGATCGATGTCAACGGGTTTCTTATCAAGATAGCTGAAAGTAGGGGACTTCGGGTTGATACAGGAGTGCTCGACCAAGGAATAAAGTATGCAGTACGTGGTGTTGTACCTTTTTTACTCGAAGGAGTATGCGACAAAGATGATGGAGAAGACGATACAATCCCAAAGACGACCAGAACTATCAAAGGCTTGCTCCAAGTTGGGGTGAAATTTTGCTTTTTTCGAGCAAAACTTCTTGCATTATGGAAGTTTGATGGCAGTGAGAAGACGAATCACAGAAGCTAACTCAACGCAAGGAGTACAAACACTTCGGGTGCTTCAGAAGTGTGAGCAAATAGTGGGCAAAGACTAGTAACCAGCTCGATGCATGAAGTACAATCTCGAGGAGGCGGGCAAAGTCAAGTAACCTTTGCCTTCTTAACTCTTAAGAGAATGGGCGAAACTGAGTACCCCAGTTCTCTTATTTATCCAGACGAGCTCTGCGTAGAGTCAAAGACCCTTCAAAGAAACCTAATAGAAGACAACAATTGTCAAATCCTCACCATTGGTGATCAGTGCTACTAAAAGTAGATTGTCCACTTAATTTCACAACAGAATGTTAATCGAAAGCAAAAGTGATGTGAACCTACCTAGAAGCGACAACTTCGTTGAAGAAAAATTGAGGGTCAAATTTTGTGAAGGAAGGACCTCAAAACTTCAAAATCTACGAGGTGATGCTTGTTAAAGCATCCACCAGTTTAAACGGCATGAGACGATTGAGATACTGGTGCAAAACAAGAAAAGTATTTTCCTTTATCAAAAGGATCCGGAAGAATCAACAAGGATCGGCATAACTCAGTCGACCCCACACCAAAGTCAGGCATTGGCGAGTTAAAGCAGCATGGCAGATCAAAGTTCGACTACTCAACAACAACGACCGAGAGTAGCTGGGAGCCAAGAGGCGTGTTGTAGCCAGAGTCAAAGATTGAAAATTTAGCAAACGATGTGGAGATGCAACGTTTGTAGTGGCTTCGACGAGGACGTCAAAGGGATAAGTGGGGGAGAATGTCACGGACAAAAATGTAAAGAGGGTGCTCAATGTAATGTTCATGTTTGTCCATGTCTTTCGGGTTTTGTTCATACTTTATACAGCAAGAAACGAGCTCGCTATAAGCTTGGCAGGCCTAGTTTGGTTAGCTTTAGTGGCTGGTTTCGGCTTGTAAATGAGTGTTGTGTCATGTGGACGCTTGTGGGGACCTCAGTCTGTAATGGACCTTAATCCTTTGTATCGACCATTCAAAGTTTATAAAGTCCATGGTTATAATTTGCATTAGCTGCATAAAGTGTTTGCTGAAATGGTTGCTTGGGGATCCCATGGAAAATGATTTCTCTAACCTGTTTTCTCTTTTGTAGGTCCTAAGGGACCATAGAAGGTTTTGCGAGGTCGATCTTTGTAGATGGACACGTGATAGTGCCGCAAGACTTAGGCAAAACCAACTAAGTTCGTGACATATCAATGTTAACCACCAATTTAGATAATTCCTTACATATAGTAGATACTTCAAACATATTAAAACATCATTGATAAAGTTGGGAGTTTGATATGTTGTTGGCACATAAAAGCTTTAGAAAGGAGGTCATTTTTGCTCGACACAACTGACCAAAATTAGGCCTAATCGTTGAATAAAATAATTGACATCAGCATGGTATAAGGAATCATTGACGTATTGTCACGGACAAAAATATAAACAGGGTGCTCGATGTAATGCTCATGTATGTCTATATCTTTCGGTCTTTGTTCCTGCTTTGTACAACAAGTAGTGGGCTAGCAGTAGGCTTGGCAGTCCTAGTTTGGTTAGCTTTCATTTTCAGCTTGTAAATAAGAGTTATGTCATGTGAACACTTGTGGGGATTTCGATCTGTAATGGACGATGATTCTTTGTGTGCGATCGTTTAGAGTTTGTGAAGTCCATGTTTGTAATTTGCTTTGGCTATAAGTGTTTGCTAAAATGGTTGCTTGTGGATCCCGTGTGTAACGTTTTCTCTAACCCATTTTCTCTTTTGTAGGTCCTAAGGAACCATAAGAGGTTTCAGGGAAGCTGACCTTTGCAAGGGTGCCACACGACTTAGGCAAAACCAACTAAGTTCGTAATATTTAGTATCAGAGCGTGACAAGCACATGTAGAAACACTTGGCATACAAACGTAGGGGACCTAGTTGGGCAGCATGGAGGGCAGCCAGCACGCACGACCATTTGGGGGAAAACGAACATTGAGATGTAGTGAAAGGAGTCGCTTAGAGGAGCGAGCATCCAAGAGTGACATTCAAAGGAATGACTAGTCGTTTGCGTGAAAGGCATCACGAGGACAAGCAAGCTAAGAAGAATGTGTAACGTACAAAAGTTGAGATGGTTGAGTTTAAGTTATGGCTCGACGTTGGCAACCAAATTTGATGGTGCTCAAGGCAAGCGGGGCGCTTGGTAAAGAATGAGACCGTGCAAAATGAGATTGGTTGCACAACGACCGAAAGAGTTATGCAAAGATCACATTGGTAAGGTGAATTACTCACTCAAAGAATTTGGTACTCATGCAAGCGCTTGTATGCGGACGATGGAGTGTCCGTGGCCATCCCAAGGCGACTGAAACTCTACACCATGGAGCACTGAAACATTCTATTCGACATGGGAAGGATACGTTCGTAAGAGGTCAAGTGTGCAACAAATTCAGCATTGTTGTTAGCAAGGTTCATCGTACCAGTTTGTACCGACATACTGAGCACAGCTCGATAAGATACCCTGGTACCGAGCGATAAGCACAAGCATACCGCTCGATATATATAAAGTATAAATAATACAATACAATATAATATAAATTAAATATAAAAAGGGGCGACGTCGCCTCGTTCCTTCTCCCCACGCGGGGAGAAGAAATCACACGCAGGCGACGAATATCGTGAACAAAGTGCAGCACCGAACTCCAGATTTTTCTTCTCCATCTTCTTCTCCCTCTTCTTTTTTCTCCCTCCCTCGATTGATGTCGCCCGAAATCAACTGTCGACGATCGAAATCGACTGCCGACGATCGAAATCGATCGTTATCGATCAATTTCGAGTGGTAACAGGCGTAAACAAAGACTACGAATACCGATAGCGAGCGGCCACGCATCGGCCAATGGCGGACCAATAAATCAATCGTTAACCCGATTTGGATGGTAACGAGACGGAAACAATCCTATTCGAAGATCGCCGATAATCGGCTCGACATCTGGCCGACCGACATACCGATAATACGACGATCGATCGCATTCCCTAGTTGTTAGGCCTAGAAGGGTGCAGCGAGGGTTGTATTGGCAAAGAGTTGCAATCTAGCAAGTGCATTTGCGGGGGCAGAACAATACACAATTTGTTCAACAAGGCGGAGTAGTCCAAGGGGATGGTGATCTCTGAAACTTCCAAAGGGAAGGATGCGAAGAGGAAAGTTGCTCCAACACATCACGAATGATCGTCCCTCAACCACAATATCTTCGCTCAGCGAACTGTTCGTCGCTTTTGCTTGCTTGTACAAATGTTTGGCATCCTATTTTGCCTTCATCTTATCTGATTTTTGCCTAAGAAATATGATCAAAAACAGTCTATAACGTTGCAAAACAACCGCTCACTGCAGGGAGCCAAAACTGCCCAAAATAGCTCTATTTTTGAGTTGTTTTCGCATGTTGCAGCGATCGCTTTGAGCAGTGTGAAATGTCAGTCATCTCAACACCCTGGAACCACCCGAATGGCATAGGGTTGGATGGGGCTTCAGTTATATGTCGAGCGTAAGCATTCATCACAAGTTGAAGTTGTCTTGCGTCCGACACCTTGGGACCGTCGTTTGTAGACTTGCGACTGTTCGTACAATCCTCTAAAGTCAAGTAGGCTTTGCCTTCTCAACTCTTAAAAGAATGGGCGAAACCGAGTACCTCAAGTTTTCTTATTTATCCAGCAGAGAAGCCTACACAAGTTTAAAGACCCTTCGAAGAAATATAATCAAAGACAAGAGTTATCAAATCCTCATCAATGGTGATCGGTACTACTAAGAGTAGATTATCCGCTTCATTTCCCAACAGAATGCCAATCGAAAGTGAAAGTGATGTGAACCTACTTGGAAACAACAACTAAGTTGAAGAAGAAGAATCAATAAGCAAATTTTATGAAGAACCTCGGAAACTTTAAAGTCTGTGAGGCGATGCTCGTTAAAGCTCCAACAAACATCGACCCAATTTAAGCGACATAAGACAATTAAGATACTGGCGCATAACAAGGTCTTTTCCTTCATCAGAAGGATCCGCATGAATCAACAAGGATCATCACAACTCAGTTGACCCCACACCAGAGTCAATCATTGGTGAGTTAAAACAACATAGCAGATCAAAGTTCGACTACTCGACAACAACGACGGAGAGCAGTTGGAAGCCAAGAGGCGTGTTGCAGCTAGAGCAGAAGATTGAAGATTCAGCAAAAGATGAGGAGATACAGTGTCAGCAATGGCTTCGACGTGGACATCGAAGGAATAAGTGAGGAGAATGTCACGAACAAAAATATAAATAGGGTGCTCGATGTAATGCTTATATATGTCTGTGTCTTTTGGTCTTTGTTCATGCTTTATATAGCAAGTAGCGGACTAGCATTAGGCTTGGCAGCCCTAGTTTGATTAGCTTTCGTAACTGATTTCGACTTGTAAATGAGAGTTGTATTATGTGAACACTTCTGGGGATTTCGATCTGTAATGGACCATGATCATTTGTGTGTGACTGTTCAGAGTTTGTGAAGTCCATGTTTGTAACTTGTGTTGGCTATAAAGTGTTTGCTGAAATGGTTGTTTGTGGATCCCGTGTGAATTGCTTTCTCTAACCCGTTATTTTGTAGGTCTTAAGGACCACAAGAGGTTTCGAGGAAGCTAACTTTTGCGGACGGACACGTAAGGGTGCGGCACGACTTAGGCATAACTAGCTAAGTTTGTGACAACATGACATAAGTAACCATTGTTGGCAAAAGAATTATTATATATCATTTCCAATTTTAGATACAGAATGGCATCATTTCATGCAACTCAGCACAAAACTCAAATCCTTAGTGACATGTGGATCGTTTTTAATTATGTGTTCACGAATGATGAACAACTACAATATATCACAAGGCTTCTAGACAAATTAACAAATGACAATAAATGTTTTGACAATGCTTATAGACATGTTGAATAGTGTAAATCATGGTTCAACAATTCGCCTATGAGTTCATTCTGCTTTTTTTCCTTATCTTGATTATCTTCATGCATTATTTTTTTCATCTATATTAATAAAATAAATACAATAAAAAAAGCTTTGTGTCATGTTGAAGCGGTACCTAAATACTTTCATTCACTTTGGAAAGGCGAATTTATAACAAAATAGAAGATAAAGTAACATCAACAGGATCACATAAATAATCACATGGATGGCGTGCGACACAAAGGTCTGGTACACTACTGATAGATATGATAAGATAAACAAACTTTTTACACTAATGTACTACAAACATAAGTTGAATTATTCAAATCAGTTTAAGCACAATGGCGCACTATAACGTATGCACAAAAAGTCATATGATGAAGAAATTATATTATTTGAAAATTGTTTATTCTTCACTTTTATAATGGTCAATTTACAGGATACAATATCTTTATTTTCCAAGGATGATATGATACTTGTGGCCCTATTCCTTTGTGTAATATGTCAATTGACTGTCTGCTCTATGCATTGACGTACACACCAGTTTGATCATCCTTAACCCAACAAGGTAGAACTAAAATGTTGCCAAAACCCTAAAAATATTATCAGAACAACGAAATTGCAAATACTTTAAAAGCATTCTAAGAGGTGATTGAAATTGTTTTACTTATAATCTTATATATAAACTAATAACTTAAATACTTTAAAAGCCGTCTAAGAGGTGATCGAAATTGTTTTACTTATAATCTTAGATATAAATTAATAACTCCAGCATAAGCAAAACAACGAAGACAAAAGTTCAGGAAACAATGATGAAAAATCGAATAACCAACCTCACAATAAAAACATGCTGCTTCAAAGTAGCAAGAAATTCCCGAACCCCTCCATTGTAGAAGTAAAAAGGAGGATATGCGAGGCCTGCATATGTGCAGTCAACTTAGATATCGATATGCATACATTGGTTTCATATTTAAAATTGTCTGTACACTAGCTCAATTTATGAGTTGAAACAGATAAATAAAACAAAGCATTTCAGTTCTGAGTTGAAATTTTGTATAAAAGCTCACCTGATGAAAGAACCACAATTATGTATGGCCAGCTAAGGGCAGGAGTGTGCCTTCGAATGGAATGAACATCACTTACTGACAACGATTTGATGGTGTAGAGATTCCTATCTGGATGACAGTAGACAATATAACATAAGTTATGTAACTGCACACGAAAAAACAACAAATTTCATCCGACGACATTTCAATTGAAACAATATTTTAAATTACCCTTTTCAACTGGGATCGAAGCTGAGCCGTGCCCTAAATGATCAACTGCCCCATCAGTGCTTGGCTTATAGGGAATCCAAGACTGCCAAAAGACAAGAAAATAACAGCTCAAGAAAAGTAACAACATACATGCAAGAAAATATTCGAGAAAATTTTCATGTAAAACCAAATCTAATCACAAGAACGAGAGAACGCCGCTACCAAGAAAACAAAGCAGACAGCGATTGAGAAACGAGACAAGACCCAATTCCAAGAAGAAGAAGAAAGATTACCAAGAACAATGAGGACCCTTGCTTGTAGAGACGCAGGCGGCCGCTGATGCGCTCGGAGGCGTACTGCGTGGGGTGGATGGCGACGTTGTCCTTCAGGTACAGGACCTCGGATCCTCCGGCCTCGCTCGCGGTGCTCTTCCCCGAATCGGTCCTCATTATGCCCCCCGGCGCCTACCTCAAGGGGAAAGTGAAAAGTAAGGGAATGATGAAAATGGAACTGATCGAACAGAGGAAACAAAAGGATCGGTCGGTCGATCGATCGATCGACCGACTAAAGGATGGATAAGCACGTGGTGCCGGGAAGCGGCGGCGTAGTCGGAGTCGTCGGAGAGGTCGTGCTGCTCGGTTTCGTGCATCTCGATCGCAGATGCGGCGAAGAGAAGGGGGAAGGATATTTGTGGAGGATTTCTTCGATGGGAAGGAAGTAGTTATTTTTCATTTTCTTTTATTAGAGTATGTTAAGACGAAAAAAAATGTTGATTAGCTAGCTGGGGAATGTATCAGGGTGACTCACTCCTGCTAATATAGCTCATGACCTTATCCTCACATGACTATTTTTTTCTAATTAATATCTATGATCACTTGCTTCTTTTTCTTTTCTTCTGAACAGCTTTTGAAAAGACTAAACATATTGATTAGGTGTCATGAAATATTGTTTTTGTGTTTTGGATAATGTTAATACTCTAACTAGAGAAGTTCTAATTTAATTTTATTAAAAAATAAAAAAATCTAATTTAATTTTATTAAAAAAGATAATTATATAAATTCTAAGAATAATTATGTAAATTGATCCAATCTAATCGATCTAGATTAGGATTAGATGGGAGTAAGATATTTTTAAGGAAATGGTAGGATAATGGTTGAGGAGGGGTTAAGTTAGAATATGATTATGGTTAGGTTGAATGTTACTTTTTAGAGAAGTATTAGGAGTTGGAGACCCCTAAAGCCACAAGTCATATTATGGTTAGGAGTTGGCTAGGGGTTAAGAGTTGAGGAGAAGAATAGTATTGGATTAGTAGGAGTTGCTACTTAGAGTTGCATTAGGAGTTGTTAGAAGGAGTTTTGAGTAGGAGTCCTGTTAGGAGTTGGGATTTAGAAGCCCTATATATAGCCTTGTATTCTCCCCTCTTTTATCATGAATAAATCAATCTTTCTTTAGCTAATGGCTTAATTACCAAGGAGGAGGAACCCCTATAGAGTTCCAAGGAGGTTGTCCCCTATAACGATCACCCCAAGCTTAGAATCCTCAAGAGTTCTAACACTTGATATCAGAGCAACGTTCTTGGCATCTCGCTGCCCTTCCACAGCCATCCATCAGCCCCCTATAGCCGTCCAAAGCAATTCCCACAATTGCTTGAAGATCATCACCAAACTCCGCCATCATCTCTACTACCGTAGATCATCCTTTAATCTCCTATAAATTGTAATAGGTTCTAGTTTCCTACCTTACTAGTATTGCAATTTAGTTATCCCTATTCAAAAAAATATATATATACAAAAAAATTCATTCCTATTTGCTGCATAAACTTTTCGTCGCAAAATTTCTATCTTTACGATAAAAGTTACGTCGTAGAATTCCAACTGCACACCCCCTACTGTTTGATTTGCTGCTGTGTTTTTACTGATCAATTTTCTATGAAATTTCTACCACGACTTTATAACTTCCTATCCTCAGATATCCCTTTGGTTTCGTCAAAAAATCATCAAGACAACTTGCTCTTTTATGTCCAAACTACTGTAGTTTAGACGTAAAAATCTACTACAATACCTTTCTGTTATCTTCGATTTTGCCAAACCTTTTGCTACCGTTTTCTTCCACAAATTTTTTATCAGCATTACCTTTCCCTTACCTTCTCTTTGAGTTTTACTCGAATCATTGTTTGAACTACTAGAAAAAAATCTTGTATATAATGCTAAAATCTTTTGACGAAAAAATTCTGCTACAGTACCTTCTAGTATTCCTTAATCTTGCCAAAAAATTTACTGTCGATTTCTTCCACAAATTTTTTGATAGCATTACCTTTCCCTTGCTAGTGGATTCCTATTGAGTTTTACTTGATTCCTTGTTATGCACTATCGTAAAAAAATTTTAACCATACTGCTGAAATCTTTCGATGAAAAAATTTTGTAGCAACAACTTCTTGTAATCTTTGATTTTGCCAAATCTTTTCTTGTTGTTTCTTTCCATGAAATTATTTATAAAATTACATCTTCCTTGCTAGTAGATTTCTTTTGAGTTTTACTTGAATTTTCATTGAGAATTTCTGGAAAAAATTATGTCTTCACTATTGGAATTTTTTGATGAAAAATCTACTACTGCACCTTTGTCTTTCTTCTTCTCCTTAACCTGCTGAAACCCAACTAACTTGCTACCACCACCTAAGACATCTTTAGGGCATCCCTTTAGTCTTAAGATGCAACCCTCATAACCTATTTTCTTACCCTAACAGCATCCAAAACTGCAGCCCAAAATAGCGACTATTGTAGCCTATTGACGCAGAATTTTGTAGCACTACCTTTAGGTGTTTTTTGCTACGCCCATATCTGATTCTTACTGAAATTGTTGCTGCCACCTATGTCATCTTTAGGGCACCCCAATAGCCTTAAAATGTAGCTATCATAGTCTTTTTTTGATTTCCATAGCTAACCCAAACTGTAGTCCAAACAACAGTTTTCCACAACCACCGAACCTTCCACCGATCCTTATCTTCCGCAGCCAGCGAACTTTGCAAAATCGATTGCTGCCCCAACAGCAACCCTAAACCTTCCTTTCCAACATCAAACCACTGCTACAAAAATCCTTTGTAACCTCCATAACACCCTCAGACCGTAGCACCAACAGTAACCTAAATCGCAAGCTATCAACCCTAAACTGTAACCTTGATCTGTCACCCTTTTGGCCACCAAACCCTACCAAACCAATTACTACCATCAATAGCAACCCTAAGCCACCCTTTTAACCCTAAACCTCTATCAACGAACCCCCCTTATAGTCTCTACAATAGCCCTAAATAGTAGCATCAACAACACTCTCTTTGCCGAAATATTTTGCTGCACTACCTTTGGTACTACTTGCTATATCCACACCCAATTCCTACCAAATCCGTTGCTGTCATCAATAGCAACCCTAACCCATTCCTTTAATCTTAAACCTCAGTTGTTATACCCCATATATGACCTCTACAGCAGCCCTAAATTACAGCCTCAACAACAACCAAAGATAATAACCTTTCAGCCCCAAACCGCAATCATCTACCCTTAATCCACCACCTCTTTCGGCCATCAATCCACCTAACTATTTCATATCACTGACCCAACAACAGGAGAAGGATATTAACATCTCACTGGAGGTACATGCAATGGCATCTCAAGGTTCAATCAATATCAAGTTAAAGGCGCTTGAATCACGTGTGGAGGACAGAATGCACGCCTTATTAGCCGAATTCGGATTGGGCCAATCTCTGAGCCCAACAAAATTCTCTGAAACCAATAAAATTCTGGCAAAATGCAAGATTAGAGAGGCCTCTCAAAAAGGAAGTATGAGCCACTGATATGAGATAGTCATGCATAAGGGTGGACTTCCCTCGATGGAAAGAAGGAGACCCAATGGGATGAATTTCGTGCAGTGAACGTTACTTCCATTATCACCAAACACTGGAGGATTCTATGGTGGACACCATATCATCCACCTTGAAAGAGATGTTATATGATGGTACAATTGACTTGAATATAACTATGGGACTCAGACGTAGATACAATTTAAATATACGTTGTTGAACCACTTTAGGTTGACCAAGTACGAGAATATCAATGGACAACTTGCCAAGATCCGACAAACCTCCACGATCTAAGGATACTAGACTAGGTTTGAGGAATTATCTTATTTTGCTCGTGATTGATCTGATAGATAATTATTATGGATGTTCATCGAAGGACTTAAGTCATAAATTAAAGGAGAGGTTAAAGTGCGATAGCCCCCCACCGTGAAGGTTGCAATCTCTTTTGCCCGAATCCAAGAGGAGCGGCTGAACTAAGATGCTCGAAGAATGAGAACTACTCTTAGACCAGCAACATATAAACCTTCAGCACCCTCTACTCCCAGTCGTGCTTCGTTGCCAAAGAATTGATGAGAGAAATACTTCGCGATAGATGGGCATAGGGCCTTTATTGGCATTGCAATGAACTTTGGAGCCACAACCATCACTGCAAAAAGGAAAGCTTTCCATGATAAAACCTATAAAAGAATATGAAGAAGACGACCTTGAACCTAAGGAGGAGAACACGAAGGAGGACCCGCAGCCGGTTGATTGCATGACTCACACTCTAGTTGGCCATGTAAACCCACAAGCAATGAAAAATGAAGAATCTCTTAAGCAGCAATCCGTCATCATCCTCATCAAGACCAGGAGTCCCAATGACCTTATGAGTGGCAAAGTAAAGCATGTGACCTTACATGGGAAACATAGGAGCGAAGAAAAGACACAACACTTGGAGAAGTTTGCTACCTCCGTCGAACCAAGCTGATTTCATCCTATCAGACTGTACGACCTCCGTATGCTGATCTTACAAGAGGAACCATTAGCACATATTCGACTATATTGTTGTCCACATCTTCAGAGGGCCAAAGCTAAAAGGAGTATCCAGGAGATGTAGGAGACACAAATCATTTGGCCATGGCCTTCCCTTGCAATAATACTTTATCTCCAAAAGCTTTGTCTCTTTGTCCGCAGGGATAAGCTCTTTCTGAAGTGTCACATCCAACTGAACCAGCTATGGCTTTTGATGCAGCATGCCCAGATCTCGAGCTACTTCCACTACCTCTCCCAAGAGTGGACTATGCTGTTCAAAGTCTTCCCTATTGACGATCGTAAGAAGATGAAGTCCCTCTAGCAATAGTACTAGCATGAAATCTATGATTGGATGAAGATCAAAATTCTAAAGGAATAGGAGGAAGGCATCTAAGTGTCCACCATCTACGGGGCCTTCACGGTCACAATGCCATCCACATCTGTCTTGGCATTACCAGATCGAAATGAGGTGTTTGAAATTGGAGCAGACAAAATAGGAGTTGAGATTGGCACCACCCTCTTGCAAGCTGGCCGACACCTAATCCACACTAAGGCTCTCACTATATTTCACACGATGCTTTTCATCTATAAAGGGATACTAATTACTACTAAATTTGAAGTCTGGCATGATACAAGTCAACAACACAAAAGAGAAATGAAAATAGGCTCAATAAAATTATAGCTCCTAACCTCCTCGGACTCAAAATGTGCTCACACCACCAAGGACCTTATCAAAGGACAACAATTATTCCAAAAAACTGCTCAGTTACTATTAAAGAATAACCAAGTGACAGCCTATTCAAGAAAAAAACAGTCCCCTGACAAATATAAGAGCAGAAGAAAGTTTACTATTAAATATTGAGTTTCCCTTCATCTCTAGCCCTATCAGCAAAAAATTCAAGCCTCACGAAAGTGATCCTCCCTGCTACTTTGGCCCGTGCAAAATTGGGGATCACAATAGAGCTGTGACTTATGGATCACATCAGTATATTAATTTAAAAATATAATTAATTATCCAAGTATCTCATCGTAAATAGAAATTTAGATAAGACGACTCGATCCTAACTTATCCACCCGACACCCAAGTTGATGAGGAGGCACAAATTCAACTGATGATTGCATGTGATCACGAGATCACAACACATCACTATTCAGTCACTACTACTGATATTGGACCACAGGAACAAGATGCGCCTACTATAGGGCCACGAGGGACCCTCGTGAGGAGTTGCAGATCACGACCTAGAGATATAGAGCTCAACCTTGAGGACAAGACTGATTTGAAGAGGGCGGGTCTATTAGGACTCTAGCTAGGGGAGTCATAATTTAGTTTCATTAAAGAAGATAATTATGTAAATCCTAAGAGTAATTATATAAATCCTAAGGCTAATTATATAAATTCTGAGGGTATTCATGTAAATTCTATCTAGCCGACCCCTAATAACGAAGCAAGGAGACCGATTAGGTTAGGATTAGATGGGAGGAAGATATTTTAAGGAAAGAGTAGGATGCATGTCACCCTAATTAACCATCCCTTATCCTAGTTAAAGAGGGATTGGTTAAGGAGAAGTTAAGTTAGAATATGATTAGGATTAGGTTGGAGGTTGCTTCTCAGAGAAGTATTAGGAGTTAGAGACCCTAAAGCCATAAGCCATATCATGGTTAGGAGTTGGCTAGGGGTTAGGAGTTGAGGGGAAGAGGAGCCTTGGTTTAGTAGGAGTCTTAGTAGGAGTTGCTACTTAGAGTTGCATTAAAGGTTGTTAGAAGTAGGAGTCTTGAGTAGGAGTTCTATTAGGAGTTGAGTTTAGAAGCCCTATAAATAGTCTTATATTCTCCCCTCTTTTATCATGAATAGATCAATCTTTCTTTAGCCAATGACTTGAGTACTAAGGAGGGAAAAACCCCTATAGAGTTTCAAGGAGATCGATCCCCTATAGAGATCACTTCAAGCTTAGAATCCACAAGGGTTCTAACAAATGATTAGGTAGAATTATATATACTTATATGAATCCTTTTAGAAGATTTGTTATATTGATTCTATTTAATTTATCATGATCTAATTTTAATGGGTTAATTGATCTATTATCTTTATTTGACTCAAATCACTGATTAAAATGTATAAGTTGAAGTTGATAATAATATACTCAGATCCTTATAAGTTAATTGCAGTCTTATCCATTTTTGTGAGATTAATCAGGATGATTAGATAAAATATATTATAAATTTATTTTGATTCTTATCATTGGTCAAAAGAAAAAAAAATTCATTCATGACAATATTTTTTAGGAGATAAAAAATGATAATATCATAAGGAGGTTTATAGATCTACTCTTAATCTCCCTTAGTCTTTATTTCATCACTCATAAATGTCTGTGAATAATAAAAAAAGAGGAGAAGATAAGTCTAATTGTTCTTATAAATTGATATTATTATAGCTTTAGGATCTAACGATAATACATTTGCAGATCAAATAAAGGTTTTCTAAATGGTATCGAAAGATACGTAAGCTTGATCTTGATCTATCATTATTTGCTTTCGATCCTGCCATTAAAGTGTTTCACATAACAGTTGTATAATTATAATTTTTATATTTACAATTGATATCAGAGCCTACTATTTTGAAATCAAATAACTTAGATCAGAAAACTATATTATATATATTTTATACATACATCTGTTTATTAGCACCCTTCGTTTGTGAAAAGATATTATTCGATTTTAATTATTTGATGCTTAAATAATCTATCTGTGCTGTTGTTATGCTTTTTATCTTATTTGTCTTGTCCAATCTCTAAATCTATTCTGTCTTGCTCCTTAGCTACCTATGAGTAATTGTTAGATGGGCTACCATTGCTAATAGCTCAATTGATGACAACAGCTTTTGTTAGTTGTCAACCTTATCGTGGGCAACGACTATGCATATGGTAGCTATCGCTAAATCGTTACTGCTTATGTACAGCAACTCAAGTGATATGACTTTGTCACCGGTGATTGCAATGTTGAATCTCAGATTATGATAATGAAATCAATTGATGAGATAATGGACTTATAAGCTTTTAAAGATAAGTGACGCATGAAAAACTTCGATCATGGACACAAATTATCACATGACAAATTATCGAAGTAGGAGAATCAAACATTGGGCCGGAGAAGTATCATGTCAAAAATTAGATGTCGGACTAGAGGATTGGTCAATGTGCTTAGACTTCGTGCCATAAGTTCGGATATTGGGCCAAAAGGATCGAGTACTGTGTAAAACGATCCTTTTGGCGATACATTATGAAAGGATGTTACGCCAGAGGTTCGAAAGAAGTGTCAAATGATCAGATGTCATGCCAAAATACTCGGCAACAAGTTGAAAGCTTCATGATTATGCTAAATATTTTATTGATTAGTTAAGTCTTAACTGAGATTGTTTGAACTCAAATTAAGTTGATATTAGATCAAAACCATGCCAACTTAATTAGAATCTCGTTGGGCTTGAACCAGAGCCTAATTGGGCTTGTTTGGAGGCCAATTCGGCAACCTAAGGTGTCATGCCGCCCAAATATTCATATTTAGGAGGTGTGACCCTATCATAAAATAAATCGATAATTTTTTTTTATAATCAATCAAACCATCCAGGATCGAGACAAACATTTGAGGACATCGATAAAACATTCATACTTTAAAATTTACATATATAAAATCTATGAAGTTTATAATCATACATTCTTCACTCAAACATATATGAAACCCAAAGCCAACTTAACATATATTAACCACACTTATAATTCATCAGCGAAGGAATCTATACAATCAAAAATCCAACCATTTAACACAAGTTCACTTCATCATAAACAAAAGCTAAATATTTCAAAATAACTCCAAATGTAAGAGTTCATTTAAAACTTTTACATGATACATCAATCAAATTCATCGATAACATTTCATTATATACAAATATACTTATATAAAAACTATAATATATTATCCAATAATACTTGCCTACAATCTATATAGCTCTTCACTGCCTCAGCACAATCTTAACATTCAATGAGTGTCAAGCTGACCTGAAAGATTTAATAACAAAGGAGTGAGCTAGAAAGCTTATCAAGCATTTAACAAATCCAAGACAAGAGCGAATGACATTCAAACAAGCTAGTATTAAGAAACAAAGCAGACATACTGATAATTCATGGATATTAACTCATTAGATAAAGAAGTTTAAGTGTAATTTCATTCAAAATATATTTAGTTCATAACAAACAAAATACAGAGTAATTGGAGCATATCAATAATGCAAGAGGTATTTTGGAATATATCAAAGGCACATAGGATATTTTAAAATATATTAATGACAATGAAACATTTCGAAACATATCAATGGCAAATGGAGCATTTCGAAGATATCAATGGAAAGTGAAATATTTTAGAACATATCATTAGAAATTGAAACATTTCGGAACATAACAATGGCATATGGAGTATTTTGAAGTATGTCAAAGATGAAAACATATTGTGAAGCATATCAATGGTGAATGGATAATCTAAAATCTTATCAAGTGAACAAATGAGAAATAGAAGCTCAATTATCATATCAGACATAACATTCATTTCATTCTTATCTAAAGCACACAAATAACTCAAAAATAATGCTTTGGATATCATATCAAAGACATAGAGGGTAAAATGGGACCATAAGTATAATATAGAACATCCATCGCTGAATGACCACCAAACATAAGTCTCCCACGTCTTGGAGCTTCATCCACCCACGTCTGAGTGAAGTAAATGGGGCCGGCAAGAGTATAGCTAGCTCTGAACATAAAACTCTTTACTATTTCTGACAAAGGTCCATAAATATCCTACAAACACCGGAGTACAAAAGGACATGAGCAATAAAAGTGGCATATATCAAAAATACATATGGAACAATGAAATATGCATGTGCCAATATAAAGCAATATGATATCAACATAAACATTCATAATTTGTATTCGAATAGGCAAAGAATAAAAAATAGGAGTGCATAAGAATTCAAACCAATAATTAAAGGCTAAATCGAAGAAAGGGCTTTAATTGGATCATAGATAGAATATTATCCGATGACATATAAAAAACATAGATGCTGAAGTGGGATCAGAAACATAATGTGGTCCATTTGACCACTAAACATAATAGAGTATCACAGGCACCAAAATAACATACCCTTTATCATTTCTAACAAAGGTCCATAATATCCCACAAACACTAGAGTACAAAAGTACATGTGCAATAAAATGGACATATATTGGAAGCACATGCAGAACAATGAAAAATACATGTGCCAATATGAAATAATAAAATATAAATATAAACTTTCATATAGAGCATTTGAATAGGCAAAGAATAAAATTTAAGAGTTCAAAGCTAAAGCTCAATTGAAGAAGAATCCATTTCTAAAAGATAAACAAGAATAGGCAAAGATCAACAAACACATGATTCTACTAAATTTAAGAGGCATATAGCATGAAATATTTAGATAATCAATTATGCTCCAAATTACTCAGAATGGTAAAAATAGAAAGATATATGAGTCGAGTATCTCATGAAATAGATTCTGTATAAATCGGAGTTTCCAACATGAAGTTATAAGAAATTCAACGAACAAAAGTCGGAATCTTGAAACCAGAATCAAATCTTTATATCCAAGCATGAAAGATACTAATTGAAATATTGTAACAATCAATTGAATCATATCAAGATTAATACAAAGATTGAGATGCTAATAAGAAAAGATTGGAGACACTTGCAAGGTTATAACAACTCAATTTATCATAATAAGATGAAAGCAAAAATTGGGATACTTGCAAGGTTATAATAGCTCAATTTATCATAACAAGATGAATAACAAAGATTAAAATGATAATAAAAAAAGATTAAAATACTTACAAGGTTATAACAATTCAATTGATCATAACAAGATAAATACAAGATTATAATTCTAATACAAAAGGATTGAGACACTTGCAAGGTTATAATAGCTTAATTTATCATAATAAGATGAATAACAAAGATTAGAATGGTAATTAAAAAAGATTGAAACAATTACAAGGTTATAACAATTTAATTGATCATAACAAGATAAATACAAAAATTGAAACTCCAATATAAAAGGGTTAGAAAATTGTAATGTTATAATAGCTCAAATTATCATATCAAGATACAATCAAAGATAGATGGTACAATAGAAAAGTTTAGAACTTTGATTCTTCTTTTTTTTCTGATGGACCGCTTTTGAAAAGCCTGATCAGGTGTCATGAAATATTTTTTTCTTTTAGTTTTGGATGGTTAGGTAGAATTACATATACGTATATGATGCCTTCTACTTAAATTAATTTTATTTAATTTATCATGATCCGAGTCTAATGGGTTAATTAATTTATCAATTTTATTTAACTTAAATCGATCAAAATATATAAATTGAAGTTGATAATAATATATTCACGAGACTCGTGTAAAATAATAATATCTTAATCTTATTCACTTTCATGTGATTTTACTTAATTAGATAAAATATATTATAAATTTATTTTGACTTTTATCATTGATCAAAAGAAAATTAATTTTTTCATGATAATATTTTTTAGGAGATAATTTTTACGTGAGGGACTCTCTTAATTATATCTTAGACTCTCTATTCTCGCCAACAAAATGATAGGATTTCATAAGAACAAAACACCAAATAGAGATTATAGATGTACTCTTAATCTCTTTTACTCCTTATTTCATCACTCATAAAGGTATGTGAATAATAAAAAAAGAAAAATATATGTCTAATTGTTCTTATAAATTGATATCAGTATAGCTTTTAGATAAGATAATAATATATTTGTAGATCAAATAAAGGTTTTATGAATTGTATCAAAAGGTACATAAGTCTGACCTTAATCTATCGTTATTTGCTTTCGATTTTGATACTAAAATGTTTGGTATAACGATTGCATATCGGCAGCAACTCTATTGAGGACAATAGCTTTCGTTGGTCTCCAGCCTTATCGTAGGTAACAACTATGCATATGGTAGTTATCACTAGATTGTTATTGCTTGTGTGCAGCAACTCAAGCAGCATGACTTGGTCACGGGTGATTGTACAGTGCCATAGTATAATAAAGCAGGGTGCTGCCTTTGACTGGCGGGTGCAACGATGCTGCTACAGTGTCTGCTAACCATGGTTGTTGTTGACAGGAAGTTGAACGGTATGGTTCACAATTACTGCACGATGGCCACAAGGGTTGCCAAATGACCACAGACAAATGCGACCAATGAGACTCGCATAGCGAATGCTAGCCATGCGTGAGGGAAGGGAAGGGAAGGGAAGGGTAATGAGGAATTGCTTGTGAATGATGATAGGCAGGCAGTAACTACATTGTGTCGCTAAACAATATTAGTTGCCAATAAAGAGCAGTTCATTATGCACATGGGTATCCCCGCAATGAATCGTCAATTAGTTATAAAGATAATTTAAATCGACAATGCATAGGCGGGGGCAATAGGGCACAAGCGATGGACGATGACACGTAAGTGGCAAATGATGATGCATAGGTAGCAAACGACTATGCACTGTGTTAATTCATGCCTCTCGTAGGTTGTGACAACTAAAAAGAGAGTACGGTGAACCTTTAACGTATATGATTTTGATTATGAACTACTTTAAGTCTTTAAAATTTATTCGTATATAAAATAATTTATATATTTTTAAAAACGTAACATATAAGTTTCTTTCATTATGTTTGAGTTAACATATATTAGAGTCTGTTTATGTAGTATAGGAGGTGGTGGCTAAAGCTGCAGCCTATCAACCATTAGTCTCCCCTCCTATTTATAGAGAGCCACCAAAACCCTAGGGCTCCTTCCTTATTGGGTATTGGATCTCTATCCAATAATCCACTAACATTGCATTATTGGATCTCTATCCAATAATCTCCTTAGGCCTCTAATTGGGCCTTATGTAATAAGCCCATCAGTATAGGATCTCATCTAATGAGAATAAGAGCTACTTGGATATTCAGCTAATCCTCTATTCACTAAAGCATCCACCATATGTGTGTGACCCTTTAGGCCTGATACTGAGCTGGCCGTGAGTCACTCACATCAGAACTCCTTCTGATATAATGAATTATTATCCTCATAATAATTCACTCGACTCATCGATCATGGACATACTAGGCCACTATGCTATAGTCCCCAAACGGTACAGCGGGATCGAATCTGCTGGACCTGTCTATCCATAGTTACTATGTATCTATAATCCCTTATCTAAATAATATCTCATAGACTATATATTGGACATGGTTCTGTCAGGTTACATACGGAATCAGTTTGTCTTGCTCTAATCGGATTCTACCGGAGAACTTCTTCTCTCTCAATCTGAATGACTTTGGCCAAGGATTTATCTGAGCAAGCATATATGAGATGTTCCTCTCGTGATACCGAGAGTGGATGATCCTCTATTGATACTCAATTGTCTTCATAAGGTTGGCTACCAATCCAGATAATCAATTGTACCAGATCTGGAGCTTTCCAAATCTGTAAGTTTGGCGTCAAGAAATGAGTACTCATAGAAGGCATCCTTATTGTCTCAAGTCTAAGGACTAGATACACAACTAAGACTTTGGAATCGCTATATGACATTAGGTATCATTAACAATACAAGATTTCATAAGCAGATTAATCAGTGAACTCATTCTCCAATGAGCACCTATATTATATCCTTAGTGTCTCCACACAAGTGGCTATGAGACCAATCACCTCCATCATATGGACATGTATATAGTACACTGATCTGTTTGGTTATCTCAATGTCTTTCTTGAGTAACCTATGACCGAAATTATTAACGATCTGTGTTTAAAGGTGAATTGATCTCATTATCGTGATCTCATCACGATCTGACTTCCATTGCACAGAACCAATGATATCACAATATATATATGTAATAAATAATATAATATGAGAATATATCAATACTAATCATAAGTAAAAAGATCATATAGCGTGTCACACGTGCCATCACTCACATGATTGGCTTACAGGGCACCTGTAACCAGTAGTAAAGTATAGCTAGGGGGCTCGAACACTCACAATCTACACTCTAATACTTCACTTTGCTTCGGTAACTTGATCATCGAATGGGCTGAATCGAGGCACCCCTATTGCTTGACTAAGGCCTTGGTGCAAGACATGAGAGTCGGATTGGGGAATTAATGAATCAATAAACCTCGCACCATAAGGGAGGCTCCCTCCCGAGTCGGCACTTTGCCCGGATTCGTCCAACGAGGCTACATAGATGTTCTTGCCACATGGGTTGAACTAAGCCGAGATGAAACCTTAGCCTTGGAAAAAGGAATACCGACACCCTCCTATGATGATAGTAAGTTAGTGAGCGTGAGACAATAAGATTGACTCATGTGACCTTCCATCATTATAGGAGGAAATTGAATCACGACATAGGTATTGAATCTCGAATTTTAATGATAAAATCAATTGATGGGTTTTATGATCTAACTTATGTATTTGAGAAAGTGATGCATGATTAACTACGACAGTGAAAAGATAATACAATCTGATGTTGGGTTGGAGTAAAATTTGGGCATTAGGCCGGGGTTCAGATGATGTAGTGGGAGTTCTCTGAAGCGGATTAGGAGCATACTGGGAACATGTCGGGAGTTCACAGGATGATGATCGGGAGACTCACTGGGAATTTGCTGGAGGATGTTGGGAAGTTCGTCGAGAGTTCAAAAGATCGATTGACATGACAGACAACAAGAATGATTGTAATTATGTCTTAGTATGTCATAGTTAACATCATGTGTTTTGAGTCCTAATTAAGTTAGATTTAGAAAAATCTAAATTAACTCAATAAGAGGCAACCGGATCCACTTTAGGTTAAAATTTAAACTTAGGCTTAGCTCATTTCGTTGTCCTAGAAAGGGGTTAACAGACGATACAAGTTCAGTATGAAACTATATAAAAATATAGTTTCCAAGATTCTCGATGGTAGTACCACTGGTAGGTGGTGATAGTATCGCCCATATGGCGGTGGTACTGCCCACGTAGCGGTGGTACCGCCCAAATAGTTGTAGTACCATCATTGGCTCTAGTTTCGAGGCACTTCAGAGGTAGTACCACCCGTGTTGGTGGTAGTACTATACCTGATTTTTACAGAAAAGATTAAATTTTGGCTCTATTTTTTTGGAGCCAATTGGGGTATAGAAATACCCCAAGTATTATTGTATTGGATAACAAGAAAGTGCAAGAAAAGTAGTCATAATATTGGTTAAAATTCTATAAAATTTGAGAGCTTCCCTTAAGTGCTTCGAAGTATAAAGTGAATCTAAGGGAAGAGAGCAAAAAAATTATAAATGTTCTTCTCCTGAGCTTGGGAAAAGGAGAAAGGTGAAAAGGGTTTTGAACTTCATCAATGGAAGAAGATCATTAGCAGAGACCGACGGACCTCGATGAAGGAGGACTCAAGAAGTAAACGTAGGTCAAGTCGGTGACCGAACCACTAGAAATTTATGAACCTTTTTTATTTACTTTTTCTTTTAGCATTCGTAGCTAAATCGAGATTTTTCATTTACTCTTTAAGTTTAATCACTCTCTAACTTGATCTTGATAAAAAATGATTTTAGTTTTAGTTTTTACTTTAAGCATATTTTTTAAAATAAGTTATTCTTTCACTTCCACTAATTCACACAAACCCTCCCCCCCCCCCCTTTAGTGCCAACTAAATCCTAACAATAGGTTGAGTTGGTCGAGTCCCTCGAGGCTCACTTATTTATGTCGAGTTCTTGCCTATGATATAGAGATATCAACGATGACCGGAGGACATGGTATGTTTGGTCGAGTCTCTCAAGGGCATATTATCAAATTAGACTCATCTAGTAACGATGGTGATGACTTAACATTATAGTTAGTCAAGTCCCTCGAGATCATGAGGGTTCAGAGGCCAAATAAGACGGGAATCACAAGGAGTTATGATTTGTAAGAGTTAACTATATTTTTGGGCTTAGTGTGATTAGTCGAGTCCCTCGAGATTACACTAAGATGCTGATTAGATCCCAATCCTTAATATAAGTCTGTCAGAGACTTTTGTCTCACGAGTCAAGAGTGTCACATGATTCACTAAAAAAATAGTGATGGTAGATTAAGATAGAAGTTCATATCTTAATTAAGTTTATGCAAACTATGAATGTTATTAATTTACGCTACATCTTGTTTATTAGAAACATGTTGCTTGTAAATCCCCCTACGTGGCATACTTGATGCCAACCCGCTTTACTAGTCCAAACTACATGGATTAGCTTAGTAATTTGAGAATTATTTTCATGATAGAGAAAATGGTCTATGTCCTTGACACGATTGTGCCCACGCTGGAGGATGGGGTAAGCGAAGATGAGACCGCTCGCTATACGAAGTATATAGATGATTCCACCTTGATAAAGTACTATATGTTGGCCTTCATGACTCCTAAGTTATAGAGACAACATGAGAGCATAGATGTCAATTCCATCCTTGTTCATCTTCACAAGTTATTTGAGGAACAGTAAAGAAGTTAGAGATAAGAGATATCCAAGAGTCTCTTTCATGCTAGGATAATATAAGGGGCATCGGTTCAGAACCATATTTTAAAGATAATAGAGTAGATCGAGAAACTTACAGGTCTAGGAATAGTCTTAGAGGATAACCTATATGTTGATCTTATACTTAAGTCCGTACCGAATTTCTTTCACAATTCATCATGAACTTTAATATGAGTAAGTTTGAGAGGACTCTACCTAAGCTCCTGAATATATTGGGGGAAAATGAGAACACCATAAAAAGAGAGAAGCTAGTTCTATATGTTAGTGAGACTAATAAGAAAAGGAAGGTTAATAAAACCCTCAAGAAGGAAAAGGGCAAGAGAAAATCGATAAGACAAAGGTTGCCAAGAAAGATCTGACTAAGATAAAGGCCGGTTATTCCACTACGACAAAGATGGACACTGAAAGAGGAACTGCAAGAATTACCTTGCAAAGAAAGTGAAATAAAAGCTCCAGATATATTCATGATTAGTCTTCATTTGTTATATTTTCATGATAACACATGGGTATTGAAAATCAGAAGTATTTATCATATCTGCAATTCATTGTAGGTTCTAGCAAAGCCTAAGAGATTGGCAAGAGGCGAGATGAGCCTCAAGATGAGCATAGAGCAAGAGTTGATGCAGTTGTTGTTAGTGAGGTCACCTTACATCTATCCAGTAGAGCTACCATTGCATTAGATACATATTATTATGTTTTCTCTATTATCAAAAATATTATTTTTATTTTCTTTTTGACAGTTAGTAGATATATATTACTTTTTGAGAACAATCATTATTCATTAATTTTGGATAATAAGATCATCATAAGAGGGACCTTGATTAATGGCTTATATGTGCTAGATATTTCTCCACATATCATGAATGTAAATGCATTTAAGAGAAAACAAAATAAGGTAAATGAATCATACTTATAGCATTGTAGGCTAGGTCATATTCATATGGGAAAGATTAAAAAGTTGCTGAAAGATGGATACTATCTATTTGACTTTAAGTCATATGTAACTTGTGAACTTTGACTTCATGAAAAGTTGACCAACTCTCCTTTTAGTGGAACTGGAGAGAGAGTCACTAAGTTATTAGAACTCATACATAGTGATATATATGGTCCTATATCAACTAAGGCTATAGGAGGTTACTCATACTTCATTACATTCACTGACGATTTCTCTAAGTATGGATAAGTGTACTTGATGAAGGACAAGTCTGAGACCTTTAAGAAATTCAGAGAATATAAGAATGAAGTAGAGAACCATATTGAAAAGAGTATTAAGACTCTTTAATCAAATTGATAAGTAGAGTACTTGAGTATATAGTTTATCTATTTCCTTAGGGACTATGAGATTCTATCCTAATAGACACTTTCTTATACACCTCAGCTCATGTTGTTAGACATGGTGCGACCCATGATGAGTTTCGCCCTGTCTCTTTCTAGGGATATGTCTTAGAGACTCCACCTTATTTTTTGAACAGAGTTCAATCGAGGTCGATAGTGTCTATACTATATTAGTTATGAAAATGAAAGAAGTCTGATCTTAAGGTTATTATGATTTGGGGCTGCCCTACCCACAAGTTGGAATCAAGGACGGAATGGTGTAAGTTCATGGGATACCCTAAGGAAACTTGTGAGTGTTATTTCTATCCTCCCGAGAACTATAAGGTCTTTGTTGCTAAGAGAGTTACGTTCCTTAAGAAAGAACATATTCTTAGTGGAAATAATGAGGTGAGACAGAGTTGAGCGAGGTTGGAGAACCTAGTTCAAGCACTATTTCAGAGTCGAAGTTTGTTCAAGTACCTAGCACATAAGTTCCATCTTTGCACAGGTCTAGTAGAATATCTCACCCTCCTCAAAGATATTTGAGAAATATTAGTGGAGAGTATACTCATGATATTGATCTTTAGACCTACGATGAAGCTATTATAAGTATAGACTCTAGGAAGTAGCAAAAAGCCATGAGTTCTGAGATGGATTTTATGTACTCCAATAAGGTTTACAACCTTGTAGATGCACCTAAGGGTATCATACACATCGGTTGTGAGTGGATTTCCAAGAAGAAGATCGAAGTAGATAAAAAGGTGGAGACCAATAATGTAAGGCTGGTGGCCAAAGGATATCGTCAAAGATAAGCAGTTGACTATGATGAGATCTTCTCACCTGTAGTTATGATAAAATCCATCAGAATTCTTTTTGCCATTACAGCATAACTGACTATGAGATCTGGCAGATGGATGTGAAAATCGTATTTCTTAATGACAACCTTGAGGAGGAGGTATATATGATATAGCTAGAGGAATTTGTATCAAGAAAGTCTCTATATAAAGTATGCAAGTTGCTCAGGTCCATTTATGGACTGAAGCAAGCTTTCCGAAGTTGGAACATAGGATTTGATAAGATGATCGAATCTTATGACTTCGTTAAGAATAAAAATAAGCTTTGTGTATACAGAAAGGCAAGTGAAAGTACTGTCAACTTCTTAGTGTTATATGTGGATGACATCATAATCATTAGGAATGATATAGGAATTATCGAAAATTTAGGAATTAGCATCATATGTGTAGTAGAAACAAATTCAAGTCCCAGATTCCCGAGTCAATTATTTTACTATTGTGCGATGATTAGTGTATGAAAAATCCAAAAAACCTCGGAAAAATTGTATAATAACAACTTGATGTGTTACCTATAGAGATTGAATCTTTGAAACTTCTAGATCCAACGGAGATGTCAAAGAAATACTCGCGTGATCCTCTCTAGCGATACCCATATAGCAGATGTGGTGATAGCACCTTAGTAGTGGGATCAACCTCTCCACACTTTTAGCAAGGAAGAGAAGACTCCGAGGAGAAACAGGAAGCTGAACTCAAATGTTCTAGCTTATGAGCATAAGGGTGCCCTTTATTTATAGAGGTAAATAGTATATTCTTGATGTCAATCTAATGATGTTCACATTAGATATTTATCTAAATGTGCTTATCTAAATATCATATTCCTAACATATTCTTAGAATATTCATAGTATATTCCTGGAATATTTATGGTATATTTTTGGTATATTACTGGAATACACATGGCATATTCTCAGAATATTCTTGGATCTTATCCAAATGATATATTCCTATAATATTCTTAGATCTTATCCAGATAGTATATTTCTAAAATATTCCTTGATCTTATTCAGATAAAATATTCATGAAATATTTCTTATACCATTGGATCTTATCCAGCTATGATCTCATCTAATCTTATCTACATCAGGATCCCTACGAATATCTCATATCTGCATCTCTACTTGTCGCAACGTCTACTATATATGTAACCCTCTGAGCCCGATACCGAGCTAGTCATGAGTCATATCCATTAGAACTCATTCTAATCTAATGAATTATTATCTCTATAATAATTTACTCGACTCAACGACTATAGTTGTACTAGGCCACTACGCCACAGTCCCCAAACGGTACAGGAGGATCAAATTTATCGGACCTCTTTGTGTACAATTATCGTGTACCTATAGTCCCTCATCCAACTAGTATCTCAGAGACCATATATTGGGCATGAATAATATAAAGCCATATACAGAATCATTTTATGTCTCGCTCTAATCAGATTCTCCCGAAGAATTCTTTCTCTCTTAATCCGAACAACCCTGGCCATGAATTTTGTCTGAGTGAGCACACTGGATATTCCTCTCATGATACCAAAGAGTGGATGATCCTTTATTGATACATAATTGCATTCGTATGGTTGGTTTCCAATCCCGATAACTAGTTGTACTAGATTTGGATCCTTTCCAAACATATAAGACTGACGTCAAAAGAGTACTCATACAAGACATCTTTTGTGTCTCAAGTCAAAGGACCAGGTACATAACTAGGACTATGAAACTACTATATCACATTATATATCATTATATATCCAACATTTTGTAAGTGGATCAATCAATAAACTCATTCTCCAATAAGTACATACATTGTATCTCTAGTGTCTCTACACAAGCGACTATGAGACCGGTCGCCTCCATTATATTGATGAATATATAGTACACCAATCTATCCGGTTATCTCGATGTTCCTCTCGAGTAACCTATGACCAGGATAATTTAGGATATGTGTTTAAAGGTGAATTAGTCGCATTATCATGATCTCATCATATGATCCGATTCCTATTGCACGGAACCAGGGACATCACAATATAAAATATATATAATATGAGAATATATCGATAATATACAAAGAGATTAGTGTAGCGTATTACAGGTACCATCACTCACGTGATTGGTTTATAGGGCATCTATAACTAGCATGAATGCTCTTCACAATTAAGGTTTGACTATCGAGAAACTTCTCCATGAAAGACTTAAGGGAAATATCCTATATTTTAGGGATTCAGATTAGAGACAGATCCAAGAGAATACTTAGCTTGTCCTAGTCCAAGTACATAAACAACATCGTCACAAGGTTTGACATGAAAAATTCCAAGAGAGATCTCATACCGATAAGATATGAAATATCACTTTCTAGGAGTATGTCCTCAAAGACTCCTAAAGAAAGGGCAAATATAGATAGGATACTCTCTGCCTCAATGATAGGGTCTATCATGTATACTATATACCAAACTTAATATAACACATGCTCTGAGAGTCATGAGTGGGTTTCATGCGGATCCAAGTATAAAATACTAAAATGCAATAAAGTGTATCCTTAATTACTTGAGAAGGACTAAGAATCTTTTATTGGTATATGGAGGAGTTAGCCTCTAGGTTGAGGGATATACATACTCGAGTTTTGAGTATAATATCGATGATGGCAAGTCGAACTCATGGTATGTCTTCACCTGAATGGATGAACAATAAGCTGGAATACATTGCTAGAGCAGAAGTGACAAAGGAAAGGGTGTAGATGAAAAAGTTCATTAGAGATTTGAGAGTCGTACAAATAGCATGGAGTCGATTCCCACATATTGTGACAAAAATAGGGCGATAACTCTAGCAAGAGAACCAAGGTCTCATCAGAATTGTTCTAAGGAGGCTCTAACTGATCAGAGAGATCGTAGCCTATAGAGATGTAGCAATGGAAATAGTTTCATATAAAGATAATATCGTATATTCTTGATGCCAATCTGATGATGTTCACATTGGATATTTGTCTAAATATGCTTATCTAAATAGCATATTCCTAACATATTCTTAGAATATTCATAGTATATTCCTGAAATATTTATGATATATTTTTGGTATATTACTGGAATACTCATGTCATATTCTCAAAATATTCTTGGATCTTATCCAAATGATATATTCCTATAATATTCTTAGATCTTATCCAGATAGTATATTTCTAAAATATTTCTTGATCTTATTCAGATAAAATATTCATGAAATATTCCTTATACAATTGGATCTTATCCAGCTTGGATCTCATCTAATCTTATCTACATCAGGATCCCTACGAATATCTCATATCTGCATCGAGCTGGTCATGAGTCATATCTATTAGAACCCATTCTAATCTAATGAATTATTATCTCCATAATAATTTACTCGACTCAACGACTATAGTTGTACTAGGCCACTACGCCACAGTCCCCAAACAGTACAGGAGGATCCAATTTATCGGACCTCTTTGTCGACAGTTATCATGTACCTATAGTCCTTCATCCAACTAATATCTCGGAGACCATATATTGGGCATGAATAATATAAAGCCACATACAGAATCATTTTATGTCTCGCTCTAATCAGATTCTCTAGAAGAATTCTTTCTCTCTTAATCCGAACAACCCTGGCCATGAATTTTCTCTGAGCGAGCACACTGGATATTCCTCTCATGATACCAAAGAGTGGATGATCCTTTATTGATACATAATTGCATTCGTATGGTTGGCTCCCAATCCCGATAACCAGCTGTACTAGATTTGGATCCTTTCCAAACATATAAGACTGACGTCAAAAGAGTACTCATACAAGACATCTTTTGTGTCTCAAGTCAAAGGACCAAGTACATAACTATGACTATGAAACTACTGTATCACATTATATATCATTATCTATCCAACATTTTGTAAGTGGATCAATCAATAAACTCATTCTCCAATAAGTACATACATTGTATCTCTAGTGTCTCTACACAAGCGACTATGAGACCGGTCGCCTCCATTATATTGATGAATATATAGTACACCAATCTATCCGGTTATCTCGATGTTCCTCTCGAGTAACCTATGACCAGGATAATTTAGGATATGTGTTTAAAGGTGAATTAGTCGCATTATCATGATCTCATCATATGATCCGATTCCTATTGCACGGAACCAGGGACATCACAATATAAAATATATATAATATGAGAATATATCGATAATATACAAAGAGATTAGTACATTACCATCACTCACGTGATTGGTTTATAGGGCATCTATAACTAGCATGAATGCTCTTCACAATTAAGGTTTGACTATCGAGAAACTTCTCCATGAAAGACTTAAGGGAAATATCCTATATTTTAGGGATTCAGATTAGAGACAGATCCAAGAGAATACTTAGCTTGTCCTAGTCCAAGTACATAAACAACATCGTCACAAGGTTTGACATGAAAAATTCCAAGAGAGATCTCATACCGATAAGATATGAAATATCACTTTCTAGGAGTATGTCCTCAAAGACTCCTAAAGAAAGGGCAAATATAGATAGGATACTCTATGCCTCAATGATAGGGTCTATCATGTATACTATATACCAGACTTAATATAACACATGCTCTGAGAGTCACGAGTGAGTTTCATGCGGATCCAAGTATAAAATACTAAAATGCAGTAAAGTATATCCTTAAGTACTTGAGAAGGACTAAGAATCTTCTATTGGTATATGGAGGAGTTAGCCTCTAGGTTGAGGGATATACATACTCGAGTTTTGAGTATAATATCGATGATGGCAAGTCGAACTCATGGTATGTCTTCACCTGAATGGATGAACAATAAGCTGGAATACATTGCTAGAGGTATGACAAAGGAAAGGGTGTAGAAAAAGTTCATTAGAGATTTGAGAGTCGTACAAATAGCATGGAGTCGATTCCCACATATTGTGACAAAAATAGGGCGATAACTCTAGCAAGAGAACCAAGGTCTCATCAAAATTGTTCTAAGGAGGTTTTAACTGATCAGAGAGATCGTAGCCTATAGAGATGTAGCAATGGAAATACTTTCATATAAAGATAATATCGTAGATCTACTGACAAAGCCATTATATCAGATTGTCTTTGAAAGTCATAAGGGTTTGATGTGGATTAGATATGTAGGTGATTAGCTTTAAGTCAAGTGGGAGATTACTAGTTATAGGCGCCTTGCAAGCCAATCACGTGACTGATGACACATGTGACCCATTGTGTAATCTTTTTACATTATTATTATTAGTATATTTTTTTATTATTATTTATTATATATATTATGATATCCTTGGTCCTATGTAATAGAAATCAGATCGTGATGAGATTATGATAATAAGACCGATTCATCTTTAAATACAGATCCTAAATAATCCCGGGCATAGGTTACTCGAGAAAGATATCGAGATAAACGGATAGACCAGTAAACTGTATACCTGTGTATATGATAGAGGTGACTAGTCTCATAGCCAATTGTGTGAGGACACTAAGGGTATAATACAAGTGCTCATTGGAGAATAAGTTCAATGATTGATCTACTTACGGAATACTGGATGATTAATGATACACATCATTAGACAGTAATTCCGTAGTCCTAGTTGTGTGTCTGGACCTTCGATTTGAGACACCAATGATGTCTTATTTGAGTACTCCTTTTTTTTTTTACGTCGGACTTATAGGTCTGAAAAGTGTCAAATCTAGTACAATTGGTTATCGAGATTGGTAGTCAACCTTATAAAGTTATTTGAGTGTCGATAGAGGATCACCCACTCTCGGTATTATGAAAGAAATATCTCATGTGTTATCGCTTGGATAAACTGTCGGTTGATGACATTCGGATTGAGAGAGAATGAGTTATTCGGGAGAATCAGATTAGAGTGAGACTTTGACAGATTTCGTATGTCGTTTGATAGTATTATGCCCAATATATAGTCTCTGGGATATTAGATAGATGAAAGACTATACATACATAGTAATTGAGGATATATAAGTGAAATGGATTAGATCCCATATAATGTCTGGGGATTATGACGCAGTGGCCTAGTATATTCACAGTCGATAAGTTGAGTGAATTGTTATGGGATAATAATTCATTGAGTCAGAAGAAGTTCTAACAGGTAGGACTCACGACTAGCTCAGTATTGGGCCTAGAGGGTCACATACATATGATAAATGTTTTAATGAGTAGAAGATTGTATATGAGTTATTTAATTGGCTTATGTTCTCATTGGATGAGCCCCAACATTGATGAGCTCGGTACATGAGATCCAATTAGAGGCCAATTGATATTATTAGATAAATATCTAATAATCTAAAATTAGTGGATAGTTGGATGAAGATCCAATACACACTAAGGTAGGATCAATTAAGATTTTATGGTAGCTCTCTATAAACAGGAGGTAGAGGTGACACAATAGTGATATGCTGCACCTTTGGCTGCCCCCTCCTATTCTCCTCCCTCTCTTATCTTCTCGGCCGACCAACCCTTCCCTATTGTGAGAGGGCAATGAAGAAGATAAGTGATCTTCTTCCATGAGTGCTACGAGAAGGTACGTAAGATTTGTGAGTTTCGAGTTACGATTGGAGGAGCATCGTTGCAACGATCCATCGTGTGGATACTACTAGAGAGGAGGATGTTTGATCTTCATCATCCTCTCCATATGGATCTAAAATTTTAGGGGTATACGATCTCCCTAGATAATTAATCTTTCATGCATCATAGTTTTTAGATTTACAGATTTTTTACACATAAATTTTTACACGATGACTTGAGATACATGGGAAAT
This sequence comes from Ensete glaucum, assembly GCA_021527575.1. Classification (NCBI taxonomy): domain Eukaryota; kingdom Viridiplantae; phylum Streptophyta; class Magnoliopsida; order Zingiberales; family Musaceae; genus Ensete; species Ensete glaucum. The sequence goes on from CM038558.1 coordinate 14,968,730, forward strand.
CTATTTTTTTTTATTTCTTCTACCGTGTATATGTGATCCTTCAAATGAGTTTCCTAATATAAAGTAACACCTATATTTTTAAAAATATAGCATATAAATCTCTCCCGTCAAGTTTGAGTTAATAGACATTAGAGTATGCTTACATGATATGTTAACTTATAATAATCCATTAATATAATAACATACATAATTTAAGTTTTAAAAGAAAAACTAATACCACCATGGATTTAACAAAACTAATATTTTCTAATAAGGAAGACATCGATTACAATGAAACTTTTTTTTTATGTTTGAAAAAAAACTTATCGAATCCATTAAAAGAAAACATTTTAAATAACATTAAAAAATAAACAATTAGGATTTTGATATATCATTATTTTATCACGAAGATTTAAATTTTTCTTATAATAATAACATCATTGTAATTTTTATGCCTATAACGTTAACAAAAACATTATATATAGACCATAAAGCCGAACACCCCATCACCATATCGAGAAATTGATTACAGTTGATTTAATTTTGGGCATTTATCACCGGCTCTTTCTCTTATGGCACCTCACCACATGGAGATTCTGAGAGAGGAGGAATAATACAAGTAGGTTCATATTGGAATCTGCTTCTCTTTCCTGGGTATAAACCATCACTTTTGAATATAAAATTTGAAGTTAATCAAATATATATTGTCCCTGAATGAGGTTTTAGGTATTTAAAGTTTTAAACAATATACATTATTTGAAGAAAAGATGAACCTGCTTTTATGACTAACCACAGCAACATTACAGTGCCTACTGTCTATAACTAATGCAAATAAAATGCACCACTTGCCTCTGATGTTAATTCACTGCAAATAAAACAGATCTCACATCGGTAGGACTGTGGAGAGCCACATCACATCTGAGTGTGATGAAACGTCACAAATGCAGATTTTTTTTTTTTTTAAAGTAACTTGGAAGTCTAGGTAGGCAGCAAGGATGAAAAAGCAACATTATCGGTACTCATTGCTTTTTTTATATTATTTTTTCACTGCATCATACTATATTATTAAGTAGTAAATCATCCTTGGCCACCCTTGGGATAAAAGATATTATTATTTTTGATAAAAATAACAATCGCTTAACCAAAAAAATATCAAATATTTATTTTATAATAGTATTTCGTAGATCACTTCATCTATTATTATTTTTTATATAAAAAAAATTATTCCCATAATTTTGTGTTTCTTTGTGCATAGCGAAGGTTATATATGCACACCACATACAAGGAGGGAGGGTCGTGGGAACTAGGGTGCCGCTGCGGCAGCTCTCTTTTTGTCCCGCAATGGCGGCTGCGACGCTCCGCTCCGTACTCCGTCGCAACAGCCTTGTGCCCTTCTCCGAAACCTCTCGCCTTCAAGATCTCCTCTTCTTCTCCTCCTCCTCCGTGGACGCTGCCGCAGCCGTAGGCGGCACCAAATCTCCAAATCCCGGCATCACGGTGGAATACCTCGTCGACTCCTACGGGTTCTCCCCCTCCGAGGCAGCCAAGTTGTCTAAACCCCTTGCGAACCACCGATCCACCGAGAAACCTGACGCCGTCCTTAACTTCATGAGATCTCGGGGCTTCGATGGCGCCTGTATCCGGAAGGTGATATCTTGGAGACCCGATATCCTATGCTACAACGTGGCGACGAACCTCGGCCCGAAGATTCAGTTCTTACGCGAATTGGGACTGTCGGAGTCGGATGTCGTCCGTGTCATCCGGAATAACCCTAACATCCTCTGCCTCAACGTTCACCGTTCCGTCGTCCCAAAATTGGATATGTGGGAAAGTCTCCTGGGATCGAGAGAGCTGGTTCTCAAGCATCTCAAGACGACAAGATGGTTTTTCGGCTCCAGCTTTGAGAAGATAATACATCCGAACCTAAAGTTCTTAAGGGATGAGTGTGGCATTCCTGAAAAAAGGATCTATATGACCGTGAAAATTCGCCCACAATTCATCTCACAAAAACCAGAGTCACTCCGAGCTTTGGTGGCGAGAGCCGATGAGCTGGGGATGCCACGGCTGTCTCTGATGTTCGTGCAGATACTTAGTGTTCTCCACAGTGTAAGCAAATCAAGGTTCGAGGCCAAGGTCGAGCTCACGAGGAGCTTCGGGTGGTCGGAGTCGGAGTTTTCATCTGCAGTCAGGAAAACACCCACCTTCTTAAGCTTGTCCCTCGACATGCTGCGCAGAAAAATGGAATTTTTTATCAATGTAGTCGGGTACACCCCTTCCTTCGTCGCCGGCCAATCAAATCTCTTGACATTTAGTCTGCAGAAGAGGGCAATTCCTCGGTTTCGTGTCATGGAGATGTTGAAACTGAAAGGATTGTCGACTCGACAAGGCAAGCTTCCATACATTCTCACGTTATCAGATACCGAATTCATCCAGAAGTTTGTTCTCCCTCACAAGGAAAATGTTCCTGAGCTGTTTGATATTTTGAGAGTTGCGGCCGCGTGTGTAAAGCGAAAATGATACCTATCCTTTGGTATCCGAGGATGAGAAAGGGCTTAGCTGATGGTCTAATTTTGCCAACGACGATTGTAGATTATTCCCCCTAATTTTAGATTTTTGGGAATTCTCTGCAATCTGTTTTGAGGTGTGGGAATTTTCTTTTATGACAAGCTTGCTAGATTAGCATTGATCATCCATCAAATTTGTTCTGTCTTACTCACTGTTAGCTTATATTATTTTCTGATTGCCTTTGGCATAGTAGTAGTGTTGGTTTTGTATGTCAACTGCATGTTTTGAAAGTTCTACTTAACACTCCAACTGAGATGACCATGGGATCTTTCGTAGGGACTTTTTTTTTTTTTTGGGGGTCCAAATTAACTCCAATTTCGGTTGTTGGGTAAGTCAGTCATATTTCAGATCATGTTATGCAGTGTATATAAAAATATCACCAAAGATCACAAAAAGTTGCTGAGTAGTGGTTGCTCTAATGATTTGTGGTTGAAGAAAAAAAAAACTTGAAACACCAAAGAGTTGTTTCTGCAATTTGCTTCTAAATGAGTCATCACCCCATTTATGGATTTGGATATGTCTAACAAGTCTTCTTCCCAAACTTATTTATTTGGTCTTCTATTTATTTGCAAGTCAATTATAAATTCTCTATTTTTTTGGCCTTCTAATTTTGTCAGTGAAAAAAAAAAAACAAGACAAATAAAGCTCAAAAGGTTTAAAATTGACGATTAAATGTTTATTCTAAATTTCTGTAATTGCCTTTAGCTTTTGTTGTAGAGTTTATGTATATTTCCATCACTAGTATTTCTCACTATCTTGACCCATTCTCAGCTATCCGTTTGCATATTCTTTACTATTACATTTCAGATAGGATTTTTAAGACTACAAATCATCTTCATCAATGCGTGAAATGTGTTCTGAACTCAGTTGTTCCATCTTTACAGAGAACCTGTGCATGAGTTGATCAAGCATTTCCTAGTTAATACTGGGAGGATATGCAAAAATTTCTTTTTCTTTTATGACTTGAATAGGAACGTTTCAATATCTTTGAGGTGTGGAGAGTTTTGAACTACGAGAAGCAAAAATATAGATATATACTCTTACAATCTCATCATTTTCTTACATAGAAATCTTCAATTGACTGACCACCCACGAGAAAATTCCCAATAGAGACTTGAGTTATACAAAAGTTGTATTTAATTATTTTTGGATTTAGAATCATATTATTACATAGAATCACGTTGAGGACCCTGCACAAGCTGTTAGCATGAGTTCCCAATCTTGACACCTCTGATGCTAAAATTAATATAAATGAAAAAGTGAATAATAAAAACCTAACTTTCGATCTTGATGAACTAGCCGTATTAGCCTTTGTTGAGGGGGACCTTGATAAGCTGCTCTGTTGGCTCAAGGTTACTGAGGAACCTTCTTAGGATCCTTAAGGTCCACAAGTGGTGCTTTAATATTAATCTTCTTCGATAGTGAGATTATTGTTAGGTAGCACCGCTTGGACTCTCGGGGAGATTGTATCTTGCTTCGTAAACTTCATCATCATGTGGTATGTAGATATCATCGCCTTCAACTGATCGAAGGTGGATCGATTAGAGAAGTAAATGTCTATTAAAAAAATTAGACAGGTAACTTCTTATGTGCTAATAAACTCAAAAATATATATTTTTTGATTAATAATAACACCATTGAACTTCTACCCTCTAACAGTAATAATAGCACAAGAGAGCAAAGTTCAAGAACAGAAGAGATGATAAATGAAAAAATTCAACCAACAAAATTCTCTAAAATAATATCATATTAGCTGATAGTTGGGTCTAGTTTGCGTGTAGCTTATGGGTCGTCTGTTGGCTGATTTTAGTCCAAATCATAATTAGTTTTTAATTTTTAATTATATCATCATCAAATTATAATCAAAACATGTAACCATTATCATTGTATCATGACAACATAAAAAATAATACTAGATCAAAACAATAAAATTATATAAGGAAAGAAATAATATTTCATTCAACTATCATATAAATTTAATAGAAATCAAATATTACAACTAGCATCAAGATAAAAAATTTAAAAATTATATATAGCATGAATAATTATAATTATTATAATCTAAAAATAAAATTTAAAATATTTGGAGGAATAGAAAAAATAGAAATTATATATAGCATGAATAATTATAAAATATTTTAATCAAAAAATAAACTTTTAAGCACTTGAATGAATAAAAAAAAAATTAGAAACTGCATATAACATCAATAATTATAACATATTTTAATCGAAAACTAAAATTTTAAACACTTAAAGATATAAAATATAATAATTTTTTTAAAAAAAATATAGGGAACATACCTCCTCCCTATTTAAACTTGATTAAGTGAAGAACAAACCAGAGAAATCCCTCTTATTAAATAAGAAGAGGTGAGGCCTCTTAGGTAATAAAAATGTTTAATTTTTATATTTATTTAATTAATTGATAAAAAGTATTACTTAACTTGAAATATTAAATATTTATTTTATAAATTTTATTCATAACAAAAGAATTAAATAATTATACTTAAACTGAAAGATTTGATTACAAATGAAACGGTCAAATTAGCATTTTTAAGATCATTTTTTATCCATATTTTTTGATATAAATAATTTATTCCTATAATTTTCTATTTCTTGTGCTTAGCGAAGGTTATACACACTACAGACAAAAGAGGGTTGTTTATATAAGGGTGCCGCTGCGGCTTCTCTCGTCTCACAAAGGCGGCTGCGACGCTCCGCTTCGCTCCGTAGTCCGCCGCAATAGCCTCCTGCCCGAGATCTCCTCTTCTTCTCTTCCTCTATGAACCCTGCCGCCGCTGTAGGCGGCACCATATCTCCAGATCCCCACTTCACGGTGGAATACCTCGTCAACTCCTGCGGGTTCCCCCCCTCCGAGGCAGCCAAGTTCTCTAAACCCCTTGCGTACCTCCGATCCACCGAGAAATCCTGTCGTCCTTAACTTCATCAGATCTCGGGGTTTCGATGGCGCCGGTATCAGGAAGGTGATGTCTTGGGAGCCCAGTTACGGATGGTTGAACGCGGAGAAGAAAATGGCCCCGAAGTTTCAGTTCTTACGCGATCTGGGCCTATCGAAGTCGGATATCGTCGTTGCCATCCTGAAGAACCATGGCATCCTCCACCTCAACGTTCACGAGGAATGAGTGGGGCATTCCTGAAGAGAGGGTCTCTCTCGTCTTGAGAAGTTGCCCACAGTTCATCTCACAGAAACCAGAGTCACTCCGCACTTTGGTGGGAGTTCTCTTCGGCAGTCAGGAAAGCACCCTCCTCCTCCTTACCCATTTCCCTCCCTCGAAATGTGGCGCAGAAAAGTGGAATTTTTGTATCAATGTGGTCGGTTACACCCCTTCCTTCATCGCCTACAAAAATCGTGTCACAGAGATGTTGAAATCGAAAGGATTGTGGCAAGTTTGCATACATTCTCACGTTATCAGATACCAAATTCATTGAGAAATTTGTTCTCCCTCACAAAGAAAATGTTCCTGAGGTGGTTGATATTTTGAGAGTCACAGGCGTGTGCAAAGGGAAATGATACCTTTCATTTGGTATCGGAGGATGAGAGAGGGCTTAGCTGATGGTCTAATTTGCCAATGACGAAGGTAGATTATCTAAAAGCTCTATTGAGGTGTGAGAATTTTCTATTGAGGTAGATTAGCAGTCAAATTTGTTCTGTCTTACTTACTGTTAGCTTAAATTATTTTTATATGGGAACTGCATGGTTTTAAGAATTCTACCTAACAGGCCCATTGAGATGCAGTATATATTTATTCTAATTACGGACGCACTTTTGGATTTATCCAAATTAATTCTAATTCCGGATGGATGGGATTTTAGTTGTTGGGTATGTCTCAAAGAATCATATTACAGATGCAGTATATATATAAAAATATCATAACAAGTTGTTCATATGTGAGTCTCATCCAATAGTTAGTTACCTTTTTACTGGATGAAACCTAATAGAATCATTCTTAATTTCATTAGAATAAATATATCACAAAGTGTGATTATTGAGACTTCACTAAATATATCATTAGTTGAACGACAGATCTTAAGACTTCAATAAATATATCACAAAGAGTAATTATTCATTGAACAATATATCTTGAGATTTTAGCATCTTGTTGAGTGAATGAATATATTCTGCTCTTCTTTAAAGGTTCAGAATATGATATCTATATGGTCCTGCATTGCAAGGTGGTTTTTGGACCCTTTGCCTATTATAATTATTTATCTAATCTTTTTATCACTAAACCTCGATTAATTATATTAGTATATGTTGGTAAAATTAATATAACAATAGATTTTTTAATTGACGGATGAAGTCACCCTCTCTAAGAGACTAATTTTTTTATATTTATTAAAGATAATATACGGAGAGAACTAATGATCATACTCTATCACAATCCTTCTTTCATGATAGATGCATATTACTTTTGGAAGTAGAATGAACGAGGAATAACATTTATATTTTAAAAAATATAGTATATAAGTCCCTCATGTCAAGTCTAAGTTAACAAATATTATAATTTACTTATGTAATATGCTGACTCATAATAAACTATTAATATAATGATATATATAATTTATGTTAAAAAAATCTATTTTAGTCCTTGTGATTTTGGTCATGGATCACTTAAGCCCTTATCGTTTTGCTTATATCTAAAATAACTTCTATATTTTTAAAAACTTAACATATAAGTTTCTCCCATCAAGTCTTAGTTGACATACATAAAGTCTGCTTATATAATATGTTGACTCATAATAAATTATGGATATAATGATACATCCATCTTGTCGAGGAAGAGGAAATAGCAGAGGTCATAGCGACAGACGAAGGTGGAGAGGCAAAGGTAAGAGAGATAGGAAGCAAATATGAGAGAGATTTGGACCACCACGTCATAGGAATGGTGGGTGGAAGCATAGGAGAGGATGAAGTGAGAGGTGGTGAGTGTTGAATCTCAAATTTTGATGATAAAATCAATTGATAAATTTATTAACTAATATGCTTTTAAGATAAGTAATACAATGAACACTTCGATCATGGACTCAAGGGCAATTGTCGAAGCAGACGTTGGGCCAAAAAGTATCATGTCAAAAATTGGACATTGGGTCGGAGGATTAGTCGATGTACGACGGGATGGACTTTGTGCGGAGTTTAGGCATCAGGTCGAAAGATGCGCTGAAGGTTTGGACGAAGTGTCGGATGATCAAGTGATATGCCGGAATGATGAACAATGTGCTTCGTGATTGTAATTAAAGTGGTTGGGCCTTGATCGTAATCATTTAGAGTCGAATTAAGCTGGGATTGGGCCGAACCATGCTAACTTGATTTGAAGCCCATTGAGCTTGAACCAGGATTTAATTTTGCTTGATGAAAGGTAAATTCGTTGACCTGGAGTTGACCTGGGTGGTGTTACCACCAAGTCCAGGCGGTGATATTGCATAGATTGTCGAAAAGCATTGTTTGTGCTTTTTCGGGACTTCCAACGATGGTACCACCTGGGCTAACGGTGGCATCGCCAGAGCCCAAATTCTCGGGCTCTATTTGGTGGTAGTACCACCTGGTGTCGGTGATGGTCCTATTAGTACCTCCAAATCAGGGATTTAAAATTTTGGCTCCAATTTTGAAGCCATTGAAGGTTTATAAATACCACACCTTTCTTGCTTGATGAAGCATAAATAAGTGTGAAAAAAGGATGAAAATAGAAATAATTCTCAAGGTTAAAGTGTTGTGAACTCTTGAAAAGTGTTTTAGTCTCTTCCTCTTTGAGTTTAGCGATTATTCTAAGGAGGTGTTGTGTGAAAGAGTTTGTAAAGGTTATCTCTTGAGCATGCTAAGATAGAAAGGTTTGTAAGGTTAGTTGATTTTCGCCGTTTGGAAAGAAGATCTATAGTGAAAATCGATGGCCTCGAGAGAAAAGAAATAGGCAGTGGACATAGTTCGAGATGATCGAACCACTATAAATCAGTTTACATTTAATTTCTTGATTTTTCCTTATTATTGCTAACTAATTTACTTTATTCACTACTACTATTCACACTTTATTCAGTTTCCAAGTCATGTTTTCGTTTAGACATTTTTAAAATCGAATCTTTTTTTCGAAAGTACTAATTAAACCCCCTCATTGTTAATGTCATTACGATCAAAGCTAAGTTCTCTTAGTTGGTTTAACACCCAAGCGAGTTTTAATGGCTTTTTTTAGCAATCACGAGGATCACTCTGTCACTCATTCTTCTATATTCATTGGGACAGACTATATCTATTGGAAAACATAAATCAAATTTTTTCTGATTTCTATGGATTTTGATATATAAAATGTCATTAAAATTTGTTTTCAAAAATCGTCTAATCTAATGAATGAATAGAATGATTTTGAAAAGAAAATATTTTCTTGAATGCTAAAGCTATGAATGTCTTATTTTGTGCCTTGAATAAAAATGAGTTTTATTGTGTTTCTACTTGTGACCCTGTATATGGATTGATCCTGTAAGCCAACCCATGTTGCATGCACCATATCAAACTGTGTTAGTCCATAGCTCACAGACTAATTATGAGCACTGCACATGACTTCTCGTATGGGACGAAACTGGGCTCATCTTATTGGTTGGGTTGGTTCTAATCTTCGGTTGGTTTAGTCTATGGATTGATCCTGATTTGCTACCCGATTACAATCCAAATCATAATCGATTTTTTAAATTTTAAATTATAGTATCATAAAATTATAATCAAAATATCTAACCATTACCATTGAGTTATTAAAACATAATAAATATTAATTGATTAAAAATAAAATTACATAAGAAATAAAATATTTTTTTTACTCTACTATTGTTTTTTTTAAAATATATATATATTGAATAATTATAATATATTATAATCTAAAAATAAAATTTTAAATATTTAGAGGAATAGAAAAATTCTATAACGTATATATAGGATGAATAGTTATAAAATATTTTAATTAAAAAACAAAATTTTAAGCACTTAGACTGAATAGAATGAAACTATATGTAAAATAAAATTTAAATGCTTAAAGATATAGAAAAATATTTATTTTTTTAAAAAATAGGATAATATCTCTTTCATTCCAACGAGAACGAAAAAGGAATCCCTCCTATTAAATAATAAGAGATGAGATATAATTTTTTTCTTTTTATATATTTATTATATATATTTAATTTGTATATATTTATTTAATTAAGTAATAAAATTAATATCACTTAACTAAAAGTATTGAATATTTATTTTATAAATTTTATTTACAAGAAAAATTAAAATAATTATGCTTAAATTGATGACAAACGCGTTATAATGAAATGGTCAAATTAGTATTTCGAAGATCACTTTATCTATATTTTTTTATACAAATAATTTATTCCTATAATTTTGTATTTCTTGTGCATTACGAAGGTTACACACGCCACATATAAGGAGGCTTGTAGGCGTCAGGGCACCGCCGCGGCTGCTCTCATCTCCCCCACCATGGCGGCTGCGACGCTCCGCTCCGTACTCCGCCGCAATAGCCTCCTGCCCTTGTTTGAAACCTGCCGCCTTCGAGATCTCCTCTTCTTTTCCTCCTCTGTCGACGCTGCCGCCGGCGTAGGCGGCACCTCATCTCCAGATCCCCGTTTCCCGGTGGAATACCTCGTGAACTCCTGCGGGTTCTCCCCCTCCGAGGCAGCCAGGTTGTCTAAACCCCTTGCGCACCTCCGATCCACCGAGAAACCTGACGCCGTCCTTAACTTCATGAGATCTCAGGGCTTCGATGGCGCCGGTCTCCGGAAGGTGATATCTTGTAAACCCAATATCCTATGCTGCACCGTGGCGACGAACCTCGCCCCGAAGTTTCAGTTCTTACGCGATTTGGGCCTATCGGAGTCGGATGTGGTCCGTGTCATCCAGAAAAACAATAACATCCTCGGCCTCAACGTTCATCGATCCTTCGTCTCCAAATTGGAGTTTTGGGAAAGTCTCTTGGGATCGAGAGAGCTCGTCCTCAAGCATCTCAAGAAGACAAGATGGTTTTTCTTCTCTAGCGTTGAGAGGATATTGGATCCTAACCGGAAGTTCTTAACGGATGAGTGCGGCATTCCTGAAGAAAGGGTCTGTCTCGTCTTGAGAGGTTACCCACAATTAATCTCACAGAAACCAGAGTCACTCCGAGCTTTGGTGGCGAGAGCCGATGAGCTGGGGGTGTCACGGCAATCTCGGATGTTCGTGTGGACCCTTTATGCTCTCCACAGGATAAGCAAAGAAAGGTACGAGGCCCAGGTCGAGCTCATGAGGAGCTTCGGGTGGTCGGAGTCGGAGTTTTCTTCTGCAGTCAGGAAATCTCCCACCTTATTATGCATGTCCCTCGATACGTTGCGCAGAAAAGCGGAATTCTTTATCAATGTGATCGGTTTCGCCCCTTCGCTCGTCGCCTCCCAACCAAATCTCTTGCTATATAGTCTTCAGAAGAGGGTGATTCCTCGGTTTCATGTCACAGAGATGTTGAAATCGAAAGGATTGTGGACTCCATATTGCAAGATTTCATGGATTTTCATATTATCAGATACGAAATTCATGGAGAAGTTTGTTCTTCCTCACAAACAAAATGTTCCTGAACTGCTTGATATTTTGAGAGTTGCTGGCGCCTGTAAAGGAATTGATACCTTTTTTTTGGCATCGGAGGATGAGAACAGGGCTTAGCTGATGGGGGTCTGATTTGCCAACGACGAAGGTAAGATTATTCCCCTAATTTGAGATTCTATGAAAAGAGCTTATCTAAAGGTCCATTGATGTGTGGGATTTTTTTTTTTTTTCCTTTTATGACGAGCTAGATTAGCTGCTGAACAGGACTTAAAACACCAAAGAGTTTGTTTGTTTTTGAATGACTCAATCACCCGATTTATGGATTTGGATATGTCTAGTCTAAGAAGGCTTCTTTGCAAACTTATTTGTGTGCTAATTGGATATTTAAATTTGATTTATGCTTTGTAATATTAGTATGCAGTGGCTTCAATGGAGTTTGAAACATCAGTTGCATTGGGTTGATCAGGAGTCACCAGCTTTAGTACTAACTTTGCTTCAAGGTTTGTATGGACTTTTTCTCCGACCATCAAACCTTGAGTATGCATGCTATCCTGAAATGTCTTCTGCCTCATTTGGAATCGTTAAAGCTTTTCCTGCATCAACAAACTCCGGCATCCCTCCTGAGGCTTCTGCTCATCTACCCCTTTGTGATTTGGGCAATACATCTCTTCATTCGCGGAGTCGGTGGTGGAGTTCATTCATGAATGGTGGTGGGATGGCCTATTGGCAAGTCAATTTTGAGAGAATTATAAATTCTCTATTTTTTTTCGTCTTCCAATTATGGACCAGTGTAGTTCTGTATGGAATCTACTTTTAACCTTTAATGAAATCTCTCCTTTGTCAATTAGATGTAAACTACAACATGCAAACTAATATGTAAGCTGAAAAGATTTGAAAATGACAATTAGATGTGTATTTTATGTTTCTGTAATTGCCTTTAAGCTCGTCTAAGAGTTTATATATTTTTACATCACTAGTATTTTGTTTTTGTTATTTCTGTAATTGCTGAAAATAAACCAATGATTTATCTTGGATCCATTGAATGAATAATTTTATATTTTAATGTGTAAATAATAAAAAAAGCCATTATTAAGAAATCAGGTTTTTTATTATAAAGAGAAAAAATTATATAATTATTTTGTACATCACTTTATTCATAAATGATTAATAATTTGAGTGGCCGTCAACTCAGAATAATTAGATGAAACAATATTTTTAGGGATTAAATCACTAAAATATCTAGGAAGGTTCATTTCATACAAGGAGTATCTCTCTCTCTCTCTCTCTCTCTCTATATATATATATATATATATAGAGAGAGAGAGAGAGAGAGAGAGAGAATTCACAACAGAGACTTGAGTTATATCAGAGTCACATTCAATTATTTTTGGATTGGGAGTTATGTTATTGCCTAGAGTCATATTGAGTTATAAAGAAAATTGACAATGAATAAGGAGAAGTGCATGGACCCAGTACTGCTATGTTGCTCTCAGACTGAGAAACCATCAACTTTCCCCTTGAGTACCTTCTTTTTCCCTAATAGGTTTCTATATTCACAATATTCTCATCAACATTCACAACATCACAAGGTCTTTGTCGATTCAATATCCACAAGGTAACAACAAATTTCATATTTCAATTGAAACAATATTTTAAATTACCCTTTTCAACTGGGATCGAAGCTGAGCCGTGCCCTAAATGATCAACTGCCCCATCAGTGCTTGGCTTATAGGGAATCCAAGACTGCCAAAAGACAAGAAAATAACAGCTCAAGAAAAGTAACAACATACATGCAAGAAAATATTCGAGAAAATTTTCATGTAAAACCAAATCTAATCACAAGAACGAGAGAACGCCGCTACCAAGAAAACAAAGCAGACAGCGATTGAGAAACGAGACAAGACCCAATTCCAAGAAGAAGAAGAAAGATTACCAAGAACAATGAGGACCCCTGCTTGTAGAGACGCAGGCGGCCGCTGATGCGCTCGGAGGCGTACTGCGTGGGGTGGATGGCGACGTTGTCCTTCAGGTACAGGACCTCGGATCCTCCGGCCTCGCTCGCGGTGCTCTTCCCCGAATCGGTCCTCATTATGCCCCCCGGCGCCTACCTCAAGGGGAAAGTGAAAAGTAAGGGAATGATGAAAATGGAACTGATCGAACAGAGGAAACAAAAGGATCGGTCGGTCGATCGATCGACCGACAAAAGGATGGATAAGCACGTGGTGCCGGGAAGCGGCGGCGTAGTCGGAGTCATCGGAGAGGTCGTGCTGCTCGGTTTCGTGCATCTCGATCGCAGATGCGGCGAAGAGAAGGGGGAAGGATATTTGTGGAGGATTTCTTCGATGGGAAGGAAGTAGTTATTTTTCATTTTCTTTTATTAGAGTATGTTAAGACGAAAAAAAATGTTGATTAGCTAGCTGGGGAATGTATCAGGGTGACTCACTCCTGCTAATATAGCTCATGACCTTATCCTCACATGACTATTTTTTTCTAATTAATATCTATGATCACTTGCTTCTTTTTCTTTTCTTCTGAACAGCTTTTGAAAAGACTAAACATATTGATTAGGTGTCATGAAATATTGTTTTTGTGTTTTGGATAATGTTAATACTCTAACTAGAGAAGTTCTAATTTAATTTTATTAAAAAATAAAAAAATCTAATTTAATTTTATTAAAAAAGATAATTATATAAATTCTAAGAATAATTATGTAAATTGATCCAATCTAATCGATCTAGATTAGGATTAGATGGGAGTAAGATATTTTTAAGGAAATGGTAGGATAATGGTTGAGGAGGGGTTAAGTTAGAATATGATTATGATTAGGTTGAATGTTACTTTTTAGAGAAGTATTAGGAGTTGGAGACCCCTAAAGCCACAAGTCATATTATGGTTAGGAGTTGGCTAGGGGTTAAGAGTTGAGGAGAAGAATAGTATTGGATTAGTAGGAGTTGCTACTTAGAGTTGCATTAGGAGTTGTTAGAAGGAGTTTTGAGTAGGAGTCCTGTTAGGAGTTGGGATTTAGAAGCCCTATATATAGCCTTGTATTCTCCCCTCTTTTATCATGAATAAATCAATCTTTCTTTAGCTAATGGCTTAATTACCAAGGAGGAGGAACCCCTATAGAGTTCCAAGGAGGTTGTCCCCTATAACGATCACCCCAAGCTTAGAATCCTCAAGAGTTCTAACACTTGATATCAGAGCAACGTTCTTGGCATCTCGCTGCCCTTCCACAGCCATCCATCAGCCCCCTATAGCCGTCCAAAGCAATTCCCACAATTGCTTGAAGATCATCACCAAACTCCGCCATCATCTCTACTACCGTAGATCATCCTTTAATCTCCTATAAATTGTAATAGGTTCTAGTTTCCTACCTTACTACTATTGCAATTTAGTTATCCCTATTCAAAAAAATATATATATACAAAAAAATTCATTCCTATTTGCTGCATAAACTTTTCGTCGCAAAATTTCTATCTTTACGATAAAAGTTACGTCGTAGAATTCCAACTGCACACCCCCTACTGTTTGATTTGCTGCTGTGTTTTTACTGATCAATTTTCTATGAAATTTCTACCACGACTTTATAACTTCCTATCCTCAGATATCCCTTTGGTTTCGTCAAAAAATCATCAAGACAACTTGCTCTTTTATGTCCAAACTACTGTAGTTTAGACGTAAAAATCTACTACAATACCTTTCTGTTATCTTCGATTTTGCCAAACCTTTTGCTACCGTTTTCTTCCACAAATTTTTTATCAGCATTACCTTTCCCTTACCTTCTCTTTGAGTTTTACTCGAATCATTGTTTGAACTACTAGAAAAAAATCTTGTATATAATGCTAAAATCTTTTGACGAAAAAATTCTGCTACAGTACCTTCTAGTATTCCTTAATCTTGCCAAAAAATTTACTGTCGATTTCTTCCACAAATTTTTTGATAGCATTACCTTTCCCTTGCTAGTGGATTCCTATTGAGTTTTACTTGATTCCTTGTTATGCACTATCGTAAAAAAATTTTAACCATACTGCTGAAATCTTTCGATGAAAAAATTCTGTAGCAACAACTTCTTGTAATCTTTGATTTTGCCAAATCTTTTCTTGTTGTTTCTTTCCACGAAATTATTTATAAAATTACCTCTTCCTTGCTAGTAGATTTCTATTGAGTTTTACTTGAATTTTCATTGAGAATTTCTGGAAAAAATTATGTCTTCACTATTGGAATTTTTTGATGAAAAATCTACTACTGCACCTTTGTCTTTCTTCTTCTCCTTAACCTACTGAAACCCAACTAACTTGCTACCACCACCTAAGACATCTTTAGGGCATCCCTTTAGCCTTAAGATGCAACCCTCATAACCTATTTTCTTACCCTAACAGCATCCAAAACTGCAGCCCAAAATAGCGACTATTGTAGCCTATTGACGCAGAATTTTGTAGCACTACCTTTAGGTGTTTTTTGCTACGCCCATATCTGATTCTTACTGAAATTGTTGCTGCCACCTATGTCATCTTTAGGGCACCCCAATAGCCTTAAAATGTAGCTATCATAGTCTTTTTTTGATTTCCATAGCTAACCCAAACTGTAGTCCAAACAACAGTCTTCCACAACCACCGAACCTTCCACCGATCCTTATCTTCCGCAGCCAGCGAACCTTGCAAAATCGATTGCTGCCCCAACAGCAACCCTAAACCTTCCTTTCCAACATCAAACCACTGCTACAAAAATCCTTTGTAACCTCTACAACACCCTCAGACCGTAGCACCAATAGTAACCTAAATCGCAAGCTATCAACCCTAAACTGTAACCTTGATCTGTCACCCTTTTGGCCACCAAACCCTACCAAACCAATTACTACCATCAATAGCAACCCTAAGCCACCCTTTAACCCTAAACCTCTATCAACGAACCCCCCTTATAGCCTCTACAATAGCCCTAAATAGTAGCATCAACAACACTCTCTTTGCCGAAATATTTTGCTGCACTACCTTTGGTACTACTTGCTATATCCACACCCAATTCCTACCAAATCCGTTGCTGTCATCAATAGCAACCCTAACCCATTCCTTTAATCTTAAACCTCAGTTGTTATACCCCATATATGACCTCTACAGCAGTCCTAAATTACAGCCTCAACAACAACCAAAGATAATAACCTTTCAGCCCCAAACCGCAATCATCTACCCTTAATCCACCACCTCTTTCGGCCATCAATCCACCCAACTATTTCATATCACTGACCCAACAACAGGAGAAGGATATTAACATCTCACTGGAGGTACATGCAATGGCATCT
This sequence comes from Ensete glaucum, assembly GCA_021527575.1. Classification (NCBI taxonomy): domain Eukaryota; kingdom Viridiplantae; phylum Streptophyta; class Magnoliopsida; order Zingiberales; family Musaceae; genus Ensete; species Ensete glaucum. The sequence continues at coordinate 14,985,145 of CM038558.1, forward strand.
CAAGGTTCAATCAATATCAAGTTAAAGGCGCTTGAATCACGTGTGGAGGACAGAATGCATGCCTTATTAGCCGAATTCGGATTGGGCCAATCTCTGAGCCCAACAAAATTCTCCGAAACCAATAAAATTCTGGCAAAATGCCAGATTAGACAGGCCTCTCAAAAAGGAAGTATGAGCCACTGATATGAGATAGTCATGCATAAGGGTGGACTTCCCTCGATGGAAAGAAGGAGACCCAATGGGATGAATTTCGTGCAGTGAACGTTACTTCCATTATCACCAAACACTGGAGGATTCTATGGTGGACACCATATCATCCACCTTGAAAGAGATGTTATATGATGGTACAATTGACTTGAATATAACTATGGGACTCCGACGTAGATACAATTTAAATATACGTTGCTGAACCACTTTAGGTTGACCAAGTACGAGAATATCAATGGACAACTTGCCAAGATCCGACAAACCTCCACGATCTAAGGATACTAGACTAGGTTTGAGGAATTATCTTATTTTGCTCGTGATTGATCTGATAGATAATTATTATGGATGTTCATCGAAGGACTTAAGTCATAAATTAAAGGAGAGGTTAAAGTGCGATAGCCCCCCACCGTGAAGGTTGCAATCTCTTTTGCCCGAATCCAAGAGGAGCGGCTGAACTAAGATGCTCGAAGAATGAGAACTACTCTTAGACCAGCAACATATAAACCTTTAGCACCCTCTACTCCCGGTCGTGCTTCGTTGCCAAAGAATTGATGAGAGAAATACTTCGCGATAGATGGGCATAGGGCCTTTATTGGCATTGCAATGAACTTTGGAGCCACAACCATCACTGCAAAAAGGAAAGCTTTCCATGATAAAACCTATAAAAGAATATGAAGAAGATGACCTTGAACCTAAGGAGGAGAACACGAAGGAGGACCCACAGCCGGTTGATTGCATGACTCACACTCTAGTTGGCCATGTAAACCCACAAGCAATGAAAGATGAAGAATCTCTTAAGCAGCAATCCGTCATCATCCTCATCAAGACCAGGAGTCCCAATGACCTTATGAGTGGCAAAGTAAAGCATGTGACCTTACATGGGAAACATAGGAGCGAAGAAAAGACATAACACTTGGAGAAGTTTGCTACCTCCGTCGAACCAAGCCGATTTGATCCTATCAGACTGTACGACCTCCGTATGCTGATCTTACAAGAGGAACCATTAGCACATATTAGACTATATTGTTGTCCACATCTTCAGAGGGCCAAAGCTAAAAGGAGTATCCAGGAGATGTAGGAGACACAAATCATTTGGCCATGACCTTCCCTTGCAATAATACTTTATCTCCAAAAGCTTTGCCTCTTTGTCTGCAGGGATAAGCTCTTTCTGAAGTGTCACATCCAACTGAACCAGCTATAGCTTTTGATGCAGCATGCCCAGATCTCGAGCTACTTCCACTACCTCTCCCAAGAGTGGACTATGCTATTCAAAGTCTTCCCTATTGACGATCGTAAGAAGATGAAGTCCCTCTAGCAATAGTATTAGCATGAAATCTATGATTGGATGAAGATCAAAATTCTAAAGGAATAGGAGGAAGGCATCTAAGTGTCCACCATCTACAGGGCCTTCACGGTCACAATGCCATCCACATCTGTCTTGGCATTACCAGATCGAAATGAGGTGTTTGAAATTGGAGCAGACAAAATAGGAGTTGAGATTGACACCACCCTCTTGCAAGCTGGCCGACACCTAATCCACACTAAGGCTCTCACTATATTTCACACGATGCTTTTGATCTATAAAGGGATACTAATTACTACTAAATTTGAAGTCTGGCATGATACAAGTCAACAACACAAAAGAGAAATGAAAATAGGCTCAATAAAATTATAGCTCCTAACCTCCTCGGACTCAGAATGTGCTCACACCACCAAGGACCTTATCAAAGGACAACAATTATTCCAAAAAACTGCTCAGTTACTATTAAAGAATAACCAAGTGACAGCCTATTCAAGAAAGAAACAGTCCCCTGACAAATATAAGAGCAGAAGAAAGTTTACTATTAAATATTGAGTTTCCCTTCATCTCTAGCCCTATCAGCAAAAAATTCAAGCCTCACGAAAGTGATCCTCCCTGCTACTTTGGCCCGTGCAAAATTGGGGATCACAATAGAGCTGTGACTTATGGATCACATCAGTATATTAATTTAAAAATATAATTAAAGTATCTCATCGTAAATAGAAATTTAGATAAGACGACTCGATCCTAACTTATCCACCCGACACCCAAGTTGATGAGGAGGCACAAATTCAACTGATGATTGCATGTGATCACGAGATCACAACACATCACCATTCAGTCACTACTACTGATATTGGACCACAGGAACAAGATGCGCCTACTATAAGGCCACGAGGGACCCTCGTGACGAGTTGCAGATCACGACCTAGAGATATAGAGCTCAACCTTGAGGACAAGACTGATTTGAAGAGGGTGGGTCTATTAGGACTCTAGCTAGGGGAGTCATAATTTAGTTTCATTAAAGAAGATAATTATGTAAATCCTAAGAGTAATTATATAAATCCTAAGGGTAATTATATAAATTCTGAGGGTATTCATGTAAATTCTATCTAGCCGATCCCTAATAACGAAGCAAGGAGACCGATTAGGTTAGGATTAGATGGGAGGAAGATATTTTAAGGAAAGAGTAGGATGCATGTCACCCTAATTAACCATCCCTTATCCTAGTTAAAGAGGGATTAGTTAAGGAGAAGTTAAGTTAGAATATGATTAGGATTAGGTTGGAGGTTGCTTCTCAGATAAGTATTAGGAGTTAGAGACCCTAAAGCCATAAGCCATATCATGGTTAGGAGTTGGCTAGGGGTTAGGAGTTGAGGGGAAGAGGAGCCTTGGTTTAGTAGGAGTCTTAGTAGGAGTTGCTACTTAGAGTTGCATTAAAGGTTGTTAGAAGTAGGAGTCTTGAGTAGGAGTTCTATTAGGAGTTGAGTTTAGAAGCCCTATAAATAGTCTTATATTCTCCCCTCTTTTATCATGAATAGATCAATCTTTCTTTAGCCAATGACTTGAGTACTAAGGAGGGAAAAACCCCTATAGAGTTTCAAGGAGGTCGATCCCCTATAGAGATCACTTCAAGCTTAGAATCCACAAGGGTTCTAACAAATGATTAGGTAGAATTATATATACTTATATGAAGCCTTTTAGAAGATTTGTTATATTGATTCTATTTAATTTATCATGATCTAATTTTAATGGGTTAATTGATCTATTATCTTTATTTGACTCAAATCACTGATTAAAATGTATAAGTTGAAGTTGATAATAATATACTCAGATCCTTATAAGTTAATTGCAGTCTTATCCATTTTTGTGAGATTAATCAGGATGATTAGATAAAATATATTATAAATTTATTTTGATTCTTATCATTGGTCAAAAGAAAAAAAAAATTCATTCATGACAATATTTTTTTAGGAGATAAAAAATGATAATATCATAAGGAGGTTTATAGATCTACTCTTAATCTCCCTTAGTCTTTATTTCATCACTCATAAATGTCTGTGAATAATAAAAAAAGAGGAGAAGATAAGTCTAATTGTTCTTATAAATTGATATTATTATAGCTTTAGGATCTAACGATAATACATTTGCAGATCAAATAAAGGTTTTCTAAATAGTATCGAAAGATACGTAAGCTTGATCTTGATCTATCATTATTTGCTTTCGATCCTGCCATTAAAGTGTTTCACATAACAGTTGTATAATTATAATTTTTATATTTACAATTGATATCAGAGCCTACTATTTTGAAATCAAATAACTTAGATCATAAAACTATATTATATATATTTTATACATAGATCTGTTTATTAGCACCCTTCGTTTGTGAAAAGATATTATTCGATTTTAATTATTTGATGCTTAAATAATCTATCTGTGTTGTTGTTATGCTTTTTATCTTATTTGTCTTGTCCAATCTCTAAATCTATTCTGTCATGCTCCTTAGCTACCTATGAGTAATTGTTAGATGGGCTACCATTGCTAATAGCTCAATTGATGACAACAGCTTTTGTTAGTTGTCAACCTTATCGTGGGCAACGACTATGCATATGGTAGCTATCGCTAGATCGTTACTGCTTATGTACAGCAACTCAAGTGATATGACTTTGTCACCAGTGATTGCAATGTTGAATCTCAGATTATGATAATGAAATCAATTGATGAGATAATGAACTTATAAGCTTTTAAAGATAAGTGACGCATGAAAAACTTCGATCATGGACACAAATTATCACATGACAAATTATCGAAGCAGGAGAATCAAACATTGGGCCGGAGAAGTATCATGTCAAAAATTAGATGTCGGACTAGAGGATTGGTCAATGTGCTGAGACTTCGTGCCATAAGTTCGGATATTGGGCCAAAAGGATCGAGTACTGTGCAAAACGATTGGGTGTTGTAGGAGATTAACATGTCGATAAATCGAGGCGATACATTATGAAAGGATGTTACGCCAGAGGTTCGAAAGAAGTGTCAAATGATCAGATGTCATGCCAAAATACTCGGCAACAAGTTGAAAGCTTCATGATTATGCTAAATATTTTATTGATTAGTTAAGTCTTAACTGAGATTGTTTGAACTCAAATTAAGTTGATATTAGATCAAAACCATGCCAACTTAATTAGAATCTCGTTGGGCTTGAACCAGAGCCTAATTGGGCTTGTTTGGAGGCCAATTCGGCAACCTAAGGTGTCATGCCACCCAAATATTCATATTTAGGAGGTGTGACCCTATCATAAAATAAATCGATAATTTTTTTTTATAATCAATCAAACCATCCAGGATCGAAACAAACATTTGAGGACATCGAGAAAACATTCATACTTTAAAATTTACATATATAAAATCTATGAAGTTTATAATCATACATTCTTCACTAAAACATATATGAAACCCAAAGCCAACTTAACATATATTAACCACACTTATAATTCATCAGCGAAGGAATCTATACAATCAAAAATCCAACCATTTAACACAAGTTCACTTCATCATAAACAAAAGCTAAATATTTCAAAATAACTCCAAATGTAAGAGGTCATTTAAAACTTTTACATGATACATCAATCAAATTCATCGATAACATTTCATTATATACAAATATACTTATATAAAAACTATAATATATTATCCAATAATACTTGCCTACAATCTATATAGCTCTTCACTGCCTCAGCACAATCTTAACATTCAATGAGTGTCAAGCTGACCTGAAAGATTTGATAACAAAGGAGTGAGCTAGAAAGCTTATCAAGCATTTAACAAATCCAAGACAAGAGCGAATGACATTCAAACAAGCTAGTATTAAGATACAAAGCAGACATACTGATAATTCATGGATATTAACTCATTAGATAAAGAAGTTTAAGTGTAATTTCATTCAAAATATATTTAGTTCATAACAAACAAAATACAGAGTAATTGGAGCATATCAATAATGCAAGAGGTATTTTGGAATATATCAAAGGCACATAGGATATTTTAAAATATATTAATGTCAAATGAAATATTTCAGAACATATCAATGGCAAATGGAGCATTTCGAATATATCAATAGAAAGTGAAATATTTTGGAACATATCATTAGCAATTGAAACATTTTGGAACATAACAATGGCATATGGAGTATTTTGAAGTATGTCAAAGATGAAAACATATTGTGAAGCATATCAATGGTGAATGGATAATCTCAAATCTTATCAAGTGAACAAATGAGGAATAGAACCTCAATTATCATATCAGACATAACATTCATTTCATTCTTATCTAAAGCACACAAATAACTCAAAAATAATGCTTTGGATATCATATCAAAGACATAGAGGGTAAAATGGGACCATAAGTATAATATAGAACATCCATCGCTAAATGACCACCAAACATAAGTCTCCCACGTCTTGGAGCTCCATCCACCCACGTCTGAACAGAATACTCTTTAATATTTCTGACAAAGGTCCATAAATATCCTACAAACACCGGAGTACAAAAGGACATGAGCAATAAAAGTGGCATATATCAAAAATACATATGGAACAATGAAATATGCATGTGCCAATATAAAGCAATATGATATCAATATAAACATTCACAATTTGTATTCGAATAGGCAAAGAATAAAAAATAGGAGTGCATAAGAATTCAAACCAATAATTAAAGGCTAAATCGAAGAAAGGGCTTTAATTGGATCATAGATAGAATATTATCCGATGACATATAAAAAACATAGATGCTGAAGTGGGATCAGAAATATAATGTGGTCCATTTGACCACTAAACATAATAGAGCATCACAGGCACCAAAATAACATACCCTTTATCATTTCTAGCAAAGGTCCATAATATCCCACAAACACTAGAGTACAAAAGTACATGTGCAATAAAATGGACATATATTGGAAGCACATGCATAATAATGAAAAATACATGTGCCAATATGAAATAATAAAATATAAATATAAACTTTCATATAGAGCATTTGAATAGGCAAAGAATAAAATTTAAGAGTTCAAAGCTAAAGCTCAATTGAAGAAGAATCCATTTCTAAAAGATAAACAAGAATAGGCAAAGATCAACAAACACATGATTCTACTAAATTTAAGAGGCATATAGCATGAAACATTTAGATAATCAATTATGCTCCAAATTACTCAGGATGGTAAATCGGAGTTTCCAACATGAAGTTATAAGAAATTCAACGAACAAAAGTCGGAATCTTGAAACCAGAATCAAATCTTTATATCCAAGCATGAAAGATACTAATTGCAATATTGTAACAATCAATTGAATCATATCAAGATTAATACAAAGATTGAGATGCTAATAAGAAAAGATTGGAGACACTTGCAAGGTTATAATAACTCAATTTATCATAATAAGATGAAAGCAAAGATTGGGATGCTTGCAAGGTTATAATAGCTCAATTTATCATAACAAGATGAATAACAAAGATTAAAATGATAATCAGAAAAGATTGAAATACTTATAAGGTTATAACAATTCAATTAATCATAACAAGATAAATACAAGATTATAATTCTAATACAAAAGGATTGAGACACTTACAAGGTTATAATAGCTTAATTTATCATAATAAGATGAATAACAAAGATTAGAATGGTAATTAAAAAAGATTGAAACAATTACAAGGTTATAAAAATTTAATTGATCATAACAAGATAAATACAAAAATTGAAACTTCAATACAAAAGGGTTAGAAAATTGCAAGGTTATAATAGCTCAAATTATCATATCAAGATATAATCAAAGATAGAGAGTACAATAGAAAAAGTTTAGAACAATTGCCTTTCAAAGATTTGAACTCAAGTCATTAAGCCCAAATTATTATCTTTCTTTTCTTTATTTCATTCTCTTCTCCCTATTTTCTTATTTTCCTTCCTCCTTCACAATTGTAGTTACTGCATATTAGAATGGTAATCATAAAAGATTAAAATAATTACAAGGTTATAATAATTTAATTGATCGTAACAAGATAAATACAAAGATTGAAATTTCAATATAAAAGGATTAAGATAATTGTAAGATTATAATAACTCAATTTATCGTATCGAGATACAATCAGATGAAAGATAGAGAATGCAATAGAAAAAGATTAGACCACTTAATTTTCAAAGATGTGATCTCAAGTCATTAATCTCAAATACTTATATTTCTTTTCTTTTTTTATTTTATTTCATTCTCTTCTCCCTATTTTCTTATTTTCCTTCCACTTTTTCTTTCTCCCACTGCTGCAATGGCAGCCCTCCTTCTTTCTCTTCTTCTTTACTTCCTTTTATTCTTTCTTTATTCTTCTTTCCCCCTCTTTTTCCTTCTCTTCTTTTCCCTTTTTACTTTCCCCTTCTATTCTTCTACTTTCTTTCTCCCACAGCCGCAGCCCCTTCTCTTCTTCCTCTTCTTCCCCTTCTTCCTCTCCTTCTCCTTCTCTTTTCCTTTCTCTTCTTATTTCCCAGCCGCAGCTGCCACAGTCACAGCTGCAGCCCCTTCTTCCTTTCTTCCCCTTCTCTTCTTCTTCCCTTCTTCCCTTCTTCCCTTTCTCTTCTTCCTCTCTTCCTTCTTTCCTTCTCCTTCACTTCTCTTCCCAAAATCGCAGCCACCTTTCCTCTATTTTCGTTGGTAAACAGACGCGTGTAGAAGGCGGTAAAAAGTAGATAAGAATCGCACACTTTCCCTTTTTTTATTTTTTTTAATATAACTTTACAGTTTAGTCCCGGATAGATTAATATTCACGATTGGGTTCCTATAATTTACAAATAGGTCCTTGCATAATTTTCAAGAATGAGGGATATTACATGAGGTTGGCTTGAGTGGTGGTATCGCATGAGACCCGAAAAACATAATTATGGTTGTTTGGGCTCAAATTTATGTTGTGTGGGCTCAAATTGAGTTGATATTGAATGAAAATCATGCTAATTAGAAGTCCATTTGGTTTTAACCAGAGCCTAATTGAGCTTGTTAGAAGGCTAACTTGGTGACCTGAGGTTGCTTGAGCGGTGGTACCACATGAGAGCCAAAAAGCATAATTTATATTTTTTTTGGGAATGCTAGTAGTGGTATCACTCTCTACCAATAGTGGTACCACCCAGGGCAGTAGTGGTATCGTTAGAGCCCAAATTCTCAGGCTTTGTTCGATAATAATACTGTCCGAGGCTAGCGATAGTATCACTAGTACCCCGAAATCTCGATGATTTAAATTTTTTAGCTTTATTTTTAAAGTTTTTTGATGTCTACTATACTCATGCTTGCTTGATACAAGAATAAAATTTTGAGGATTGACGGGTTGTAAATAATCTTTGAGTGGTGTTTAAGTCTTTTCCTTCTTAAGTTTAGAAGTACTTCTAAATTGGAAGAGGGTTGAGGTATCTTGTAAAAGAGAGATGTAAAGTTTATCTTTTGAGCTTATTAAAAAGAGAAGAGGTGCAAAGGTTCTTTCTTGAACCATTTAAAAGGAGAAAAGTTGTAACAAGGATAGTTGATATTTACCCATTAGAAAGAAGATTGGTATTAAAAGCCGGTAGTCATGAGAAAAGAGGAATCAAGAGTAAACGTAAGTTGGGATAGCCGAACCACTATAAATTGGTTTGCATCATCTCTTATTTTGCTTTGTTATCAATCAAACTTTGAAGAATCAAATCTTTTTACGATAATTCATTCCTCCTCTTGGTGCCATTACAATCGTAACATGCACATGCAATGGTGTTATAGTATAATAAGACAGGGTGTTGCCTTTGATTGGTGAGTGCAATAATGCTATTATAGTGTCTGCTAGCCATGGTCATCATTGACATAAAGTCGGAGGCTATGGTTCACAATGACTACACGATGGCCACAAGGGTTGCCAAGTGACCATGGACACATGCAACTAATGAGACTCACACAATGGTGTTAGTCATGTGTGAGGGAAGGGAACGTTAATGAAGAATTGGTTGTGAACGATGATAGGAAGGCAATGACTGCATTGTGTCACCAAACATCATTAATTACTAGTGAAGAGCAGTTGGTCGTGGACATGGGCATCGCGGAATGGAATCATCAATTAGCTACAGAGGGAATTTGAATTGACGGTGCATAGCAGGGATGACAGGGCGAGGCAATGGACGATGACACTTAGATAGTGAATGACAATGCTTAGGGGACGAACGATCGTGCACTATGTCGGTGCATGCCTCGTGTAGGCTATAACAACTAAGAATGGATTAGGGTTTCCTTAATTAAAATTAGGATTAGATTTTATTTTAGCCTGTGTAATTTGGGTCATGGACCATTTAACCCCTTATGGTTTACTCACATCAAAACTAACATTTTTATATTTTTAAAAATATAGTATAAGCTCCTCCCGTAAAGTTTAAGTTAAGAGACATTAGTATCTACTCACATTATATGCTAACTCATAATAAACTATTAATATAATAATATATATAATTTAGGTTTTAAAAAGGGTTAAAGTCTATTTTAGCCCTTGTGATTTTGATCATGGATCTCTTAAGCCCTTATGATTTACTTATGTCTAAAATAACCCCTATATTTTAAAAAACATAGCATATAAGCCTCTCTCGTCAAGTTTGATTTAACAAACTCTTACAAACTTAGTTGAATTTGCCTAAGTCATGTGGTACCTTTGCGACAAAGTTACGGACTTAGTTGAAATTACCTAAGTCATGAAACACCCTTGTGCTGATACCTCGGACTTAGCTAGTATTGCTTAAGTCATAAAATGCTAATGCATTATTCGTCCATAATGGGTCAGCCAAATTACAACCTCGCGTAAATCCCCAAAGACTTATAAAAGAGAAGGTTGATTAGTTTGAAAGTTAGAGGTAGACAAATTCCGATGTCTCACAAAAAAGGAAGCTTTATAAGCAATTCAACAAACAACTTGAGTGCAAGAGAGAAAAAAGTGAAAGGAACAAAAAAAAGGACTTTATAAGGTTAAACGAACAGTCGCAAGTTCACAAATGATAATTCACTAGGTGCCAAGCATTAAACAAGCTCAATCTGTGAAGAATGTTCAATCTCCGATAATAAACTAAAGCTTTATCCAAACCAATGCCACCTGGGGGGTTTCAGGGGTATGAGATAGTTGATGTTTCATATTGTACCAAGATCTATAAAAAACAGGCCATGACACATGAAAATAGAGCTATTTTGGGCAATTTTGGCCTGTTGTGATTAGCGATCGCACTGTAGCATTATAAACTATTATTTCTTACATTTCTTAAGTAAAATTATATAAAACTAAAGCAAAACAAGCTACTAAACATTTGTATAAGTATGCAAATGCGATAAATGGTTCATTAAGCGAAGATGTTGTAGGTGCACAATGATCGTTCGTGACATTCTCACTTATTTAAACTATTGATGTTTATTTGTAGGCTTTGACAATAGCTTCTTTATGTCATAGGGCATCTTCAGGCTCCTAACTGGCTTTTCTTCGGGAAAGCTTTTACTACTTCACTAGGGATTCGGTTTGCTCCGCTCTATTGGGTAGCTTCATCTTGTGATCTACCATAATGGTTTCAACTCGCTTAACGTTGGTGACTCTGGTGGGGGGGGGAAGCATCGTACAAATCTAAGTGGTAGTCTTTCAAGTTGCTTGTATGGAAGACATTATACATTTTGAGCGATGCCGATAGTTGCAACTTGTATGAGACATTGCCTATCCTATTGATAATTGGGAAAAGTCCTTCATACTTGCATACCAATCCTTTATACGCTTTGTACCTAAAAACCTAGAATGATGCTAGTTGGATTTCACCAATACTAAGTCACCAACTTTAAACTCTTATGGTCACCTTCCCAAGTCGGCCCACTTCTTCATCTTTTTAGCTGCCTTCTCCAAGTAAGCTCACCTAATATCTACATTTCTATGTCATTCCTTTGCAAAGAAATACGCTGACGACCCTTATAACCGATAGCTAGGGTATGAGAAATCAATGACTATTGTCTTATAATAATTTCAAAGGGGCTCTTGTTGAACGCAGAACTCCGTTGCAAGTTGTAAGAGAATTAGACAATGTCCAATAGCTTTACCTAATCTTATTAGTTGGCACTAATATAGTGCCAAAGTTATTACTCTAAGCGTGAATTGATTCTTTCAAGTTTAGCCATCTGTCTACGGGTGAACGCTTGTAGAGAAGTACAACTTAGATCCCAACATCTTGAATAGCTTGGTCCAGAATCATCTCAAGAACCGAGCATCTCGATCACTAATAATATTATGTAGGACTCCCCAATACTTCAACACATTCTTCATTATCAACTTAACCGCCTTCTCTGCTGAACAGTATAGGGGTGCAACAATGAATGTTGCATACTTCAAAAACTACATAATCTTTTTGTTTATAATTATTATAGACATAATCTCATATTATATTATCTTGTATATATATTTGTTGTCTTTGGTTCTATGCAATGAGAATCGGATCATGATAAGCTAATGATAATTAGATCGATTCACCTTTAAATACAGATCCTAAATAATCTCGGTCATATGTTACTCGAGAGGAACATCGTGATAATTGGACAGACCTATATATTGTATACCAATCCATATGATAGAAGCGGTTGGTCTCATAGCCACATGTGTGAGGACACTAAGGATATAGTATAGGTGCTCATTGGATAATAAGTTCACTAATTGATCCGCTTACAAAATGCTAAATAATTAATTATACATATCATCAAATAGTGATTTCATAGTCCCAGTTGTGTGTCTTGTTCTTATACTTAAGACACCAAGGATGTCTTATTCGAGTATGCCTTTCTTTAACGTCAAACTTACAAATTTAGAAAGCTTTAGATCTAGTACAACTGGTTATCGAGATTAGTAATCAATCTTACGAAAGTAATTGAGTGTCTATAGAGGATTATCCACTCTTGATATCACGAAAGGAATATCTCATATGTTATCGCTCGGACAAATCTCTGGCCAGAGTCGTTCAGATTGAGAGAGAAGAAGTTCTCTGAGAGAATCCGATTAGAGAAATACTCTGATAGATTTCGTATATGGCCTAATAGTACCATATCCAATATACAATCTTTGAAATATTAGATGGATGAGGAATTATAGATACACGATAATTAAGGATAGATATGTTCAATGGATTATATCTCCTGTACCGTTTGGGAAATATGACGTAGTGGTCTAGTACGTCTATAGTCGATAAGTCGAGTAAATTGTGATGAGATAATAATTTACTAAGTTAGAAGTAGTTCTAATATAGAGGCTCACAGCCAGCTTAGTGTTGAGCCTAGAGGGTCACACATATTGTGGTATTTTAGTGAGTAGAGGATTAGATATGAGTTATTCAATTAAATCCTATTCTCATTGGATGAGACTCAATATTGATGGGCTCCTTGCATGAGGCATAACTAGAAGCCAATTGAGATTATTGGATAGAGATCCAATAATCTAAGAGAAGTAGGTAATTGGATAGAGATTTAATACCCACTAAGGCATGATCTATCAGGGTTTTATGGTGGCTCTTTATAAATAGGAGGTAGGGGTGGAATAATAGTGATAGGTTATACCTTTGACTGCTCTCTCCTATTCTCCTCCCTTCCCTCATCTTCTCAACCGATCAGCCCTTCCCTGCTACGAGAGGGCAACAAAGAAGATAATAGATCTTCTTCCATAATGCTGTGAGAAGGTGCACAAGAGTTATAAGTTTTTGGGCGATGATTAGAGGAGCATTGCTACAATAATCCATCATGTGGATATCGCCAAAAAGAAAGACATTTGACCTCCTTCATCCTCTCTATATGAATCTAAAATTTCAAGAATATACGATCTCCCTAGGTAATCAATTTATTAAATATTATGATTTTTTATTTTACGGGTTTTTTAGGCACCAATCTTTATAAGATAACTTGATGCATATGGAAAATTGGTTTTATTTTTCTTTTTTTCACTATGCATGTGATGATCTGATGGTTTCCCAGTAAGTCTAAGGAAATGCTCTCCCATATCCTTTATAGTACGAGCATTAGCTCTAAAAATCCTACCGGCTTTTGTTGCCCTATCTTATCTTGTTAGTAATGCATGTTTGAACATATTCCTCCATCTTGGTCCTCATCTTCGACCAATAGAAAGTCCTCTCCATGAGAACCATTATTCAATTAATACTCGGTCCAGCACAAAGGGAATTGTGACACTCTCTCAAGTGTCAATGCCTCAAATTGTTCGCTCGCGGAACATAAACTTTGTTCCCTTTGGTGTAGGTAAGTCTCTCCTTGATCTAAAATCATTGTGTCTTGCCCTCTTTTATGAGTTACATTAGGATTACTACTTGGGGATCACTATATAGTCCATCCCTGATCTTGAAAAGGAAGTTAGAGTACAACTGACTTGCTTGGCCTCTACTTTCCTCTGTATTGTGTTCACCAGCTCCATTTTTTGGCTTAACTCATCGGCCATGACATTTACTCTTTTGGGCTTATACTCTATTAGGAAACCATGATAGCATCACACGCACAATGAAAAAATAAAAATAAAAAGATTTCCCATGTCTATCACATCGTCATGCAATGATTGGTGCCCAAAAAACTACAAAAACTAAAAACTACTAGTCATGTGAGATTTATTACCTAGGGAGATCGTACATCTCTAAAACTTTTAAATCATAGAGAGAGGATTAATGAGATCAGATGTCCTCTCTAATAGCATCCACATAGTGGATCGATGCAGGATGCTCATAAAATTGTAATCAAAAGTCATAACTCTTGTGTACCTTCTTACAATAAATATAAAAATGATCTCCTATTTTCTTCACTGTCCTCTCGTAGTAGAGAGAAGGTGGTCGGCTGAGAAGAGATGGGAGGGAGGAGAATAGGAGAGGGCAACTGTTAGAACCCTAGCGGATTCTAATCTTGGGGTGATCTCTATAGGGGATCAGCCACCTTGGAACTCTATAGGGGTTCTGATAGAATCCCAGAAGAAGCCCTATAGATTTTGATCGTTAAGGGGGATCAACCCTTGAAACACTATAGGGGTTCCTCCCTCCTAGACTTAGTATAAAGGCTAAATAAAAGATGATAATTGCTTGATAAAAGAGAGGGGGCGGCTACATCATTATATATGATTGAAAACCCTAGCCCATGGAGTGCTTACCTAACTAAAATTATCCTTTTGCACCTTATATAGCCTACTTACCTTAGAGGGAATAGGTGGCAGCTAGGTTAACTCTATAGCCGACTTAAGCAGGGGAAAACCCCTTCCGGCTAGCCCAGTAAAGGGGGCGACAGCCACTAAGCCCTAAGACCCCAAAATAAATCCTAGCCACACTTCTTCATAAGATAGAAGTGACTAGGTAGGATTTTATTACAATCTCATAAGGTTCTTATTGATTACTTCTAAGTGATCAGGACTCAACCCTGCTGGAGGAAGAAATTAGCTACCACTTCTTGGTCTTGGAGAAGTAGTTTCACCCACAGGCACTGTTGGTCGTAATTGAAAATTCGGTTGTCGACGATCTTTACATCGAACTTGTTGTAACTTTTGATTTGAAGCGCCAAACGTGTAGCAACTTTACTATTGAGGAAGTTATTTGTGTTGTCCGTGTCGATAAGAATGGTGATGGGTTGCTGTTTTAGCAGTCCTCCCACTTTTATCGTCTGCAAGTTGGAGTAACCGGCTAATGCGTGCACTACGTAGTCGGTCAGTTGAGACTCTTCCTCCATGGCTTCTTTAGGTTCAAGGCTTCTTCAATTGTTTCATTGTCCTCATCCTCCACCGGTTTAATCATAAGGAGTCGGCCCTTTTTGCAATGATGTTCGCGACTCCATTGTTCATCGCAATGCCAACATAACCCCTTGGCCGATTGTTCATGAAGCTCATCTCTTATCAACAGTTTTGGTGCGGGGGCATGGATGGTAGTAGAGGAGGCAGTAGGCCTCGGTTGACTAGTCAGGGAGCGACCCTTGTCTTTCGTACCTCATAGTTCAATCGTTCTTCCTAGATACACGTAAAGAAAATCGCCGCCATAAGAGTGTACGATTGTTGTGCCTTTACTTCTCCTCGGATCTTTGGCTTTAGGACCTCGATAAAAGTACCTAAAAGTTATTTCTCAGACTAATTCTTAGTTTGGTTAGATAAACACTCAAACCTTATTTGGTATTCTTGTATTGTGGAGGTTTGACAAATCTCTGTCAATTGTTTGTCGATGTTGTTAAAATCAGTTAGTTCGAAGTGGTTTAGTAGTCCTTCTTTGAATCTGCCAAGGGAGTCCTCTATGGGTGTGTTAAAACCAATTGAACTACTGAATAGCATCTCCCTCGAGGTGTATGGTAGCAATCTCCACCCGTGTAGTGTCAGCGGTTCGACAAAACCAAAAATAGCGTTCCGCGTACGAAATCTATCTGATCGGGTCTCCTTCTTCCCATCTTGAAAAATCAACCTTCATGCATAGATTGTTGAGATCAGAGGTGATGTGTCCATACTCTTAAGGATTATCTCACCGATCTGAAGTCTCTCCATGGTGTGACTTCCTCGGGCTTGATGGTCGGCCAATGCTGAATTCGGTGAATAAGGATCGCATCTTCTCTTCTCCTCCATATGGCATTCAAAGGCTTCAAACTTAACGTTAATAGCCTCCTCTGATGCTATGGTGTATGCCTCTAGATCTGTAATATTGAGATCTTTCTTTTGTTGTTAGGTTAGTAGCATGAGAATTTTGGAGAAAGGGTGGCCAGTTAGAAGGTGAATCGGTTTGGATGGGAGTAGGCTGCGGTTTAGAGCTGATTTGGGTGGCTATTTGGTTTCAGTTTAGGATAGGGTTTTGAAGGTTTTTGGTGAGGATGATAGAGTTTAGTGATGAGGAAAAGGGAGTCTGAAAGCCTAAAAAAAATAGCACTTAAATATGATAGAATTTGATAGAAAAAAGTGTTATGATGTGCAGTCCTATCGAACAAATTTTACGTCATAGAAACAATTTCTCAATATAATTTCCAGAGAAAGTTTAAGAAAATTATGCAAAAAACCCTTGGTTTAGATGTTGGCAGCATAATAGTAGGGAAATAGGGCAAAAGATGAAAGGCAGATCCATCATCGTAAAAATTCTAGAACTATGTGCTGGTGAAAGATTACACAAGAAAATCAGTTTCTGAAGGATTTTTTTCCAGAAATCAAATCCAGATGAAAGCCAAGTTGATCTCTAGAATTACATAAAAAAATTGGCTAGAAAGGAGAAGAAATAAACCAATTTCAAGAGGCAAAAACATGGCTAAAAATGTCTACAGTGTTTTGCCTTCACAACAATGATAACGTTCGTAACAAATGAAATTTGTAGCAGATAAAATTTGAAAAAAATCTTCAACCTATAAAGTAAGAAATCTTGCAGTATTGAAGAGGTATAGATGATAAAAAAAAAATCAGATTTTTATATCACGCAGGGGGCGACAGTAGATAGATGGATCTGTAGCTTAGTGGGCGACGGTGGATGGAGGCGACGTCAAAAGCAATTATAGGAATTGCTTGGAAGATGGAGGCATGGATGATGGCTACAAGGGTAGCAAGATCGCTGCTCTGATATCAGATGATAGAATCCCAGAAGGAGCCCTATAGATTTTTGATCGCTAAGGGGGGATCAACCCTTGGAACGCTATAGGGGTTCCTCCCTCTTAGACTCGACATAAAGGCTGAATAAAAGATTATAATTGTTTGATAAAAGAGATGAGGCAGCTACATCATTATATAGAGTTGCAAACCCTAGCCCATGGGGTGTTCTTTTGCCCCTTCTATAGCCTACATACCTTAGAGGGAACAGGTGGCGGCTAGGTTGGCTCTGTAGCCGACCTAAGTAGGGGAAAACCCTTCTAACTAGCCCAGTAAAGGGGGTGGCGGTCAATAAGCCCTAAGGCCCCAAAATAAACCCTAGTCACACTTCTTTATAAGATAAAAGTGACTAGGTGGGGTTTTATTACAATCTCACAGGGTTCTTATTGATTACTTCTAAGTGATTAAGACCCAACCTGCTAGAGTCCTATCAGGTTCCTCCCTCCTTTGATTTATGCACTATGGTTAAAATATAGTTGATCTATTAATGATAAAAGAGGGGAGAATATAAGGCTATTTATAGGACTTCTAATAGAATTCCTACTTAAGACTCCTACTCCTAACAACTCCTACTCCAACTCTAAGAAGCAACAACTACTTCCAATAACTGCAACTCCAACTCTAAGAATCAACCTTCAAACTAATCCTAATCCTATTCTAACTTAACCCCTCGTCAACCAACCTCTCTTTAATTAGGATAAGGGGTGGTTAATTAGGATAACCTGTATCTTATTCTTCCCTCAAAATATCTTCCTCCAAACTAATCCTAACATAACCGACTTTCTCACCTCTTTAATAGGGGTTGGTTAGATAGGATTTATATGAATGCCTTTAGGTTTATATATTTGCTCTCTTCAATGAAACTAAATTAGGACTCCCTTAGCTAGAGTCCTAGCAGCAACCAAAGATGCAGCCTATCACCCTGTTGACCACCCCTGCCTCCTATTTATAAAGAGCTACTAAAAATCCTAATGGATCCTGCCTTAGTGGGTATTAGATCTTTATCTAATTATCCATACCTATTGGATTATTGGATCTCTATATAAGAAACTTAATTTACCTTAAATTAAGTCTCATGCAAGGAGTTCATTAATCCTGAGTCTTATCCAATGAGAACATGAGCTTATTAGATAACTCATATCCAATCTCTACTCGTTACAACATCTACCATATGTGTGTGACTCTCTAGACTCAATATCAAGCTGGCTATGAGTCACACCTATCAGAACTCCTTCTAACTTAGTGAATTATTATCCCATAATAATTCACTAAACTCATTGACTATAGACGTACTAAGCTACTACGCTATAATTCCCAAACGGTACAAGGGATCTAATCCATTGAACATGTCTGTTCTCAGTTATAATATTTCTATAGTTTCTTATCTATCTAATATTCTAGAGATCGTATATTAGGTATGGTATTGTTATGTCTTATACAAAATCCATCCAAGTCCCACTCTAATCGGATTCTTCTCGAGAACTCATTCTATTGCAATCTGAATGACTCTGGCTAGGGATTTGTCAAAGCATGAACACATGAGATATTTCTTTCATGATATTGAAAGTGGATGATCCTTTAATATCATTCAATTGCTTTCATAAGGTTGGCTCCTAATCTTGATAATCGATTATACCGGATATAAAACTTTTCAGACTTGTATGTCTGATGTAAAGTGAGAATATGGTAACATAAAGTGAGAATATTGTAATAATAATAGTAAGCAAAGAGATCGTGTAATATGTCATATGTGTCATCACCCATGTGATTAGCTTGTGGGGCACTTATAACCAACATACTCTATTATCATACTAGGAAATCCTACCATCGGGATTGCTTTAGTGAGTGTTTTTTTTTAGTTTTAAAGTAACATAATGCAATATTATCTGTCTTTAACATAAATCACACTTTGAGAATATAGAGTCACCAAACTCATAGATAACGGATCACCATTGTTATCTCCTTCTCGTGCATCGGATATCACCACTCGATCTCATTGAGCTTGCGACTCTCATAGGTTACCGGGTGACTCTTTTGCATAAGTGCTCCCCCAATAGTGAAGTATGAAGCATCCATATAGATTTTAAAGGACTTCTCATAGTTAAGCAATTTGAGTATCGGTTCTATCAATACATTAGTCTTTAGGTCTTCGAATGATATTCCGCATTTGTCTGATCATCTCCAAGACTACTCCTTCAGTAACTCTATCAGTGGAGCTACGCGCTTCAAATATCCAACTATGCAACATCTATAATAGTTGATGAAACTAAGAAATGATCTCAACTCTAGTACCTTCTTTAGTGTTTAACATTCTGCCATTGCTTGCACCTTAGATTTGTCGATTTGAATGGAACTATCACTGATTCAATGCCCTAAGAACAAAATCTCTATTTGAGCAAAATAGAACTTCTCTCTCTTCATGAACAAAGTGTTCTCCTTAAAAATTTTAAAAATTATTTGAATGGGCTCGATATGCTCTTTAAGCATTTGGCTGTAGACGATGATATCGACTAAGTAGATAATCATAAACTTGTCTAAATACTCCTTGAATAGTTGGTTCATTAGAGTGTAAAATATAGCCGGAGCATTGGTTAAGCCAAAAGGCATCACTAGGAACTTGAATGCTCAATACATGATCACATATATAGTCTTCGCTTCATTGTCTTTTACAATGTGCACCTACTAGTACCCCAACCAAAGGTTGAGTTTGGAGAAATACTTTGTATTGCCTAGTTGATCGAATAAGTCCATGATAAGCGGGATGAGATACTTGTTTTTCACCATCACTTTATTGAGGGCATGATAGTCGATGTATAATTGGAGGCTCCTATCTTGTTTCTTTTGGAAAAGGATTGACGCTCTTAATGGTGCTTTTGAGTTACGGATGAGACCATTGCTTAGTAGTTCATCTAATTGCTTCCTAAGTTCTACCTATTCTAGAGAGGCGATGGGTATGGTGGTCTCGCTGGAGGCTTAACTCTCAGCTCCAGCTTAATATGATGATCTATGCCTCTTCATAATGGTAGAGTTTTTGGCAACTCGGTGGCATTACATTTGTGAACTCCTTCAGTATATTTACCATCGTAGGTTCATGAATGGCCTCCCCATCTAATGACTATGGCTTTACAATAGCCACAAAAATTAATTTATCTTTTCATACCACTTTCTTCAATTATAATGCAGATATTTATTATGGGTCCCTAGTTCCTCCCCGAGAAACTAGAACCACGCAGGGGTCATCATCTCTCATTCGACATAGAGAGTTTAGGAACGACATCGGCATCAACTTCATTGTGTGCATAAACTTCATTCCAAGAATCACTTTAATGTCATCCAATGATACCACCATCATATTTGTACTTCGACTCCACTTCCTATTTTGATATGGATCCTTTTTGCCAACCTAGAAATCCACTAAGCCTTTAAGTTCAAAGCCTTTATATGACTTGGGTTCTTCTCCAAGTTAAGCCTGAGTCACCTTGGTTCTTAATCGATAATAAAATTATGGATGGCACCCATTTCCACCATTGCATGAGTCGTTTGACCATTGAGCTTAATGTCCATATACATCAACTTGCTCCTCTCTGCTTTCTGAGGCCCCGTCTTCATATTCTCCCCTCTTGACCCTGTAATGCATTCGAAATGCATTGCTCCCATTCAGGGTCCTTATGACTCCTCATCATCGTTGTTAGATTATGAACTGCTCGAACTAAGAGTGACAACCTTACCCTTGTCCAATTTGTAAGGGTAGATTGATGCAGTTAACGCATTGAGTACCCATTTTTGTGAGCACTCTCTCACCATGTGCAGTCCTCTACATAAGAAGCATCTACTAGATTCATAGGCCTTGTCTTTTGAGCTTGGTCCTTTGTGGAATTCCTTCCTTTTTTGTTTGCCCCTAGACTCCTTCACTCGAGAATATTTGAGTGGGCGATTTCCTAAGGATTTTTTTTTTTCTTGAGTCCTTCGAAGAAACTAAGTCAGTGAGCCTTTTTCCAACTGCGATTGCCCCGACCATGTCAATAACATTCCTCCTATGTAATTCTTGTTGTACCCATTTATCCTTCTTGGATATATCCTTGATGTCCAACATTATTGCAGAAAATTGCTTCATATAGTCCCAAATAGAAGTACTTTGGTGGAGTTGTCTCAACTTCCTTATTGTAATGAACTCTGTGTTCATAGGAACTAAGTTCTCAACTCTTGCTTCAAGTTCTCCTATATGTCCACTCAATATTGACCTTACTAAATCTCTTCCAAATGGGTTCGCCACCAAATTTATGCATCTCCAGTCAGATACATTATTGCTATCAAAACTTTAGCTTCCTTAGAGTCGGGCATCGTAGCACGAAACTATTGGTCCATGTCAAATAGAAAATTTTTTAGCTCTTTAGCATCCCTAGCACTCCCATAGCAATGTGGCTCGGGTGCCCTTAAGCTTTATAGTGGTGTAGCGTGAGTGTTGCTCCCTCTCACATTAAGAGTCCTTATGAGAAATATCACCTTGGACGTGAGTTCCACCACAATTTCGTGCAGATGTTGCACAGAGTCTTTAATGTCTTTCGTCAGTCGGTCAACTAGGGATTCAACCTTATCGATCTGAGATTCAACTTCTTCTTGTGAGCTCTCTACCCTGAATAGCATTCATTGTCCTTAGTAGAGTTCCTCTAAACTTGCTTCAAGAATATCAATGTGGGTTTCCGTCGTTATAAGCCTCTTCTTATGGCTTCTTTTCCCGATTTATCTCTAGATTCCACATCCTCCACTCACAGAGAATACCCATCTTCTCACTTATCTTATTTGTTGTTTCACTCCTCATGAGCGGCTCTAACAACTTGAGAGTGATTTTGCACTTACAGCCCATCTGTGGTTGCTTGGGGCAAAGGTCTGACTTACCCCATCTTACTTGATTTTCCATAATGCTCGTCATGGCAAGATTATATAACTTCTTCTTTTTTGTTTGAATTTCTTAATGCTTTGATACCACAATATCACAGACTTAGCTGAATTTGCTTAAGTCGTGTGGCACCCTTGGTATAAAGTTACGAACTTAGCTGGAATTGCCTAAGTCATGAGGCACTCTTGCGCTAATATCTTGGATTTAGCTAGAATTGCTTAAGTCATGAAATGCCCTTATGTTATTTGTCCATAATGAGTCAGCCTAGATGCAAACTCGCGTAGGTCCTAAATGACCTATAAAATAAAATATTAATTAGTTTGAAAGCAAGCAACATACAAGTCTCAACGTCTCACTAAGAGAGAAGCTTTAGAAGTAATTCAATAAACACCTTGAGTGCAAGAGAGAAAGGAACAAAAAATGACTTTAGAAGGTTGAATGATCAGTCACAAACAATGGTTTACTAGGTTGTCACGGACAAAAATATAAACAAGATGTTTAAAGTAATGCTCATGTTTATCCATGACTTTCAGTTTTTGTACATGTTTTGTATAGCAAGTAGTGGGCTTGCAATAGGCTTAGCAGCCCTCGTTTGGTCAGCTTTCATGGCCACTTTCAGCTTGTAATTGAGAGTGGTGACATGTGAACACTTTCAGCTTTCATGGGGACTTCAGTCTGTAATGGACCTTGATCCTTTGTGTGCAATCATTCAGAGCTTGAAAAGTCTATAGTTGTAATTTGTATTTGTTATATAAAGTGTTTGCTAAAGTAGTTACTTGTGGATCTTGTGGAAAATACTTTCTCTAACATGTTTTCTCTTTTGTATGTCCTAAGGGACCCTAGCAGGTTTCGGGGAGGTTAACTTTTGTAGACAAATATGCAAGGGTGTCACACGACTTAGGCAAAATCAGCTAAGTTCATGACATATAGTATCAGAGCGGGACAACCACATGCAAATACACTTGCCATGCAAACGTGTGGGACTTGGCTGGGCTGTATGGAGGGTACAGCCAGCACGAGTGATCGTGTGGGAGAAATAAACATAAAAATATAGGGAAATAAGTCGCTTAAAGGAGTGAGCATACATTATTAGCATTCAAAGGAATATCCAATCCTTTGCATAAGAGGCACCACAAGGACAAGTAAGCTAGAAAGAAAGCATAGCACACAAAGGTTAGGATGGTTGAATTCAAGTTACGGCTCGATGTTGGCAACCAAACTTGACTGTGCTCAAGGCAAGTGGGGCGCTTGGCAAAAGATGAGAACATGCAAAGTAGGATATATTATACAATGACCGAAATAGTTATATAAAGCTCACAAAGGTGAGGGGAATTGCTAACTCGAAGAATTCGGTACTCATGTAAAAGATTATAAGCATGTGATGGAGTATTTATAGTCATCTTAAGGCAACCAAAACTCGGTGCTATCGAGCATTAAAACTTTCTCTTTAGTATGGAAATCATACATCTGTAGGAGACTGAAATGTGTAATAAGTTCAACACATTACTAGGCCTTGAAGGGTGCAATGAGGGTTGTATTAGCGAAGAGTCGCAATCTAGTAAGCACATTTGAAGGGGCATAACAATATATAAATTGTTTAGTAAGACAGAGTAGTTCAAAGGGATGGTGATGTCTAAAACTTTCAAAGGAAAGAATGCAAAGAGGAAAGTTTATCTAATAGAACAGATATTCATGAGGGATATATCCTAGTTCTCCAAAGGGAAAATCATGTGCAGCGGACCACTATATTGAGGAAGAGTACCTCATTATAATATCTTTACAAAGCTCAATAGGCTAAGCGAGCAACGAAGAGTCATTGCTTGATCTTGAATGAGGTAATACATTGGTGGATGCATTGCAAGATCAAGTGAATGAGCAATCCATGGCAACATCATACGAAGGCACACTTAGAGTCGATATATAAATCGAACTCAATGGAGGGCTGACCCATGGCGTGAGGCCCACCATCAACTCAATGCAAATCGAAAGACAGAGAAACTTGGGTGGAACTTGGTGAAGTGTCCAAGCCAATATAAAGGGAGTCAATATATAAGATTGAACATTGAGCGGAGGCACGGAGCTTTCCTTGGACAAAGGTCAAGGACATGAACTCTTATAGAGGCAAGAATGGGATCATATTGGTCCATGAGTTCTTTCTTCTGATGGAGCATACTCATCCTACATAGTGCCAAAGACAACAGGAGCTTCGAGGCACATGCACCTTATCTTAAAGAAGCATTTGATAAAGGAACTAAGGTGACTCAATATGCAAAAGCGAAGTTAGGATCAAAAGACCTTAACATGGGGCAAGAGAACATAAATGTGAGCACTCTTGAAGAATATATCATAGTGCTGTCATTCGAGTTGTCATGAAGAAAGCGATGCGTAACATAGATTGTGCTAGTGGGAGGATAGAGGCCCAGGATCCAGATAATAGTGCATTAATTTCAGGGAAGCCGGTGGACTTCGAGAGCTACTAGGCGACAAACTATTTTAGAGCTATACTTCATCTAGGTGTGACCTAAGAATGGGTGGACAAAAGTCAATTGCCAAAGGAGAGAACACAATCGGAGATGGTAGAGGCCCTACGATATATTGATAGAGGCCCACATATAGAGAGATCGTAGTCCAAGTTCATCACACAAGAATCTGAATGCAATTGAGATATCACCAGGAGGTAACTTGGTGAAGCAGATCGTGGTGGAATAGTTTGAGGTAAGACAACACATACGGGAAAAATCCTATGATGGACTTAATCATACGGAGGTATGATCAGGAGCTACTGGGAGCTCCACTTCGGTGAACAACACAATGGCAAAAAGGGCTATGGATTCAATGAGTGAATGTCATAGTACCACAAAGGGGGGTCTTCCATGTGTGTACATCAAATCTTGCATTAGATAAAAGCCTTAGTGATCAGCATATGGGGACTGTGTACTATTGAAGGAGAATTTTGAGTGCAAATACCAGTAAGTCCTATAGGGGGACTTGATCATACAGAAGTATGATCAGAGTGGCTGGAGAGTTGGACTACGTCAGTACTCACATTTGCTTAAGGAAGCCTGACAAGTCATAGGACAAGGTAGAGTAAGTAAATATTGCTACCAAGGAAGCTAAGGAGAACAGAATCGACGTGAGCCTTGCAAGAGGATGGCAAAAGTCATGCATAGGAGTTACAATCTATCTTTCTATTGACCAAAGGAAACTGCTTGGAGAACATAGAGGTATTAAAGCAGGTGGTTAAAAGGGGCAAGGAAGCGACAACAAGTATAAAGGGGCTCAGCTACCCAAAAACAAAGTGTCGGTCAAAAAAGAGGTGGACTCAGATGAGTGCCATAGTGCCACAGAGGCAGATCTACCGATCGTGAAGAAAGGGACGCAGATGCAAGGCAACAGATTTTAGAGCCATGGGCTTGGTAGTGCCATGGTATCACAGAGGCGAGACTTTCATGGAGTAATTGATCCCTTGCTCTCATGAAGGGAAAGCTTGGTCATGAAAGGGGCCAAGGAGGTGGAGAAATGTAGAGTCAAACTCCAAGTAATAAACAAGGTTGGATGACAGAAGCCAAGGAACTCCATAAGACCAGTGTCAATAAGCTTCTCATCAAGATAACTGAAAGTGGGAGACTTCAAATTGATGTAAGAGTACTCGACCAAGGAACAAAATAGGTAGTACATGGTGCTATACCTTTTTTACTCAGAGGAGTAGACATCAAAGATGATGGAGAAGACGATACAATCTAAATGTGACCAAAACTATCAAAGACTTGCTTCAAGTTAGGGTGAAATTTTGCTCTTTTCGAGTAAAACTTCTTGCATTCCGGAAGTTTAACTATAGAGAGAAGGCGAATCATAGTAGCTAACTCAACGCAAGGAGTGCAAACACTTTGGGTGCTTCTGAAGTGTGAGCAAAGAGCGGACAAAAGCTAATAACTAGCTCGATGTATGAAGTACAACCTTGAGAAGGCAGGCAAAATCAAGTAACATTTGTCTTCTCAACTCAAGAGAATGAGCGAAAATAAGTACCCTAGTTCTCTTATCTTGGTAAGTATGTTAGTGATTCTAAGTATATCTAGAGAAAGTATTTGATAGTTAGAAAAAAAGACTAGAAATAATAAATATCAATTGATAAACTGAGTATCACATTGATGATAGTTGATTCACTACTAAAACTTTAAACCCTAAAGTGTTTAAAGAACATCTTCTTAGGCTTGTGAGTAAGCGATATAAGATACGATGAATCATCATGGGTGAATACTATTATTAATATGTTTTACTATTTATATTTATATATATTATAATTGAATATGATTGTATGATTGTATTGATGGGATAAATTACAAGGGTCATTACAGATTATATAAGAAAAGATTAAAAATATTAGAATACATAAAATGAAGTATGAGGTTAATGATATATAATCATTATTACTCACATTGGTAGTCAAACTTAATATAGTATTATTATATTTAATAGATTTATTGGTTTATTTTAAAAATTCATTACCATACATAAAATATTTTTTTAAATTTTTAAGTAAAATCGTTTTCAAATAAAATTTTATTTTGAATATTTTAATTTTAAATATCTTTTATATTTTATATCATACTAATTAATGAGACAAGAATATTAGATTATATAACTCTATTAAAATAGGTTAAATATATTATAGATATGATTAAATTCTAATTACGATTATTGACCAATAAGAAAAAAATTCATGATATGATCTTATTAACAGCGACTCTTATAATTATCATATAATTATCATCCTACACCTTTTACACTCACCTATAAAACGGATGAAATAAAAAATTAAGATTCTATTTTGATTACTCATTAATCTTTATTCCATAGTTTATAATGATCTTGTAAAAAAAAAAAGAAAGAAAAAGTAAGTCTAATTTTCTTTGCAGTTCAACATCACATATCAAATAAAAATTTTCTAAATAACATCCAAAAATAAACAATCCTGATTTTGATATATCATCTCGATTCTAACATTAAAAATTTTCTTATAACAATAACAATTATAATTTTTATTCTTATAACATTAACAAAAACATTATATATAGACCATAAATAATACAAGAATCCCACCAATAGAACCGAAAGAAATATATTGGGTTCTATTCTACTAATAATGTTCTATTTGCAATTGATTTGATCATACCTGTGTAAAACTTAAAGTATCTGAGTTCAATTAAGGACAACAGTGAAGCAAAGTAACATTATCCTCAGAGAGGCACGGTTGAGCTCAGCTGGTGCAGCAACATCGTTACATGGTACGATAAGAAAAAGATCGTAACCAATATGAAATCGCTACCATTAGCAAATCACCAGCAGATGATACATGCAGTTTCTATGGTAATTACGTCTACAGAAGAAAATTGTGTGTAACCCAACACACACAGGCTTTATGGAAAGCCGAACACCCCATCACCATATTGAGAAATTGATTACAGTTGATTTAATTTGGGCATTTATCACCGGCACAAAGCAAGCTCCAAAAATGAGAAAGACTGACAAAAAGCATAAGAGAGAGCAGGAGCAGCTCCGTGGACAGATTGCACAAGATCAAGTGCCCGTGTTTTTTTCCGAATACAAACTATATCGCAATTGTGTACCAGCTTCAACGCCTCCAGAAACCACGATGCTGCTTCTGTTCTTGCATCCTCCTGTAAAATAATTGATGTTTTCAAAAGCTCAAGAACCAAGTGTTTCTCGCAATATAGCAGCATTCTGAAGGATTTATATTCAACACCAAACTAACTACTCATATTATGTATTGATTATTTTGCCCGTACCCACAATGATAACAACTTATGAAACAATCATATACCACCATGTGTCTTCTCTTCTACAAAACATAAGTTCTATAAAAGCTAAAATGAGGGACAGTGAAGAATTGAGAATCATCAATAGCCCAGTTCTCAACCTACACCTGCCATGGTGGTGGTCTGGTTGTCTGTGTAAATCAGACCTTACACATCGCAGGCACTCTACCATGACGCCTCATGCACCAGCTGCAACTACAATGACTACATCATCATACAAGTGAGAAGTATTTGTTATGGCACCTCACCACATGGAGATTCTGAGAGAGAGGAATATAAGTAGGTTCATATAGGAATCTGCTTCTCTTTCCTGGGTATAAACCATCACTTCTAAATCTAAATTTTGAAGTTAATCAAATATATATTGTACCTGAATGAGGTCTTAGGTATTTAAAGTTTTAAACAATATACATTATTTGAAGAAAAGATGAACCTGCTTTTATGACTAACCACAGCAACATTACAGTGCCTACTGTCTATAACTAATGCAAATAAAATGCACCACTTACCTCTGATGTTCCTTGGAGCGTTCGATAAATTCACTAGCTATATCACGGCCTTGATAAGATGCTAAAACAGATCTTACATCAGTAGGACTGTGGAGAGCCACATCTGAGTTGAAAAGTCACAAATGCAGATTTTTAAGTAACTTGGAAGTCTAGGCAGCAAGGATGAAAATGAAAAACAATCTGCATGCTCTTATTTACGTAACTTACATTCAAGAAAAGGAATGAGATCCAAAAGTGCAGTATCATCATTTTCTAGCTTCCAGGGCTTAATTGACACACAATTCTCAGGCTGAAGACTAGATTCTAGAGCATTCCCACTAATGTAGAGTATCCGTGAAGGATCTCTATTCAGTTTCGATAAGTCCTGCATAAATTCCAGAAAAACCAAAATGGAAGGTGAGGAATAAGTAGGCAATGAAACATACAGTACAAATTTTGTATTTTATGCATCCTAATTGGAAAACCAATTGCATTGTTTAACAACTACAAAAGATAAAATGTCTCTGACAGACAAAATACAATATCAAGAAGCCATCTTTACTGGTTCCAACTCTCCGGTGACCATCAGTAGCTGCTAACTACATTTCATCTACAGGAACTGATTTTTTAAGTCGTGATAGGTACTCCTAAGAACATATTTCAAACTAGCACAGGTAAGTCATCTTTGACACTGATAAATTGACAATGCCAACCTATCTTTACTGGTTTCCAACTTTCTAGTGGCCACAATAGCTACTACCCACATCTCATTTACAGGATTTGCTTTTTGTAGCCAGTACGAGTTAGTCACTGGCTCCCAGAGTTTGTGATCATGGAGCATCCTTCTGCTCCTTTAATGCCTCCATTTTTTCACTGACCTGTGCACCATTATATTAACCATAAATCTGAAGTTCGCATGTATAAAAAAAAAAAGCCAACTTCTTCCACGAGGTTCCTACAAGGTCTGAGGAGGTTTTTATGTATCATAGTCTTACCCAGATGTAGCAAAGAAGTCTCCGTAAACTGTGCCCTTCACACTGAAATTGCAATGGAGCAAACTTAACATCCACCACAAAGTATTATTATGCCACATTACCGGTACTCATTACTTTTTATATTTTTTTAACTTTTATTATATATATATACACACACACACACACACATGTATCGAATAGTACACCTAGGCATATCGCTCAGTACCAGCATACCGTACCATACCGAGCTGAACTTGGTATGCTAGTATGGTACGGTTTGACGAACCTTGGTTCTAATCAGTGATAACATTTATCCAAGCTCCTCTTCCTATATTTCACAAAGTATTTTGCTCCTAGTCCTATATTTCAAAAAGTATTTATCCAATTATAGTTTCTAAAATAGCTTAGTCATGCGAGTAAATGTGACATTGAAACAACTAAATACCCGAAAATGCTTTCCATTCACATATTTTGTTGCAGCTCTTGACAGACGAAAACGAATGCAACCTTTCTGATCCAACCTTTCTAATACAGGATCAACATACTGCAACCATATTGCCAAAAAATCTATTAACACAGGTAACAGTATTTTTCAATTATCAAAAAATAGATTAAGTTTAATTTACCATGCTCGGTTGATCCGAGTACACAACAATTTCATAGAACTTTGCAAGATGCTCCAAGAAAGCATCAACTCCAGGTCGTTTAAATGTTCTCCAGCCTCTGTCACGCTTTTAATAGGAAAAGCATAATAATATCAGACACTAAGAAATGAAAGAAAAAAAGAAACAAAAGAGACAAAGGCAACTATTGTGCATAGAAATCAAATTCATCTAGTAAATTAACAAGCTATAAAATTCAATTCCAAAAAGATTGATGGTAAAAAGCTTAAATAAGTCATATACAAATTGCAGCTACCAGGCAAACTTTATATAAAGTTCAAGCTGAGCTTCAAATAAGTCCATGTAAGTTATAGACCCAGTTAATACCGGGCAGAAAAGAAACATTTTCTTCACCAAGTCATAGCACATTCTTCAAAATGAATCCCTCCTTTTATTTCTTACTCATTTTGTTGTGTTTTTATATACCAAACATTGTCAGGATTGACACAAATCTTATGAATGAGTGAATAGCTTACAAATTATTGACAATAGTTTAGCTAACCAGGTTAGCTTACAAAGTAAGTTACTATCAGAAATATACACAATTTTGCTGGAGGAAAAGCAGGCTTATCAAAATGAACAGAGTCTGCAAATCCTTGTACAGAAAGTCGAATATAACTTCTGTTGGTGGTACATCTTTTTCTCAGTTTTTAAACTTCAATACACAATTGATTTAACTTTTATATCATCTAACAAAATATATATCATATCCATAAAGATGCAAACAAGTTACCTTCCAGTCAGAGTATACTAGAGTCTCATTGAGGTCTAGAACAAGAGTAAAAACATGTTGCTCTTGGGGATGCAAGTCAGGAAGCAGCTTCTCTGATAATGGTTCAGTAAATCCCTAATTAACAACAAAACACAAAGACATAATTGCAACTGAATGAAGCTGCTATACAACATGAATTGCTAAGAACAACAAGTATTTACAAACCCGAACTTGATCTTCAATTGTCCTCCTAAGGTTGAGGTATAACTCAACAGCCTTCAGAGGAACTACTTGGAGAAAGAATAACAGTAAGAGAACATGAATCAGAACTAGATCTAAAATAGCAGCAAATAGATCACAAACACGTGCAATGACCATAAATTGTATGCCTATTTTCATTGACTGAGGATGAGAACCAAAGGTACTTATTAAAGTATTTGAAAAACCTATTAGATAGAGCAAATGAACATTGTACAGAAAGTGATATAGAATGCTATACGGGACAAAACAGGTCTAAGTGAGATAAGTTATACGTTATCACCTACCCAGGTGATTATGCCACCTGACAGAAAGGAGTGCGTCAACCACCCCTACTGCCAACTATGTTCCGTGCAGCTAAGGACTACTGCTTGCCATTTGCAGTGTCATCAATAGATTAGAACAAGATACTAAAAACCTGATCACTGCTATTACTGAGGTAAATGATTTGGTCCTCCTCAGACTTTATATTGAAAGGAGCATTTTGCACAGATTTCTTGTATCACAAGCATTGTATTAATTAACTTATGGACCCATGTTAACTTTAGGGGCACCTGTCTTGATAGGCTTGTTGGACATTCAGTGAGGGACAGTGGTATACAATTGGTATAATATGAATCCAAGTAACAAAAATGTCAAATATATTTTCTTCACGTTTCACTAAATTAGACATATTACTAAAATGCAATTTCAATTTAATTTTGTAGTTCAGCAGTGACTTCAATATGGAGACTTACTTAAAGAAAATGAACATCCCATTGCAAACCACATCATCTAGCAGTTATAAGCATAATTAGTTCATCTTCTCCTTAATACAAACAAAGTTCTCAACTATCTAAAACCTGGACAGTGCAAAACACTGCCCATATGTAACTAATAACTTGTACAATAATTTTCGCTGCATGGGAGCTGCAGAAACTTATGGCTTATTGAGGTATTACTTGTTTGTGTTGTTCTTGCTGGTGTGAAATGCAGAAAATGCTGTCACTTCTGTACATATTTTTATAAAACAAGGTTTCTAATTTACTTTTTATGGTGGAATGATCAGAAAAATATTAATTTAACCATCTTAGGTAAACAAACAAATCCATCGGATGAATTTATATCATAAAAAACTTCAATACTGGAAGAAGGAACTTTTAAATTGTAATTTGAACTTACAAGAAAACTAAAGGTCATTCAGTGAATGTTTCAGAGCCTTTACCTTTCATTGCTGTTGAATAGACCAAATTGTTATATTTCTGTAAGACAAAAGAAATGGTCCTATATTAAAAATCCAATTCACGATATACAACAATAGATCATTAAACTGTCCACAGAAATTCGTAGGTTCTTTCAAAATTTTAGTTCAAGTCATGAAGCTATTAAAATATATTTAACAATAAAGCAATACAAAAACAGGAAGATGGTATATCTATGCACCATACATGCACCACTTGGTCTCCATGCAGACTCAGGCTTTATCATTTTCCACCATGTAAACATTAGCTAAAGAAGAAAATTTCAGATATGTAGGATGAAAATCAAGAAAATCTCCGCTATGGCTACCAAAAGTTGGCTTTCGGTCAAAGAGGGATCCTAGTTAAAGTGTGCTAGACATAGAGCTATTTAACTTGTCAATGTACTATTAATCATATTTCTGGGGGAAATAATACTTACTTGGAAACTAGATGTGTCATCTCCTACTAGACCTTTTGTCATCGCCCGCAATTTATTTGCCTTCTCTTCCACTTCATCTAGAGTATATGCTGAACTCAGAACGTGCAAAATAAATAACATAGAATAGCCAATCAAAATGTTGAACAATTACCAAGTGCAGACAGTAAAAAAGTATTGACACCAAAGTACTATGCAGAAGAACAAAAAAACTACTTTTAACATAAAATAGGAAGACAGAATAATATTTGCCTTGTCTCTATTAATTTGTAAACATCTAACTAGCAATATAAAGCACTTTCAACGAAAGTTCGGACATCGGATACTTACATGTCCATGTTTTCAAGAAAGAAGAAAGAAATCCTGATCTCTAATCAAAAGTCAATACCAAGCACCCTCTGTCAGAAATAGAGCTCAATGAAAATTGGCTGTTCTTGTTGTCCAATTATTCATTTACTGATGCGAAGGCAATGTATGATGATATTAGTAGAAGAGTTGATGAGTCAAATTTAAACATGTATATAATGGTTCATAAGGAGGAGAACATAATTAACAAACAATCAGCATTCGACATAACATTTTAAGATGCATATGATATTCGATGCTCCATTTTAAACTTTAGTGGGAATGAGAAAGCACGAACGAAATGACTCACTGATGGTGTATAAGATTATTTAACATAAGACATAACCATTACCATGATCCATTAAGTATGCACAAGAAAAACTAAATAGTTAGCTAAAGATAACTATGTCCTTTCCTAATAACCCAAAAAAGAACAATAAGTAACAGTGTTTCAACAATGATTCAGGAAAAAAAACCGAAAAAAAAAAAAGAAAAAACGTAGACGCAGGTGGCTAAAGGAGAAGGAAACGGCATATACCATAGGAAGCGTAGGTGGTGGTTCCGAGGGCGGCCGTGAAAGCGGCGATCGCGCCGAACTTGAGAAGGCTCCTCGATCGCGGGCCGGAGGAAGGAGGAGGGGTTTGATCGTTGAGGAGGGTATCGGAGGAGACGACGGACTCCTTGGCAGGGGTGGCGGAGACGCCAAGGGCTCTGCGGCCGCTCCGCTGCCTCGCGAGAAGATCGTGGAGGCGGGATCGGACCAGCCGAGAAGACATGGTAACAGAGGCGAGGAGGACGGCCCGCAGAGGAGACCAGAATAACGAAATGCGAGGGAAGGGTTTGGGACGAGGTTTTGTTAGAACGTCATGGTTTTATAATCTCAAAAAATAAATTTTATATAAAATGATTATAACTGGGAGCAAATTGGGTAATTAAACCTTATTGAAGAATAATTTTCACTTTGTCTTTATATTAAATCCATTTTTCTTATTTTTTTGGTTTATTAATATTGATAGGAAATCACCCGAAAAATATTATTATGAATTTTCTCAATACTTAATCCTATCCAAGTCCTAATCAACCTATTAATCTCGTCGTTATAAAATATTCGGGTTTTGGCATCAATTTACTAGTTTTTTGCATGGAAAAAAAAATATATCTTCTTCAAGTTTGTTGGGTATTTTATCAGAAAATTCATAGGTCTTTGCAGGACTTTTTTTTTTCAAAAAATATTCTCTGACTTCTACTTAAATGACTCGATCATATATATTATTCAATATTTTTTATTTTTAATAATTAATTATCATATTTTTTAACAAAACTAATCTTAGAATTATGTTGTAGTAATTTTGAGCTGGCTTAGTGACAGTTGATTAAATCATACTAAAAATTTAACTAAGTTATACTCGACTATAGTACTAATTTAAAAAATATAAATTTTAATATTTAATTATCATAAGATTCTCAACAAAAAAAATTATGTCAATTATGTTATTGATTCTGTGAAAGTTTGGATTGATTTAATAGAGTTGATTTGAATATTTAGATTGGTTTAATGAAATTTCACTGAGTCACATTCCAAATTAAACTAAATTATAATTAATCACAAAACATATTCAAAAGGGAAAATTAAACTAAGTTATGCTTAATCAGAAAATATATTCCAAATAGAATCATTTACATGCTCAACAAACAAACCTGTAAGTTCTCAAATTTCCACTAGTCACAAAACAATAAATCAGGTCTCATCACAACAAATCTATTAATTTTATTGAATCCTATCATTCAACATATTTAAATTAAAACTAAACATAATATATTTAATATATTATAATAAGTCAGTCTTAATTTTGCTCATTTTAGATATAAGGCTGATTCTGGATGTTAAATTTTTTTTTCATTTAAGAGTTTTATATCCTCATCAAGACTCAACATAAATCCTAATATAGTACATATGAATGATAACTTAGTGATAACTTGACGTTGTAGTGAATCATATAAGTTATTTTATGAGTAGTCCTTTCATACTCTCACTATATCTATTATTAGATAGGTTGATACTATTAAATTATCACATCTGATATTTATGAAAAAAATAAACCATCATTTTATAATTAGAAATTTACAAAATATTTTTGAATTCAAATCTATATCTTTATAATACTAAATATTTATTAACTGAAAAAGAAAAGTCTCATCTACTTAAGCCTCAAATCTATTACAAAATTACTCTAAAAATAAATATATTATAAAAATATATCAACTACCAAACATGTTAGTAGAAACCTTTAAAAAATTATAAAATTAATTTCAATACTCATAAAATATATATAATTATCAATAATTTAATATGAAATGATAATATATCAACTTATATATCACAAAAATAATGATGATTCTTATAGAATGAACAAAATCTCGATCACATACAACATATTTTAAAGATATATCTGATAATTAGATAATAAGGACGTACAATAAGCCCGATAATACACTTTCTCGATAACCAATGGATAAACATATTTGATGAAATGGATTTCTCTCAATAACAGATGAAGAGAACTCATATCGTGTTATCAACAACGAATGAAATAGTATCTCTGATCCACCCAAGTGGAACATGTTCCACGCAACAGCATATAGAGAAACCAACTAATTGTTATGTCTAACGACTTATTAATCTCCAAAGGGAATTGTCCTATTTTCCCTCAGTACAGATACATAGTCAACCATGATCATTCATTTTATATTTATAAATACATCTAAAAAATAACATGATAAAATATTATGAGAAACCATACTTGATGTATGACTCATTTGTAATATGATGAACTCATAGCTCTTTTCATATGTTACACTTTGAATGTAAATCACTTACATACTCACAAATACTATATAATAATAATTACATCAATATTATCAATTTAATTAAAAACACCACTAATCATTTTCACATGACACGTTTAAACAAAATTCTTTTATGTTTATCAATATCTCATAAATAATTAGAATAGCTGGATTTACTTAAATCAAATTAAATTTCATTGTAACATTATAAAACTAATCTAAAATTCCTATAACATAGTTTTAGAATCACCATATACTACACAATACTAGCCCAGGTCTCACCGACCTACCTAAGCTTTAGATGGGTCACATGTGTGGCATATGTCTATCTTAAGTATAAAGTTGAGCTAACGTATAATAGACTAAAAAGAGGGCCAACAATATGTTTATCACTAATCGTATAGTTGGGCGAGCTTAACTTCGAGCCTTACTCACAAGTTGGATTGATTTACCACTGAACTAGGTCACACTTGGCTTGTAAGTTAGGTTGTGCCTAATTATATAGGTTGGGCCTTATTTGATGTCATGGGTTTAGTTATGTTTGGCCATATAAATTGGGTCATACTTGACAATATTAGTTGTGTATGCATTACTCTATGGACTGGGTTATATTTAGCTATATAGGTTAGATCATACTTGGCTATGTAGAATAAGTCATGTCTAACCATATGGGTCAGACTATATCTAGCTACATGGTTTCAGTTGTGTTTGTGGATCATGCCAAATCACATGGGCTATAGACAATACCTAGTCACATGGGCTAGGTTTCGCTTGACCATATGTACTAGGTAGTATATTACTATATGAACTCAAGACAATCCTAATTTGACCCCTCTTATTAAATTATTTTAATAATATTTTATAAAAAAATATAAAAATAAAATTAATTTTAAATATATTTTTATAAAATTAATTAATTTAGATTAAATAAAAATACACATAATTTTTTTAAAAAAATATATCTAATTAAAAATTATTATTATTATTAAGTTAAATAGTCATTCTAATATCATAATTCAATGATTATTATTTATTAATCATATAATTTTAAAATTAAAAATATTATTATGCATCATATAAATTACAATAATTTTATCAAATATTTTAAAATATGAAAAAAATTGATAAATAGATAATCCTATCTCTCCTAAGGGATCTCGTAATCAGGGAATCATTTTCTCAATCCTTATACTTCTAGACTTAGTTATGAATGAGAGAAGATGAGCTCCCTCCAAAAGATAAGTAATATTTTATATTTTTTTATTTATTTTTACTTTTATATATAAAGATAAAATTATAATATTTTTTCTTATGGTTCACACATAAAAAAGAAATTTTAAGCTATTTAGTTTTAAAAAAATATATCACTCATTAAGAAATTAATAAAAAATAACTTGTGCACATGATTACAAAATTAATTTTTACATAAATAAGGAAGTTAATAATTTAAATAAAATAATATATTATTTATGATAATTAATCTATATCAATAAAAAATATCGATGATTAAATAATAATAATAATAATAAATAATTTTATATATTTGGGATCGACTATATAGATTTTTAAATTATTATTGATGTAAAAAATCATATCTCTAGTTAAGTCCTCATAATTTAAATCATTATTTCTCTAGTATCATTAATATTAATTATTTTATCTTTTTTGATTAATACATCCGGATATCTTATATTCATAATAATTAAATTAAAAATAACTAAAAAAAAACTTATCTAACTTTGATCGGAGAGTCAATGTTATAAACATGTCTCCCTCTATACGGTCAAAGTTTTCTCTTTCTTTTTAATTTATATTAATTTGAACATAAGGAGGAGTTCGTTAGATACCTCCCAAGTCACATGCAACGATGAACTACGAGTATCCATGCGACTATGAGATTAAATACTAAGAGATTACTATCAATCATCAAAGTTTTTACAAGTTAAATTAGCTTTCAACCTCATATATCCATAGAGTTACAATTGAATAAATTAATAAACTCACAAGTACGTATATAAATGAATGAAAATGTATATATTTAAACATATGTGATTTTTTTTAAAATATTTATATTGTACATATAATTACTTTAATACCAATATTTATTTCTTATAAAAAATATTTGCTAGTTTGGTCGATATATATTTAAGGCATCGGTTATGGATCTAAATCAATCATTGACAATCATAATTTGTAATGGTTGACTTTTATAGATGAGTGTCACTAATTCGAAGTGTACTTGGAGCATTGAGGGACAGATAGACATGTCTACTACTATGCACAAAATTACAAGTATAAAAATGTAAAAGCACCTCCGAATAATGAATTTTATAGGATCATA
This sequence comes from Ensete glaucum, assembly GCA_021527575.1. Lineage (NCBI taxonomy): Eukaryota > Viridiplantae > Streptophyta > Magnoliopsida > Zingiberales > Musaceae > Ensete > Ensete glaucum. The sequence continues at coordinate 15,023,293 of CM038558.1, forward strand.
CACATTTATGTATATTTCAATGCCGATTTTATGTACAATTTTTTATTATAATATTCAATACTATCCATGAGAAAACTAATTCATTGACTTAAGGAACTTGAGATCTCATGATCTAAAATGCTTACATTAGTTATAATATAATCATTCGATTCTCTCTCTCTCTCTCTATACATATATATATATATATATATTCTATTACAATCATCCTTGCAATTTCCAAGTGAAACAAGTTATTTAACTCAACTCTGCCTGGTTCCCCAGACTGGATTGCTTCAGTCGTGCGCCCAAGTTAACATGCATGCATACGAAGGTTTGTCAACTCTTCTTAACCGTGGAAGACTTGAACCGGTCAACGCAAAATTAACACCTAAGCCTCTTATACTTCCAAGACGTACGTCACTTGATCTCCGGTTTCCTCCTCTTCTCCATCTCGTTGCGTGTGATTGCAACATCTCAAAGGGAGTAGGCAAAGTGCACCGGTCATGCTTCGAGTGGCTTAAGAATCAAGTCATCAGCTGATTCCTTGAACCAAACGCTTCAGGATTTGAGGAGAGATCTGGCTTGGTTGTCCCTTTTCCCATTCTCCGAGTTTGTTCTTCGCTATGCATTAACCTAACCATCCACTGCATGCGTTTAGAGCAAGCCTCGTTGCCTTCCTCCTGATCGTCTTCCTCCCTGCGCCAACTCTCTCCAGCTTCAGAACTCGGTCCACTCGAGCACATGGCGAAGAAGGTGATCGGTTCCCCTCTGCCACTAGTTCTCAGTTTTGGTATCGTCTTCGTTCTTCTCGTTATCGACATGTCGTTTCTGTGTTTGATACAGACCTGCACATTGATTCTGAAAGTAGACCTGGAATGCTCTCTTTGTTCCAAGAAGATCAAGAAAACCCTCTGCAAACTCCAGGGTACGTACGTAGCAATTCTAAGATGTCATTGATCGTTCGTGAAATGGTAGCTTCTTGATCATGGGTGCATGCCTTGTTTCAAGATCGAGCGAGGATCCAATCCATCGCCTACGATGAGAAGAACGGCACAGTCACTCTATCAGGCCCCTTCGATCCGGACTGCCTCTCCAAGAAGCTGTGCTGCATGGCCTACAAGGTGATCAAGGACATCCAGATAAAGCCGGAGAACGACCCCCCCCCGCCGCCTCCGCTCCAGAACCAGCCGGATCCTCCACCAACAACGCAGCCAGACGCTCCGGCAACCGCTCAAGATCCCGAGCCGCCGTCAGATGCGCCCGTCGATACCCAACCCGCGTCGTCCGAGCCGCCCGAGTTGGTTTACCTTCCGGTTTTTCCGGCTTGCTTCTGCCGATGTTCTTGCTCCGACGCACACCATGGCTGCTGCTGCAGGTGCTGCTCTTGCGGGAAGATGCGCAGCGATCCGCCGCCGGTCTACGGCGGACCGTTCTGCCAAGAAATCAGGATCGTCTACGAGCAGGACCCATCAAACGTGTGCATTATCATGTAGTTTTCGCGAGTCTTCCTTTCTTTCGTATGTATTTTTCTTCGATCTTGTTCCATCTGCTGAGCTGCTGAGGACAGTAAGCGATGAGTGACATGAATAAGACTTCGGTAGATCATCTGATCTGATGTGTTCTTCGTGATCGTGACAGTGAGAAGAAGAGTTCAAGAAACATTGGTTAAGTAAAAACTGTTCTCCTTGTTTGATTGATCATTCTTTGCGTGTATTTGTCTCGACATGGGCTACACGCATTGCTATTGTTCTAGTACGATCTGTTCTACATTTGATCATATGCTTATCTAATTAATTGACGTACTCAAACGATTGTTGTACGTTCACCGAAATGTTTTATAGCACCCAAAATAAATCCATACTCGATAATACAACTGGAAGGTTTCATGAATCGATATCTAAAATATGAATTACTAAGATACTACCAATATAAATTTATAATACTACCTTCAACACCATGTCCAGTTTTTTTTTTTTTTAAATGAAATAATATACAAGGTCGGTGCCTCACCTGCCTCATTCACACAGAGCAATCTTGCAAGATGTGGGCCCCAAGTGTCGTGTCCAATCGCATTTGCTACGCCTGCGGCTCGTGAGTTTGGGTGTCCGTTCATTTATTTTATCTAACGTACGTATTTAGTCATCGGTTTCGTATTTAATTTGACATGTATATCCCTTTCAATATATATTTTATGATAATACATATGTATTAGGATCTTATTTTAAATTGACTTAGAAACGGTCAATGTAAGTTTCATGCTTGAGGAATATATCTGTAATATTATATCTTACATGGGCACATATGTTATTTTAGAATTTTACAAAGATGGATATGTAAAAGACCTAGCTTTCGTGTCTCGACCAGAATCTTCTCGGAGACCACCTTCCGTTTTGCGTGGTTCAGGTCCTCCTTTCCCTAAATCTTGGAATCGCCCTTCCCGGTCTCGTTCTAGACCGACCATCGATCCATCCGCATTCACCTTCGATCTGAGGCTGCTCTTGCCCCGAAATCTCATCTTCTCTCGATCCTTCTTCCAGGCGGTAAGAATCATCTGTTCCTCCCAGTCATTCTTGATGCGGCGATCTGAAGTTGACCCACCGGTCGTTATTTCTTCTTCCCGTATGTGGTGGATTAATCCCCCCTTTACTGCAGCTTTTCGTTCTCCGATAAAATTTGTCGCGGAAAAGAAAACATGATGTCGTCATTTATGCTTCAACTTATCCGTTCATTTTCGATTGCTCGGATTGAAACACATGCCTTGGAAATATGCATTGTGAAGCTGATAATGCTGGAAAAATGATGCTTGAATTCACTGTTGTTCATCGGAGTAGGTACATTACTGATAAGCAATTGTGGGATTGGTGGAGCTAGCCTTAACAATATAACTAACCACCAACAGTAATTAGTAGCATGCATTGTCTGATTTGATGGTTGTTGATGCTGATGTATTCTACTTTAGATTTAGGTAGAATGTTGTGTAAACATGATAAGCTTCCTTTCTTGATTTTGGTTGGGGGGCGGAGTTGTTTGTATCATTTTGAATATGGCAAGAAAATGATTTGTTAGTTTACCAGGAAAATGATTTGGAATGGTTTCTCGTTGTAATCTCTGATATTTCTGTGAATATGCTGATAAGCACATTGAGTCGATTTTGAATGTCTTCACTTGGTAATCTCTAAACCTTCTGTCGATAGTCTAGCTTGGTTTCAATGTGATTCTGCTGATAAGCTCTTTGTGATTCGTTGACAATGTTTTCTGCTTCTACCATGGATAGTCTAAATCAGTTTTGATTCAGTGGTTTTCCTAGTACGTTTTATTTTATATTACCTTTGAGATGTTCTTCTCTCTATTCCCTGATTTTTCGTTGGATGGTATAGATTGGTTTTTAATGTGATTTTGCTGGTAAGCTTTTGAAATAGATCTGGTATGTTTTCTCCTTGTAAGGTGTGATCTTCCTATGGAATTTAGATTGGGTTTAATTTAGGTGCTTTTGCCAACAACTTTGAAATTTAGGTGTTCATCACATAAAAAATGGATATCGATGGGATACTTTCTGATGTCCGAGTGGTCAACCTCCCCACCAAGAGTGCGATATATATCTGGGGCTATAATGACAGTGGACAAACAGCCAGGAAGGGCAAAGATTGCCATTTGAGAATTCCAAAGAGTCTTTCGCACAAGCTATTTAACTGTGCTGGGGGAGATAATCTGAGATGGTTGGATATCGCTTGTGGCAGGGAGCACACTGCAGCGGTAGCCTCTGATGGGTCTTTATTCACATGGGGTGAGTGTTATTTTTTTTTGTGCAGGTCTATTATTCGGCGGATGCTATTTTTATAACTTGTGATATGTTTTCAACAAAGGCCAGCATAGTTATATACTTAAATTATTTATTTATTTTTCCTGAAACTTGAATTCAGAGTGTCAGAAGTGTTTTGCTTCTTTTACATGATAACTTGTAGTTAATGTCAATAAAGGGTGAGCAAAGAAATATTTAATCAACTTTGAATAAAGAATATATGCACTCGGCCATATTAACAAAATATTATAAATTTCTGTGTTGGCATGGGGCTGCTGGCTGAATTAAAAAAAGATAAGGGAAGGGGGAAGAGAAATATGAGATGAAGGGAGAAAACAAAAAAGATAACAGGGAGACTTATCTCATGCCTGCTATATGTTTTAATGAATTCCTCTTTCTTCCCATGTCTTCTCTTCTGCCTCCACCCGTTCTTTGTTTGCTCATTGATTGTTGTTGCTTGTTGTATGTCCTGAAACCACAAACAGCAGAAAGTGTCAAAACCATGGAGGCTGGTTCAGTAAACCAATTCCATATATTGTCTCTTTAAACCAACTGCTAGTTATGTTAATCCCCTATCTTAAACTCCACTCTACAAAAAATAAAAAATAAAAGTAAAAGCATATACCAAAACCATGTCAACACTCATGTTGCAATGTCATGTTTGTATTTATATGATCTTAGCACCCAGTATGGTTGGCATGCATCTGAAAAGGAATCCATGAAATTTATATTCATTTAGGAAGCTATTTAAGTTATAAGACATTGGTAAAAAACTAAAAGATTAATGTTATATCATCCTGGAGCATGCACTATAGTTTAATCATTAATGTAATGATTTTGATGGACATCATAGTGATAAGGAGGAAACACAAACCAGATCTGCAAGCAATAATTCTGCCTGCTTCTTTTTGTTATAATGTTATCCACATCAATTTTTTTGTATATATATGTTATGTTTGCATTGTCATACAGAATTACGTGTTTGTGTGGGTTCTTACATGAGGTGGTAATATGAGATCTTAGTATGAATTTGCGTAAACTCATATGAGGCCACAAATACAGAACATGGACCATTTTTTGGAGCACTGTTTTGACAGATGTGTTAACCCAAGGATTATAAACTTGCAGAAAAAAGATGAAATTGTTTTTTATATATCAGTTTGTTTTTTTGTAATACTTGATCAGCTTCAAGCAATACTTCCAATGATTTTATTATCTTCTTTTGGGACATTTTTCTCAGAAATATGCATCAATTCCAAGATGGCCTTTGTGGTTATGATAAAATGCCAATTTTCTTATATAAATTGAGGGATTCTAACCAGCCATTTTTGTTTGATATAAGGTGCAAATGATTTTGGTCAGTTAGGAGATGGAGCTGAGGAGAATAGAAAGCACCCCAAGAAGGTTAAGTCGTTGCAGACAGAATATGTGAAATCTGTATCTTGTGGAGCACATTGTACAGCTGCTGTTGCAGAACCTCGGGAAAATGATGGCACAATATCCACAAGCAGGCTGTGGGTGTGGGGACAAAATCAGGTAGCTTTCTTCCATAGGATTTTGCCAGCTCTTTTCTGTAACTCCTATTGTTAACATCACTTTTTCGTCTTCAGGGATCAAACCATCCACGCCTATATTGGGGAGCCTTTAATCCAAACACGGTATACAATAGATGAACATTAGCATATTCCCATCTGATAAGAATTGTCTTGGGGATTTTATGCTTTTTGTTGTCAGTGTTCTTTCAATCTCAATTATCATTATGCTGCCCTTTTCTCTTTATGGCCTCTATGCATATTAAACACGAAGTATTCACATTGGTGAACAAAGTTATGTACTTATATCCAAGGTTTGCAATTTCGATGTTTACCGCCCGGTATGGGCGGTACATACTGGTCCGCCAGGTTGCCGGTACGCGGACTGCCCGCTACCGGGCGGTTTCGCCAAAAATCGACCTTCGACGGTCGATTGAGGGAGAAATCGACCGTCGACGGTCGATTGAGCAAGAAAAAGGGAGGAAGAAGAAGAAGAGGAAAAAAAAGAAAAAAAAAGAGGAGAAAAAATACCTATCATCCGCGCGCCGTCGTCGCCCGCGGGTCGCGGGCGCTCTTTCTCCCGCGCGGGGAGAAAGATCGAGACTACGTCTCAATCGACCGTCGACGGTCGATTGAGCGAGAAAAAGGGAGGAAGAAGAAGAAGAGGAAAAAAAAAAAAAGAAAAAGGAGAAAAAATACCTATCACCCGCGCGCCGTCGCCGCCCGCAGGTCGCGGGCGCTCTTTCTCCGGCGCGGGGAGAAAGATCGAGACTACGTCGCCCCTTTTTTTCTATTTTTTAATATTTTAATATTTTCTAATATTATATTATAAAATATTATATTATATTTTAATATACTGGGCGGTATGCACTGTGCGTACCGCCCGGTACCAGTATCATTCTGGTACCGAGATGAACTCGGTACACCGGTACGGACCGGTAAGTCAAACCTTGCTTATATCCAAAGTGCACTTTTTGGACCTGCTTTTCTTTTGTCTGAGTAGTTCTTTTAGTTGATAGATAAATAAAAAGTGAAGCTTAGAGAATAATGGAGATTATTAAGTTGGTTTACCAATCATTTGCCGGAAGTTATTATACACTGATATACATGTATAAAGTTGACTTTACAAGTAATGGTATCTTCTTAAAATGATTAGTGACTTCGTTTTAGAATATTAATTAGTGGCTTGTATTGACAATAAGGTTTTCGAAAACTATATATGCCCTTTTAGGTCATTGATTAATTTTGTAAAACAAAGTTATTTAATTTTTTCTAATATTTTATTTTATATTTTTCTCCAAAACTTATATTAAAATATTTTAACTTTTATGTTTTCATTGTGCATCACAGAGGTTTTCTTTTCCTGATTATTTTCATATTTTTTGACTACTCTTCTTTCTGTTGTCATGTTAGCCTTCTCTGTTGTGTTTGACTGATGCTTTTGCACTTGGATCATAAAGGCATTAATTGCTCATTGGTTTTAGTGCATAAATGGTGAAAAATACTTTACGCTCCCTGTTGGTTCTTCTTGTGGAGTCCAAACTATTTGCTGTCATATCGGGGGCTCACTTTTTCTTTTCTCATTTTTTTTCTGTCTAATTGATTTATTACTTATGTCAGATTATATTGTTGGAAACTCATCCTTGCATTTTGTACAAGTTGCAGCAGATGTTCTTATATTTCCCTTACTACTATCCTTTTCTGCGTTATGTTAACTTCTATAATGATGCAACCTCTTGTACTCTGATTCAATATGTGTGTAAATTTTTTCACCTGTAGGTTATACGTCAAGTTTCCTGTGGTTCAGTTCATGTAGTGGCTTTATCTGAGGATGGCTTGCTTCAAGCTTGGGGTAATTATTTGACACTGATGACTGACTGATGAACTTATAACACTTTATTATCTTGGCACATGGCTTAAAAATATTGTTTGGACTGGTACATATTGAACCGATATTTATGGTCCATTACCAAGTACCGGTAATGGATCATACAGCTTGGTAGCACTTGTATACCATTCATTTTTAGTCTTCTGTTCTTCTATTTGATGACAGTAAATGTTGTAGGCTTGCATACTGCACACTCTCTAAGATCAAGTTCATCTGACAAGTTATTGTTTTTTGTACTCAACCAACATTTAAAACCTCATTTTTGCATTTCGGAGTTACATGTGTTTGTGCTTCTTCATAAAATTTTCATTATAGCTGAAAAATCTGAAATGTGCTCCACATAATTCGGGTTTATATGCCTAAAAAATTGAAAAAAGTAAAAGAGATAGAGAAAGTCAAATTTAAGCCATCTTTGGGAGAAAAGCCAATAAATGTCTTCCGAAACCTTGAATCAGGTATTAACTAGATACATGTTACTCTTCTGATAAACCAGGCTACAATGAGTATGGCCAGCTTGGCAGAGGTTTTACATCTGAAGGATTACAGGGAGCTCGGATATTGAATGCTTATGCCAGGTTCCTAGATGAACCCCCTGAACTTGTGAAGATAAGGCAAGTGTCTTGCGGGGAGTACCACACTGCTGCAATATCAGAAGATGGTGACATGTAAGTCATCTGAGAGGAAAATGGTTATTAGGGTTGTTTCTGCAGCATGACAGATCAGATTTTATGGTTTATTGCATGAGGCAACTAGCGTTTTGGATTTTGAAGTGCTTCTAACGTAGAAATCTTACTGGTTGGAAGATGAGAGGAAGTTAAGGAACCAGCCTAGACCTTCAGTCTTCAATTACTGTTAATTCTCATCCTAATGGCATTATCTACGATTGGACTATACATTCTGGAGTTATCAATACGTCTCCTTGATTTGGATCTCTCATTTATATTTATTAATAACTTCTGACTAGTGTCTCTACTGTTATGAGTTGGTCTTATCATCAATACATATGCATGCATAATAGGCAACATACCGATTTAATTTTGTTAATATAAAAAATGGTTGACCGATATCCATGTATCTCTAGTATATTTATTCAAAATGTTGTTGCAACATAAAATGTTTTACTATTTCTGGTTACTTCTATTTCTTGCTAGGTATGTATTCTTTTCTTGCACATACTTTTTTTTAAAAACATGTACGTTTTTCTTCTCCAAAATTTATAATTAATTATGTATAAAGCTAGGTTTTTCATACTTGATAATTTTAAATGGTCAAATATTAGTTCTGCTCCTGTCGTTTCTAATTTTTGTCTTTTTTTTAATACATTACTTGATCTTTGCTCTGCAGATTATAAGTTTTGGATATCTTATTTGGAACGTGTTCTGACAGCAATGTTTTATTCCCAATTTCATTGTACACGAGTTGCATAGTGCTTAAGATTGAGATTCTTTGTGAAAATTGGATTTGTCCCAACAAATGACAAATTTGAAATGAATTGCTAAATGAATTCTAAGATGTTGAGATTTAATAAATTTTATATCCATTTAACTTATATTATGATAAGTTGTAGTTCATCAATGAGCCCACCATAGACAATCCAATAAAAAGTTAGTGGTCTTCTTAAAAATTTGACATTGACATGTATGTTTGTCAATTCAAGAAAAAAATGCAGAAGGTCAAGTTGGCAAATTTGTTTCACCAGAATTTCAGGTCCTGGAACTCACACATTTGTTGGCCTTTCTGTTTGGATGATTAGGTGCTTTTCTAACTCTAACTGTATCTGGGCTTGCATTATTTCACATCTTAGATTAGTTAGGAAATTCGGTTCTTTACGATGAAATTTCTATGCTAATGATACTCTTCCTCATTTATTGTAGTTCTTGAATGGATGGTACTTTGAGTTCTGATCTATGCTAATGGTAGCTTCCACGCTTTGTCTCATTTGTTCTTGGTCTGTTTTGAATTGGATGTTTCCTTAGAATCTGGGTCCAAGTGATAATAGTAAAATCTGCATCTCTGATGTTAAGAGCTAGTATTGCAGCAATATATCTAATAAGTCGTGCTCAAATATACCCTTGGTTGCTTAAATTCTGAGTTATATATGCTTTCTTTAGTCTGTCATTTCAAGAATAGTAAGTATTTGTCTGAATTGGTTGAATTAAATAATAATAATAATAATCTGTTACTGAGGAATGTAATCATGTCCACCTTTAGATAACTTATGTACCTATTAATCCAGTTTACTAAAAATTTGAAGGGCTGATTTTACATTTGGATAAACCCCTTTTTTAGAAACTTCTCGGTTGCTAGTGTAGACGAACCAGTTGCTCCTATGATCATATATAAAAAGGATAATGAAATTAACTCTATAGTAACATCAGTGGTCAAGGTGCATTTTATTTTAGCTTGGGCCCTTATGCAATAAGTTCCTTTTTGTATGCACTACATAATTTGAATTTATTGTTGTTTGCAACTTTGTGTTATATAATGCCACTGCACAATATCCTTTGTTTTTTTACTAGTGATAACTAACATTTTTTTCCTTCTGTCAGTGTTTTGGGGTGTATGCACAGATGATCTGTCTATGTCACTAACATAAACTATGGTATATTATTCATGCAGTAGTTGCTTGATCTGAAATGTAGTTTTTGTTGATCTGTTGTTAATGTTGCTCTTCAACTGTTACACTGTATGCTGAATCGCAAGATTGACTAAGCCTCTGAATTGCAGTGAGGTACTTCTTGCTTGTGCTCTGAACACAATCGTCCCTCGTCTCTTCTGTGTCTGTGTTGCTTTTATCTTCTTAATTTTGGACTTCTCTTGTATGCAATTTCTCTTTTTTTCCAGGTGTAACATACAAACAATAATTTCGAGATCCCATTCTGTCTGCTTTCAGTTACAAACATGCTACATTTCCATATATAATAATATTGAATTTGTCTTTTCCATCTCTCCATTTGACATTCATGACATCATTGATTTCTCAAGATACAAGATGTGGCATTATTTTTTATATTTTATCATGAGTTTTATTTATAAATCTCATTTATTACAGTGTAATGTTGACATCTTTTGGACATCAGTCACAGTCCTGTGTCATCAATTTCTTTTGGCCTAAGTGGCCCCTAGTCTCTTTCTAGCATGTTTTTCTCACCTTTCTGTCTCTATTTATCTATCAATCCATCTTTTATTAATTGATTGTATCCTGTGATTAAAACTTTAGACGGTATCATGGGTCTGTTGGCCTTGTACTTTTTGATATTTTATTATGTAATTATTAATGCTTCCTTTATCATTGCCCTTTCCTTCGTAGATCCATGTGGTGGTTATTATTCCGTGTGTTCTTCCGATATGGTATATATATGATATGTGAACTGTCCTGGTTTCATTTTTTCTTTTTCGTTGATTCAGATAGTGTAAAATAAGTAATCCTATCATTAACTATTATCACAAAGTACAGCATAAAGTAATTGATCTAGGACTTCATACTCTGATAACTATCACAATACTACTGAAGTCTTTTACATTGTCGAATTTTGGAATTCTGAATGAGGCACCATTACAAGTTATTGATGCTTCAGTGAAATTAACTCATAAGCAGGAAGACCTCTTGTCCTGATTATTATATACCTACTATGTGTTTCATAATCAGTGTACTCTTTGATTGGAAGCAGATGCTCTTGTTTTAAAGTGCCTCTAGTAAAGACTCTCTCATTCATTTTTTGTTTGCTTTTTTGCAATGATTATCCAATATCTATATGTGGAATTTTGTACTTCAAATTGTTGATTGATCCTCCAGGTATACTTGGGGGCTAGGAAGCATGGGACAACTTGGACATTGTTCTCTTCAGGGTGGTGATAAAGAGCTGCTTCCAAGGCGAGTGGTTGCCCTTGATGGTATAACCGTGAAGGATGTTGCATGTGGTGGAGTACATACTTGTGCTTTAACTGCCCAAGGAGCCCTTTACACTTGGGGTGGTGGGCAAGCAGGACAGCTTGGACTAGGTCCCCAGAATGGATTCTTTTCATGTGTTCCCAATGCATCTGATATGCTACTGCGCAATCTTCCAGTCTTGGTCATACCTAAGGGTGTACAGCTTGTTACCTGCGGGCATTCTCACACGCTCATCTCCATGCGAGATGGAAGGATATATGGATGGGGTTATAATACTTATGGTCAAGCAGCCAATGAGAAATCGACATATGCCTGGTTCCCCTCACCTGTTGACTGGTGGGTTGTTTTCTGAAAGTTCAAAGTTTCTTTTTTTTTCTTATCTTGATTTCTAAATTTATTGGTCTTTATTACAAGGTGTGTTGGGGAAGTCAAAAGATTGGCAGCTGGTGGTGGTCATTCTGCTGTGTTGACAGATGCTCACACATTGAAAGAACTATGTGAATTCAGGCTTGCAGAGAGTATAAATCTTTCAAATTGCTTTACAATTGCTGATGTTGCTTCTAGAACTGGTGCGGATTCCTTGGCACGACTGTGTGAAAGATATAGGTACGGACAAAGATATGCTTCAAGATCCTAATTCTTTATAGTAAAACAAGAAAATTTGGTGTATCGGAACCCTGCATTTGAGGTTGTATACAGCTATGCTTTAATTCCAGAACTACTTTCTTGGTGCAATTTACACATATATATATATATATATACTTTTGGAATTTTGGATTTCCCCTCTTGTTGCCACCAAACTGGGAATGTCTCAACATTCCTGAAAACTTACACATTCATATGTTTTATGAATTATATGTTCTAGTTTCTTGAGCAGGAATAACTTTTAGTTGGTGTTTTTTTTTTGTGTGTGTGTGTGTGCAGGGAACATCTTCTTGAACAGGATAACCGGGACAATGAAGAAGAAGCCAGTCGAGAGAACTAAAACTAGGTCACAGTATCATTCATTCATCATTCAACTATGTACCATTTAATCATTGCTCATGACCAAAACATTATTCTGTTGGCACAGACTATGAAAAAAAAAGACTGGTACATTCATTCGACACATGGGCGTTCATTTCATAAATTCCTTGAATAATAAAGCAGATTGATCCTAGAAAATTATGCATTTACCTTGACAATAACCCCTGTATGCATTGGTTGAATTACCTAGACTATTTAATTTTACTAATCTCACTTGTGTAACTCCTCAAAACCTATTTCTCTTTGTTTCGGGAAGAAATTATTTGGTTTTTAAACTTGGTGTTGACGTTGGGGAGATTTGTAAACTGAACTGTGGTTGCTACGAACTTGAAGTTTGAACGCACTTAGGCATTCGTAGGATTTGGTATATTTCATATGTAGGGATGTCGATTCCAATCCTGGTTTGCTTTGCCTTATTTGATATGGCTGGGTTAAAGATGGTAGGAACAATCAAATGTCTAAAAGACTAAGATGGTTTAATTTGCTTGAGGGATGTAACCGTGATATCTATTTGGTTCAAATCAAAATGACTTGAGTTGATGTGATTCTGACAAAGTTTCAAATCCTCAAATCTTTTAATAAGTGAGTATGATATATCAACATCTAATCAATATTTATAATATTATTTTATGCTCATCTATAATGAAAGTATAGTTAATCTGATGACCAAATGAAACCTGATTAAAGTTGAATACAAACAAAGGTAACTAAATCTAGGTTAAAATCAATAATAGCTACATTTCGAGGAGTGCGAAAATACCAACAGATGAAGGGGTGTATATGCAAAATAATTTCTGCAGGATTTAATTATTCTTGTACATGTCTCCTAGCATTCATCCATTTGTGTCTTACCACAAGGCGGGTATGGATTGGGCAAAATATTATCGGGTAGACAAACTATTCTTCGTTTTATATTTCAGTTGCGAGATAGTCGCTGACGCTTCGAGTGCGAAAGATTCGCGCACGCTTGCGACCTGTAGTACTGGAAAAGAGGAGGATTAGGGTTTGAGGACGGCCGCCACCCAAGAAGGATCTCCAGATTCTGCTGCTCGCACGGGTCGAACCTGATAGATCGTGACCGGCGGAGATGGGCGACCTCGAAGACGAGCTCAGGGACTACAATATCATTAAGGAAGGGGAGGCCGAGATCCTCATGCATTCCAGCAACACCGTCTTCTTCAACAAAGCCCAGGTGCCTGACCGTCTTTGGTTTCTTTTTCTCTTTCGGATGTTTTTGTTGGTTTTTCGTGCGTTCTTGGGAGTTCTTGCTTTGCTCCCTGTCTCGGTTGATGCCATGATTGCATCGTTATGGTTGTAAGATCTGCCTGCATTTGTTTTTTTTATGGGTTTTATCGATATAGTTTTGATTAAATTTGAGTAAACAATATTCCTCAAATAAACATAAATTAGATCCGTTTTTCTTCATTGTAGCACACCAAGAATGATTTTGCTGAAAATAAATTTTATAGTTACCTCTTTTGGGTGAAAGATGTCATGCTGTAAACGAAGTGTTGTCTGTCTGAAATTAAACATCATAAACATCACAAAAAAATGATATTTGTTAAATCGTAAGTACCAATATATTCTTTGAAAAATGTTGATCAGTCACAGGGTCAGTTAATTGTGGTACTTTTTTTAAATTATAGCCCACGACAACAACAATAAAGCCAAAAATAGTTGGGCCCAACTAGTTAGGGTTGGCTACATGAATGTTCTCCTATCGTTTTCGAGACACCTAGGTGATGAAGGTGCCTCACATCACTTTTGAGTGATAATCTATATTGATATCAGTTAAGATCCATATCCGTGAGATTTGTCATAGTTTTATGATGATTGTAAGTGACCTTAAGCAACCCTTCCACCTTTTTCATCCATGCTTGAGATTGGGATTTGCGGTGTTAGGTGCCAAATATAGATGTGAACTTTAATAACGTTAGTTACATTAAAGTCATCCTGGTGTGAGGTTGAATCTTTTAGGAATTCACTTTGTATGACCTTTTTGTGTAACCCACACTGTCTATGTGCTACCAGTATTATATGTGCTAAGGCTAATTGCTATTGTGAAATTGATCATCATTAGTAGTATATGGAATTTGGTGCTCTTTGTTCACTGTTGCTGAGGCATGAACCAAGTGTATACAATAAATATCCAACTGCAACTGGCCCTGCTCAATTCAGTTCTTTAGAATGCTAGTATTTGGTCCCTACAGTGCCTTAAGGGTTCTCTACAAACATTTTTTTCAACTCCGATCCAAGTGTCCAGTTCATCTCTTAAACTTTTACCCATCTAGTTGTTATTTGCTACTCTTTCAGTTTTACTGTCAAGAAAAGGTCGACACAGGATAGAGAGGTACTTTTGGAACAGCACAATATCAAGTTGCAGTTCTTTGAAAATATTATGGTGGGAAATTGACTTTTGAGTTTTAGAGGTTGCTCTTGAGTTTATGGAATATTGTAAAGTGGTTCTTGGCAAATCAAAAGAAGATTGCATTTCCAACAGTGATTATCAATTCTGTATGGTAGTGTCATGAGAGATGTGGCTGATCAAAGAAGTACTTGGCCCAAAGCTATGATAGTGTTCATTATACTAGTGTTGTCCATGCCTCATGGATTTCAACAATGGAGGGATTCTGGTTTTGACAACTTATCGGATCGGTACAGTACTGAGGTGTTGAGCAAAACACTGATCTGTGTGACCCAATATCATTAAATAAAATAATAGAAAATAAATAAAGGACAATGTGCTCACTGATACTGAGCTAAATGTTTTAAATACCAGTTTTTAGTTGCACTTGTAAATTCTGGTTGGTACTTAGTAGTGCAACAGGTATTTTAAAGCATAATGTTATCATATTTGAGCTTAGTCTCGGTTGGCATCACTTAATCATCTCTGAATCGCAGAGACTAGCTAAGATACTTGATCTAATAGGACACTAGAAGAATGGAGTTTGAGCACTTCAGTTTCTTTTGTAATTGTTTGTGAGGTATTCACAGATCCACATTGCTTTTAAAAATTGGACTACTTTTCTGTTTAGTTGTTTGTGAGGTTTGAGAACTTGGATGGTTGTTTTAAGTTTGTCATAGGACAACATAAACTTGATTATTGAACATCATAGAGAAGATGAAAATGGCAGACATACATGTTCTGGATCCAGCATGAATTCGAGTATCCAAGAACTTAAATTATTCTTTTTTTTACTTCACATATATGTCTTGATGCTGAAAACATTAATCCATTATGAAGAAAATTCAATTACAAAAATCTTAATTGGAATGCAACAAGACTTAACCTGATATAAGCCTCATATTAACTAATAGAGAAAAATGATATGGTTTTTTGCTTGCTAGACAGTCAAAATTTTAGCACTTTTCCCCCTCTCTACTTAGTTGAATTTAAAATTGTAATCGAACACAGTTACTATGTACAAAATTATCAAGCTTAGTTTAGACTTTAGAGTTTAATGCTGGTCATCAGCAATTTATTTTGATACTGTCATAAATTATCATTTCTTGAAAATATTATTTCGATAGTTGGATGAACTCTTATTTGGCTTGAGAAGAAGTATTTAAGTACTTAGAGTTTGGATTTCATGTCTGAATTTGACAGGATAAGCAACATTGTTGATTCAGTATCCAATCCTTAATTAATAACAGTAACTTTTGCTATATGTTTAAGTGAAGCCATCGTTTTCCACCTCGTTATTTCTAATAAACTTACTTTCCACAATTCTATTTATCATTTCATTTGTTTCAATTTTCTGGTTTTCACTGCTGTTTATGTCATCTTGACACTGCAAACAAAAGTACAAAGGTTTGTTTCTTTCATTAGGTCTACAACCGAGATATGTCCATTGCTGTTTTGAGGACTTATATTGCTAAGTGCAAGGAAGAGCATGATGCATATTTGAGCAAAAAGGGTAGACTAGAAAATAAGGTTCCTGAGGAAAAAAATTCTGGATCTGTTGCAAAGAACAACAGTATCACTCAGGACGCAGAGGCTAATGGAGATACTGATGTACAACAAGATCAATCTCTAGATGAGACAGAAAGTATTTCAGAAGGATTCATAAGGATCCCATCTTGGAAGCATTCTCAAGAACTGAAGGCGCCAAGAGTCCTTGAGGTGAGTTTTTTTTGTACAAGTAATTTGCTGGTTTTCTGCTTTAGCATTTTGTCTTATTGAGGGACATGCCATTTGAGTTGCCATCCCATGACAAAAAAGGAAAAAAATAATGCGTATTTTGTGTGTTCATGTTTTGTACTTCATATTGGTAGGCTTTGGCTGCTTCTGGACTAAGGGCTCTCCGATATGCCCGTGAGGTAGATGGAATAGGGCAAGTTATTGCTCTGGACAATGATAAAGGTATCTTATTTTGTTTATATTCTGATGTTACATATGATATAACTATTCAGTTTTTATCTAGTTTGGGGTTTTGAACCATAAGTTTATTTTTGTCACAGCATCCATTGAAGCTTGCAAGAGAAACATAAAATTTAATGGTTCTGTTGCATGTTCAAAAGTTGAAGCTCATCTTGCTGATGCTCGTGTTTACATGCTCACACATCAGAAAGAATTTGATGTGGTAAATTTTCATTCAATCTACATGTGAAGCTGTTTTTTTAAATATTTTCTTTTAATTGCAAGTTTTTTCTTGCAATTGTAACTTTTAATGTGGTAAATTTTCGTTCAATCTACATGTGGATCCATTTTTTATAAATATTTTCTTTTAATTGTAAGTTTTTTCTTGCAATTGTAACTTTTAATGGAGTGTCATCAAATCATAGAGATTAGACTGGTGGAATATCATGTGGTAGCTTAGCTGGTACCTAGATTTCTTGTCCTTATGCTGTAGAAAATATATTAGTTGTAGTTAAAGTAAAATATATCATTCTACCTTTGTTCATACACCAATCTATCCGAGGCCTTGGTAGCTGATGTGAGAAACTCTGGTTTAAAGCAAATTTTGGATTAATCTCCTTATTTCTATCCATACAAAAAGCCCACTGAAGTATAGGACCATGAATTTGTGGCTTCTATTTGCTCATTCATGTAATTCAAGTTTGTTCGATTTCCATAATCTTTTGCAATGATCACATCTTGCAAGTTGCTTTTATCAAAATTTGGTCAATTATGCTTTTTAGCTTTGTGGTTTTTTGATGCTATATATTATGGTTTTGGCATTAAACAACCCATGTAGCCCATTTATACATAGAGCGCTTGCAGTCAGAGGCCTCTATGTCAGTCTCAGTCAACTAGGAGGCCAAGGGGTGCAAGTTTGTTTAAGCCATTAGAATTTTCATAGTGGAAACCCTTTTCATGTGTCCATCATATGCGCTCAATGTGTATGTTTCATGGTCCAAGGATTATGGCCTACCATCTGATAGCAGATAGTCACCAAGGATTATAGCAGAGTAACTTTGTTCGTTCTGGGGGCTGGTTCCACTCTTTTCATTGGATAAACTCTTCTGCTGTTTTGGCTCATAATGTATTTTCTGTTGGCCAAATCGTGTTAGATCTCATTTACTTAATTGGAGACCTAAGACCTTTTTTGTTATTTTTCTTGCAGGTTGATCTTGATCCTTATGGATCACCATCTGTATTTTTGGACTCAGCAGTCCAATCAGTTGCAGATGGAGGCATTTTGATGTGTACAGCTACTGATATGGCAGTTCTCTGTGGAAATAATGGGGAGGTTTGCCATTCAAAGTAAGGAGTTAAGCATTACTACTGCACAGAGAGATATTTTATTGTGTGAATAATCCAATTGTTGAATTCAAATTAGGTATGGTTCATACCCTTTGAAAGGGAAATATTGCCATGAGATGGCTTTGCGGATACTCTTGGCATGCATCGAGGTATTTCCATGTTTTTGTCAATAACTTTTGAACAATGCAATTGGAGTTTCTTTTAATTATTGATTTATTCTCTTCCAAATTCAGAGTCATGCAAATCGTTACAAGCGACATATTGTCCCTATCCTCTCGGTCTATATGGATTTCTATGTTCGAGTTTTTGTTCGGATATATACGTAAGTTACTTATTGTTTGCTCTAACATTGGATTATAAAATCATACTTTTCTGTGTTATAATATGATGCACTGTTAATTGATATTTATGGCCCAATATTCAGTTCCGCGAGTGCAATCAAAGAAACACCTCTTAAACTCTCATATGTTTACCAGTGTGTTGGCTGTGACTCTTTTCATCTCCAAAGTGTTGGGAGAACAATTAATAAGGTAAGCTGCCAACTCAGACCATTCAACTTGCCTTCGAAGATGTGTTATTTTTTCCCTAATTTAATCTATGTTTTTCTACATCTTATGCCTTCCGGTTCCTTTTTGTCTTATTGGATCTAAAGGACAAAAGTGTGAAATCTGCACCTGGATATGGTCCTGTGGTTCCTCAAGAGTGCAGTGATTGCGGAAAGAAATTTAACATGGGTGGTCCAATATGGTCTGCTCCTATGCATGACAAGGAATGGATATTTTCTATTTTAGCAAATGTCAAAGCTACGAAGGAAAGATATCCTGCTTATGAAAAAATTTCTGCTGTGCTAACTACCATATCAGAGGTGCCACCCTCTCTCTTAACTTAGTAGATACAAAGTTATGCATTTCAGCTGTGATACCAAAGTAATGTTACTGTGGAATTGTAATGCTTCAGCGAGATTACATCTCGGTTTGTTTTTAAATTTTATTTTGCCATGATCTCTCTTATCATTTCAAATTCATATAAGTAGTTATGTTTACTGGTTACTACTATTTTCTTTTTTTCGCACAGTTTGCAACCTGTGGAAATATTGTGAAGCATTATGTTTTCTACTTATTGTTAGCAAATCTGGAAACTAGTCAAAGGTGTCTTGTTCTAACTAAAAGACAAGCCCCATGCACTAGGCTCCTACTATATAAGTTTTGGGAGGTTCCATGTATGCAGTTTTACCAGCAAATACAGATGCAAACCTGCATCTGTATTATTATTTAAGGACTTACATCAAAATGGTGGTCCTACTGCATGAAGCTCCTGCCAATTGAGGATTGGGAAATGGTGTACATAATCTTACATTTGCAAGCAAGGAGGCTGTTGCTCTCGAACCTTAACCTAGGTTGCAAGGGAGTGAAACTTCTGAATTGAGTGTATTTTTATATTAGGTTGGTATACCCATTTTACTGATGAATTTGTTGCTGTTTAATCACAATTTTCATTATGGCATACTGGTTGTTACTCTTATTAACCTTCAATTTAAGTCACAGTTGTCATTGTTTAACCAGTGTCAGCTTAAGTTCATATTATGTTATGTGCAGGAATTACACGATATTCCTCTCTTTGTAAGTCTCCACAATTTATGTTCGACTCTCAAGTGCACTTCCCCATCTGCAGTTTTGTTTCGTTCTGCAGTGCTGAATGCTGGATATCATATCTCAGGAAGTCACGTGAATCCTCTGGGGCTGAAAACTGATGCTCCAATGGATGTTATTTGGGACATTATGCGTTGTTGGGTAGTGTTCTTATCCTCCTTTTTAGTACTCTTGCTGGTGTGTGTCAGTGTGATTCTTTATTTCTTTTCTGTGACTATGGTCACTTCAAGTAGCAGCTCCCTATGGTAAGTAGTTGCAGAAATGTGTTACATGATGATGATTTCTTGCATGTGTTTGCAGGTCAAGAATCATCCCATCAAGGCACAACAACCAGACAAGTCAGGAACAGTGATACTGTCCAAAGAACCAAAACTACAAGTATGTTCCTTTCTTTCTATAGCTTTGCAGCATTTCTTTCCTTGGCTTATACACCTCCAGAAACACTGTCCAACTTTTGAGCCTGGGGAATTTGCCACAAAGTTGAATTAGTGTAGTTTTGATGTCAGTTTCTTTTTTCCTACTTTCTCTAGATCAAGTTAATTAATATCTTTTGTAGACCAGAAACTGTTACACCTTGGAGAACAAAGAAGTGGCACCATGAAACTGCTTGATGAATTTAATTGAGCTTACATTAAAATGCCTATTATAATTAGTTCTTTGAGGCATTAAGAACTATCTCATGGTTGATTATGCATCTTTTTATGTTGCAGGCGAATTTTGCTAGAGCAGCTGCTTCACTCAGCAAAGCAAAAGTCAAGAAGGAGGTGAGGTATCTTCCAAATCCCGAGAGGCATTGGGGCCCTAAGGTTAGGGCAGGTAGGCAAATTACAAGCAAGCACTGCTCTTTATTGGGTCGTGAGGTAGTGAGCGGGTCTCTAGACCAAGAGGCTGATGGATCATCGGAGGCGGTGGCAGATAAATTGGCTGAAGGACCTGCAACCAAGCGTCAAAAGACCGAAGATGTGTCTGCATCACAATCATCATGACATTTGATTGTTGAATGATGATGTTATTGAAACTTGGTTGTGCTAAATTAATCCAATGCCAATTCACATCATAGTGTTTAACGTCCCTGGTTATCCTGCTATCTGAAGGGGGGCTTGGAGAAAGAGGAACATGTAAGCGAGTTGATTTATGAATTCTTGTCTTGAGTTCAATTTACAAGTTTTGACCGAAGCAAATTAAATTTATGATTCTTTTGGTTGCTCGTCACTGAGATGTACATTCTTTTAGACTCGGAAGCTAATATGTTCTCTTTTTTTGAAGTTTTAAAAACTATCGAATAATCACTTGCTATGTTATCATGGTTTCTGATGTGCACTGTTGATGCTTCGAACAGAATACATTTTATTTGCCGCAGCTGTGATGGTTTCTAATGCATAATAATTCTCGTTGCCCAGCGGGTCATGCTGACAATGGTTGATGGTGATTGAAGTCTGAGGTTGGCCTTTTGTTCCTCCGCTTCATCTCTTGGTGCTCTGTAACCTAGAAACCATGTAGTGTACTGCACCATCTCGTTGGTCATATATCCCGAAAGGGGGTAATGAACGCCATTAGCATCATCCCCAGCAAGAACTAAAAAGTCCATGATCAACTAGAGTAAGTGGATATATCTCTTTGTCTAATTTATGAGAAATAAAAGGAAAAGAATGGGGATTGGAATGAGCCTAACTAGCTCATTAGGTGAATTGTGCTGATTTTTTTTTTCATAACTGACTCATTAGACTCAGATTGCTTGGGAGCATCCGAGTCTGTCTGATATGTTCAAGCCAAAGGCCGTGAGACACATCCGAGTCTGTCTTTGGAACTTAACAAACGCATTAAGCTCTTAAGTGAAATTTTTTTTATAATATTCTAATTTAATTTTATATTAAAAATAAAAATATTAAAAAAACCTAATGAATATACTATAAATTAACTTTTAAGTATTTTGAATCCTAATTCAAGCTCAATGAAATTAATGGGTCATACGAGATTAGTTAGATATGTATACTCCTTTAAAGTAGAATTTATATAATTAAAAAAAAAACCTCAAAGCCTTAGATGTATGTATGTATGAGCTTTGAGGTACAAGGCTAACTTGAAATGATTTAAATATTTTTTGCGTCATGCATAAGGCAACAAGGTCGATTGTACTGGCCAAGTTGACTCTTCTGTTGTATTAGTTTGACATATATATGTAGTATATATATACACCATGCTGCTTTGCTTTCAAGTATTAGTTTATCTTTTTTAACCTGTTTTTTATTCTTCTATCTTCTTCTCCTTTCTATGAAGAAATAATATATATATATATATTATTTTTTGATGCTATTTAGCATCACCTTAGCATATCTATCATCTATGGTTTCGACGCCGCATCCCACTAAGACCAATCGGCTCCTCTCTCTCTCTCTCTCACTCTCTCATTCGTCCTACGGAACAACATAATGGCATTAACACTTCTGGCCACCACCGCAATCGTGTAGTGTCTACTGCTCCTATTGAAGGATATGAATCTTAATTTTGTTTTGAAACTATTAATAACTCAAAGAAATAAAGATTTTATCATGATTATTGTTTATAGATTCTGAAAGATATTTCACTTTGTTCCTATAATAAATCAAATGATGTATATCATATTATTTATTTATATTTTAAGACGATTATAAAGTTGTATGTCATTTCAAGAACTATAGTGTTTTATAGAGATTCAAAATTTTTTAATCACTTTTTGAGAACCTATAAAGAAATTTGAGTATATTTTTTTAACTTCAATAGCTCTCATCATCCATATAGCAACGGCGAAACAGAGGTAATAAATAAAAACTTGAGAAACTTGCTTAAAAGCTATGTTAGCAAGAACATCGATCAATATGATCTCATTCTTTCACAAATTGAGTTTTCCTATAATCATTCTATGCATCATAGTATTAGTATGAGTTTGTTTACAGTGCTAATCACTTAGATCCTCATTGTACAACTAAGCAATTTAATGGAGAGCTAAACAGATAATTAAATTACATGAGAGTGTAATGAGGGTGATTTAGTTTAGATTCATCTAAGAAAAAAGAAGTTTCCATAGGAAAAAATTAGAAAATTAAAACCAAGGGCTGATGGTCTATTCAAGGTGCTTACAAGAATATTTATAAGATCGAGGTACCTTAAGATTATGAAGTGTTCCCAACATTCAAAGTAGTTGAATTAAGTCCTTATCATATTAATATAACAAATGAAAACTTGAGAACAATTATTTTTCAATCCGAAAAGATTGACATGAGAAAAATATTTGATTTGTTACAATCCATATTTTTTTTATCCTATAACCTTCAATCTAGACCTCTAAAATATGATAGCTCAAATTGATTAAATAGTCTAAATTGGTTGTTAAAAAGTCAAGCGGTGTGACTTTATAAGTGCAATAAACTCATACTCTTTAACTTTTTAAAATTATTTTCAAAACAAGTCGAAAGCATTTTCCTAGGAAAAGTTAAGAATGAACAAGGAGAGCTATTTCTGGTCAACTGGAATCCATGCCTTCTTCCCTTTGTTCCTTTGGGCCCATTTCCATGTTCGTTAGCTGCTTGCTTGGTCCTCGTTTTGCTTCTTACACTTCCTTGGTGTGTATGTATTCTGGTTAGAGTTCAGGCTCCGTTGTGCACGGAGATCAGGAAACGAAGGTTGATGTTTGGTGATCTGATGCAAATTGCAGCTGAGAGTTGTTGTGTCGTCGTGTCCAGATTCAACCCTCGTTGAATTGCGTTGTGAAGATGATGATGACATGGACATAATAAATACTTTTATGTTTTGGGTCTGTGTGAGATCATGGAATGCGTACTTAAATCTCAAACTAGTTTTCAATGTCTATAATTCATATAAATAAAGATCTCCTTTAGGTCTATGAAATTACAATATATATATATATATATATATATATATATATATATATATATATATATATATCTATATATATATATATAAGTTTTATAAAAGTTTCCTCCACCAGGAGTTGATTTTCCTCCTTAATTTTTGTTTTGAATATTTTCTAATAATAATTTCTTACTTAAATTATATATATATATAGGACAGATCCATGAAAATTTGATTATTTATTAATATTGAGATTTGCAATTTAACCAAAGTCGATTAATTCTCAATATTGAGATTTCCAACAAGCTCAACTTAAAACCTAGGTTGCTTCAAATCTCCCAACACAGACGGATAACTAAAATATACCCACAATAGATTTAGAAGTCACGACCAAGTTTTTCTTTGGATTGAAAAATCCAAAATATTAGATAATGATGAATTTTGCCGATGTAGATGATGCATACATAATTCACGGCACTTTCACGGTAGTAGATTTTAAATACTTACATTTTAACTCAAAAAAAAAAAAAAAAAGAGAAACCTTTATGATTTATTTGAGGCAATAGGTAAACAAATACTGTTATTAATGCTGTTCTCATCGACTTGGTCGATGGCCTGGATCCGCTGTACCGCCCGTTGCAGCAAACACGCTCCACCTTCCAACGAACACGCGGTCCCACACACGGCAAACCACAACAACACTGCAGGCCAGTTCGACACGGCGTTAGCACCGCCGGTGGGACCCACTAACAGAAGGTGACGCGTCGGGAGGTATTAGTACGTCAAATGCCACTTTTTCTTGGGACTTCCGGATGGGTCAGCAAGTATCGACGTGGCTTCGTTCTAATCGTCCTCACTGGTGTTCGGTGTTCGAGGTAACGCAGGAAACGGCTTACGCGCCCGGCCCCAAATAAACGCTCTGTGGTCCGTGAGCTTTCTGCCGTTGGATTTCTAAGTGTATGAATCCGGAACGTGCATGTAACCTGAAAGGTTCATTACAGTATGGTGGTGCTCTTCACAAAGCACAATCTTTAATTCTTTTCTGGGCTGTAACGCCCCATCAATAATCATATATATATATATATATAATGTATAGAAAGAATTACTTGAATGGAATTGTCTCTTGTGTTTCCTTGCCTCCCACGTCATCCGGAGTCCTAGGAAGTCAAACATGTGGATCATCCCTGTTCTCGGGGGAGTGCCGAACTGAGAGCCATGTCATACATGTTATCAGGACACACGGCCAAATAAATAAAAGTGACCACAAACTGTTGCACACCATTCGCTTGCATGCATTTACTACGGAGGTCCATTTCTTCATGGGTCTCTTGCCGTGCTGTTTAAAGCTCACCACCTCTCTCCCTCTCTCCCCTCCCCTTTTCTTCTCTTGGAGATCGGCGACTCTCTTCTTGATGGTCTCCTGCCGCCGAAAGAGCCATGTGGAGTCCCTCCTTTTCGCCTGAAATGCTATGGGCCCTCATCTTGGCGGTCATCTTCCTCTCACCCGCTTCCAGGAGGAGCTCTCTCTCCCAGGCGGCCTCAGATGAAGCTTTCCTGGACTATCATTGCGACCGGCACCGCTTCCCCCACCACCGCCGCCTCGACCAGTTCTATCACGATCCGGCTGTGCATGGGCTGCCTTCCTGGTGCCTCCGACGTCGGCCAGGCCAGCTTCAGCCTCCTCCGCAGCCGCCGGTCAGGAATGAGATCGATCCAAGATACGGCGTCGAGAAGCGGCTCGTCCCGACCGGGTCGAATCCTCTCCACAACTGAGTTCTTGAATCATTAGTTCCACATTAGCGGCTGCCTCATCCTCTCTTGTCCTTTCTTTCCTCTGCCTGTGGTGTGTTTCTTGAGGCTTATGTGCTGCAGCTTCCTATTCTTTGGAGTGCTGTGACTTGATTCTTCTGCGGGTGAGAGGAAAGGAATCACAATGGAGGATGCTTGCCGCTTCTAATCGTTACGTTCCATCTTCACGTTATATCTTTTTTGATCTGTGTATGGAATTCTCATGTGGATTTCTGAGAGCCATCGAACGAGGCTCATGGTGTTCCATTAAATTGGATTGGTGGTAGAGAAATCAATGCGCTGTCGTTTTAGTGGGGCAATCCTTTGTTCTCAAACCCCGTCATCAAATGCGTTCATGCGTTTCCCTGTAGCTCATGCCTCACGAACCCACTCATAATTCTTGGCTACAGTGTCTCCAGAAAAGTTTGACCCATCCTCGTTGCTAAAAAAACCTTGCTCTTTGGTTTATATTTCATTTTCACGAGTGCCTGCACCAGGATTTGGATTGTTTTCTATTAATGAGCTTTATACAACACAAATGTCTCTGAATTAAACTACAAAATATATGTCTTAATGCAACATAAACTAAGCTCGTGATAAGAGAGCAAGCAAACCTCAATCAACTGTCGTTTTGCTGCCAAACGTTATGTGATAATTGACATTGTGATCCTCGAAGAGGCTTATTGAATCTGATGGGCCAAAGAAGCACAATGAGTGGCCATCTCGCTATCATTAAAATAATATTGATGTTGGTCATAATGATAATACCTATCATAATAGTAATGGTCTCGGTAATGCTAATGACTATGATGATGATACTTGTACTGGTAATAATAATTATAATGGTTATGGTAATGGTAATGGACTGATAATGATATTGGCGTCGATATTTGTACAAATGTTGGTATTCGTATTATCAATGGTGATTGTAATGATAATAATAATGATGCTGATATTGTTAATGTTGGTTTGTAAGGTTATTGATATTTGTAATGATATTGTTGTTGATACCAGCTTTGGCACCGATATTAGTGATATTAATGATAACAATATTGGTAATGGTAATGATATTGATATTGTTATTAGGAATAAAAATTTGATAATGATGATGGTATTTGTAATAGTAATTGTATCAATATTAATAATGGTATTGATGATGATAATGATAATAATATTGGTATTAATAATGATAAGTTAAAATATGAGAACTAATGATTTTTTCGATAAATCTTTCAAATAATTATAGCATATTATCAATATATAATTAAAAAGTTTATGATATATTTTGTATAAGTTTGTTGTTAAATGTAATAATATCCCTTCACTCGCATCCAAATCGAATAAGGATCTCCGTGGCTGACACCCGCGGGTCTACCTGATACTTTATTGGAGTATATGGCACACGCGGGTCCACTTATGTCACGGCAGGTAGATGTCACGTCAGGTGGATGTCTGAGCGTATAAAAAACCTACATCAAAAACAGGATCCGACGGTCAGTATAACACAAAAGTTGGCCGTTTTGCAATCTACATCACGTGTGCCTCACGTGAGAACCAGAATAGATTGATTGGAGTGTCCAAAATAACCCTTCGTCCCCTTCCGGCTTCCCTCTCTCTTATTTCTCTCCGGAGCCCTTGTCCGAGCTCTAACTCCTAATCCTCTCCAAAAGCCTACCGTGTCCGTAGAAACCCTGTCCAAACGCCGCCGTACTGCGTGTCGGATTCCTTTCTCCGGATCTCGCTGCCTCCGATCGCTGCTTTCTCCGTTTTTTTTTTCGCTTGATTTGGTTGTTGGATCCGATCGTGCTCGTTCGATCTGAGAATGGAGGCGAAGGATTCGTCGGCTGCTACTGGGACAGCGGCAGCTTCTTTGGGGAGCAAGGATGGTGTCACGGGTGACGAAGGGCATCTCGCCGATGCCGAGGGGCTGGCAAAGGAGGCCGCTTTCCTGTTCCAGGGCCGCCGGTTCCAGGAGTGCGTTGATGTGTTGAATCAGCTTGTGCAGAAGAAGCGGGACGATCCAAAGGTTTGTGGGATTTCTCTTTTGGATTGCCTGATTGTGGGGCTAGATCTTTGAGAATTCCTGTTTCCTTAATATTACTCTACGTATATTCTGTTTGAATAGCATTTGAGACTTTTTATTTGGTTGTCAAGTAGCATTTAAACTTACTGATTTATCCGTTGTTTAGTTGCTGCTAACGTTTCTTATGTTCAAAATTTTTATAATCTCTATTCTTTTACTTGTTTGTGAAATGTTCTCTTTTATTTGCAAAAACGATAGCAAACTGCATTTCTTCACCTGTATTTCATTGGAATTCAGGTCTAAACATTGCAGCCAAGTGAATGAATTGTTTCTGAGCATTGTCAAAGGGCACTGCAGTGCTTGCCTAGACATTTAGGCGAGGTGAGCAAGGCCTGAGCGTCTCAAGGTGCCTTAGGCGAGGTGTCTTCAATTGAACGATGGATGCCTCAGCTCCCGTCTAGGCTGTGGGGCAAAATAAAAATTTGACTCAATGATGGGTCATGTCCCCCTCCATAGCGCAAGATCCAACTCATTAATTCTGGACTCTCTTGCCAACATCTGTGTGCAACCCTTTTTCTCTGTATCATGTCCTAGTGCAGTTGAGCTTTCGCCCACTCCTGGCCACATGCCTATTCTTCTCTCCCTCCCCTTTTCCCTCTACCCTGCTGCTTGTTTTCCTCCTCACTTGATGGATGCTTCATCATCGTGTCCTCCATGTCTTTACTCTTTGCTTCCGTTCCTCTTCTTTACCCCTCTGAGGGTAGCACGCTGCAATATTGCCACCCTCTTGATGCAGAATCATCTTAATTTATTTCTCATTGAAATAAATTTAAATACATTGGGGAGCTACTTCGTAAATGTCATAAGTTCTCACTTGGCAACATTTTCAATGTTTTCGGTTCATTTTCCTAGATTACTCAAGAAGAAGAACAAGGAATCAAATGAGAAAAAAAAAGAGACCAATTTTTTTATTTTGGTTGGAGGTCATAGATCTGATTGAAGGATTTGTCTCTAGAAGAAAGTTTCATCATTCTGCAAAATAGGAAGCCTATCACTTAGATATATAATCAAAAGAAATATTATTCGCAGAATCAAAGATGAAATTTCATTAAAGAAGGAAAGTTTTAACGATTGTTATGTCTTGATTTATGGTTATTATTATATTCTTCCTCGTTTTTGTAGGTTGTCCATTCTCTTGAACTTGGTCTATAAAAAAGGAGAATGAAATGTAATTGAACATCAAAGAATGAAATAATGGATGAATGAATGACTTCTTTTCCCACATTATATGTGAATGGTTATGAGGCCATATATCAATTTGGATAGTATGATTAGGTCATGCATTTTGAGACATGTGGAGGCGCAATATCTTATTCCTAGGAGTTAATTTCCTGAGCCATAACGAGCATAATAGTTTTTATTTTTTTTCCTTCCTCTTTTGTGTTCACCTTTTCTTGGTTAAAAGATGGAAAATCTTTTCTTTTAAATCTATGTAGCAAATTTGTATAGTGTTGAAACATTTTAATCTATTTTTTGTTTAAGTTTTAATAGTTTAGGGGGTATTTTAATCCATGTGTATACGAGAACTATGACTTTTTGCTACTGTTGTTGTTAGATTTTATAGAGTTTTTGAGAGAAGTTCTCTAAGGGGTCAATCATGGTATAAAAATAGGGTGCTTTATCAAAAGAAAAGAGACAGGATATGATTTTTTTTCTATGGATAGAAACTGTCTTTTTTTAATGTTAAGGGACCTTGATGTCTTTCTATTTATCTTCTAAATTCTTCTTCAGATTTCTTGTGTTATTTTTTCTAACTTGGACTTCAATCAAATCTGGAGTTGGGCTCACATGTCAGCAGTTAGGAAATGCTGATGGCTGGGTTGGCAAAAAACTTGGCCCAAATATGGGCCATCTCAGATGAGGCATGGACAACATGCAGTCATGAATCAGAAAGCTTTTTGGAAGTTTCAAATTACCTAGGTCTTTTAAGAGGAAAGACCAGCTGAGAAATATGTCCCAAGTCGAAGTGGGAGTAAGAGAGAGGGGGATAATTTATCATCTTGCATGTGTCCTATTAGGTTATTTTGAACTTGTCTTTATGTAAGAAATAGAGCATGGTATACCATTTTAGGTTTGAAATTAAATTAGGACATATAGGGTGTTAAGCCTAACAGTTGTATAAATGGACATGCTTGAAAGGGTAAAAGCTCATGCTTGGGTTGTGTTCTTTCATTGTACGTAATAAGATTATTTTATTAGCAGTTGAATTATTTGCTTAAACCTTTTTTAGTTAGTATTTCTAATTGCTTGCTTGAGAGGCTTCTCCACCTTGAATTGGAGAAGTGCTTGTTGGAGGTGACACTCACATAGTTTCTCTTTATTTGTGGTCACTGCATCTTTTTCTTCTTCCTTCTCTGTCCTATATTTCTAATTGCCTCAAAATGCTGCAGACAAGCCATTAAACTTTCTTGTCGAGCCTGCTAACCGATTTCAATGACATGTTTATAATTTCATATTATTATTTCATGTGGTCCCAGCCATTTTTGTTAATGTCCTCAGTACATGAGGCTTATGCCTTGTCAGGCATTCTTTCTGTATAGTCTTTGAATACCTTTAATGCAAGAATAGATTTCAGAACAAGATTCGATTTTTATGTGCTTATTCTATTTGTCTTTTTCCCTCATACAATGTTTGCTATATCTTGCGTATTTAATTTTATATGTAGGTGCATTGTGTGAACCTTAAATATTATTTATTTGTCATTTCCATTAGACTTGGAATGTTATTCATCATTCATGAAATCTAAGTACCTGCTATGTTGTGTGGGTTGAGTTCTTTTCATTATTTAGGCTATTAATGGCTGCATGCTAGGTTAAAATATGTCCAATAAATATCTCACATATCACATTCTTCACCATTTAAGTTTAATTTCCATTGTTCTGCACATGCCTCTTGAATTCGCTTCGTTTTGCTTTTTAATTTTTTCTACATATTTAAATACCTCTTTGGTAGTGTACTAGAGTATACTATTATGCACCAAGTAGGCATGTGCAGAATCATTTCTTGGACATTAAAATTTTATTTCTTCTCTAATTAATTGATTACCTGCTTATAATCTTTTATGAAAATTTTGTTTCATCAGTATTGAATTTTACAGTATCTTTACTTTTGAATCTCTACAAGAATAAGCTTGGATCCATTGCATTCCATTAATCTGAAATATTATAACTTTTTTTCCTTAAAATGTGCATGGAGGTGATCATAAAACAAGGTTTTCCATATCGATCTATACTGGCCGTAATGGGCGGTACCGCCAAAATCGACTGTCGGTGGTCGATTTCGGCCGTCGGTAGTCGATTGAGGGAGAAATCAACCATCGGCGGTCGATTGAGAGAGAAAAAGGGAAGAAGAAGAATAAGAGGAAAAGAAGAATGAAGAAGAGGAGAAAAAATACCTCGCGCCATCCTCGCCCTTCGGGCGATTTTCCCGCACGGGGAGAAAGATCGAGGCGACGTCGCCCCTTTTTAATTTTTTAATATTTTTTAATATCTTTAATATAATATAATATAATATTTTAATATATCGGGCGGTATGCGCAGGTATTGGTACCGTACCAGTACCAACAAAGTGTTGGTACACTGGTATGGACCGAAAGTAAAACCTTGTCATAAAATACCTTTTGTTTGTCTTTATGATGTATATTTCTAGATCAACATTTGTGTTTCATTGTTTGTTGTCATTTGTACAGGGGGCTTTCATGATAACAGTAATGTAATTTCATTTTAATCCATATGTGATATCAATTGACTGACTATATGTATAAAGTATAAACTAAGACTGTTTATGCCCCTGGTTCTGCTTCATTCATTACTTTGTTGTTATCTATAAAATACTATGATTTTGTTTTGTGGCTTACATATGACAGAACAAGATGATATTTTAATGTGCATATTTCTTGTCAAGTGATCTTATAATTGTAAATGGAATTTTGTCCCCAATTTCAGATTCTTCATAACATTGCTGTTGCTGAACACTACCGAGATGGTTGTTCTGATCCGAGGAAACTTCTTGATGTACTTCTCAAGTTTAAAGTAAGTTATGCTTTTCCATTTCTTATTCTATGGTTCGAATAACTATGTGGGGAAGAACTTTACAAAAGTTGCTTTTGAGAAAAGCTGCTTGTTCTCCTGCAATAGTAGTACTAAGCTACTGAATAGTTTTTTATAGGAACAAAGCTATTCTTGCTACAGTAGTCATATTAAACTTGCAAATAGCTTCCAATATAGAAGCAGGGTTGCTGCTGTAGAAGTAGTACAAACTAGAAAATAGCTCTACCATGAGTTAAGCTGCTGCTGGAGTGAAGTTGCTGTTGTGGTAATTGTACCGAGATAGTAAATAGCTTTATATAGGAGCAAAATTTTTGTTGCAGTGGTAGTATTAAGGTAGCAAATAGATCTATATAGGAGCGAAGCTGTTGTTATTATTATAGTAGTACCCCATGCTCTCTCTCTTTCCGTTACAGATGTTTGTGAAAGGAACATCACAGAATGACATTGCTTAGGCTCTGTAACTGCATCGAACTCCTACTCACCAAACTCAGTTCTCCAATACAAACAAAAACAAGGGTTAATAGATGATCCCTCAGCAAAATCAGCATGAATTGCACATCCTAATTCAACATGTATTTCAGGATGAGACTGATTGATGTAATGATCCCCCAATTTTGGAGAACAACAGCTCAGCCAATCGCTACAACAGTCTCATTTCGGTTGATGTTGTTTTTGGCAGATGGTTTGTAATAAGTATTTTAACCATATTTACATGTATCATTGAGATTAAAAATAAAAAAAAAGCTGTCATGTCATGGGGATTTATTGGGTCTGGACTATTAAGGACTTCTCCGACGCGTACTGACTGGTACTGGACTGTAGTGCACCATGGAACCCTGGATTTTGATCAAAGTGGTATTCCTTTAGTGAAGAGTCCAAGGTTTGCAATACCGGATCATATGCTCGGTACGTACCGGTCCAATAGAGGAACGGTATGCTCGGTATAACTCGGTACCTTAGTGTACCATGTGTCAATATGCTTGGTCAATTTGGTAATTACCGTACTGACAGCTGATCGATACGCTGGTATGGCATGAGATTGAGAACCTTGGTGAAGATACCTTGTACAATTTTCCTTTAGGATAACTTAAACATTGGTCATGTCTCTGCAGTTGCTTTTTTAATATCCTTATTTTCCTCAAGGCTATTTGTCATTGAAGTACTTGTCTTTCATCATCTGACTAAATGATTCATGATAAACATTCATCCATGTTACATTGGTTCCTCGTACCAAGTATTAAATAAAGAAAGGGCTGCATAATTTATGAGGTTCTCGCCTAGATGATACACTTATGTTTGTGTCCATGGGAAATACCTTTTGGAAATAGACAAATTGTGTTTGGATATGCATACTGGTGACATAGGCATTCATGATATTCTGTTCTGCACTCCAAGACACATTTTAAGAAATTTTGCCAATATAGATTTCTCAGTATCAAATTTACAGGGCCTTTAGTGGTTTTCCTCATAATGAACGCCTTTTTCATTTGGCAATTTTTTTTCTAGTGATTTAGCCTGTTTCACAAAATATAAACCCAAATCTGGTTGATAATAGACTAGCAGAGTGTTTTTTCTCGCTTCCAATTTAATTTTTTTCCTAGTTGATTGTGAGGTTAAATATGTAAATCTCTCCTGTTTCTGCTGTTCCAGAAAATGTGGTAGCTGCCTGGGAATATCTTGTGTTATCTATCACGTTTTTCTTGTTACTGCTAGTCTTCTATGTTATTCTCATTATGCATGTTTGCCATCTGCTCTACATTTGTACAGAAGTTCTATTCAATTCTCAGTGACCCATTAAGTTAATATGATCACATTTCTTTTTGAGCCAGCATTTTCTTGTTCTTGCAAGTGAGAGTTTATTTCAAATGTGGTTTTGCCAGCACCTTCTTTTAAACTAATTAATTATCTCTGATACAGCAGCAAGGTGAAGACCTTGCTTGTTCTTCTGGCGAACAGACCGAATTGGGGAATAGGAGTGTGAATAATATGGTTTCAGGATCCAAAGTGAATAATCCTTCAGACAGTGGCAGAATTGTTTATGCAGAAGAGTTCGACACTTCAGTTATACTGTTGAACATTGTATGTCCTTATGTGTTTGTATTTTGACCAAAAATTCTTTTCCCATATTCATTTAATGCAAATCAAAGGTGGTTCTAATAATGTCACTTTACTCAATTTTGGTGCTTTTCAGGCTCTTGTGCTTTACCATGTCCATGAATATGTGCAGGCATTATCAGTCCTTGAAACATTGTATCAGAATATTGAGCCCATTGATGAGGTCTTTGTCAGTTATCTTGTGTATTCATATGATGGCCTCTTTTCTTTTCCTTCAATCAGTGCTTTTGTCTCATGCAGAGAATAGCTCTTCATGTGTGCGTTCTGCTGCTGGATGTTGCATTGGCCTGCCAAGATGCTTCAAAAGCTGCAGTAAGTTTACAATTGAGGTGTCATTTATTTTTCTTTTCCTGCTTCAATGTTGCTTCCAGTTTCTGTTGTATGGAACATGAAATAAAGAATTTGTGGGGCAAAAAAAAAAAGATTCCTTTCGTGACTTGTCAGTATATTGATTTATGTATATTATATCTTTGTGTCCTACTCTTACCATAAGCTTCTGAGAAAAATGTGGTTTCTGATAATTGAACTGGTTTAAAAGACAATAGAAAAAATAATTGAATTTTGGTTGACCTCCGTGGTGGAATTGCACTGAATAATATTATGTATGACATGGCAATACAAACGACTGATACTTTATCTTGTTTTTCCTTAATTCATATGTACACTTTTGTATAAAACTAATATATTTGATTTCTACATGCTATGATCTGATGTAGCCATTTGTCATTACAAGTTCGAACCTACAATTCATCTAAAAGGAAGCAGGTCAAAATTTATTTTGTTGTGATTAATTTGTCATTAGTGAAGTGTTGAAATTGCTTTGTTTATGAAGATAAGTGGAATTTCATGCCTTATTTCAGTGTGAAGACTCTATGTTTAATGGCTTCTGAGAATATTAGATGTCTTAAAAGCACTATCTGTACTTTTGAAGTACCTTGATGATTTGGTTGATCTATGTCTTGCAATAGAGGTAGTTCATCATCAAGATATAATATAGAGGTAGTTGACCTGTATCTTGCAACAGAGGTAGTTCAGTTCCATTGTTGCTTATTAAGATCATGTTGCATCTCTTATATCTATTTACACTGTGACACTATGTTTTCCTTTTATTCTCTGTCCCAAAGCCTACCAGCAGTATTGTCTTTTTAAACTTTTGCATATTGGATGGGTTGTTCCATGTCTCTACCATGATTGCATAACTAAACTTGCATTTGACAAGGGAAGTCCCTTGAGCATCGACTCCCTTGGTCTCAGCCAGTAAGGTTCTTGCTTGCTTGGCTATCCACACCGATGGGGAGCTCTTGAAGGTAAACTCAAGAAAGTCCCATACTTGCAATACCACTTGCTCACACCATTAATGTCATATCACTCCACCACTACTGTTGCTCCACTCTTCCATGATGTTGCTTCCATCCAAGACAGAGCTTTCCATCTCTGTCTCTTCTTACTCTTCAGGGGTTCTAGTTGATATGGACTAGCACTAAACATATTGACACTCGGAAGATTGGTGCTACCAGTCAGTCCTGTAACGGATTCAATTGACAGTCAGTATCAGTATTAGACCCAGATAATCCTTGGGTTAGTGGACTAGTTTATTTAATAACAATATCAAAAGAAAAAACATATCTGATGAATGGAGTGTTTTTTGTATTAATTTCTAAGAATCTGAGATATCTTGAACTTCTCTATCTATAGAGAAATTAAGATAACCAGTTATATTATGAAACTATGAGAATGGGCCTTTGGAGGTAAGATAAGACATGAAACAAGAATTTTGGAGAATCAATTTGGTTTTATGACAAGATTAATGACTAATGATATATATCTATAAAGGCAATTAACAAAAACTATTGAGAAAAGAGAGATTTGCATGGTTTTTATTGACTTAGATAAAGCTATTATATAATCCCAAAGAATTATTAGAGTGAGTTTTAGAAAAAAAAAAGGTGTGTTTACTATTTATATTGACGTTATAAAAGGTACGTAAGGTAAAAATGTGTCTTAGAATTATAGTGAGCATATCTAGCGAGTTTCCTATTACGATAGGGATACATCAAGGATCAACCTTTTAATCTTTTATCTTTTTATATTGATAATATATTAACTTACTAGTCATATGTAGGATAGGTCCATAGGTCCATATGTTGTATGTTATTTGCTGTGTATTTCTCTTTGCTGCGTATTTCGTTGATTGATGCAAATTTAAATGAAATTGATTTATAACTTGAGTTGTGAAGACAAACATTCGGGGTTATAGATTAAGTAGGGCTAG
This sequence comes from Ensete glaucum, assembly GCA_021527575.1. NCBI lineage: Eukaryota > Viridiplantae > Streptophyta > Magnoliopsida > Zingiberales > Musaceae > Ensete > Ensete glaucum. The sequence continues at coordinate 15,058,921 of CM038558.1, forward strand.
GATTGAATATATGATGTGTACTTAGTGATACTAAATGAAGAAATATAGATATAGTTGGGTTAGATGGACAAGAGGTTTAGGCAAGTAAAACTTTTTCATATCTTAACTATATTGTTCAACAAGACTGGGAGACTGATGAAAATCTTCATAAGAGTAATAGTAAGGTAGTTAAAATCAAGGTTCGCAATCTTGTACCGTACTGACATATCAATCAGCTGTCGTGATTGATATGTCAGTACGATACATACGGAGCTATACCGACTGTACCGACACATGATTCACTAAGGTACTGAGCTGCTTCGAGCATACTGGTCCTCTATCGGACTGGTACATGCCGAGCGTACTAAGCGGTATAATACGGTATTACAAACCTTAGTTAAAGTCAAGAGAAGCTTCAGGGCTTCAGGGGTTTTGTGTGACCACCAAGCAAGGAATACATTTTTGCCTAGATTCCATATTTGTCTGTGCGTAAACTGAGATGTGGACCGCCCATTTTGGGCGGTTGATCCCCTTGCTTCTTTTTGTTAGGTTGGTTTTTTCTTTTAAAAGGGCCCGAGTCACCAAATTGGATGCCTTTAGTAGCTCATGAGGGGTTCCGAGTTTGGTCTTCCTCTCTGCACTATCTCATGACCTTTTTTGCCCCTTGCCATCGCTCATCTGCCGCTGCCTGCTTCCTCTCTGAACCATAGTACATGCTAGTGTCCCACGTGTTAGTATGTTGCAGCCGGACCTGTTTGTTTCATTCCTAGTCATCAGGTGCCTCTTAAATTGAGAAAGGAATTTCATAAGGCAGTTGTTGGGCTAGCCATACTTCACACATTCAGGATATAGGCATCAAGAGAACATATGCAAAATGTTTCTATACTGAAAATTGAAGTGGATTTGCAGAGTTACTAGGAAAAATAGACTAGAAATATTTTCTTGAACAATTAGATAGGACACCTAACCCACCTCTGGTTTTTGTCAACCACGTGCAGCGTAGCTGTTACCCTTTCACTGCAACAGCCTATCACTTTTTTCCCCAAACTGGTCCTCCACCTCCTGCAACTAAACACCCCTTGGTACTTTGGCTTATTCTCTGATCCTCTAACAACAGTAACAACAGCACGAAACCAGTCTTCTGAGTCCAACAAACTACTTCTGTATCTCTCAATACACTTTTCTCCTATGCCACTGCTTGCCCAATTAAGCAAGATTCAGTGTACTCCATGGCTTCATTGACATCTGCAACATCCTTGATGGCCTTCTGGAGTCGTTGTTTCTAATCCCTGATATTGTATCCTGACAATCTCTTAGTTCCATCTAGAACAGTTCACCTAACAACAGGTTTGCTCTGATCTTACTGAAGTAAGCAAAAACCCTTACGGGTTGAACATAAACATAAGGGAGGTATTGCAATCTGGACTATGCTTAGTAATTTTCTTTGATAAGAAGTGTATCTAAACTTTGTGATGATTTTTATGGGATTCTCATGTGATCTGGATTTAAAACTACTTTTATCATGCTTGTGAGAGTGAATTTTGATAGCTTTGGGATCTTGAAATTTCCAGTGAATCCACTACTAGAGAAATTCCTTTTATATTCTTAGCTGAAAGTTTTTTGCCTGCAGAAACTTAATGTTGCTAGCTTTAGGATTGCCTATTCTATGTCCTTGTGTTCTTGGTTAATGTAATTCTCATTGGACTGCATAGAACTGCACAGTTACATAGAGTCTCGTATTAGTTGTCCTGCTTCACTGCTGCAACATTCGAGCAGGGAACTTTAAAATATATTTTGAAATATCTACTCGTCGGGTATCATATTAGCTTTTCTACAAAGCTTGCTGTTTAGTGTACTGCATTCACACTCCGTCTTACGTTTAACCTCTTTAAGGTTCATGTCTTGAGATATTTCATGGAGGAGTACCTATGTTACATTTAGTTTATTGCTAAAGGTTTCATCCTGGAATGTTTGATATGACTACTACATTTCTCATCAAATTTGTTAATTTTTTTATTGCTGATATTATTATTTGAGACCCATTGCCTGTGTTGGATTCTTTTTTCTGTGTTCCAATTTATGATCATGGGATTCTGCAAAACATTTAGTAGTAATATTCACATTGGTTTTTTTTGCTATCCTCTGCCCAAACTTATTGTACCTTTGTTTCAGGATGTTATTCAATACCTGGAAAAATCTTTTGGCGTTGGCCATGCTGTAGGGCAAGGAGATATCGGCAGCAGCATCCAACACCCATCGAACCAAGGATTGAAAGTTTCTATAACAAACAGCTTCTCTGCTCCAGATGCCTCCAGTACAGATTCAAGTGGCAGCATCAATGTTCCTGAAAATGCTTTGACAAGAACTTTATCAGATGAGACACTAGAATATGAGACCTTATATTCAACACTGGATACTGGTACCGAGAACCTGGAGAGGCCTACCCTCAATGATCACTCAATAACATCAGCTGATCAAGCTGCTTCTGCCATTGATCTAAAGTTAAATTTGCATCTTTACAAGGTACGACTACTGCTGCTCACAAGGAACCTGAAGGCTGCAAAGCGTGAAATCAAGCTTGCTATGAACATAGCACGTTTTGGAGATTCATCTACAGCACTTTTGTTAAAGTCGCAGTTAGAATACGCTCGTGGCAACTACCGAAAGGCTATAAAATTATTGATGACATCCGGTAACAGATCTGATCCAGCAACCCTTTGTATATTCAACAACAATATGGGGTGCATATACCACCATCTTGGGAAACATCACACTTCAACTTTGTTCTTCTCGAAGGCATTAAAATGCAGTGCATCTCTTGGGTGTGAGAAGCCTCTGAAGCCTTCTACAGTTTCTCAAGATAAATCATTCTTTATAGTATATAACTGTGGCTTGCAATACTTGCTTTGTGGAAGACCATTGGTTGCAGCCCGCTGTTTTGACAAAGCTAGGCCAGTATTTTATGACAAACCCATTTTCTGGCTCCGATTTGCTGAATGCTGCTTGTCAGCTCTAGAGAAGGGTCTTCTGACAAAAACTGGTGTTTCATCATCAGATGGCAAGGAGGTGAAAGTTCATGTAGTTGGATCAGGCAGATGCAGACGATTAGTGATTGATGATTTCAGCTCGGGACATAGATATTCTGAGTGCTTAGGAGAGGGTGGTTTAATCACTTCTGATGGCCAACATAGACTTTCACTTCCTTTTGCTCGACGGTGTCTCCTCAATGCTCTGTATCTACTCAGTACAAGCGAAAAGGTCCAATCAAGTGCATCACTCTCTAGAAAAGAAGAAGAGGATGCCTACCTTGCAACATCTGCTAATTCAAAGAATTTGAGCCACAAGAATGTACTGTCTGGTAGTTCAAAAGCTTCAAATGCAACATTGACACCTGGGACTTCTACTAATGGTGACTCCAAAGAAACAAAGGGCGGTATACTGTCGAACACGACATTGCAGAGTTCTGTTTCTTCATACGAGGAAATATGTAGAAAAGAAATGAACATGATAAAGCAGGTTGTTCTAGGCAACCTAGCTTATGTGGAGTTGAATTTAGGGAATCCATTGAAAGCATTATCTGCTGCAAAAGAACTCCAGCAGTTGCCTGGCTGTTCCAGAATGTACATGTTTCTCAGTCATGTATATGCTGCCGAAGCACTTTGCTACATGAACCAACCAAAAGAAGCAGCTGAGCAGTTGTCAGTCTATGCGTCGGAAAAGAATGAGGTTCAGTTGCCTTACAGTGAAGAAGATAGGGAAAAGTGGAGAACAGATAGAAGTGGGGATGGGGAAGAGTCGAGTGGGCCTCCTAATGTCAAAACCAGTGAAGAAATCCAAGGTATGATGTTTATGAAGCCTGATGAGGCTCGTGGAATGCTCTATGTAAATCTTGCTGCAGTTTGTGCAATACAAGGAAATGTTGAGCAGGCTAGCTTATTGGCGAAGAAAGCTTTGGCTGCGCTGCCTGACAATCCGAGAGCTGCACTTGCTGCCATCTACATTGACCTTCTACTAGGGAGAACACAGGATGCTCAGGTTAAATTGAAACATTGCAGACAGGTCAGATTCTTCCCCACTCATGTAAGAATGGGCAGCACATGATTGTACCAATCATCAGACAACTACCGTATACTAATGAGGTTTGTACTAGATCAGAATTTTAGGGTTCTATGTACCACACAGACAGTTGTTTGTAGAATAAACTTTCTTATTTAGGGTCGGTGGCGCTGCACATAATTTTAATGTGGTTGCCCACCTTTTGAGTTTGAACTGTAGCCCGGGATCAGGCCAAGAGAGATGAGCTTCTTTATGAACCGTGTGGAAAATTCATTCATTCAGGAAATTGACCCGTCTTCCCTTGTTGGTTGCGTCGCTTACTAATCTGCTCTTGTTTGAAGATAGATTATTGGCACAATTCTGGTAAATGATCCTTGTGTTCCACTCCAATTATACATGTATCAAGCTCTGTTTGAACTAATGAAAGGTTGTTTCTTCTATGGTATGATGCTGTTGGAGGAAATTGTGCTATATTTTTTTTCTTCCTTTTTCTTTTCTTTTCTCCATTGATTATTATTGGGAACTCTATTTACTGTAGCTTTATTATGGATCTCTCTTTCAAATAGATCTTCTTTCTTCAAGGGGACTGAATGGAAACCCACAAGTTATAAATGCTATCCTGAATTGCTCGTCTTTAACCTGGAATTTTTTAATAGCATGTCTAAATAGCGTTTCCTTCAAAAATGCAAGGGTGACGGCATTTTTTTCTGCTTTGCCTAAATTGTTTGTGCAAGAAAAGCCACTTATTCTGCCTGCTTTGTTGTAGGGAGAAGAGAAGATGGAATAGGAAAAAAAATTAAAATTGAAACCCATAGTGGGAAGTTATATTTATTCTCCAAGTGAATTCTCATGTTTAGATTCAAGCAGTGCAAACTAGGGGTAACAAGTGACATGTTCCCATTCTACAGAAATCGGAAAGGATTTGTGGGGAGAGTTGAGAAATAGTGGGTCATCTAATGTTGTTGTATTTTTATTTTTTTTTCCTTTCTGTTTTAAACTATGGAAGAAGAAATTAAGAAAATATATTCGTTGAATGGAGGCCAATAAAAATACACTATTATCTTGGCAAGTGAATCAATCGTCTTTACTGCCAACTAAACTTCAATATGCTGTTTGGTCCGGTCTTCTAATTCTGATGTTATAATAATAATTCATACGCGAGAAACGCATCTCCTCTCAATGGCGTTTACACGTGACAAACCTTACCGCGCCGCGCACGCACGCACGCACGCACGCTCGCCGTAACAAAGGTTTCTTTTCCCGTGTCGCTCGCGGACGAACGACTAATAAAACAAGCGACCCGGCCGCACCAACAAGATCACCGGCCCTCGAGCCGCCATGTGGCTGCCTCTCAGCGGTTGGCCTTCCTCCGTCCCGCCGTCTTGTCACGGTGCATCGGGTCCCACAGCGCACGATTCAGCAGAGGGCTCTGTATTAATCGGCCCCGCAATCGCATCCCCCGCCCCCAGCGCGCAGGGAGGGAGGGAGGGACATGAGGCCAACCAAAGACCCGAGAGAGAAATCCGTGAGGGGTTAAGCCTTCTCCTCCTCCTCTCCCTTATCCTATCCTCTTGGACACCCTCCCCAGCCAGCCGCCTCCTCCTCCTCCTCCTACTGCTGCCACCCACCCCCCATTCCTTTGAGCTCTCTCCTGTTGACCTTGTAAGACTTTCTCATGGCTCCCAAGGCTGGCCGTGGAAGAGGTAACAGAGCCAGAGGTGACAAGAAGAAGAAGGAAGAGAAGAGTATGTAGTCACTTCCTTGCTGAATATTTCTCAGATACATCTTGTGCTCGACCGACCCCTTTTTTTTGTTTCTTGATGATCCTTTCTGTAAAAGGTTTACTGTGCTACTAATTAATGGGAGAAGCTGATAAATTTGTGTTCTTCTTTGCCAGTTGTGCCGACTGCTATTGATGTCACAGTGATCACACCCTATGAGTCCCAGGTGACACTCAAGGTATTTGAGTAATCACTTTAAAAATGCTAAGAGGGTTGATGCATAACCTCTTCATTTATTCTCTCTCTCTCTCTCTACCACAGTTACTTTAGCCTGCCTAGAGGGAATACCAACTTTGATAAAAGCATTCAACAGTCACAGTTTGCTTTTTAGTTTTGATTGACTGGTTGAATCCTTGGTGATTTGCAGGGAATATCCACTGATAGGATACTGGATGTGAGAAGGTTGCTAAGCTCCAACACAGCAACTTGCCATCTGACCAATTACTCCCTCATGCATGTGGTACTGAAACTAACGAAGGAAACAAAGAGAAACATCTCCACTTTTTTGTTTCATTCTCTGTTTTTTTTTTCCTCTTATTGTCTCCATTGAAAGAAGTAGAATCCTTTTTGCCGCTTTGTGCTGTTGGGCTGATGCATCTGTATGTGGCAGGCACGAGGCCAGCGACTGACCGATGGCGTGGAAATCGTGTCTCTGAAGCCGTGCGTCCTGAGGATGGTGGAAGGTAGGTGGTGATGCTTCTTCTTCCGTTGGATATCCTCCATGGTAGATTTAAGCTTAGAAAGAGGTACATAAAATTTAGATTCCAACCAAAAGAATCTCTAAGGATTCGATGATGACATAATCTACTTCAGGAGTAAGATCGGTGCCGTTCGTTCTCTACATGATGACATAAAATTTAATGGACAGTTCTGGTACCTATCTGAGCAGTGCAGGGCAAGGAATTTTAACTTGAATAATATCTGATCTGATTCGATTCTCAATTTAGTAGCAACCCATCCACTTATAGCTGATTCTTATTACTTCACCTGATCACATTTTTCGAAGCATAAGCTTAATCGATAAGACATTCGTGCAGTCTTTTGTCATCATAATTGAAAACATAGGCTAATATATTTATAACTGAGCTACCGAAAGCATCCTTCACCAAATATTTTTTCTGCCATAGCATTTGTACTGGTATTATTTATTTCACTTAAACGCTCCTCACCCAACACCTGGGAAAGGTCTTCCACTACAGCTGACATCGTTATTATTTCCCTGTGATATTTTTATCTGCTGATACTAACTAAATATACCAACAACAGCATCAGTTGAGGCGGCTTCCCATCCCTTCCTTTGTCCTTTATCAAAGCTCTTCAATTCATGCAACCAAACAATTCTGCCACCACAACAGTAGACTAAACTATGTTTGTGATGACCATATATAAAATGTGTACTTGAGACAAACTAGGACTTGGGGGAATCTAGACATTTTGATTATGCTTTTATCGGTCCTAATTATTTTAATATTATATAATCATAAATGTCATAAGTTATGCCGGGATTTTTATGTGGGTTGATGGTTATATTGTATGTATCGATCATTGTAGATAGAGTAAGGTAAAAGGACGCATTACTCTTAGATATTACTGTGCGCCCCATAACGACACGATGGAGCCGACGTCTCTCGGACTGTGATCATTGGGAACGTGAAACTTGACGCGTGACGTGATCGCCTAAGATTGTGGCGTTGGATTCCCATGTGATACGCGTGCTCATCAAATCTTACGCCATCAGCGTCGGGATTCGGTGTGCCGCACACCTGTCGTCCTCGTCGACTTGATTGCCACCTTCCCCAACCATTTCTCGACTTGTTAACACGTTGAATGTGAAAATTTTTACTATTTGGTCATCACGAGTAATTGACCTTTCATATATATATATATATATATATATATATATATATAATTGATTGATGGTTTATTGATACGTGCAGAGGAGTACGTGAGGGAGGAACAGGTTGTTGCACACCTGCGACGGCTGTTGGACATCATGGCCTGCACCACTGCATTCGGGAAACACAAGAAACAGCAGCAGCAGCAGCAACAGCATGCACACAGCACGATTAGGGCCACGTCGGGCTCGACCTCGGAAGCTCCTGTCCCGGCGATGTCCGATAAGTTCGACATGGCGGCGATCCACCCGCCTCCCAAGCTCGCCGACTTCTATGATTTCTTCTCCTTCTCCAACCTCCCTCCTCCAATTCTATGTAATGTTCCTTGTTCGGGATGTATGGTCGCTTACAGAGTTTGCTTGCAGGATGAGGATTCTGAAGTTGTGTGCTTTATCTCCTTGCAGTTATAAGAAGACGAGAGGGTGGGAGGAGTGCTGGAGAGGGGCAGGAAGGCGACTTTTTTGAGCTAGAGGTGTGTGCTATATCAAGTGTCTTTTCCTTGTTTGCCTATGAATTTATGGCGCTAGTTGTCAAAAATTGAACTGTTTGAACCTTTTGCACTTGATAGAGCTTAATATACAAAGGAATTGCCGGCTTCTGCAGGTTAAGGTTTGCAATGGGAAGCTAATTAATGTATTTGCCTCCGTCAAAGGGTTTTATATGACCGGAAAACGTTCTATCTTTTGCCACTCTCTGGTGGATCTGTTGCAACAGATTAGCACAGCATTTGCAAATGTAGGTAACTCCATAAATTTATTTTTGTCTCGAAATTAGTGAAACATATGCTCTCGGAAGCTCATTGTTTTCCTGAAAATGAATGAAAAGTTGTGTGTTTTGCATCTATTTTATCTGCTTCCTGCCTGTGATACTTATTTGGAAGTACTTCTGTTTCTTGTTTCTGCATTTATCCTAATACTTTGGAAATGTCTCTCTTTTTTTTTTTTTTTTTTTGCAAATTAAGAGATTGTGATTAACACTGTCTCATCAAATGCAGGCATATGACTCGTTGATGAAAGCTTTTGTAGACCATAACAAGGTCTTAGCTCCAACCTTGGGTTCTACTGTAGCTTTACAAATTAGAGTTTGCACTTTTTACTTGTAGTACTTACCTACTGAAGAGGTTTTTTCCCTCAAATGTGCAGTTTGGTAATCTGCCATACGGACTCCGTGCAAATACGTGGCTTGTGCCCCCTATTTTTGTTGATTCTTCTGCGAAATGTTCCTCGCTGCCAGTTGAAGATGAGAAATGGGGAGGGAATGGAGGTGGCCATGGACTAGATGGTAAGAATGTTCTTAGACCGTGGGCAACAGAATTTTCAATTTTGGCAAAAATTCCGTGTAAAACTGAAGAGGAGAGGTTGATCCGAGACAGAAAGGCTTTTTTACTGCACAATCTATTTGTTGACACAGCAATTTTTAAAGCTGTGTCAACAATCAGGTGTCTCATGAACTCCAATATAGGTCTGTCTAAATTGCAAGGCTCAAGCTTACATGAAGAACAAACTGGGGACTTGAGTGTAGTAGTAAAAAGGGATTGCAGTCATGCAACTATGAAGTTTGAGGATAAAATTGACGGGAGTCAATTGCTTGACCTTTGCACTGAGGAGGTTGCCAGGAGGAATCTTCTTAAAGGGTTGACTGCAGATGAAAGCGTGGCCATAAAAGTAAGAACACTGATCCCATTTTCTATGACTTCCCATCATTTTGCACCTCTTATGGCAAATCCCTGAGATGAGATAGCTGCTGTGCAGGACACTAGAACTTTAGGAGTCGTCATAGTTAAATACTGCGGATATACAGCCACTGTAAAGGTTTCAGGCCATGTGAAGGACAGTAGTAGTGAAAAGGAAAACATTAATGTAGATGATCAACCAGATGGCGGTTCCAATGCTCTAAATATCAACAGGTCTGTTAATGCTTAAACAATTGCTACTTTACCCTTTAGAACGGTATCCTACACATTGCATTTAAATTTTAATACACTTGTTCATGGTCAGGGATAGAAATCTGAAATTTCAAACATGCTACAACATTCTCCTGATATATCAACTTGAACGCATGCATTGGTTTGGCAAAAGCAAGAACCACAAAACTAAGATTTCATCATATTTTTTTATCAAGAGAAAGATTTCCTATGAATGAATAGCTGTTGCATTTTGACTTCTTCATTAATCTATTTTTAATCATCATAATTCTTCAATTTCAATGGTATTCTTTGAACTCAACATTCAAGCATTTTTGCAGTATGAGGGTATTCTTACCCAGGTCATCTACCACAGAACCATCAGGGGGACGCCTTTCTTCTACGGATACAAATGATATGAATTCAGCAAGGTCATTAGTACGAAGAGTACTTAGTGATAGCTTAAGAAAGTTCCAAAAACTTCCTGACCACATGGAAAGGTCCATCAGATGGGAGCTTGGTGCTTCCTGGTTACAGCACTTGCAGCGAAAGGATAATTCTGCAACTGTGGAGCCTAAGGACAACAGCAAAGACAGTTCTACTGAACCGATTATTAAGGGACTTGGGAAGCAGTTTGAACAGTTGAAAAGAATTAAAAAGAAAACAGAGAATGCAGGTACCATCTCCGAGAATGAAGATCTAAGTTCTAATGATAAAGTTGCCAGAAAAACAGCAGATTCAGAGGAGTTAAAACAAAGTGATTTGGAAGGGGCAGAAGAGATAAGGAAATTTTTGCCAGAAGAAGCCTTCCATCACTTGAAAGATTCAGAAACAGGTCTTCATAAAAAGGTATGTGTCATATTCAGTTTATCCCGACTACCAAAATTGTATAATTAATAGTTGTCTACTTATAAGTGTTCAGTTGCAGGGATACTTTTCTTTTCCAAGTACACTGTGCTGGGAGCACAGGGGTATTCAGCTCCTTGAGCATTGTGCCATATGGCACAGACCGTGTGGGCTTGTGTACCACTTGCAAGACCAATGATACATTGGCATGCCATGTGTAACTAGAAGTAATGGGCTGGGTATGTGCCAACAGTGTCAAGGTCTAGGGCTGTGCCAGCTAGTACATTATGTTTGGCATGGCTGCCGTTCCTCGATTGCAACCAGAAGTACACTTTTGGTATGATGAACAAACATTTACATTTCTACTACAAGTATCATATATGATGCTTGGTGATATTATAGGCAGATTAAATTAGCCAGCTAGTCTATGCTAAATTAAGTAGGATATTAAGGGGACAACTACAAATATAAGTGAAATAAAATATAATTATAATGATTACAAACAATAAAGGCAATGATAATGAACAAACTGTAGGATGATGTCTATTAGGGGGTATGGAGTTTGCATATCGTTTTCATTTTCATGTATACAAGGTTAACTAGAATGAAGATTTTAATACCAACTGTATAGGTTGGTATAGACAGAAATTTAAATTACATGGACCAGACAATTTCGGCCAGTTCAGTTCCATAACGGCTGTACATACAATTACTGTTCTGGACAATTGAATCTCGATATGCATTCTCTCTCAATCTCTCCACACAGACAGACCTAACTTTTAACTCTTATCATAGTGTTGTATAGTGATTAATTTGACCTGGGTGCCTCAATATGGCGAGTTGATAGAAAACTTAAAGCTTTACCTGCCTGCCAACTCCTACGTCCTACAATCAAGCCAATGATCCTTTCTTGCTTTAACTTTGCACTCAAAATAAAGCTAGCAGATAGAAGAAGAAAGAAAAAATTTCTGCTGTTGTAGTCATTATTTCAAATTGGAAATAAAATTTGAGTGTTTTTCTTGAGACAGTCAATTGAGGAGCTCACCAAGATGGCACATAAATTCTATGATGACATTGCACTTCCAAAGCTGGTAATCCTTTAAATGTTAAATATTGATACATGACACAATCCGTTCAAAGTTAGAATGAAATCATTTCTTTTATGCTTCATCTAAAATTCTGATTTGCACAGGTTGCAGATTTTGCATCACTTGAGCTTTCTCCAGTTGATGGGAGAACTCTGACTGATTTCATGCATATACGGGGACTTAAGATGTGTTCGTTAGGACGTGTGGTGAGCATGGAAAACCAATATAACAAAAGCTGCCCTTGTTTTTGTTTACTCAACATCAAAATAATCTATGACCCACTCTATTGAAAATAACAGGTTGAACTTGCGGACAAGCTGCCACATATTCAGTCAATTTGCATTCATGAGATGGTTACTCGATCCTTCAAGTACATAATTAGAGCTGTTGTTGCAGCAGTAGAGAACTTTTCAGATATGTCTGCAGCAGTTGCTGCAACTTTAAATGTCTTGGTGGGCACATCTAGAATGGAGTATGATGACAATGACATGAGTAGTGAATATAGCCTGAAAATGAAGTGGGCGGATACCTTTCTTTTTAAAAGATTTGGTTGGAGGATGAAAGATGAATTTAATCACTTACGTAAGTTTGTGATTCTTCGAGGGCTTTGCCAAAAGGTAATTAAAGATTCCAACTTTCACTTTATCTCTAGAGTTCATTTCAGTGGCGATCTCTTTAATCACAAATTTTCTGGTACAGGTTGGATTTGAGTTGGTTGCCAGAAACTATGACATGGATAGCCCAAATCCATTTGAGAAATCTGATATTATCAGCATGGTTCCTGTGTGCAAAGTATGACATGAGTTATTGATGTGAAATGTTGATCCTAAAACCATTTGGGACTAAAAGTAACCAGGGGTAATTGAATATTTTTCTTGTAGCATGTGGTCCTCTCCTCTGCAGATGGAAGAAATTTACTGGAATCATCAAAGGCAGCTTTGGACAAAGGAAAACTTGATGATGCTGTTAGCTTTGGCACAAAGGTGGAAATTTTTTTCCAAAAATATAATGCATATTACATTTTGTATAAAGTTACATGTAACAGAGGTGAAGCTTATTTCAATCTTCTTTTCAACCACTTTTCTATTGCTTCCATCGGTTAAACTTTTGCTTTTATTATTGAAGGCACTAGCAAAAATGATAGCAATTTGTGGTCCATATCATCGATTGACTGCTAATGCCTACAGTCTTCTTGCAGTCGTTCTATATCATACAGGAGATTTTAATCAGGTATCAACATTATGAAATATTTATGATTTTTTTTGCTGAGATTTGCCATTTTATGTCCACGTTTGTTGTAGGCCTTTGTCCTAATATAGTTAGCCACACACCAAAAAGAACTAAAAATGTTTATGCTACAATATTTCTTTGTCACTTCACTACTTGTTGGGACATCACAGCTTGTTCTTGTTGGCTATGTTTGTTGTATTTTGTTGTCTGGCTAACAAGTTTGGTCACACAACAAAATGAACTCAAAATATTATGCTTGTCGTCAGTCATCTATGCAAGAAAGATGTTTACATGACACTATTTGTTGGTTAGTGCTTACATTCTCAATAATATTATAATTATTTAATTAGATCTTACTGCAAACAACAGTGCTTAACTATTGATGAGTATTTGTTATATGTATTTCACTCTAATCACACACTACTTTTCATAGGCAACCATATATCAGCAGAAAGCTCTAGATATTAATGAGAGAGAACTTGGCCTTGACCATCCAGATACCATGAAAAGTTATGGGGATCTTTCTGTTTTCTACTACCGCCTCCAACACATTGAATTGGCTTTGAAGTAAGTCTCAGATAATGATCATTCATTTTCAAATGATTGATTTGAGCAATCATTGGGGGATTCACAATTTTCTGCATGTCATATTTTCTTACATTTCTTCAAAAGCTGATATCTTCTTTTATCCTTGGACTCTTTGAGTTAATTTTGGACTAATTTTAGGTAGAGAATAGAGTAAGATAATTTAGCATTTGCTCTTTCCATAAGTATGATACAGATGACGTTTTGTTACTATAAATGCTACTAGCCAACCACAAGCCCCTAGTTGATTCCTTAATGTGTGCTCCATTAAGAATCTTTTTTCATGCTATTTATCTAAGCAAATATACCTTAGTCAACTAAGAACTTTGTAAGCTAAACTTTTTCTTTGATTTATTGTAAGGTACAATAGCATGCAAAAGACCTTAAATTAGATTACATCTAACACTAAACTAGGATTTCCTTTCTCTGAACAAAACTAAAGAAGCCAAATAAATTTACATGATTGTAACAAATGACTGATATACTTAACAGCAGCTGCTCCAGCATGATCCAGTTCCCTCTAACTAGCAATAATTAATCTACTTCGCTGACTTCTGATATATAGAGATCTCAATTAACGAAAGTCCTGATTGTAGAAAAATGTTCGTCGGTAATATTCTTCATAAATATTCTCTAATTTTCTCATACACTAGATTCAGAAGCTCTTCAAGGTTTACACAGATGTAGGCATCTAACACTAAGATTTATGCAAATGTAGGCTTGTAGCGCTGAAAATGGACAATTCAGAAATTCATCAGAAAGAACAAGCTTTTGCTGGGCAGTTTATCAAAACTGCAATATAAACTATATGTATATTATATAATATATAGAAATATCATATTCATTTAAATAAAAAGTAAGCTTACTTGTCTCTGATTGTCAATATAAAAATATCGGATTACTATATTTTTTTGAACTAAATGCTTAGAGATTGTGTGTTAACAAACATGTGTCTTCAGGTATGTGAATCGTGCACTCTATCTTCTTCACTTCTCATGTGGGCTTTCACATCCAAATTCTGCTGCAACATATATAAATGTTGCAATGATGGAAGAGGGCATGGGGAATGTCCATGTTGCACTCAGATACCTCCATGAAGCTCTTAAATGCAATAAAAGGTTACTAGGACCTGATCACATACAGGTCTCTCTCTGTCTCTGTCTCTCTCTCTCTCTCTCTCTCTCTCACACACAGACACACACACACACACACGTTTCATCTTTTTATGCCCAAAGCAGATGAAACATCACTGGCATCCTATAATTATTGATAGCTCTATTAGTGAAAAAACATAAGCTCCTGGAGGTAACTCTGTGGAACCATAACTATAATGCATCTATTGGTTACTTTTACAGACTGCTGCAAGCTACCATGCTATTGCAATAGCCCTCTCCATGATGGAAGCCTATACGCTGAGTGTGCAACATGAACAAACCACATTGCAGATACTTCAAGCCAAGCTTGGATCAGGAGATCTTCGCACTCAAGTTGCTCCCACTTAAACTTTTGTACTTGTATTTTTTATTGATCTAGATGGTGACTGGTATGCGACTTAATGCAGGATGCTGCTGCATGGCTTGAATATTTTGAATCAAAAGCTTTAGAACAGCAAGAAGCTGCTCGAAGAGGTATCCCAAAGCCTGATGCATCGATTGCCAGCAAGGGTCATCTTAGGTAAACCAATGCTACTATTTCAAATGGATGATTTGCTTGTTCGAATTACTCACTGAAGTTTGAAGGTATTCTTCTCACAGTGTTTCAGATCTTCTTGACTACATCAACCCAGATCAAGATTCAAAAGAAAGAGATGGTAGGAGGAAGCAACGTCATCCAAGCGTAAGTATTTTCCTTCACCATTTTTCGTAAGCATACCCAAATATTAAGCTAGTTCTATAGAGAAAGTTGCTAATGCAATCACAGAACATCTTAGTTTTGCTAATTGCTTATTTTCCACAAAAAAATTATGAGCCATGTCAGCTTGCTTCTAATGTTCTCTTGTGAAAATCCTGTCAATCTCATGAAAGGAGTACATCAAATAAACTTGGGCCAAAAATGAACGACAATGTTGGGTTGAACCTAGATCAACAAATGGAAAACAGAAGACACTATGAAAGAAAAAACTCAAACGCAAGAATGGAAATCCCCCTCTCTTTGGTTCCATTTGCTTAAAAAATCGCTAGATGCCACATGATATGGAGTAGAAGACAGAAAAAAATTATTTGCTTTAACTTACAACAGTCATACAATTAAAGTTTGCATGCAATCTCTAGCATCTCTATTGAAGTGACTAAGGAGAAATGCCAGATAAGTAGCATAATTACATTTACCAAATGGTTTTTAGTGGTGTTTAGGGACTGAGTGCAAATCAAGGAGGGTTATGTGGATAATGATGCATAATATAACTTGACAAACAGTCATGAGGAATATGCAGTTATGTCAATGTGGTACTCTTAAGATAGAATGTTTGCTCAATCAGGATTCAAAAGCTCAGTTACTGATATGGACGGTAGATTTGTTATTTTGGCAGGTTTGGTCCAATTTTTGGGGTTTTGATCTGGAAGGCGAAAAGAAAAACAGAAAAATAAGAAACTCACATTTTGATTCTTACTAATAGCGAATAGGCTATTATAGTAGCAAAATTGAAAAATAATATGAGGTTTGTGAACTATAGGTATTGAACCTAAAAGTTTTTTCAGAGTAAGCATACAAATGTTTCTCACTAAACTTTAATTGAGATAAAAATAGACAAACCTAGTGCACAAGTCCTGCCCATATGGGTTTGAGAGGGTTACCTCCATATTTGAGATATGATTATATATTTGATGGGATTATTTTTAGCTCAAATGAAATTATTTATTCTGTTACGACCTTGAAATCATGAAGGTTGGCTAACTTCATTCAGATTCTCTGTAACATCCCCTTTTCCTTTTGATTTCTGTTTTGATTGTAGAAGTTAACATGGTCAGCACAAGAGGTCTTCCACACAATGAAATAATAATAAAAAGCTACACTTACTAGGATAGAAAGGAATCATCTTCCTTCATCAGAGTCAAAATGCTCTGGAGAATTACATGTAGCTCAAACTAAAAAATGTGAACCTTCAAAAAGTTGGTCTATGAAGTGGGCAAGCCTTGGTAACATGGTAAAGTTTTCTACAAAGACAATGATTTAGTCATGAAAACAATATTGGAGATCACAAGGTAAAATTGCATACATTGTGTCATTTGTTTGGGGCCTCACGCATCGGCCACCACTATAATTCTTTGACCCAAGCCTAGTCATGGCTTAAATTGTATAAGCCCGGGTTACGAGTACTGTACTGAACCATCCTTTTGTCCCAATGTATTATTGGGTGTCTTAGCCTCTAGTCAATTCCTAAGGTCCATATCACTGTAGCTTCAAGTCCCCTTCTAGGTTTTCTTATGTTTCACAAACTTGTGATAAACCATATTCATATACATGCAATGCACAATTTGGTGGTTCACAAAATACATCATCTTGACACATGTTATCTTACATGGAGGGATGAATAAAGTTACTTGACCATTAGTAAATGTCAAATAACCTACTGGTCAGATAAATGGACAAAGCCAAGCCGCATGGCTAAATGCTTAATGCCAAGACAACAGCAGTAGAAGTAATGTGTTGTCAGTGTCCACCTCTGCTAGACTAATACCCATGGAACTCTTTTACTATTCCATGAAATGTTTTTGATACAATCTATCTACAAGGGCTAATTTCAGTTATTGCTTCACTTATTTATTGAGATATCTCAACTTTATCAATAATCATGTATCCATACTAAATTTATCTGACAGTCTCTTGCTTTTTGCTGCTAATGTACTCGATCTCTAACCTCTTATCGGTTTCTTGTTCATATCGCCTAGTTTCTAATGCAGAACAACAGCAGATCCATTCACGAACAATCCATCACAAACATAAAAGCGCAGAATGACAAACAATTAACTATCAAAGAAGAACGCAATCAGCCGAGGGAATTTAAAGAAAACCTTCCAGAGAAGTCAAAAGAACATGATAACATGGTCCTATGTAAGTTCACACAGGAGGACATGGTGTCTCCTGATGAATCTTCTGATGAAGGCTGGCAAGAAGCAACCTCAAAAGGGCGTTCTGGGCAAGTACGAAGAAATTTGGGCCCCAAAAGACCAGATGTTCATAAATTAACATTGAGTAACTCTCAGACAGCAAGCTCAAACAGTGCTAGTTTTAAGAGGAAAAGTTTGTCACCAGCAGCAAAAGTGACACTCGGAACTTCTCCAACTGATCCTTCTTATGCGGGAAAAAAAACTGGAAAGGATGAAAGTTTGACTAGTGGAGAAGATGCAAATAGATCACAGATTAAGACTGTTGATGCAGATACTTTGTCAGAACAAAGTACAAAAGCCTCTGGCTCTGGCAGGCTTGCAATGGTTGCATCCAAATTTTTATCTTACAAAGAAGTAGCAATCTCACCTCCTGGAACAATTTTGAGGTCAACGTTGGAGCAAGCAGAAGAAAAGGAGACCGAGGACTCAAAGGAAAACCCCAGTTTGCTAGAGATATCGGAGGAAGAAGTAAAACTAACAGTAGCCACTTCATATTCAGAAACATCGAGCAATGATAGTGAAAAAGAGGCACATTCGAGTGGCATAGATACATCGAATATTATTGAAAAGGGTGATACTGCTACATTGCAAGACTTGGCACCATCTAAGATGGCCACGACTAATGGAAGCAAACTTTCGGCTTCAGCTCCTCCATTCAATCCGGGATCACTTTTATCTATGTCCCATCCTTACAACTCAGTTGCTATAAGAGGATCGTATGACATGAGAGTTTCTAATCAGTCAACACGCCAACCATTAAGAATCCTCCCTCAGTCTGTTGATTCCAGAGTACCATGTGGTCCAAGATCAATACTGTACTACAAATCTGGTCATTCTTTCTGTAAGAAACATTTCTATTTAAACTCCCAGAAGGCATTTACAAGCAGCAGTAATACAGGTACTAGCATCATGAACCCTCACGCTGCTGAGTTTGTGCCTGGTAAAGCTTTGGAACAACAAGATCATTCTGATGGTAGCCCAGAAGCACAAATTCCTGGAACTGACCAGAAAGAGCAGCTGCAAACAGTAATGACTGCGACTGACAAAACCACTGCAGTTCTTTCAGAAGTGAGTTCAGAAATGGAGGAAGTTTCTGATGAAGGCAAGAGCAAGATCAGTAAGGGGAAAGACAGCATACAGACTTCAGAGAGGACCGAGCTTGCGAGACAAATCCTACTCAGCTTCATTGTTAGATCAGTCAAAGACAGTTTGAGCACCACAGTTGAAGCTCAGGGTACTCTTGACTCACCAACTCTAACTCAAACTGCAACAAATGAAGGGAACACCAGTAACGTAGCCAATACAAAGTATGATCATCAAGCAAATGATCATGGATTATCGAAGCATGCAGACAAGAGCAAGGACACTGAAGGGTTCACAGTGGTCTCCAAGAGAAGAAGAAACAAACAGCAGTTGGCAAATGCAGTCGATGGTTTGTACACTCAACAATCCATCTGCACATAAATCTGCGTCCATAAAAAGTCCGTAAGGCATTTTAAGATCATCGATCAGAAGACTTAATGGTCTGTTGTTACCAAGGTTTTGGTATCAAGATTTGTCTTTCTATGGGGAGTTCTGCAGAGAAGTGAGAGACAGGGAAGTCTACACCTCATGGTGACCAATCCATTATGAAGCTCACTAAATCAGAAGGATCACTTTTGAAGAGATTTTTAAAAGTTCTTAAGCTTTCCTACAAATTTTATGGAAGTTGCTTGTTAGAATCTTTCTCTACCCTTCAAATTCAATTGCATGAAAGGTAACGGAATTCTTTGTAGTGCCTGTTACAGTTCAAATTGCAGAATAATCCTACACGTTTTATACAGTCAGTGAAATGGCAATATTAATACAATCTTTCTATCTGAAGTGACTACCATGTACCAGAACTTTGACTTGAACGAGACTTATTTTAGAGTCACAAGAGTTGGGATTAGATATAGTATGGTGAAATTTATGTGGCTGTACTATATTCCTCGGGCCATAGAAATTGTGACATTGAAATTTAGAACCGAGAGAAGATTCGAATTTGAGTTGGCTTATAAGGTTAGATGATCCCCGTTGCTTTTATGAACAGATAACCACAATTAACAACACCAAACATCGATAGAGGAACAAACCATGAACAAATTATTACTTTGCTGATGCATTTCCTCATACTTATGGATTAATAAAAAAAAAAGAACAAAAACTTCTGCAAAATCAAATTAGCCCTTTCATCACAAATCTCATTGATAAGATCGAAGACCCTTAATCTAGTATCCACATTTCATGTACCAGACACAAAAAGAATGTGTTTTTTTTTTTTTTTAACATGTTCAAATATGTAATAACATGATCAGTTCTCAAACATATATTTCATAAAAAATTTATAAGCACTGCCTAGTTAACATGTCTAATTTTAAATCTCAATCATTAGCATATGAGTGCATACGAACTTGATGTATACGTATGGAATGAATTTTTTTGGAATATGAAAAAAAAAACACGACGAACAACATTTAAGTATCACTGAAAATTCAAGCTTTCGATTAATACCAAAACTGAAATGGTGATTGTTCCAAGACTCCCCAAACTCTCTCATAACTAAGACATGAAACACTACTGTTGCTTCGAGCAGAAATGGTGATAGCCAACTTTTGAAGACGCCCAAACAGTTTCAAAAGTCAATAGCCAAGGTTTGCTTCGAGCAGAAATGAGAGTCATTGACATCTGTTGCTTGGAGTTCATCATCAGGAGCTTCTTTTCATATCATGATACACACAAGCATCTGCGGCAGACTTCATCTGAAATAAGCAAAAGCATGATTCAGTATATAGATAAACATTTTCGCATCTCAGGGAAACACCAACTAGTTGAGGATCACCAAGGAAAACACTTCAGGACCTCCAGAAAGAAAAGTCAGTTATATGAGAATTTGCAGCGTTGTTCATTGTGCAACAGATCCTTCGGAATATTGACAGGCATACAAAATGTTTGAACATGCCATATCTGAAAAAAATGCAACAGCTCCTTTGATCATAAAAAAGTGGCATTGAACTGCTGGGCTAACATAACCTGGAAACTTGGCATCAAGACTTGTGCAAGCTTACAGTATTAACAAGTTAGAGGGTAGTGTCTGCGACTCCGTGCTAGTTCCCCTTGATCAAAATCTAATGATTTCAATGATAAGTTCAATAGAAAAATTTTACTCAGATTATATGTTGCAATGTAACGTCCTCAATGGTTTACCACATGCGTTTGTTCCTCGGATTAAAAGTTATATTATGACCAATATGAGTTCTACAACTGTACAAAGACACATCTGCAAGATTTTAGAAAGCAAAGATGTGTGGAGTAGTCAATTTTATTCAACAAGTTATCACTTAATGCAACAAAAAAAATTAATTTCACTGCCCTAAATATATGACAGGCATTAGACAATTCATAAGAATAAAATAACAAAAGGTCACCTGGATGACGTTCACCACTTGCTTAATTGCACATCCAATGGAAGCTAAAAGGAACAATAAAGAAAGAAGTGACTTTTGTCCCAAAGCATATGCATAAACCTGTCAGATGAAAAGATTAAAGTAAGTTGCAAGTTTCAAATAAGAAGAAAACAAAGAAAAAGCCAAGTAATAGAAGAGAGCTTACCTCAAACAAGCTTTCATATTTCTCATCAGCAAGAAGATAGAGGATAATGTAAAGAACCTGTATGTAGCATCACATTGTGGTTACATTTCGATAGAGTCAATTATAAAAAATGGACTGCACTAGGGTTTGCAATACCATACCATACCGCTTGGTATGCTCGGTACATACCAATTCGATAGAGAACTTGTATGCTCAGTACCTTAGTGTATCATGTGTTGGTACACTTGGTATATCTCGGTATAGCTCGGTACGTACCATACTGACAACTGATCGGTAAACCGGTATGATATGGTATTCCAAACCTTGGAATACACAAGTAATGATAGTGGACAAAGTACCTCACATCCAACACAGCAGAAGGCCATGAACATGCGGTTCCCATAGTATAATTTGAAAAGCCAACTGGTCGAGTCCTTTACATCCTTGTGGCTAGTTTTGCCAGATAAGAATGAACTGCAGTGGCATATTGACAAAAGCACAATAACTTATTGATTCCCATAAATCAGGCGTGCTACACCAAAGATGAAACAGTACCTGTACATTTGCAGCCAATGACTTGCAATGTCCAACCCAAGCAATGCCAGAAAAATCAAGCCTGGCCTGCAGAAAAGTTTAACAAGAAAAATCAGCCATGCAGACAAGAGGCATACTAGTTAGATATATATTTTTTATAAAAAAATAGTTAGATATATGCAAAGATGCAAGTACCTGTACAATTGTGAGAGGACAGCCAGTAGACATACAGTGCTAACCCTGAAGAATGAAGAGAAACAAGAATAAGATAATTCGACATACATACAGAAGAAAACAGTTTTATTCATTTTAAGTATACTTATCTAAGTAGAGAAGGTTTTAGATTTTAAGCAGTTCTAGAAAAGAATGCCCGAAGGGCCTGTTAGAGAAGCACCTGTCAGTTACCATATCCAAAACAGCTCCAAAAGTTGACACTGGTTCACAAATCAGAATAAATTAGTAAATGAGTAGATATAACCATTTTATGTTTTCTCAACAAATGCCATATTTATTATAGACTTAGGACCAGAATGTTCTGCATTGTGATAAGAGATCACACGTATAGAAAACTAAATAAAAAATTTAATCAATGTCTGAAAGAAGAGGCAAACATTGAAGATCAGCAAAATACTTGTTGCAGTAGCATGTGATACACGGAAAACTAGCGATGTTTCTCTATTTTTTAATAAGACAAGCTTTGATGTCTACACTGGCAAATATGAAACTTCCTTGAATTATGGGAGGAAAAGAAAACTGTCTTGATCCATGGCAAGAAAAGCTTCGTTAATGAAGGTTGCTGACTTTGTCAACATAGTGAAACAAATGGAGGATGCTACAATTGGAGCCAAGGAGGCAGTGACAGGTAGCATCGGGTACGGAATCTAGTTTTTTCAGAAATTACCACATGGTATATATGGTTGAGCCAATGAAAACTGCTTTCCTGATCATTTAATTGGGAATCTGTCTCCTGGAGTCGGCTTTAAAATGGAGCTGTGAGAAGAACAGAAAACACCTTTTTTTTTTTCTTTTCGCTACTTTCCATTGTTTCTTCTTACCTTTTACCTCCATTTCATTTCTTTGTTTATGTTTTCTATTAGTATACATATCAAATCACACCACTATGCCATAGTGCTCAGATTGGTGGCTAAAACCAAAGATTGCCATACCGGTCCATACTAGCATACTGATCTCAGCTCGGTATGGTGCGATACCCAGTATCGAGCAATGCACACAGGGCATACTGCTCGGTATAATATAATATAATATAATATAATATAATATAATATAATATAATATAATATAATATAATATAATATAATATAATATAATATAATATAATATAATATAAAAAAGTTAAAAAATATAAAAAGAGGTGACGTCGCCTCATTCCTTCTCCCCACGTGGGGAGATGTTTCTTCTCCCAGCGCGGGGAGAAGAAATCGCCTGCGGACAACGAAATTGCCCACGAGCGACGGATCAACGGACTCAGGTTTTTCTCCCTCTTCTTCTTTCTCCTTCTCTCGGCTGCTACCTCCTGAAATTGGCCGACAATGGTCGATTTCGGGTGGTAACGAGGCGAGATGCCCCGTGGTGGTACGCCTTGCGGTGCGCCACAACCGACATACCGCCCGATACAAGCGGTACCACTCAGTATTGCAAACCTTGGCTAAAACACCACCAGCAACTCTAATGGCAATTCTTGGTGACAATACAGATGTTGTGGTCAAGAAAGTGAAAACAGCATCAGAAAGACACAAAACTGATGTGACATTACTGTTGTTTAAGACTTTAAGTGATCCAGTTGAGGAAAGTGAGGAGGTTTTAATAATACATTTAGATTTAATATACAATAATGGCAGTGAGCCGTCTAAAGAAATTAGTAATAAAGATATGAGTTAATGTTGTGAAAGTACAAAATAGTTTAGAAGCATGACTTAAACCTTGCTTATGATCATACATGATGCATTATTACGAGTGTTGTTAAGTCACCAGACCATACCAATGTACTGATTATTGTCAGTACCGGTATAGTACCAGTATGGGTGGTACATACAGTATGTATCACCCAGTATATTAAAATAAAATATAATATTTTATAATATAATATTAATATATTAAATATATTTAAAAAAAAGAAAAGGGGCGATGTCGTCTCGATCTTCCCCCCCCCCCCCGCACAGGAGAAAAAGCGGGCGAGGGCCCGTGCCCGGTGACGGTGCGATGGCGAGAGCGACGACAGCGCGCGGGTGAGGGCAAAGACGATGTGCGAGCGAGGACGGTGCTAGGTTTTCTTCTTCTCCTCTTTTATGTTCTTCTTTTCCTCTTCTTCTTCTTCTTCACTTTTTCTCCCTCAACCCAATTTCTCCCTCAAGCGACCGCCGACGGTCGAGTTCTTCCTCAATCAGCCGCTAATGGCCGAAATCGACCGTCGACGGTCGATTTTTGATGGTAACGCCCGCTACCGACAACCTAACAGACCAGTATGTACCGCCCATACCGGACAGTACGGGTCCAAATTGCAAACCTTGATCATAAGAAACAATTTACCAATCCCATTAGTCACTAGTGTCATAGTTTAGGAAAATTAGTTACTTTTGTGGCGCCTTGTTGAACATTAATCTCAAAACACCATTCATGACTATGCAGGTGGATGTCTTACCAAGTATGATGGGAACGGTTAAAACTTAAAACAAAATCAAGAACTACAAGGCAGCTGTAGGAGTTATGTAGTGAAGTATATAGAACATATCAGCTTTGGCAACAAAATCTAATTTCACCAAATAGGAGCAATTCCTAGTTACAACCATTTGATGTGGGTTATCACTTGGTTGCAAACAGCTGTTTCAATATTACTGAATAATAATAAAAGCTTCAATGATTTTTCTGCATAAATGGCTGTGCTATACATATTAGGAGGTCTATTTGCCAATGCGTATTGTGTTTTCTATGTATAGAAGCCTAAATGATTTTGCTGTTGTTTCCATTACTAAGATAATTTCTTACACCAAAAGGATATCATTTCAGGCAACTCCATTGCAAACATGAAAATTTTCTTCATAAAAATAACCAACCCCGTTGCCAACATACATTAGCTTCTTTTCCAAAAGCTCAATTTCAACTCAATTGTCGTTCACATCTCATCCTTCCTTTTGCTCCATATATATTTTTGGTGTCAGATCTTTCTTTTCCTTATACAAATTAAGCTGAATTTGTTAGGTTATTTATCTGAAAACAATATGGACAAAACGTACCATTTTTCCATGACAGGATATCTGTTAGGTGTATGACAAATTGACATAGGTTATTTGTTGCATCTATGTACATGCATGCTTACACAAACATGGTTTGCCAGAAAAATCAATCCCAATCAAAACAGTTGATAAAGTCAGTGCAGATTATGATCAAATTGGCCAGAGTAGGGTTAGACTAATTATTTTTCAACTGTAAAAGAAAACATTCCAAAAGGACTTCATATTTGATAACCTTGTTGAACCATGGAGTAAGAATATGCTGATGCAGCTACTGCAAAAGGAAAGGTAATAGGAAAAACACTATCTTGATGAGATATTCTGAATCCTTTTTACCTTGATTGAACTTTCGAGCAAACCAACCATCCAATGCGTCACAGCAAAAGCTGGAAAACACAAGTGTAGTCAACTAATAACCAAAAAATTGCAGCATAGTCTAAAGTCTAAACAATTGAAAATTAACATGAATGACAAAACTTACCTAACAAAGTAGAGAATGGTAAAGAGAGTCTTCTGATAATAACAAAGAGCAAATGCCACACAATTCATGATGACTCTTATATATCCTGCAGAACAGAGAAATTTTCAGAGAAATCAAAAGAATATGAAAGCTTATTACATGAAAAATAAAAATAGTAGCATTAGTAATTAGTTGTTAGAATGACACACTGCACTGAACTATGCAGAGAATTAGCAAACTAAGCAGAGCAAAACACATGCATGGGCTAGTCATTTGACTTATTTTTCTTAAAGCAATCCATATCAGAGGAAAGCTTTCCCTTGCTATGCTAATTATTGATGTTGTACTGTGTCCCTCAAATTGGCCAAACAAACCAAATAAGGCCTACTCAATTAAAGGTCTACAAACAAGGTTCACACTAGCCCATGACCTGGCTCTGGTATGACTCACCAGAAAGGCAGGCTAAACTAGTATTGGTACTGCTGATCCTGTGACTTGACTATAATGATGACACCCTCAAGATTTAGGTTGAGCAATACTCTGATTTCACATCTGTCAGCAAATCCTGTCTGGGGTTGGAAATGAAGATGAAGTCACCTTCATAATAGTAGTGGCATTATCTTAACTACTTTATGAGTAACATAACACAACTTGGACCTCTACTTTTATGTTAAAACATAGTTAAAATCTCTGAAAGCATTTCCAGAATTTGATAAGAAAGTGCTTCCTCAACTAACTACAGGATTGAAATAATTAGCTAATTTCAGACCAACAATAAAGGTGACAACATCCGTGCATAAGCACTTAGACGGTTAAGAGAGAAAATTAATCTTCTTGACCCAATAAGACCTATTATAAGCAAAACCCAGAACTCTTTAAATATGATTGGTGAGACAACTCATATGGTTGTAGTATGGCATTCTGGCGCTGATGTTGGTATAAATTCAAAAATTGTATGGATTCTCAGAAATATTTTGTGATGTGTGTATGGCATGGTCAACAATATAAGAATTGTTGCAAACCCATCATGATATCACTTGTCCATAAGTGTACAGGAAGAAACTCTAGGGTGACGATTGTGGCTGACATTGCAACTAAAGTGGTGTATAGGACCATGACATCTTTGTGCAGGTTTCCATGAACCCTGGAAAGATGAATAGGATTGGGAAGTGATTTCTTTTTGTCCCGTTACAGTACTTAATTATTAGAAGTGCTTGCTCTAACAGGTGTTTATAATTCAAGGAGAAATCTTCCAAACTAACTACTAGATATTTAAACAAATAACTAACATTATTTTATTGCCATACAGAGAAGAAAAATCTCCAAGCATGAGTTCTTAGACATACAAGCCTCATGTATATTGTGGGCACGGGGGAGAATAACATCTCATCACCTTACTAGGTGAATACATTGCCATGAGCACAGTTATAAATAGCATCCCTACATTGAGTTCTTCAGGCAGCTACAGTACCATATACATGCTAATATGTAATTAAATAAGTTATAGCAATATTATGTTTGACCTCATTCAGTGTTTCTCACTAGCTTTATCAAAATTGGAAAACATCAAGTTTATATTCAACATAGGAATTTCATGCTTAATGATTAATTACAGATAATAGGTCATATTAGAATGAGAACATGTTGAGTTCATGCTTAATGATTAATTACAGCTAATGGGTCATATTAGAAAGAATGAGAGCATGTTTTCTGATTTCTTCATAGATTAACAATACATTTTCATAAGTCGAATATTGATATTCAAAATCTGACCTATAATATTGGGAATATAAAAATACACCGACACTGTCTTTTGACTTGATGGTTGTGCCATGAGCTTTCAAACTCAAAGGAACTTCAGTAAAGTTGAGAAATGATGAAACTGCCTGCAGATTGTTTCCTCTCTGTCAAAAATTAACCAATGTCAAAAGGTGAAATATTGACAAAAAGGATGAAAATAAAGTGCATGTACATAAGTGAATCTAGACACATTCATGCTTATATAATCTTAAGTTCCATGACCAGTAACTTTGAAGAATTTTAATGAAAAACGTTAACTCATCCTATCATTAGTGCGTCCCATTTCCAACCTTAAATATACCATTAGAGCTGCAAGAGCTTTTCCCTAGAATGCATAATCTCTAGAGCTAAAAATTATTGTTATAGATGGTTTTACAGAAAATAAAGCCCATTTGCTCCAAAAGATCAGTTTGCTTAATATCAATGTTGTCAAAACTGCTAGACACAATAAGGCATCAAGGCCCATCGTCATCCAATGCCCTAGGAACTCACCTATGCAAACCATGCTTACCTTACAAAAGCAAGACCCAAATTTGACCAAAGAGAGATGAGAGGACAAGAAGTGGGAGGGAAAAGGAAAAGGAAAAAAAGAGGGAAGGTAAAATGGGGGCTGAGGGAAGTGTGGTTGGGTATAGAGAAGATGCGAAGAGAGGAAAAGGTAAGATATAAGACATGTCAGCGATAATGGTAGAGCACCCCTAGAGGTGACTTTGAAGCCAAAATATTGAAACCCTATAATTTTATGATCAAATACTACAAACTAGCTTAATGTAGTCATTATAGAGAAACAAAAACAATCAAACTTAAAATGCTATTTGAGTTGCTAATTTATCCAAATGAACTAAATGTGAGCAATAATCTGAATGAAATCTTAGTAAATGACTTGTGAGATTATCAGCCATGTGAGAAACATGACACTACCTCTTGATGTGTGGTAGCCTGTCATATTCCTAACAACCATTCACCGAGGACCCTGTGACCACCCAGGCTTAACGCAACCAAGAAGTTAGCTCTCTCTCTCTCTCTCTCTCTCTCTCTCTCTCTCTCTCTCTCTCTCTTTCTTTACAATCCTGAAAGATAATGTGATTGAGTTCATAAAAGGAATGGAATAACTATGGCATAAGTTCGACCAGCAAAATAAGGAATTATTTGTGGGTACTAGTGTTGCTCGAGTGCTATGTATTCAGGATGTTATTGTAAGTGCTGCACAACCACTTCATGTCCGGATGTTGCTATGAGTGCTGCACACATGATGGTTGTTCATTACTGTATGCCAAGATTGCAAATTGTCAAGACGTTCTGCTCCAGCCAACTCTAGTTAAGCTGGTGGTTGCTTAGAGTTCTACTCGCTCATTTGAGCACTGCAGGGGACTCCGCCTAAGGTAACCTCAACCCTACATCAACGGTGTTTATCTTGTAGGTCCTTCACCCTTAGGCAGTCAAAGGACACCGACCAACTTTTGCCAAAGACAAAAAAAAAAACAAACACAAGAATTGAGCCAACCAATGTCACACAGAAAGCAGAATCAATTCTTCTCCAAAGTCCGGCTTCAGCTAAGCAATTATTTGGAGAAGTTTCAGATATCAGCCTCATATGCTTACTAAAAATTCCTGGAACCAAGCAGGATACTAACTACTAAGATCTCCAGTCAGCGAGGCAGGACAAACGAAACCAATCACCTCCCTGAATGCTTAGCCTCATACAAATAAGTACAATCCTACGCATCATATTTCACTACCAGAACACCGAAGACAGAGAACCATGAAATCCCACTTGCTCTTACGATCCAGTCTACCTCCGCCTCCAAGTAATGCTCAAAAACATGATTTTTCATCAAGGCACAAGAAAAAAGAAAGAAAACATGATTCGATCCGATAAATCAGATAGAAGAATAAGAAGGTAGAACGAAAGATTCATCGGAAAGGCCCCAAAAGAAAGGGCGAAAAAGTGGAGGGCTTCGTGTTACCTTCGGCGGCCGCGATGGTTGGGAACGACGAAGAGAGTCGACCGAGAGAAGGAGAAGCACAAGAACTGGGCCGGCGATGGCAGCGGGGAAGGCAAGCGAGAAGAGACGCAGTCGGTGGGCAGCAGATATAGGCTTTTCCCTCCTTTGCTATCGACAATAGATTCGATCCGATCTGCTCGTCGAAAGATTTCTTTCGCCAAGAAAAGAAGACTCTCAATTAATATAAAATAAACAGAGAAAGAAACACTAAAAACAATAAACGAGAATAAACGAGAATTCCGAGCCAAAGGAAACTCTAATTATCGAATCATTCACCTGCCGCACCACGCCTCGCATCACCTAATAGCTAATGATTGGACATTACGACGGGACCCACTCCTGTAACCTATTGCCAAGCGGATAAGGCTGCGGGTTGGATTTGTAAAAATGGTAACGAATTGGGACCCATAGACTTGAACAAATTAGTATTTAAATTCTTAATGAGTAAACATTTGTATCCCCTAGTCGTTGCTGCAGCCAACTTACCTACGTCTGTGATTGGGCTCCGTGTTACAGCTCGACAAATCAGACGGATAAGGGTGCTAAGCGGGTAGGGAAAGGGTTGCTTACGGAGTCAGATATATTACAGCTTTTTCTGGTTTCTGCAAGTAATCTTATTAACACGAAAAATATAAAGCTTTTTATATATTCTTATTAATTTTTTTTTTTGTTGTTAATATCTAATTTGTCCTCAAGTATTGCTACAAAGCGGGTAAACAACGACAAGTTGATTTAATTTTTTGTTATTTTTAATACAAATTATCCTTAGGTTATCGACCCCAACCTTCGTAATTTGAAGGAACCTACAATAAGAACATGTTATACTTGACATAATTAATGCTAATAAGTAATTGGTATTGGTTTATTTTGCTGTATTAGTGTTAGATGTTGAGATGGAGCTGCTAAAACTATTTGATAGTAGCTCTAATATCTCATATAAACAAAAGGGTAAGCAAATTTTGTTGAGAAGGAAAAGGACTTCCAGTAAGCTAAATGTTGCTTCTCACTCTGTTACAAGCTTTGCTGTTAACAATCATAGCTTTGAACATGAACATGTACATCAGTCCTTTGCAATCTGTTCTAGTAGCTAACAGGAATTCTAATAATAGCTGATGCGATTCTAAACTCTCTACACCCAGCTATGTGAAACGTTTGCTTGCCAATTAGTTTGGTGATATCTCGCAGAGGTAAGGAGGAGACTCCCATGCCAAGTTGGGCTCCCCAGAAATGGTTGGCAGCAGGCTGAAGCCCCACTGACTGTTCTCAAGACTGCATATTTTACCACCTTCTCCGTTTGCCAGGATTGCTGTGCTTCTCATGAGCTGTTTTCCGAAGTCAACGTCACCCAGAATCGATGGTGATGCATTGACAAGCATCGAGGCGACGTCCATGGCGGACTTGGATGGTACTTGCATATGTTCTGGGGAGAAGATGAAGCTGGTGGGTGCAACTTGTGCATTGGGAAGAAGCTCCGGTTTGTAGCAGGAGGATTCAAGTGGATGACGGAGCATCTCTGTGCTTTGTGGAGCCCTTAGGATGGAGAACAGGTCTGCTGCTCCACTGGGCTCGGGCACCGGGGACACCCGGGAAGGAGGCAGTGCTGCTCTATGTGCCATGGTGTTAGGCTTCTTGAATACCCTACATATTGTCCATGAATCCTGTTCATGAAGCCAAAACAAATATCTCAGTTGTTAGAATGGAGGATAATTACTCCAACAATAAGAAATGAACTCAAGGTCTCACGTTGATCGAAATATTTCTGTGAGCAAGGGAAGGTAGTCTGAACTCGTGCATCATCCAGTCTGTTTTGATCCCTTTGGCAGCTCTGCCTCTGTAGAAAACGAGCGATTTCTTGAGACCTATGCACTTATTTCCTTCAGAAGAGTAGATTGGCTTGTCCGTGCCTGTGGCCTTCCAGAATCCAGCTCCTGTGACTCTGTTCGGCCTTGCGCTGTTCTTGTACTTTCGATCCCTCGGGCAGTAGAAATACCACTCCTTTTCTCCTGTTGTTGTCGTCGCCAGCTCTTCTCGGTTGCAAGACAACAAGGAGAGCGAAGAGTTTGGTAAGTAAATGGAAGATGATAGAGAGAGAACCTGTTCTGAACATGCACAGGAAGAAAAGAAGCAGCAGCTTACTTGGAAGATCCCATGGATCATATTTGTAGATGTCCAGCTGCCGGATAAGTTCGATAGCAGGAGGTTTCTGCTGGATCTTCCTGTTCAAGTAGAAGCCTACTAACTCTTCGTCTGTGGGGTGAAACCTAAACCCCGGCAGCATAACGTCATCTCCCTTCTCCAGATCACTTGTCTCATCCATGACCCCCTACAGAATCTTCACTGAGTAAATAGTAGTTGAAGAAGACTGAGAGAAGCAAATCCGAAGCTGAACTGCTAGAAACCTTTCCAAGATCAAAAAAGCTTAGGATGTATGGTCGAATGAGAGAGAAGCTTTAAGCAGTGAGTGGTCTTATAAACACAATCCAGCTGTTTACAACGAGTCCAAAGCAGTGAAGAAAAGAGACTCGGCCTACTCCCTCCTCGAACTCATTTAGGTTTGTTTAGTACATAAAAGATGGGCATCCCAAAAAGACTACAAATCTAGCAGCATAGGGGATCATCAATTCTTCTTCTCCTTTCACACATACAATAACTCATCATCCTTGAGCACACCAAGAGAAGGATAACTTCAAGACAAGTCCATTGTTTATCTTTTTTGTTTGGGTTATTCACGCCGAGCTAACAACTCTTTCCCACGCGTTAGAAGCTTCGGATACTAATATTCAATCCCAAGGGTCACTGCAAAATTCTTCTCTTCTTCGGTCTCTCCTGATCCAAAAATCCCATCCTACAGAAAACTCTTTTTATCTTTCAGATATGTACCCTTTGTTTGGCAGCACATGTTTTTTGGATCTTTCAGGCCTGACGAAACAAAACTGCAGTTCGTAAATGATGTTCCACTTTCACACCCTGTAAGCTGGCCTCATTGGCGAGATGAAGTTGTCTGTAGCTCTCGTAGGGTTGCTGGATGAATAATCTTAGGTGTAACAAGTTCCAGTAAGATAGTGGTGAGGAAGATTGAAATCAAGCTTATTAGGTCTCACAGTGCATGGCATGCATTATAGTGGGCATAAGAACAAAAGCTTGGCCGTGGGAGCAGAAGCCCATGACCAGGATTTGCTAACCGTGTCTACCAAAGAGCATGCCCCTATTTAATGAAGTGCTTGGAAGTCAAGCCATTGGCATTTCTTCCCATGTGTGGCCCTCGGTTTGGACCAATCTTGTCTGTTGACCTTTGGTTGCAAACCCAAGTCGAAAGAAATTGGAACCGAACACTTGAAACACACAAGCTTTCTCTCTTCTTGCTATTTTGCACGCTTATCTTCTTCCTCGATGCTCCCCGTTGCACCAGCTTCACATTTAATTCTTCCTTCTTTATGTTTATTGAGATATTTCATTCCTAATATCTATGTTTGAGTTGACTTGGAACTCGGATCACCCTAGACACGGAAGACCAACGCTCTCTGTTTGATTTCCAAGCTCAGAAAAAAATGATTTAAGTCATTAGATTAGTACGATTTGTACACAAAAGACGGTGCTTAGTGGTGCTGTTGGGTATTAAACATGTTTAGCAAATCGAGTTGTTATAAATGGCGTTTGATGGCAAGAAAACTTGCTTTGTAAGCATTGGGTGCAGGTTGACCGGAAGTCCCAAAGTCATTGACCGTGCTTTCGGATAAATAAATTAAATTGATTAAAATATATAACACAAACATAAATTATAGATCCATCATAGAGCATGTGACCAAATGGCACTAGATCTAAATCTAGAGAATATGCATCCTAGATGATAAAATATAGTCTCATCATAATAATTATACTATGATCAAACCAGTTTATGTGGCAGCTGGTGACGAATATGAAATACAAAAGGTGCTAAAAAAATCGAGCAGCAGCAACTAATCTATGAGTTAATTATAGATTATCTACTGTAATTAGTTATTATCTCGATACCTGTACTTTCAAAAGTTAGAATAAAATTTCTATACTTATGAAAAATAAAATATTTAATCTTTTTTTGTTTTCTTATGTTGACTCTGCTAATAAAAATACTATAAGACTTACCATTGAGTATCTATTATCACAAATTTCGCTAGTTTTGCCTAAGTCGTGCGGCACCATCGCGTGTCTATCCGCAAAGGTAAGTCTCCCCAAAACCTCATATGGTCCCTTAGGACCTTCAAAAGAGAAAACGAGTAATAGAAATTATTTCTCATACAAGCCACAAGTAACCACTTTAGTTAATACTTTATATGCAAGTGTAAATTATAACCATAAACTTTAGATACTCTAAACGGTCGCACACAAAGGATCAAGATCCATTACACACCAACTCCCCACAAGTGTTCACATGACATAACTCTCATTTACAAGTCGAAACCGACCACAAAAGCTAATCAAACTAAGGTTGTCAAGTATACTGCTAGCTAGCTACTTATTGTATAAAGTAGGAACAAAACCCAAA
The DNA here is from genome assembly GCA_021527575.1 of Ensete glaucum. Classification (NCBI taxonomy): domain Eukaryota; kingdom Viridiplantae; phylum Streptophyta; class Magnoliopsida; order Zingiberales; family Musaceae; genus Ensete; species Ensete glaucum. The sequence goes on from CM038558.1 coordinate 15,092,569, forward strand.
AGATAAGGACATACATGAGCATTACATTAAGCACCCTCTTTATATTTTTTGCCCATAACATTCTTCCCCACTTATTCTTTCGACGTCCTCGTCGAAGTCGTTGCATCTCCTCATTGTTTGTTGAATCTTCAATCTTCTGCTCTGGCTGCAACATGCCTTTTGGCTCCCAGTTGCTCTCTACCACTGTTGTTGAGTAGTTGAATTTTGATCTGCCATACTGCTTTAACTCGTCAATGTCTAAATCTGGTGATGGGTCAGCTAAGTTGTGTTGATCCTTGTTGATTCTTATGGATCCTTCTGATGAAGTAAAAGACCTTCCTTGTTATGCGCCAATATTGCAATAGTCTCATGTTGGTTAACTAGGTGTATGCTTGTTGGAGCCTTAACGAGCATCGCCTTATAAACTTTGAAGTTTTTATGATCCTTCCTCCACAAAATTTGTTCATCAACTCTTCTTTAACTTATCACTTCTAAGTAGGTTCACTTTTGATTAGCATTATGTTGGAAAATGAAGCTGACAATCTACTCTTAGTAGCACTGATCACTATTATTGAGGATTTGATAACTCGTCTTCTATTAGATTTATTCGAAGGGTTTTTGAACTTATGTAGAGCTCCTTTGCTAAATAAATAAGAGAACTGAAGTACTCAGTTTCGCCCATTCTCTTGAGATGAGAAGGTAAATGTTACTTGATTTCGCCCACCTCCTCAAGATTATACTTCATACGTCGAGTTGGTTACTAGTCTTCGCCTGCTCTTTGCTCATAATTTTGAACCACCCGAAGTGTTTACACTCTTTGCATTGAGTTAGCTACTATGATTCACCTTCTCTCTGCCATCGGACTTCTAGAATGCAAAAAGTTCTGCCCGTAAAGAGCAAAATTTCACCCCAACTTGGAGCAAGTCTCTGATAGTTTTGATCGCCTTTAGAATTGTATCGTCTTCTCCATCATCATTTGCCACCTACACCACTGAGTAGAAAAGGTACAACACCATATACTACCTACTTCGTTCATTGGTCGAATACTCCTACATCAACCCGAAGTCCCCCACTTTCAGCTATCTTGATGAGAAACTCATTGCCACTAATCTTATGAAGTTCTTTGGCCTATGCCCTTTAACCTTGTCTTGGTATTTATAATTTACATCTGCATTCTCCACCTCCTTAATCACTTTCATGACCAACGCTCTCCCTCCATGAGAGCAAGGGATCGATGACTCTATGGAAGTCTCATCTTTGCAGTATCATGGCATTGCCAAGCCCATGGCCCTACTATCTGTTGTCTTGCACCTGCGTCTCTTTTTTCGCGATCGGTAGATCCACCTCTATGGCACTGTGGCACTCCTCCGAGTTTACCTCCTTTCTGACCGACGCTTTGTTTTTAGGTAGCTAAGCCCCTCTGGACTCGTTGTCGCTTCCTCGCCCCTTTCGACCACCTGCTTCAACACCTCTGTGTTCTTCTAGCAGTTCTCCTTAGTCGATGGAAAGACATACTACAACTCTCATGCATAGCCCCCGCCATCATATTGCAGGGCTCGCGCTGAGTCTATTCTCCTTAACTTCTTTGGTAGCAATATTCGCTTACTCGGTCTTGGCCTCTGAATTGTCAGGCTCCCTTAAGTGAATATGAGCACGGAGCAATCAAGCTCTCTAGCCGCTCTGATCATACCTCTGTATGATCAAGTCTTCCCATGGGACTCACTGGTACTTGCGTTCGGAATTCTCCCTTGATGGTATACAACCCCCATATGGTGATAATCAAGGCCTTCATCTAATGTAAAATTCGATACACACACGGAAGACATGCCTCTGCGATACTATAGCATTCACTCCTTGAACCCATAGCCCTTCTTGTCGTCGTGTTGTTTACTAAAGTGGAGCTCCCAATAACTCATGATCATACCTCCACATTATCACGTCCCTCGTAAGACATCTCTCGTGTGTGTTGTATAGTCTCGAACTATTCCACCACGATCCACTGCACCATGTCGCCTCATAGTGACATCTCTATTACTTTCAGATTCTTATAGGATGAACTCAGATTATGATCTCTCTATGTGTGGCCTATGTTAGCATATTATAGGGCCTCCATCACCTCCGATTATGTTCACTCCTTTGGCAATTCACTTTCGCCTACCCATTCTCGGATCACACTCGGATAAACATCGCTCTGGGACAGTTCATTGCCTAGTAGCTCTTGAAGTTCCCAGACTTCGCTAAAATTAGTGCCTCATTATCTAGATCCTAAGCCTTTGTCCCCCACCAGCATAATCTTTGCTATGCATCGCTTTCTCTATGATAACTTGAATGACAATACTGTGGCATATTATTCAAGAGTATCCGTCTCTTCATCCTCTTGCCCCATGCTAAGGCCTTCTAATCCTAACTTCACCTCCGCAAGTTGAATCATATTAGTTCATTTATCAAATGCATCTTAAAAATAAGGTACATGTGTCTCGAAGCTCCTTTCATCTTTGGCACTATGCAAGATGAGTCCACCCCATCAGAATGAAAAACCTATGGAACAACATGATCCTACTATTGCCTCTACAAGAGTTCATGTCCTTGACCTCTGTCCAAGGAAAGCTCTGTGCCTCCGCTCAATGTTTCATCTTCTATGTTGACTCCCTTCATGTGACTTGGATACTTCACAAAGTTCCACCCAAGTTACTTTGCTCCTTGACTTGCATTGAGTTGATGGTGGCCCTCGTGCCCACCATTCCACAAGTCAGCCTTTCGTCGAGTCTGATTTTCACATCGACTCTAAGTATGTCTTTATATGATATTGTCATGGATTACTCCCCCACTTGATCTCGTAATGCATCTACCACTGCATTACTTCATGTGAGATCATGCGACGACTCCTCACATCTCGCTTGATCCACTGAGCTTTGTGGAGTTGTTATCTTGAGGTACTCCTCTTCAACATGTATAGTCCACTGCACATGATTCTCCCTTTGGAGAACTAGGACTTATCACTCCTAGATATTTGTCTTATTGGAGCAACTTTCCTCCTCGCATCCTTCCCTCTTGAAGTTTCGGAAACCACCATCCACTTAGACTACTTCATCTTGCTGAACAACATGTGTATTGTTTTGCCCCCACAAATGCACTTGCGAGATTGCGACTCTTCACCAATACAGCTCTTGTTGCACCCTTCAAGGCCTAGCAACATGCTGAATTCGTTGCACACTTCAATCCCTTACGGACGATATCCTTCCCATGCCGAAGTGAAAGCTTCAATGCTCCATGGCGCCGAGTTTCAATCGCCTTAGGATGGCCATGAATACTCTATCGTCCGTATACAAGACTTTCATGAGTATTAAATTCTTCGAGTCAGCAATTTTCCTTACTTTTGTGAGCTTTGCACAACTCTTTCGGTCGCTGCACAACACATCCCAATTTGCACGGTCTCATCTTTTATTAAGCGCCCCGCTTACCTTGAGCACCGTCAAGCTTGGTTGCCAACATCAAGTCGTAGCTCGAACTCAACCATCCTAACATTTGTGTGCTACGCATTCTTCTTAACTTGTTTGTCCTTGTGGTACCTCTCGCGCAAAGGGTCGATCATTCCTCTGAATGACAATCATGGATGATTGCTCCTCTGAGCGACTCCTTTCCCTACATCTCAATGTTCGTTTCCCCAAACGATTACTCGTGCTGGCTGCCCTCCACACAGCCCAGCCAGGTTCCCATGTTTGCATGACAAGTATTTATATATGTGATTGTCCCGCTCTGATACCAAATATTACGAACTTAGTTGGTTTGGCCTGAGTCGTGTGGCACCATCACGTGTCCATCGCCAAAAGGTTAGCCTCCTCGAAACCTCCTATGGTCCCTTAGAACCTACAAAAGAGAAATCGGATTGGAGAAAATATTTCCTAAGGAATCCACAAGTAACCACTTTAGCAAACACTTTATGTAGCCAGTGTAAATTATAACCATGGACTTTACAAACTCTAAACGGTCGCACACAAAGGATCGAGATCTATTAAAGACCAACTCCCCACAAGTGTGCACATGACACAACTCTCATTTACAAGTCGAAATCGACCACAAAAGCTAATCAAACTAATACTGACAAGCTTATTGGTAGCTCACTAATTGCTGTACAAAGTAGAATTAAAACCCGAAAATATCGTACTTTTGTCCGTGACAGTACGATATTTTCGTTAGTAGAGTCAACAACGTGAAAATATTTCACTTCCAAAAGTATAGAAATCTTAATTTAATTTTTGAAAATGGAAGGGATGCTAAAGATTAGGGGAAATATGTAATTAGCTCTAATGTTACTGCTACTAACTCTGCACAACCACAGTTACAGTAATTGGAAGAATCAATGTAATACCTTGGTTGATGGTGATTGGTATTGAAAGCTCATGCTGATCCCAAAATATAAGCTCAAGATATCCTGTTGAGTCCTTGATGTAATGGGGGGGGGGGCGAGCAATCATCGAGCTTGCTTTCATCTGCTTGATGAGCAAATGAGTAATGTTGGAAGCATGAGAGAGGCCAACAACCGTGATGCCCACCTACCAATAATCATCACACGAACATCGACCTCCTCTAAAATGGTGGAATCGACTGCGATCCCTAATGATCACCAGCCTGTCGTATACCGCAGACAAAATTGTAGCAAAAGTGTGGCAATCGATGCAAGTTCGGAGGTTCTTTGCAATCCTGATCGTTCTTCCTGGTGGGGTTGCAAGAATACCAAATGCAATAGCCAACTTCTCGCTGTGACAAGACAGTGCATTCTCCTTCTCCTCCTCATCCATTCTGTGCAGTTCAGATGATACGTTTGGAACATAACCAGCAATCTTCAACTGGCTATTTATCTCATCAAGCATCCGGTAAATCTCTGCTTTTCGTGGATGTGCATCATCGTCCACGATGAACTCATGAACCACTCCATTTATCTCTGTTGTGCTGCAGCCAGGGCTTGTCTGGATTCCCTTATCCTTCATCAACTTCCTTACTTGTGCCACCTTCTCCCAGTTGCCTGCAGATGCATAAGTATTCAGCAAGAGGACATAATCTCCAGCTTGCTGTGCCTTTAACTCGAGCAGGTGCCCAATCACGCGTTCTCCGAGCTGAGCATGGCCATGGATCCTACAGGCTCCAAGCAGAGTCCTCCAAGTAGTGGGATCTAGCTCAGCAGCCTTCTCTTTCGTTATAAGCTCATAAGCCTGATCGAGCAAACCGGCACGGCCCAAAAGGTCGACCATGCACCCAAAATGACGCGCATTGGCGGCAATCCCATACTTGTCTCTCATCACATCGAAGAACCTTAATCCCTGGTCGACCAGTCCACTATGGCTACAAGCCGACAAGACGCCGGTAAAGGTATGCTCGTCGGGAATAACACCAGCATTCAGCATAGCACCAAAAGCTTCGATAGCTTCCCTGCCGTACCCGTTCATGGCCAACCCCGAAATCATGGCGCTCCAGCTGACGACATTCTTCCGACAAGTATCAGAAAACACTGCGTAAGCTTTGTCCAAGCAGCCGCACTTTGAGTACATCGCTATGAGTGAATTCCGTAGGTTCAAAGCACGGGCATAACCTTCTCGCGCGGCGTACTCGTGGACGCGCTCGCCGAAACCAAGCGCACTCAGTTGCGCGCACGCCTGAAGCAGAAGCAGGCAGGTGACATCATCCGGCTTGCATCCGTGCTCCGGTCGCTGCATCGCGTCAAACAGGTGCAGCGCATCTTTGCTGCGACGGGTCTGGGCGTAGCAAGAAATTAAGACGTTCCACGTGACGGTGTCTCTAAAAGGCATTTCATCGAAAACGCGGTGAGCACCCTCGCAATCCCCGGAAGAAGCATACAGCCCCATGAGAGAAGTCAGCAGAACGGAGTCGCAGTGATGCCCATCGCGGAGGACCCTACCGTGCACCTGCTTGCCACCGGACAAGAAGCAGATGCTGGCACACGACTTGAGAAGAAAGGAAGCGGAGAAGGGGTTGCCAGGGACGCCGAGGTGTCGCCGCATGTGGTTGTAGAAGCGCAAGGCCTCGGCGGGGGAGCCGCTCTCGGCGTATCCGCGCAGGAGGGCGTTGCAGTGGAACACAGAGGGGCGCGGGATTCGCTCGAAAAGGAGGCGCGAGTAGCCCAGGTCTCGCAGGGGGGCGAGCGCGGCGCGGGACAACAAGGCCGTGAAGATGGTGGGGTCGTGGACGAGGTCGTAGCGGAGGAGACGGGCGTGGATTTGGAGGAGGTGGGCTTTGGTGGAGCAGGATCTTATCAGAGGGATGCAATCCCCGGAGGGCGGCGGCGACGGGGAGTCGTGCTCGAGCAGGTCGTCGGGCGACGAGGTGTTCGAGCGATGGCGTTGGAGGAGGAGACGGGGAATAGGGGCGATATGGGGGGGAGTGGGATTGGGTCGGAACGTTCGAGCCAAAGCCAAAGCCAAAGCCAAAGCCAAAGCCATGGAAGGAGAGCGAGCGGGTGTGGCTTGGAAACGCTTGTCGTTGCTTTTGTGTGTGGCATCTTTAATATATCTTTATACTGTTTGATGGTTGGTTTATTAGATTAAGATTAAGGGTGATCAAGTAATTAAAAAATATATATTTTTTTGATCTAAAAATGATTAAAAGAATTTTTTTTACTAATCAACTATAAATAAATATATTTTCCATGTATGTTTTTCTCTCTCATCCATATGTTATATATAGTTTATTTTCCTAGAATTCTACTCGTGAGACGTAGTCATCTCTGGAAGGAGAAAGCATAGTGGTCATCGGTCAATCTCTCCTCAACATCAATAATTTTTGATGTGCACTAAGATTTAAAATCGCAATAAGTTTGGTCGTCTACATCAAAGATCAACACTCCCAACTCTTACAATGACATGCTTAGACACAATGGATCCATGTTTTGACCAACTTCGGGAATCAGACTTAGATTGTGCATTATACTATAATTTGGACGTTATATTCTTCATAAATTCTAACTACTTTCATCGGAAGACTTAGTTGATATAATTACCCGATTAGCACTATATAAAATTCTTCTTTTGGATGGCATAATTAGAGTGAGAATATAGGACATTATCAATAATATCTAATAGCTATTAGATATGTTAGAATGTTAATGACGGAAAAAGGGGGTTCAACTAGTACAATTTTTCTTTTAATTGATTTTAAATTTTTATCAAATTAAATTAAATATAAAATGAAAGAGTATAAAATTAAAGAAAAATTTGATTTATAACAACTATTTGGTTTTTCCAACCTATATCTATTCTCAGTTTTTGACTTCCATTACCAAACTTAACTATCTTCGTTATAGCTCTCTCATTTTCTATGCTTAGGAAATAATCTTCCTGCTATTATCTTATAAGAGTTCTCTCATATCTTATGATTTAAAATTTTTTAACTATACTCAAGAAGAGGAGGAGACTCAAATTATACTCAAAATGAGAACTTAAACCTTAACTAAGCTTCGAAATGGATGCTTTATCAACCATGCCTAAGTTAGATATTTATAGGTCCCAAAAAGCTTCAAGTATAGAGTCAAAATTTTAAATCTCTATAATTTTAGGGTACCAGTGAGTTTCAACAATAATAAGCGGTACTATCATTGTAAATTATGATATCATAAATCTGGACTCTATCGTACTCGCCGTAAAACTTGAATTCTATATAGTACTACCATCACCCTATGTGGTAATATCATTGCCATAAATAATACTATTGTTAGAAAAGTTGACAAAGCACAAATAATGTTTGTCAATTGACTCAAGCGACATTATATTGCTTGGGCCTAATGATAACATCACCTAGGCATACTTTAAGATATCGATTTGGTCTGCGTAATTCAGTTTTATTTCAAGTCTAATGACTTTCTTCGTAAGTGAACTTTATTTTGAATTAATATTAGCTTAAATTGATTCAAAATAATTTTAATTAAGGCCTTGTTAAATCAACCACACATATGATATATATATAAGAAGCTTTTGGCATATCATATACTCTTGTGACATTTTTCGATCTTTTGATACTTCATTTGAAATTTTGGTACATTGATCTTTCCTTCGGTATGTCATTTATTCCACCAACATATCGATTTTATCATGATGTCAAATCTTTCATTATAATATTCGATCTTTTTGTTGCGATACCTAAACATTTAGCATGAAGTTTGATTTTTGGCATGTCGGCCAATCCTCCGATTCGACATTCAATTCTCGACACAGTAATTTTTTGGCATAATGTTTGATTCTCCTGCTCAATAGTTGACCCTTCAGTGGTTCACATCCATGATCGAATTATTTTATTCATTACTTATTTTATAAATATATTAATTCAATAAATTTATCAATCGAATTCATTATCAAAATCCGAGATTCAATAGCATAAATTAGATATTCAATAGATTTAACACTAAAATATTAATATCAATAAATTATAATAGCTAAAAATGAGTTCATCGTTTATAATAGGAATTGAGTTGATCATCCATCTACATTACAAAATTGAGTTGATCCGATCCGCTTCTTAAAATTCAACAAAGGCGATGTTAGACTCTGCACATTCTTTTTATTTTTATTTTTTATTATTTTAAAATGTTTGTATTTGAAAAATCGCATTACCCATTCTTATGATGTTGGTCATTCTTATCATGCACATTGGTCAGTATCAAAGCATTTAATTTGGTAGGTTGCCCCTCCATGACCTTCCTCTCAACAGTTCACGCTACGTTCTTCAGAGATGATAGAGTCTGATGTGAGTTTAGTAGCTTATTAAACACCACATGATTTCGAGGGTATTAAGCACGAAACCAACATAATATGCATTAAGAGGACAAATGATATGGACACTAACCACATCAATCGATTAATCAATCCTGCCTATAAGTATGGGAATTTGTCGGCCAAATAAATTCCTCTGACAGACCACCTTACAAACTTGTCATGCAATTTAATTTTGTACCCATTCCATACCTGTCATCATCACCATGAATAACATCAACCATGCATCATCATGTTGAGTAATTGTGGTGTGCCTACATTTAAGATGCATGAAATCACATATCTCAAGTAAAAAAACAGAAAAAGAAAAAAATTTGGAGTCATATTCTAACATCCTAATTGAGTCTCGCATCTGATCGTTGTTGGTTGTATCACTGTTTAACTTATATTAGTTTGGACAATTGATATACTCAAGTAGATAAGAACTATTATTAATGGACCAAACCACGTTTCTTCCAAGTTGTATAACACTACGTGTGCATGGAGTTAGTTCTTTGGTGCAAGTATCAACCCTTGCGATTCTTGCAAATGCAAAGTTTTTGGAGAGGTTATGATCATTATATTCGATAAATCTGATTCAACCTATGGAGCTCAATCAACTTGGTGATCATGATGCGCAAACTATGCATGAAGCATAAACTATGCGAACCACATCAACAAGGCAACGTTCCCTCATTACATTGATCATTATAATATCACTAATATATAAAACTTATCTCTTGGCATGTTTCTATTTTATTTTATTTTATTTTTACGTTTTGAACTCATAGAATTAAGCTAGAGCTCTTAAGTTAATCACTAACATATACAATTTTTTATTGTCGAAGGAGTTTTATCTTTTGTCCGAATAAATCAAGAGATTTAAGATACACAAGTCTAAGAGATACGCGATATGAGTATTTTATGCGTTTGAAAAAAAAAAATCTACTTTCATAAAATCTTTTGTGTAAATATAAGATACAAACATTTAACAGATAAAGGATATGAGTATTTTATGCATTAAAAACAATTTATCTCTCGACGAAATTTTGAATTCTCAATGTCTGATCGATCTCATCGAGTCATCAAAATTAATCATATCACATCTATTTCTTTTTTTCCTACACCGAAAATCTCGGTCCAGCTTGAGTTGCTTCATCTATAGAACACCCGATCGGTCGCAGCTACTTCGAACGAGCATTCATTCACGTAGGGACTGATCGTCTTCTATTTGCCTTCAAATTGGCATCTCAGTGTTATCTGAATGTCAAGCCCAACACCTTGGGAAGCAATTATGTTTATAGATAGATCAGTGCGTACTTCCCCGACTTGATCGGGATAGCTCAGTGCGTGAGTGTCTCATGAATAATTTTGCCCAGTCGTCTTCCGACGTAGTACCAACTCTGCCAAGCTGCCCCGTTCAACTCTGCGTGTTGATAAGCTTATCCGCCAATCAACATAAGAAAAATCATCAAAAATCAGAATCACTGATGATCATCACCAAGCTGGCCTAGTTCACCCCTCATCACCTCCTATATAAAAATCAAAAATCACATACTTTAGTTGAGATAAATCCTCATATAGATTAATGATAAATCAATTAACTCAATGAACATTTTCATTAATTTTTCATATTTCTAACATTGTATCAAAGTCCCTCTCTCTATAATAGAGATATCCTTCTTTTATTCACTGTTCAACGATATTTTTTATCTCTTTTTGTTGTCAAACGACAGCCTCTCGTCGACGTCAAAACCACTCTCCATGACTTTTGATGCGTCGGCTTCCTTTGCCCCTATTGGACCCCATCGACTTTCTCATTCCTCTACCAATGTGTCCTCCTACATGAGACCGTCTTCCTCGTGCGTCACCACTATCGTATTAGCTTCAACGAGCAATAGTATCTTTCTTACCCCATCTATAGCATACAACTTTAACACCTGATTGTCGACGCCGTTCCTCCTATAGCAACAGCGCCGTCGAGAACAGTTGTAAAGTCCACCGTCCATCATCTCTCGGTACTCTTTAATACGATAATTTATTTTCCAATGTCAAACGATACCGTTTCTATTGCTGCCCTTCAGATTCGTCGGCCGCTATCTTTCTCGGCAGCATCGCCTTAGTTGCCAGCCCTTACTACTGCCACCAACGTCGACCTCGCTGCTACCGCCCACTCCTTCCCCCCCTCCGGCACACAGCAGTGCCACCTATACTTCCTACTACCTATGCTTCCTACTGTCGCAGTGCACCGTGCCTTATCGCTGCTGCCATCCCATCTCCCCTGCGACCCACGCAAGCCGCTGCCACTGTTGATGTTGCCCTGCTTGTCGCCGCTGCCTTCTTCCTCTTTAATTGTAGCCTCAGCCGCCGTTCTTCCCTTCCTCTTCAACGTCCGTCGTTAATCGCCGCTGCAAGCTGCCCCAAACGTCGACGCCCCTGCTGCCTTGCGGCTCCAACGCGTCAAGACCTCCCTTTTCCGGCGATTTGCATCTAGCCGCAACCACTGTCGACAGCGCCTCGCCGTTTCCTCCCTTGCATCCTCCTCTGCTGTCGTCGATAGCGCCTCGCCGCATCTTCCGATGCAATCGGAAAGAGGCCTCCTCCCCTGTCAATCACTGCCCATCCAAGCCCTCGCTATTGCTGTTGCCCTCGTTTCCTCTTCCTCAACAGAGATCAGTGACGCCATCAGCCGCAGCGTCACTGCCTCTCCCCTGCCACCTATCGCTGCTACTCGCTGCGAGGCGCCGTTGCTACCCTCTGCAAGGCACCGCTGCTACTTGCTGTCGCAGTCGCTTTCAGCCGCGCCCTCTATCGCTGCCACCGCTGCTATCACGCTGTCGTGCCGCTGTCCCTTACTGCAGCCCTCGTTGTCCCCCGCCTGTAGCCCATCCACCATCACTGCCTCCTCCTCTTCTGTGTCGTTGCCCTTCCCTACTGGTGCTGTTGTCGGCCACTGCTGCTCCCGCCGCCAGCATCTCTTCCACCCGCCACTGCTGTCCCTCTATCTCCTCACCTTCTTCCCTTGGTGCCGCAGCCACCTCCAGCCGCGCCCTTTGCCGCTACATCCTCTGCTCCCCTGTTTTCCATGGCAATCTTCCAACCGCTACCCTTCCTCCACTGTCATCGCTGCTTCCCTTTGCCCAGCCGCGTCGACGGCGCCCCATCCTCCCCGATTGCTACCAGCCACCTTCCACTGCAATCGTCCAAAAAAAAGCAAAAGTAAAAATAAAAAGAACAAAGGGAAAAGAGAGAGAGAGAATAATACGAACGGCATCACTGTCGCAATTTTATCTCCTCGCTTTCGATCTTGTCATCTGCTCTTCCTATGAGATTTTTCTATTCGCTGTCGCTGCTTGACAGCAATGACGTATTCTTGCTCGGCAGTCGACTATCGTCGTACCTTCATCGTCGTTGATAACATAGCAGTCTTATTTTTTCAAGTTTATTGGCATCGGTTCAAGATCTGTATCCTTCAATAGAGGTTGATCTTGTGGAGGCATGATAGTCCGATCTAATCGGATTTTCAAACTTGGCTCCAGTAGAATCGTATGTTCTTTCTCAGCTAGGCTATCATCGCCGTCAAAGTAAATCGTCGTCAGATCTTCATCACGATTGACAACACATCGGCTTCCTTCTCAGCTAGGATGACATCGCCATCGAAGTCAACCATCGTCAAATCTTCATCGCGATTGAGAGTATAACGACTTACTTCTTTCAGATTCATTATCATCGGTTCAAGATCGACGTCCTTAGTTTATGATCGACGTATTTATAGGAGCTCAATATTACGAGGGCACGATAGAAGATAGCATTAAGTTAAAATTTAGATATGATTTTTTAAATTGAATAATAAAATCATCTAGATTAGTTAAAAAAATTATTCTATATTTATATTTTTAAATTAATGATTAATCAATTAACTTTTATTTCAAATAGTACGAACTTCAAATCGGACGACACCGCCATGTGTGGTTTAGTTATTACTCGTCTTGGCATCTGCATTAACCACCGAGCGCACACGACCACGCCGACGTACCCACAGGAACCGCCATATGTGGTTTAGTTATTACTCGTCTTGGCATCTGCATTAACCACCGAGCGCACACGACCACGCCGACGTACCCACAGGAACTTTTTTCTATTTCATCTCGAGAAAGTTGCACGCAAGAATAAAGGGCTTCTTCACCATCTCCGGCTGGGAGGATTCCGAAGGTTGCGCCACCAATACCACCCCAACAACACACTCTTGGAATCTACGGCACCGTTGGCACAAGAAACAAATCAAGAATCTCCATGGTCTTCGTTCCACGGCTTTCATGCAAACAGCATTTCCATCTCATGCAAGCTGTAAAGGAAAAGCTATAAAGAAGAGGTTAGATCACTTCGATTGATTGATCGCAAAAGATGAAAAGTTGATTGTTGCTGAACTCCTTGTATTTAGTTGATTCAATCCGACCTTCATACCGTCTGCTGAGGGATCCGACCTTGTATTTAGTTCACCACCATTACTATTTTTACACCGGTGCTTCTGCTTTGTTTACCGCGACTTACGCCAATACAAAATCGAAGAGACAAAAAATATCTATATATATATGTTGATTGGTTGATTATATTTGCACAAAACTTCAAAAATCATAAAAGAATGGGAATACAACAAACAGCAAGAAAGGTTGAATTATGAAAAGCAAAAAAGAAAAGATCCTTGCCCTGCAACAAAATCCGCATGAAGAGCCTGTGTTCTTCTAGGAATCAAAGCCATATCTGGTTCTTCCTCCCTTTTGGTAGCTGAGCATTGATTAGAGGAGGAGTCAGTCTCCGGTCAAGCTGTCTGTTCCTACCTTCCAAGCTTAGTCTGAGACTGAAGCATCTAAAAGCATCTTCTCAAAGTACCCGTGAAGCATTATCTACCAACTTATGATGGAACAATTTGCCCACTGCTCTCCGCTCACAGTCCTGTGTCAGAGGAAAGATGGTGAGTTCCAAATGATCAAACATGGCATACATTAACTACTTCTAAAAAAGCCCATTAAACAACGACTTCCTTTTGGGCCCAATAGTCATAGCTGTTCAGAAACAGACTGGATGATGATTTATCTAGCACAAACAAAAGATGCTAATTGCTTCTCCCCATTCAAACAGCAACATCACTAGTCAAAATAAGAAACCTTGAAAATTATGGGGAACTATTTAGTCACTACATTTTACCAACAAATCATGAAACTTGAAAATGCAAGTTCCCCACCACATAATTTTTCATGAAACCTATAAAAACAATGAAGATAGGTTTTGCAATTATTGTTTTAGCAGGAAAAAACAATAATAGACACAAACAACAACAAAAGATTGCACCCTTTCTCAACAATTAAGGAACAAGTTGAGCATTTGTTCCTGTATATTGTACTTCTTTTCAGAAAAATGTTATGACCAGCTGTATTAAATGATCTGTTATAACACTTAAGGACTACAATTGATCCTTTACTTTCATCCCTCACTACAGTCTTCCACAAAATTGTCTATGACTACCTTGACAACTTTGTATTCTCTATCAGGGAAAATATTTTGTCATGGATTATCTTACCCATCGATATAGATAAAAACATTCAGGGAAGATTAAATTGTGATCTATCATAGAGCTGCACTAAACAGATATATATTCTTATGACTATCGCAAAGAGATAGTCCATTAAATTACTTGTAATGAGAGAAAAGAATGTGAGAAACCAGTAAGCACTTGAAATAAACAAACTATATACCCTATATTTTAACCTGTTAACAAATGTAGTAACAATCAGAAAGAAAGCAGACTTTGTTAGCTATATATATATATATATTAATCAGGAGAAGCTCTTGTCTGAACTACTATGATAAAAATATCTTGAGCATGAATCAGTGATCCTGTTCTTGTAACTTACTAGCTGCACCAGATTTGATTCATGCAGTCATTGCAAAATCCACGTCTAGAAAGGTAAGCTAAAGCCAAAACCAGGTATGTCTTTGATGCTTTAACATGTGTGCATGAGACGAGAATGAAACAACTTCAAAGTGTCTTGTGAGTAATAAAAGAAGATACATCTTGACCTTTCAGAGTTCATTGGTGAATACACAAAACCTTGGAAGTGTTGACACTTCAGCTGCCATAGAATAAGTTTTTGGGTACTCTAAATCATACACCGGTGTAAAGTAGGAGCTTCACATTTCAAATAAATACTCCACTCGGATAATTAAAATAATATAATAGAATGGAAGTGCAAATCACCTGGATATAATAGTTAAGCTGTGACCTCTCCAAGTTGATTACTTAAAGCATACACAATGCAAAACACTGAAGTTCACCAAGCAAAAGTGGGATTTCATATTTGAATTCTCAAACTTCAGTATGGTGGAATTTCAAATGAGAAGTTATGTTACCTTAAACATATTTAGATAAAATGGTCTTCCTGGATTCATTCTCTTCAGCTTTAGAAAAGTGTATGCAAAACTCAACTGATCACGTGAGGTGAACCGGTTGACTTCATTAAACCAGAGGCAAGAAAATAAATTTGACATAGGTGTATGTGCACGTACGATAAATGAACCTTCTGGTACAACTGCAAAAGCAAATCACGACATCATTATATGACAAAACGATGAGTCAAAATGCAAACATCAAATAGAATTGTAAATGATACAGACAACTTGGTAGAATAGAGCTGTGCTCGGACTCATTAAACTTCAATAAACCATCAGACTGATAGAACATAAACTGCTCGTCAATAACAGTATGATTGTACTTATTCAAGCGCTTGTTCTGGAGTACTTCCTCCCAGACACAATGGCGATCATAATGGTTTGAGATAGCAAATTCTGATCTCGTCCTCCATAAAAAGTATTCCAGAATTAACATCGGATCAGCATGAAGACGCATTTTGCTATCGATCCAAATAGAGTACCTGGAACGACAATGGACCCAGATTAGTACATTGATGACTGGAACATGAAATTAAGATAGCATCATGACTAGAACATGAAATTAAGATAGCATCAGAAGTGTTGGTTCTACATTTTGCTCGAACCAATACAAAATGAATGGTCTGAACAGGTGTGATGACCTATCCAGTCAATGGCACAGACTGCAGCATGCCTCCCAACACTGTGTATACTCAACTCTTAAAATAAGTCCTCGGCATGGCCGATGTACTATGTAACAGTATGCCAGAACATACCAGATCCATGCAGGTCCGATCAAGGATCAGCATGGATCCGATGCCCAAAATGTTAAAACATGACGTTAACTAAAGACTCGACCAGCACGGATCTGATACCCGATAAGTCAAAACATGATGTTAAATAACAGAACCATTAAGGGAAGTCACACCCATCTGTGCTTGTCTTGGGTAAGAAAAAGCTTTATATTAGGTTGGTGCAGAATGACTATTGCTAATACACATTACCTAGCTGATGGAAACAGACGATGGGACAAAAACTTTGGCACCTTTCCAGTTTTTCGCATATCTGCATATGGTAAATTCTTGACGACAATTATTCGCCATAGACCAATGTTTCCCATGTCATCAGGAACATGTCCTTCTGAAGAAAGTTTTTTCAACGTTAGCTCATCCAGGAACATCATGAAGCAGACATTCTTCTTAGAATATGTGCTGATCTGTGACAATTACAACCTACAAATTTTATTACAACATAAATATAAAGATGATGTAAATGGAAAACTTTCATGGAAAGGTACAGCATTCTGAAGCATGAACAAGTTGATATCGTCGTTGGTTATGAAAATATGCAAAGTAGAAAATAATTGGTAATGTTATGTCAAGAACCATAAACACAAGCATATGCAAGAATGGTCCAGCACTCTGTTAGGACCCTAGCTGAGTCAAGTCCTAGTTGATGGAGTCGAGTCCTTAGATTAGGCCTTGTTGGCCAACCTAGACCTGACATTAGGTTAGTTAGGAGGAGATTTAAGTCAATTGTAATAAATCAGCCCAAATCCTAGTAGGAGTAGGATTCGACTGAACTGAAGTCGGGTTAGGAGTCAGAGTTGGATTCGAGTCAGAGTCAACTGAGTTATAATTGTAATCAACCCTAATTGGCCGCCCACCTCGGTCGGGGAAGTCAACTAGGGTTGAATTCCTTCTAGGGTTGGGCTCTTTTAGAGTTAGGACTCTTCTAGTAGAGTTTCACTTATGTAAGAGTTAGAGTTAGACTTTTATTTCTAGTAGGACTCTTGTTAGGAGCTTGGTTTAGGGGGTCTCTTCATGAACCTTATAAATAAGCATGTAAACCTTCTTCTTCCTCAAGCAATAGATCAATCTTTTTCAGCCTTTGTGGCCAACTACCAAGGAGGGAGGAACCCCTATAGAGTTCCAAGGAAGGCCGAACCCCTACAGAGGTCAACCCAAGCTTAGAATCCTACGGGGTTCTAACACTTGGTATCAGGGTAGCGTTCTTGGCGCCTCGCTGCCCTTCCACAGTCGCCGCCACCTTCATCCAGCCATCCACCATCTCCCAAGCAATTCCCACAATTGCTGTGATCATCACCGACTCCGCCATCATCACCACTGCCACAGAAACATCATCTGCAACCTCTACCAAAAATTGCATCAGGTTCTGGTATCTACCTTACTGTTGCTGCAATTTACTTATCCAAAAACCAAAAAAAATAGTTACATCTACCATTGTTACAATCCTTGCCATCCATCTATCTTGCTGAAAAAATTGCTAGCCGAAATAAACTACTACAATGATCTTTTGACGTTGACGTAATTTTTAAGCCGCCTACTACTTTGTTGCTGTGTTTTTGCCAAAAAATCGCTGTCATATTCTCTTCAATACTTTGCATTGATCTGGCCTTCATCATCATCATCTATCTTGCTGCAAACAATTATCGTCGCAAATTTATCATCTTTACGACAAAAGTTGCGCTGCAAAACCACAGCCGCATGCTTGCTACCGTATCGCCGATCTTTTTGCCAATACTTTGTTGTCATATTCTTCTCCATATTTTACATCAGATTGGCTTTGCTTATCAACGAAATCTCACCGAATTCTTCTTTAAATCTTTGACGTAACCGCTGAAAATTTTTCGTTAAACTGTTCCTCGACATAAAATTCTACTACTACATCTGCTTTGCTACATCTTGCTGCCATATTTGCTACCATATTGCTATCATCTATATTGTTGCTATCCTTGTTGATTTCATGCTGCCATATTCATCAAAATACTGCTGCAATATTGCTAGAACTTTCGTCGTAAAACTGCGATCTTTTGACGGAAAATTACGCTGCCATACTTTTCGATGTTTCTTGCTACATACATAATTGATCTCTGTTGAATTTCTTACTGCCATATTGCTATCACTATTCTCATATATCTTGCTGCCATCCTCATCGGTTTCCTGCTGCGAAATCATCCATATACTACTAGAATCCTGCTGTCGAAACTGCTGTTCTCGACTAAGAATTCTGCAGCAACATCTTTTGGCACTTCTTGTCGAAGCCACACCAAACCGGTTGCTGCCCCCAACAGCAACCCTAAACCTTCCTTCCCAGCCTCAAACCACTGCCATCGAAACCCTTTCCAGCCTCCACAACACCCTCAAACCGCAGCACCAACAACAACCTAAACCGTAAGCTATCAACCCTAGACCGCAACCTTGACCCATGTCTCGTTCGGCCACCAATCCCTACCAAACCGGTTGCTGCTACCCACAGCAACCCTAACCCATCTTCTCATCCTTAAACCACAGCCACCAAACCCCCCTTGTAGCCTCTGCAGCAGCCCCGAACAGCAGCATCAACAGCACCCCCTTTTGACGAAAAATTTCGTTGCAATACCCTTGGGACTGTTTGTTGCATCCACACCTGATCCCCACCGAAACCGTTGCTGTCATCAATAGCAACCCTAAGCCATTCCTCTAACCTAAACTCTCGACCATCATACCCCCTATACGACCCCTACAGCTCCAAGCCACAGCCCCAACAGCAACCTATCAGCCCCAAACTGCAACCATCTACCTTTGATCCACCACCTCTTTCGGCCACCAATCCATCCAACCGGTTCATGCCATTGACCCAACAGCAAGAGAAGGACCTTGACACCACAAATCTAGGGTCTTACGTCATGGCATCGGTAGATCTTATCAGTGCCAAGTTGGAGGCCTTTAAGACGCGTATGGAGGACAGACAAACTACGCGCTCTCTTCACGGAGTTTAGATTGGGCCGATCACAGCATGGCGAGAGTTCTGATCGCATAGAGAACCCACCAGAGAGAGGAACAAGTGACGGACTCATTGTATCCATGCATAAGGGTGGATTTCCCTCGATGGAAAGACGGAGACCAGACCGGGTGGATTTCGTGCACGGAGCGGTACTTCCGCTATCACAGGACCCCGGAGGCTTCTATGGTCGATATTGCTACCATCCATCTAGGAAGAAAAGCTATTCAGTGGTATTATTGGTACAAGCACACCCACGGAGTCCCCATATAGAGGCAATTCAAGAGCGGGCTGCTGATCCTCTTTAGACCAACAGAGTACGAGAACACGAACGGCCAACTCGAGAAGATTCGTCAAACCTAAACTGTGCAAGAATATCAAACCAGGTTTGAGCATCTTTCAAATCAAACTTAAAATTGGTCTAAAAAGCAGTTGTTAGGGACGTTCATCGAAGGATTAAAGCCGAAGATCAAATGCGAAGTCAAGACGCGACAACCATATACATTGAGGGTTGCCACCTCTTTCACCCACATCCATGAGGAATGGTTGAATAACGATGCCTGAAAGACCAAGATCATGAACTGACCAGCAACCACCAAGCCTTCAGCCTCCCCTGTCGCCAACCGAACCTCTCAGCCTAAGGAATTTACTTGAGAAGAACTCCGAGAAAGATCAGCGAAAGGGCTATGTTGGCACTATGACGAACCATGGAGTAAAAATCACCGCTGCAAAAAGGAGAAAGCTTTTGGTGGTTGAACCAATCGAAGATCCAAAACCTGAGGATGTAGATCCCGAACCTGAGAAGGAAGATGCGGAGGAAGAACCGCAGTCGGCCATCGGCACCACACATGCCTTAGCTGGCTACGCCAACCAACAATCCATGAAGGTCGACGAATTCCTTGAACGCCAACCGATCACCATTCTTATCGACACCGGAAGCACCAATAATTTCATAGACATCAAGGTTGCTGCCCGATTAACTCTCCGGATTGAAGGTTACAGCAGGTTCGATGTAAAAGTCGCAGATGGCCGAATCCTCAACTGCAACCGAAAGTGCCCTCGGGTGAAACCAGTTTTGCAAGGCCAAGAAATCACCACAGACTTCTTCCTCCTACCATTTGATGATTATCAAGCAATGCTCGACATCGAATGGTTGTCCACTCTAGGTGATGTTTCCTAAAATTTTTCCAAATTCATCATGAAAATTTTCAGCCATAGGAAACAGGTGATCCTACGAGGAAAGTGCAGGGGCGAAGTATCGACTGTTTCCATGCAACGCATGGAGAGGGTGCTACACAAACAGCATATCGGCTTCCTAATACAACTTCAGGGGCTGCAAACGGAGGAATCAATAATGAAGAAGATCCAAACTTCCCCTCATTGCTCGCTGAATTTTCGGATGAGTTTGCTAAACCGATAAAACTGCCCCCTACCTAGCCGCATGACCACTGCATGTTCGTGCAGGACAATGGCAAGATCAGCACTCCCCTCATAACATTGCTGAAAAAAGATCTCTTCCTCTGGTCGGATGAAGTTATAGTAGCCTTTGATTCCCTCACTGTTGCGATTCCATCTATGCCGGTGCTAACTTTACCCGACTCCGACAAAGTGTTCGTGATTAAATATGACGTATCGGGAGTCGGAATTGGTGTTGTCCTCATGCAAGATGGCCGACCCCTGGCCTATATCAGCAAAGTCCTCTCTCCATATCACCTGAACCTATCTATCTACGACAAGGAAATGTTGACCATTGCTGAATGTGGCTTGGTATGATACCGGTTAACGGCACAACGAAGAGACGATAGTAAACCCAAGAAATTGCAACTTCTACTCACTCCAAACTCAGATCGGACTCACATTACCATGGACTCTACCAGAGGGCAGCTACTATCTCAGAGGAAAGTCTAGCTACCATTAAAGAACAACCACACGCCAACCCACGCAAGAAAGAAACAACCGCCCGACAAACATCGGAGTAGAAGGAAGTTTGCTATTGAAGATCGAGTCTTCCTTCATCTTCCGCTCTACCAGCAAAAATCTATAAAGACTCGAGCCTCAAGGAAGTGGTCTCCTTGTTTATTTGGACCCTACAAAATTGGAGATCACATTGGAACTGTGATTTATGGATCGGATCTGCACACCAATTCAAAAATACAACTGACCCTCCAAGTATCTCATCGCAAATAGAAGTTTAAAGAAGATGACTCAGTTCAGATCCACTCACCTGACATCTCGACTGATGAGGAAGACCAAGTTTAGCTGATGATCGCGTGGGATCGTAGGATCGCGATGCACCACCGATGGAGAGAAACAAGACAATGCTGGACCGCAGAACCAAGGTGCACCTACCGCAGATACCACAAGGAAGCTTCATAAAGAATTACAGACCAGGACCCAGAGTTCATGAAGCCTCAGCCTTGAGGACAAGGCTGATTTGAAGAAGGCGGGTCTATTAGGCCCCTAGCTGAGTCGGGCACTAATCGATAGAGTCGAGTCCTTAGATTGCACCTTGTTGGCTAGCCTAGACCTGACATTAGGTCAGCTAGGAGGAGATTTGAGTTAATTGTAATAAATCAACACAAATCCTAGTAGGGTTAGGATTCGGCTGAACTGGAGTTGGGTCAGGAGTCAAAGTTAGATTCGGGTTAGAGTCAACTGAGTCATAATTGTAATCAACCCTAATTAGCCGCCCACCTTAGTTGGGGAAGTCGACTAAGGTTGAGTTCCTTCTAGGATTGGGACTCTTCTAGAGTTAGGACTCTTTAGTAGAGTTTCACTTAAAGTAGGAGTTGGAGTTAAAGTTTTATTTTTAATAGGACTCTTATTAGGAGTCCTAGTTTAAGGGGACTCTTATTAGTAGGACTCTTATAAATAAGCATGTAAACATTCTTCTTCCTCAAACAATAGATCAATCTTTTTCAGCCATTGTGGCTAACTACCAAGGAAAGAGGAACCCCTATAGAGTTTCAAAGAGGGCGGATCCCCTACAGAGGTCAACTCAAGCTTAGATACCTACAGGGTTCTAACACATTCCAATGTAATTAGAGGCTTAAATGAAAATAGGAAATTCCCTGACACTCCCGACATTGTATGAAAAGAATATCACCAATACAAGTGTCCAAGTTCATTGTGACATGGACAAAAAAATATCAAAACCATGCACATAAAAAATGGACTAAGAACAATACTCTTAACCATAATATCACAGAGGCCTTACATGCAAAAGAGTTTTATTATTTCTAAATTTTCATTTGGAGAACATTAGAAAAGGGTTTCAGGCTAAGACTGAATATATGAAGTGTAGTGTTGGCAGTACAAGAGAATAATATAGAGTAAAAATAAGCAGATAAAAAACTCTCACAAATTTTAGATATTTTGAATTTGTTATTCAACATTAATAAATATATTGATGAACAGGAAGAGTCAAGAATGTAATTTGATAATTGTGTGCCCTCAAATTTTAAAAATAATACCATACTAAAACAACACAATTGTACTTTAGATTAAAATTGTTGATATTTATAAAACAACAAATGTACATAATCATTATAAGCTAACGTTGTTCAGATGGATCTCCAGTTATACTAGAAACAAGGAAAAAGAAATGTCTACATTGTGAGCAAAAAGGGATAGCTACATACTCCGAATGAAAAAAAAAATATAGTGGTTAGGACAAGATGAGTCAATTAGGATTGTGGTGTAAGGAGAGATGTTGGAAAACTTAAGAAAACTTTTACTAGAAAAAAATAAAAGGAGACTTGGGGCTCTTAGTCTGACTAGTGGCATTACCTTTATCAGACCTCAGCGGTAGAAAAAGACTAACCCCAAAATAGTTAGGATCTTATGGCTTGATCTTGCAATATGGAGGACTTTTGACTCTATATGATGCTTCATTACTTCAAGTTAGATGGAAAGAAAAAAAAATAATACATGGTGGAAAAAGGAAAAGCTCCAGAAGTTCCTTTTTGCTGACTTTTGCACAAGTATCATTCAGTTGTGTGTGGTTCATCAGTAATTTAGTATTTCCAGATAAGCAACTCTCCTTAATTTCACTGTGGGGCAATCAAATGCTTGGATCTTTCGGAAAGGTAATTTTCCTCCCAGATGTCGAAGTATATTCATGATGGTATCAAATTGCACCTTCTTAGCAACGCAGTTTATACTTTATAGCACCAAAATGATCAAAATCTACTGGAGATTTTGAGTCATAAATGAAAGCAAAAGATGTACATCAAATAATCAAAATTATTTGATGAGGCACACAACCTTTAAAATCCAAATTATGCACCATAACTTCAAGCTGAATGATATATGTTCAGCGCTTGACAGTAATAAAAGTTACAAGCTTGGTCCTTATAGCCCATTTAAAATAGCTGAAGTTTCTTATGAACAAAATACACAACCTATAATGTGCTACCAAGTTGACAATTTCTTTTCTCATGAATTTGTAACTGAATTACAATATCTTCAAGAAATTTGCGCAGCTAAATTTGTTGATTCCTGCTTAACCTTTACCATGTGCCTTTACAACTTTCTTTTCTCAAAGTAAAAAGTTATTTTTATAAGAAAGTGGAAAATTCTACAAATACATGAGTCGAATACTAATGAATTCACACAATGCACATGGTGGTTGTACATGGCTAAAACTTGACATATGGAATTATCTTTATACTTGATATATTATATCTAAAACCAACTCTGAACTTTGACATATTGAGTTATATTCATACAAAATGCAGCTGAAACAGATAGGTAGTTTTGATAAGAGAAACATGCTTGTAGCCTTGTAGCATGTTAACTAATAAAAAATCCGCCGCAACAATTATAAGGATCATCTGAAAAGAATACATAGGGTTAGTCATAACAAGAATATAAGTACACTTATAAATGAAAAGAAATCTACTGAAACAGATATTCTAAGGTTGGCCTAAGTGCATATGTAGAATGCTCAACCTCATGATCAAATAAGTTATAGTATGACAATGTCAGATGACCTGAGAATTGTTAATTTGCTCATTGGTACAACCATTAATGTTATGATCCATTATGATGAAAGAAGTTTGTACCTTGCTGCTTGTTGGCCTCCGCAAAAAATCAGAATTTCCAAAAATACAAGACGACACCACAACTATGCAACTAGCCATGTACTCCTTGTCCTTCTCAGACAAGTCAAATCCAGTACTACGGTATTCCTCTGGCGCTTGAACAAAACCACAATGAATTGTTTGATTTCTAGCATAAAATGATTTCTCCCTTTGTTCAAGTGTCTGATGCCCTCCAAATTGAGGATCAATTACAACAATCTCATTAGAAGTTTCCTCCTTAGTGATGTATTCTAGAGAAAATTTAGTAAAATTTAGGTAATTTTTTGGCTCGACAAGATTGTCAACTGATTCTGCAAACCCAACTTCACAAGGAACATCTGAAATTTTGGCAACATAAAAGGCAATGTTAATTTATTTAAGATAAAATTTATTAATGTAGTCCAAAATCATGCATCGAGATATAATGAAAAGATTGACTTATGAAGCTAAATGGACTATTAATAGAAGATAAGGCCAGGATTCTTTTAGCAAATGATGAATTAAAAAGACATCAGAATGAAGATCACGATTCGACCAAATACAAAAATCATGATTGAAGCAAAGAAATTCCATATGGAACATGAATATGATCAAATGATTGATGAATGGTCATACATGAGCATCATGCTTGGTATGACCAAATAAAACAATGCTTATATCCAATAAGATATGCTAACTAAAAGCTTGACTTGAGGGCACACCAAACAAGGTATATATAATGTTACTACAATGATAATTGTTTTATTTTGTCACCACTACCTCACAATAACGTCAGTTCAATTACTTGTGGTAAAGTGCCCCTACAATATCATTTTAATTAGAATAGCATATAGGTACAACAAATACAACAAGGGATGTGGAGAAGAAGTTAGAACTAAGCGATGAAACATTAAACAAAAATAACAACATATGTCTTGACCTAAGAAACGTGTTAGGAGTCCTAAAAGTTATATTTCTTATTTCTAGAGTCCTAAAAAACTATAGCTAATCAGATGAGATAAAGTTTTATTCTTATACATAAACATAGTGGAAGAGTGCTTCTGTTTTAGGATCCTACCATCAAGTTTCTTTAATTATCCAGAGTGATGTTTCACGCTGCTTTAATAATCCTTGCATCAATCCTACATTATTCAATAGACTGGAAGAAAGTAGCAAAAGCTCATTAACAATGGGATGCTTAGAAACTTTGCACAAAGCTTGAAGCACAGTTAAATTAGTCACTTGAGAATCATGCTTTTCGGAACTAAACAATCAATGACTATTACAGAATGCTGCTTTTGCACCTCAGTGTCTTTCATGACACCCCAACACACCAACGCCAATGATCCACAATCCAACCAGGCTCCATTGTATTTTTGCATCCAACATTCACCACAGTCTTGCCTTTTGCTTCAAGCAATTTGTGGCTACCATTGCCAGCTAGGCAGATCAACCAATCTAAGCCAACTATGACCTGGAGTCCTAATAAAGGTGCAACTTCTAGAATGGCAGTGCCCAACACCAAACTCCTATATCAGAAATCACTTGATCAAAGAGGAACAAGACTACCTAACTAACTCCTATCAGGATGTGGACTAGATCAAGATTCCATGTTAGAGAGTTCACCTGGCCCCTATATTTTAAGAAGGCAAGAGAAAGTGTTTGGTTATGCTTGATCCCACCAACCTCTTCCGTGAAGAAGTTGACCACAATGGATCCCCATAATGGGTTCAAACAAAACCCAATAAAGAAAGACAGCAGCAATGCATTATATTCTGATTTTAAGAAGAATATTCTGGAAATTTCAACAGCAGCTTTTTGTAACTGTTGGAGTTTGCTACGTTTGTAATTTCAAGAACCAAAAGTTGCAATCAATCAGGAGAAGAAAGCATCAATCAGATAAAGAGAGAAAAGAGAAAGAAGTAATTGCACTTGTCTCTTTAAGAAGATTTGTTGTTTAATTTCCCTTTTAGATTCAAAATAATTGATTGCTCAGACATGAATGAGGAAGAACCCATGTATGGTTCAGAAATCAGAATAAATAAATATCCAAAATAAGGAATAAATAGCGAAAACCAGAAGCTGTCTAAAAGTTTACCAGAATCCTTCACATGCTGCAAAGACAGCTTAAGGAACTCTATGCACCACATAATAGGGAAAAAGAAATGGATGAACCAGTACTTTATAGTAGAAGTATTGATTTTTTTATTTACAATTTAAAGAACCAAGAAGCTAAAGTCCTTACGGCGCTTGCGAGATTTAGCTCTTAAATGTTGTGAGCCCTCAAGCTGACTGTCAGCCCTAGCATGTGAGAGATTGTTTCTGATATCTGAAGCAAAGCCCAAGTTCCGAAAATTTGATTTGTTGACAGAGATTTCTTTTCCCAAAGAAGAATGAGAACCTTGCCCTTCAAGAAGAGTATTTATATCCTCGGATATGTAGTCGTTTGCATATCTCATCTTGCTCTTCTCAACTTCATTGGCAAAAATTCTTTCATTCACATGTCCATGGTGAAGACCTATAAAGAATATGTTAGAATTCTTCCACACAAACGTTTAGCAGAGAAGGCGGACAACCGATAAATGAGATCCTGCAAAGAGAAACTACATTACAATTCATGAGATAAAACATCCCAAGATAAGATACCATCCAGTAAAGAAAACTCCCGGTAAGCAAAATAACTCCTTCCCATAAGTTCATAGCATGGTCCTTGTCCTTTGTTGTTACTACTATCATTTAGTCTGACCAAAAAATTTTAATCATTTCAAATACTGTTTACATAAAATATGATTTATTTAAATTGTAGTACATTTATTGGTTCAGCAAGCTCATGTTTAATATCAGTTGAATAAACCTCAAATTAAAATTATAAGGATGTGAAAAAACAAAGGATGTAAAAGTTATGCAATTCACACAATTGACAAATAGAACCTAGCCATTCCAACGTAAGTTTACATTCACTATACTTGCTTTGCAGACCAACACAAAAATTGCCAAATGTATTTAACCGGGAACATTAGAGAGCTTAACTAGGAGAGTCCAACTTCTCACCAATCAGTAAACAGGAATCTAAGTATTAGACTTATTGAAAAATCTTCTGTTAAACCACTAACAACGGTCATGTAGAGGTAAAGGAAGCCGGTTACCTTCTTCCTTAAGGTCTTCTGCTCACCACAGTTTTATAGACTAATTAAATTACATAAGCTTAATACCTTTTTGTGGTCTTTACCGTCCGATATGTATAAAGCTCAACTCACAAGATTTTGAACTTTAAAACTGAAGCGGATCAAACCATTCGCATAAAACACTTATCTAAAACACTTCTAAGAGGCAAGTAACAGCAACCAAGACCCGGGTACATGTAATCAAGGACTAACTCACTAGGAAAGTAATGACAACAAGGTATGAGGTAAAGGCACTTAAAGAGCAACTCACTGTCAAATGGCAACCTGGCTCCAAAGAAAGCGAGATAAACCAGAGAGAGCAAGGAGAGCGAGAACAACCACAGGGAACATCTCCGCTTCCACGCGCGGGCGAGCCTTCTCGCTCGGCGTGGCCGTGATGTCTCACCAATGAGACCATAGGAACCCATTCGAGCGTCAATCTGCCGGGCGCATCCAAACCTCGAATCCCTCGAGAAATGCAAGGAAAACCAGATTAAATCAATTCCGGGCGGGACCTCTCAAGATGATGCGAGAGATCTGAACGATTTGGCCGGCGAAACAATTGGGAAGAGGGATTGGAGTTAGGGTTTTTGGAGATGGGAGACCGGAGAGGTCGGATCTGGAGGATGGAATCGGGAGCTCGACTGGCCTCCGCACAAAGCCACAACGAATCCCGCGTTCTTGTTTCTTGGTAACATATAATTCTTATCAGACGAACATACCCATGTCTTTATTTCATAATTACATCGATCATCACACCTCGTGATGTGCGGGAATCTTAAAGAAATTGAGTTTTTAATTTATATGCATAAATTTACGGCATCATTTAAATAATAATTATGTTTGTTACTAATATTACAAAAAACCAAACTAAGTTTTCGTCAATCAAAGTTGCCTTAACATTGATTTATTTTAATTCCAAATTATTGACAGATTAGAAGTATATTTTTTATTATTTGATTTATTGGTATTAAGCCAAATTTTGGTTGCCATTAACTAGTATTTCTTCTATTCCAATGTAGTATTTGGGTTAGAAAAAATTAATTTATCATATGAGTTCTCAAACTTTCAATCTTTTATAAATGAATTAGGTACATAAAGTTAATATTTATTTGCATGAGATTTTGAATCCTGAGGCCACTGTTTTAGGTATTAGATAGTTTGTTAAGAGAAATATTATATTTGATAATGTAAAGCAAATGGCATAGTTGAGACTTCAATGTTATAAAGTGTCATATGGAAGAAAGGACAAGCTTAAAAGCAACCCATGGTGCACGACCTTTTATGGCTTGAAGAAGCTAAGAGAAATATGTGACGCCAACACCAAGTAATAAACATATTGCATATATCATTGGAGGCAAAAATTACCCAACCATTTACATCAAAATTATGTTCCAATTATTTCTCTCGAATCAACAAACATCTTCATTCTAGCTTGAGTGGTCTAGATGCTTTATTTATGATTTTGCAACTGTTCCAATAGACTATACATTCTATTCGACCGTATAAAAAGAACTAGTAAAATGAATGTTACAATACAAAAGCAATCCATCTTGATCGTTACTTTGATTTCGATGGATTGAAATATCTACATGTTGGTATCTTTATGTCATGACCGATGTGTCAGCACGGTTTGATTCGATTCGAGTGCGCAAAATCATTCGCATGGGTCGCCAAGTGGTTGGCACATGGTCCGATTGATCTGTTGCCTTGTGTCAAGCTTCTTCTCCTCTCTTGGAGTTGCTCTTGCATAAAAAAATGAAGTCAAAGAATGTGTGCCCGACTTGGCCCATTCGATGATTAAGTTAATATATAGAGTAGTTGAGGGGGTTTTAAGTGTCAGAAGTTCGACCCCTAGGAGGTCGACTTTTATTTATGTGGCTGGGGTCAGTCATATACAGTTTATTAATGGTCATCGGTGCTTTGAGCACCCAAGGTATGCCTGCTCCAGTATGCCCTCATAACGAGTGACGTCATTCTGTGTGTTCTCGGGCAGTCGTGCATCGTGTGACGTTGTCTCGTGCAATCTTAGACAGTTCGGGTACAATTTATTATCTTGTGTGAGCTCGAGATGTCATGTCGGGACTAATGTGGCTACTATTTTGATATCACGAGGGTAGTACCATAATTTATCCTATTACTATTTTAGTTTTGTTCATTTGTTATTGAAATAAAACTTGTTGGAGGAAGTAATGGTGTCGAAATTTGATCATCAGTCAATAATGTTGAGTTGAATTTATATAGTTCATTTTTTTCAAGCAAGATGAGTTAAATCAGTTAGAACCAAACGGTGAAAGGCGGAATTGATTCAAAACTAGTTAAATAATTTTTAATTTTAATCAATTTTAAAAATGTATTTAAAATAATTTAATTTTTAATTGAGCCAACATTCTCAAAAGTTCTTATCATAATTGTCATCCTAAACATTTTCAAAAAAAATTATGTAGCACTCAATCAAATGTAGAATCTTAATGTTCGGGAGTAAGGTAAAAAAAAAAATAATTGCATAGATAAAATATACATTTATACTATGCCTTTGAGATTTTTGGGTTAGTTTGAATCGATATTAAGGGCTTAAAATAATAAACTCGATCGGATTGATATTTTTAAATATTATTTGATTTGATCAACCTCGATTAGCTAAAACCGAAGAAAAAATATACTCTTAAACTAGAATAATTTATGGCCTTCAAAACTAAACTATTGATGAACTAGTTAAACTAAATTAATTTGGGACTGATTATTTGATTTTTTTCTATTCGATTTAAATGTTTCTACCAACTCTCGAACTATAAAGAAGCTTGATCGAGATGATTTGACAAAATGTTTTTTTATACCATAATGGTTTATCTTCATAATCTCGACTAATAATTATCGTCTAGAGAAGTATCATAACTACAATGGGCCAAATCTCCATCTCAATTGGCTAATGTTCTTTGGATCTTCTTGTATGGCTTATATAACATCTGTTTATGATATCTTATATACAAATCATAGGACAATTAGGGTTGATAGCACTCATATACAAATAATATACTCTCTCCAATTTCCCACTTTTAAGGTTTTTCCCCAATTGATCCCAATTTAAATCAACTAATTCAAATCAGGTAAAAAAATATTCTTCTTGTATATGCAAAATTATTATTAAAAGTGAAATCTTCATCATATCTTCTCCGCTAGTTGTTATTAATTCATAGTTATGTCATTTTAAGGACTCTTCCAATCAAAATAGAGGAATTGCTTATGGAACGAGATTGACCACAACGAGCCCATAATGGCATTAAATTTGACTCGGAGTTAAAAGCTATTGTAACGATTAAATTAGTCTGAGATTAAATTAGTCTGAATAAACCCTAATTAATGGTTAAGAAATTTAAGTCTCAGTCATGCCATTTTGACTCTCTTTCAATTATTTCCACATGTATATTTATTTTGAGAATTGAAATTTTACATGATCTCATTCAAAGAGATCTTTACAATTTCCAAAACGTGATACTTAGTAGCTCAATAACCCACCTAAAGCAATATCCACGGATTTGCTATAAAACGATGGTATTGAGATCAATGAGATGGATCGAATTTGTTCGGTAAGACTAGGATCGAGCAAGAAAATAATTCAAAAAATAAAAAATATATTGTAAATTAACATAATATTAGAAGAGGATGAACAAATTTTAGAACATATTGTATGTTGAAAAATTCTTTTAGCTTCATAATTAATTAGACAAGAAACATACAGAATTCAAATTTGAAAATAAAAAATAATACAATTAATATAATTCATGAAAAATATAACTATCGAACGGTTGGTAGAAAATAAACAATAACCATATCATACAAATATATATCTAGTAAATGATTAGCATATACATTATGTTAGAAATAGGAAAATAGGAGGATTTTACTCAACTAACCTACTTGATTTCCTTATTCAGTTTAGAAAATCATATTTAAATCTTAATTTAATATTATTTAAATCATATCTAAATTCTAACTTAATCCTATCTTATGCTCCCGCAAGATCGAGCTCCTTCACATGAGTTTGATCTTGAACCAATGTCAATGAATCTAAAAGAAAGGAGTAGATGATTCTGCTGGAGTCAAATTCAACAATCCGATTAGATCAGACTATCATACTGTCGTAAGATATTGACCCGATGTCGAAGAGACCGTTGTGTTGTCAATCTCGATCCGTAGATCCGAAGGATAGATGAAAGATTAAGAATAGAGAAGTGAAGTAAAGGTGAAGTTGTCACACACACAGCTTTCCTAGAATGGCTCATGAGGAATTGGCATGGTTAACTTATCGATAGAGATATTGTTCTTCAACAATAAAATTAATCTATGTCGGGTGTAGATCATGTCACTGTGAAGGGGTGCTAAAGTCTGAAACCTTCGATTCTATTATATGATGTCCTGCATGAGCTTTTTGACATGAAATATCATATGTCACAGTAGCAAATTAATTGAGCTGCAAACCATAATGGGATTTAGATATCTTCTTCGTACTATCACGCATTAATTAACTCTTCACACATCACTCCTCTCTCCTCTTTCTTCTCTGTACGCCAAATATCCACACCACTATTGTCTCCTTCATCTTAGTTGCGGCTGCAAATGGCAACTACACATGCAGACATCCAAGTAGCTGCACCTGCAAATAACTCACGGATGTTTCCAACTGTAGGCGATCTGCAGATAGCAATCCTCCATCGAGCTTGAAACGTGCTTAGCTGAGAACCACAAAACACATATTGATGTATCTTTGCTTATCTGCCACACCCCCAGTCAAAGAAACTTGCATTCATTATGAGTTCTTCCCTTTTCTTATTAGCAACATGAAGTTAGCCTTGCAGATGCGCAACACCGGGGGCCTGTTGCTGCCTTTAGTATGCTTAAAGTCAAGCACCTTTCTTCCAGTGGTCCTATGGCCTCGATTCACTGTGCGAGAGAGAGAGAGAGAGAGAGGGAGGGAGCATTCTAATGCAAGGAAGTCGACTGCAGTGGGGCGGAGGGGGGGAGGGGAGGAGATGGACCAAGGAAGACCAGGTGGAAAGGGAGGGTTTTGCTGGGGACGTCTCATCTATCCAAGACTATGTTGGCTTAACCAACCATTTGCTCCTCCCCAAAGTTACGTGCTAATCATTCCCCCCCTTTTCCAAATCCTCTCCTCCCCCCTCCCTACACACACACTTTTGATCCCTTTTTGTGCTGCGCTTGCGATCCATCCAAGCAAAAAGCCTCTCACGTCAAAGATGGTGAGTAATTGGCCTCAATCAATCCATCACGCCTGTCCCACACCACAGCCCCCTCCCCTTCCTTCCCTGCACCTCCTCATGCAACAACCCCGAGCCAGGCCATTACTCTACACCTGCGCTCATCTAACATAACCACATGATATCGCATGGGGGGCGAATTCATGCACGTCTTCTGCCTGTCGGTGGCGTTCCGTGATGGTCCTGCGCGATCGAGTATCCTCGACCCGTTTCACTTTGCTAAAAGCAAGCTGTTAACTGGACTCCGTACCGGGGCCCGACTATGGGTCCCACATCCAGAGGTTTCTGAGAGGGTGAAAGCGTGGTCGCTGCCGTGAAATGGACAGGGGAGCCTCTCTCCGAAGGCCCACCCCAAGCAATACGCAGCCGGAATTGCTCGGATTAATAAGTATTTTATATGTGCTTCCTTTTCCTTCTAAGAAATGGAGGCCTCTGGCGATCCCTCAAGCCTCAATTCCACATGAGGTAAGCTAATATATGATTAGGATTTATAATTCGGCATATATCTTTTTTCCATCACGAATAGGATTTATAATTAAAATAAAACAATTAGGATTTATAATTCGGCATATATCTTTTTTCCATCACGAATAATTCACTTTCATATCGATTGAGTTGGGATCAAGCATTGGGGTCATACGTGCCACGATAGAATGGGATCGAACCAATGGGATTCAACGTCGTTTGTGCCGACTATTTCTCGATTCGCACAGATCCTTTCTCTGCGCATTTGGTCCCCGTCACGAATCACTGCACATTTTAGATTGCGAAAGCATTGAACGTAACGCTTCGTACAACAGCCATCACCTCATTCGTGTCCTTCCACAATCTTATCCACGATATTTGAAGGGAGAATTAAAAGCCGTCGTAACTGTATGTATCAACATCCATCGAAGGAATATATATATATATATATATATATATATATATATATATATATACATATAGCTCTAATCATGACGTACATGTATGTAATGATTACATTGGCATCACAGGAAACATGTCCAAGTTATGGAAGAATCAATAGGTCTATCCATCAATCCTCTTCTTGCAGCAACCTTATGCAATATGGACTGTTTCGAAGGATTCCTTATTGCTATTATGAAGCACGAAAGCTCACACCTAAGGCCTTCCCTTTTATTCCTCTTTTGCTCTCTCAAGATGCAAGGCAATATGTGCTTCAAGTCGCAAAGAGGATATTTCTCTTAAGGATTGGGGACTGGTGGAGTGTCTTAGTGACCTTTATTCTCTTATTAGCCTTTCTATGATTGCGACTGAGATGATCATAATTTCTGCATCCCTCCATATCATAGATATTTAGTATATGCTCATCAAGAAGTATTATATTTGTATTAGTTATGCATGTATCCCTCAGAGTTCATATTTACGTGTGTGTGTATATATATATATATATATATATATACTTTAAACCTATATATATATATATATATATATATATATATATATATATATATATATATATATATATATATATATATATATATATATTTGTGTGCAAGAGAATAAATAAATTAAGGTATAATTGTTTCCAGTTTTGTTGATTGGGATGGACTAGTGGTTACATCCATGATCAGAAACTAAGGTCTGCAGAGCACAGAGAACTAAAAAATGATAACTCATTAGACAGCTTTAAATCATATGGCAAAGCAATATAACTATCGAAAAGGGATTCTAGGAATGTGTTGATGCGTTCAGTATGACAAGGAACATACTCAGTGCAATGGCATTTAACAGTATTATCTATATATTAGATAGAGGTGTCACTTTGTAGACATAAATATTGAAATGGCCGAATTATTATCTCAACATGACAAGCAGATTCTCGTGCACATAAATGTTGTTCTAAGATTGTGTCATACATATGTTTATGTTTCTTGACAGCGAGATGACAGACAGGTAAACTGGAGGGATAGAGGTGTCAGCGTACATCAATCACTTCAGAGTAATATACATATTCCTAAACACATCATCATCTATTAAACTTCCAATCGTATTTATTAGCTTAGGGTTTATGAGTTCAGCTAATATGGAGTCAGATAGGAGAAGTATGCAGTCTAAATCTCATTCTGCGGCTTAAAGCAAATCAGGCGAAATAACTCTTCTTCTTCTTCTTCTTCTTCTGCTTCTTCTTCTTTGCTTCTGATACGTGGGCGGCCGCCTACTGCAGATTTAAGCAATGCAGACCCCACAAGAGATGGACGCATCTGCGAGCAACTTCGCTTCAGTGCAAATGTGGAAACAACGTCCGAAATGAAGTCCTCGATTTATAGCTAGCTGTTACTGGTTTGGGATAAGGCCACGAGACCTCTAAGATTGTGTTTTGATCGCTCTTAGGTTGAGTGCATCCCAAGTAGTAGAGTTAACAAGCTAACAAGACAAAATTATTCTGGTAAAACTCTTTATCTCCACTTATTATGTATTGCTTCCAAAGGATGATGTATTTCTAAAGCATTTCATATACTCCAGCATGTCAAAGATGTAGTAGCACGACTCTACGTAGCTGAGAGAGGAGATCAGCGAATGTGTGTGTGTGTGTGTGTGAGAGAGAGAGAGAGAGAGAGAGAGTCCGATGGAGAGTCGTTTTTAGGTTAGATGGAAAGCAAGGAGGCCGAGGCAGGCGGTCCCATCGGGTGCACTTGTCGGTATAGTGACACCTTGAAAGCGGGAAGATAGAGAGAGAGAGAGAGAGAGAGAGAGAGAGAGAGAGAGAGGAGCTACCCCTTTCTACCTTACATAAAAAGGGAGAGCTCTCCAACCAACCTACTGCACCAAGTGGAGACAGAGGTGAGCTCTAAGAACAGATCGAGATAACTAAGTGAAGAGCAGTGAGGCGAGTGGTATGGGGCATCATTCCTGCTGCAACCAACAGAAAGTTAAGAGAGGCTTGTGGTCGCCCGAGGAAGATGAAAAACTCATCAGATATATCACCACCAATGGTTATGGCTGCTGGAGCGAAGTTCCCGAGAAAGCAGGTTCCTCTCTCCCTCTCTCTACCATGGTAATGGTAAGACTGCTCTCATTTCCTTCCTTTTTTCCCTTGTTTTCTGTCACGCAGGACTCCAAAGGTGTGGGAAGAGTTGCCGGTTACGATGGATCAATTACTTGAGGCCCGACATACGACGAGGAAGGTTTACGCCGGAGGAGGAGAAGCTAATTATCAACCTTCACGAGATTGTTGGGAACAGGTTTGACCAAATCCACGTCAACTTAATATGTGTTACGCTCCGTATACTTCTTTTTGTATTACCAGGCCAGCTGAAATCTATTTCATTCTCTCTACATTGATTCATAGCCGGAGAAAGCTTCGTTGCATTGCCTCTAACGATAAGCTGGCTTTTGTAGATGGGCTCATATAGCAAGCCACTTGCCCGGTCGCACAGACAACGAGATCAAGAATTATTGGAACTCGTGGATCAAAAAGAAGATCCACAAGCCGAGCAAAGCAGCTCAATCTGCAACCCCATCCAGCTTCGACCACGTTCAACCCGTCTTCAGCACCGCCGACCAATTCGACGCCATTCTCCACCACAACCTACCGAAACCATCTGCGGCCGATCCCATGTTCCCTCCTCCACCTTGCCCTCTCTTCATGTTCGACGTAAGCGCCGGCGACAGCGGGTCAGCCAGCGGCAGCTCCAAGGAGGAGTTCGTGCAGGAGGTGACGACCCTAACTTCCGACTTCTGGAACCCTACCCATCAGCACGACCAAGCGATGCCTCCCTTCCTCGCCTTCACCGCGTGCATGGAGTCCAACTACCTGCCGCCGTTGGTGGACGGCATGGGTGGCATGGTTCCGTCTTGCGTGGGGGAGGACGGAGAGGCGAGCAGGCAGCCATTCGAGAAGCAGGAGCTAAGCGAATGGGTGGACTCACGGCAGTACTCGAGCCCTCTGATATGGGACCAAGTCGCAGGTTCAAGTCTTGGTGGTGAAGCTCTTCCGACAGCGCCATCCACCATGGACGCCATGATCACATCTTTCTCCTCGTCCTTATCGAGGATCAACTAGGGAGGAGGGTTAACCTCCCCTTCCCCCCTGCTTCTCCTTCATGGCTCCCTACCTTGCAACAAAGGAAGGGTAGGAGTTGCTGGAGATAACTTATTACTGCGTGCATGTGTGTGATGTACAAGAATAATTGTCCGTAACGGAAGAATATATATATATAAATATATATATATATATAGGTGTCACGACGAAGTAGTTGTGGCTGATGTCTTCGAG
Source organism: Ensete glaucum (assembly GCA_021527575.1). Lineage (NCBI taxonomy): Eukaryota > Viridiplantae > Streptophyta > Magnoliopsida > Zingiberales > Musaceae > Ensete > Ensete glaucum. Next base: position 15,129,256 of record CM038558.1, read on the forward strand.
TCCTCGTCGAGGTTTGTGATGCTGCTGTGAAATGGTAAAGGGGACCCACTTCCGCCCACTTCCGCACTCTGCATTGCTTTCACTTTGCTTCGGAAACTTGCAACAAATTAAGGTGAATCTATCGGAATTTGACCTGTCTTCATTCTGCACATAAAGCTTGTATCCTTTTTCTTTTCCTTTCTGTGTTGTTCTTAGTTTTTGGAGGAGAAGATGAGTGAGCCACTGTTTCTTTCTACGAGGCAGCATAACAGCTGCAATTGAAGGATAAATCTGAAGAGCTATTCTTAATATCACCATTCTCCAATTCTTAATATATATATATATATATATATATATATATATATATATATATATATATATATATATAGAGAGAGAGAGAGAGAGAGAGAGAGAGAGAGAGAAAGAGAGAGAGAGAGAGAGAGAGAGAGAGAGATGATGATGAGAAATGATATTATTAACTAATAAGGCCAGGCTGGTGATTAAGAGACTTTAACTAGATGGTTGATGATAATTTTAGAAACAGTCAAAATATAATAGATTGAAAGGAAAAGAAAGAAGGAAAATGAGGTTTTAAGAAAAAAGATTTTGCTTTCACAATAGAATTATTAAAAATAATTATTGAGCACAAGTTACACCGGTTTCTGAACAATGCAATGATTCATCATTAAATATTTATAAAGATTATTTTCATAATTTGAAACATGACCTTTTATTTAAAGCGCAAGTGAACAACGATGGGAAGAGGAGTTATTTCATTTGAAATTATTACCAAATGAAATAACTCGAGGCTTTCGATGCATCCCATCAAGAATTATGAACTCGAGGCCGCCGTCATTGTTAATTTCTTTTGGTCAATTCTTACATCGGTCTCCTGATCTGATGCATGATTTAAATTGTTAGTTCCAAACTTATTTCAACCAGTTTCTTTATGAGGTAGATTTAATAATATTTGTAAGGATCTGGTTGTAATTTTTTTAAAAAATTGAAGGTAATGGGTAGCCTAGTTGATACTTTTTTTTTTTTTTTTGATAGATTATCCTAACATCTTGAAGTTAAATTCTACCTTTACTATTTATCCTTCATAAATAAATAAAAAAATCTCTTAAACTTGCATCATCTTATGCTTAGTTCAAATTTAATCGAAACTCATTAATCTTGAACTTAAGGGGGGTGTATGAGTTTAATTATATATTAGGTTCAAAGCTTGAAGCTTGATTTTTTGTGATGAATGATAAACCAATCTTAAAAGGTTCCCATCTTCAATAAATAAATAAGACACTTAATCTAAGACCAAAAAAATAAAATTATCATTTATTTTATTATTTCAGAAAATTTCATTCTCAAAAAGGTTTTGTATATGTATTTTTTAACTCAACGATGGATATATGACATTAAAAAAAAGATAAATTACATGTATCCTTTTTTCAATGTCATATACCCATTGTTGAGTTAGAAAAATAGATATATACAAAACCTTTTTGAGAATGAATTTTTCTGAAATAATGAAATAAATGATTATATATATATATATATATATATATATATAGTTTTAGATGAAGTGTCTTCGTTGATTGAAGAAGGGAAATCATTAAGGCAGAATAGAGGGGACAAAGAAAGAGAAACAAAAAGAAGATAGATAAATTTGGGCCATAGTGTTGATAACATAAATGTGATCAATCTAGCTGTTCACAATGATTCCTTATTTACACAACCTCTCCTTATATCCTTTTCTACTTTTGAGTAATGTACTAAAGCCCTCTTTTCTTAAGCACTTGTAGCCAATGGCTTTTAAAGGCTTGAGAGAGTGAACCCACTTCATGTACTTCATGTTTTGACCTGAAAGGGTGTAACCTGCCTCTGTTTCATTTTAATACAAAAAGTAAATTATGTGATAAATAGTAAAATAAAGGTGCTCCTTCACCACTTGCTAGCCTGCATTTTGATTTATTATCATGGACTGTGATGTAACCGTTCTTATCAAATTTTTTATTTATTATCATTAATTTTTAATTTATTATAATTTAAATATTTCTATTTTTTATTCACTATGAATGTAACATTTATTATTAATTTTTTTATTTATGATCATTAAAATTCTTAGTTATGATCCAAATATTTTGATCTTGAATTAATTATTGAATATTACATAATTAATGATAATAAATATTTTTAATGGGAGAATATTTATATATATATATATATGATTTTTTTGGTTTGTACTCAATCTCAAATCTTAAAGATTTTCTACACTATCGATAACAAGAGTTTCAAGTCGAAAAGTGCTAAAATACTAAGAGAAGTCATTATTGAAATCCTCATAATAACGGGGGTATGTAAATTTTGTTTCTGCATCAGTTTCATTTTGTTTATGTTATGATAGTTTAGAAATATATTTTGATTTTAATTTTTTTTATATTTGATATCAAGCCTTGATTAACATTTGCCTTGATATAAATAAGGTTTTTATTTTTATACCATAAATATGGCTTGGATTTCTCTTTTGAAACTTTGAATGCGTGTTGAAAATCATGAGGATATTAGATTTTTAATATTTTTAGTGAAATGAAACATTTAATGCTTATACTCTATATGAATATTTTATTATATTAATTCATGGTTATGAGTAAATTTTATATATTTAAAATATCAGGTGATTAATTAGGGATTAGCCATAGCATCTTTAATTAATTAAAATTATATATAAAATTAAAATAAGGATCATGTAAATAATTAAACTTGATTAATTATATTTAATACAATAATTATTATCCCACATGATCTTTTATTATATTTATATAATTAATCATGATAAATAATAAATTATTTTCATAATTTACCCATAGCGATTATGAATTGGTATATAATTTGATAGTTTTATTATAAAGATCATTTGAATCTATTTGAATTAAAAATTTAGCCCAGAGTTTATTTTTTATGTCATGAGATTTATTTTTTGGTATGTTTTACCTTAGTAAAACATTCAGACTATTAAGCTTCAAATTTTGACATAAATATTCTGGGTTTTATATAATTTCTCAAACAACTAATTTCTCTAATATCTGATGTGACATTCTCGAATTTAAGAGTGATAACTATAAGGTATTGAAGGAGAGGATTCTCTTCCATCTAAGGTGGATGGATATTAATTATATTATTAGGAAGGGCAAACCACATGTAGTCACCAATACTAGTAATCCAGTGGAGGTTATGTAATATGAGCGATGTGAATGATCCAATCGGCTCAGTATGATATTTATAAAAACTAAGATAATTGTTAGTATATGTGGTTCTATTAACCATCATGATAAGATTCGAGACTTGCTAAAAGTTATTGACGAGCAATTTGTCATTTAAGATAAGGCATTAGCAAGCACCATAATAATAAAATTTTTATCCCTTAGACTCAGTAACATAAAAGATGTGCACAAGCATATAATGCAAATTCAGGATATTACGGCTCAATTTAAGAAACTTGAAGTTGATATGTCAGAATCTTTCTTAGTACACTACATTCTTAACATACTTCTACATCAATATAACCCTTCTAAGATTTAATACAATACACATTAGTATAAGTGGTCAATTAATAATGCCCATATGTGTTTAAGAAGAAGAAAAGCTAGTGATAGAGTTGGGTGAGAGTACATTGGTTGTAACCACTCGCAAGAAGAATAAAATTGACAAAAATCAATCCAATCAGCAAGGAAAATATAGAATACCACCCCAAGAAAGAAGTAAAGGATTTCTTTTGTAAAAATAAGGGACACATGAAGAAAGAATGCATGAAATTTTGATAATGACTTAAAGAAAGATAATCAATATTGTTTGTGTGTTATGAATCTAATATGGTTAATGTTAATGAATCAACAATCTATATTACAAACTCTCTGCTAGGTATGCAAAACCTTAGGAAGCAAGTGAGAAGTAAACAAAGTATCTTATCATGCAATAAGATAGGCTCACATGTGAAAATAATTTGAACATGCATTTTAACCTTGAGTAGTGGCTTTGTTTTAGAATTGAAAAGGGCTTTTTATGTGTCAAGTTTCTCATAAAACTTTATTTCTATTTTCAGACTAATATCATTTGGATATTCCTTTAATTTTTAAGTCATATCATTTAGTTTATTATATAAATCTTATTATGTTGGGAATAGTATTTCGTCTGATGATTTTATCATATTTTCTTATAAGATAAAGATACTCATAGTTCAATGCATGTTTACGCTAGTACTAAAAGGTGTAATATCAATGAGGACTCCTCTATGTTATATCATAAGAGATTAGGACATATCTCTATAGAGAGAATTAAGAGATTAATTAATAATAGAGTATCTAATACTCTTGATTTTATTGATTTTAAGACTTGTGCGGAATGTATTAAGAAAAAGTAGACTAATAAGTCTAAAAAAGGTGCTAATAGAATCAGATATATTAGAGATCATTCATACTGATATATGTTATCCAAACATGGATGCATATGATAAAAAATATTTCATCTCCTTTATAGATGATTACTTATGATATATGTAAACCTATTTGATTCATAACAAAAATGAAGGATTTAATGCCTTCAAAGTCTTTAAGGCTAAACTTGAGAACCAATATTGCAAGCAAATTAAAATTATAAGATCAAATAAAAGTGGAGAATATTATGGTAGATATATTAAGAATGGACAAATACTTAATTTTTTTGCTAAGTTTTTTTTAAGAACATGAGATTGTTGCCCAATATACTATGTTTGGTTCTCAAAACTAGAATGGTCTTGTAGAAAGAAAAAAATAAATATTATTAGACATCATACAGATTATACTTAGCATCTCCAATCTTCCTAAATTCTTGTGGACTGAAGCACTAAAGACGATTGTATATATATTAAACCAAGTTCCAACTAAGGTTATCCCAAAGACATCATTTGAATTATGGAAGGCTGATGCGACATATGCATGTTTGGGGATATTCGTTTGAGGTCAGGATATATAATCCATAAGAGAAGAAACTAGACCCGAGGACTATTAGTGGGTATTTCGTTACATATGCCGAAATGTCTAAAGGTTATATGTTTTATTGTCAATCTCACAAAACTAGGATTGTGGAATTAAGAAACATTATATTTATTGAGGATGAAATGATTAGTGAGACCGATCAGTTCAGGAATATAGTTTTTGCATATGATCATAAAGAAACTCAATCTTCCATATCGAATGATAGATTAGTTATGATTCATAGCACTCCTCACGTTAAAACTAGTGTTGAACATCAAATCATTCAGGTTCCACAAGTTGCTAATAGTATTCTAATAGATCAAATAATTTAGAAATTACAATAAGCTCCTGAACAATTAGTTGAACCATAAGTTCTCTAGGGAGACATTGGTACAATATTAAGAAGATCTACCAAAAATAAAAGATAAGTAATTTCTAGTGATTATGTTGTATATCTATAATAATATAACTATAATATTAGAGTAAAAAATGATCCTAAACCTTTTCACATGCCATAAGTTATAAAGAGGCATAATGCTATGAAGAAGGAGATGAATTCTATGAAGAGCAATAGAGTTTTGGATCGTGTAGAGTTGGCTAATAATGTAAAAAACATTAGATGTAAATGGGTCATTAAGACCATAAAAGATTTGTTAGGCAATATTGAGAGATATAATGCAAGACTTATTGTAAAGGGATTAACTAAAAAAAAGTATTCGATTATACATGGATATTTTCTCTTGTATCTAAGAAAGATTCTTTTCATATCAATTCGATATTAGTCCCATTTTGAGCTTGAGTAGTAATAAATTGATGTGAAAATAATGTTTCTTAATGGAGATCTAGAGGAAGTTTATATAAAATAATATGAAGATTTCTCCTCTAGTGCAGGTGAGAACTTAGTTTGTAAGCTTAAGAAATCTATATATGATTTAAAACAAATCTCTCATCAATAGGATTTTAAATTCCATGTAGTGATTTTTCATTTGGATTTATTAAATCTCATAGATCACTATATATACTAGAAAGTCAGTGGGAGTAAAATATATTTTCTTATTTTATACATATATGATATTTTAATTATGATCAATATAAGTGTTTGCTACATAAGGTGAAATAGTTTATTTCTAAAAACTTTAATATGAATGATTTGGGTGAAGCATCTTATGTCATTGGCATTAAGATTTATAAAGATAGACATCGAGGCATTTTAGACCTATCACAAGAAACATATATCAATAAGCTTTTAGAAAGATTTCCAATGAAAGATTGTTAACAAAGTGTTGCTCCTATTATCAAAGGTAATAGGTTCAATTTTAACCAATGCCCGAAGAATGACTTTAAGAGGGAACCAATGAAAACATCTCATATGCTTCTGTGATAGGAAGCCTTATGTATTATTAGATATGTACTAAATCTGATATACCATTTGTTTTGGGGATGCTTAGGTCATATTAGAGTAATCTAGGTATGGACCATTGGAGAGCTATAAAAAAAAAAAAGATATCTTAAAAGAACCAAAGATTACATGCTTATATATAGACATACAAACAATTTGGATGTGATTGGCTACTCAGATTCAGACCTTGTCGGCTGTGTTGATTCTCATAAATCAATATCAAGATACATTTTTATAATGGATTGTGGAGTTATTTCTTTGAGAAGTATCAAGTAGACATTCTGCTACTAGTACCATGGAAGTTGAGTTTATCTTCTATTTTAAGGTTCCTTCATATGGTGTATGACTTAAGCATTTCATTTCTGGACTTAGAATCATGGATTATATTTCTAGGCCAGTAAGATTTTTTTACGACAATTCAACTACTGTTTTTATGGCTAAAAATAATAAAAGTCGAAGTAAATATATTGACATTAAGTATTTAGTCATAAGAGAATATGTAAAAGAAAAGAAAGTAGTCATTGAGTATTTAGCACTGAATTGATAATTACTAATCCCTTTGACTAAAGGCATATCACCTCTAAAATTCAAGGATAATGTAAAACAAAAGGGATATGGTCCTATTTTGTAATTGTATTGAAACTCTTATATATTGTGATATTTTCTTATATTCATTTGCATATTAACTTGAGAAATTATATTCGTATAGACCAAGAATAAATATAAGACTATTAATTAAGTAATATTATTATGGATATGATTTGATTCTGATTATGGTTATTGGTTAATAAAAAGGAAGTTCAATTAAGGTAGGAATCTTTAGGAGATGTCTTTAATGGGAGTAACTATCCTAGATATTTATCTTAGATCCTTTACTCTCGCCTATAAATAGATATGACCTCTTAGGGACATAACACGATAAATGAGAATACAACATCATATGATAGAAACAAGTGGCATAGTTGAGAGATTACATATCTTCTCTCCATCTTAGTTATGTAAACTAGTCAATGTGAGATTATAGGTTCTCTCTCATGTTCTTATATTCCTAAATCCATTGATCTCGTGAAAAGATAGGAAGATAGGAGAAGGTGAGTCTAGTTATCCTTGTAGATTGATATTATTATAGATATTGGACTCAATGATGGTGCACTTACAGATCATATAAAAGATTTTTTGTATAGCAACATCAAAAGGTACACATTGCAATAATCTTTTATATTTATTACTATTTGATTTCATATTCTATTATAATTTTTTTACATAATAGATAGTATATTTGATTAACTTTGGATCTATTTATTAGCATCTTTCGCTCGTAAGAATATGTTAATCAATTTTTATTTATGATGCATGAATAATTCATCGGTATTATCGATCTATTTTCCTATCCAATCTATTGATGTATAATTTTTTGTGTTTAATCGATAGAATTATTATTTGCTATTGGAGTTTTTGAGGGTAATGATTTATATTGATTGTCTGTTCAATTTGCGGGATCGTATGCATGCGCGAGTAGCAATTGCATATTTCGACCACGTCGAGTAATAAGCTACCGTAGCACCGATAATGACAAATGACGGACAACAACTGTGCATCATGGTCACATGCGAGCAGTAGGCCGACTGCGATAGCATCGTTGCATAGCGATGATCATGCTCAGGAAGTAATCGTGTATCACGGTTATGCATGAGGAACATGCCATGACTAAACTGTTGGTTACATGTGCCTGGCAAGTCAATCACGTGAGTGGTGACACATGTGACATGCTACATGATCTTTTTGCTTATGACTATTATTGACATATTTTCATATTATATTATCAATTGCATATATATTATGATGTCTTTGGTTTTATGCATGGGAATTAGATCGTGATGAGATCATAATAATGAGATCGATTCACCTTTAATCACATATCCTAAATAATTCAGGTCATAGGTTACTTAAGAGGGACATCGAGATAACCGGACATATCGGTATATTATATACCCAATCCATATGATGGAGGTGGCTGGTCTTATAGCCACTTGTGTGGAGACACTAAGGATATAATACAAGTGCTCATTGGAGAATAAGTTCACTAATTGATCCGCTTATAGAATATTATATGGTTGATGATACATAATGTCAGTAGGGATTCCATAGTTCTAGTTGTGTATTTGGTCTTTAGACTTAAGATACTAAGAATGTTTTATTTGAGTGCTCTTTTCTTTGATATCAGACTTATATGTTTAAATAGTTTTAGATATGGTACAACTGATTATCAAGATTGATAGCCAACTTTATGAAGGCAATTGAGTGTTAATAAAGGATCATCCACTCTTGGTATCACAAGAGAAATATTTCATATGTGCTTGCTCAGACAAATCTCTGGCTAAGGTCATTCGAATTGAGAGAGAAGGAAACATGTCTAATGGATTTAATCCCCCTGTATTGTCTAAGGACTATTGCATAGTAGCCTAGTACATCCATAATCGATAAGTTAAGTATATTATTACGGAGATAATAAATCACTATATTAAAAAAAATTCTGATGGAAGCAATTCACGACCAGCTCTATATCGGGCCCAGAGAGTCACACATATATAATGGATGCTTCAAAAAATAGAGGATTGGATAAAGACCCGATTAGCTCATATTCTTATTAGATGAGACTATACATTGATGAGCTCATTGCATGAGGCCCAATTAAAGGCCAAATAAGATTATTGGATAGAGATCCAATAATGTAAGGTTAATGGGTAATTAGATGAAGATCCAATACCAACTAAGGCAGGACCCTAGGGTTTTTCTGGCTCTCTATAAATAGGAGGGGAGGCTAATAGTTAATAGGTTGTATCTTTAGTTGCCCCTCTTATTCTCCTCCCTCCCTCTGTGCAAGAGTTGCAAGACCTGAGATTGTGATTGGAGGAGTATTATTATAGCGATCCATCGTGTGGATACTACTAGAGAGAAGGACGCCTGACCTCCTTTATCCTTTCCATTCAGATATAGAAAAATAATGATATATGATCTTCCTAGGTAAATAATCTCTCACACGATGTAGTTTTTCGATTTTGTAACTTTCTTGCGACCCAATCTTTTATATGACAATTTGAGGGCGTGAGAAACCTATTTTGTTTTGATATTCTACTGTGTATGTAATGCTCTTGCTTAGTTTCCCAACATAAATAGCAACGGCCCGACGGGAAGAGGTCGTACCTAGGTAGCGACTGTGTGCATGCCCAAAGGCGGTGGCTGCATAGGCGACGACCGTCCATAGAGGCGGTGGCTGCCATGCATAAAAAGCAATGCCCACATAGGCGACGATCGTCCTCCCATAAAGGTGGTGGTCATAGAGGCAGTCAAACTGCCAAGAGTAGGGAGATTAGGGTTTCTCATTCGAAAGGATATTTTTACCCTTGTGAAATATAAGAATTTTGAAGTCTAGCTTTTTATTTACTTTTCGTTAATGCCCTTCATAAATTAAAAATTTTATTATATCTTATTGATAGTTCTGCCCTTTGAATCTCATAATTTTATTTATATCATATTAATAAAATTATAATTTTATTCTTGTAAAATTAAAAATTCTAATCGATATCATCGACTATAAAATTGATCAATATGATTTAATTTTAATAGGATTTGATCATTATGACTATTGATTAGATCTAGTTTTGATCAAAATAAGAAAAAAATAAATTTTAATTTTGATCAATTTTCATTGACTAACTTAACTGAGTAGATACTTAGCCTAATTTTGGGCTTGCCTAATTAAATAAGGTTGATTGGTATATTGATTCTTTGATGATGTTCTCATATGATTTATTGATCGCATGTGGTAAATAAAATTTAATTATTTATTCTTGAATATTTATTTGGTTATTCACATACGAAATAATATTTATATTTCACAAAAAGACCTTTCATGATTGCAGTAACTATATAAGTTTTCTTTATGTTGATAGAGTTAGGGCCAGGCCAGCGAAACTTACTATATAGGGTAAACACCAAAAGAATAAGAGGTTGGGTCAACAATAAGAATAAGAATAACGAGTTACTCTGCTGATCCAGATCCACAATAGTATTAGTTGGATTGCTGGGGCACTTCTCCGATAGTTAGTCAAATCAGACTAAAAGCTTTGGAGGTATGATGGAATCTCTTGTTCTTGTTGAAGTCCTATTAGCCCGCCTTTAGTCTTTATTTCTTTGCTTCCAAACTGACACACTGGAAAGGGAAATCCATGTGATGTCTCCAGGGAGTAAGTCTGAGAGAGCATAATCGCAGGCTCGTAGGCAAGAGAGTAAAGATCTAGATCAGTAACCAGAGAATAAAAGCTGGGACAATAAGAATGACAGGAGGGGATCAATATTTAATAATTATTATAGTTATTATTTTATTATTGAATTATTTTATGATAAATTAATAGAAAAAATTGGTAATATTATTTATAATTCATCTCACTGAGTTTTATCTGACTGGTAGTTATCAAAGTAGCCTTGGATAATAAACTTATGAGATATGAATTACAATAAGGGCTTTGTCATTTATAGGATATTTTAGATTGTATTTTATATTCTTGTATTGATCATGTAATCACCAAAGTGACCTGGACCAATAATCTACAATATACATTATAGGATTACCACTAAATGATATTAGAAAATAATATTCATAATGATATATATAATTAGGAGATTTAGATAATCCCAAAATAAAATCTATTTCGAATAATTATGGGATGAGGTAGGATATACTATTTTTGATATCCTTATAGTTTACCATTATATACCAAAAAGTAACAACACTATTCTATAAGGATGGTATCAGTCCTCCATAAATAATTTTATGTGTATACTAGATATATCAATATTTCACCCAAAAGTGAAATAGCAAGGATATCAATAATTTAATATTTATTGAAAAACTCAAGGTATTATATTATTAAAATGATACTTCTTTCATTGTATTCTTTCAATGACCCTATATTTTCTGGAATAAATGGCTTGAGCATATGTAATTTATATTGAGTGAGTTAGACCATGATCATATTAATTGAAAAGGAACATAGACATAATTATTTAAAGTTTTTTGGAATAAATAATTAAGATAATTGATTGAAAAAGGTCTAAAAGACTCAATGTTATGATATTTTCTTATAATATTTAGACTTCAATATAGTTTACAACTAGTGGATAAAAATATTTATATATCAAGTTAAATTTATTGATAAGTCATTAGTTGACACTTTAATGGACGAACTAACTAAAAATGATAGTATTTAAGAAATTTAAGATTATATCATCTATATAGCTGACAAAGTTGTAAGCTAAAGAACATTTATAATGATTAATTGAGTCATTTCCTATAATTTATTATTTTTCTTATTAGTTTGACTCACTTAAAATTTAATTAAGACTAAATAAAACTTAAATGAGACGACAATTATATATATATAGAAAAAATTTAAATTATAATAGAAAAGACTTAATATTTTGAGTACTACTCAAGAAATAGGTAACAGAAAGTTGAAGCGTTAAGTCACCTGAGTTTATAAATACTCTATAAACTCATAAAAGAAAATTCTTCACAATAAAATATTAATTTTGTAGCAAGGAAAGTTTTAATAATAACTATAAGATTGGTTTGAAAGAAAAATATATAAGTCTGACTTTTGTGTGATTAAAATCAAATATTATAAAAAATTATTTTATAATACTTGATGGATTATCTTGATGTTTCAACATATTTACCAATAATAGAGATTCCATTTAATATAAAAAACTAAAAGAGAATGAAATATTCATCGTTATATAGAATCATCTTAAGTCAAAAGTGATAATAGTTTGTATTTATCGCCTATGCCTAGAGATGATTCATTTGATGAATCTTGAGGATATATGTTGTGTTCTTATAATTCTGAAAATTTTTATTCTTTACTTAGAATTGTTAGAATTTTATTTCTCGTTTGGTGATTGTAAACTTAATATAATTTAATAAAAGTTAGTTTTTGAATTCTGTATTATAGTTTATATAGAATTAATATAAATGTTAAGTTTACAATGATCCCATAATTAAATTTTAAAATAAAATATAGTTTATGTTTCTAATTTTTAGAAGAGAGATATTTCATCATCTTATAGATAGTTTGTTGAGATATGATCATATATATCTAATTCATATAAAGTCTCATGTCGTTGACACTATTGTAGTGTACATAAATGAGATTAATAGACAATTAGATATAGAAGTCAAGATTATCATATCTTACAAGGGTGATAAATTTTATGATATTTATAATTTATAAGATTCTTAGAAAAATAAGGTATATGTATTCAATATGATTTACTAGATATGTCACAACAGAATAGGATTGCTGAAAAATACTCTTACTCTTATAGATATGATTAGAAGCATGATGAATTATTCTTTGTATCTAAATCAATATGATAAAATATGTATATCTTAAATATGGTTCCTCGTAAATTCCAATGATTATCCTATAGAGATAAAGAATCTCCAATTCACATAAAAGAAAATTAAATTTAATAATTATTTTTTAGATATTTTATTATTTATCTAAAAAATTCATAGGAGTACATTTCTTATTATCCTAATCATAGTACGGGGATTGTTAAATCTGGAAATCTAAGATTCCTATAAAACAGTAAATTAGTGGAAGTGAAAATCTCAAAATTTAATTTTTAATATAGATGAGATATAATTTGATACTCTTTTATTACTCGAGCGATTGTTATTATTTAAATTATTTAATAATTTGATAAAGGTGAAAAGAAATAGCATTACTAAACTCAAACATAATATTGATATCACTGTTAATAGTTTTGTAGAGCAACCACAATTGACAATTTTGAGAATATCTCAAAGGGAAAAAAATCTATCATTTAAGATTATGTTGTATATCTAAAAGAATCATATTATAATATAAGAATAAAAATATTCTTTATTATTTTCATAAGTCATGAAAGGTAATGATTCTAAAAAAGATAATATGATGCAATGAAAGAAGAGTTAAAATTAATAACCATAATGGTGTCCGATGAATTCATCGAATTATCCAATAATTGTAAAAGAGTCTATTATATAAGTGTGACTCAAAGACAATGTCAAACAATATAATGGTTAAACTTATGGTTAAAGATTTTACTTATTAAGAATGCATTGACCAAAATGAGATATTTAGTTTTCTGATCAATAATATTTTCACATCCTTATTTTACATCATAAGAATATGTAAATAAGTTTTATGATTAAAGATCTAGCTTTATATAGGTTATTCTAAATGATTTGTAGAGAAAATATAAATTGGTATGCAAATTTAGGAATCTATGACCTTAAATAAGCTTCTTTATAATGATATATAGAGTTTCTTGATATTATTACTTCTCTTCAGATTTAATAAAAATACTTTTGATCAGTATTAATACTTGAAGATCAATAGGAGCAAGTTTATTATATTGGTCTTATATATAAATAATATTTTATATTACCAATAATTCTTTGTTTATTATACTAAATCAAAAAATTTATTTTCAAGAATTTTAAGATGGTTGATATGATTGAAACATGTTATATTATTAGCAACGAGATATTTTATAATAGATCTTAATGATTGTTAAGACTATCTCAGAAATTATGTATTGACCGAGCTTTGAAAAAATTTAACATATAGCTTTGTTCAATAAATTATAAAATAAAATTTTAGTCAAAATAGGTACTTTAAAATGACTTAAAAAGAATCAAATAAAGAAAATATTCTTTATATGTAGTTGGAAGTCTATGCTCAAGCCTATATCGGAATAGATATTAATTTTACAGTTAAAATATTGGTTAGATATTTGAGTTACTTAAAAGTGAAAATATTAAAGGATTGCAAAGAAAAATAATCAGATATGTAGAAGGGACGATTATATACTCATATTTAATGATGGTAATTTTCAAGTGTTGTTTTTATAAATTATCTCAATAACATAAAGTCTACCTTACAATTAATATCTATATCAGTTAGGAGGATAATTTATTATTATATTATTAATAATAGAAGTTAATTTTGTGATACTTTGAGGTCACTAATCAAATTTATGAATATAAAATTTTATATTAGGACTTCGTGTCGTTAGACTTAATTGGCAGGTTATTGAGAATATTTTGTAGCATATCATAATAGTTTTCTTTTCTAAGAATAGCAAGTTTTACTACATCTCTATGCATTATGACATAAAGTCCTTAGAGGTTAGAGAAAAGGAGTCCAAAAATAATTAATTTGAATTTTAATATTTGATTGATGATCTATTCACTTAAGAGCTACAATCTCAAGTGTTTTGAAAGAATATGTTCTTATGATTAGGTTTATGAGTAACTCATAAAAGATATGATGATGTATGTTTGAGTGGATACTATAATTGACATTTTGTTTATATATTTAAAGTTATTTATTTCTATTATCCTATTCACGATTATGTATGTATATATTATGGTTGAATATGATGAGAGGATTGTTTTGACAAGATAAATTACATGGGTCATTTTGAACTACATTAAAAAAAGCTAATAGTATTGTGATATATACAAAGAAGTATGACATTGATGATATGTAACCGCTATGACTCAGATTGCTAGTTAGACTAAATATAATATTATTATATTTATTAAATTTATTGACCTATTTTAAAATTCACACGCATTAAATATTTTTCAAATTTTCATAATCAAATTATGTAAGCTTATCTTCAAATAAATTTTATTTATTTATTTTTTTATTCTTAATCCTTTTATATATTACCAAATTAATGATTAGATTATATGATCCTATTTAATTAAGATATATTATGGATATGATTAGATTTTATGATTATTGGCTAATAAAAAGGAAGTCTAATTAATATAGATTTCTTTAGGAGATGCTCTTGATGGGAGTAACTATGCTAATTACTTATCCTAGACTCTTTACTCTTAACCTATAAATAGACATAACTTTCTAGGGATATTATACGAGAAACGAGAATATAACATCATATGATATAAACACGTGACAGTTGAAAGATTATAGATCTTCTCCCCATCTCCCCTAGTCACGTAAATCAGTTAATGAGAGATTATAATTTGTCACTCATGTTATTGTGTTTCTGAATCCACCGATCATAATGGTCATATGAAAAGATAGGAAAAGAGGAGAAGATGAGTCTAGCTCTCCTTATGGATTTATATTATTATAGATCTTGGATCCACCGATGGTGTCCTTAGATATTATGAATTTTATGCTAATATTTATAGTGTAATCTAAATCAAATTAACTTGAAACAAATAAGATATGCCCTAATGTAATAGTGTACTTGGGAGCATTTTTATAATATGGTAGAGTTTATTAGAAAATTAAATTATGATTAGGAGAATAGAAGGTATAGGTATAGATTTACTATTATTAGGTTTTACTATCACACACTTGTCTCCTGTAATCTTATCTATGTGTAATCCTGTTCTACTTAAGTTATTACTATAATACTCATTTCTTTTTTATTCACACCTATCGAGGTCTTCGTTCAATTTTTTTTTTTTTTTTGCCCACCATGAGACTAAGAGTAAAAAAAAAAATAATTAAAATATACCCTATTAGCTAAGATGAATGCAATATTTCCTGGGCAATGAAGCTTGGGAGTTGTAACCCTGGTTTCCAAACAAAACCGACTCCCTTCACAGTTGGCATGGATTTAGGGGTTCGTGTGACTCCGTTGTTTGTGGATGATATCTTTCTAATGCCCCATTAATGAGTAACAAACAAAATCCAAAGACCGATGACGTACAGCATGGAAGCTACCAAGACCAACAAGTAGGTAGGGGTCGAATGCAGCAACGCCTATTTCTGCAGGTACAAAGTTGAGAACCTCAACCCCCATTGGAACTCGGGCGAGGGAACGGCGGGGGGTTGGGTGGTGGGGGGGAAGCAATTGAAGGCTTGTGGGAACTTGCATGGTCGAGACGAGAGGATGAGGGAGAGACAACTGGAAACAGTTCTTTGACTGCAACCATTGCCGTCTTTTCATCCTCAAAAGCTTGGCGTGTCGGCCAATTCGTGCAGGCCAATCCCTTCACGTACTCCTTTCCGTTCTCGGAGAGCAGGAGGACATGTCTCGATGAGAAAAAAGTTCCGTGTCTCTGTTTGTTCATCAGGCTATCACAATTTGGGACAGGGAGGACGCGGTGAGGCCGGCACATGTATGTTGTTTTGGCATCATCTCTGGGATGCAACAGGGGAGCCCAGTGGCATATTTATTAGGGTTGTCACCGAGTTCTGGAGACTCCATCTCGAGTATCAATCTATCTTCGCTCCTTCCTCATCTTGCAGTCAAATCTTCCCTAGCAGTAGTAGTAATAATAGTAGTAGTAGTAGTAGTAGTAGTAGTAGTAATGATGCCTCTTCTTTTGCTCGTGATACTTGTTGTAGCCAACGACGACTCTAGAGGCGCATCGTTGGAAGACAAGTGGCTGCCTTCTCTAAACAAGGAAGTCCATGTCAGTAGCATTCCCAGTAGTACTCAGACCACATATATCAAAGTATGGAATTCTTGCCTTTGGGTAATGCTGTTGTTGTTGTTGTGTTTTATGCCGACGACACCAGGAGAAGGAAAGACCGACGGAAGGAGGAGGCAGCGGCGGATGTCAGAGGCATTGCTCAGCTGGTATTGTACAACACCACCACCTTTCTTTGTCTGTTTTGAAGTCGTAGGCGCTTCTTGGCTTCGGCATAACTACATCAATCGACACAAGACATTAGGTGTCTCTCCTTTCGAATCTTATCGATGCAGGAAAGAGCAGGAAACTCACGATTAGTGCAACGACCACCTCCAAGGTTGGTTGGTAATTCAGGTGGCAGCTGCTGATTCTGTTAGCCCACGTCTTCTTTGCTCATCGTCTCATGGGCCTCTCACAGGGCGAGAGGACCGAGGGGGAGGGGGAGGGGGAGGGTGATGGCAGCCGAGGAGACCTCCGCCGCTCGACCCTGCCGCCGTCTCCCTCCCACCAGCAACCGCAGACCTCCTACCTCGACGTTCTAGACGCAGCAGGAATGGATTATTCTCCTGCAGGTAGAACGCCTCCAATCCACAATTGACAAAAAATTAAAAAGGCTTGATAAAGCTAATGCCAACAGCCTAGGGAGAGAGGGTGGGTCGCAGACAGATAGATAGATGGTGCAATTTTCTTGGATAGATGTTATGGGTGCTGAGAGATTATGTATCTTATCTAAGTTTATATGGATGGATGGGGCACATGAACGTGTATGTTGCGTTCATGAGGGTGAAGAAACATTTGAGAGTCAAAAAAAACTATGAAATATGTTGTTGGCTCATGAGAAACTTAAGATGCTGCAATGAATGCCAGACCAAACGAAAAGACACACACAAGTAGCCATGATGGCGCTTGTAGCAAATAATTGCAATTATCCAAACACCTTATTTTAAGAAAAACCAAGCAGAAATGAGCCCCCCAAGTCCCAGAGGAGGAACCCAAGGGTACACGCCATTGCCCTAACTTTTATTTAACTACTAGCTTCAGTGTTAGGGCATCAAACCAGGACACTTTAACCATGGAAGTTGTTCAGTCAAGTCAATCATCGGCATACTCATGGTGATGGCGGTGCTTATGATGGCGGTGCTTCTTTTCCTCGTCAGAGTCATTTCCCTGCCAGTTTCTCGAATTAGAAGAAGAATAATAATAAGAAGAAGAAGAAGAAAAGGCCAAAAAAAAAAAAAAGGAATAGCCCACACAAACCAAGTCCTATACGAACTGAGCTGAAGATGATATATTTAAGTTCGAAGATGTCTAAACTATAAAAGAGTTTGAATTTGATTCATGACATTGAAGCATCAAATATATTTGAGGTAAATTATGCATAGATCTCAAAACTTAAGATCAAGATTTTATGAACAGGATCCTCACTTAAAATAATTCTTAATCTCTCTCTCTCCTTTTTTTTTCTTTTTTTTTGCATAATTCATTTTTTATTATCTCTATACAAAGCATGCAAAAGGTGTGCATTCGTATAGTGTATGCAAAGAAGAGGGGGATGTCCCTCTTTGAGTAATGTGATTAACAATTAAGAAATGCAAACAATACATAACAGTAGGTTATTGGATATTACTATATCTTATGCACACCATCTGCGCTAGCACATCAACAGTTTATTGTATACCTCCCACTTGAGCAAACAACAGATAAAATTTCACAAAAGTTGCAGCCTTATTATGGGTTAATAGAAAGATCTCATAATTAGCCAAGATACAATTCAACCCAACTTACATACTAAACTCATAAATTCAGATACTGTCATTTGTTCATCACCGGAATCCAATCTTTAAGGAAATGTATATTATCCAACAGAACAATAACCAAAATGAAAGTTGCAATCCCAAAACATAACCTCTCTCTCTCTCTCTCTCTCTCTCTCTCTCTCTCTCATCCTCGTCACCTTTATCAATATTTTGCCACCAAATATGCAGCTACTGACCTGAATCATGACTGGAGGTGCTCCTCTTCCTTCCCCTCTTCATAACCTTATCTATACCGACATATTTGCTACCTGCACATATTGTATCCCTCTAGTTCTTCCACTGTTGCTGATCTTAACAAGGCACATCCTTTGTGCACCTCATTACAAAAAGTAATGCCCAAAAAATACACCTCCTTTTAAACTTATTGATTTCCTTCCTAAAGGCAAGAAGGTCAGATGATTTGCTTAATTGTCTACTTGATTAGTCCTTTCCATTATTGCAAATAAGAGAAACAAATGGACAATTCTTCTTCCACTACCATCCACATAACTGCAAGAAACCAACTTAATGTGGTTGATGCTATATTATATATGTATTACTTTTTTTATTATTTTCTATTGTGCTGCACCGTTATGTTTTGTATGCTGTATTATTTCAAATTGCGCTATTGTTTACTTTGATCTTTTTCTTTTGGTTTTGTTGTTTTTGTTGCATTACACCTGAGGTTATTCTGTTTTACTCTATTGCTATGTTGTAGTAACCTTTTACCTTTCCTTCTTCCAAGATAAACAATGAATAAAATGCTTCTAACCCATCTTTGTTAACAGAAAGTATTCAGCTCACAGCCATAGTTTTGCCTTATATGTCATTAAAAAGAAAATATAGTCCAGCAAAGCATTTATCTAAACAACATGCACTTTACTTTTGCACTTTGTTGTAGTTGTGAACCAGCCAATGAAAGCAAAAGCTATGCCACAAGTATCTTGCTTGCTTAGAAGAAAATAGAAGGTACAAGACATAATAGATAGGAACATTGTGAAAGGAAGCAGCATAAAAGATATATTCAAGTTTCACCACAAGAAGACAGTCAAAAGTGCTCCAAAAAAAAAGAAATGAAATAAACAAAAAAAGATTATCACAAGGTTCGATGATCTGGGAGAGAGAAATGAGGCGGGAATGGTTGATCATTAGGTAGGAAGCATCTTGATAATTGTGTTGAGGCATATAATCTAAAACTGATCCAATTTCTATCAGCTTCTAAGCCAAATCAACAGAGATTGATCAGACTCAGCCAGAAACATTAAACTTGGTCAGAGTAGGCCAATTTTGGGCACTTTTAGTTAATTTGACAACCTTGAAAGAACAAAAGAGACAGAGAGGAGGCACTAATCACAACCATATGAGTGAAGGAGAAAATGAATGTGGAGAAAAAAAATTTTCAAACCATGACTATGACCATGAAATCAGTTATATTACTCGTTGACGGCTTTAAGATCTACCTTTTTCCAGTGCTTTTGCACTATACGAGAGAGATTGGACTGAGAATCTAGAGAGATACCACAGCAAGCAATATATGAACAGTAATTGAGGAAGTTCAAAGGTACATGTAAGAGGAAAAAGGAGAATTGAAGACAGAAGGCACTTCCAAGTTCATTTTTGAATATTTAAGCTTATTTCTGAAGATAAATGTTTCGAGTATAAAGAAAAAGGAAAGTGGAGTAATTTGCTCAACTTTTGACGTGTAACAAACACTATAAGGTAAAAGAAGAACCCTCTAAAAGTAGCATCATATGTTGTACCAAAACAATTTCTATGGATACATGATGATCTGGCTTTCAATCGTTGGGCATCTATATAAATAAGCCAAAATGAACAAGATCATACAATTGTGTATGAAGAGCGGCTAACTTTGACTGAATCAGCTGATTCTGCCTTACCATGGCCAATTTCTCACAGGATCTACAAGCAGAAATTGGTATGCAAAATTTGCACAGGATGATACTGTAAATGTAGAGTTAATGGAAGGCAGGAACAAATGCAAGTCAAGACAGAGAAACACTGTCCATCAAGAGGTTATGCATGAAGAAGAATACATGATCAATCACTATCAAACAATAACAAATGATCATCGCCAGTCACAGCAAACAGAACAAGTGAGGACAGAGGTGGTAAGAGACAGAGGACTTACATAGCTAGAGCGGCCATACCCTTCACCTTGGTCAGCACCAGATACAGGATTCACATAGCTAGGGCGGCCATATCCTTCACCTTGGTCAGGATCATACCTGCTCGGCCTATTATACCTCCCACTCTCTTCCTGGTCACCGCCGTAGACGGGCCTATTATACCTCTCAGTGCCCTCCTCATCTCCTCCAGAGACGGGCCTGTTATACCTCCAAGTCCCCTCCTCGCCTTCACCAGAGACAGGCCTCTGATAAGTTGGCTTCGGATTCGACCCATAACCGTACTCATCGGACTTGTACTTGTGACCACCACCAGATCCGTAATCGCCACTACCATAGCCACCACCACCAGATCCGTAATTGCCACCGCCATAGCCACCGCCACCACCACCAGATCCGTAATTGCCACCGCCATAGCCGCCACCACCACCACCACCAGATCCGTAATTGCCACCGCCATAGCCGCCACCACCACCACCAGATCCGTAATTGCCACCGCCACCAGATCCGTGTTCACCACCGCCCTGGTACTTGCTCCCGTAACCATATCCTTGCCCAGCCTCCTCCTCTCTGTAGGGCTTGGTCTGCTCCTGCCCATACCCGTATCCGTAGGAACTATCTTCGTCGCGCTTGGGCAACCCACCACCATATCCAGATCCGTGCTCCCCGCTGCCACCATACCCATACCCTGGCTCGGATCCGTGATCCTGAAATCCAGGCCTGGGCTGAGGGCGGCGACCGCCACCGTAGCCACCAAAATCACCGACGCCTCCACCTCCCTCGACCTCTTGCTGGGGCCGGAAGCCGTAGGCCGGCTCCGGCTTTGGCTTCGGGCGGCCATAGGGCTCGCCGTAATCGGAAGCCCCGTAGGCAGAGGGGACCGAGCCGGAGGAGTACTGAGGCCTTGCGTAGTCGACGTTGGAGTCCGCGGAGGAGATGGGGTAGCAGATCTCCTCGGAGGGCGGGAGGGGGCGGCCAAAGGTGAGGCTGAGATCGTACCCCCCGCCGTAAGGCGTCGGATCATACTCGTCGAAGTCATCCACCGCCTCATCTCGTGCTCTCCAAGCGGACGCCATCTCTCTCTCCCCTGTCCTCTCTCACGAAGAAGTCTTCTCAAATCCAGGCGTAGGAATGGTGTGGAAGGTGGGGTGTTCGTCATATTTAGAACGGTGACCGGGCACGTGGGCGTATTAAGCATCACAGAGGCCTTTGTATTTTTAGTAATTATTAATATTGTGGAAGTCCTTCAATTTAATATTCCTGTTATTATTAGTTGGGCCAATTTTTGCAAAAAAAAAATCTTATCTTTGAAGTTTTCATAACATCTCATGTTTAAAAAGTTCATACAGAACAGCCCCAGCTGTATAAAAAAATTTATCCTCAATCTTCAAAATAATTTTATCATAATTCTTAGTCACCCGATCAATTAATCCCCATCCTTTTGTCAACTCTTGTCATGATCTAACCCTCACTTAAAAGTCATACGCAACTAGGAGAAAATACAATCGACATTATAAATCCATAATGATAATAACTATTTTAAAATAAAAATATTCAAGTGTAAGATAGCTAGGAGAGGAAAGATGAGCTATTGATTAAGATTAACGGGTGATACTATTCAAATGTAAGATAGCCATGCATCAGGTGCATGGGGGTAGAGGCACGATGAGAGCGATGATGATAGGGGTAAAATGATTATTTTGAAATAAGAAATGTCCTATATTTTTTTAAAAATTTTGAACATTTTATGAGAAAAACTCAGTTATATATTTTTTTTCATAAATTTATTCTTGTTAATTACTTTTTTTTTTGTTTCCTTTATTTTTTTTCAGACCAAAAATACGAAAATCATGCCCCGATACATTGCACACGCAAAGATGCGAAGACGGGTAGTGTAGAATTTGTCCAAATCAGTAGCAATTGATTCCGGTAGACCTTAGAAATTTACCATTAGATCTTATATAATATCTTGGACGCTTTTTTCAGAAATTTTTTTTTTAAAAAAAGATATTCCTGTTTTAGTTTTACCTAAATGATGCATTTGTTTAGAACAATGTTAAAAATTCTCACCATCCCCAGTGATTTTTTATTAGTTATAATGTTTTCACCTAGTATAATATTTTGGCCATAGTATTTTTAACAAACACAATAAAAAAATTATAAAATCTATTTGAAGACTGATACAAATAGATTCATAATCTTAATCAAACCAATCTCAGATCTAAAAAAAATTATATTATAATGATCTATGGGCAATGACAAGTAAAGATGTGTAATATAATATCATTTAAATTATTTGTTAATAGTATTAGTATTTTAAATATATTAACAAAAGCACTGTAACAATATTGCAAACGTGCTGTAAGAGAGTCAAACTGAATCAAAACATAATAGAAATCATTTGATATATGATTCATATAAATATTTATAATAGTTTATAAATAATATCATTCAAATAGGGATAAAAATTGATTGATCATAGTGTTTTGAGCAGTACAATAAAAAATACTATAAAACTTACTTGAAAACGCTGTAAATAATCGACATGGACTCTTAATCGCAATAAAATGAAGTACAAATCTAAAAATAAGATATCATCATAATTTATAGCAATGTTAATCAAAGAGATATAATATGATATATATTTTTGAATAGGTTTATGATATTTTTTGATGCATCAATAAAAACATTATAATACTATTAAAAATATTATAATAAACTATATAAAAATACTGTAATGATCCAAAAGTAGTTTAAAAACTGATAAGAAACTGATGAAGAAAAATAGCATTGTGATTGGAGTTAGGTATTCTGAATATATTATTCGTCACCATTTGAAAAATAAACCAAAACAAGGAAAGCCTTTTTAAGAAAACAAATAAAGAAAAATCATCCTAATATCTTTCCGTTATTAGATAATGATAAAAAATAAATATATTATTACAGCATTTTTAATAAAAAGAAACACCTTAGATGATCCGAGTCTTAGATACTTAATTTCTAGAACGTAACAGAGACCATAAATTAGGATGAGTCCATAGATTTAGGTAAGGAGAATCGCCATTTTGCGGCGAGGTTGAACCTAATTGTTATCAGAGCGCATTAATGTGACTAGGAATTGTGAACCGAGAGACCAACATGTCAATATATTATGATAATTTCCAATTATTAAAAGGAAAACTTAAAACCAAATAAATAAGCTCAAATCAAAATATCAGAATGCAAAAGATAACGACTTGAGAAACAAATTAAATTACAACTGATTCTTAATTACGGCAAACTTTGTTAGACACATCCTTACGACCTACTGGAAATTGAATCATTTAGTGCCATTGTACAGAAGCATACGGAAGGTCCTCATACCCTTAAAATTATGAAATCATTGCACATAAAATACAATGATCTTATTGCTAGAATCACATATACAGACGAAATTCACATTAACAGTATAACACAAGAATTTTGCCTAAAAAACGTTCATAAAAAGCAAAGATGAAGCCCATCGGGATATGGGTAAAGACAGTAAGTTCAGGTAATAAAGCGCATACTATCTAAGCCACAATAAATAGAAACAAAAAATAACAAATTCCCAAGGACGACAAGACGTTCTTAGAGCACTTGAAAACATCCATGCAAAGGATCCCAAATTGTTGGGACATTCCGAATTGTAGTTTGCTGTGATATACGCTTACACATGAAAATTATTAGTTGACCACTCCAGAATGGGCCACGACACCCTTTAAATCAGGATAATTAACAAAAGAACTGGAGAGCATGTGCAGTCTTTATTGGATAAACCCTACAAAAATGTTAGATGCAACGTACGCTTCACAGTAACATGGAGTGTGGATTCTCAATGTAGCCTTTAAAAGCTCTCAACCACTCGGCACCAATCGCACCTGACATTAACGAGGTAAGAGAAGTCAGAATTTGCAGGGCCAATTCCACCAATTTGCACACCGAAAGCGTAATTGGGCACGTACCATCAATCACACGGTGATCACAACTCAATGTGACTGACATGAAGGAACCAAATTCAAATTGGTCAGGAGGAGC
The DNA here is from genome assembly GCA_021527575.1 of Ensete glaucum. Lineage (NCBI taxonomy): Eukaryota > Viridiplantae > Streptophyta > Magnoliopsida > Zingiberales > Musaceae > Ensete > Ensete glaucum. The sequence continues at coordinate 15,154,152 of CM038558.1, forward strand.
ACCACCAGGGAGCACCCTCCTCTCAGCTGCTCCACTCAGAAACAAATTCCACCATCAGTATGCATTATTGCTTTGCAGATAAACATTCTGAACAATTAAAAAAAATACCGGATCCAACAGCCAGAATGGCTGATTGAGGAGGATTTATGATGGCACAGAACTGCTTGATACCAAAAGGACCTCCAAGATTTGACACCGTAAATGTACCTCCCTACAGAATAATTTTCACCGAGTTCTTAGGCATAAAGCTACTGCTGCTAGATCATTACAACTATATTTTGATACCTCGTAATTTTCTGGTTTCAAGCTGTTCTCTTTGGCCTTCTGAGCCAAATTCTTCACTTCCTCTGCGATTATAGACAGTCCCTTCTTGTCTGCATCCTACAAAAATCACATGCATGTTAAAGAACACATAATACAAGCACTAAAGCCATGAATTCATGCCATTAATTACCCTAATAACTGGAACAAACAACCCATTATCTGTCTGGACAGCAACATTGATATTAACATTGTTGTACCTGCATCAACAGAATTATGTCGGGATGAATATATAACTTAATCAAAAGATAAGCATTTGAAAAGAATAATATGAAATTCAGGAGTTTTACTGTCGAATGAAGTCATTCATCCAGGAACTGTTACACTGAGGAACTTTGCGAAGAGCCAAAGCAGCTGCCTGTGATTTAGATGTATGTTCAGAACATATTCAGAACTGTTGCACCAAATCATATTTTCAAGACGAGAAATTTCCATGCCTTGATGATAATGCAAAATATGTCAAGCACAACAAAGAACAGGCCAGATAATAAAATTTCTGATCAAGATATATATACACTTATTCCTTGCGAGAAGACAATGAAATAGATTGGATATTCACAATATATCTTTCCACATTGAAACTACAATCAGCAACTTCTGTCATAAAACAAAGTTAAATTGGATAACAAATTATACGAGAAACAGTAAACAGACTCAAAACATTAAAGAATTTGGTTAGACAAACACATGCTTAAATGCATATTTAAACAAGAGACTAGGCTACACAAGCACAAAGTTCTTTATACACCAGTGCGATGTTGCATCACACACCATGGTTTGGCCCTGTGAGAAAGGACCAGTGTCACCAGACACATCAGTGTTGGACATGGGCACACTCCCATGTTGACTGTGATCTATGGTCCATCAGCCTTTAGTACTACTTCCCCCTTGTCATAGCTTGAAATTCATAATTTGCTCAATCAAGTGCTCGAGCCATGTCCTTCCATCTCTCGTTCATTAGTGTGAAGACAGCCATAAGCACGTGAGTCACCTCCATAACTCAACACTCAGGAAAGACACATACAACATGGATATACCATAGTTCCATAGCACATCATTCAGACCTCACTGTGATACCACTAGTCTCTAATTCTAGGGAAAGAAGACCAAGATAAAAAGATATCTTCGCTACTGAAAAAATAAGACAAGACTACAAACCTTGATAAAAGAGGCTTACAATACTTTTTATAGGCTTAAAAACCCTAAAGTATGTTAGGCTACCATTGTTCGCTGCTAGCCTTTCCACATTTCTCTATTTCTCCAATATTGTTTAAATATTCTCTAATTCTACCTCTGCTTAATTACTTAACTAAAATTTGGTGAAGTGCCAAAATGGATACCAAGCCAAAATTTTAAACCTTGGGCTTGTATTACACCAGCAAGAAACGCTAAGTAAGAAAAACAATGTTTGCAACAAGGTTCACTTTGCCGGTCCATACCGGTGTACTGACTAGCTATCAATATGATACATACCTAGGCGCATACCAACATAACATGTGTCAATATGCTGGGGAGTACTAATGATATTGTTAAATAACCGAAAATAACTCAAAAATACTCAAAAATAGAAAAAAAAATTAGATTAGGATTTTTGAGTTGGAAATAAATATAAATTTAGTATAATTTTAGCAAAATAATCTAAATTAGGAAAGAATAAATGATACATATCTTTTTTGGACTTTGAGAAAAAGCTTGTGGTACGTTTTGGATCGTCCTTCCATTAAAATTGAACTATCTATAAAGATGATTTGAATCATTAGATTATTTTTTAAACAACTTAAACTTTAAGATCCAAATGAATCAAATAATCAATCGATGGATACACCTGGTTTTACCACCAAAAAGAATAACGAGACTCCATGCTCTGTGTCTACGCCGTGTAGGCTCTGTCGTATATGCTCAAACGCCGTGTAGAGTCTGATCCTTGTGACCCACAAGTGTCTAAGGTGGCTCCTGAGGCAAGATGATTGTGCCATGTATTGGTTTAGAGCATGGAGAATGTTAAAACTTCTACTTTCGCCACTGATCAATTGCTACATTTCGTAAGATCAATCAATGTATTACTGCTCGGAGAAGCAAGACCAACTATCATCATACTGTTGTTGGCCATAAGATTCTCTATAATACGACGATTATGAATACAATGAGTTTTGCTCTGTGTCTACGCCGTGTAGGCTCTGTCGTATATGCTCAAAATCCCCCTTCCACTTTCCCTTCCGTGTATAAACTTGACCAGTACCGCATCGAGCTCCATGATCAGAATCTTAGGTGGCATGTGCAAAATAGTGCTGCTCGATCCATGCACCACCCTATCGTCGATCGAAGCGATTGAGAAGGTGTCTCTTCGCCTGACCCGATTCTTTCCAATGGTATGGCTGATACTACAGCCTCACCTTTGCCTTGGCATGCTAGGAGGACGACTGTGGCAAAGAAAAAAGTTTTAGAACTCTTTCCTGAGGTTTAAATGGTCATATTGATCATTTGAAATAAGCCCTTGATCGGTGATGGTCGAAATCCAACCGTTACCAACCAGTACAAGTCGATAACAATCATATTTTGACCATTATCTACTGATATAGACCCCATAGCGCCCGATATAGGGTTATGTAACCAGTACAGCTTGGTATAGGGCGGTCCGCATACTAATCCCTTCTCGAGCTGATATATACCACTTATACCGAATGGTATAGCTCGGTACGACAAACCCTGGTTTGTGATCTAGATAGAAGATAATAACATTCCTATGCTTAAAAATAGCAAAGAAAAGGAAAAAGCCATTTCAACCATAATCAATCCTTGCATCATTACTCAAACAGATAGATGAACTAAAACAGAAAAAGAGAAGGACGAAGACATGTGAGCTCAACAATATTTCGATTAGGCATGCAATCCTTCATAAAATGTGTCTTTGATCAGAAAATACATATTTGGTCATGTCAAACGACACCACAATAACAACACCCAAAGTCCTTGGTTAGGAAAACACAGGACACTTCAAGTCAAACGAATTCGTAAGGATAGTAGGCATTTCCAACAATAGTAAATTCCCTAATTAATTTATCTCTTGTGATAAAGATAGAAAATATTCAATTATATAAGAAGAGCAATTATCAATGATAATGGTCTATTCATGTTGTAGTCTTCTGCAATTTTCTCAGAGCTCCATTTATTGTAAGCAAGTTGATCATGATCAACATGGTACTGTCCAATGATTTTGGGTTTGCATCAGACATGATAGAACCACTACTATAACAAAAAAATTGAGTTATAGTATTATAGATGAATTCAGATAGGACACCATAATCACTTTCTTTATTCTTGATGTTGAGTTCTATATGTCTGATCTTGAAGTAACCTGATGTTATTTATATGTACATGACCCACAATAAGGAGTCTTACGTGATCAATATATCAAGCTATTAGGATTAATTTGGATGTAATTGCTCCAACATCATCACAAAACAGCAGCATGTCGAAAGATGGTCCCTCTCATGTGTCAAAGAGGGTAAATGGTCATTAGAGGTTTGCGAAAAAGAAACTTATAACAACAAAAAGAAAAGAGACGAATGATCCATGTGGTGCTTAATAAGAAGTCTCTCATCACCTTAAACCAAGGTTTGACTTACTCCGTACGATATCGATTCATCTGTATCAAGATGGTATCGGTACCATGGAACGCAAAGTGCATACCGCCCGGTATATTAAATATTTTTATAGTATAATATAATATATTATATTATATTATATTATATTAAAATATAGAAAAAAAGAGAAAAGGGGCGATGTCGCCTCGATCTTTCTCCCCGCGCGGGAGAAAGAGCGCTCGTGACCCGCAGGCTGTGACCATGCGCGAGTGAGGACGACGGGTCTGGCGACTCACGGGCGGCGCTAGGTATTCTTTCTCCTCTTTTCTTTTTTTCTTCTTTTCATCATCTTCTTCTTCTTCTTCCCTTTTTCTCGCTCAATCGACCGTCGACGATCGATTTTTCCCTCAATCGACCGTCGACGGTCAATTTTTGGCGGAACCGCCGGGTAGCGAGCGATCCGCGTACCAGCAACCTGATGGACCGATATGTACCGCCCGTACCGGGCGATACAAGTCAAAATTGTAAACCTTGCCTTGAACCACTTAGGTTAGCCTTGCATCCAAAAATTACAATCAAAATCCTGAAAACAATGCTCCTCATATATTCTGTGCATATTTCTTACCATGTCAATAGAATGCCCATGTGACAAAGCACAGACAACCTAGGTGTTTCACACCTCTTATTATGTGGCCTAATAGTCTTGAAAACAACCACTAACAGGACAACAAGCAAAGTTAGCAATGCAAGCTCATTAATCATTGGTATTAAAGCATGCAGCAAAACAGAAAATCATAAGATTATATCTAATAGAGTCTCCAACTGAAGAGCAAAACCTACAGATAGACATTCCCTAGATTGCATCAGAGAAATCAACACAAGGCAGAAATTTTTATCAGATCATCAGTATCAAGGGATTGAAAACAGAAAACTGACAAGGCACCAGATGCAAAATCAGTTGCTAGCTTTAACTTGGAAGAACATCAAACAATGTGGAATCATCATGGCAACTGAATTCTCAAAAGAACATATTTTGCCACATCTTGCTGAGCATGAAATCCTAGCCGACCATTGCAAAATTACAATCAGAAGTATAATGTATAAATTCACAAATAATATATCACTAGATGAAATTTAAAGGGAACAAACCTTTATGACAAGGTCATTGACTGATATTCTTTTACCACCAGAAGTCTCTTGTATAGCGTTAAGTTTGCTCCGCAACCTGAGGGAAGTCTAAAGTAGTTCATACTCTGGATTATCTTAATTGCATCCACTTTCAATGAAACCAACATTCAACAAACAATGGTACACTATCAACATTAAATTACAGCAAATTGATACTTACTCCATAAGCTTGTCAACACGGGTGTCTACTGTTAAATAGTAGTGGGGAATAGTTTGTTTAGACAGCAGCAAGCGGGAAGCCGTAACCTGCAAATTTGGACCGTCAGATATGAACACAACAACACTAGTAAATCAACTAGGTGAGAAGATTGAAGGACGGATTTAGTTACTTTTCTTATCTGGGAATTTGGAAGGTCCACATAATCCAATCCTTGAATAGCGGCTGGACCCTTTGCCTTGGATTGAGCAGAGACATCTTTTTCTCTAGATGCTACATTCAATCAAATGCAGAGTCATTTTTACAACAATACCAGAGATATATGAAATGTTTTATCATAAATATGATTGTGTTATGCATATAGAGAAGTGCATGACTATCATGGTCTCCAAACAGTAAGATAACATAATTGAACTTATGACTGCAAGATATTCACATCTTAATTGTTAGTGATGTCAATATGGTGTTGGTGGATAAGGATTTCTCAAACTAATATAAGAGATTCCTTAACCAGATGACAGCAGGAGCAAAACCTCTACAACTGCTTGGCCCATATTTTTCATATGATGAGAAGTGGTGTAACTCAAGTCAGTGGACTACAAAAAAAGAGCATAAGTTGAAGCAGAAAATCAATAAAAGAATAAGGGAAGTTTATCGCTACAAGATACAAACCATCAGCATTCAAAACTGAGATAACTTGACTATGGTACGAGGTCTTACCATAGGGTATCAGTAGTAAACTTAGCATTTGCTAGTTGAATAAAAGAATTAATTTAATAATAATTTTAAATGGATAATGCAATTCACCAAGAGAAGTGCTTACATGTTAACCTAATGTCAGCCAAGATCTGCAAGGTATGCAATGTAGCACATGTTGCATATGCCACAGGCCACACAATGTTACAAGATATGGTAGTATGTGGCCATGATTGAATTTAGTGCAAGCACTACAAGATGATATTAGTGCCCACAAAGTACTTAATGTTTTATGAAACAAAGTACCCACTGAACAATATTCATGTGAAGACTTCAACACTGCATTAATATAAATATAGTCTCTTCTCAAAAATCAGAGTTATTTCAGCTCACCTTTCAGTGTAAAACACCTGGTGCATAAGCTAAAAAAATATCTCAAAGAGCTAGAGATTCTTAAAACTCACAAAAAAAAAATTGCTGCATAAGAAATCACAACACAAAATAGTACCACACAACCTAAATAAGCAATGGGAGAAGTCACCCTCTTCTCTATCAAGCACATTACTTTTCTGCTCGAAAGGCTTCATTAAAGTTAAAAGCAAAAGTGGGACCTGTGCACCAAAAGACCACATGTACATGATAGTTAGCTCAAGTCAAATGGATGAATGGTAGCACGCGTGAGGGTTAGGCTTCTAATTTGCACTTGCACAGCATGTGCTTGCTATTTAGCTTATAATATTTGTCAAATTTTGAATATTAACCAATGTGTTATCCACTAATGTTGACTTCCTACTACTCATTTGGCCAAAAACAAGGCTCCAATGATCTAGGCTGCTAAGAAACTAGAGGATAACACTAATGTTGACTTCCTACAACATTTGAAACATTAATCTAGTGATGGTGTATCAAACCCTCTTACCAAAAGGTTGAGGGTTTGAAACCTCAACTGACACATTTTGGAAGGTATCAGCTAGTTTAGCTGGTAAAGATCTTGACAATTTATCGGAAAGTCCTGGGCTCGAATCCCGCCTTTGATACTCACCCTTTGACAAAATAAAAAAGTTTCATCCTTATTAGCCAGTGTGGGACAGTATTTACCAGTCCATTGCTGAACCGCCACACAAACCAAAAAATTTTGCCCAATACCATTTCATATCGGGTGCATAAGCCATAATGATTACCATAAATGTACTTGATTATAAGCTAGACTCATTGAATCCAACCAAAATTCATGAAGATATGATGACATTCATTTGATTCTGGCTACATGGGATCTAAGCAAGAATACATAATTTTAACCTATACTTGCTTAGATCTAGACTAAATCCAGCCTACATTTATGTAGTTTTAGCCATGGTCCATACTACTCCATAGTATATTTGCACGAATCTGTTTTACAATTGCATAGGAAAATCCAAAAAAAATATGACCTAGATCCACATGGATCAGACATAGAATTGCATGGATTAGACATGAATCCAACCTACATTTGCATAGATCTAGCTTGGAAGCAGGTCAAATTTTCAATATCAAGTCTAAAATAGAGAGGCTTGGATGGTTTTCCTAAATTTATTATGGAGTATAATACGATCATGCGTAAAGAATCCCAAAGTACAAAAAAGTTCTGAATCTAGGATATTGGTTGATCATCCCCCTTTCTTAATTCCCCATTGCCACACTTCTCTAATGATCAAGGGGAGCGAGATGCACAATGGTGTAGAAGTAGAGGGAAATGGCATCACGAAGAGAAATCAAAACTTATTTCAGATCCATGGCATGATATTGCTGAAAGATTCTTTCAAAATTTGAGTTAGTGTAGTGGATGAAGCAATCATCAAAATAGCACTCAAGGTGGATTTATAGTTAGATAGCTAATCATCAATTGTATTAAACATTTGAAAAAATAGTGAGAAACATGTTAGTCCAGCTCTGGCTGATGAAATTCTAAAGAGTAGTCTACGTACGACACAATCTCCTCAATTTTCTGGGTTGGCATACCGAGGCATAAAGCATCTATTTTGTATGTTAGTCGAGGTGGGAAAATAACCTGACTAAAGTACCATTAGCCTAATAAATTTCCCAAAGTGATCAAATGTCCACTGACCAAATCCACCAAGGTACCCAAGAGATTGGACAAGCTTTTTAGGAGTTAAAGTCAGAGGATCAAAAAACCATATGGCTAAAAAAGAAAGACCAAAGGGGAGAACTTGGTAACAGGCATCTAACCCTCACATCCATGATAATTATGAGGATTATACAAACAATGTTGATGAGGACCCTGATATTACAACTAATTCTTATATCACCCAAACACTAATATATGCAAAAGGCCATGATATATTGACATGGATTTAGTGGTTCTCCACAATATGAGCATAACAATGGTAGTGGTAGTCAAAATGGTATTCGACCATCTTTGTTCAGCTGATCCTTCAATTAGGCAACCCAATGGCAGTGGTGCTCAGGTTTTAAATGAGATCCTTCAACAAAATGCCACTACTGAATAGTCATTTTTGATCTTATGTCTTGATTATTCGACATTCCCCCTTAAAGTGCGAAACAAATGAGGATCGAGGGATGCTTACATGGAAGAAAGATATTGGATCACAATAGCAAAGTCATTCAACTTCAACGGCATTGCTATACATGCAATTCGAGAATCTTACTACCCCCACGGCATCCACCATTCAAGAACGTGATCCAAAGATAGAGTCACCTACTTCGTATGAGATTTCTGCGAAGTATCACAATAAGGAAGACGAAATTGGAAATTTGATAAATAATTTAGCAAACAACGGGAACCATAAAGTGTGGTCCTTGTGTGATTGTTGGCCTGATTGAAATCAGGATAAGCATTATCAGTATCCTGACTTTTTGTAACAGAGGATCATCTTCCATAAGATGGATAGTACACAAAATCAAATTCAAGGCAAATGATATATTTAGCAGTGGTGAATGACATTGGGAAGCGCTATGTATACAAATGGTGACTGTTAACAGCACAAATCTCAAGATTGACAAACAATTGTTGGACACGTGAAGACATCTTTTTTCTGGATACCATGAACTGCTCGTATAGACCTTATGCTGCTAAAGAACATTGGGACATCCCTACAGTGAAAATAATAGTGGCAAAAGCACAAAGCATCATCTATTTCATTTATGATCGTTAATAGGTGCATGCATTGATGAACTCACATAAGGGAAGTATCTAAGACCAAAGTTCACATAATTTGACAAAAACTTTATCTCCATGAAGGCCATCAAGCAGATAAAGATTGAACCAAAGACTATGCTGGCATACCCATTTATTTGGGTGCCGGCATGGACTGGACTGATGACAGTCCAGCCACTGACCAGAATGGGTCTGGTACCCAAAATTGCATTTCATGGTCCGATGTGTTTGTACATCCAAAAGAACTCAAATGAGTAATTATACCACGTAAGCATACTCATCATGAACACTGTGTTATTAACAGCAAATATGCTTCCACAATGATGAATTCCAACAGAGACATACTTTTATCATAATGAAATGTAGCAATAGGTCCCACTTACAGTATTACTCATGTATTATAAATTACATTTCAACTATTATTTCCAAACATTGCCATAACTAACTCAATATGGAGCAAAGAAAAATCACAATGTCTCAAATAACTTAGACTACAATCTGTTGGCAATGATCAGCTTCACAAACTATAGCATCATAGTGGGACAGTTAAAAACTGCAATCAGTATTCAGTTGGTACATCTTTGCAAGGCATACATTGGCAAAACATGCAATATACTAACATTCATGTGAATGAAAGGAAAATGTGTAATTTATCTACTGTAAAAGTTGGAACACTAGTTCCCAACTAGATTGGGTTTCTACCAAGGTTCATAATCTTATAATGTACCGGCGTAGCGATCAGTTGTCAATATGGTACGTACCGAGCGTACTGACACATGTTACACTAAGATACCAACCTGTACTGAATGTACCAGTCATCTATTGGACTGGTACATACCGAGCGTATCGAGCTATCATGGACAAAAATATAAAGAAGGTGCTCGATGTAATGCTCATGTATGTTCGTGTCTTTCGGTTTTTGTACATGTTTTGTACAACAAGTAGCGAACTTGCAGTAGGCTTGACAGCCCTAGTTTGGTTAGCTTTCGTGGTCAATTTCGGCTTGTAAATGAGAGTTGTGTCATGTGGACACTTGTGAGGACCTCGATCTGTAATGGACCTTGATCCTTTGTGTGTGACCGTTCAAAGTGTGTAAAATCCATGGCTATAATTTGCACTGGCTATATAAAGTGTTTTCTAAAGTGATTGTTTGTGGATCCCGTGAGAAATACTTTCACTAACCCGTTTTCTCTTTTGTAGGTCCTAACGGACCTTAGGAGGTTTCGGGGAGGCTAACATTTGCGGATGGTGCCGCACAGCTTAGGCAAAACCAATTAAGTTCGTGAAGCACACGGAGAAACGCTTGCCATTCAAACGTGGGGGACCTAACTGGGCTGCATTGAAGGCAGTCAGCACGCGCGACAGTTTGGGGGAAACAGACATTGAGATGTAGGGAAAGAACTCGTTCAGAAGAGCGGGCATCCAAGATTAGCATTTAGAGGAATGGCCAACCCTTCGCGCGAGAGGCACCACGAGGACAAACAAACTAGAAAGAATGCATAATGCTTAAAGGTTAAGATGGCTGAGTTCGAGCTACGACTCAACGTTGGTAACCAAGCTTGACGATGGTCAAGGCAAGCAGGGCACTTGGTAAAGGATGTATTGCGCAACAACCGAAAGAGTTGTGCAAAGCTCACAGAAGTGAGGGGAATTGCTAACTCGAAGAATTCGGTACTCACGTAAGGGCTTATATGCGGACGATGGAGTGTTCGTAGCTATCCCACGACAATCGAAACTCAGCGCCATGGAGCATTTAAACTTTCTCTTCGGCATGGAAAGGATACGTCCGTAGGAGGCTGAAGTGTGTAACAAGTTCAACATGTTGCTAGGCCTTGAAAGGTGCAGCAGGAGCTGTATTGGCGAAGAGTCGTAATCTAGCGAGCGTATTTATGGGGGCAGAACAATCCACTGATTGTTTAGCAAGACGAAGTAGTCCAAGGGGATGATGATCTCCGAAACATCCAGAAGGACGAATGCAAAGACGAAAGTTGCTCCAACATGACGGACATCCAGGAGGGATAGGTCCTGGTTCTCCAGAGGGAGAATCATGTGCAGCGGACCGCACATGTTGAGGAAGAGTACCTCAAGACAATATCTCCACAAAGCTCAACGGATCGAGTGAGTGGCGAGGAGTCGTCGCATGCTCTCGAATGAGGTAATGCATTGCGAGATCAAGTGGGGGGGGCAGAACAATCCACTGATTGTTTAGCAAGACGAAGTAGTCCAAGGGGATGATGATCTCCGAAACATCCAGAAGGACGAATGCAAAGACGAAAGTTGCTCCAACATGACGGACATCCGGGAGGGATAGGTCCCGGTTCTCGGAGGAGAATCATGCGGACCGCACATGTTGAGGAAGAGTACCTCAAGACAATATCTCCACAAAGCTCAACGGATCGAGTGAGTGGCGAGGAGTCGTCGCATGCTCTCGAATGAGGTAATGCATTGCGAGATCAAGTGGGCGAGCAATCCATGGTAACATCATACGAAGGCACACTTCGATGTGAAAATCGGACTCAACGGAGGGCTGACCCAAGGAATGGTGGGTGTGAAGGCCACCATCAACTCAATGCAAATTGAGGAGCGGAGTAACTTGGGTGGAACTTGGTGAAGTATCCAAGTCGCATTAAGGCAGTCAATGTAGAAGATGGAACATGGAAAGAAGGCACGGAGCTTTCCTTGGACAGAAGTCAAGGACATGAACTATTGTAGAGGCAAGAGTGAGATCATGTCGTTCCATGTGTTCTTCATTATGACAGAGCGGACTCATCTTGCACGATGCCAAAGACGAAGGGAGCTTCGAGGCCCATGCACCTTGTCTTAGAGATGCATTTGACGGAGGAACTAAGGTGATTCAACTTACGATGACCAAGTTAGGATCAAAAGGCCTTAGCACGGGGCAAGAGGATGCAAAGGCGGGCACTCTTGAAGAATATGTCACAATGTTTTCATTAGAGTTGTCATGAAAAAAGCGGTGCGCAACGGAGATTGTGCTTATGGGGGATATAGGCCCAGAATCTGAACAATGGTGCACTAATTTTAGCAAAGTCGGGAGACTTCAAGAGCTACTAGGCGAGAGACTGTTCTAGAGCGATGCTTCGTCCGGGTGTAACCCGAGAATGGATGGACGAAGGTGAATTGCCAAAAGAACGAACACAATTGGAGGTGGCGGATTCCCTACGATGTGTTGGCAGAGGCCACACATAGACAGATCGTAGTCCGAGATCATCACATAAGAATCTGAATGCAATTGAGATGTCACCAGGAGGGGACATGGTGAAGCGAATCGTGGTGGAATAGTTCGAGGCAAGACAACACACGCGGGAGAAGTCCCGTGAGGGACGTGATCATACGGAGGTATGATCAGGATCTACTACGAGTTCCACTTCGGTGAACAACACAACGACAAGAAGGGCTATGGATTCAAGGAGTGAATATCATGGTACCGCAGTGGCGGGTCTTCCATGTGAGAGCATCAAATATTGCATCAGATGAAAGCCTTGGTCATCAGTATATGGGGGCTGTGTACCACCGAGGAGAATTTCGAGTGCAAGTATTAGTGAGTCCCATGGGGGGACTTGATCATACAGAGGTATATTCAGAGCGGCTGGAGAGTTGGACTATTTTAGTGCTTATATTCACTTAAGGTAGCCAGGCAAGTCAGAGGACAAGGCCGAGTAAGGAGTGCAAACACTTCGGGTGCTTCAGAAATGTGAGCAAAGAGCAGGCGAAGATTAGTATCCAGCTCGATGCATGAAGTACAACCTCGAGGAGGCGGGCAAAGTCAAGTAACTTTGTCTTCTCAACTCCTAAGAGAATGAGTGAAACCGAGTACCCCAGTTCTCTTATCTATCTAGAGAGGAGCTCTACACAAGTTCAAAGATCCTTCGAATAACCTAATGGAAGATAATAGTCGGCAAATCCTCACCATTGATAATCAATGCTACTGAGAGTATATTGTCCGCTTCATTACCCAACAGAATGTCAATCAAAAGCGAAAGTGATGCGAACATACTTGGGAGCGACAACTTTATTGAAGAAGAATCGATGGGCAAATTTTATGAAGGAAAGATCTCAAAAACTTCGAAGTCTGCGAGACAATGCTCATTAATGCTCCAACAAGCATCCACCCAGTTTAAGCGGCATGAGACGTTTTAGATACTGACATAAAACAAGGAAGGTCTTTTCCTTTATCAGGAGGATTCGCAAGAATTAACAAGGATCAGCACAACTCAGCTAACCCCACACCATAGTCGGTCATTGGTGAGTTAAAACAGCATAGCGGATTAAAGTTCGACTACTCAACGACAATGACGAAAAGCAGTTGGGAGCCAAGAGGCGTGTTGCAACCATAGCAGAAAATTGAAGATCCAGCAAAAGGTGAAGAGATGCAACAGCTTTAACGAGGACGTCAAATTAATAAGTGAGGGAGAATGTCACGGACAAAAATATACAGAAAGTGCTCGATACAATGCTCATGTATGTAATGCTCATGTATGGCCTTCTCAGCCAAAGAGGATGAGGACACAGACGAGGAACAACCCCCCAAATTCCTCTCACCACTCTGTCACGAGCAAAAATATAAAAAGGGTGCTCGATGTAATCTCATATATGTCTATGTCTTTTAGTTTTTGTACATGCTTTGTACAAAAGGTAATAGGCTTGCAGTAGGCTTGGCAGCCCTAGTTTGGTTAGCTTTCGTGGCCGATTTCAACTTGTAAATGAGAATTGTGTCATATGGACACTTGTGAGTACTTCGGCCTGTAATGGACCTTGATCCTTAGTGTGCGACCGTTCAGAGTTTGTAAAATCCATTGTTGTAATTTGAACTGGTTATACAAAGTGTTTCTAAAGTGGTTGGTTGTGGATCCCGTGGGAAATGCTTACTCTAACCCATTTACTCTTTTGTACTTATGGAACCTTAGGATGTTTCGGGGAGGCTAACCTTTGCGGATGGACATGCGATGGTGCTGCACGACTTAAGCAAAACGAATTAAGTTCGTGATAGAGCGGTACGATACGATATTGCAAACCTTGGTTTCTACAGCAAATTATCTCACCGACGACAGTAACAAGTTATCACTTGCTCTCGATTCCATCTGAGGTTAACTATATGCCCCAGTAATGAGTAGAACATCTATGTTCCAAGACGGTGTCATCTAGCTAACTCTATATTTGATTGACCATACATGTATAACTATGAAAACGGAAGTTATGCATTAGAATTTAATCAATATATATGTTTTGGCAATATTAGAAAAGTTTTTCCAAACTTCAACACTATACATGCTTTAGTAGTGCAATTAATAGCTAGACAATTAAATCATACAATCACTTTCCTTTTAAAAGATTTTGATAAAATGCTACTAAAATGTCTAAAACCAACTCCTAAAAAGATTGCAGGTTCTTTATCCACAATTACAAGCAAAATAATTATCATGCTATGATGATTCACCATTCTGTATGCCTCCATGGAGCAAGTAAAATGGTAAACTAGCATCTAGCAAAGCATCTATGAAATCCTTATAAGAAATAAAATACAGGATGATGAGCAGCATACCCAAATAATCAACAACATCTGCCTTCACAATCCGGCCATCAGGACCAGTACCTTTCAAACTTGAAAGAGATACCTGTGTAAAGGGAAACAAACTGAGAAAGCAAACAACAAAAGGTAATCCAGAAATTAATGCGTAGAATCAGTAGACAAGCAAGTTTTGTTAGGGTCAAACCTCAACAACTAATTTAATAAAACAAACGTCTCACATTGTTATCTTCGGCCAACTTTCTTGCAAGGGGACTAGAGAAGATCCGGTCATCCGAACGAGAAACTTCTTCAGTCTTTGAAGCATTTGGTTCAGCAGCCTTGGTAGGGCTTTCATCCTCCTTTTTAGATTGGGAAGGTTCAGAGGGTGTCTTAACTTCAGTTGGAGCAGCAGATTTCGAAACACTGTAATCTTTAAATTTTTCAATATCACCCTCTTCCTCCACAATTATAGCAATTGCCTGATGACAGATTGTATTATCAAAGTCATAATGTATAGAAGTAATATCAGGTCATGACAGTCTGATCATAATATCAAATGGTTTTAAAAAGAATCATACAAAGAATAAATTAAATTTAAGCAACAGCAGAAGCACAGAAGACCGTGATCATTATTAAATCATCAAGGTGACTATTTCTAAATCATATTCCATGTTGAACCTATAGTTATTGGACAATGCCCTGTTTAATTTATTGCAATTGGTCAAATGCCACAAAACAGATATAGGAGACATGTCTACAATGTAGTATTTATTACATCAGTTTTCCATTGAAGAGAAACGACGAGGGAAAAAAAGAGAGAAAAATAAAAGGAAAGAATGACAATATTTTTTTAAATGAATTTGAAAATAGTAAACCAATTTTTAGTTTTCAGAAATTTTAAGATAACTGAAAGTATTTTAAAAACATATGAAATTTATTTTTAAAATAGTACAATTGAACATCTGAACTATTATTTTATTTTGTAAGTATACATTCAAACATTTTAATTTGGCCAAAACCCCATAGCAGTAACTATCATCTGGATCCTTTTAGTATATATCCACCCCAATCCAAAATTAGAGAAATAACCAGGTTAGGCGCTAAGATCCATATCACACCCAGTACTCCATACCCAAGTTCCAACAATATAGAGAATAAAACACAATGCTTATTTTAAAAAATAATATAGATGTACAAGTGAACCATTATTGTAGGTTGCAAGTATATAGTCAAACATTTATATTGGATCCATAACCCCACAATGGTAACTATCATCTCGATCCTAATGGTATCAATTCACCCCAATCCAAAATTATACAAATAACCAGGTTAGATGCTAAGATCCTACCACACCTGACACACCATACCCCAAGTTAAAGCAACATAGAGAATAGAACACAATACTTATAAGACTTTGGTGTGGCCTTTGAGATCATCACCATCCTTTAATATTTTCGTTCATATCAAAGTAATATACCAGCATGTTTTCATCTTTGAGACTATATGTAATACTTATGTAACATAATAGTATGTTCTAATATTAAGACTAATCACCATGCTACAATCATTATTAGAGCGAAGAAATCCAATATCCATATGTCACCCAGACGACAATCCACGTAAAATAAACCATAGTTTTCTCTTTCATTTTTACTTTCTAACCCTTACAACTAGGTTGAATGACCTGCAAAATCCAGAACCAAAACTACTTAAGACTGGTTGATGTAGATGCAGCCTCAATCAATAGAGGGAAATTTATCAACCTAATCATCCATGGATTAGTGATGGATGGCTATGCAAGACAAAACATTACGTGTCACAAAAAACTTGTAAAAACTCCTATATTGGTCAAACCAACTCTCCACTTATAGCATCTTACTTAAGGCAACTTGTACCACTTCCACCACATTAAGAATACCTCTTCACCACAAAACAGCAATATTATACCCAAGGTTCGCCATACCGGTCCATACCGGCATACCGAGTTTATCTTGGTATGGTATGGTACCCGGTACCGAGCAGTACACACAGTATATATCACTCAGTATAATAATAATATAATATCATATCTTATAATATAATATTAATATAATATAATATTAATTTTAAAAAAATGAAAATAGACGAGGTGTCGCCTCACGTCACCTCGCGGGAGAACGACGCCTCGTCTCCTTGTTCCCGTGCAGGAAGACGCCGATTTCGACGGTACCGACGGTAGCGAGCACTCTGCGTACCACTATCCTGCGGACCAATATATACCGCTCATACCAGGCGGTACAGATCGAAATGGAGAACCTTGATTATACCAATGAACTCCATCTACCAATTCCATCACTATCAACAAAATAGATGAGATAACTCAAAATAAAAGCAGATTTGTAATTAACCATCCACCTGCAACATGTGATGATCAATGCTTTGTCAAACTTAACTAGATTTTATTAAGGTTTTAAATCAAAAGACACTATCATCCAAACTCATTTGAGCTCCACCTATGTCAATACCTTCTAAAGTCCAAAGTCTGAGAAAATATTAGTAACAAACAATTAAAAAATGAAATCTCAAATTTAGTTCTGGTATGGTTGAAATGAATTAACTAGCTATTGTTAAATAATCCCGATATCTGACTAAAAATAGTAGCTTGGTGAATTCCCAAGGGTAGTGAGGCGGTAAAGGTACAGACAGGTAGAAAAAACTACTGCTCTTTGTTTTATAGTCCTAAAATGGTTAATTCCCTAAAGCGATGACATACTGTGCATCTCTGAAAATCACAGAAGAAATAAATGAATAGGGCCACAGTACATATAGCAATTTATAAACAAATTATTTGCTCTATCAATATCAAAAAATTTCATGAAAATTTCAGTATTCCAAAAAAATAATGAAGACTTTCCATCAAGCAACAAAAATACACGAGACCTATTAAAGTTCATCGAAGCATACAAGAACACTGACGACAAACAGAGCAACAATAACAAAAACAAAAGATGAGAAAAGGCAAGCATGTTAAAAGAAGGGTTATAAAAAATGATCAACAGTATAATTGCACAACGGTTACTCCTTTGAAACTTGGGTAGCCAGGGTTCAAATCACAAAAACAACCTCTCTACTTGTAGGGTAAGGTCGTATACATATTGTATACCCTCTTCAACTCATCGCATTAGCAGAAGCCTCATGCGCTAGGTTCGCCCCTTTTAAATGATGCATGCAACACTAGAGCATAATTGTTTAATGGAAGTTATAAAACCCACAAATTAAAGGGAAAAGCTATGAGATTGGCATTGGCAATAAAGATAATTATGCACTATATATACAAGTACCTCCCCAACTTTTAGATCTTTGGACCCATCCCCATGTATTATCTTAGCAATATAGCCTTCTTCCATGCACTCCATCTCCACTGTAGCTTTATCCTAATCAAATAATGATTGAAGTTTACAGAAATAGATATGACTAATACTATGAAACTTCAACAAGGAAAAGTAGGTTTCTTTGCATCTCAAATCCACTTACAGTTTCCACTTCACAAAGCACTTCACCTGGCAAAACTTTGTCTCCTTCCTTCTTCAGCCACCTTGCAATATTTCCCTACAATGGGAGAAAGCATTGAACAAGTAAATACATGATCTATAATATCAGATGAAATAGCATTTAGTGTGTTATATACCTCAGTCATGGTTGGAGAAAGTGATGGCATTCCAATTGTTTCATGAGGAGGCAACTCTAACCATATAATGAAATATCAAGTGTCCATTATAATGCCCTCAATGTCATTGTTAGAAGCAGGCTTATACTTAACGTACCAGTAAAAATATAAAAAACACAATGAAAAAAGTACATAACCAGTACAATGAAATGAATTCATACAGATAAAAGGTACCATCATATATAGATGCAACGCTAATTGAAAGCTCATTCATTTGGCTTTTGCATTTTTTTAAAACTTGTATGGAATGCATGAAGTCCAAGGAAGAATTTTGTCCAGTTTCTTTTTATATAAAACAAGGAAAAATTTCATACTTTGCTAGCTTTCACTGCAAGCAGACCCACTATATGTTAAACATGTTTATGTAGAAAAAGAACAAAACACATAAGCATACATATGTTGGATAAGTATTTTTGTCTCATTTTTCTATATGGCCTTGACACAGAAATTTAGTTTCAACTTACAAGAATCATTTTCAAATAAATTTTTTTTCCTGCAAGAACTTGTCATTTTCCAAATATCACAAAGAATACGGTTTTGAACACTGATTAACAATTTCTGTATAATTTATATTAGAAGAAGCACCTTGATGGAGTGTGGGAAAGGTTCATCTACGTAAAAGAGTATGAGATAACAAAAATAACTGAACCAATTAGGAGCACAAATGGTTATTTTATCCTAGTCTCATTAAGTCACGTTGACTTAGCAAAGTTTCAAACAGATAGGAAACACTGAAGCTATTGTAACAGAGGTAACTGGTCAAGAATTACACTGACCTGATAACCTATAGTTGCCATACAGGGAAAAGGTGTGTTATAGGACTATTTATTGCAAAGACTATTCTGAGACCAAGATCACAATCTTGAAACCAATCGGCATTGGCAAAAAGAAATAAAAGAGAACCCTTAGCTTTTTTTCATTATAGAGGTGTGGCTATGGAATTTCTATCAAAAAAAGGCCAAATTTTCAACTCACACTAACAAGCCTTAATGGGTAAATTTTGTGCATTTCTAACATATGCAGCAAATAACCAAAATTTATCTTGTCTTCCAGAATAATCACTCCTCTATTATTTATGCATGTAACCAGCCACTTCAATTAACTACCCAACCAAACTTCTCTTCAGGTAGCACATAATGCTTTGGAAAGCTATAACATACAGGAAATTGCTTGCAGCATTCTAAATTAAGGCAGCAGTAGCCTCCACAAGAGTATTAAATGTCAAGTGCGATGCAACACAAGGATTCTCATACCGATCCATACCAGCATCCCAAGCTCAGCTTGGTACGGTACGGTACCCGGTGCCGAGCAGTATGCACAGGGCATACCGCTCGATATAATATAATATAACATATACATAATATAATATAATATAATATAAATTGAAAAAATAAAAAGGGATGACGTCAACTCGTTCCTTCTCCCCACGCGGGGAGAAGGAATCGCCTGCAGGCGACGGATCGCGGAGGCGACAAATAGCGTGAGGGAACCGGGGAAGAGCAACGTGCGAGGGAAGCGTGGGGAGAAGGAATCGCCTACGGGCAACGGATCGCGGAGGCGACAGATAGCGTGAGGGAACTGGGGAAGAGCAACGTGCGGGGAAACCAAGTTTTTCTCCCTCTTCTTCTCCTCTTCTTCATTCTCCCTCCCTCAGCTAATACCGATCGAAATCGACCGCCGATGGTCAATTTTCAATCGATTTTGGTAGTACCGCCCGGTAGCCAATGGTCCGCACATACCGATCAGCCACACACCGCCCAGTACGGGACCTTACTGCCTGATAAGGCAAACCTTGGTGCAACGTATTTGGAAATGGTACATGATAGAATAGTGGTAATGCCAACTCATTTGCACTGCAATATGATTACATACAATAATGAAGAACCCCAAAGAGGTGCTTCGGCCTACTCTTCTATGGCCCACACTTAGACCAATCCCACTCTATGACATAATGGGTTGGTTAACCAAGTCAGTCCAAACATTTTATGGCAAGCCCAACCTTTCTACCCAAGAAAAATTTGAGAGTTCTCGTTTCATGTCCCTTCAACTTTCAATTACTTAAAGATTCTTTACCATAGACAAAGGACAACAAACAAAGTGAATTGTTAGTTTTGCCATTCATCAAGCACATGGCAAATCAAAAACTTCAGTTGCTTAAGTGCACAGCAAGTGCTATGTTGCTTCTCTTCTCAGTTTCCTAGAAAACGACATTTAATATACAACATTTAGATTTTAAGGTTGGACATCATCACTATTCACATAAATTTATATGATAAATTCTGTTCTCTATGACTGTTTAATAATTAAATCATTGAAAATAGTAAACCACTCAAACACATGACATGTATGTTTGGCACTATGGCATACGTAATGGCACTCCAATACTGGCCCACCATGGATATCTTCCAATGTTCATGCTGTTCCCATTAGATGCAAGGCCTTAGAGAATTGGACCTGATAAACATCAAATGACTCATAAAACCATTTTCATATTTGCATTGGAAAAGAGGAGATGCAATTAATTACAAGAAAAGGACTTTATTTGTGTTTAGTCTAGTACAATCTATTTGCATTTAATGGTGTTTGTTAGGGCAGCACAATGACTAAGCCAACAAGTCTAAATTACAATGCTGGTGAAGAATACTCTACAACAGTTGGCCTCACATACAAGGCACCAAGAATCCTAAAGTAAAGCATGTAACACTATCCTAGAAAAAGCAAAGCATGTATCACACATATGGTAATCAATATTTAGCACAACATTTGCCCAAACTAGCAATCGGCCTTATACCAATGTGACATTGCAGGAAGCATGTAATCAGCTAAGGTACAGCCCATAAAACACATGCAGATGCACAAATCAATGTCAACCCAATAACAGCTAAGCCAAGATGTCAAGACAAGACAATACTGAATTTGCAAAAAACATTGCAGCCTTTTATAAGCTAAGTAAATGTATTGTAATATATAGATATGTATAAGATTCAAGATTATGTTCTTCATATATTATCAAAAGAATCCAGTTCTGTGCTCACTAAAAATAGATGTATCCCTGTATACATAACAAAAACCTAAATATCAAAAATAAACTGATAACAAGTAGAACCAGAATTTGAACCTGAACTAGTTGAAAAATGTCTCCTTGTAGCTACCTGCACACTGAAAAATATAAAAATATTTATAGTCCACCCGATAAGTTAAAAAATATTACAAAGACACAAGGAATACACAAACCATGATAAAGCATGGTAGAAGTTCATGCCAGCCAAAGTAGTTCTTGTTGTGGCTTTCTGGTAACTGTTCGTCCTAACTGATTCCGAACAAAATGCCTATAAAAAACAAGACTATGGATTAGGCCAAACATTCAAATATATTTTATTGGAAAGTATTTTTGTCCACAATGCCTTCAAGAGTACAGAACTACATTTCTTCAGTCAATTAAGTCAATGATCTTAAACACAAATTAACAGAAGACTTAGATTCTTGATTTCTTTCTTCCACTGAAAACATGATAACTCCTTGATACATCGGCATAAACAAACAAATAGTTGATACCTTTGGGCCGATGGTCACTTTCACCGCATCATCAACATCTTCCACACCCTGAAGCATCGAAGCACGAGCCTCAACCCCAAATCTGATGTCCTTTGCAGCATAGTTTCTACTCCTGCCAAGTCTACTTCCAATCTACAGCCACAGACATAACATCATTACTTTCTAACACTAGATATTCCAACACCAGTTATTATCAGTAGAATCCATCCTTCTAATCGAAGTTGGTAATCAAAACTTTCTAACACTAGATATTCCAACACCAGTTATTATCAGTAGAATCCATCCTTCTAATCAAAGTTGGTAATCAAAACTCTATTTGAACAAAACAATCAAATTATTAAAAACGCTAAGATTCTAATACAAAAGAAATTGTCACTATTAAAAGATCCAGCCTCCCACCTGTCTGCCGCGGCCGGTGACCCTAGCAAACCAACAGAATAACAAGAGAAGAGACAATAAGTAGGATGGTCACAATCAGAAAAAATCGTACAAGATCCTAGACGAGAGAGAGAAAAACGGAGAGACCAAAATCTCACCGGGCTTTGAGGCGAGGGAGAAAATGGCACGATACATGGTAGAATCGAGGACCAAGGTAAGCAATTGGGGATTCAAAGAGCGATAGGCGAAGCGAATAGCTCCTGGGTTAATCTAAAGGCTCCTTTTTCCGGGTTTCCGTGGAAGAAACTAAGATTTAACTTAGGAGAAGGATTAGCTATGCTGTTCCTCCTACGTGGAGAAGTCGGGAAAGCCGCTGCTCCCACATCGACCCGATGAAGTGCCCGAGATTACATAGCATACCTTAAATCGCAAATCTATAGCCTCAAACTGAAATCCAGAATTATAAGCAAAGATGAAGATCCCGAGAAGAAAAAGAATTTCATGTCAGTAAACGAAAAAAGAGCATCAAATGTCAAGCAAATTTAAAACAATTTCCTATCAATCCAATCCAAAACTGTCGGTTCAATTTAATGGACGAGATGCCAGCAGTAAAGGGGGAGAATGGACCTTCCGGGAGTGACGGATTATCTGGAAAGCGAGCGTCATGACGGATCGGATCTGGTCGCCGCCGCCGCCGCAAGACGAAGCTGTCACGGAACGAGAAACCGATGAGACCATTCGATCCGCTTCGATCGATGCACATCACACCCAAGCCAAGAATGAGATCGCTCACCGGTAAGGATATCAGGAATGAAGTCTCTTGCGGCTCCGGGAAGACGGCTGCCGGAAGAGGAGACGAGGACGGTTTATAGGAGGGTGGGAAGAAGAGACCGGCAACAGAGAGAGAATGGAAGAGTAAGGGTTTGGTGGCGAAATGTGACTAAAAAACGAATTTATATCGGCCCATAGGAGAATATTTATTTTGTTTTTGTAATTAATAAGTAGGGGAAAAAAAAAGCGAGTTGGGTGCCACTTGGTTAATCCTAATGGTCAAACAACCCAACGTGCCCGTGGTGTCGGGTCGCTGCCCGTTTATGAAATGGGTCAAGATCCGAAGCACATCGAGTCAACCTATGCCGATCACGGATCAGAACCGCAATCCGACCCGGTAATTTCACAGCCCAAATGAATGGTAGGGATCAGATTAGCTATAATGCTACTAGTATTATTTACTCCAAAAGGGAAGCGAAAGTCGCATTACAACAGTTATTGCAAGTCCTCGCTCGCAAATACGGCGTCTACTCCATGCGCGGCTTATGTTGCTTTGTCTTGTTGGGGATCGTCGTCTCCCTTGGCGGCGGGCGGCTTGCGATACGACTCCTCATAGTGCTTGGCGAAGACCATGGCGGTGTCGGCGAGCTTCCTCAGGTTGGGGACGCTGTAGTTCTGGGCGACGTAGACGCCGCAGGCCGCCCCCAGCAGGAACGAGAGGCTACTCCGGATGATGGCCATCCGCTCCTCCCTTCTCCGATGTTTCAACTTTTGGTTTCATATATATTCTTTATATATAGCGGTGACCCCTCGTCCAAGAAACTATGTTGCGTTAACATCTCATCTTGTGAACAAAGCTACCGAACACTGGCAACCACTCTAAAAAGTTTATTCTTTTGTTATTATAAAGGCATCTTCTTAGTGATTTATTTGATATATCACTTCTGATCAATTTTGGATGTTCATCTTAAATCGATTAGCTTGAATAAAATTCCCATAGGAATCCGGCGCTTGTTGGAGTGCCGTCCACTCACAAAGCTACAGACAACATGTAACTAACGAGGCTACCAACAACAACAATACTAGCAGATGCATTTAGCTTTTCCATCAGCCACAGCTTTCAAATCAGAAAGCTAACCAATTAGCTGGAAAGAAAGTGTGCCTTAATCAACTAAGCAATTATTCTATAATTCATCTCTCCAATGGCAATCTTCATTGTAGATGGGGGGATGTATCGATCATTACTGCCAGCAGTAGCAAAACTTTTTAACTCTGTGGCTTATCACCACATCGGTACCAGCCTCAAGAGACTAAAGTTCAATACATTCGGATATTAGTAATCCATTCCTCCCATGCCAGGTCCCATAGCAGGGGTATCCTTCTCATCCTTTGGAAGTTCAACCACGACAGCTTCGGTGGTGGTCATCAAAGAAGAAACGCTGCAACGAGTAACAGCTTTAGTTACAGCATAGATCCTTCTTTTACCAACGTCAACAACTACTTTTAAATGTTTAGAATGACAAGGAATATTCCAATTGACCCAAACAAAGAAACAAAACTGAACCAATGGAAAGCCCATGTACTTACCTCGCAGCATCCACCAATGCAGTCCTAATGACCTTCAATGGGTCAATTATACCTGCTTTCACCAGGTCAACATACTCCCCTGCATGTAGTAAAAACAGCATCGAAGTTTAGATGGTGATGCAAGAAGAAAACCTTATATTAGGAAAATCAAGTGTGTGATACAAACTAACCTTTGGCTGCATCATAACCAAGGTCAGGATTCTCTTGTTCCAACAGCTTGCCAACAACCACAGCCCCCTCTACTCCAGCATTGGAAGCAATTGTATGCACTGGAGCCTGCAAGTTCACAAGGGAATGGAACAGGATCAATTACAAACGAGAAAAGAACAGATACATGATCATGTATATTTTACTGAAGATTTAGAAGACCAGTCTAGGACCTTCAAAGCATTCTGAATTATTTGGACACCAATCTTTTGGTCAAAGTTGGCAGTCTGCAACTTATCCAGCTCTCTAGATGCATAAAGAAGTGCAACACCACCACCTGAATAGAACAGTTTATTCATTGAACCCTGAATGGAGAACAGTCCGTCATAAACATGAACTAGGAGTTACCTGGTACGATTCCCTCTTCAACCGCAGCCTTTGTTGCATTTAAAGCATCCGTGACTCTGTCTTTTTTCTCACCAACTTCTGCTTCACTTGCTCCTCCAATCTGTATAATTCCACAAAATCCGACAGCCAATAAAGTTCATGAAACAGCCAACTAGGAACTACTAGCGATAGTTGTGCACACAGCACATCACTAACACAAAGAATATATATCACCATAATCAAATATAGATAGTTCATAAAATAAAAATGTTTAAACCAATAATTGACATGACACTATATTAAGACGCCGAGAATCACATGATAGTGTAAACGACACAAATGTTTTGACCCAATATATTCTGATTATTTTTGTTTCATCTGTTTCTGTAAAGCAAAGTACATGACAAACAGCACAATGTAAGGAAACTAAACTATGATCTAAGCACGAAGAAATGTACATACTTTGAGAACAGCAACTCCACCAGAAAGTTTCGCCAACCTTTCTTGTAGCTTCTCTTTGTCGTAGTCTGATGTGCTTCCTTCAATTGCA
The DNA here is from genome assembly GCA_021527575.1 of Ensete glaucum. Taxonomy (NCBI): domain Eukaryota; kingdom Viridiplantae; phylum Streptophyta; class Magnoliopsida; order Zingiberales; family Musaceae; genus Ensete; species Ensete glaucum. Next base: position 15,179,881 of record CM038558.1, read on the forward strand.
GATCGTATCTGTCACAAAGACAAATGGCAACATTTGGCCAGTATCAAAATGATATCATGTTAAATTATAATTGTCTTGTTTCTTAAATATTAAGTAGAACATAAGGGCACCAACCTGCTCACATCTCTCTTCAATGGCCTTTTTGTCACCGGCTCCATCAAGAATTACAGTGTCATCTTTTGATATTGACACCTAAAATATTTACATGTTCAATGTTGGTGAAAAACTAAGAACATAATAGTTTCTCTAATATGATCACCTCCTTAAATCAAATCAATTGATAATGATTGCAGTAACAAAATTAATGCAAATTATGTAAACGGAGGTTTTTAACTAAAGAAAAGAACCAGAATATCAAGAAAAAATTGTAAAGCAGTCAACACAAATTGGAAGCTACAAGAATATGAGACCCTTTAGACACCTCAGTTAAGTTTGAACTTGAATCCTTTCTTGTAGGAAAGAGGCATAAAGAAACAAGAGCAAGTATTAACAGATACTAGTAACAAAGGGCAATCAATCGGACCTTTTTGCACGTGCCAAGCAAGTCGAACTCAACTTTCTCAAGGTTCATACCAAGTTCTTCCGTTATAACCTAAGGATGAAACAGTTATTCTGGCAATATCATTTACTGACCATCAGAACACAACAAACTTGAATGAGAAAAGATCCTCACAGATCCGCCAGTGAGAGTAGCAAGATCTTGCAAACTAGACTTCCTGTTCTCCCCAAAACCAGGGGCCTTCACAGCACAAACCTGTGAGATCACCATTCCTTCATCAGTGTTTAACAATAACCAAAATTCATAAATCCAAAGTTAACAATAAATATACACATAAAACTACTAAAAAAAAATGACCTTAATCCCGGCACGAAGCTTATTAAGAATTAGGGTGGCCAGTGCATCACTTTCTACATCTTCTGCTACAATTAGCAAAGGCCTCTGTCTCTGAGCACATTAAAGAAAACTGTGTAAGAAGACAACATCATATGAACTACCAGGACAATTTGGTTGCATACAGAGATGTCATACCTTCAAAGCCAATTCTAACACCTTGACGACTGCATTGATGCTTGAAATTTTCTTCTCGTGTATTAAAATAAGAGGATCTTCAAGTTCCTGGTAAAGTGAAAATTGGCGTTACCTGATAATAGGAACACAAACAAATACCATTGTAGATGGAAACTAATTTATCAGGATAGTCCTCTTACACATCTTTGATTCTTTTGATCAGTAATAAAATAGGGTGATATGTAGCCTCTGTCGAGTTTCATTCCTTCAACGACTTCGAGTTCATTGTATAGGGTTTTCCCATCCTAAAAGAGATCCATTGATAATATGATGATGCAGATTACAGAGGATGTGTGCAGAATAAATAACAAAAGGACCAAAAAAAGCAACCATCAAACACAGAAAACAAAATCAGCCAACGTAGGGAGAAAAATTCACAAAAAAAACCAATTACAACATGCTACGCATATTTCTTAAATTCCTATCACATCAATATATAATTCTATAACAACATGCATTCCAGCAAGGTTAATTGGATGATCCATTACATTCATAACACTCAGAAAATGAAGCCATTCATTGTGTAGGAGACCTCATGGTGTATTAATATCCATTTTCAAATCTGTTCTGAAAGCTACCATCGCATCACGAATCTGAAGATATAACACATGGTTTGTGTGGTGTGTGATTAATGGAAATTAATATATCCATTTTCACATCATATTAATCAATTATTTAGCCACAACAGTGGAAATGGATGGCTCAAATTTCCACCGTGTCTGTACCAATAACAAGTCAAATATGATAATCTATGGACCTAAGTTTATGAAAATATTTTTAAAGCAAACATATATGAAGTTGCAGCGAATTGTGCATCAAACTACAGAAGCCCATAAGCAGGAAATGGTGAAAAAATGCAACCCTAACACTAAGCAAATGTTAGGGAAACAATCTTGGAAAGGTTTGATCAAATAGTGTCTCCTCTCCATTCAGCCAAAATAAAAGGAAACTAAAAGAAGATCATGCATCAATCAAAATCTAAAATCAACTAGTCTTAATTGTGCATAATATGTACACAACAATCCATATTCACTAATCACTACCATCAACATTCTTTGCCAGAAACACATTACTTACAGCAACTGTTATGACTCCCTCTTTGCCAACTTTCTCCATTGCTTTTGCAATTAGTTCACCAATTTCTCTTTCTCCATTAGCTGATATTGTACCAACCTTTCAAAGAGAAAACTTGTTAACAAAAAAATCTCAAGAATTAACGTTATTATGAGACATAAACAAAATGCAGAACTTGCCAAGATGTGAAGGCACAGGCATCCAGAAGTTATCCCTTGCAGAACCGCTAACACCACATAATCTTAATAATGCCATAAAACCAATTACCTGGGCTATCTCCTCTGACGTACTAATCATTCTTGCTCTGCTCTTCAAGTTAGTCACCACAGCATCAACTGCCATTGTAATGCCACGTCTCAAATCCATTGCATTCATTCCAGCTGCCACCGACTTACACCCTTCAGAAAATATTGCTCTTGTAAGGATGGTAGCACAAGTTGTCCCTGCATATAAATTAGGTGAGTTTTCATATAATCCTTGACAAACAGAACCAAACAACCCAGTTAAGAGAAGAATTGGGTCAAAACAATAGCACATCAATCCATCTTGTAAACCATATATGTGTTTTTCTTATAAAAAAAAGATAGTGCATTATTAAGCAAGTTATTACAAGGTCCTCATGATGATAGAATCTTGGGATATAAATCCCAGAGAAAAATGACAAAATCCAACACATTAGGGGTCAGGTAAGATGTGAATTTGACCATGTGAGCATTTGCATGAAGCCAAATGAAAAGAATCCAACAAAACAATGTATTGATATGCTTCAGGAGTGATGACAAAGGTCAAGCTACGGATCTATATGTAGCTCATCCATGTTATCATGAACAAATATCAAACAATATAACCAGACTCCATGTTACTAAAGCATAAAAACAAGATTACCTATTCAATGGTAGATCAAAAGACTTACCATCACCAGCGACGTCATTGGTGGCATTTGCGACCTGCTTCACAAGGCTGGCTCCCACATTCTTTATTCTGTCCTTGAACTCAATGCTCTTTGCAACAGTGACACCATCTTTTGTAACTTTGGGGGCACCAAAGCTTTGCTCAATCACAACATTGCGCCCCTTCATGCCAAAAAACAAAGACCACAATGAATCTAGTTCAACCAACGCTATAACACCTGAATACGAAATAAGACTTCAATATAACTAGTCGCTGTGTTTCACAAATAATTGTTTTTTTCATTTTATTTAAATTATCCACAACATAAAACAACACATAAGACAGTATGCGAGATCACCACATATCACTCGTTGAACCCAACGATACTTTTTATCAGTATAAGAAATAAGCGTCTAATACCTTCGGGCCCATGGTCACTTTCACCGCATCAGCGAGATCTTCCACACCCTTAAGCATCAAAGCACGAGCCTCAACTCCAAATCTGATGTCCTTTGCAGCATAGTTTCTACTCCAGCCAAGTCTACTTCCGATCTACAGCGACAGACATAGATATTCCAACTCCAGTTAATGTTTATCCCTATGATCGAAGTTCATAACCAATACTTTACTTGAAATAAACAATCAAAACTTCGGAGACACTAAGATCTTAATACAAAACAAATTATCACTACTAAAAGATCCAGCCTCCCACCTGTCTGCCGCTGCCTCTGGCGACCCTATTAAACCAGAAGATCAAGAAAAAAAAGAGACAATAAGTACAATGGTCTCGCAACCACAAAAGGAAATCAAAACCGGTATGTTCCACCCGGATAATGTAGAGAGAGAGAGAAAAAAAGAACAAAATCTTACCGGGCTTTGGAGACGAGGGAGGAAATGGCACGATACATGGTAGAATCGAGGAAAGAACGGACTAGGGTTTTAGGTGGGCGCTTGGGGATTCCAGGAATGGTGACGAGAGGATGAGCCCCTGGGTTAATTAAAAGGGAAATGAGGAAGGGTGGCGGGCGGGGGAAGGGAAACAAGACTTGGTGGTTTCCAGAACACCTTAGAAGCGTCCTCAGTAGGGTTTAGGGTTTGTGGAGCAGACTAACATTTGACTTGGGGACAGGATTAGCTATGATGTTCGTCCTACGTGGATGAATCAAAAGCAATCGTCGGAAGAAGCGTGGCGCGTGGGATATAACCGTAGGGATTATCCGCGGAGCATCTTAGCGAGGGTGAGGAAGGCTGAGTCGGCTGGATGCGTCCGCGGATACTTTGCATTGTCTCTGGTGCAGCAAGCAATTATTCCAAAGGAAAAAATAGTTTAATTTATTTTTTCTAATTTAAAAGGAAGGCACTAGCGCAAAAGACTGACATGAATATGTGCAAAATTTACTGCCATGCACTTATCTATAATAATTCACTATAAATGTAACTAAATTGGGTTGTCCAAATTTTGCTAGTTATCTATCTCCAAAACAAGTGAGACCACAGTTTTCATGAATTATGCAATTTTATGGGATATGTATGATATGTGGACATCTAAAGATTGTATTATGATTAGTATGATGCACGATTGTGTTAAACATTCGACGACTCAATCGATTCTTTAGCTCTGAATAAAACTCATTAGTGATTCAGTTTAATCATTTTTTTACAAATTACTTATCATTTCTTTTTTATAATTATCAAAGCTTGCTATAAAAATACGTTAGGTAGGCTAATTTGCACAATAAAGACATTTTATTCAACTCTCAACACTTAAAACCTTATGGACCATTACGATGTTGTCAACTTTATTAGTATCAAAATGGTTTTTGTTTAATATGCTCTTAATCTTAGACATTTAGAATAATTGAAATATATAAAATATATCTAAACGTTCATTAACAAAAAAATATATAAAAGCTCATTTGCATTTAGTAGTATTTGAGGTTTTTTATATAGTAGACGTATTAATTATTTGAACTAAAAAAGATATCGTGATAATCAACGACATATGATTAATTGAAAAAGAATCAAGCGATCATAAATTTATCGAGTCTCCCTTATCCTCAGACACACCTTTTGAACCTCACTAGCTTCGAAATGATAAAACTATGTGGGTACACCTATCATCCAAAATGGATTTCCTCGTGAGTCTACGGAGTCACACCAATGACGATCGACTAATTAACCTATAAGATTGATGTTAGAAGTAGGAAAGTGAGTTCTTAGTTCCTTTTTTATAGGATGAAGCACTAATAAAACCACATAGTCCCACATTGATCTAGGAATAGGGAAATCAAGAACTTATAAGCTCATGTGATTACATATACTCATCATTCAAAATAAATTAATTTTTATAAACCTAGGTGAGTCGCACCAATAATGATTAATTAATTAACTTGTTAATAAAAATAAAACTTTTCACTTGATTATATTTCAAATATGATTTTTAAAATTAAATAATATATTTTTGTACAATCACAATCAGAGTCATAACATTTAAACAAAAACTATGAAAACTTATTAAGATAAGAATTTTATTAATGTGATGATACGGGAAATGTTAGTCTTAGCGATTCATAATTAGTGGCTGATACGAGGAGATCAAGTCCACTCAACTATTAAATATAAAATATAATTAAATGTTTTATATAAATAGTAAAATATTTCTTTCAGCTAATCATAATGGACCACTAGATTCTAATTGAGGTGAGTCAGTATTTAATCTCAATCACGTTCTATTATTTCCTTTTTTAGAGGTTGATATAAGTTTAAACGTTAAAGACTTACTCATATATATTCTCGAATGCTTTTCAAGTATGTGGATTCAAATCAAGTTAGATTGATCCAACCATTATTCATATATTTTAGGATTAAGATTCATTTTAGTACATGTGATTTTGATTATTGATCAATTAAGCTCTTATGGTTTACTCATATTCAAATATCCTAATACTTTTAAAAATATAATATATAAATTTAAATTTGAATTAACAGATATTAGAGACTAATTACGTGACATATCGACTCATAATAAGTTATTAATATAATGATATGTATAATTTAAGTTAAAAAAATCTATTTTTCCTCATATGATTTTGATCATTAACAATTTAAGCTATTTATGATTTTATTTATATTTAAATTATATATTATTATATTAATAATTTATTATGAATCAGTATGCTATGTAATTATACTCTAATATTTATTTACTCACGAGAAGAACTTATATGTCATATTTTTTTAAAGTATATGGATTATTTTAGATACGAATAAATCTTAAGAGACTTAAATAATCCATAGTCAAAATCACAAGCTAAAATAAATATTAATCTTAATTTTTATAATATTTTGAACAACAACCCATGTTTTCAATTTTGGATGTATGCACCTTGGCATAGACCCCTCTACAACATTGATAATTATTAAAGGATCTTGATCTCTCATGTCTCATACCATACTCAGTAAGCTTATTCCTTATACTACCCACTTGGCAATCCAATAAATCGTGGAGGAGATCCTAGTTGACTTTATTACCAAATTTACAAATGAGCCTTAAGAAATACTTAATGTGCACCCCTCAACCCTTATATAAGCACTTATATTTGAGCTGAGGTCCTTTCGTGAGAGGCAGTCAACCTCTCCTTGTGAAATGCTCCAATACACTAGTTAGCATAGTGCAACCAAAACACTAATTTATCAAGAAAAACCCTAGATTGCCACCATAGTCACAACTAAGCGGGTTCATATTAACATTAGATTGCTTGATGGGTCACTGTCGAAGAGGCATGACAAGTCTAAGTACTATAGGTTTGAGGCTATCATCGCGACATAAAGGATTGTCTCGATCATAAGAAGTTGATAGAAAAAATTATTTATCAAGGGCACCTTAACACTATGTGCGTAGACGCAAAGAGTCATCTCCATAGCATGAAGGAATGATGTAAATGCATATTAATGTCATCATTACTTAAGTAAATTTTAGAAGAGAGAACTTATCAGCCAACAAAACTTATGCTCAATCCACCACTGAGGTGAAGCACTTAACATGATCAATACGCTAGTTAGTTAAAGAGAACCATGATCGACATAGTTAGCTTCACCCAATATATTATATCATTATACTTTCAAAAAGTTATGACTAACTACTAATTATCTTACCGGGATGTCTTTCTCTCTGGAGATTTATTGTTGACTTCATCTCTTCCCTCAACACTTCGACATATAACTTATTTAAAGATGTTATCAATAAAATTCATTGTGGTCAACATCCCCTCGATATATAATACCATCATCAATCAATTGATACTAAATAGGCTTCTAATTATAGTATGGATCGACATATCGTATATCAATAAAGTTTTTAATATTAATGTTTTATGATATTTTAAATATTAGTAATTCGTTTTTTATCAATATTTCATGAAAAAAAAAAGTTAAGATCATAACTTTTTGAATAATAATGGAAAAAATAGATCACCATAGTCAACAATTAAACCACATGTACACCGAGCTAATGTAAAATATTTTTAGAATATTTTATGTAATTAAGATGAGTCATTCATTACTATGTAAGATTGTTAAGATCCATCATACTACAGTAATTAAGATGAGTCACTACTATGCAAGATTAATCCGATCTTAATTTTTATGTAAGTTAGCATCAAGCATTAAATGACTCATGCCTCGAACATTCTTGGCACGTCGATTGAAACCAAGTCGGATTAATCTCACCATTATCGATATCTACCATAACAAATGATTAAGTTCGTCGCATACCCTGAACCACGAGTATTCCATTCGTATAAGCTACAAAGTTTATTAATCTGGTACTTCATGAGATCATGGTTTTTCTTATTTGCATTTTTGTTCCTTTTCTAAATAAAACCCCAAAAGAATAGTAAGCAATGCATAGTCTTATCATGTATAGGCGCACAAACAGTTGTTTTAGATTTATTTGTTGAAGAATATTCTTTTAGTATGATATGCTGCGATTGATGTATTCGTGATGCAAACAATCCAAGAACAGTTGTTTTAGATTTGATAAATCAATAAAATATTTTTTGGACTTAATTAAGAAAAATAACATATAGAGGAGACTTAAGTTGGCCTATTGGATTAGATTATGACACATGACATGAAAGCCCGCTTTAATTTTAGACATGATAAGATACTTCAATAATATTTTGGGTTTTTATCAATAAATTTAGAGCTTACAAAAGCTGACAAAAACATCAAGGTCAGTAAATTATTATTATTTGGCCCATTGGCCAACAAGTAGTTTTTGTGGTTGGTATAATAATTGTAACGTAGATGTCTCATTAATATGGCCCACTTACTGGCCCACTGTCAAACAACTCCGTTCCTCCTATCGAATCTGCTGTCTGCGATGAAATATGATATAATCTGAATAACTCAATTATTGGCCGATACATGTGGGTCCCACAGAGGCTGCATCTTCCTCGTCCAACGGTAAAACTGTATCCTGTTATTGGGAATGCTGCGGAAACACCACCTGGTGACCCATCGCAAACCTTCCGTGCCCTCCGGACCGCACACATCAACATCATACGCACGCGCGCACAAGAACGTCTCCTCCGCCGATGCCGCTCCGTTCCCCACCCTTTCGCGTCGCCCGACACTTATTCTTGTTCCCGGTGGCCGTCTCCTCCCCTTTCTCTCCTCCTCGCCGTATCCAACTCGCCTGCATGTCGTCGTTGGCAGCCTCGATCCCCGCCGAAGATGGCTGCGGTGGCGCGGGAGTTAGGGCCAAGAGGGGGCGGCTGCGGGGGCTGGTGTTCGACATGGACGGGACACTGACGGTGCCCGTGATCGACTTCGGCGCCATGTACCGGGCCGTGCTAGGGGCGGAGGGATACGCGTCCTACCGCGCCGCCAGAGCCTCCGCCGGTGGCGTCGATATCCTCCATCATATCGAGTCGTGGGCACCTCCGGAGCAGCAGCGCGCGTACGAGATTATCGCCCACTTTGAGCGTCAGGGTCTCGATCGCCTCCAAATCATGCCTGGTTCGTCAATTTTTCTTCCTCTCCCTTAGTTCCTCCTCATCCTCATATTGTCTGTTTTATTGGTTAGTGATGGACGTTCGCTCAATTGTGGATTTTTTTTTATAATGGCCTTAGAGATCTCGCTGAAATCTCCGCAATTTCTTGTGGAAATTCGTGTAGCATTATGTAGATGTGTAGAGTAGGAACAATAAGCATGATAGCTTCGATGCTCTGGACATGTTGTGGCAGTTGCATGTACATTTCATTGCAGATAATTCGAACACTTTATGACTTATTTGCTTACAGTTTGAGTTAATTTGGTATTCCTAGCTGACTAAGGTGATACCAGTGCCTACAGATCTGTGATTGATCATCATTATCTTGCAGTAACTAAAACTTTGAGATAACAGACCAGTGATCTTGGGGACAACCTAATTTGTTAGTTGATATTTCAGAAATTAACACCATCATTGAGATGATAATGAATAGTATGACCTAATAGGCTCTCAAGATTGAGAAGTATCCCAAAGTTTGGTGCATGAATCAAATTGGTTTCCGCACAAGTTCGCTATAATATTTAAAACATATGAATGCTGAAAATTTCTTATATTGAGACCATTAATTTAACAACTAACATATAGTAATTATATTATCTACGAGTTCCAGTCTAATTAATAACCTTGTAATCAAGCAAAATATGTCTTATGGTTGTGAGTATTCTTCAGTCATTAGTACTTAGTAGTATTCAAGACTTAAATGTTCTTGTCTGTCTGCATTTTTTTTTCTGATAAAAGAAACTTATTTCAGGTGCTTCGGAACTTTGCAGGTACCTGGACTCTAGGCAAATAAGGTAAAGATCTCTCTCTCTCTCTCTCTCTCTCTCTCTCTCTCTCTTTAATTACATAAGCCTCTGTTTTTTTTTTGAATTCACACACTCTTACCTGAAAAATTAAGTGTGCTTCTTCATGGACTTACATCAGCATCTATTTCTAAGTTTGTTAAATGTCTTAAATTTTCATGTATAAATAGCTGTAGATTCCAAGTCATGTTCTGAATTGTTCTCTTGATATTCGCAGCATCTAAGCTAGCTATTATCACATGTTTCTATTCCTCCTGATAATGGAGTGATCCCTCTATTATTGATTCTCAGCTCAGAAACATTCCCAGTTGCTTCCTGCATTTTGAACACTCCCCTGTTGCTGTTGGTACATTAAGGAAATTAGAGGAAATAATAATATCAATACACCAAGGGATTAATAGAATGTGAAGAGGCAGGATACATGTGTTTTACCAGAGTATCTATTTTCTTTCTCTACAACTTCTGCTGCATTGTCCATGTATGTTGATCTGCATATTTAGCTAGCTTGCTTATGACTTTCGACTGTTGCAGGAGAGGTTTGATAACTCGCAATGTCAACACGGCAGTTGATATATTTCATCAACGGTTTGGGGTAAGCTACCAGTTTGTTCCTCTTGGATTCTTATCTTCTTTAGAGAAGAAATTAATCATGTACGTCAAAAGTTTTGAATATTTATGAGATGGAGATTGTAAATATCTGAAATTGTTAATTGGTTAAAACTGAGGCTTCCAAATGGCTGAGTTCTATGTCCGGACCATTGATAAATTTTGAGTTCAGAATATAGGGTATGGTGTTTTGGTCCTCACTAAGCCTTAATTTTAAAAGATAAAACAAAATATTGATTAAGCTTGGATCTGCGATGGGTTTGTTTAATGTTCTCTTACAATCATCAAACTTACCAATCGTATATATGGTTGGTTGTCTAGATTAATGGCTTCGATACTAGCACATTGTTTTTCTTTGCTTTGTTTGTGCAAGATCTTCCACTGTCATTTCCATCAATTACTGCTTGCCAGTACAGCTATCGAATTTGTTGATCAATACCCATCATTGCCACCTCTTCAACTTTGACTACCCTATGTCCATAGCCACCTCGTCCGCTGCTCCAAACTACCCTCTCACTGTCTTCAGCTTTGTATTGATCCTTTTCTCCCTTCTTTTCTCCATTTCTCATTGCTCTGTGTCTGCTTTCTTCTTTAGATATGCCATGTTGGTGGCCTCGGCAGACACCACTGGCGAGGATTTTGATTTCATATCGACTCTGGCAGTCAAGTGCAACAATGTCACTATTGATGCAAAGATTGTGCCATTTGCACAACCATAAAGATGTTTCAAATACAAACTTTAATACTTGGAATACCTTTGAGTCGTCTGGCTATCTTTACTGCCATCAGCTTAGGAGTTACAATATAGGGAGAGGACTTTAATATTCTATATTTTTAGGCTTTCCAGATTTGAGGTTTGCGCCAGATCTGGTCTAGGATTAGGATATATAGGGGTACGGATGGATTTGAGCCATTCTCAAAATACAAGGGTTAAGGTTTCAAGCTCAGTCTTACTCTATACAGGCCTAAATCTAACCTTAGTTAGGATGATAGAGGCTACTTGGTCGATAATATTTGTAAATGGTATTAATGCAGATGCATAATCTGATGCCTTTGTAGGGTTGTTTGCACTGCAGTTGCAGGCTACTGTTCCATATCTAAACCGAACTCTCGTCTGGATTTTACATGCAACTAAATTTCTTGCATGTGAATTCATAAATAGTTGCAGGTGAAGATCCACCATCATCCTATGCTTTTCGATCTACATTGCTCCTCAACAATCACTCTCTACCATAATGGCCGATGGCCACTTCCAATATTGTCGCTACTCTTTCCGTCACCTCAATGATAGGAACCTGTCTGCCACCCTTCTGGACCATTGCCACTCGTCTCACCGTATTCTTGTCCACATGGGCACTACCGACCACCACCACTCGTCTTGTTGCTCCTCCTGGCACATCTCAATTCTCCCCTTCCATTGTACCTCCCATCACCCTTATTGACCACGATATTCCCTTTGACCATCCATCTTGACCATCACAACTCTCCCTTATTCCATCACCTTCCAACGCTACATCAAGATGCTATGGATGAACAACTTGCAAATACAAGTATATGCCACTGAACAAAAAATAGTTGCAAATGCTGGCAGCTACATGTGAATTGTATTTGCAAATTTGTAATTCTCAATCACATTAAGTTCTAATTGTAGGACATTTTCAATTGCAAGCAACTAAGTAGTCTCATAATAACGTTTAGTTAGTTAGGAAAATTTTTTAATGGCTGAAATTGTTTATAAAATATGGTTAGTCTAACAGTTTGGTTTCATATTAGGTCTATTCTGTTGGTTGGATAGATTTCTATTAAATTAAGTCATATTGTTGTTAATATGACAATTTAACATTATTCTATGGAGTATGGACTTTGTAAATAAATTGACAAATTGATGACAGAATTGGATATTTAGCTGACAGCACAAAGGTTTTTAAGGTTTAAAAATTTGGATATGTTGCTGAAAGAAAATAACATTTTAAGGTTTAGTACTTGCATCTATTGCAGTACAGGTAAAAACAAAATGTTTTTACTTGCTGAGATTAATTTTAACATATTTTTTCTTTGGTTGTAGATGGAATTTGTCCCTGCACTAAGTAGGGAATTTCGTCCTTATAAGCCAGATCCAGCTCCTTTATTGCATATATGTTCAATATGGGATGTTCCTCCGAGTGAAGTCATGATGATTGGTGACAGCCTCCGGGATGATGTGAATGAATTCGATGCAATAATTAAATTTGTAGCTATCAGCAAATCCATGATCATGCAAATCCATTTATTAGTATTGTTTTTTGGAATTATTGATTTCTCATTCTGTTCTTGCATATACAATTTACATGTGGAATCATTAGCAATTCTATTCCTATTGTGTTGTGTGGTGGCTAAATTTCCTGGGAAACTAATGGCCGACAACATAACTTATTGATCCCTTTATTTTCTTGTTGAATTGGATGGTTGCAATTGTTCTTTATTTTTTTCAAAGGATGTTAAGGGTACTGCTCACGATATTATGATAGCATCAGAATGTACTTCTTGTGTTATCTTTTCCTTTTAATCTCAAAGGTTTATTGTGTGATCATCAAATATTTTTTAAATTAATTTTTTTTATAAGACCATTGTGAGACTAGCAATGCTTTATGAATCTGAATGTTGGGCAGTAAAGAAACAATATATAAAAAAAATTTGTATTGTGAAATGTGAATGTTGAGATGAATGTATGGAGTTACCAGAAAATATAATAATTTTTTTTTATGAATAATTAGGTATCGCTTCGATAAAAGATAAAATGATAGAGAATAATTTAAAATGGTATAATCATGTGCTTAGGAGACTTGTAAATATAGTCGTCAAAAGATGTGAAATAATTAATATTAATTATACGAGGGGAGAGATAGAGGAGACCTAAAAAGATATTAATAGAAACTATAAATAAATATGTAAGTACTCCGAGTATAACTAAACATATGACTTTTTACATATCTCAATGACGACAAGAGATCCATGTAATCAACCCTAAATAGTTGGGACTTACAGCTTTGTTATTGTTGTTATTGTGTATTATGTATTACAACTCAGAAATTATATATGATAGAAGTTAGAAAGTATCCTTTAATATCTATCTGGTATCATTACCAAAAATAAAGAAGAAGAGGCAATAAGTCATGATAGCTTTTGTAATTTATACTTGTTAATATGGTATCCCGCTTTGCTTGTTCTCTTTCAACATTATATCCAGGGTACCAGGAATGTTAGGAACTTGTTAGCTTCAATTTAAATAATAGCTGCCAACTACATGGTAATTCCATGAAGCCATTTTAAGAATTCATTTGATAAGAACTAACTGCTCAAGTGTTTTTTTTGCAATGCAGATGATGCTCTAGCTGCCTATTTTGAATATATAGATCTTTGTTGTTTTCAGAAAAACCAAAAACACAGCAATGTGATGCTTGATGACAATGATTCTTGTATATTATTGCAGGTGGTTTGTGGGAAGCGAGCAGGAGCTTTAACATGCTTGCTTGACGAAACAGGGAGGTATGGCTCTCCTGACTCGTACACTGATGATATAAGACCAGACTTCAAGGTATCATCTCTTTCCGAAGTGCTTTCTTTGCTGGAAACCCATTTCGATTTGATGCCACAACCTCAGACGACATAGAGAGCCTTCCTGCCCAATCGGGCGTATTTTTTTTACTGATTAAGTTGTGCTGCTTTCATCAACTCTCGGTTGATCAGTGATGTAGTTTTGTGCTCTTTTTTTTTTTTCCTACTGTTGACAAGTTGTAACTTTAAAAGTTTCCTTTATCACATTTTCCTAATGAGTGAATTCAGGACAGTTGCTGACAATGATATAAGTTGATTTAATTCCTGTTCTTTCTTATTATGCTTTATCATATTTTTCGAAATCAAACGAGGAACATAATTGGATTTATTTTTGGGGTGCCTCATATGAACTAAAAATAGTTTCCAGGAAGTCCGAAATTAGTAAGATTTTTTTTGTCTAATCTATCTTACATAGCCTCGTTACAGCAGCACCTGAACACTTGGTGAGAAAGACTTATTTAAGTTTCATTCAGTATATTTTGTTTCTGTACTAATTTTAGCTCTCAATTTCTAAGCCATCATGGTGGGTAAGACTTTACATTTTAATACCAGTCTAAATATTTAGATTTTATGTCTATATTCCTCCAAATATAAAGTGTGTCACCTTCTTAAACTCTCATCTAATAAATTTGAATTAAGTATCACTAATCATGGTTATCACTGAATTTGGGAAAAACTCATAAGTGTAAATATTTTAGATATTTTTTATTACTTTCACTAATTTTTTGGCCTCTCATATATCTCATTACTTCTAAAGGGATATTTTAGCTTGAGTTTCATCATTATTATCCTGATAATAGTATATATATATATATATATATATATATATATATATATATATATATATATATATATATATATATATATATATGTGTGCTCAACTAAATATGCCATAACCACTACTATATTCCAAAAAAAATTTCATTTTCTTTAGCCCATGGCATTAATGGTAATCTCCCAACCAATTTTGCCATAACCATGCATTTAACAAGACTATCCATTTTATCGTGAAGCGGATAATTAGATTTTTATAAAATCCAGGTCATTAATGCCGGTAGCTTAACTACTATTGTCGTAACTACTATCCGAAAAGATTTTTGTTTATTATTATTATTATTATTATTATTAGTTGTTGTTGTTATAACCTAAATCATTCGTGAAAATATGACTAAATTCTATATTGTAAAATTTTATTTTATTTATCTATCTAGTTTTATTGATAGCTATTATATCTAGAAGAATTCCCAGAAAGAATTTTATGAAGACCTTGTCATTAACCTTCATTTAACAACATATAACCTAAGATTTAGACTTTTTTTTATATGACTACCACACAATCAATAGAAATCACTCACTCTGGTTCATTACCCAAATGCCAATCGATTCTTTGAGGTTCAAGAATAAAATAAGATTGTATTTGATAATATAAATAAAAATCGATAGGTCTTTTTTTTCAATAATTATCCCTTTATTTTATTTTATTTGAAGTTCCTAACCACTACTCTTCCTTCGTCCAATCGCCGATGCGCCCGTTGGGTATATATATCTCCACAACTCATGTCAGTGGCCGTCAGTCGACAACCGCAACGCCACCGTTCCCATTGCTTTTCCGGTAGCTTCATCCAGACCAAATCAGTAATACACATGGAGCCGACGGAGGAGATGCTGGAGGCGGTCTCCGAGGAGGAGGAGGCCTACATGTACGCCTTGAAGCTGACGAGCGCCTCGGTGCTCCCCATGACTCTGAAAGCGGCCATCGAGCTCGAGCTGTTGGAGATCATCGCCCGCGCCGGTCCGCATGCGAAGCTGAGCCCCGACGACATCGTGGCCTCGCTGCCCATCGAGAAGAACCCGCAGGCGGCCGACGAGGTGGACCGAGTCCTCCGCTTGCTTGCAGCCTACGGCATCGTCGACTGCGCGGTGGAGGCTGCCGCCGACGGTGGGTCTTCCCGGAAGTACAGCGTGACACCCCTCTGCAAGCTTCTCACCAAGGATGAAGGCGGCGTGTCCCTGGCTTCTTTGTGCTTGTTGGTGCAGGACAAGGTCCACATGGGAAGCTGGTAATCTACTTGCTCAAGATAAAGATCAAAATTATGCTTCTATTTTAATGATGATCCAGTAACATGCAAAGCTGAGATAGTATGAGACTCCTATTTAGATGAACATGATTGGTGACACAAAAGCAACCTTAGAGAACTCAATAAAGGTAACTGACAAAGACATGATTCGGACCCAGAAAAATTTACGAATGTTGTTGGTTTTTGATAGCTAATGAATGGCTCCTTGTTTCTGTACCACTATAAACACTAGCAACAATGGACAGGTACTACTTGAAGAATGCGATCCTACATGGTGGTGTTCCCTTCGACACAGCATATGGAATGACGGCGTTCGAGTACCAAGGCGTCGATCCAAGATTCAACAAGGTATTCAACGAGGCCATGAAAGGTCAATCGATCACTTTCACCAATAAGCTTCTACAGATGTATCATGGCTTCCATGGCGTGAAGACGCTCGTCGATGTTGGCGGTGGCGTCGGTGCCACCCTTCACATGATCACCACCGAGTATCCTCACATCAAGGCCATTAACTTCGACCTCCCTCATGTCATCTCCGATGCACCACCATTCCCAGGTACGTACGTACGCTTATTAGAGTGATCTTATTGAAAAAAATTATATTGTATAATATATATATATATATATATATATTTTTAGAACTCTTCACTCTGCAATTATAAATCAGTCTTCTCATTAGCATCCAAATTATATTGTATAATATATATATATATATATATATATATATATTTAGAACTCTTCACTCTGCAATTATAAATCAGTCTTCTCATTAGCATCCATATGAATGGTTAGTCTATAAAGACTTGATAGATGTTCTATTATTGATTTTATATTTATATATTTTGATCTAACAATTCAAAGTTATTGAATTAATGGATGAGAGACAAGTTAACCTGATTTGTAAAGATTTGATGAGAGTTTGGGCTTAAGCATTTGGAATAATAGCTCAAGCTTATCAAGTTAATGTGACAAGTATCATATTATTACCCATCATAATATAATTAATTCAAGAAAAAAAAACAGAAATTTATTTTGTTTCAAAAGTATGTATAGATGCATGCAGTATCATTGATTTGATATAAAAGAAAGTACTTGATATAACTTGGATTTATGTATTTTTGAATTAGTGCTTCGAGTTTAAAATTAATGGATCAGTCAGTTATCCAATCGAGTTGGATTATGATGACCAATGATATATCCAAGAGTTATATAATTGACAATAAGTCGATTATGTTTGGACCTTGACGACGAAATAAAGTTTTTAGAATTTGATGAATACACTAGTATTAATTTAGAATCGAGCTTAGTGGAATAATTAAATGGTAGACTCAGCATAACTAAGAGTTCTTGAGTTATTCAAAAATTAAGTATGATATTTGTGTTTTAAGCATGAAGTCCATAAAAAATAATTTCTAAATTTGATGAGTTAGGATCTAACAAGAAGAAACACTTGTATGATATTAATGTTACAAAAGTTACTTTAAATTTGCAGGAGTAGAGCATGTTATTGGAGACATGTTTACAAGTGTTCCATCAGGCGATGCCATTTTACTGAAGGTAATGTTCTTTAGTGACATGAGACTTTCTTCAAAACGAACAAAGCATGATGTGAAGAGAGATCATCACTGCTTGAACCTTAAAAAAAGCAAACTAATTGTTGTAGAATTCAACTTTGAGTTATAATAACTAAAATTATCATCAATGATGTTCAACTAATTAATGCTCTCAATTGTTGCAACCACAGTGGGTTCTTCATGATTGGAGTGATGAACACTGTGCAAATATACTGAAGAACTGCTGGAAGGCTTTGCCACAGAAAGGAAAGGTCATAGTGGTGGAATTGATCCTCCCAACACTTCCCAAACCTACAACAAAAGCCCAGTGTGCATTCCATGCAGACCTTGCAATGCTGGCTTTCAATCCTGGAGGAAAAGAGAGGACTGAGGAGGAGTTTGAAGCCATGGCAAAGGCAGCAGGGTTTTCTGGGTTTAATGCTACTTATGTGTTTGCTTGTGCTTGGGTCATGGAGATGATAAAATAGATCAAATCATGCCTTAAGGACTACTTGCTTGTGGTGGCATTAAGCGTTTAGCTCTGTTGAGTATTGATATATCTTTATGCTTCATAATAAATTGCCACCATATCCTCCATGGATAGACTTTTCTCTAATATATATATATATATATAATGTATGATTTCATTTTTGTAAATATGTGAGCTCCATTTTAAATTTAACAAGTAGAATATTATCATCATAGGTAGTTTCATTAGCAACCATAATTATAGAGAGACTCTTACTACGTTGTTCCCTATAGTCGATGATTAACATTAATATTATCATTAAATTATGTTACTAAATTGAGTCATGATTATATATATATATATCATTGAATTATCTATTTTCTGAGGAAGACTAATAATTATAGAAGAACATAATTTTATATTAAAAAAAGATTTCATGTTCTATATTTTTCCTTCAAAATAAGTAAAGAAAACATCTCCAAATCCTTTCCCTTTAGTTTACATTTCTTTTATATAAAATAAATTCAACAAAAGATCCTTTACCCTGCAATCAAATAAATCCCTGATCTGATAAATCTAACACAGCGTGATCTCCGGAAAATATGTAGTATAAGTGACTTCTAACAAATGCTGCTAACAACATAAATTAATGACAATTACTTGTTCCTTGCTAAAGTAAAAAAATAAAAAATAAAAAAATTGTGGTATGGATCAGATTATAATAAGCAACTGTTCAATGATTCATCAACACCTCCACAATAAAACCTAATGCCTAATGTGTACAGACCAGAAGAAGCTACTTTCCTAAATCCAACTATTCATATTGCATTATGTGAATTGGGATTCGGAATCCCAATTCGAAGGGTATTATTATTATTCCTCGGTCATATATAACGACACGTTGCCATAGATCTGCTGCTAACCTAAGAAGTCCCCGGAGGAGGAGGAGGAGGAGGAGGAGGAGCAGAAACAATGGCCAATTGCCCTGCACTGCAGAGAAAGATCGAAGCACTTGAATCAGAGTTCGGAAAGCTCCTGCAACAACCCATGGCGTTCGGGTCCGAGAGCGCTGGCCTGTTGAAGATGGCCAAGAAGATCGATTTCATGAAAAAGATCCTGAGAGCCGAGGCCGACTCGCAATCCACAGATCGCTCAAAGCACATCAGCTGCATCGCCGACAAGCTCTCAGCTCTCGAGATCACCTTCCTCGAGTGGGTAGAATCCAGCGCCGGCCATGGGGTTATCGATCACCCTGAGACTTGTTCACCTGCCTTCTCTGACACCGAGTCCTGCGCGGTGGTGCAGATGGATGTTGCGAGTGACAGAAAGGATGCTGAGGGCGAGAACAGGTGGGGAAAAGAACAGGAGCAAGAGGTGAGAGCTGACGGCGAAGGAGAGGTCGAAGAGGATGAGAAGAAGGAACAGTGCAGCATAAAAGCCATGGGATTCGTGGCGGCAATTCTGGTGGTGGTTGCGATGGTTTGCTCCAAGATCGCAAGCTTCACCATTGAGGAAGAGACTGCGTTCCTCGTGCCCACCTGAGTCTTGCGGACATCACATACATAACGATCGATGGAGCAGTCACAGCAATACTTCATTTCGCTGTAGCAGTTTCAAAAAACTTTTTCTCTTTAGTTAGTAGCAATATATACTCACCATCTTTTGTTTATAGAATTGCTTCATTGTATACCTCTAAAACAATACGAGAACTATGTTCCAACATCATATGATTGTGATATTATTGGGGTTGATAAGTATTTTTGGATTCATACATCTAAACTATCTACCCATATTTTTGGTCAAAATAATACATTCAATTCAACATTATATGATTGTGATATTATTGGGGATACAAAGTATTTATGGATTTATATATCCAAGCATTCTACCGAAGGATAACGATTACATATCGCAAATCTCGTAATATATTTTTGATCGAAATCTTACACTCAACCCATATTGATGTCCTTTGGGTGACAAGAAATTTAAGTACGGATCAGACCTTTATATGAACCAAAGAAATAATTGAAAAATAGAACTTGATCAACAAGAGATTCAAGAAATCCTATAAATACCTTATGCAGTTCTAAATTTCGGTTAGGAAAGATGTGAGGAACATCTTGAATACTTAAATATTCGTTTAGTAATTTTTGGTGAAGGAAGAAGTAAAATTGGGAGGGTGTCCATAACATTTGTTTGCTTGAATAATTCAATTTATCAGTATAGAACTTATAGCCTAGTTGAGATGAAAAAAATATTATTTTTCTATAGATTCGGATAAGGAGTTCAAATAAAGTAAATCTTCTGTATGTAAATTTTTTGATATTATTAATTTTCTTATCAAAAAATAAATGATAAAGACGAGATTTGATTCTATCACCTTACAAGTTAAGCCTTTTATGACTACTATTATATATGTTTTAAGGATAAATTTTATCGAACGAGATTTGAGATTTTATTTTATTTTTAAGTAAGTGGATCAAATATACTCTATTAATAAAAAAATATAAAATTTATCGGATAAGATAAGTGTCGAGAATTTGAGTCGTATAATAAACTTTTGTTATGAGGATATCTCCCTCAACACATATAACACAAAACATACGGTGGTATTTAAAGCGTCATATCCGAAATTTTACCCAAAATTCTAAATCCACTAATTTATCACATCGGATTCGGATTCTACATTGATATATACGAGTTTAAGTCATTATTCGGATTCGGATCCTATAATGATGTGAGACAACCGTCCCGAGCCGCAGATATTTTGCTTCCCTCCACACCCCACGAAGGAAATCCCCAAACTTCCTCAACAATCCCCTCCGAAAGGGAGTGGCGGTCGGAGATGCTCCAAGTCGCCCTCCGCTGCCCTTCCCCCCAGTCTTCCCTCCACCAAGCTCGATCGTCTTCTTCCTCATAATGCTCCGATCGAGTTCTCCACCGAGCTTCTTCCCTGTACGCTTCGAGAAACCCCTCGTCTCTCCCTCTCGCTACCGCGTTCGTCCCGTGGCGGCCTCCTCTTTTTCTCCGCACGCTTTGAGAACCCCGAGAGTAACTCCCACGCAGCATCTGAGATACGATTCGGCTTCGAAACCGTCTGCGGGGTCTGCTGTGACGGAGGAGTCGAAGGTTACTTCCGTGCAGGATGATGATACGCCACCCCGTGAGGAGCGGAAGGGGATATCCGGGATTTACGTGCCCAGGCAGAAGTACATCTCTGTTACCAAGGACGATCTCCTTGATGCCATCCTCTCCACGTTCGGATCGAAGCAGGACGCCGAGGAGTTTAAGCGCTTGGCCATGTAAGCTTGCTTCCTTGTGGCAAAACATCGGAAATGAAATGACAAATGCATGGGCTTCTTCTTTTCTAGTCCACGAGTATCTTCTGCTTCGGTTCAATTTGCTCCTGGTTATTGTAGGATTACTTAGAGACCCTGTAAGAACAACATATGTGGTTCAGCAGATGTCTCTTTGAGAGACTAAGAAACTAGCATCAATTACCAACGTACGGACCAAACTATTAGGAAAGCAATGCTTTACGATAAAGATTTTGATTGGGTCGTCCTAATCCCAAAAGCTTAAGCTTTAAGAAAGGACCATGTGTGTGTGAAATCCTTTAAGAAAGTTTTTAACTTTTAACATCCTCTCTCAGGTGAAAGCACATGTGAAATCGAACCAAGAGTATGGTGCAGGTCAATTAAGAAGGATTTTGCACAAGTATTGATTAAATATTGGACTAAATAAAGAGGGGTTGCTACATTTTTTGAGCACATGACTTGCTCTCATACCATGATAAGTGTTTCTGATTGGATGACCAGTAATCCCAAAAGTTTAAACTATTATGAAAGAACCCAATATATATTTATAAGCTTTGACACTTAACAAGCTGATCTTGTGTAGTTCCTTTTGCAGTGGAAATTTCCTTCAAAACTAACCTATGTAAAGTGCAGATGCAAATGCAAGAATTTAATGAACTCTTAAGAAAACGTCTGGGAAGGGTAAACTGCTATAATGCTTTGAAGTACAATGATATTTGCTTGCATCTAGAAAGGAACTTTGTCAAATGGATAGAAGGTGAGTTCACTATAAATGTGATAAACCTTTTGCTACAACCATGGTTGGGTACTTGGGTCATAATTTTAAGCTTCGAATATGATCATTTCAAAGCTCTATATGTTGATAAGGTAATCTTGTCAAGTGGATGGACTTATCACAATTTATGTAACAGTCTATGCCATAGCATTCTGCAGGGATATATGACATAAAAGAGTTAAATCCTCTTTAAATTTTTGCTTTGCATTTGAATGGATCAGTGATCAAATCAGCGCAACTGTGTAAATATTATAGTAGGATACAACATCTTAAAATGGGTTTCATGCCAGTATGAATATTTTTTTCTGGTTAGGGCTTCTCCAAAGACATTAAAAGGAGTTTCATGTTGGTATGAATGTTTCATGTAGGTAAGAATATTTGTCTGGGTTATGGCTTATCTAGAGACATCTTAAAAGGGTTCATGGTGGTATGACTATTTGTTTTGGTTAGGGCTTACCCAGTTGTGGGAGGAGAAGAAGAGACTGAGTGGCTAGGTTCTGAGTATGTATCTTGACCTAATTTGTTGGGTTATCCATGCTCCTATGTTTTTCCTTCTTTTTCCTCCTCTCAATGTCCACTTGTTTAACCATGTTGAATTTTTGATCTGTCATTATGAATTGCAACCTAAGATAGGCCATGGTTGCAATTCTTCTTCAAAAGAACCAGAAACTCACTGTTGGATGGTCTCGACTAGCTCCTTAGAAGTTCTAAAGTTTTCAAGGCCGAGTTTATCTTCATTGACATTTTTTATAATTAATTTAGTATTTTCATTAACTTTTAGTGTCATTTCTCAAAGATTCCCATCTTTTTTTCTCACAAAATTTTGAAGTTTTTTATGAGGAAGATATTCATGTTTTTTCCATTGTTATGTGCGAATAGCCAAAGACGTTCTTTTTTATTTGCAATCTTGAAGTTTCTTCTGCAATCAATGATTTTTGTCTATTCAATTATAGTGAATTGCTTTGTCTTCGTACTGATTCTCAAGATTATTGCCATCTCATTGTTTTTTGTTATTAAAAAACTTTATTGGAATTAAAATAAATTGTCCTATCTTCAGGTGCTTGGATGCCATCCTTCATGCCGAACATAAAGGTATTTTGGAGGAGATGAGGGCTTATTACTCACGCACATGTTCAAAAGAACGGCATGCTGGGTTTTCTTCGATGAAACTGGAGGATGATTACAACAGGCAGCTTTCAAGTGAGGGTTTTGATAGTACTGGAAAAGGGGAAGCAAACAGCTCCAGAAATGATGACATTGATAAACTGTTATATCTTAGTAATGGTTTGGACCTAAGGAAACTATTCGGACGGTCTCCTGTGGATTCGATTCTTGGGTCAAGGTTAGTTACAGTTGTTCCTTTGGAGTATATATCTTGGGGATTGCTTATGTGATTTTACAGAAGAAACATAAGGGTGCTATTAGAATAACTCATTAGAAAATGTAATATGTATAGCTTCTGCTTTGTGTCAGACCTGAGTTTGTAGTGGACATACACAATCAGGAAATCCAATGGCTGTCATTTGATTGCTAAAGGAACCTGTTCTTCATATTATATATGTTTGATTCAATACAGATTTTTTAATATAGATTCTATAGCCAAATTTTGATAGAAGGTTTTAGGTGTTGCATGTAGAGCCCATGGCTAGGTGCCAATGGACACCATAATATGAACCTCAAATGTTTATAGGGTACCATGCTGAATGCAGCTTGTTACATGCATGTCTATGGCTGGCACCTTTACTTATAAAGCTCATCTCAGTTGAATCTTGGTTATCCTATTATTGAGTTTGAAAAGAATTTTCTGGTCTCAGAAGCTGCATGGTGGGTACATATGGTCAACACCTTAATCGAGTGTTGATCTTTCAGTCTGATCTTTGAAACCAAGTGTTCATTTTGAAGAAGATTTTCTGATGGACCCAAAACCAAAAGGGTTCCAAGACTTGTTAAAATAACTTTGTGCAGTCCAAACTACAGAATTATTCTTGCAAGCCACTTTTACCTGTTAAATGTCCTGGAATTATGGGATTGGGACATTCGTCAAAAGTCTATTTTTAGGCTATTATGTAGAACACAAACTGCAATATAATTAGCTTGCTTAACATAGGACCAAGTAGCAAATTAAGCTTCTATATTGTGCAGTGAGGATCCATTTTTTCTTGTGAGACTTACCCAAAGCAATAGGTTGTCTTAAAACAAGGACCATTTCACATTGGATCATTAATACACCTAGATTGGTGAGTCATTATAATGTTATAGCAACTTTTGTGGCAGATTGTTCCATTGACAAATCAAACGGAATATTCTTATTTTTCATTGCATGACCAGGTAGATATAATTGCTTATCCAACTTTAGTCATGATACTATCTGCAGCAGGAAGCTTTTCCTCCTTATAATTGGTGTAATCGATGGTCAAGATCGAAGCTACAAACATGGACCTTTTTGAAGTGATGTGATATATATTCGTGGTAGGTGATAAAGATAGATTTATGTTACTTTGAGATAAGAAGATATAGATTTCAGTTATTTTGAGAGAATAATATTATATTTTAGTTAAGATATCATGTTATCAAAGTACTGGAATTCAATGAGCTCACCAGGTACGAGAGACTTGGAACAAGAAAAATGAACTTTTGTTAATACTATACAAGCTTCATATATTTGATAAAGTGGTAATTAAATCATTCACACCTTTTGTACATATTATTGTATGAAGCAAAAATATAGAATTTATCCTTTTTCTTATAGCTTGATGGCCACTAATGCTTATATTATAGTGATTCCATGCCTTTGAACTAACCAAGGATTAATTGGATGGTTGCCAATACTAACCGGCAGCCTGAGTGGTATGGTTTGTTGCATGGATAATTAATATGAGTTGGTACCCTCGGGACTAGAGAGAACGAGGGTGAGAAGGTTGGAAGAGGAGGCAGAGGCAGAGTAGGAAAGAGGAGGCGGATGAGGATGAAGAGAAGGTGGAGGTGGTGGATGCATAATAGTAGGAGGATTCAATGATTTGCATGAGGAGACTTCAATGAAATGGCAGGCAAAGGAGGAGGTCGTGTGGAGAAGGGAAGAGGGAGACAGTGCATGAGAGGGAGGGGGAGTGTTTGAGAAAGAGTTTGAGTGAATCAAAATTAGAAGATACAATTGTTAATATAAATGCTGAAGAAAATAAAAAATAATATAGGTATTGGTCATTAAGCTTGTCCCCTAGTACCAGACTATACCAGGCTATTTACTGCCCATGTGGGATGAAACCGGATGAAATCGCCCAATCAACATCTTGGTTGGTTGTCGGGCTGATAAATGCAGGCATATTAACCGACACGAGCAATATTTGATACCTTGATACTGTCTACTGGTTTTTTTTACATTTAGACATAGTATTTTGTTTTTGCATTATGACCAAGTAATAAATGTCAGTCATTCCTTATATTGAAGACATGTCAGTTGATTGGATATGTTTTGATCTAATTTAAAAACCATTCCTATTTAAGCTGAATATGTTTGTAGACTTATAGTAAGATGATCTGATCATCCAACTAATAGCAAACAACCCACACAATATGTTCTTTGTGGTATGTTTACCATCACATAAATTCAGGTCTTGGCCTAATGAAATAAATCAAAGAATATTGGGATGTGATAAGTTCAGAATGTTTGGGCATTTTGGTTGTAGATTGGATTAGTGGGAGACTGGTCTAATCTGAGTTTTATCCTTTTACAGCTTCATCATACAAATTGTAAATGACAAGTATTGAGTGTACTGATTCTCTTTATCTTTCTTTCTAAGGAAATCTAAATCTATTGACTGTTGAACACAATTTTAGTTTTGAAACTATCTGATCAAGCCTTTGGTTTGACTTGTATCAGTGGAATGCTGATAGAACTCTGTTATTAACCTGAAATAGTTGAAATTTCACAAGTCCCTGGTGGGAGATTTTTTTTAGTTTAAAGTTTCAATCATGTCAGTTTTGTGTATGGTTTGTAATTATTAATCTTACTTGCAGATGTTAAATAATCAATAAATCAATAATTACAATACATCAATTTAAATAATGAAAGTTCTGAAGAACCATATTGCATGATTTGCCTTCTTAAACAAGCAGCTGAAACAATTTAATCCTGTTTTATATATTTGTAACACTCTTTTCTTCTGTTGTACCTATGGAAGAACTTATTAGTCATACTGTATAGTTTAGGTTGATCTGCTGCCTCTAATTATCATAAAGGTGGTTGTCAAATGCAGAGTTGCTGTAGCAAATAAATTTCAGCACTCCTTTATGAAGCTTCTACAAGATGCTCAGTTTGAAGAATTGTCAGTAGAGGATTTACTATTAACAAATGCATTAAATAATGACTATCTCTTGACGCTCCCAATATATGTGGACTGGAAAAAAGCTTTTGAATCAAATGCAATAATATTCAGGTGTGATCCTAGTCTTTTTATACTGGTAAAACATTTGGATTTTGATAGTTTGCTTAAGCAATTGATTGTTGCAATTCATATATTCTTTTTATAGGTGTAGTCAAGGTTTGCAATTTCGATCTGTACCGCCCGATACGGGTGGTACATTATACTGATCCGCCAGGTTACCGGTGGACTGCCCGCTACCGGGCGATACCACCAAAAATCGATCGTTGGCGGTCGATTTCGGCCGTTGACGGTTGATTGAGGAAGAAATGGACCGTCGGCGATTAATTGAGGGAGAAAAAGGGAAGAAGAAGATGAAGAGGAAAAGAAGAGGAAAAGAAGAAAGAAGTACCTCCTTTCCCCGCGTTGTCCTCGCCCTCGTCCGCGGTCGCTTTCTCTCCCGCGCGAGGAGAAAGATCGAGGTGACGTCGCCCCTTTTCTTTTTCTTTTTTAATATATTAATATTATGTTATATTATAAAATATTTTAATATATTTTAATATATCGGGTGGTATGTATTGTACGTACTGCCTAGTCTCGGTACCGAGATAATTGGTACGGACCAGTATGTCAAACCTTGGATGTAGTAACATGAGTATTCTTGAGATGTTAAACACTTATCCAGTGTATTTTACCTAATTGTCAGAATTAATTAGTTTTTGATTGTAATAAATGAAGTAACGATGGACTCCCATTTAAGTTGTAGTTAAAAGCGAGGTTTGCAATACCGATGGCCGTGCATCGCGGTACGACGTTCGCGCCAGACCGGTATGCGACCGCCACAAGCGTACCACCGATTGGGGTACCGATACCATTCGAAATTGGTCAGTAACGATTAATTTTGACCATCATCAACTGCTATCAGGTGGTATCGGCCGAGGGAAAAGAAGAAGAGGGAGAAGAAAAGGAGAACCTGGAGATTCGACGCCCTCTCCCGATCCCGATCCATCGACGAGGCTTCGTGGGGAGATTTCTTCTCCTCGTGCGGGCTTCTCAGGGAGAAGACGTTTCTTCTCCTCGCGTGGGGAGAAGGAACAATGCGACGTCACCCTTTTTTATATATTTTTAACTTATATAATATAATATAATATAATATACTATACTATATATGTACCGTACCGAGCTGAGTTCGGGATTCTGGTATGGTATGGTTTGGCGAACCTTGGTTAGAAGAGATGAGGTAATTACTAGTTAGTATTAGTGTTACAAAGATAGGTGGAGGAAAACCTAAAATGAATTTAATTTAAAGTTTAAACTCTAAATTTAGATTTAAATGTTCTTAAAATATAATTTAAGATTTAAATGCTCTTAATGACAGTAAAATATACATGTAGTTCACTTAAAAAGTTGGTACATTATGACTTGTTGGCTTGTTGTATTCAGTTCATGTGTAACTAAACAAATGTTTTGTAGAGGCCAAAATCAGTTAGGCAAAACAAAGAATCTAAGCCCAAATCTGTGATCAGTTAATCATAGCCATCAAAACTGATAGTGTTCCTTCTGTTTCCCGATGCATCCTGGTTTTGTTCCTTCTATTTCAGTCTTTGCAATCTTGGATTATTGGATATTTAAAACATAATTCTGTTGGCTTACCATGGCATTCTCCCATGCTGAACTGGACAGTAGCTTCTGAATCTGGTTCAAACTTTTATGGCAACTGTTTTCTAAATCACAATTTCCAATGTATAATATTAAAGCCTTAAACTCTGCATGAAAGATAGATGTGTTACTCTGAGAATTGATGAGCTAAAATCCCACAGTATCCTGGTGTAGCTGGACCTTCCCGAGCTAAAATTGTGGACTTGTAGCCATTAGAATTTAGAAAACAGTCAGAATCTGATTGGTTTGAGGACTGATGCCAATGCTTTCTCATTTTCTACATAGATACACCTGAATTAATTCAACAATATTTTTCTGTAGATATTCAATAAACGTGTTAAGTAGTTACAGAGATAGTGCTCCGCAAAGAACAAATGGCAGCCTTAACATCATCAGAAATATCATGTACTGGGAGTCGATGAATTAACAATTATCTGTCCATACCCAATATATTTACTTGGTTATATTTTCTATTGATATTGCAATGTTTATTTAGTTTAGTACTTCTGTTAATGGATGAAAGTTTTGAAACAGGAATATATAAAAACTCATTTGTAAATCATATGTATTTTGGTGGGAATCTTAGAATAAAAATATGCTGTGTTTATTGTAATTGTTTGTCAGATAATTTATTTCCAATGAACTACTGGATGGGAAGAAATTTTCAAAACAGAACTCAATACTTATTTGGTCAATGCTACATATTTATATTAGTTTGCTACATATTCTTGTGGTAATATCCCGACAGCATGCTGCAGTGTTGCCAATCTATTGGATGGATATTAAGGTGTCTTTTTGGTATCACTGAAATATTATTTGAAAACAAAATGGTGTGGATATGCAACTGGTGAAGTGCATATTTGAGAACAAAATGTAGTCACTTAAATGGTGAAGTGCATCTCCTGTGAATTAGGTTTCTTCCATGGTTATATATCATTGTATCATCTATTTAACCTTGTAGCTCAATGTCTTTCAGGCGTGGATATGCAACTGAGAGGCAGAAGGGTTTCCTTATTGTTGAAAAATTAGATTATCTGCAGTCAAAGCTCTTGCAAGAGATTTTCTTTAATCTATCAAACCCAGTGAAAAGAATTGGAAGATGGCTTAATGAGGTCAGTTGACCTTTTTCTTATATTGATATTCCCTTTATTAATGACATTTATTATGAATTTGTCTTGTCATCTTGAGTTCTTGATGTTTGTTTATATTTAGTTTGGTCGGGCAAGACTAAAGGTATAAGTTACTTAGGATTCTATTGTTTTTTTATTTTTATGTGATCAGTACCTAATTCTACACCTGTATTTTCATTCCATACTATTGAACCATTACACGAGAGATAAATCCTTCCAGCTGTGGTTTTAGTTTTGTTCTTTTTCTTTTTTTCTTTAACTCCACATGCCTATATTTGGTTTCTTTATTATGAAAGAGTATTTTGAAGTGTTTATGAATGACAAAATTGACTCCTGCATAAGTCAAATTGCAACAGGAGCTTGTGGCTTTTGCAATAGTGTCATTATTTCCATGCAATTTAGCTTGCTATCACAAGTTGTCTCTTTTATTTTTATTGCACATGTGTCACAGTCCTGCACCAACTCATCCTCGTTCTTTCTTGTGGAACCTCCTATAATATGCAGGTTCAACTGGCTCGTAGGTTTAGCAGATCTTCTATTAAGCAAAGATTTTGACTTCAACATTGATCTTCTAAAACCTAGAGATATTCGTGTGCATTGATATATGCCTGATTCCAAAATGCTCTTTGTTGCAAGATTCATATATCTTTTCAATAGTTCATCAAAAGAAATCATTTCAGACTTGCTTTTTCATGTATTGAACCTTGGAAAGAATGAAAGAGAGCTTTACCATTCACTTTCTGTTAGAAATTTAGAGATGTCTTGTGCCTTTCTATCTGCTGAGTGTTTTCGTACTTAGTCTAATTTGTATTCAATCTCCTTTTTCAAGTTAAGTTGTCAAGTTTGTTTAAAATTTCAAGTCGCAACTTCCCTCTTCATAAATTTAAGCTTCCTGTTCATATCCTTTTTAGTTGACAACAGGCTTTGAAGCGTTATCAAGAAGTGCAAAATATCCAAATTTGGATGGATAAACTGAAGAATTGGCTTAGGGAGAAATATTCTCCTGAAAGTGCACTGGCCTATGGTGAAAGTATATCAAAAAATCATCAAGAAACTGACCGGATAACAGATATTGATCTTCCTGTTTGGCTTGCTGCACAAAAGGCTGTCTCTCGTTACGAAGGGCTTTTATCACCTGTTGGACCTCGCGGAAGACTCATAAGACGAATGCTTGTTTGGTTTGGAATAATTCCTTCACTCCCAGAAGCATCAAGTGACTTTGATGATAAAGTAAATCCAGAGGCCAAATTGAGGTTAGTGCTCGTAATTTTTAATTTTTTCGGTCAACATTAGCCTTTTGCCCAACTTGGACTTGATAATGGATGTGAAAACATAACCACAGCTTCAAATTAGCTAAAGAATAGAAATAGGAAAAATCAAAATATATTATTAGGCAAAAGAGAAGTGAAACGTGCCTTGTCTAATTAAATCTGTAGTAATATTCCTATTTTTAGGTATGTTGTGTATGCTTCTGAGACCTGTGCTGATGTTCATATTCATTTTCCAAATGTAATAGTTGGATATGCTCCTATCATATATGTTGTGCTAATAGCCACCTGGATACTTTTAAGTTTGCAACTTGGGTTTTGTTTAGATGGTTTGATGATGGTTGAGGATTTCATTTGTGACTAATCTGAATGCAGTCAGCTGATACTTTGAGAACATTACACAAATCAGAACCAAATCATGGTCTTTATCACTATTGACATCAACATTGCTTTTACATCTGTAGCTATATGCCTGTTGTAGTCCGTTCATTCTTTAGAAGCAATTGATGAGCAACAAATATAGTTGGATGATGAGACGATGATGAAATGTCGTCTCCTTCAGCTTGCATACTTCGTGAGGTTCACGAATATGACAATGATGTGGATCATAGTATGTCTACTAATGATGGTGGCAAGGGCAAAAGATATGTGTCCTATACTCCTACTATGCAAACACAAACAAAAGGAGTGTTAACCGAAGAACGGAGTTTTAGTCATGCCACCAAGATTAATCCTCGTATTCATAACCTTCTTATAAGCACAAATCTCATGGCCAACATTTTCATATCCCAAAAGCAAAATATGTTATGGTGCATGTGAGGTCTATCCTAGTGGCACCGTGTTTTTTCGCCCATGCCCAATAATAAAATATTGGCAATGTTCTTCTTGCCTCATCCATGTATAGTTATTTTTCATCTGGATCATTCTCTATGTTCAATAATAGATCTTCTGATATCATATAGAATCCAGCCTAATATAATAGTTGACTCATTAACTTGAAAGATCCGAGTTATTGATTTAAACAGCTTAAGTCTAAGTTAATACTAGACTCATCTAACCCTATAGATTAAATTAAATCTTTTTTGATATCTGATGTGGCACTAAATCACGGTGTGGTAGTCCAGGCTATACCGTCTAATTGGCTTGTAGGTAGTGGTGCCTAACTGATTGTACCATAAAGCAATCCCCAAGCCCCAAAGTTAGCCGGCAAGGACTGACGATGCGTAAGCTGGAGAAACTAGTCAACTACCATGTGATGAGATGAACAAAGATGAATGAATATAGGCAGTAGACGTTGACCCACAGGTTATTGGAGAACATGATCCTAAATAAAGAAAAATATGTAAAGTGTCATTTTTGAAGCCAAAATAGTTGAAACTTAAAAATGTTTCTCTTTCTTATATGATGATGTGTGATCAGTATCAGAAAACCAAACTGCCTATCTTGGTCCATGACTTCTCTGGAAGTTGCTATATAATTGTTGCTGTAGGTCAACATATACTTTCAGCTCCATTTTTTGTCCAGCACTGTGTTTCATGCAAATTTTTTATTTAGAACTGCCTGCTTTTACTTTTCATATATTTTCATTTACTGCAATTCCTTTATACTTTTTAAATTCTTGTTTGTGAATATTTCTTGCTGTTTTAGATGCTGTGATGTATAGCAATTAAAAAAAAAAATTTTAGGACAAACTTTCTTCCAAGGATTACTCTCAGCAACATATGGGAACCTGCTTCAAGGGAATCATGTAGCTATAGTATTTGGAAAATGTTAAAAACTGCAGCTTACATTCTATGCTCACAGTCAACCCTTCAGGTAATAATAGAGCTTTTTTGTTTTTCTTTTCATGCGTTTGATTTATTAGATTGTGCTATAGTTTTGAGTCAAAATGCATTTTATTTTTCCTTAAATGTGGTTGCTAAGTCATAGTTTACTAACTCCATGTCTAACTTATAAGTGATCGACGTTGTTGTGTAGTTGACATTTAGTGTAAAGGTCTGTCCCTGTCTGGACTGGTATGTATCGAATGGTACTGGTTATCGGCATATGGTACACCAGTGTGTACTGAAGACTTGAAGGGAAAGAATAAGGAGAAGAGTTGGAAGAGGTGAGAGTGAAGGAAGAGTAGGAGAAACAGGAAGAAGAAGGATGAAGGAGGAACAGAAAGAAAGAAGGGGAGGCAGTGGAGGAATAGGAGGAAGAAGGAAGAGGAAGAAGGAAGAGGTGGAAGAGAAAGAAAGAAGTGGAGGCAATGGAGGGAGGAAGAAGAAAGATGAAGAGAAAGAAGAGGAAGCAATGGAGGAAGACGAGGAAGTGTACCTATGGTCGATGGTGTACGGTGGGTGGTGAGGAGGTAGCGGTAGTGGACAATTGTGGTGGCTCAGGGGGCTTTTGTGTGCGGTAAGGGAATGACAGCGGTGGCTCGTGAGGCTTCACACATATGGAGAATAGAACATGAACCCTAGTTTTAACTACTAATTTTTGTTTTAATAGACTAGACCAGACCGCCTGAAATGGGGATGATCTGCATCTCAGTTCAGGCTCAAACCACAATATATTGGTCACTGTGAGCTGAACCATTTGAAACTGCAGTATGTAGTGTAAACTGTAAATATAATTGTTTCTAAGATCATCAAGAATTTTCATGGATATCTATCAGGTTCTAGCATGCATACATTGTTGTATGGATCCTATGTAACAATTTGAGTAAATGTTTCTGCTAAAGATAGTTGTTAGTTTGTTACACTGGTCTTTTCCTCTCCATTTATTGGAAACTTTTCTAATTGAGAATTAATTTTTATACTTAGTGCTGAGAATTTTCAATTCTTGTTGAATTTTGTCAATGTGATGAGATTTTGCAGCATTAGAAGTGATAAACATTGGCAGTGATGTCAGGTTCCGATTTGTTAGTTTCAGCCTGATGAAGCATTGGCGTATCTTATTCTATTCTAGTAGCTGAAGCCATGTCCTAGATCTAATAGACAATCTAAAAACTGCCAGATTTTATGTGAACATGGATGCCTATTGTTTTCTTTGTAAGGCTTCTAGAAATGATGCCAAGTGTGTTGCTTGGAAGCAGTATATTTATTGGCACATTGTCTGGTATAAAATAAGTATGAGACACTGGATGGAGGCAATATATGCTGTTGAATCAATAGGTAACTATCAAAGGTAGATTTAAGACTCTGAATATTAAAGTCGATAATTTAGTGTGGCATAAAGTTAAACATCAACAAAGCAATGATGAAATGAGTATCAGAATAATAACATGGTATGAAGGTCACTAATAAACTTTAGTTTGGAGTCTAGTATCTGATAATCAATAATACTTTGTTGCACTTCAAATTAAATTAGAAATATTTACAGAATGTAAGAAATCCGAAGCAAGGATGGAAGAAAATGAAAATTACACTGACAAAGGAAAGAAGAATGACAAGAAGAGAAAAAGGAAGATTTGAAAGAATCAAGAAAATGAAAGGAAAGTACGGAAAATCGATCTACACACACTTTATCTTGTCTCATGAGATGCTTTAAACTTTTGGACCCCTCAGAGATGGTTCTTGACTTTCTACAGTAAACGATTTAGGAGAACATAGAAAATGTAAGTGCTATGTTTTGAAAGCTAAGAGCAAACTAATGAAGTTCCACCTGATGGCCCTTTTTAAATGGGTAAAAATAAAATCCCTACCGAACTTATAATGGCCCTTTAAGTAAGTTTATATGAGTTCTATATATGTCATTGAATTTTGTTGGTAGATATGCACACAATTCTTCTGGCACAAGAATATTGATTTTTTTATTTTATTTCTACCTATTGACTTCAATAGAGGATAAAATAAAAAGAGAATCATTTATATGGACATGTGCTAAGAAGGCCGATAGATGCTGTAGTTAGAAGAAATGACACAATTAGTATTACTGGTATGAGGAAAACTCGAAGAATACCTCAGAAGATTTTACTATAAACTATAAGTAAAGATTTAATTGCTTTTAATTTGACTATGAGATTGATTTTTATAGAGCGTAATGGCAACAAAAGATTTATGTACCTGACCCAAGTAGCTAGTACTTTACAACTTCTTGTTGTTATTGTATATTATATCTACTGTCAGACATTTGATTAACAGATGTTTGAAATTCTGTTTTGATTTTGTATCAGGAGCCAGCTTTTCAAGAACTGGTCCTCCTTTATAATGAGAAAGAAGATCGAAATGAAAACGACATACCTGCCATTGACCGTCTCCAGTTAAAGATATATGAGAAAATACCAATTCCAGATCTCCCGGTAAATTAATATAATTCTAGACTGGTAATTCTGAAATGGATATACCATTCAGCTTTTGCATATGCTGCCATTCGAAGTTTATTTCGAAAATAAGCTTACATGTATTTCAATATTTCGAATGCAGGTTATTTTCCCCCACAAGAAATTATCTTTCCGTATCCTAGATACGGTATGTTCATATTCATGAATTTACACTAAGGTTGATAATGATTAATATCCTAAGTTATTGACTATTCTCTTTTGCCATACTTTTTCAATTTTGTACTACAGGTGCGATTGGATGTTGCAAGCTTACTTGGATTGCTGGCATACTTTATTAATTACAAATTTGAGAACATTGCCTCTTCCCCGTACGTATGTGATACGCTTCTAATTTCTTGAAAAAGCGAACCTGCACTTTCATGAGGTCCTTATAAATATTAGATGAAAGTGAATTTTTAATTTTGGTTCCTACCTAGTCCTTTCACTAAGATTCATCGTACCTACATACCGAGCTCAGCTTGGTACAGTATGGTACGTTGGTATCGAGCGGTATACATAGGCATACTGCTTATAAAATAAAGTTAAAAAATAAAAAAAAAGGACGATGTCGCCTCGTTCCCTCTCCCCATGCAGGGAGATGTTTCTTCTCCTCGCATGGGGAGAAGAAATCGCCTGCTGGCGACGGATCGGGAGAGCAACACCAGACTCCAGGTTCTCTCTTTTCTTCTCCTCTTCTTCTTTCTCCCTTCCTCGGCTGATACTGTCCGAAATCGGTTGCCGACGGTCGAAATCAACCGTTAGCGCTCGACAATGGCCGACGACGGTCGAAATCGATCGTTATCGGTCGATTTCGGGTGGTAATGGGGCGGAAATAGCCCCAATCGGTGGTACCGCCCGATAGTGGGCGGTCCGCATATCGGTCAACGGGCTGACCAGTATGTACCACCCATATCGGGCGGTACGATTTGAAATCGCCGACCTTGCCTTTCACTATGGATATTTGCATCATTAAATCTCTTGTTTTTTTATGTTGTCCTCCTGTATCTACTATCTATATGTACTAGTTATACATGAAAGAGCTTGTTATTCTACTTTGGTCTTTCACTTTCTATGCTTTATTGTTTGAATACATAGTCAAAGGACAACAAATTCTTCTAAGTACAAGATAAGCTGCTGTTCAATTTCTCCGGAAATTGTTTTTCTCGGAGAGGACAGAGTTATAGAACATATTCATTTAAGGAAATATGTATATAATATAGGTTTGAGTGACGATGTGGAGCTAAGTTTTCTCTTTTCAGTTTTATTGTCACAACACAGGGACCTTCTTAACATTTTCGTAATGAGAAGTTCCAAAGTAAGTTGCTGA
Organism: Ensete glaucum; assembly: GCA_021527575.1. Lineage (NCBI taxonomy): Eukaryota > Viridiplantae > Streptophyta > Magnoliopsida > Zingiberales > Musaceae > Ensete > Ensete glaucum. The sequence goes on from CM038558.1 coordinate 15,216,214, forward strand.
TTATTTGAAATTGTTTACTTGACACACATAAGTCCATTAACAGTTGTCATGAACTTGATAGCTATGTAAGGCCTGAAAATCTATTTCAAATGAAAGTTGTTACATAGTGTGTTTTAGATAGATGGAATAGCTATTTGGATTAGAAACACTAAGAGTTAATATTTTCTAACCAAAGGATCATAGTTGATGAAAAGTCTGGTAAGATGTCATGATTCAGTGCATATATGGAACATCTCTGTATAGTGTAAAATCTCCTGTGTTCTTCTGTCTCTGTCTTCTACAGGAGTTTTACCTCGTTATTGTTGTTTGTAATGACCTTTTATTTGTCAAGTTTCTAAACCAGAGGGCTTCTTAAATATAATTTTTCTGCACAAGCAGGTCTGCTGTTCTTCTTGATGTGATCGCCATCAGTGCACTTATAATTTATCTGAGTCGAGTAGTGTTAGGTTACAAACAGACTTGGGACCGGTATCAGGTGAGTTCAATACCTATTAAATTGCCTAATTCTGTAAACTAAATAAACTTTCTGCAACGGTATCTTTTTTTAATAATGATCTGTTTTTGTATAACAATTTTTGCTGTTGGTTTTTCATTGTTCTCTGCCTGTACTATGATTTCATGAATAAAGCAGTGGATAATATCCATTTTTTTGAGTTCGAAGTTTTTTCTTTAATCATGTTCAACTTACCTAATAAATGGTGGAGAACCATCACGTGTGGGAATATTTTGTGGATCATGCTTTTCATGATTGATCCCATCTTTAAACAAGGATGTGATTAAAGCTGACTCCAATTTCATGGCTGGTCCAGTAAAACAAAGCATGCCTCTGACCTTTTAATATTTAAAGCTAACTCTAATTCTACTAAACCTCTAGTGTAAAGCTAAATTTTAGGAGAAAAATCGAGGTCGGTCAGTGACTGAAGGCATCAAACTACTAATACCTATTCCAATCATTAAAATATTCATTGATGTACATTACAATTTTGGCCTTCTTGTAACTCTACAGTAAGGTAATAAAGTAATCTTGGAATGAAGGATTATTGCTTTTCTTTTTTTATTTTCTTTTGACAAGGCTATTTTCCATAACAACTGAATGCATATATTTGTTTTCAGCTGCTGGTTAATAGAACCCTTTATGAGAAAACTTTAGCAAGCGGATTTGGTTCGGTTTACTTTCTTGTTGATGCTTCTGAACAACAACAAGTAAGAAGCTCTTGTTTTAGAATATTCTTTTCATTTCTTATCTTTATATCTTAGTATTTCATGCAGTTCAAGGAAGCAGTTTTGGTTTATGCAATTCTACTCCATCCTGAAACATATCAGGTACATCAGCTCTGTGTTCGTTCCAAGTGGGAATACAAGAATGATATGTAGCTATTACATTAAGGATGTAGTTGAACTTCTCTAGTTTTAGTGTTCATATATTTTGGTCAATTCAGTCATTTTGGGTATGTTATGCTCGTTGATTTCCTCTTTTGTGTTTTCATTGCTTTGAAGAAACATCAATGAAGTAAAAATGGGATGCCAATCTAACAACTGACACTAACTATAATTGTTATTTTGGGGATTTCTTGTCTAGTGGTTTAGACAATTATCTTCATCACATCTGTGGGTTCTTTTTATTTTTAAATTTGCTACAAGGAATACATTATCTGTCAGTATCATGTATAGAAAGGAAATAATTAATCTGTGGTTTCATTAGTGTTCCCTATGGTTTAAGAATCTTATATTTTTCGAAGAACCAAGTGAAAATTAAAAGGGATCATGAAACACCATTAGGATAGAGGTTTTTGATATTTTTGTTAAGGGTAAGTGAAGAAGACCGGATTGTAGGCATCTTACAAAATTTGTTGTTCAATATGCAGATATCATGCCGCAAAAATATTAAAGATTCATGTGAGAAGTTCGTGCATGATAGATTTAAGGAAAAGGTATGAAAGAAATCCTTCTTCAAAATATTCTGAGGTGTGCTTAAATTAAATAACAATGTAGAGTGTTCATTTTCTGCAGATTGAAATGCCTGTTGACAAGGGGGTGGATACACTGATGAGGCTGGGCCTCATGTCTGAGATTTCTGTACAAGGAAATATTGTACTAAAAGTTCTTCCTTTTCCAGAAGCCTTTGAGACCCTGAGGAAACGCTGGACTGAATTGCTAGAATCGAAGTCATGATCATTCCTCTCACATGTATTCTAATTGAACTTATCAAGTATAATGAATGTACAGTTATTATTCCAACTACATTATTTCTTTGCATCATCCACATGATAACACGCACACGGTGTTATACTAACAGCAGAGATCTTCCATAGCTCTCGTCCATGCCCAAGATTGCTATATTGCATATTGCTGTATTCAATGAACTTTATGAGTTCTGAAGGACTAATAATTTACTCGTGAAGGTTTTCAGCAACACTCATGAGGAGAAATGGAGAAAAAAGATTCAATTAAAAATCATCACAATCCTCGAGAGGGAACGTTGATGAAAGTTTCTTTTCCCATAGATTCTTTTGGTACGACAGTGGAAGATAGTCAATCCTATTGGTTCTGGAGATGGAAAAGCTTTGAATAAATACCATCAGCTTCTCCTATCAATGTGGAATGGCTACCCATCTCTGCCACCTTCCCCTTCTCCATCACCACAATGATGTCTGAACTGATCACCGTCGAAAGCCTATGAGCAACTGTTACTCTGGTGATTCCGCATGAAGGGTCTTCTCGTCTCCTCCACTTGCTCGATCCCAAAGCTCTCATGATGGTTCTCTCAGTCTCAGCATCCAGTGCGCTGGTGGCTTCATCAAGCAGCAGAATCACCGGCCTCTTCAGTAGAGTTCTCGCGATGGCGATCCGCTGCTTCTGTCCACCCGATACTTGGCAGCCTTTTTCCCCCACCATGGTGTCATATCCATCAGGCAAGCTGCTTATGAACTCATGGATGTTTGCTTCTGTTGCAGCCTCTACGATCTCGGCCTCTGACGCACCTTCCTTCCCGTAGCAGATGTTCTCTCTGATGGTGGAGCTGAAGAGAAGTGGTTCTTGCTGCACAAAACCTATCTGCTGCCTCAACCAACGCAGGTTGTATTCCCTCATGTCCTTCCCATCGATCAGAATCCTTCCTCGGGCAGGATCGTAGAACCTCATGAGAAGTGCCAAAACAGAGGACTTCCCTGCTCCGCTTGGCCCAACAAGCGCCACAGATGATCCAGCTTCGACAGTTAAGACGAAGCTATCGAGGACGACCACTTCGGGACGCGATGGGTAGGAAAACCTGATGCCCTCGAATTCAATTCTGCCTACTATTCTCTCGGACTCCACTTCATCTGGAACATCTGGCAGGATTCGAGTTTCCCGATCAAGGATGTTGAATGCAGGCTTCAGGATGCTGATGGCGGAAACGACCGTCGGTATCAGAGTCCACAGCTCAGTGATGGAAGGAACTGTGAGCGAGAAGATCTGGTACGACCTTATACCATCCTCGAAGCTGGATTGATTCTTATCGACCAGAATTGTGGTGTACCACAAGGCAACCGCGTGTGCAACATTCCAAAGAAACAGCGATGTGCCTTGAATCATCCCGTACTTGATGCTCTGCAGCCTGCCAATCCTCAGTGGCCCCTCCAACGAAAGCTTTGCCTTCGTGATCATTTGCTCTTCGTGGACGAAGGCGGCCACGGTTCTGATGTTGCTCGCGGATTCCGATGCAAGAACAGCGAGTTGTTGGTGAGCCAGAGCAGAGTCACCCGAGAAACCTTTGGCTGATTTGGATTGTATCAGGCCGCCGATGAAGTGACAGGGCATGAGAGCCCAGGCGACCAGCCCCATTCTCCAGTTGACGATCATGCTCACGGTTGTCGCTATAAGAATCGAAGAGATGCATTGCACGATGACAGACATTCGATCTGATATGATGGTTTTGATCACGGAAGTGTCACTGACAATGCGTGTTGCAAGCAGCCCCACACCGTTCTCAGGCTTCTCAAACCAGGCTACTTCGTTACGAAGAACAGCTGCAGGAAAGAGCAACAAAAATAGAGTGAGATACAAAACATGGCAATTCAGAGACGGATGCTTATTACCTGAGAAAAGGGCTTCTCTGAGGTTTCCCATGGCTTTCTCCCCAACCACACCATAGTGATAGTGTTGCAATGTATGAGCAACCAGTGCAAGAACACCGACGATGCAGAAAATTATCGAGTACTTCCCTACCGTCTCCCTTGCGTCCTGCTTGTAATATGCGACTCCAATTGTCATGATAAAGAACCCGAACAATGGCTTCGAAATACCAGCGACAGCTGCTGCAAGAGAGCCCAGAGCAGTCTTTGCAAGCTCAAACTTGTTCATCCTAAACCATATTCTAGAGAAATTTGCAGTTCCGCTCTTTGAGGTTTGCATTCGTCCTATGGGAGCATCACTTGGCTGGTTCTTTGGTTCCTCGACTTCTTCATAGGCTGGTGTGTGTTGAATGATCTCTGGTGTCGTATTCCTGTTCTCGAGAAGTAGATCAAGCGATGCATGTTGCTTCAGGTGCTATATCTATGATTGTTTTCATCAGCTAATCAAGTAAAGCGATCACCTACCTTGACTGGGTCTCCGGATTCATGTCATGCATGCGAAACAGGTTATTATAGAAGGTGCTGCTTGCTAGCAAGTCACCGTGACTTCCGCATTGCGCCACTCTTCCTTCTTCAACGACAACAATGGTGTCTGCATTGATCACAGTCGATGCTCTGTGGGCGACGATGATGACGGTTCTTCCTTGCATCACTTTCCCCAGGGCTTCTTGAACCAGCTTTTCCGACTCCGTATCAAGCGCACTCGTTGGCTCGTCAAGAAGAAGAATGGGAGAATCTTTCACAACTGCTCGTGCAATAGCTATTCTTTGCTTCTGGCCACCTGAGAGTTGCACTTGCCGCTCTCCTACCTGAATCGATTCTGTCAGCTCTTGCTACTTTACAGCAGCATGATGAAAGAACACAAGTAATTAGCAACGGCTTCTTGAACTCTTACCCAGGTTGAGTATTTGTCAGGAAGCAGAGATATGAATGAGTCCGCATTGGCTGCTGATGCTGCTTTCAGTATCTCTTCATCGGTTGCTTCCAGGTTCCCAACCTTCAGGTTATCCTTAATTGTGCCTGAAAACAGTGATGGTTCCTGTGGCACAGCTGCTACGTTTCTCCTGAGGAACTTAAGATCCAGGTCCTTGATGCTGTGGCCATCAATGGAAATCTCACCTGCAGCATTAGGTGCCAGCGGTTAGCACAGTACATTCGATAGTGTCAACACCAAGTATGTGAATGCAGCAGCAGACCTGATATTGGATCATAGAACCTTTGGAGGAGGGAGAGGAGAGTGCTCTTCCCACAGCCACTGGTACCCACCAACGCAAACACTTTGCCTGCTGGTATGGACAACGAGAAGCCTTGCAGGACAAGCTTATCCTGACGAGATGGGTAAGCAAACGACACCCCATTAATCTCGATTCCTCCAACAATCTTCTCTAGCTTTTCTCCTTTTGTCTCGTAACTTATCCTTGGCTTTCTTTCGATCACCTTGAAGATCTCGCTTCCCGCAGCTTTTGCCTGGTTAAAGATCTGCAAGTCTGGTGCGGCATAAGTGATCGATCTGTGATTTCATCAATAGGACAAAAAAAAAAAAGTAAAGTAAAGAGAATTTGAGGATGAAGTCAACAAGTAAACATAAAAAATTGAATCATCCATCATTGTGGAGTTTTAGCCCAAATACATGGCTCCAAAGAGGATGCTCATTATAGCTGCCAAGGTCTCCCCTCCGTTTGCTCGTCCTGCAGTCACGACGACGGCGCCTACCCACACAACCAGAGCCCAAGAACAGAACGTGACGGTCTGAAACAAGCCCAGCCCCAACCCCTTAATCGCAGCTTCTTTTTTGCTCATGGCGTACTGCTGCTTCGCGTTCCGAGTGAAGGACTTCAACGAGGAGCTCTCTCCAACGAAAGAGAAGACGGTCTTGATATGGGATAAGGTCTGCAGATGCAGAGTTCAACAACAACTCAGCGTTTGTCGAAAAGACCGCTTTGCAAACACTGACAGACGACACCTGTTCGACGACTGATGTTGCCTCAGACAAGTACGCCATCCTCAACGCCGATAGGCTGTCCATCTTTCTCGTATATGTAGCTCCGATGGCCAGAATCATGGGTAGCACCATCAAAGACAGCAAAGCTACTTCCCAACAGCAAACAATGGCGATCACAACACCAGCAAAGTAAGTGGAGAAGCAGGAGATGAAGTGACCCAACTGCAACAGTAATACGCCATGATATCCTCTTTATCGTGAAAAGAAAAAGGCTCATTTGGCTTCTGGGAAAGCTGGTGCATACCTTCTCTCCAATGGCGTCCTGTATGGTGCTCATGTGGTGTGTTGCTCCTGCCATGACCTTGGCGGTGGTTAACTCTGTGTCAAAGGCTTCAATATCCTGGTGAAGAACTGCTCGGAGAAACGCCAACCTCAACCGCGCTACTTGTCGCTCGCTGGTATGCATCCAACATGAGATCTCTGCAACCATGTAGATTTGGGCGGTGACAAGATGAGTATGCATTCTAGTATGTTCTTCACGTACCAAGCATTCCTGCAGGAAGTGTAGCAGCCGCCATGTACCACACATATGGAATCACCTACATGCAAAAACCATGCCAAAGCTGAACCGTATTGCCCACAAACGTCAAGAACCGTACACCGTCGAACATGTCTTGTGTACCTTCTTCAGCGCTGTAACCATGGCGGTTTGGTCATCTACGTTGCTCCCAAATGCTTCGAGTGCTTTGCCGAGCAGGAGATAGCCAATGGGCTGAGCCATGCCATGAACGACAGCGCCCACGGATCCCAACCCCATCAGTGCCCAGTCTACTGCGTCGGCGTAGCTGAGAAGCCTGTGGAACGGCAGCGGCCGCGACGACAACGACGATGAATGGGTCTCCTCCTCGTCTCGGCCTTGGACCTCCGTCTCGGCCATGGTGATGGCGGGCTCGCAGTTGGAAGTAGAGATGTCTGAGTATAAAGAAGCGGAGGGAAGGGAATGTGCTGCGGCATATGCGGCTTCGCGTCTCTCGAAAGAAAATATATGTTATAATTAAAACCTCACTCTAATGAATCATCTGCATGACAGTTTGTATAGCGTCTTCGTATGTTCTCCACATGTCGTAGTGTGAGAACTACCAATTTAGAGGTCATAACTTCTATATGTCTTATGTCACCACATGTTGTGCTAAAACTAAACGCCAAATGAAAGGTTGCTCTTTTTCCTATCCCCATAGCTTAAGCATCCATTGACTCTTACCTTTTGAGGACTATCTTTGATCGCAATGTGATATCATTCCACATAAATTTAACATTATTTTTCTCATTCTTCCTAGACTCGCAAGAGAGAAAAATTAAAGCACTCAGACTATTTTCATACATCATCTTCTCCACGATATATGAAATATTTATAGAATAAATAATTCTAATTTAGATTTACTTTCTTATCCAACAATAGGAATTAAAAAATATTTATTAACTCAACAATTAATTTTACATAATTAATGTAAATCAAATAACATGTATAACAAGTAATCAACTTATTATTATCATATTACAGTCTATTTCTGAAATTTATGCCTATCTAAGTAAATGCTGTCCTCCCTTTAATATTACACAGCTGACTTATGTATAGGCATGCCAATATATTTACTAAGGTTTAGTACCTATTATAGGTGAGACTAAATAAATAATAATTGAAAATAGAGACAAAGATGACCAAAATTCTATTTTTTCCATTTTTAAGTTCACTGCTTACTTTCTCATGTACAACAAATACACACACATACAAGATTCTATATGGTATATTCTAGCTCATTCCACGAGAGTCGCTTGACCATCATAGTAAAGCTAGCTTGTTATAGACTTAACTGGTTTTACCTAATTCGTGCGGTACCCTTACGTGTCCGTCCGCAAAGGTCAACCTCCCTGAAACCTCCTAGAGTCCCTTAGGACCTACAAAAGAGAAACCGAGTTAGAGATTCCCATGGGATCCACAAGCAACCACTTTAGTAAATATTTTATATAGCTAATAAAAATTATAACCATGGACTTTACAAACTCTGAACGATTGCACATGAAAGATCAAGATCCATTACAGATTGATATCCCCACAAGTGTCCGCACGACACGACTCTTATTTACAAGCCAAAATTGACCATGAAAGCTAACCAAACGATGATTGCTAAACCTAATGCAAGTCCGCTACTTCCTGTATAAAGCATGTACAAAAATCAAAAAACACGGACAAGCATGAGCATTACGTCGAACACCTTCATTATATTTTTGTCTGTGACATTCTCCCCTACTTATTCCTTTGACGTCCTCGTCGAAGTCGTTGTAGACGCAACATCTCTTCGCCTTTTGCTGAATCTTCAATCTTCTGCTTTGGCTGCAACATGCCCCTTGGCTCCCCAACTGCTCTGCACCGCTATTGTTGAGTATTTAAACTCTGATCCGTCATGCTGCTTCAACTCGCTAATGACTGACTCTTGTGTGGGGTTGGCTGAGCTGTGTTGATCCTTGTTGATTTATGTGAATCCTTCTAGTGAAAGAAAAGACATTCCTTTGTTATGCGCCAGTATTACAATAGTCTCATATTGCTTAAACTGGATGGATGCTTGTTGGAGCCTTAACGAGCATCGCTTCGCAGACTTTAAAAGTTTTTTAGATCCTTCCTCCACAAGATTCATTCATTAATCATTTTTTAACTTTAGTTATCACTTCTAAGTAGGTTAACGTCGCTCTCACTTTCAATTGGCATTCTATTAGGAAATAAAGTAGACAATCTACTCTCAGCAGTACTGTTCACCAATGATGAGGATTTGACAACTATTGTCTTCCATAAGCTTTTCTCGAAGGGTCATGAACTTGTGCAGAGCTCCTCTATTGGATAAATAAGAGAAAAGGGATACTCAGTTTCACCTATTCCCTTTAAGTTAAGAAGACAAGGTTACTTGATTTCGCTCGCTTCTCCAAGATAAGAGAACTAAGGTACTTAGTTTCGCTCATTCTCTTGAGTTGAGAAGTCAGAAGTTACTTGATTTCATCCACCTCCTCGAGGTTGTACTTCATGCATCGAGCTGATTATTAGTATTTTGCTTGCTCTTTGCTCACACTTCCGAAGCACTCGAAGTTTTTACACTCATTGCATTGAGTTAGCTACCTATTGCCATCGAACTTCCAGAATGTAAGAAGTATTTCTTGAATAGAGTAAAAAAAGTTACCCTTTGGAGTCCCCTAACTTAGAGTAAGTCTTTGATAGTTCTGGTTACCTCTCGGATTGTATTATCTTCTCCATCATCTTTGCCGACTACTCCTCTGAGTGGAAAATGTATCATAACATGTACTACCTACTTCTTTCTTAGTCGAGTACTCTTGCATCAATTCAAAGCCCCTCACTTTCGGCTATCTTGATGAGAAGCCCATCGTCACTAATCTTATGAAGTTCCTTAGCCTTTGCTCTTCTACCTTGTCTTGGTACTTGGAGTTTACCTCTGCATTCTCCACTTCCTCGACCACTTTTAGCCTTTGCCCTATTATCTGTTGCCTTGTATCTACGTCCCTTTCTTCACGATCGGTATGCTCAACTTTGCGACACTGCGACACTCCTATTAGTTCACCTCCTTTCTGACTGATGCTTTGTTTTTGGGTATATGAGCCATTCTGGACTCGTCGTCACTTCCTCATCTCTTTCGACCACCTGCTTCAACACCTCTATATTCTCCAAGTATCTTCCCTTGGTCGTTCGAAAGACAAACTGTAACTCCCATGCATGACCTCTGCCATCTTGTTGTAGGACTCGCACCAAGTTTGTTCTCCTTAGCTTCCTTGGTAGTAATGTTCGCTTACTCGGCTTTGTCCTTTAACTTACCAGTCTCCCTTAAGCAAATATAAGCACTAGAGCAGTTCAACTCTCCAATCGCCTTAATGATACATCTATATGATCAAGTTCCCTCCATGGGACTCTCTGATACTTGCAATCTGACTTCTTCCTCTATAGTATACAACCCCCATATGCTGATGACAAAGGCTTTCATCCGATGCAAGATTCGATGTACACACATGGAAGACCCAGCTCTGCGGTGCCATGGAATTCACTCTTTAAATCTATAGCCCTTCTTGTTATTGTGTTATTTACTAAAATGGAGCTCATAGTAGCTCCTAATCATATCTTCCCATGATTCTATCCCTCAGGGGATATCTCCACATGTGTTGAATTGCTACGAACTATTTCACCATGATTGATTGTATCATATCGCCTTTTGGTGATATCTCCATTGCATTCAGATTCTTATGTGATGAACTCGGGCTATAATCCCTCCACGTGTGGCCTCTGCTAGCATATCGTAGGGCCTCTGCCACCTCTGATTGTGTTCGCTTTTTTGGTAATTCACTTTCGCCCCCCCACTTTAGGACAGTCCGTCGCCTAGTAGCTCTTGAAGTCCCCAGACTTCACTAAAATTGGTGCATCATTGTCTGGATCCTAGGCCTCTATCCCCTACCAGTACAATCTTCACTGCGCACCACTTTCTTCATGACAACTCAAATGACAGTACCGTGGTATATTCTTCATGAGTATCCGTCTCTATGTCCTCTTGCCCTGTACTAAGGCTTTCTGATCCCAACTTTACATCCATAAGTTGAATCACCTTAGTTCCTTTATCAAATGCTTCTCTAAGATATGATGCATGTGCCTCGAAGCTCCCTTCATTTTTGACACCATGTAAAATGAGTTCGCCCCATCAGAATAAAGAACATATAGAATGACATAATCTCACTTTTGCCTCTATAAGAGTTTATGTCCGTGACCTTTGTCTAAGGAAAGCTCTATGCTTCCACTCCATGTTTCCATCTTCTACATCGACTCCCTTCATGCAGTTTGGATACTTCACCAAGTTTTACCTAAGTTGCTTTGCCTCTCGATTTGCATTGGGTTGATGGTGGCCCTCGCGTCCACCATTCCATGGGTCAGCCCTCTATTGAGTTTGATTTCCACATCGACTCTAAGTTTACTTTCGTATGATATTACCATAGTCGCTCCCCTACTTGATCTCGCAATGCATCCATTAAATGCATTGCTTTATTTAAGATCATGCAATGACTCCTCGATGCTTGCTTGATCCATTGAATTTTACTATCTTGAGGTATTCTTCCTCAACATGTGTAGTCTGCTGCACATGATTCTCCCTTTGGAGAATTAGGACCTATCCCTCCTGGATATCTGTCTTGTTGGAGCAACTTTCCTCTTTGCATTTTTTTCCTCTGGAAGTTTCAGAGACCACTATCCCCTTGGACTACTCCATTTTATTGAATAATCTGTGCATTGTTCTGCCCCCATAAATACGCTTGCTAGATTGTGACTCTTCGCCAATTCAACCCCTACTGCATCCTTTAAGATATAACAACGTACTGAACTTGTTACACACTTCAGTCTCCTATGGATATATTCATTTCATGCTGAATAGAAAATTTTAGTGCTCCATGGCGCCAAGTTCTGGTCGCCTTGGGATGACCACAAACACTCCATCATCTGCGTACAAGCCCTTGCATCCGTATTAAATTATTCAAGCTAGCAATTCCCCTCACATATGTGAGCTTTGCCTAACTCTTTCGGTAATTAAGTAACGCATCCTACTTTGCATGGTTTTATCTTTAACCAAGCACCGTGCTTGCCTTGAGCACCACCAAGTTTGGTTACTAACATCGAGCCGTAGCTCGAACTCAGCCATCCCAACCTTTATGCGCTACACAATCTTCCTAGATTGCTTATCCTCATAGTGCTTCTCATGCAAAGGGTTGGACATTCTTTTGAATGCCAATCATAGATGCCCACTCCTCTGAGCGACTCCTTTCCCTACATCTCAATGTCTGTTTCCCCTAAACAATTACATGTGTTGGCTACCCTCCATGTAGCCTAGCTAGGTCATCCATGTTTGCATGACAAGTATTTCTATGTGTGCTTATCCTGCTCTGATACCAAAATGTCACGGACCTAGCTGGTTTTGCCTAAGTCGTGCAGCACTTTTACGTGTTTGTCCATAAAGGTCAGCTTCCCGAAATCTCCTAGAGTCCCTTAGGATATACAAAAAGGAAAATAGGTTAGAAGAATCATTTCTCATGGGATCCACAAGAAACCATTTTAGAAAATACTTTATATAGCCAATAAAAATTACAACCATAGACTTTACAAACTATGAACGGTTACACACAAAGGATCAAGGTTTATAATAGACCGATGTCCCCACAAGTGTCCATATAACACGACCCTCATTTATAAGCTAAAACTGACTATGAAAGCTAACCAAACGAGGGTTGCCAAGCCTACTACAAGCCAGCTACTTGCTGTATAAAGTATTATAAAAATTGAAAGACATGGACAAGCATGAGCATTATGTCGAATATATTTTTTATATTTTTATCTGTGATAAGCTGGGCACCATCAAGTCAACTCGGACCGTGACTTTGGGGTAGGTCACCACTCTGTCCCACCATCCGAGAAGTATGGTAAGGCGTGATGTAGCCTGGACTACATTGACGCCCAAAGGATGGTACAACACTCCTAAGGTGCCACTACGCATTAACGCCCATGTTTGGTGGCACTGACAGTTATTAAACATCCTCATACGATGACCCCCCTGGTCCCGATAGGAGGTATAAAGGCCAACTCGATAATAGTATCGGGGACCCAGACACACACATTTGACTGTCACGATCTTTCTCCATGAGCTTCGACCCTCACTAACTTGACCATTTGAGGGGTCGCGTCGAAGAGCCCCTATGACAAACTCTGGCCTTTGGCAATGCACAACGACTTAGGAGGAGGAGGAGGTAATCACATTTCGCACCAAGGGACCTTGACGCGGAGATCTCGCGACCAAGTCTCACCTAAATTCTTGTCCTCCAGCTCGGAGCTACGGTTGACGCTTTTGTGTGCACTTGGATCAAACCAAGCCATGTTGACTCATCAGCCACGGTGTAAAGCACGTTAACATTGTTGGCGCTAGAAGGAGGGCCAATGTTGTAAGAGCACCAGTAGCCGATCAACCCTAGGGAGCACCTAGGGGAAGAGACTCACGCCCCACACCCGGTCCCGGACCTCGGAGGATCAGCCTCTTTTCCTCCCTCTTTGGATGGGAGCATTTCATCCTATACCTCGAGTAGGTATTGGAGACTGTTCAATGACCTGGGGCTCTCTCTTCTTGGGGTTGGTATGGTGCAACCCATTGTCTCCCTAGAGGCATTCCTCAGCCTCACGCAACAAGTCCAGAACTTAACTGGAATAATTCAGTCCACCATTCCTCTTATTCCCCAGCGAGTCTCCTCCCCCAGCTCACCCCGCAGATCATGCCATCATGGGCATCATCACTAGTGCCCCAACTAAATCTCTTCTGGGTGCCCCTATGTCCCAACTAATTCCTCTTCAAGCACTGTCAAATCCACCGGCACCTGATAGGTTGGCCCAAGAATGCTGTCAGCTGGATGAAGAGCCATCCAGAACTAGACGACCTTTGCCCGAACATGGGACTTTGGAGGCCTATCTGCCCTCCCCACCCCTCCCCCCTTCCCCCATCCACACCATGCGGGCCCCTCCCACCCCAACCCCCAACACACCCCCACACCATCCCCACAACCCCCACACCCTCCATCCATCTCGAGTCGAACACCTTGTCATTCGATTCTTCGGACTCATTTCAGGCCCAATTGCACCTAAGTCAACCGTCGACTTAACGAAGTCTAGAGAGAGTTTCATAGATCAAAAGAAGAACGTAAAGAAGGCTCTCTTGGGGTATCCCCTTTCATCTAAGAAATTCAAGATAAGTCGATCCCCTAAAGCTTTTACTTGCCCATGTTGAAGGCTTATGACTAAAGTTCCAGCCCAATGGAGCATGTCATCACCTTTCGGGCTCAGATGACCCTATATGGCATATCCAATGCATTAATGTGACGGGCCTTCTTAACTACCCTCCGAGGCCCCTCTTAATCTCGTCCTTTGACCAGCTAGCAAGAGAATTTGAGTTCAGCTTCTTAGCTAGAGCTAAGCTAAAGCCATCTATGACAACGCTCTCTAGCCTGAGCCAAAAGGATGAAGAGTCCCTTGTTAGGACCCCAACTGAGTCGGGTCCTAGTCGATTGAGTCGAGTCCTTATATTGGGCCTTATTGGTTGGCCTAGACCTGACATTAGGTTGGCTAGGAGGAGATTTGAGTCTATTATAATAAATCAGCCTAATTCCTAGTAGGGTTAGGATTTGGCTGAATTGGAGTTTGGTTCCCAACGTTGAGCCGTAGCTCAAACTCAACCATCCCAACCTTTATGCGCTACACATTCTTCCTAGCTTACTTATCCTCATATGCTTCTTGCACAAAGGGTTTGCCATTCTTTTGAATGCCAATCATGGATGCCCACTCCTCTGAGCGATTCCTTTCCCTACATCTCAATGTTTGTTTCCCCTAAACAGTTGTGTGTGTTGGCTACCCTCCATGTAGCCTAGCTAGGTCATCCATGTTTGCATGACAAGTATTTCTATGTGTGCTTATCCTGCTCTGATACCAAAATGTCACGGACTTAGCTGGTTTTGCCTAAGTCGTCCGGTACTCTTACGTGTTCATCCACAAAGGTCAGCCTCCCCGAAATCTCCTAAGGTCCCTTAGGACCTACAAAAGGGAAAATAGGTTAGAAGAAGCATTTCTCATGGGATCCACAAGCAACCATTTTAGAAAATACTTTATATAGCCAATAAAAATTATAATCATGGACTTTACAAGCTATGAACGGTTGCACACAAAGGATCAAGGTCCATAATAGACCGATATCCCCACAAGTGTCCATATGACATGACCCTCATTTACAAGCCAAAATTAGCTATGAAAGCTAACCAAATGAGGGCTGCCAAGCCTACTACAAGCCCGTTACTTGCTGTACAAAACATGTATAAAAATTGAAAGACACGGATAAGAATGAGCATTATGTCGAACACCTTTTTATATTTTTGTCTATGATAAGCTGGGCACCATCAAGTCAGCTCAGATCGTGACTTTGGGGTATGTCACCGCTCTGTCCCACCATCCGAGAAGTATGGTAAGGCGTAATGTAGCCTGGACTACGTTGACGCCCAAAGGATGGTATAACATTCCTAAGGCACCACCACACATTAACACCCATGTACGGTGACACTGACAGTTATTAAACATCCTCATATGATGACCCCCCTGGTCCCGATAGGAGGTATAAAGGCCACCCCGATAACAATATTGGGGACCCAGACACACATTCGACTGTCACGATCTTTCTTCATGAGCTTCGACCCTCACTAACTTGACCATTTGAGGGGTCGCGTCGAAGAGCCCCTATAACGAACTCTGGCCTTTGGCAATGCACAACGACTTGGGAGGAGGAGGTGATCACATTTCACACCACGAGACCTCGATGCGAAGATTTCGCAATCAAGTTTCACCTAAATTCCTATCCTCCGGCTCGGAGCTACGACTGACACTTTTGTGTGCACTTGGATTGAACCAAGCCATGTTAACTCATCGGCCATGGTGTAAAGCACGTTAACATTGTTGGCACTAGAAGAAGGGCCAATGTTGTAAGAGCACCAGTAGCCGATCAACCCTAGGGAGCACCCTGGGGAAGAGACTCACGCCCCACACCGGGTCCCTGACCTCAGAGGATCAGCCTTTTTTCCTCCCTCTTTGGATGGGAATGTTTCATCCTATACCTCGAGCAAGTATTGGAGACTGTTCAACGACCCGGGGCTCTCTCCCCTCGGGGTTGGTATAGTGCAACCCGTCATCTCCCTAGAGGCATTCCTTAGCCTCATGCAACAAGTCTAGAACTTAACTGGAATAATTCAGTCCATCATTCCTCTTATTCCCTAGCGAGTCTCCTCCCCCAGCTCACCCCGCAGATCGTGCCATCACAGGCATCATCACTAGTGCCCCAACCAAATCTCTTCTGGGTGCCCTTGCATCCAAACTAATTCCTCTTCAAGCACTATCAGATCCACTGACACCTGATAGGTTGGCCCAAGAATACTGTCAGCTGGATAAAGGGCCATCCAGAACTAAACGATCTTTGTCCAAACATGAGACTTTGGAGGCCTATCTGCCCTCCCCACCCCCATCCACCCACCCCCACCACGCTGAAGGCCTATGACTGAAGTCCAACCCAATGGAGCATGTCACCGCCTTTCGGACTTAGATGACCCTATATGGCATATCCAACACGTTAATGTGATGGGCCTTCCTAACTACCCTCCTAGGCCCCTCTCAATCTCGTCCTTTGACCAGCTAGCAAGAGAATTCGAGTTCAACTTCTTAGCCAGAGCTAAGCTAAAGCCATTTATGACAACGCTCCCCGGCTTGAGCCAAAAGGATGAAGAGCCCCTTGTTAGGACCCCAACCGAGTCGGGTCCTAGTTGATTGAGTCAAGTCCTTATATTGGGCCTTATTGGTTGGCCTAGACCTGACATTAGGTTGGCTAGGAGGAGATTTGAGTCTATTATCATAAATGATCCCAATTCCTAGTAGGGTTAGGATTTGGCTGAACTGGAGTTTGGTTAGAAGTCAGAGTTGGACTCAAGTCGAGTCAACCAAGTTAATCTTATAATCAACGTAATTGGCCACCCACCTTAATGAGGAAAAGTCAGCTAAGGCTAAGAGGAGGTGGCTAAGGTAAAAAAGGGAGAGTTCCATTAGAAGTTAAATTAGGAGTTGTAGTCTTAGTTTACTTGGAGTAAGAGTTTTATTAGGAGTTGAGGGAAAGAGGAGTCTATTAGAAGTAGGAGTCCTATCAAGAGTTAGGTTTTTGAGACTCTATATAAACACTTGTAGTCACCACTTTTTTTTATCATAAATAGATCAATTATCTTTCAGCCTTTGTGCATAAGACCAAGGAGGGAGGAACCCCTATAGAGTTCCAAGGAGGCTGATCCCCTATAGAGATCAACCCAAGCTTAGAATCTATAAGGGTTCTAACACTTGGTATCAGAGCAACATTCTTAGCATCTCGCTGCCCTTCCATAGCCACCTAACATCCTTCCACAACCACCTAAGCAATTCCTATAATTGCTTAGATCATCGTCGAATTCCGTCATCATCTCTACCACCGCAGATCACCTTTTGATCTCCCCCGAGAATTACATTATGTTCTCATTTTCTACCTTATTGCTACTATAATTTAGTTATCCTTAACCCAAAAATAAAATAAAAAAGTGTTCCTATCTTGATGTATAAACTCTTCATCATGAAGTTTCCATCTTTACAATAAAAGGTACGCTGTAGAATTTAGCCGCATACCACTACCTATTTTGATCTTACTATTATAATTTTTCTATCCAATCTTCCACAAGTTTGTTATAACAACTTTAACATTCCTTGACAACAAAATTTCTTTTGGTTTCGTGCAAAAATTATCGATATAAACTATTGATCTTTTACATCTAAACTGCTAAATTATAGACGTAAAAATCTACAGCAGCATCTTCTCGTAATTTTTGATCTTGTCAAATCTTTTACTACTGTATTATTCCACAAATTTTTTATCGATATTACCTTTCCCTTACCAGTGGATTCCCCTTGAGTCTTACTTAAATCCTTATCATGAACTGTTGGAAAATATTGTATCTATTATGCTAAAATTTTTTGATAAAAATTTTGTTGCTGTACCTTTCACCGCTGTTCTTCTCATAACCCACCAAAACCCTACCAATCTTGCTGCCACTAACCACGACATCTTTAGGGCACCCCTCTAGCCTTAAGATGCAGCCATCATAGCCTATTTCCATAATCCATAGCTAATCCTAATAGCCCCTAAAAAACCACAGCCCAAATAGTACCCTAAATCGCAACCTTGATCTATCACCATTTTGGCCACCAATCTCTACCAAAACGGTTGCAGTCATCAACAGTAACCCTAAGCCACCCTTATAACCCTAAAACCTCTATCATAAAACTCCCTTACAGCCTCTACAATAGCCCCAAATAGTAGCATCAATAGCACCCCCTTGCCAAAAAAATTTGCTACATTACCTTTGGTACTACTTGCTATATCCACACCCGATCCCTAGCAAATCCATTGCTATCATCAATAGCAACCCTAAACCATTCCTCTAACCTTAAACCTTAGTTATTATACCTCCTAAACGACCCCTATAATAGCTCCAAACCATAGCCCCAACAGTAATAAAAAATAATAACTTTTTAGCCCCAAACTACAATCATCTACCCTTGATCCACCACCTCTTTCGGCCATCAATCCACCCAACCAGTTCATATCAGTAACCCAACAAACACCGGAGTAAAAAAAAGTTTGCTAATAAAGATCTAGTTTCCCTTTATCTCCAACCCTATCAATAGAAAATTCGAGCCTCAAAGAAGTGGTCCCCCTATTACTTTGGCCCTTGCAAAATTGGAGATCAAATTAGAGCCATAACTTATAGATCATATTGGTGCACTAATTCAAAAAATATAATTGATCCTCCAAGTATCTCATCACAAATGGAAGTTTAGAGTGGACGGCTGATAGAACCCTAGCAGGATTGGGTCCTATTCAATTAAGTAGCAATTAATAAAATCATGAGAGATTGTAATAAACACCTACTTACCTGCTTACTATCATGTAAAACAAGTCAGCTAGGATTTTGGGAAGGAGTCTTGGAGCCTTGGGGCTTCCTAGCCATCGCCCACCTTACTGGGCAGGTCAGCTAGGGTTTGAGGAGGAAGCATAAGAGGAGATTGCAGCCTCTTAGCCACCGCCCACTTATTGGGCAAGTCGGCTAGGGTAGAGGGGTGAAAGGAGAATTTGACTTAGGGGAAGGAGTCTCTCTAGGGATAAGGTTTGGAGTCATATATAAAGTATATAATCATCACCACTTTTATTAAATCAAAGATCTCTTTTGTTTCAGTATTGTGGCCGACTACTTAGGAAGGAGAAACCCTTGTAGTATTCTAAAGGAGTTGATCCCCTTCAAGTAATCAATCTATGATAGAATTCTACAGAGTTCTATCATTTGGTATCAGAGCAGCAATCTTGCTGTCTTGATGCCCTTCCCACCACCCACCATTATCCAAGCAATTCCCACAATTGCTATCTTCATCACTGACTCCACTGTCATCAACGTTTGTCATAGATCCATCATCTGCTACCGCTACTCCAAATTATATCAGGATCTGGTATTGCCTATATTGCAAACACCTTACTGTTGCTACAGTTTTATATCCCAAAAACCTAAAAAGAGTTTTCATCTATTCCCTCAAACCTAAGGTAGACGATAACTTCTACACACTTTCTACATCGTCTCGGCTTTCATCTACATTAGATCATTCATTGAGAATATCTATGAAAATGTCCATATATTGTTGCAACTTTTCATCATAAAACTACTGATTTTTTTTATGATAATTCTACTACCGAAACTTTCATCGTTATTCTTATTGCATTGTTGCTGAGATTTCTTACTATATTTTCGTCATCCTTACTGTCATCAGCATTGAATTTTTGTTGTTGATTCTCTCCTTAAAGCTATTGAATCTTGGATTTTGATGATGAAATCAATTGATGGGTTATTAATCTAACATATATAGTTATAGTTGATTGGTGCAGGATTAATTATGATAGAAAGATTATTACAATCAGGATTAGCTAAGGTTAAGTCCATGCATCGGGCCGGGGTTCGGATGATGCAGTTGGGAACTCGCCAGGAGTGCATCGGGAGCTCATTAAGGGGTATCAGGAGCTTGCTAAGATGGTACAAGAGAGTTTGCCAAAAAAAGATCGAGACTCATCAGAAGATTATCGGGGGTAGCAAAAAAACTGGTCGGGAGTTGGGATAGTCTTGTAATAGATGTATTGGCTATTGTGATTATATTTAATTAAGTTATATTTAGCATCGTGCAGGTTTAACCATAACGGGATGAGTTAGGCATCAGACCAAGGATTGGACGATGCAGTGGGAGCTTGCCGGGCGTTCACTAGGACTTTGCTGACGGTATCAGGAAGATTACTAGGAACACACCGGGAGATCGCCAGAGGAAGACCATAAGACTCGCCGCTGGAGAAGTTGAAGGTTGTCGGTTTGTGGGAGTAAGGTCATTAAGCTTGGTGGTCATGTTTTGATTATAATTTTAAGTCATAGGTTAAGATTGAGTCTTAAATGAGTGTGATTTGGATTAAATCTAAATCAACTCAAAGATACAACTAAGTCCACTATGGGGTTTGATTGAGCTCAGGTTGAGCTTAATTGGTTGACGAAAGAGTTGGTCAATATAATATTCAAGCCAAATTTTGGAAAGTGGATGGAACCAATTTTACGAAGATTCCGACGGGTAAACTGTCGGTAAGCGATGGTTGGACCACCCATACCCTAAAAATAAGGCAGCGGCTAGTAGCTGCCGACGGGTAAACCACCCATGCCCTGGTATTTGGGCGGCTGAGCCACCCAGGTCGGTGGGTAAACCACCCGTACCAAAATTTTCCAGGTGAGTTTGATTTTTGGCTCCAAAAATCTGAAGCAACTTGGGGTCTATAAAGACCCCAAGTTTTTTTACATTCTATATAAAAATTTAGGGAAAAAAATTCTGTGAAAAACTTGTGTGGATTGTAAGAAAAAGAAAAGGGGTAAGAGAGTGATCAAAGAGTTATAAATTTTGTCTCTCTTGTAAGCTCAAGTGTAAGGGTTTGGTCTTCACCCAAAGAAGATCGGTAGTGAACGTCAGTGTGCCTCAAGAAAGAGGACTCGGGAGTAAACGTAGGCCGGTTGAGGTCGAACCACTATAAATTGTGAGTGCTCTTTTCTTGCCTTCTTTACTTTTTTCTATTGCTCTTAATTAGTTCAAGGAAGTTAGAAGCATCATTCTCACAATTTCTCTCAAATCAATTTTAAATCAGTTTTATCAAAATATCAAAAGGAGCTTCCACTGTTAACTCTTTACTTTATGAAAGAAAGTTTTTAAACGAGCACTATTACACTTACACTAATTCAAACCCCCAACACCCGCCCCACCCCCCCTCCCTCTTAGTGCCAATTGATCCTAACAATTGATATCAGAGCTACGTTTTTCTCATTTGATTTAACACCCAAGAAAATAATTCTTTTTGGCTTTCAAGAGGGTTTTTCTATCGTTCGTCCCCCCATATTCAGTGGGACGAACTACACTTATTGAAAAACTCGAAGGAGAGTTTTCTTGCTTTCTTTAGACCTTGATTTATTGACTATTATCGAAAACGGATTTGTAAAGTCTTCTATTCCAATGAACGATCAAAATAATTTAGAGAAGAAGACTTTTTCTTTAAATGCTAAGGCTATGAATGTCTTATTTTGTGCCTTAGATAAAAATAAATTTAATTGAGTTTCGTATTATGATTTGACTTTTGATATATGGCATGCATTAGAAATAATACATGAAAGCACAACTAAATCAAGTAAATCATTAAATAAAATAATCTATAAAAATAAACTTGAAGAACACCTTCCAAAGAACAGGAAGAATTATGAACTAAGAATGACATATGATTCATTGAGTAAAATCTCAAATGATGAGAACCATGTATATGAACTTTTGACAAATGACCCGAAAAAATTAATGAAGAACCTTAAAAATAATCTAAAGATGGACAAAACCTCTTACTATGAATGCAAGAAGCTAAGGAGCTCCAAAGATCAAATGCTCAACTAAGAAGTGGAGAACTTTGCTCTTATGAACATCGACGATGAGGTTAGTAATTCATTAAGTAATTCTTTTTTTGAATTATTAAATATGCTTCATGATTTGTTTGATGAATTTAGAAAACTTAGTAAATCTTTTAATTTATTTAAACATAAATATGATTTGGTAGTTGATAAAGTTGATGAAATGCATGAGTTATTAGCATCACATAATCCTAGTTCTAAATGTAAAATGCTAGACAATATTAAAGAAAAATATCATACTAAAGATAACGTTAGAAAAAATTAAAATAAAAAATAAATCATTGCCAATAAGGGTCATATTAATAGAAGAAATTATATAGACTTTGCTGATAACATTCAACAAAAGCCAACCATGTTTATGAAAAGATCTACATTAAATTTGTCATTGAAAAATAAATATAATTTTTATGATAGATTAGGACATAAAGCCTACAAATATTCATTTAAAAATTATAGTCTATATAAATTAATTTGGATTCCTAAAGGAACCATAAAGAATCTTAAGCCATTAGAGAAAATGAGAAGAACATATCATGAATGAAGGACCCAAACTCAAATGGGTACCTAAATCAAAACCTTCCATAATATAAAGTTACCTCATAACAAGGCTAGGATCATTAAGTTATATTTTAAAAGTAGATGCTCAAGACACATGACTTGAGATCTAATATTCTTTCAAAGCTCACTAGCCTAAGTAATAATAAGATAATTATTAAAATTAAAATTATTGATGATGAATCTTTTGATGGTTCATCATTATATAATTAATATTGATGATACATAGCTAAAGAATATGCAAATGAACTAGAACTAAAGAACCTTATTTATTGAAAAATATGTTGAAATTTACATGAATGAGATTTTGATGATGATTGAATAATAGGTTCAAAATCATTAGCTTGGATGTTGGTTTAAATGTAAAAACTATTGCTAAATGATTTAAATATTGATAAAGTCTATGGAATGATTGATTTAAATATTATATTGATTGAAATGTTATTATTTAATGATTGTGTTGAATGATAAAATTTTAGCAATATATTTAAAGGGAGAGAAAAATCATGCTTCATTGTCTAGTATTTTTATAAATTAACAATATATTTAATGAGAATGAGATGAGCATGGTAACTTATTATACTAAGTCTAAAAATTATTAGAATTGAAATAAATCAAAGTTTTTGTTTAAAAATATTTTATTACAGTGATCTTGATAAAATTTTGTTTTTGACTTAAAATGATATTGCATTCTTGAAATAAATTTCAAAAGAGGGATAATTATTCTTAAAATAATTTTTATTCTATTAATCTTTCAACAAGAGACAAAATAATACTATTATTGTTGAATATCTTAAACTACAAAAATGGATTAGATAACTATAGCTATTAAAAAAATCTATGATGCCTTAATTAAATTTTTAAAAAGTGATTTTTGATGATGATTTTGGATAGGTTTTCAAATGATTTTAGTCTAAAAATAGATTGATAAATTTATCCAACGTTATTAATATTTTTGATGATTTTATCATGATCTTAATAAATTGAAAAATTACAACTTGAAATCTTTACATGAATCAAGTTATGTTATTTCGTATCAGAGCAGCCTTGCTACCCTTCCAGTCGCCCACCATCATCCAAGTAATTTCCACAATTGTTATCTTCATCACCAACTTCAGTATCATCACTGTTTTCCGTAGATCTATCATCTATTGCCGCTACTCTAAATTGTATCAGGATCTAGTATTGCCTCTATCGCAAACACCTTACTGATGTTGCAATTTTATATCCCAAAAACCCAAAAAGAGTTTTCATCTATTCCCTTGCGGCATGTACTCATTTTCATAAATTTGCTATTGTTACAAATGAAAGTACGCTGCAAAAGTTTTCAGCCACATACTTGCTGCCAAAAACTAATCTTCCTGCCATTTTTTTCGGACGAAAACTTCTACACACTTTCTACATCGTCTCGACTTTTATCTACATTAGATCCTTCGTTGGAAATATCTCTGAAAATGTCTATATATTGCTGTAACTTTTCATCGTAAAACTACTGATTTTTTCGATTAGAATTCTACTACCGAAACTTCCGTCGCTATTCTTACTACATTACTGCCAAGATTTCTTGCTATATTTTTGTCATCCTTGCTATCATCAGCATCGAATTTTTCCTATCAATTCTCTCCTCAAAGTTGTTGAATCTTAGATTTTGATAATGAAATCAATTGATGAGTTATTGATCTAACATATGTTGTTAGAGCTGACTGATGCATGATTAATTATGACAAAGATTATTACAATCAGGATTGATCAAGGTTAAGTCCATGCATCGGGCCGGGGTTCAAACGATGTGGTTAGGAACTCGCCAGGAGTATGTCGAGAGCTTGCAGAGGGTATCGGGAGCTTGCCAGAATGGTGCAAGGGAATTCACCAAGAGAAGATTGAGACTCACCGAAAAATTGTCAGGAGTAGTCGAAAAGATTACCGGGAGTTGGGGTGGTCCTATAATGGATGTATTGGCCATTATGATTGTATTTAATTAAATCGTATTTAGCATCATACATGTTTGACCTTGATGGGATGAGTTACAGATTAGACATAAACCCGGGATCAAGCTTAGGCATCGGGTCAAGGATTGAACGATGCGGTATGAGCTCGCCGGGTATTCGCTAGGACTTCGCCAAAGGTATCGGGAAGATCGCTAGGAACACATTGGGAGATCACCAGAGGAAGATCGTGAGACTCACCGCTGGAGAGGCCGAAGGTTACCGATTTACAAGAGTAAGGTCATTAATCTTGGTGGTTATGTTTTGCTTATAATTTTAAGTCATAGGTTATGATTAAGTCTTAAATGAGTGTGATCTGGATGTAATCCAAATCAATTCAAAGATAAAACTGGTCCACCATGGGGTTTGATTGAGCTCAGGTTGAGCTCAATTGGTCGACCAAAGAGTTGGTCAACATCAGATTCAAGCTGAAATTCAAAAAGTAGAGGGAACCAATTTTGCGGAGATTTTGGTAGGTAAACCACCGGTGAACGACGGTTGGACTGCTCGTACCCTGGAAATAAGGTCGCGGCCAGCAGTTGCTGGTGGGTAAACTGCCTAGGGCCGACGGGTAAACTGCCTATACCCTAGTATTCTGGCGGCTGAGTCACCTAGGTCGGCCAGTTAACCCCTCGTACCCGGATTTTTTGGGTGAATTTGAAGCTACTTGGGGTCTATAAATACCCCAAGTTTTCTTGTATTCTATACAACAATTTGAGAGAAAAATTATGTGAAAAACTTGTATGGATTGTAATAAAAATGAAAGGGATAAGAGAGTGACCAAAGAACTGTAAATCTTATCTCCCTTATAAGCTCAAGTGTAAAGGTTTGGACGTCGGTGTGCCTCAAGAAGGAGGATTCGGGAGTGGTCGTAAACCGGTTGAGGCTCAACCACTATAAATTATGAGTACTCTTTTCTTGCGTTGTTTATTTCTTTCTATTGCTCTTAATTAGTTTAAGAAAGTTACAAGCATCATTCTCATAATTTCTCTCAAATTGATTTTAAATAGATTTTATCAAAAGAAGCTTCCATTGTTAACTGTTAACTTTACGAAAGAAAGTTGTTAAATGAGCATTATTACACTTGCACTAATTCACACCCCTCTCTTAGTGCTAATTGATCCTAACAAAAGCATCAGTTTATTACTGGATCTTTCATTGAGAAACTGCTGTCTCTTCGATAAAAAATTCTGCTTTCATAGTTCAACATATATTTATCGCACACCCTATCGATCCTTATCCAACCCGTTGCTGATACCAATAGCAGATCTAAATCACCTTTCTAGCCTCTAGCCATTATCGTCATAGCCCCCAAAACATCTCCAAATAGCAGCCCAAACCACACCTTGAACAACAACTTATTAAGCCCTAAACCACAGCCTTCATCCTTTGATCCACCAATCCTTTTAGCCACCAAACCTCTCAACCAATACATGCCCTTAACCCGATAACAAAAGAAGACCATTAACATTATAGATTTTGAGTCATATACCATGACATCTGAAGAACTAATTGATGCCAAGTTGGAGGTCTTTGAGACGTGTATGGATGAAAAACTATGCGCCCTCTTTACTGAATTTAGTTTGGGTCGACTACCGAGCCCAAGAAGATATCAACAAGATGAAAGTTCAGATCATAGAGAAGACTCTCATAAGAGAGGAGGACCTATAATGGACCCTCCCTATCCACGCATGAGGGTGGACTTCCCTAGGTAGGAAGAAAGAGACTTGATCTGTTGGATTTCACGTGTGGAGCGTTATTTTCACTACCACAAGACCCCGATGCATCCATGGTGGTCGTTGCTGCTATACACCTTAAATGAGACACTTTACAATAGTATAATTAGTTTAAACATACTCACAGAGTCCCTACATGGAGGCAATTTAAAGACGAACTACTAATCCACTTCGAACCAACCGACTATGAGAACATTGACGACCAACTTACTAAGATCTGTCAAGCTTCCACTATTTAAGAATACCATACCAGATTCAAAAACTTATCTAATCAAACAAGGGATTGGTCTAAAAAATAATTATTATGAACTTTTATCGAAGGGTTGAAGCTGGAGATATAGGGAGAAGTCAAGGTGCGACAACCATACACACTCATGGCGGTCATATCCTTTATGTGGACTTCAAGAGGAACGATTGAACCAAGACATCCAGAGGACTAAGGTCATCATCCGACCAGCAGCACGATGGCCTTCAGCCCCCCTACTACCAGCTGACCTTCTCAACCAAAAAAATGAATAAGGGAAGAACTTCGAGATTGATTTACGAAGGGTTTGTGTTAGCATTGTGACGAACCTTGGAGTCACGACCACCGTTACAAAAAAGGAAGGCTCCTCATGATTGAACCCATGGAAAAGGAGGAACAAGAGCATGAGAAAGAGGACCTTGACCATGAAGAGGAGGATATGGAGGAGGAGCCACAACCAGTTGATTCCATAATGCACGCTCTTGCTGGTTATGCGAACCCGCAGATGATGAAAGTGGGAGGGCTGCTCAAACAACAACAAATCACCATCCTCATCGACATTGGGAGCACCAACAACTTCATGAATAGTAAGATTGTTACTCGGATGATGCTCTATATTGAAGATTGTTGCTCGGATGATGCTCTATATTGAAGATTGCAGCATATTTGACATTAAGGTCGCTGATGGCCGAATCCTAAAGTGCGACCAAAGAAGCCAGCGGGTGAAATTATTGCTATAGGACCAGGAAATAACTGTTGACTTCTTCCGCCTTCTACTTGACGATTATGAGGCCATGCTTGACGTCGAGTAGTTGATGATGCTAGGTGATGTTTCCTAATTTTTTTCTAAATTAAGTATGAAATTCTACTACAAAGGGAAACACGAGAAACTTGGAGGCGACGTGATGGCAGTTTCTATACAACAAATAGAGAAAGTTTTATAAAAACTCACAATGGCTTCCTGATGTAACTCTAGTAGCAACCTAATAATGGGGAGCCAATGAAAATTGAAGATCAAAACCTTCTCTAACTACTTGCTGAATTTTCTAACGTCTTCGTCGAACCGTGTAGCCTACCTCCTACCCAGTGCATGATCATTAAATCCCAATTTTTTCGGGCAAACCACTAGCAAACACTTGACTATATTGCTATCCCCACCTCCAGAAAGATAAAATAGAAAGAATTATGAAGGAGATGCTTGAAACAGGGGTTATTCAGTCAAGTTGCATCCCTTATTCTTCACCAGTGCTTCTTGTATAGCTGTAGGCAAAGATAAACCCAATCTTTTGCCGAAAACTCTCTTTCACTTTATCATATATCGACTTGCTACTTTATTCTAGCTGTAGAGAGATTATTCTTTAGCAATTGTAGGGGTTTGTCCCTGTCAATTAAATCATGGTCGACCTGATCCACTTTGGTCGAGCCAATTATATATTTTGAAATCACAACAGCCACTATGAGTTTTTGGTAATGCCCTTTAATCTCACCAATGCTCCTTCCATATTCCAGAGCCTTATGAATGATATTTTCCAAAGATTTCTTCGTAAGTTTGTGCTGGTATTCTTTGATGACATCCTAATTTATAGTCCTTCCCTTGAAAGTCATTTTTAGCACTTCGACTTTTTTTAACGATTCTTTGGGAGAATGTTCTTTTTGTCAAAGAATCAAAGTGTAGCTTTCTTTAACAAAATGTGGAGTATCTTGGGCATCTCATATCAAAGAAGGAGTGGTAACTAACCCTTCCAAAATCAAAGCAATGCAAGCTGGCCAACCCCAAAGAACATAAAATCGCTATGCGGGTTTCTCGGTTTGACGAGCTACTACCATAAGTTCGTCAAATATTATGGAAAGATCAGTGCACCCTTTACATCCTTATTGAAAAAAAGATATTTTCCAGTGGTCAGACAAAGCCTCCGCTGCCTTTGATGATCTTAAGGCAACCATAACATCAATGCCCGTATTAGCGCGACCCGACTTTAACAAAATATTCGTCATTAAAGCTGATGCATCTGAAGTTGTGATCAGCATCGTCCTCATGCAAGATGGCTGACCCCTTGCCTACACCAGCAATGCATTATCTCCCTCTCATCTAAAATTGTCTATCTATGATAAGGAGATGCTTATGATCGTACACGTAGTAATGAAGTGGAGACCTTACTTGATGGCGGACGCTTCCAAATAAAAACTGACCACAAGTGCCTTAAATATTTTTTGAAAAATAAGATATCCTCTCCCGAATAGCAAAAATGGATAACGAAGCTTCTTGGGTATGATTATGAAGTAACTTACAAAAAAGGAAAGGAAAAAATTATTGTAGATGCACTTTTGTGACTACTTGAGTATGCAAAAATTTCGGTAGTCTGCCTTCCAACTAGTGGCTTTCTCAAGGACATTAGGAAGATCATCAAAAAAATAGAGGAACTAAGCTCCGTGGCTAATTACAATTGAGATACGAAAGACTTGCGCTATAAGGGATGCATCATACTTGTAGTCGATTCTCCTTGTATAAAAGCTATCCTACAAGAGATGCACTCCACACTAGTAGGAGTGCACTTAGGATTCCTAATAACTTACAAAAGAATTAAGCAAAATTTTTATTGGAGAGGGATGAAAAAAATTATTATTGAATTTGTAGCACAGTGTGATGTATGCCAAAAACATAGAGGTGAAACAATGGCAAGTCACGAGAAGTTGTAACCTCTACCTATACCGGACACAATATGGACTGACATATCAATGAATGTCATCAAAGGGCTGCCCTCATCCTAAGGAAAAGGTATAATCCTCGTCGTGGTTAATCGTCTTATGAAGTATGCCCATTTTTGTGCTGTCCAAAATCCCTACACCGCCTCTAGCATTGCCCATTTTTTATGGAAAATATTATAAAATTACATGCAATGTCAAGATCGATTGTAAGTGATAGAGATAGGCTCTTTACTTGTAAATTTTGAACTGAGCTCTTTCAATTGTAGGGTACTAAATTGAAGATGAGCACGACATACCTCCCGCAGACTGATGGCTAAACTTAAGTGGTGAACTGGTGCTTAGAGATATACCTCATGTGTTTCTCTAGTGATCGACCCAAGGAATGGATGAAATGGCTCCCTTGGGCTGAATGGTGGTACAATACAACATATTATTTTTCTACTAAATGTACCCCGTATAAAGCGGTGTATGGTCGACCACCTCCTGTAGTGTCAAAATATATAATTAGCTAAGCCAAAGTAGATCAGGTCGATCGAGAATTAATTGATAGAGACAAAATCTTATAGTTACTAAAGGATAATCTTTTAGCCGCCCAAGCTAAAATAAAGCAATAAGCTGATACACATCGAAGCGAAAGGGGGTTCTTTATGGGAGATTGGGTCTTTCTTCATCTCTAGACATATAAGCAAACATCAATCAACACATGAGCATCTATAAAGTTATCTCCTCACTTTTATGGACCTTACCAGATCACGGAACACATTGGAGCTATGGCGTACAAATTGGACTTACCTGCTGATGCTAAGATCAGCCTAAAGTAAATTGCCAAACACTAGTGTTGATGGGGATATCCAAGTCCAGCCACAAGCAATACTTGACCGCAGGATCATGATGCACCATCGGTGTCCCTCTACTGAAGTGCTAGTGCATTAGAGTAATTTACCTATAGAAGATGCCACATGGGAATTATGAAGATTAGGTTGCTAGAATTTATGGAACCTCAGCCTTGGAGACAAGGCTGATCTGAAGAGGGCGGGCCTGATAAGACCCTAATAGTGTTGGGTAGTAATTAATAAAACTCTAAGAGATTGTAATAAACACCTATCTAGTCACCTACTATCATATAAAGCAGGTTAACTAGGGTTTTGGGGAAGGAGTCTTGGAGCCAGGGCTTCTTAGCCGTCGCCTACCTTACTGGGTAGGTCAATTAGGGTTTGAGGAAGGAGCATAAGAGGAGATTATAGCCTCCTAGCCGCCGCCCCCTTATTGGGCAAGTCGACTAGGGTAGAGGGGTGAAAGGGGAATTTGACTTAGGGGAAGGAGTCTCTCTAGGGTTAGGGTTTGGAGTCCTATATAAAGTATGTAGCCACCACCACTTTTATTCAATCAAAGATCTTTTTTGTTTCAGCCTTGTGGCAGACTACCTAGGAGAGAGGAACCCCTATAGCGTTCCAAAGGAGTTGATCCCCTTCAAGCGATCAATCTGCGATAGACTTCTGTAGAGTTTTATCAATGACTCAACACAGATCCACCCACCTAATATTCCTACTGATGAGGCCTAAGTTCAGATGATGATTGCATGGGATTGCAGGATCTCGACGCATCACCATCCAAACACTATTGTAGATGTTGGACTATAGGAGCATGGTGTGCCTTCTACAAGAACCATGAGGAAGCCTCATAAGGAGTTGTAGATCAGGACCTGGAGTTATAGAGTCTTAGCCTTGAGAACAAGGCTGATTTAAGGAGGGTGGGTCTATTAGGATCCCAATTGAATCGAGTCCTAGTTGATTAAGTCGAGTCCTTATATTAGGCATTATTGGTCGGCCTAGACCTGACATTAAGTCGGCTAGGAGGAGATTTGAGTCCATTGTAATAAATCAACCCAAATCCTATTAGGGTTACGATTCGACTGAACCAGAGTCTGGTTAGGAGTCGGAGTTGGATTCGAGTTGAGTCAACCAAGTCAATGTTGTAATCAACCCAATTGGCTACCAACCTTGATAAGGGGAAGTCAGCTAGGGCTGAGAGGAGGTGGCTAAGGTAAGAAAGGGAGATTTACATTTAGTTATGACTCTCTCTAAGTTTGATTAGGAGTTAAAATTAGGAGTTGGAGTCTTAGTTTACTTGGAGTATGAGTTTCATTAAGAGTTGAGGGAAAAAGGATTCTATTAGAAGTAGGAGTTATATTAGGAGTTAGGGTTTTGAGACCCTATATAAACACTTGTAGTCACCATTTTTATCATCAATAGATCAATTATTTTTTAGCCTTTCTACGGAAAACCAATGAGGGAGGAACCCCTATAGAATTCTAAGGAGGTCGATCCCTTATAGATATCAATCCAAGCTTAGAATTCGTATGTGTTTTAACTCCCCTCTCCCACTTCCTCTCACGTTTCATCATAGAAATTAGGGTAGTACCAGATACTTATCCCTCTTTGATTATGCAAGTGTTCTTAATGGGGCTGTGGTCATCCATGTTTTTTTAGTTGCTAATGAGCAACCGCCAGTGTATGTGTCCAAGATGCTCCAATGCACCAATCAGTACACAGCTGTTGAGGTGCTGGTGATAGGGAAACACGAGGATCACAAGAGGACCCATGCAGAAAAACCATGGGGGCAGCCTCTGGAGGCACCGAGAAGGCTGCCCGATTGACCGGACCCATCCTACCCAAGGCTACTCCTGTCTCCCTTGAACTCGACCAGGATGGAGATCTTTCTATAAATCAAAGAAAAATGACTCCTTAGAATGCCCAACCCCATGAAGAGTCCCCAAGAGCTCAGGCACTAGATGAAGTATTGTCGATTTCATCGAGACTACGACCACGGCACTGAGGAATGTCATGACCTCCGAAATCAGATCGAAGAGCTCATGCACAAGGGACTCTCTTTCTTCCGAGTGCTAAAGCACGCCAAGGATTTCCAATAGAACTTCGAGTGCCAAGATGCCTTTGAGGAGTTAAAGGTGCATCTCGCCCGACTACCACAACTCACCATAGTGAGCCCGAGTGAACCGCTCAACCTACGTTGGGCTACCTCTGAGCACACGGTCAGCTCAGTCCTAGTCCAAGAAGAATAAAGTACACAAAGACTCATCTACCATTCCAGCCATGTGCTGAATAAGCCCGAGGAACAATACCCTCTTATCCGAAAGCTGGTCCTAGCCTTAGTACAGGCAGCCAGGAAGCTACGCCCCTACTTTCAATCTCACACTATAAGAGTGGTAACCGACTAGCCTATTCGCTAGATTCTCTCTAACTTTGATGCCTTAGGATGAATGCTGTAGTGGTCGATCGAGCTTGGAGGATTTGATGTCCATTACATCCTGATGACAACCATCAAGGCATAGGCTTTGGCAGATTTCATTTCCTGGTTGACTCTTACCTCAATTAACGCCCTTAGAACTACCAAGCAAGAGTTGACCCTGTTAATAAATGGGTCAGCCAACATCGAAAGGTGCAAAGCAAGCCTCATCGTGAAGGATCCCGATGGCCGGTTGCATAAGCATGTGCTCCGCTTCAAGTTTAAGGCTACTAACAATGAGGATGAGTACAAAGCCCTACTTTTTGGGCTACGCCTGGCTTCAAAACTGGGTGAGATGACTCCCAATTGGACTACAAGGCCGTGATCTGATCATAATAAAATACTTAGTTGAGGTGAGATGACTGACCAATAATTTCCAACTCTTTTCTCTAACCAAGGTTCCCCGGGAGGGGAACATGCAAGCCGCCACGCTGGCCAAGAAGGCCTCAGCATGAGGGGGCAGGGGCTACCCCACAGACATGGAAGTGATCACCGCTTGATCCATCGCAAACCTAAATATCACTGCCACCGAGGTCGCTCCTAACTGGTTAGAGGATATCCTTGGTACAAGAAGGATGAGATGCTCACAACCAACCTAACCATTGCTTGATGGTTAAGACGTATATAAGCCCGCTATTGTGAGGTCAGCGGTCGACTCTACTGCAGGTCATTCAGCCTTCCCCTCCTTCGGTGTCACACTCCCGTGTTATGATCAATTGGCACTAAGAGGGTGGGTGGGGGAGGGTGGTGGGTGGCACGGAGTGAATTAATGCATGTGTAAATTTTTTGTTTTAAACAAAAATATTTCGATTTAAGCATGATAGGAAGATCCAAAGCTTGTTATTCAAATAAAGCAAGTGAATAATAAGAAGATTGCTAAGTTACTTGCTTACTAATTAATTAAGAAAGAGTAAGGAAATCCGAAAGATAAGAAACGTCATAAGTGAAATGTTTGCTTCAAAGAGTAAACAAGATCAGAAGTATTAATAAGGAAAGCAAAAGATGAACTCACAATTTTTATAGTGGTTCAGCACCAACGGCCTACGTCCACTCCCGAGTCCTCCTCCTTAATGCACACTGACGTCTACTATCGATCTTTTTTAGGTGAAGACCAAACTCTTATACTTTGCTTACAAGGGAGACAAGATTACACTTTTTTATCACTCCCTTACCTCTTTTCTATTTCTTACAATTCTCACATAATATTTTCTCAGAATATAATTTTCAAAAGTATTGTGTAGAATGTAAGAAAACTTAGGGTATTTATAGGCCCCAAATTGGCTTCAAAACTAAAGCCAAAATCCAATCGTATCTGAAAAACTCAGGTATGGGCGGTTCACCTGCCAGCCTGGGTGGGTCAACCACCGAAAGTACCCAGATTCCTAGGTATAGGCGGTTCAACTACCCAGCCTGGGTGGGTCAGCCACCGTCAGCCACCTGAAAGCCTGGGCAACGATGGTTCACCCATCGCTCACCGATAGTTTACCTGCCAAAATTTATAAAAAAATGGTTCCCTCCACTTTTCGAATTCCTGCTTGAACCTGATGTTGACTAACCCTCTAATCAACCAATTGAGCTCAATCAAACCCCAATAGCTCAATCAAACCACTATATTATCCGAACCCGGCCCGATACTCAAGCTTAATCTTGACTCATCATCTGGTTATAACTCTATTGCTCCTGTCATAGTTAGTCCTGCATGATACTAATTATGACTTAATTAAATATAATCATAATTGTCAAACATCCATTACAAGACCATCCTAACTCCTAGCAAGCTTTTCAGTAACCCCCGACAATCTTCCGCATCGACTCGATGCATGGACTTGACCTTGGTCAATCCTGATTGTAATAATCATTCTGTCGTAATTAATCATGCATCAATCAATTCTAACAATCTTGTTAGATCAATAACCCATCAATTGATTTTATCATCAAAATATGAGATTCAATAATCTCTCCCTTTTTATGATGACAATCAATTGATGATAGGAGTTAATCCTAACTCCCCCCTAAATCTATGTTACTTAAATTTAAAAGAAGCACATACTCTTAAATTCAAGCAATCAATATTCTATGTAAATTTCAACATAAATTTGCTTCAAGTAATCAACTCACGAGTAAAAAAGAATTAAGCATCTATACCCAAGATGTCCAATTTATATCCTTATCTAAGATATCTATGTATTTCAATAAGTTCATGTGTCATCAATTATTTATCATATGTCATCAATATATATTTCTCCCCCTTTGTCATTAATAAAAAAGTGAAATATAGCTAATAATTTCAAAGTACATGATGACATTACTCCCCCTTAGTATATATATTATAAAATTTTCTTCCCCTTTAATATAGAGAGAAATAAAGGAGGTGTTAAATTATTTCATCATAAAGATCTTAATAAATTTTAAAAACAATACTAAGATGAGCTCAAAAGTTAAAACAAGAGATTTAAATATTACTTATGTATTTCAAATGTAGCAAAACTCATCTATTGATATAAAAAATTATCTCTTGTAAATTTCAAATGTGTTCATGTAATTTTTTTTTTGAAAACAATAAGATAAAATCATGGAGAGTTTTCAAAAAAAATAGTATCATAAAAAGACTTCATTTCATGAAATCTATATTAGCAATTTATATTTTTTATAATTTAACATTTCTAGGTCTCAACCACAATCTTGTATATATAAAGTTTCGAATATTAGCTTAACAAATTTTCTTCAAGTAAATTTCAAGAAAATGTAGCAAGTAAATCTGAACAATAACAAATTATTATCTTTATATAGATTTTTAAAATCATCATTACATGCATGATCATTATATATGATTTTACATCATTATACCTTCTCCCTCTTTATCATCAATCAAAAGAGAAGTGAAATTAGTAAGTTTTTGATATATGAAAGCTTTAGCAATTTTATAAGCTAATAAGTTTTGCTCCCCCTTTGTCATTGTAAAAAAAAATGGATGGTTAGAATAGTGCAAAACTTTTCCCATTACATCATTTTTCAAGAAATAAATCAAGAAATATACCAATCATCACATAAAATATATCAAGAAAAATTAGCATGGTAATGAGATATTCAATTTATGAAAACAAATTGTGAATATCAAGAGATAAGTCATAGGAGAAATAAATAAAATCTCTTGATTTATCCATAAGAAATCTTAAGTTGTCAAGTTTATGATTTGTATAAAAATCACCTTTTAAATAATATGGAGGCACATAATAAAAGATTTTGATTCATAAAAGATTTTAAGTTATAATTCTAATAAATCAAAACCACGATAGATAAATCACTCATTCAATTTTAAAATCATCAAAATCACTTTTCAAGAGATTCAAAATGTAACTAATAGACTTATTAGTCTATTAAAATGCTAGTGATTTTTTTTCTCCACATGTGTAAGCAAGAGGTAGAATCAAGGTAGAGAAATAAAAAATATCATATCACAAAAATACTCAATTTTAAAGATATAAATTTTATAGATATGAATTTCAAAATTAAGCTCAAAACTTCAAAATATTCAAGGAGATTCAAAAGTTTAAGAGCTACTCATGCATTTAAAATCATCTTATGTAATTTTAAGTATAGTAAAAAATCATCTACTATAAATTTTAATAAAAAAATATCAAGAATTTCATAAGAAGGTATGATAGTAGATCAAGCTCAAATTATAAATAAAGTATTTTACATATATTTAAAAAATTCTAAATTTTCTTTTAAGAAAATTATTTCTCATTCAAGGTTATCATATCCAATTTACATCTAATCATATTAATAATTTTATCTCTCCATTTTTTTGTTATTGTCAATAAAAAATATGATGTCATAATTTAAGAAATACTAATTTTGGTGATAAGTTATGTCATTCATGAGTTTTAAAATAAATCATGTCAAGATAAATATTGATATCAAAAGACATTCATGAATATTAAAGACATGATTTAATTTAATAAATCTCTTCTTAGATGATAAAATAGAAAATTTTCAAGTTTTATTTTCTAAACTTGCCAAAATCATGATAATAATTTATTCAAGTTCAAATCATTAAATCATCAAAATCAATTTAATAGTTCAAGAGAGTCATAAAAATAACATAATCGATTCATTAATCTCTTTTTAAAATAAAATCATTTGAAAACTTATCCAAAATCATCATCAAGATTCGTTTTTCAAAAATTCAATGAAAGCATCATAGATTATTTTTCAATAGCTAAAATTCTCTAATCCATTTTTGTAGTTTAAGAGATTCAATAATAATAGTATTATTTTATCTCTTGTTAAAGGATTAATAAAATAAAATTTATTTCAAGAATAATTTTACTTCTTTTGAAATTTATTTCAAGAAAATGTCATTTAAAGTCAAAAACACAATTTCGTCAACATCATTACAATAAAATATTTTCAAATGAAAACTTTAATTTATTTGAATTTTGATGATTTTTGGACTTAGTGTAGTGAGTTACCATACTCATTTCATTCTCATTAATTATATTTTTAATTTACAAAAATGCTAGACAATGAAGCATGATTTTTCTCTCCCTTTTCTATATTGTTCTATGCTAAAATTATATCATTCAACAAAATCATTTAATCATAGCATTTTAATCATTTAAATCAATCATTTCATAGACTTTGTCAATATTTGAACCATTTAACAATAGTCTTTACATTTAAACAAGCCAATGATTTTAGTATTCACTCAAAATATATTTTTCAATAACTAAGGTTCTTTGGTTCTAATTTATTTTTATACTTGTATACTCTAGCTATATATCATTAATATTAATTATATAATGATGAACCATTAAAAGATTCATTATCAATAATTGTAATTTCAATAATTTTCTTATTACTACTTAGGCTAGTAAGCTTGAATGAGTGCTAGATCTCAAGTAATATGACTTGCATCTAATTTCAAAATATTTTTATTGCTCCTAGCCTTATTAGGAAACAAATTTATATTATGAGAGAATTTGATTTAGGTACCCATTTAACATTGGGTTCTTCATAACATGTTCTTCCCATTTTTTTCTAATGGCATAAGATTATTTACGGTTCCTTTAGGAACCCAAATTAACTTATGAGGACTATAGTTTTTGAATGAACATTTGTAAGCTATATGTCATAATCTACAACAAAAATTATACTTAATTTTTGGAAGCACATTTAACGTTGGTCTCTTAACAAAAATAGTTAGCTTTTGTTGGTATTTAATAAAAATAGTTGACGTTTATTGTATATTGTCCACAAAGCCTATTTCATTTCTTATATTAATATGACCCTTATTGGCAAGGAACATATTCAAGGATTTATTACCAATTTTAAAATTTTCTAGCATTGTCTTAAGCGTAATATTTTATTCTTTAATGTTGTCTAATATTTCACATTTAAAACTAGGATTGTGTAATGCTAATAACTCATGCATTTCATTAACTTTACCAACTAACAAATTATGTTCATATTTAAGTAACTTAAAAGATTTACTAAGTTTTTAAATTTATCAAATAAATCATGAAGCATATTTAATAATTCTGAAAAAAATTGCTTAATAAATCACTAATCTCATTGTCGATGGCCATAAGAGCAAGGTTCTTTACTTCTTAGTTGTGCATTTGATCTTTGGAGCTCCTCGGCTTTTTACGTTCATAGCAAGAGGTTTTGTCTATCTTTATATTATTTTTAAGGTTTAAGTTCGTTAATTTTTTTGGTTCATTTGTCAAAAGTTTAATGTTCTCATTACTCGAGATTTCACTCGATGAGTCATGTGTTATTCTCGATTCACACTCCTTTCAGTTCTTAGGAAGGTGTTCTTTCTATTTATTTTTAGAAGTATTTTTATTTAATGATTCATTTATATTAAGTGTGCATTCATATGTTATTTCTAATGCATGCCATATATCAAAAGTTGAATCAAAAAAGAAACCCGATCAAATTCATTTTTATCAAGAGTACAAAGCAAGACATTCATAGCCTTTGTGTTTAAAGAGAAAGTCTTCTTTTCCAAATTATTCTAATTGTTCATTGGAAGAGGAGACTTTTCACATCTGTTTTCAATAATAGTCCATAAATCAAGGTCTAAAGAAAGCAAGAAAACTCTCATCCGAGTTTTCCAATAAGTGTGGTTTGTCCTATTTAGTAAGGAGGACGAATGATAGAAAAGCCCTTTTGAAAGCCAATAAGAGCCATTTCTCTTAGGTGTTAAACCAAATGAGAAAAATCGAGACTCTGATACCAATTGTTAGGATCAATTGGCACTAAGAGGAGGGGAGGAGGGGGTGAATTAGTGCATGTGTAAATTTTTTATTTTAAATAAAAATATTTCGGTTTAAGCACGATAGGAAGATCCAAAGCTTGTTGTCCAAATAAAACAAGTGAATGATAAGAAGATTGCTAAGTTACTTGCTTACTAATTATTTAAGAAAAAGTAAGAAAATATGAAAGATAAGAAACATCATAAGTAAAATGTTTGCTTTCAAAGAGTAAATAAGATCAGAAGCATTAATAAGGAAAGCAAAAGATGAACTCACAATTTTTATAGTGGTTTGACACTAACAGCCTACGTCCACTCCCGAGTCCTCCTCCTTGAGGCATATCGATGTCCACTACCGATCTTCTTTGGGTGAAGACCAAACTCTTATCCCTTTTCTTTTTCTTAAAATTCTCACATAATATTTTCTCAAAATATAATGCCCAAAATTATTATGTAGAATATAAGAAAACTTGGGGTATTTATAGGCCCCAAATTAGCTTCAAAATCGGAGCCAAAATCTAACTGTATCTCGAAAATTCGAGTACGGGCGATTCACTCGCCAGCCTAGGCGGGTCAACGATCGAAAGTACCTAGATTCTTGGGTACATGTGGTTCAACTGCCCAGCTTGGGCGGGTTAGCCACCGTCAGCTATCCGAAAGCTTGGGCGGCGACAGTACACCCGCCGCTCACTGGTGGTTCCCTCCACTTTTTGAATTTTGGCTTGAATCTAATGTTGACTAACCCTCTGGTCAACCAATTGAGCTCAACCTAAGCTCAATCAAACCCCAATAGTGGACCTGAATTTCATCCTAACTCCCGACAAGCTTTTCGGCTACCCCCGACAATCTTCCAATGAGTCTCGGTCTTCTTCTGGTGAACTCCCTTGTGCCATCCTGGCAAAATCCCGATACCCTCAGTGAGCTCTCGACGCACTCCTGTGAGTTCCCAACCGCATCGATCCGATGTATGGACTTGACCTTGGTTAATCCTGATTGTAATAATCATTCTGTTGTAATTAATCCTACATCAATCAATTCTAAGAATCCTATTAGATCAGTAACCCATCAATTGATTTTATCATCAAAATCCGAGATTCAAAATCCCGCAGAAGCAGAAATTATGTTGGTCTAAATCCATGAAGGCATCTATGAAGAACACATTAGCAGCCAAACTCTAGCATTCAAGACCATCAGGCAAGGCTACTATTGGCTAACCATGCATTCGGATGCCATAGTCTACGTGCATCGATGTGCCTAGTGCTAGAAGCATGCTCGACTCTCATCGACTGTGCGTGGCTCTTTCCACAATGGGGGATAGATCTCTTCAGCTCCTTCCCTTCGGCCTCGAGACAACAAAGATTCATCATAGTCGTCATCAACTACTTCATAAAATGGATCGAAGTTGAACCCTTTGTCATGGACAACAATGTAAATAAGGTGTTCGATGAAATGCTCATGTTTGTTTGTGTCCTTCGGTTTATGTACATACCTTGTACAGCAAGTAGTGGGCTTGCAGTAGGCTTAACAACCCTATTTTGGTTTGCTTTCTGACCAATTTTGGCTTTTAAATATGAGTGTGTTTTGTAAGCATTTGTGTGGACTTCGGTCTGTAATGGACCATTATCCTTTATGTGCAACCTCTCTGAGTTTGTAATGTCCATGGGTGTAATTTGTATCTCGCTTTATAAAGTGTTTGCTTGAGTAGTTGCTTATGGATCCCGATGGAATT
The DNA here is from genome assembly GCA_021527575.1 of Ensete glaucum. Classification (NCBI taxonomy): domain Eukaryota; kingdom Viridiplantae; phylum Streptophyta; class Magnoliopsida; order Zingiberales; family Musaceae; genus Ensete; species Ensete glaucum. Next base: position 15,256,481 of record CM038558.1, read on the forward strand.
GCTTCTTCTGGCCCATTTTCTCTTTTGTAAGTCTAGGAGACCTTTGGAGATCTTGGGGAAAGCTAACCTTTGCGGATACACACACATAGGTGTCGCACGGCTTAGGCAAAATCAGCTAAGCTCGTGACACATTGGCGTCTATAACAAAGAATCAAGTTGAAAAATTCATGTGAAAAATATCATTACTTGGTTCGGCATCCCGAGAGTTCTCAGGTATCTTGTGGGCATCACGAACCACCCTGAAGATTGCCACAGGCGAATCCCCCTACAACTTGGCATTCTGGACTTAGGCAATACTCCCACCTGAAATGGTCATCCCAACCCTCTTAGTCAAAAACTATGAGGAAGGCATCTCAAAAGAAAGCCCCTGAGAGAATCTTGATAAGATAAAAGAGCAAAGGGCTGATATGCACTTACAAGATTTGGTGTATAAAAATGTCATCACAAGACTTTACAACTAAAAGGTCTGTCCCCAACCTATCAAGTTGGGTGACTTGGTATTATGAAAGGCCAAAGTTAGTGACCTAACCCGTTCTTGAGGAAAGCTAACCCCAAGTTGAGAGGGAATATATCGAGTCACCGATGTGGACCAAGATGAAACCTACCGCCTGGCCACTGAGAATGAGCCCCACTACCTAGAACGTGGCATATGTTTAATTTGAGGAAATTCTACACATAAGTTGTGACTATAGAGAGCCTTCATGGAGATTTGTAAAGGGAAAGACACAAGCCGTAGGTCGGCACATGAAGAAAATACTAGTCAAATGGGCCATCAACCCGAAAGGGAACCTCTTTCAATTAAAGGAAGGAAGATTACATTGTTCATGGAGTTGAGATTTTACAACCCAAGACACATCCAAACCGCTATTCCAGATATAACACATCCCAATAAACAACTTGTCAAGTATCAGATGCAGTACCAGATACAAATCATTTGGTCAAACTTGACCAGGTACGAAGCATACACCGACGAATGACTTAGCAATGTTAGACACAAGGCATTCGATTGAACTCAACCAGAAGCAAAGCATATCCCGACACATGACTTGTCTTATGCAAAGGTTAAAGAAGTAAGAGATGTGTTGTTAACTCAGTCAAGACAGAGCAACCGAGAACCAATAAGACATCATGAGACAAATGTATAAGGTTGAAAGAAAGAGTCTCTATTAATAGTAAAACAAGTACTTTCTCAATCAAGGGCAACCACAACCAGGCTGCTTACAAAAGATAGGAGGAAGTAAAGGCTCCTATACTATAGGAGGATCGTTGTCATCGAAGGGGACCTCCGCCTCCATTGACACATTATCGTCCTCTGAGAGGGTGGAGTTAGGGTCCTCCTTGATCTCCAACTATGGGTACCTTACTTGGAAGTGCACCAGGGTGACCCTGTACCAATACTCCTAGCTAACCTGGCTCATCTCTTCCAAACCAAATGTAAAGCTCGGGGTCTCCTTATATTGGGCAATGGTCACTTGAGCTCTCTGGAGGGCCATGCTCTACTTTACGGCAAGGGAACCCTTGACCTTCTCCAGTATAGACCGGGCCATCATCAAATACTGCTCAGCCTCTCGAGTGTTGGATCGGGTAATATCCAAGTTATTCCCCAAGCCTTGGAATTAGGTCTCCAAGACTTAGATCTGCCCTCGAGTTTCCATCTCTTGGCATTGGGACTCCTCCAACTGCTATGTGGCCTCGCTGGCCCCAGCCTCAGCAGCCACTACTGAGACTAGGCTAGCCTCATCCTTAAGCTTCCGGACCTCAGCCAGGAGCTCATCAATTATTTGGGAGAGCTCGTCAACGACTCTCCTAGAGTCACCCCATCGATCAACCCCATGGAGAATGGAGTCCTATTAAACATTGATAGGACTATAAAACCCTATTTTATTTCAACCTTGTGCTGAATCTAGGAGGGAGGAACCCCTACAATATTCCAATGGTTGATCCCCCTCAAGGATCAAAATCTATAGGACTCCAGTAGGGTTGAGTCCTAATCTCCCTAGAAGTAATTAATAAAACTCTGCTAGATTATAATAAAGTCACTCCTATCTTATAAATGAGTATGGCTAGAATTTAGATTAGCTCTTAGGGCCTAGTGGTTGTCGCCCCCTTACTCGGTTGGTTGGCCAGAGTTTTCCCCTGCTTAGGTCGGCTATAAAGCCAACCTAGTTGCCCCCTGTTCCTATTAAGATAGGATGACTATAGGAGGGGCAAAGGGATAATTTTACTTAGGCAAGCACCCCGTTAGGCTAGGGTTTTGATCCCTATATAATGATGTAGTTGCCCCCTCTCTTAAATCAAGCAATTATCAATTTTATTTCAGTCTTGTACCGAATCTAGGAGGGAGGAACCCCTACATCATTCCAAAGGTATCCTCCTCAAGGATCTAAATCTATAGATCTCCTTCTGGGTTCTATCATCTGGTATCAGAGCAGTGATTTTGATGCCCTTATAGCCATCATCTACGCCTCCACCTTCCCAAGTAATTCCCATAATTGCTACGACACGCGCCTCCACCTTCCACCCCAACAGCAGATCAAATCAGTTTACCGCTAGCCCCTGCGTTTGATCTGGAATTATGGTATATTTTTATAACCCATGTCTCTTCAATATTGCAAGATCCTTCATATTATATGTGGGAGAAGTTTTTCAAAGTTTCCTTACTATATTTTTTTACTGTCACAAACATTATCATAGTTGCGAAAGCAAAACATTACAAAAATTTTTAGCCGATTTTTGCTACTAGAAACCAAACTTTTGTTTATCCTTTATGGTCGAAATTTTTACACAATTCTCAAGATCAAGTTGGCTTTCATCTAGATTTGATTTCATAAAAAAACTCTTTTTGAAACTGGTTTTTTTGTGCAATCTTTGACCATCACGCAGTTCTGGAATTTTACAATGAAGGAATCTACCTTTCATCTTTTGCCCCATTTCCCTACTGTTATGCTGTCAAAATTTTATCAAACTTTTTACTGATATTAACAACATCTGAAACAAGGGTTTCTGTATAATTTTCTTGAACTTTTATTTGGAATTTACATCGAGAATTCTTTGTTTCTCCAATGTAAAATCGGTTCAGTAGGACAACACATCGTAGCACTTTTTTTCACCGAATTCTATCAGATTTGAGTACTATTTTTTTATGGGATTTCAGGCTCTTTTTTCCTCATCTCTAAACCCTACCATCCTCACTAAAAATCCTTCCAAATACTACCCTAAACCAAATCCAAATAGCCCCCAAATTAGCCTACTTCCTTATCGATCCACTTACCTTTTTAACCAACTTTTCTCACCGAGACACCTACCTTTTCTATCATCTATCCTAGATCTAAAATCTATTTTACTAACCTTTATCTACTGCTATCATAGCCCGAAAGCCATACCAATTCGTAGCTTAAACTCCATAAAATCGTAGCCCCAAATCGGCCCTAAACCATAGCCTACTTCCATCCAAACCGATTCACCTTCCAATCGACCACCCCCTTCTCCAAAATTCCCATGCCATTAACCCGATGATAGAAAAAAGATCTCAATATTATAGATCTAGAGACATATACTATGGCATCAGAGGAGGCTATCGATGCAAAGCTTGAAACCTTTGGAAACCACATAGAAGAAAAGATGTGATCCATTTTCGTCGAATTCAGCATTGGCCGACTGTCGAACCCGAGGAAATCACAACACAAAAAAACTTCAGATCGGCGAGACGATCCTAAAAAATATGGCTACATCACCTCTGATCTCAATAATCCATGTATGAAGGTTGACTTCCCTAGATAGGAAGAAGGAGATCTGATCGGGTGGATCTCGCGCGTGGAGTGCTATTTTCGATTCTATCGAATCGCCGACGCTGCACGAGTGGAGATTGCTGCCATCCACCTTGAGGGAGATGCTATTCAGTGGTTTAATTGGTTTAAGCACACCTATGGAGGACTCGCTGAACAGCGATTCAAAGGACTACTAGACCGCTTCGGACCAATCAATTTCAACAACATCGACGGACAATCGGCAAAGATTCGTCAAACCTCTACAATATAAGAATACCAAATAAAGTTTGAGAGTTTATCTAACCAAACTGAGAATTGGTCTGAGAAATAACTTTTAGATACTTTTATCGAGGGCCTAAAGTCGGAAATCCGAGAAGAAGTAAAGGCACGATAACCGTACACTATTATGGCGGTGATTTCCTTCGTACGTATCCAGGAAGAATAATTGAACCATGAGATATGAAGGATAAGGATCGCTCTCTGACCAGCCATGTTGAGGCCTGCTACCCCCTCTACTGCCATCCAAACCCCTACACTAAAAAAGTTGATAAGAGACGAGCTTTGCGAATGATTGGCTAAGGAGTTGTGTTGGTATCGCAATGAACCATGGAGCCGCGAACATCACTGCAACAAGGACTGGCTCCTCATGATTGAACCAGTGGAGGATGAGGACAATGAAATATTTGAAGAAGCCCTTGAATCTAAAGAAGAAGCCATGGTGGAAGAGTCCCAACCGACCAACTACACAGTGCACGCATTGGCCGGCTACTCCAACCCACAGATGATGAAAGTTGGAGGATTTCTAAAATAGCAACTCATCACCGTTCTCATCGACATGGGCAGCACCAATAACTTCCTCAATAGTAAGGTTGCTATATGTTTGGCACTTCAAATTGAAGGTTATAATAAGTTTGACGTAAAGGTCACCGACGGTAAAATCCTTAATTGCGACCAACGATGCCCGCAGGTGAAACTACTCCTCCAAGACCAATAAGTGGTAGTTGATTTCTTCCTCCTACCCATCGATGATTATGAGGCTATACTTGGGATCAAATGTCTCATAACAGTAGGTGATATCTCATGAAATTTTTCTAAATTAATCATGAAATTTTATTGCAAACGAAGATAGGTCACGTTACGAGACAAGCGCGGGAGCCATATTTTCACTGTTTCATCGTAACAAATGGAGAAAGTTTTGCACAAAGCACATGGTGGATTCTTGATGCATATTCAGCAGCCATCTATGGGCAATAACGTACAAAACTCAGATCCTAAGCTTGCCCTTTGCCTGAACAAATTCACAGATGTTTTCTTGGAGCCGCGCGGGCTGCCTCCTAACCGGCCGCATGACCACTGCATTCCTATTTTGCCATGCAAACCTCTAACAAATTTACGATCGTACCACTATCCTCACTTGTAGAAGGATGAGATCGAGAACATTGTTGAAGAGATGCTTGACACCGGGGTGATTCGATTGAGCTGCAGCCCTTACTCCTCACTGGTGTTGCTAGTGCGCAAGAAAGATGGTATGTAGCGGATATGCATTGACTACCATGCTCTAAACGCCATCACCGTCAAGGATAAATATCCTATCTCATTCGTAGATGAACTCTTGGGCGAATTAAAAGGAGCCTAAGTCCTCACTAAATTGGATCTCTGATCCGGATACCATCAGATTCGAGTATGCCAAGATATTAAACGTATCATACGCATAACCACTACAAGTTTCTGGTAATGCCTTTCGGACTTACGAATACTCCTTCTAATTTCCAAAGCCTGATGAATGACATCTTTTGGAGTTTTCTATGTAAGTTCGTATTTGTATTCTTTGATGATATTCTCATTTATAGCCCTATGCTTGATATACATTTTTAGCACTTATGAACTGTTCTATCGATTCTTCGAAAGAATACTCCTTATGTTAAATTGTCAAAGTGCAGCTTCTTATAGCATAAGTTGGAGTATCTTGGGCACATTATATTAGAGTATGGAGTGGCGGTGGACCCAACAAGATTGAGGCAATGCAAGGATGGCTGAGACCTACAAACGTACAATCATTATGCGATTTCCTTGGACTCACGGGCTACTACCAAAATTTTATGAAAGATTATAACAAGATCAATGCCACGCTCACATCCTTACTGAAGAAAGACTCCTTCTTGTGGTCGGATAAAGCCTCCGGAGCCTTCGAATGACTCGAGACAGCCATGACGATGACGTCGATCCTACCGTTGCCCGATTTTAGCCACACTTTGGTCATTGAGGCTGATGCGTCAGGAGTTGGAATTTAGGCTATTCTTATGTAAGATGGTCGACTCATAATTTACACCAAGTCTTCTCCCACATATAAGGTTTTTACAGGAGATACTAATTACTACCAAATTTAAAATATGATTGGATACAGGTCTATAGCACGAAAGAGGAGTTAAACTAGAAGAATTACAATCCATGCTCACGCCAGATTGAGCTCTCATCATCCTGAACCATACCAAAGGGTAGTCACCATTCCGGAAGAAAGATTGGCTATCACTAAAGACTAACCATATGACAGCCCATACAAGGAAGAAACTTTCCCCTGACAAACGCTGGAGCAGAATAAAGTTTCCTAAGAAAGATCAAGTTCCCCTTCATCTCCAACTCCACCAGCATGAAATTCAAGCCTCAAGAAAGTGGTCTCCCTATTTCTTTGGGCCTTGTAAAATTGGGGATCATATTGGGGCCCCAACCTAGAGATCAGATTCGTGCACTAGATTAAAATTATAGTTGATTCTCCAAGTATCCCACTTCAAATGGAAATTTAAAGATGATGACTCAGCTCAAGTTCTTTTAACTAACACCCAAGCTGATGAGGAGCTGAAGACCCGGTTCCCTGAGTTTATGGAACTTTAGCCTTGAGAACAAGACTGATTTTAATAGGGCGGGTTCGATAGGACTCCAACCTTCGACTATGTTGGGGCATTTGTGAAACAACTTTTCAAATGGTGATTGATATTGTAGAATTGGAGTAGGCATCCGATTAATAAGGTAGACAATAGTAGTTTTAATCCTACGTCGTAAAATTCCTCACATCATTGCTTTTGTCGACTTTGGCATCTAGACCCATTTCATAGAAGTTGACACTACAGTATTAACTGAAACAATAGTCTCCACTAGTTGCAAGCTATAACTCAAACAATAGCGGTTCTGGTTTATGGCACTGCTTCTCATCAACTTCTGCCACCACTATTGTTTTCAGACTCCAGCCAGTGCCATCAATCTTCTTCTCCTCCAACTCAGCTTGTTAAAGTTGATATCCTCTCCCTCTCCCAGATTTTCATTGCTACAATGACACAGATCTGATTTAAGGATTGGTTTTGGCAACATTGATGTGCTACACCCGGCCTTTCAGATCCAAGAATAGGACTCTGCAGTCTCAGGCGACAGCCACTCTGGTATTCTCCCAGGCTTGCAATACCAAAATCACCTATCTACAACCAAAGGAGGTAACCCTATGGTTTGACGTCTTCATTTTTTTGTTCATACCTCATCGCTTTGCTTCCTTTGTCGCCTATTTCTTGGACTCAAGTTGTGTTTCTACGTTCTTCTCTCAAGTTCTTGACCATCACCTTTGGTGAGTCTTAAATGACTTCTTCATCCACCTCTGATGTTCCTACTATGTTTTCTGCTAGCACTTCCCTTTCCTCTTCATACTTTGGACCTATTTCCATAAATGCTACCTCTCTAATCCCCTTTAAACTATCTAAGGGTGGCAACTATGTGTCCTGACGAGCTCAGTTTTCTAATCTTCTATTTGGTTATGATTTATTGGGTTATATTGATGGTTCTCTTAGTTGTCTACCAGCACTAATCCATGTTCCAGGAGAACCTAACCCGGTGCCAAATTCTGTATGTAAGCTATGGCTACGCTAAGATCGCCTTATTCTCTAAGCGATTCAAGCCTCTGTGGATGGCTCTATTGCCCCGCTTGTGTCCTCCTATGCTACTGCTATGGAAGCTTGGACCAAGTTACAAACTACATTCGTGAATCGCTCGAGGACTCGTATGCTTAGCCTACTCTCCAGCCTTATACACTTAAAGTAGGAGGAAAGTACTATTGCCGACTAATTACAATATATCAAATGATTATGGATGACCTAGCTTTAATAGGTCATTCTCTAACTAATTAAGAGGTTCTCATTCACACACTTAATGAACTGGGTGCATAATTCAAGGTACTAGTAGCAGCGCTTCGAGCATGCGACTCTCCAATCTCCTTTGAAGAACTTTATGACAAGTTAATAGACTTTGAAGCTTACCTGAAGCATCATGATAAGCTTGCAGGACCTTAGCCAGGACCTCCTATCACTGCTCAATTTAACCACAAATCCAAATGGCCAAACTGCAAATACAACAAGCATGCTTCAAAAGGTGTGGCCAACTTACCTCCTATGGGCACAATACCACCTGTTCCCCCTCCACCATCTCCAACCTTTCACCATCGTCAGAATACTTCCTTCCGGCCACGTCGTCCTCCTCCTGCATTTCATCAGCTTGTCGTTTACCAGTTGTGTGACAAACTCGATCACTATGCAAAGGTTTGTTGGTCTCGGCCTCATCTTTCAGCTCTATCAACCTTGCCTCAGGCGAATGTCATGACTGCTCCATCTGAAAATCAACCTAATTGGATTGTGGATTCTGGTGCTTCCCACCATATCACTTCCGATCTTCATAACTTGTCGATCCACAATAACTATCACGACAACGAAGACATTGACATCGGTGATGGTAAAAGAATTCCAATCACTCATACTGGTTCTACATCGCTTAATTCACATGACACCTCTTTCACACTCGATGTTTTATATGCACGCTACATTAAAAGAAACATTATTTTTGTCTCTCAATTCTAAAATCATATCTCTATTGAATTCTTTCCTGATTATTTTGTTGTCAAGGACTTGAGCACGAGTTAATAGCCCGAATAAAGATAATATTTATGAATGATCGTCAACCTTATTTCTCACTAGACCTACTATGCACTCTTCCACTGTTGCTCCAATCGACATTTGACATCAACGTCTTGGTCATCCCTCGACTTCTATTTAACAAAAATTGATTTTTAGCTATTTTATTTCTATTTTTAAATCTAGTAATGTCATTACTCATTGTGATGCTTGTCTTAGCAATAAGAGTCATAATTACCTTTTGGTATATCTTTTATTTCCTGCTCTAAACTATTTGAGATTGTTTATACTGATATTTGGGGTCCTACATCAGTTGTCTCCTTTGACAAGTTTAGATTCTATGTTATCTTTGTAGACTATTTTACAGAGTATACATGATTATATCCCCTTCGTCAGAAGTTTGATGTCACTATTGTCTTCTCCAACTTTAAGAATTTAGTCGAGAATTACTTTCAGACTTTCATTAAAACTATCTATTCTGATGGTGGGGGTGAATATTAAGCCCTTGCATCCCAGTTGTCCGCTTGCGGTATTCAACATCTCAAATCCCCTCCGTACACTCCTCAACTGGTTGGTTTTGCTAAACATAAACATCGACATGTTGTCGAAACGAGCCTAACACTACTTCATCAGGCTTCTATGCCATCCATTTTTTGGTTTATAGCATTTCAAACTGTTGTCTACCTTATCAATCGTATGTCTACTCCAATTCTACAATATCAATCACCATTTGAAAAGTTATTTCACAAACACCCCAATCTATAGATATTAAAAGTATTTGGTTGTCTATGTTATCCATGATTATGTCCCTACAATTCTCACAAACTGCAACCTCGATGTCACCCTTGTATTTTTATTGGATACTCTTTAGAACATAATACATACCGCTGTTATGACTCTCACACTGCTAAAATCTTTATTTTTAAGCATGTCACTTTTGTAGAGTCTATCTTTCCATTTCGGGATCACAAGCACTCTATCATCCCATTGGAGTCTTACGATACCTTTTCATCCTCTCACGCATCTCCGTTAGATCCATACTCTCTTATTATCTCTATTTTGTAGTTTTCTCTCTCCTTACCTCCGGCTCCACCTCTTCCTGTACAATTGCCTCTAGAATTGCATCCTTTATTTTCACCTCGCCAGGAAACTTTTGTAGTTCTTCAGCCTGACTTAAACAGTAATAATCCTCTTTCTCTACCCCAATCCTATTACAGCCTCCTGACATCCTATGCAAACTCGTTCTAAGAGTGATGATATCTTTAAACCACGTCAGGTTCTTGACTTACATACTAGCACTGAGTCTTCATTCGACTTTGTTGAACCAAATTTTTTTTCTCAGGCCAAAAAATCTTTATATTGGCGTAAAACCATGTGTGAGGAGTATGATGCTCTACTTTATAATGCTACATACACCATTAATCCTTCTCACTATATATATATATATATATATATATATATATAATGAGATTTCGAAATTATCGAAATAAAGCCACGTCAGTCACATCTACAAAATTGATGGCGATGGCAATGGTGAGGTGTACGGAGTCCAACACACGTGCCACAGCTGCGGATGCCTACTTCTCGGACAAGATTGGCCACTTACCCGCGTGGGCCCACGGTCGAGTCGGGCCTCAGGAGTATCGCACCGTCAGGTCGCGTGAGAAGAGCACGTAGGATTGGCAGGTCCCTGAGATGAAGCGCACGTGCGGACATGAATTCTATTGGGATTGGACTCGGGGGAAGGGGGGGCGGGGGCCGGGGCTATAAAAGGTCCGCCCGGTACGTGGCGTATCGCTTTCTCGTACGCTCCGCCATCAACCCTTCCTCTCTTTGCTCTCTTTCCCAGTCTGCTCTCCTTCGCCTGGTGGTGATGTACGGAAGCATGGACGCCGACCCTTTCATGCGGGGGCGACACTTCGTCTCCGAGATCGACGACATCGGTGCGGCGACGACTGCGGCAGAAGCCGAGGTGGCGCCCTCGATCGAGGGTAGCGCGCCCTTGCAATCACAGCCGCAGCCGCCGGGGCCGAATCAGCTCACCCTGTCCTTCCAGGGACAAGTTTATATTTTCGACTCCGTACAGCCCGAAAGGGTAAGGAAGAAGAAAAAATCAAGATTATTTATCTCCTCCTCTTTTATCCTTGATACGTCACACAATTCGGCACTTTTTTTTTTTTTTCTGTTTCTTTCATGTTTCCTAGGTTTACCAGGGTTTAGGAATCATGTTGCGGGGTTTAGGGTTTTTGTGACTTCCATATCTTTGATTTGTGGATTGCCTGATTTGGCGTCCTTTTCCTTTCAATCGGCAGGTCCGTAGCCTAGAAATCGTAGCAATCGATTAAATACAATATAATAGAAAGCATATTGCGGTGCTTCTGATGTTTCCGCACGAGAATAGATGAACAACCTTAGAACCTAATTTTACATGATAAAGATACCTATCAGTACCAGTAAATTCAGTCTATTGCACAAGGGATCGGACGATTATGTAAGTCCTTCGTAAGGTGTGTGGAGTGAGATCTCGTGGCCGACGTGATGAATCAGAACTGCACGCAAGGGCACAGAGAATAGCAAAATGAGAAGAAACAAATGATAAGTTGATTAGATTTATGGTGCCTTTCAGCCTTTACTGTAAAACTTATTCTGTTGTTACTTGTTATTATGCATGGTGAATTTAGAATTTTTGTTGCATAATGCAGTTTACCTAAGAATATAAAGGTAATTAATAACATCCTCTGTCTGAATGTCTAAATCGTGTATTGGTATGACCAAGGATGCATTGCCTTGAGCCACTTGAATCTATAACCATCTAACACAAAATTCCTACTCAGTGCAAAATCGTAGGCCAACTGAAAGCCATAGTTAAAATCTAGTATAAGTTGTTAAATCTCATAATTTTATCATGTATTGAATAGAGAAATAGCACAAAAGTATTTGGTTCGCTTTTAAGTTTTTATCACTATTGTCACGTACACAAGAGGGATACGCGACATTTCGTAGGAACTTAAGTGCACCCTCCTGATTATTAGTATGAAATGTTATGATGCATTGGTATCTTTTGGACTTCAATTGATTACCTTTTCTGAATATTGTATTCTTTTTGTACTTCAGTTAGAATTTTTCTGAAATTTAACCATCTTGTGTTTCATACTTGAAATCAAAGAACTAGGATGCCTCAGGTGACCTCGAAGCCCTATAAGGATCACATTGATTTGAGCAGAGGATATCCTTACAATTTTTATAAAAAAATGTCTTCATCTTTTGTTGCTCTCCCTTTCTTTCTAGTGAACAGCCAAGTACATAAGGCTCTTGCCAATGCAAGATTTTAGGATGATCGTATACAACCTTACCTCTACAAGCATAGATGTTTTCATGACTTAGAAACTTAATCACCTAAGTCAAAAGGGGGCATCCTAGTTTGTTTTTCCTGTCTTTATGATAATGCTTTTATTTGATTAAATTTCCCTAAATCTTCCAGTAGAATGTAGATTCCAGCAATGTATGCAATTTTTAATTGTACCGCACGATATGGCTAGTATGTACCAATCTGCCAACAAACTGGTACGCGGACCACCCGCTATCGGGCGGTACCATGGTTTTAGCCCCATACGATCCGACACAAGGCTGTATCGGGCAGTAACGGTTGAAATATTATACACAAGAAGTTGTATTAGGTCATGTAGCTTTTCTTTAGTGTTGTGAATTGGTGCTTTTAAAAAGCATGAATATATCTTCATGCAAATACCGGGCGGTACCAGCCTGGCTGCGGTGAGGGAAGAAGCAGAAGAAAGGGGGAGACCCTTCGACCGTGCTGCCCTCTAACGGCGAGGCGACGACTCGGCTGCCGGAGACGTTTGCGGCCGAAGAACCTCTAGATGGTGCCGTGGATGAGGAGAACCTCGTGAGGCAGCGACTCTTTCTCCTCGTTTGAGGCGACGAGGAAGAGAGGGAAGCGGTGGCGACTTCTCCTCATTCACGCGGGGAGGAGAAGCCTCAACGACTTCTCATCATGCGGGGAGAAGAAAACAAAGCTTCTTCTCTCCGCATGGGGAGAAGAAAACGCGATGATGCCACATTTTTTTATTTACTTTTTAACTTTATTATTATTATTATTATATATAATAATATTATTATTAACCTTGGATTCCAGTGCTTATTAACTTCCAAATATTATCCAAGTTCTGAATTTGTTTGCATTATGATAATCCTAGAGAAGAACAATGCTATATGAAGCCATAGCAACTTGCTTTCTCAAGTTCATTAACTGTTTGTTCTTGCATGCAATAATTTCTCCTTATAGTTAATTTATTATTTATTTTATCAAAATTATATCTTTTACTTTGATCTAACCTTCCTTGTCTTATTCATTGAAGCATATAATCTAATATTTTTATCATTTGTCCAAAAAAATTCACCAGAAACATAAGTCAGTGGGGTGTTCAGATCAAATTGAAACATTAACAGCCTTATTTATATGTAACCTTCTTGTTTCTCTGAGGGCTGATCAAAAGAGCTCAATGTTCTTGAATAGCTCAAACTTGAGCTCATGCTTTGCTTGAGATTATTCCCTAAAAATCTCTCTCTGTTTATTTTTTATTCTTCTGTTGTTTATATCTAATCAAACTCGACCTTAGCAAGGTGTATTATCACAAAAGCTCCTGTAAAACCCCTATGTTAGAGGACTCTATAATGTTCAAGAGCCTATCGACACTACACTCATGTTGGCACTTTCTGACACTAAACTGATAAAAATCATGACTTTAAATGGCTTCCCAAGTTTCTAAAGTTCAGGAGGAAAGTACAATAAAAAGAGGATCTGAACTCCTGTTCAGGACTCGATTTGGTGTTGATTTGGATCTTGACTTGAGGATAGTGTCTTGGGCTGAGAATGGATATTTTGATCATCCATATCAAAGATGTAAACCTAATCATTGTCACAAAACCATTTCTTTGCCAAAAAGCTCCCTCCTGGATATTCAAGATGGTCCAACCATAATGGTTTGAGGCCAGAATGCTGCAGTACAGTTCTGGACTGGTGTGACTTACGTTATTCTGGATTTACGTCATAATGACCTCTCTAAATTCTTCTTGTCTCTTAGCATGGTGGATCCTTAAGGGGTGATTAGATCTTGAAAATTTTCTGCATTTTTCTTCACATGTCAGTGATGAAGGAAGAGGTTATGTCTTACAGATTGTAAAAACTATGAAAAATTAGTATTAATTAAGAGCTACACATAGTTGTTGATTAAGTTTTTAGTTTCATATGTTACACAATTACAAATAGAGATACCTTAGTTCCAGTGTCGATGTCTGAGAAACACTATCTTTTCTTGGCAGTTGAGTACCATCACAAAAGATGTGTGTGTGTGTGCACTATATATATATATATATATATATATATATATATATATACTTTGCCATATTGGCACCCATTTCTGGAGGATTCTCTCTTTGATTGTTTTATCTACGTACTCCTAAGTTATTTGTTTTAGCTCTGAACTTATCTTAGACAGCGTATTGTCACCACCCAAGTGCTAGAAAGCCCCATGCCATTCTATATTTTTTGGTGAAGTACTTTGAGATGAGTATGACAATTTAATCCCATGTATGACAATTTAATCCCATGTACTATAACTGACCTCCGCTGCTCTTAAAGTTGGAGAAAATTTATTTTGATTATTGTCAAATAAGTTCTGCAAGGAAAGGAATTATCTACTACAGAAAGCCCCGTAACCTTACTGAAAATTATTAAGAATTGATCAACGTGAGACAAAGCTTCAGCTTTTGCTTTGGTTCTTTTTACATGTTTAAGAATTGATCTGGTTAAGTTCACAGTGATCCAGTGTGTCGCACATAGTCATGTTTATATCTATTTTAACCTCCTTTTTCATTACCACTAATGCACAACACATCTACCAAACTATACTAGTTTCGAGATTTATTTTTTTATTTCTGTATTTCAGTTCCTCATTTGCCTTTCATATTTGTATCAACTTTTGATTCTATCAATAGACTTACGAGGAACATGATAATTTTCTTTTTTGAGGTAAACTAGTAATTATCATGTTGGTTTACCTTCGGTAGCATTTAATTTGTTCTTAATTAATGTTACCTAGAAAATAAGTTTTCTTTAGAACAGATACCTTTTGGAGGTCATTACCATATTTTTTTTATTTTTCAAATTTCAAGTTTGCTTCTTGTTGATAAATATTTATTATGTTGATAGATTCTTGAACTGTCTTACTCAGGTTCATGCAGTTCTGTTACTTTTGAATGGGCAACAATCACCTGAATTTGGTGGCATGGCAGTACTCTCTCATCAAAATTATAGGGTATTTCATGCAGCAACTTCATCGCCCATCAAATTATCTTTCAACTAATTCTTTCATTACAGTTTTATGTGTGCATTAACAGAGTGTAGATGAAGCATCAGGATCCAAAAATGGTCATAGGCTTGCTTCTATTTTGCGGTTTAAGGAGAAGAAGAAGAACCTATGCTTCAAGAAGAAAGTACTATATAGTGTTCGAAAGGAAGTTGCTTCTAGGTATAAGTTCTTCATTGTCATTATAAGATTTATGTTAACCCTGGATAATTTAAACTTAGATGTTCCTTGAACTAATATCATCACTATGATTGAGATGCCAAAATTATTATTATTATTTTTTTGTTGAGGGAGAGATGCCACTTACTCTATCATATCATTAACTCCCAACTAGGAACCAAACTAATATGCTCAGTTTGCATCTCCTTTGTGCATAGTGTTACATGCATATAGTATCTCTGCATAATTAGAGAACATTGCCAATGCTGGTTCGAAGGTCGGTTGAAAAAAGTGGAGGATTGCAATAGGTCACTGACAATCAGCGTAAAACTATGTCAGATCTTATGAACGTGCGTCTTAGCCGATTTCAGTATTGAGTTAGGTTGTTACCCGGAAGTGACGCAAGGTGCTTTCACTACCTAGGTGTCTCAAATTACAAATAGTGGGATAGGAGGTCGTCCAGAAGCGGCCCATCACATCGGTGCTCAGATATGGTGTCAAGCAGGCAAGGGTTCTCTTATTATTTTCAATTGGAGTAAAGAAGTTAATCCAAGAATAGGGGGTTAGATTAGCAACTTGGAATATAAGAACACTTTTAGAGAAAAGAATAAAATTTGTAGAAACTATGATTAGAGGAAGAATAAATATGATTTGCTTATAAGAGACTAAGTGGATAAGGAAAAAATCTAAAGAGATTCATAATACTAGATTTAAAATTTGATACACAAAAAAAATTAAACACGAAAATGGTATAGGAATTGTTATTGATATGGATATTAAGAACAATGTTGTAAATGTAAAAAGACTTGGAGATAGGATTATAGGACTAAATTTGTGAAAGGATAAGATAATTTGAATGTCATTAGTGTTAGTGTCCCTTAAGTCAGATTATATGATCAAACCAAAAGAGAATTTCAAAAAAGTTTAGATGATATCATTCAAGTAATACCTATAATAAAAAATTTATAATTGGAGGAGATTTCAATGATCATATAGGCAAAACATATGATGAATATAAAGGGGTGCATGGGGGCTTTAGTTATGGGAAGAGAAATGAAGATGGCGGTATGATTTTGGACTTCACAACTTTTTATGATCTTATAATTATAAATACTCACTTTCAGAAAAGAGATGTACATTTGGTTACTTATAAGAGTTGTCTCAATTGTAATCAAATAGAATTTTTTCTTACTAGAAAGGTAATAAAATAAATAAAGTTATTTATAAGAATTGTAAAGTTATACCCGTCAAAAGTTCGACTAATCAACATAGGTTTATAGTATTAGATATTTACCATAGAAAATGAAAAAAAGAAAAAGATAGTAAAAAAATTTACTGGGACCAGGTGGTGGAATTTTAAAGATAATGTAAAGACTTTTAAGAATAGGATGGAAAGGGAAGGACTTAGAACTTAGATGAAGATAATATTAATATTTTTTGGACTACAATGTCTAATAAGGAGATTCTTCATGAAACTAAAGGTAGAGGTGTGATGCTAAGAGAGAGTTTGTGTTGGTACGAGGAAGTTCAAATAATATTTTTTTTTTACTAAAAGACTATGTTCTATAAATTGGTAAAACAATTAAAAATGAGGAGAAATTTAACAGATATAAAGAATCTAAAAAAGAGGCAATAAAATTGGTTAGTATGACAAGATATGAAGTATATTATAATTATAATAAATTAGGTACTAAAGATTATGAAAAATATATATCTCAAATTGTTAAAGTCAGGGAAAGAAAGTGTAAGGATTTAGGTAATATTAGATGCATTAAAGACAAAGATCAAGGAATACTTCTTAATGACAACGAGATTAAGGAAAGGTAAAAAAATATTTTTATAATTTATATAATAAATATTTCACACAGGACTTAGATGTAACGATAAATAATAGTGGTAGATTTAATAATCTTAGATATGTTCATAAAATTAGAGCTAATGAAGTAAAAGACGCATTAAAGAAGATGAAAATAGTTAAGAGTGTAGGACCTAATGATATCCTTATTGAGAAAAAGTTTAGGGGACAAGGGAGTAGCTTGATTAATTGGCTTATTTAACAAAATCATGAGATTTAGAAAGATATCTGATGAATGAAGAAAGAGTTCTTAGTACCAATTTACAAGAATAAAGAAACATACAAATTATTAAATTATAAAAGAATTAAAATTATGAGTTATGCTATGGAACTTTAGGTTATCGAAAATAGGTAAAACTGAAAACAAATATCTCTAAGAATTAATTTGGTTGTATATCGGAAAGATCAACTATAGAAACTATTTATTTATTATGATAATTAATAAAAAATATAGGGAGAAAAGAAAGACTTGCATATGGTTATTTTTTATTGATCTAGAGAAAAGACTTGGAATGGTTTTTTTATTGATCTAGAAAAAAAATTGATTAATTATATTGATGTTATTAAAAATATGTATGATAATGTAGTTACTAGTGTTAGAACTATAGGGAGTGTGTTTATTAAGTTTCATTGTAGTATAGGATTATATCAGGGATCTACATTAGGTCCCTACTTTTTTACATTGATAATGAATGAACATACTAGTTATTTACATGATATACCTCCTGGGTATATATTATTTATTGATGATATTATCTTAGTCGATAATAACCTAAGTGAAATTAATTATAAACTTGAGTTATTGAGAAAATCCTTAGAGACTAAAGGTTTTAGATTAAGTAGGACTAAAATTAAATTTATAAGATGTAATTTTGGCAATTCTATGAATAGATAGGAGAATATAGTTAAGTTGGATGGATAATAGTTCCTTTAAGTAAAAACTTTAGGTGTCTTGGATCAATTATTCATCAAGATGGCGAGATCGATGAATATATTATTCCTTAAGTAAAAATAGGATAATTAAAATGGCGAGGGGTGCAAAGAGTCTTGTGTGATCATCAAATACCTTGAAGATTAAAAGAAAAATTTTATAAGACAGTTGTGAGATCAATAATGTTTTATGGATCTGAGTGTTAGACAGTTTAGAAACAGCATATACAAGAAGTTTATGTTGTCAAGATGAGAATGTTGAGATGGATGCAGTGAAGTCATTGGACGCCCCAAGCACTCGCTTAGGCACCCAGGTGAGGCGAGGTGAGACTTGAGTGCCTGCTTATTAGCGTTGGGTGGGTCGAGTGCCTATCTGGTTCAACTCAGGTTAGGTCGAGCCTGTGTTGAACTGAACAATTCTATTTGGTTTGATCGAACCAATTATCTATCAAGCCTGAGCCGAACCAAACACAAGACAACTAGTTCGATTGAACTAGATATCTGTCACAGAAAACAAGAAACCACACGCAGGAAGAACCTTAACATGAAAATCCTCTTTCCCACTATGTTCTTGCATGGTAACAGAGTTCTCCCATCGGTGAACGATGGCAGCAACCTTATTCCTTGGCATCGTTTTCCTTTAGCGATAGCGGTGACATCTTCCTCCAAAGACAACAGCGACATCTTCCTCCGACAGTAATGGCGACTTCTTCTCCTCCCTCCCTCTGCCCTGTTTATCAGGTGCCCTTTTACGTTCATTGTAGCCCCTCATCGCCCCCCCTTTCCCCAATCGCTCTTCCCTCTTCCCCTCCTTTTTTGTCATTCTATGAAGGACAAATATGTACAAAGGGTGTTCGATGTGATATTTGTGTATGTTCATGTCTTTCGATTTTGTTCATGTTTTACATAATAATATGTAGAGGGCTTGCAGTAGACTTGATAGCTTTCTTTGGTTAGCTTTGTAGTCGTTTTAGTCCTATAAACGTAGGTCATATACACTTGTCATATAAAGGCAAAATTACCCAAAAATTAAGCCATCTAAGTAGCCATTTTATGGGTTTTCTAGCTCCGTAGAGTGGTACGGAGTGTCAGCCAGTACAACATCCTAGAGCTACCCGGGTGGCACATGGCTGGATGAGCCTTTGGGGTATTGTCTAGGGTTGGTTCACTGTCTTATGCTATAGTAGTGTCATGTGGACACTTGTGGGGACTTTTGGCTGCAACGGACCACCTTAGACTATTTGTCACGCGAACCTTCAGAGCTTGCAAAGCCTATATTCGTACTTTGTATTGCCTATCAAGTGTTTTTTAAAATTTCTATTTGTGGGATATGAGTTAAACGCTTTCGCTAACCCGTCTTTTTTTGCTAGTCCTTGAGGGACCATGAGAGATTTCAGGGAGGCTGACCATTTGCGGACAGACACGCAAGGGTGCCATATGACTTGAGCAAAATCGACTAAGACTGTGATAGTTCACCATTGCCTTCTTCCCTATTCACCACGCTCTTCCCTGTTCACCCTACCACTTCATTGTTATTTTCATTTTAAACTTAGATCAGTTGCTGCTTTGCTGTTTATCTTTGCTGGTTGTCTATGTTTGTGAGAACAACAATTGCTTGTTGTAGTAAACAGTAGTTGCCTTATGTGCTTATTGAATCAATAGTAAAATGTCGAGTATGATTGCTATCACTCTAGTTTGATGCGTTATTTTAGTTTCAATTTTAGTTATTTTTTATTAATCAATATATATAATTTTTAAATTATAATATTTGAGAGCACCTCACTTCACTTGGGCAAGCGCCTCGATCATTTTGGGACCATGGCGCCTTTTGGCGTCTAGTGCTTTTGACTACATTGGATGGGTGTAAAGTTACTAGGAAAGATAGAAAAAGAAATATTTTTATTCGTGAACAACTAGGTATCACTTCGATACAGGATAAGATGAGGCAAAATCATTTAAGATGCCATGGGCATGTGTTTAAGAGACCTTCCGATGCGATAATTAGATGGTGAAACGATTAATGTTAGTGGTACATGCAGAGATAGAGGAAAACCTAATAAGACTAATAGAAACTATATTTATATACTTAAAGTACTCTAAAATTAACTAAACATATGATATTTTACAGATCTCAATGGCAGCAAAAGAACCATGTAGTCGACCCTAAATAGTTGGCCTTTTGATTTTGTTGTGATTGTTGTTATGATGAAGCAATCGACACAGAAAATATTTATATATATGATTTGCAGAAATTGTTCTTTCAAACATACATCACCTAGATTAAATATGGGATTAATCCTTATGCTAGTGTTGCTTAGAAATTATTGATCATAATATTATTCCCATGATTTAGGATGAAGCGTAATAAGGGTCAGTTTGCATCATCCAAGGCAAATTCTGAGGAAGTGGCATCAGTCACATCAAGTTGGGATCCTGCAAAAGGCAATGATCAAGAGGAGAAAGATCAGCATGCCATGTGAGTTTCTTGTTTTTAGCTAATGGTAATTATTTGGCCTGGTTTTTGACTAGTGTTTCATGGCAGAAAACTAGAACAGCACGAAATAGCCAGCTATAAGTCTGTTCCGAGATGTTTCTTTATCATTCTCCTTTTCTGTTTTGATCTCCCAATTTATGCTGCAATGTATCACAAGTTGTTGCAACTAATACTGTATGATTCATACAGTTGCCTGAACTGTGGAACCAGTAAAAATTCTACTCCGATGATGCGTCGTGGGCCAGCTGGACCAAAATCTCTTTGCAACGCATGTGGTCTAACGTGGGCAAACAAGGTTTGTGAAACATCACGAAATGATTGACTATGTATGAACACTGATGGTATGATTCAGTTAGAATTCTCCTTGTATAATTATCTGAATCTTACATGTTTGGAGATTTTCATTGTTCAGATTGATTACCAATGGTTTTCATTGTTAAATTTAAAAAAAAAAAGAAATAAAGTAAAGAACCTGTAGTATCATTAGCATATGGGGGCCTTGCAACATTGGGTTCTGTTTTTCATCTTCTAACATTCATGGCTTACCGTATACCTCAAGCTTTTTTCTGATTAAGAGAGAGTTTCTGGTCCATTACTTGTATTTAGCAGCTGTTTCTTGAGCAGGACTACAGTTACTACGCAAAACATTGTAACTGTGATACCACATTTATGACACAATGGTATATACCCTGTTTACAGAATCATTTAATGCAAAGTTAAAAAGTCTTGTTATATATGGGTGAATGTGGTAGTTTTGATAAGTACAGGATAAGAGATATTCCCAAGTCTTTTAAGTCTTTTAAGAGAGAAGTCTTCTGTCTACTTTGAGTAACCCTTACCAAACATCTTCTGACTACAGCATTCATTAAGAAGCCACGGGAAAGTTTCGGCCCCTGGAACCCAAACTATGATGCAGGATGAGCAGGTACGGTCTTCTTCTAACGATGGCTGATAAGTCGATACCGGGCGGCGGCCGAGTCATTTAAAGTTTGGCCTAGTGGCAGGTGTTGTTATCAACTTATGCGTACGAGGTAACACTCATGTTCCCAACATTTTTTTACAGGGTGACAAGCACTCGGTGGTCGCAAGCAACAGCTACATGTTCTCTGCATCAACAGATGGCCATGGTTCAATTAGTTGATGACTGAAGTAGGTTCAGGTATGGACTCTGAGAAAGGGATCGTCCTCAACGGTCAGTTGCACTGAGTCAGGGAGGTGATCAGTGTTGAAAAGTCTGATCCACTGATATGCCAAAGCTGTTTACTGTAAGGCATATATATGGTGACAGATTTGCTTTTTTTTTTTTTTGTTATCTTTATACAGATTTTAGAAGGGAGTCTGCTAAATGAATTAGCTTCGTGTTTAGGTTTCTGGAACAGTTTAAAAAAGAAGAGCCTTCCTCCCCACCCACCCAGCTTATCTATCTCATGTACAGTTTAAAATAGTAGATGACAGCCGAGGGACGCCATGAATCGAAGGCCAACAACTTTGTTTTCATGATGCATGAAATGAAATGGTGTCAAACTCTAAACATAAACCATGAATGTGAACCTGAGACCTTATTATATCTATCTAACAAACATATTACGAACAGAATAGACTGATCCGTATAAGACACAAATCATTTGGTTTAACAGACCAAGATATCATCAAATCCAAATCACAGTGCTATGTAATTGGTACGAGTTTAAGATGCACATGCGGTTTTAACAGGACCAAATGAGTTTGGAGCAAAGTTTGGGAAGGTGTGCTGCGATGCAAACACACCCAAACTTACATATATCTCACGGTAGCTGAATCTTGAAATCAGCCGGACGTCGGGTCGCAGCTCCCATGTTGCTGGAGGCATCCAGGAACATCTTTCATAATCCTGGCCTCCTCTTCCCCATCTTTCTTCCACTCCTTCACAACCCTAAAAGACTCCATAGAATATACCCCATATCTAGTGTTACACAAAGGAAATGAATACTTTGAGAAGTAGTGTAGAGCTTGCAAACTTGGTGTATTTTACCTTTCACCTTCTCAGCTTGAAGCCTTGCTAGTATGGCTCTGCCACCAGCATATTTCCCCTCCTTGGGCTCACAATTTCAATCCCTGAGGTCATCATAATAAAACAACGCATATGATTCTAAATGCACAAAGTTAGAAAGAACATTTTATAAGGATATATAAATAAATAAATAAATAAATATATATATATATATATATATATATAAGAGAAAAAGCATATACTCTATTGTTGGAACATTTTATAGCAACACAACTATAATATACTAAGCACAGCGTACAAATTGAAGGAATCACTCTGCTGTGTAAACCCTGCAGTAAAAGTGGTAAAAATAAATGAGAGTCCGATATATCTGAGGATGCTCCTGAGAGATGACTTGCAAGCACAAGCCATTCTACTTGGGCTTCCGTATTCGTAGGCCATATGAGGTTCCCACTTGAATTAAGTTAGAGATCTAAGATAAGAAACAATTGATATATAACTTCATTCCAATGAAAGAAAGAGGTCATATCCAAATCTCATGCCCCCATCACCAGCATCCACAAGCAGCTCTTCATTTACTAGTATGATAGAGCTATATACCTCACTAGTTTTCTTCCTCCTACACTTAGCAGGCATAAATTTTGCTGTAGCCACAGCAAAATGAAGTCCCAGTAGGCTTCTCCGGTTAATAAATAATTTCGATTTTGGTAAAAAAAAAAAAAACATACAACAAATATCAAGAATAATACATAAACATTCATATATCCCCAGTTCTTTCGGAGATACCATTGTAAAAAAAAAAAAAAAAACTCAGGCGTGGTAATGTATTAGGTTCCAAAAGGTAGGTATTCATGCCAAGTGCTAACATCATGTCAGCATCTATGGTATTTAGGGCAGTCTAGTGCTTGTGGGTGTTCCTCACCCATCACAAATGTTTGATGCCTGCAAGCACTTGTTGATGTGCGCCAATAAATAATCCACGAATTTGCTCTTAAGCATCACGATTATAAAACCTCTTGTTGTTAAATTATATCTCCAGCATATAATTTAAACCTTTTTTCTTCGATGTGAATCCAGCAGAAAAGATAACTGCAAGAAAACTAAACGCATCGATCGAATCAGCTCCTCTCTTTCCGCTTATACCAAGACAGGATCAAGAGAAGTTTTTGGATCCATCGTGATCCAAACAAGATATTAATCTTTTTCGAGCATAGCGAAAGAAGAGGACTAATTAGGGAACGTGGGAGGGCGGCAAGCAACCTACCGGCGGATGCGATTACTCCGGCCGACCTGGTACATTCCTCGAGAGAAGGCGCCAAGGGCGACGAAGCAGATGGCGGCGGCGCTGGGGGCCCTTGCTCGGGATGCAACGGGCGTAGATCACGGGCGGGAACCCGCCCGGCGGCGACCCATCCTGGAGTAGCGGCATCTCCCTCGCGCTCGTCATCCCGGCTTCTTCCGCACCACCGCCTTCGTCATCCTTACCTGATCACCACCACGATCGCCGAGCTCCTTCCCCTCTCCGACGATCTATCGAACGGATCGATGCAGTAGGTTCAAGTAGTCGGCGCGTTTGGCGGTAAGTAAACAATGCTCTAATATATTTTATGGTGTCACATCTCATATTCCCAGGCTATATATATATATATATATATAACGAAGAAATAAACGGATACTATTTAAAAAAATCAATGCTAAACTATATGGACCATATTTTTGCAATATTAATTAGAAAAATAGATATCAATGGAAGCACCAATTGATGTAGTATGTAAAGTATTGTGAACACTGATTGATGGCCCAGTGCTAATAAATATTTACCATGTAGTGACAAGTTCTCAAAGAGAGAATGAAGTATGTTTTGGATATATATATTTGTGAATTGTTGACGATCATCATGAATCTTGACACAGTGTTAGTGCATTTGCTGCATGTTCGAATGTATCAACACAAATATACAGACAGAACTGGCCATATACGTGTGTGTGCAGGCAGAGTCAGAATTTTGAGTCCCAAGCACCTGAAAAGAAAACTGTGGAAAAGAACAAATGACACTTCACCTTCAGCATATTTATTTTGCCATCTTAAGAAGAAAGTGGATTTCATATTCCTTGTTCACCTTGCAGCTCCAGAATCTAACAGACATCTTTGTGTGCTGATCGAGTATCATGGAAGCATCATGTCAGAACGATGGACTGTGGTCTTCCAAAATCTTCAATTGTATACGCCCATCTGGATAACTACTTTTCAGCTCAGACCAACCAAGATTCAGCATACATACACTTCTCATACATCTTTTAGTCATTGGAAGATAAGATTCTTGCAACACAGCTGCATCATTCCAAGAACTTGGTCTTGATTTCAAAGAGAAGTATCCTACATGAATCCAAAGAGTAAGTGCTTATTAGCAACTTCAATCAGCTCAGAAAGACGCCATTACCAAGCAATAACAATAACAATAAATAATAATAATAAAATAGAATGGATCCTTACAAATGATAAATTCTTTTTACATCATCCATAAATTTCTTGTGGGTCATTAATATAAAGATTTTCTAAAGTTGCTACGGAGATGAATAAATGAGAATTAAATTAGGATGGAGACAAGAAATGCATCCTAATTCTATTTTGATACAGTGCCCACTCTATCATAGTCTCTAACAAAGCCGCCTCACAAACACCACAGGAACTATTTAACAGCAATGCTGAGAAGTTTTCAGGTTTCAACTTTTGATGAAAGAAATAGAACAAGGAAAGAATGGAAAAATGACATGCCGACATGCTTCTCCTGTAAAACAACCGACTAGTTTAGCAGTAATAGTCGTCTCCAAATCAAAGAACAAGGAATAAGAGATAGAAATGTTGACAGCCAAGAAGCTAGAGATTAACGTACCAGCTCAGATCTCCCTCTAATTCCTTCAAAAGAGTGAAGTGCTTTCCTTAAATCGTTATGCACAGAAAAAGCAAGAAGACTTCCATCTTTGGCAGCACGAGAACTTTTCTGCCATCCAGTGACAGAGGAAGAATTAACTTCCCACCGCTATGATGAAATGGTTCATTTGATCCTTTGGAGGGTCAAATCTAAACTAAAAAATGAAAACAATAACTAGAAGAAGCAACAGTTGTTATCACCAATCAACTTATTTGGGAATCTCTTTGAAAAGATCAAGAATAGGAAAATTTCGATTCAACCGTTTCAAAGAATCCTCAGAGAAGACATTTCTCATGGCTAGATCTTTAGTCAATTCCATGGCCTCAGCTTTATGGCCAGCATAAGCAATGCCTTCAACCAGAATAATATAAGTAGTTTCATTGGTTCGACATCCTTTTTCCACCATCTCCGCAAGTATATTAATTGCCATATCAATCCTGTGAACCTTGCACAATCCGAGGAGAACCGTATTGTATGTGATAACCATTGGCTGGAAACCACTACTCTCCATATCCCTCATAAGACCAATGGCCTCATTTACCATCCCATCCCTACACAAACATGAAATCAGGACATTGTACGTAACCTCATCGGGGTCAATTCCCTCATTGATCATTTCCGAGACCATCTCGAGAGCCCTCGAACGGTTCCCTTTGTTCCAAAGCCCTCCTATGATCACATTATATGTGCTAACATTTGGGGAACAGCCTGTCTCAGCAAGCTTGTCCAGAACTTCCAAAGCATGATATGGATTTCCGCTCTTGCAAAGAGCTGAGAGGATCGTGTTGTAGTTCACTATATCTGGTAGACAACCGTGAGAGATCATATAGTTCATGAACTCTATCGCCAGATCCAATTTACCATCCTTGCAATAAGCAGAGATCAACGGGTCATAGCTATAAGCGTCAGGCTTCAGCCCCCTTCTGATCATGTCCTTGAGCAACTGCTTTGCTCTCTCAACCTTGCCTTCATGACACAGGGAATTGATCAAAACACTGTACGTGACGTTGTTGGGCTTCAGACCCCTTTCAAGCATTTCAACGATCAGCTTCTCTGCGTCCTCCCATCTCTTTCGACTCAGCCACCCACGAAGCAAGACGTTGTACGAAATCACGTCCGGGTCGCAACCTCTGGACGGCAGGCTCTTCAGGAACTCATGGGCAGCGTCCACCATCCCTTCCTTGCACATCCCGCGAATGATGGCATTGTACGTGTAGTTGTCAGGTCGAAGCCCCTGCGACACCATCTCGTCCAAAAGCTTCATCGCGTCGCCGATTCCACCTTGCAGCAACGTCGCCTCTATCAGAATCGTGAACGTGATCACCGTCGGCTGGCACCTGTCGTCCAACAGCCGGTCCAGAGCCTCCAACGCCAGATCCAGCTTGCCCCTGCTGCAAAGACTGCCGATGAGGATGTTGTACGTCACGATATCAGGGGGGCAGCCCCGGCTCTTCATCCGGCCGAGTACCTCGACGGCCGCCTCGATGCGGTTGGCCTTGCAGAAGCCGCTGATGAGGGCATTGTAGGCAAAGACGTCGGGCTCGCCGTGGGCTTCCAAGATGTCCAACACCCGGACCGCCTTGTCGACCTTCCTCGAACCAAACAATCCCTTGATGAGCTTGGTGCACAGGATCACGTCGGGCTTGTACCCTTTGCTCACCATGTACTCGAGGAAGTAGAGCGACTCGCCAAACTTTCCAGCTTTGCAGGACCTGTTGAGAAGCTTCACGTAGTGGGATTCCCTGGAATCTGGGATTTGAGGTCGGGTGGCTCTGGTTCCTGAAGAAGCCCTCGCGACCTGGTGGCGCTGTGGCGACGAAACACCTGGATTCCGGCATCCGTAGGCGATGGCATGGGGGGCGGCGGGACTCATGCGGGGGGTGGATGAAGGGAGGCACTGGTGGAGGAAGAGTGAGTTCATTGTGGCATCTGTGAGCATGACCGAGCTCACGGGGAGAGGGGCAGCAACTGAAGGGTTGGAGGTGAAGCATATAAAAGAGAGTTCCGGATAAGGGACATTTGTTGGGAAGTAGCAGCCGCGAGACACTGTGGTATCGACCATTCACTTGGACCGTATCTGATTCATCTGCTGATCACTGCTTTGTGCGGCTCAACGTGATACCCAAACCATGTGACCGAAGCATGGTTGGAAATATAATCTTCACGTTTTGACATAAATAATTCATAAGATTTTCCATGGGAAAATAGTAAGACTATACTTATTATTTATGATATTAATAGAGTTGATTTAGAGATATAGTCAACCAAAACTAACAATGGCACATCAGTTTGCAGATAATGATTTGACTTTTTTTTTTAAGGGAGCAGTATCATAAAATTAGAGGTTAATAGCTGAAGATAACACCTTAAAACAGTTTTACTGTGGCAGGCAGTCAATTTAGTAGACTTTCCCAACATATATTTTTTCCTGAGCAAGTCTTCAGCAGAATGGGCTTCAGATCTTTGACTCCCTTGATGATCCCTTCATGCTTGGACTGTGGAGGCAGGAAGAACTGTAACAAAGGGAAGTGGACAAATGACAAAAAATCAAACATCGAGATGATGATTCAACAGAAGGTTTCTCAATGCAACAACAGATCTGGAAATGAAAATAATCATATCATGCATGGAGGGACCTTCAAAATCCACAGTAAATAGGAAGCGCCATATCGTGCTTGATCTTGTGTATCATCGAATTCATCAGCTGAGATGTTCAGGCAGGACTTTACAAGCTGCAGCTCTTTAGCAAGAAAATTTTCGATGTTGGCGCTAATAAGATTGTCATCAGCATCCAGGACGACTGCTCCTTCGTCGGTCGTGAAGTGCTTTATCCAACATTGAGAGAGGAACCGGCGATGGATCCATAAGGCCTTGAAAAAATATCCAAACAAAAAGAAATTATGTCGTCTGAAAACTCCTAAAATTTAACTATGGTTTCATAAAAATCATAAAACCTTTATTGATGAGAGAGCAACACAAACATTTACAACAATCTAGTGATACTGAATATATGAGCCAAACCTCTCTTCCAATATAGCGAGTTAAGAGCAACTCATTCCATTCCAGCTCTTCCTGAAAGGTAAAAAAGATAATTTGCAGCTTTTTAATCTTATTGCAGGAGTTAAGAAAACATCATTGTGTTTTAGTAAGAAACAAGAAAGCGAATTTGTGGCATCGGGTGTCATGAAAACGGCAGAGATAACAAAATATTAGGTCATGTTGATCTGAAATTTGACCGGTGAGGATGACATGAATTATGTAATTGTAACCAATATGCAAATAAAGCTGATGCACATTTAACAAGATAGTATGCAATAAAAATCAACTGGTACATGTGATACGAAGTTAACAATGCATATGGATTATAGTTGAGACAAATCAAAGAATAAGCTAGCAATATCAATTACTACAGTTGTAAATTACACAACTTTTGACAAGCATTGCTGTTGACACTTAACAAACCAAGAAAGCAACCAAATGACAATCATCCAAAGCATGTTCAGCTCAGCAGGTTGAATAATCCCTTTCAAGAAAACAAAAAAGCTGCAGTAATCATATACACGGCAAAATTGGCAGTAAGAACATGTTGATCAATTGGAGTTGAGAGTTGCTTGTAGGCCACCCAGGAAAGGATGTGGCTCAAGTAAAACTAACTTAAATGATTGATATATTGGACAGGAACATATACTGTTGATACCGGAGTCAGATGTTGACGGCACTGTAATGAATCAGATGTGATGTGGCAATGTGGTCTTGGGATGCAAATGGTGTTGCTGCAGTGTCATTGTTGGTGGTTGCATTATATTAGTAAAAAGGGGTGTAAGAAAATTTTATGGCTTTAGATGAAACCAATTGAATAAGACATGAATGATATTAGTTGTTGGATGGCTATCAGCTTTAACCAATATGAAATGGTTTAAAAAGATGTCAAAAGTAAAATCTTCAGAAAGAAAAGAAAGACAAAGGCAAAGAAAGAGTAGAAACAAAAAGTAATATGATTACTTTGCCCAAGAGGAATCACATCATAGGCTTCAAAAGTCTAATGAATTCCTGGGAGATCAAAATGCCCTTTCAAAATACTTCTAATGCTTTTCACACAGAAACTAACAGAAATTTAATCTAATTGCAACTTGGATTTGCAAAGTAGACCCAAAGCCTACACTAGCTAAAACAAATAAAAACATAATTGAAACAAACTGAAAAAAGTCCTTAAAATAACTAAAAATTTAGCATCAGCTCCTCATAGCTAGCCTTGACTAGCACCAAACTCCCCACCGGCCTCTATCATGCATCGCCAATCCATTGATCCTCATATTGACATCAGCTTCTGATACTGATATTAGTTTCTGATATCAGCAACAGGGATATGGTGGAGTCCTTGCTGTGCATCACTAGAAAAAAATTATATATATAGAAAAAGCAGCCCACTCCACGAGGGTACTTCTAGAGCACGGGGACGGTTGTTTCTATTATTTGGACTTGCACTAAGTTTTGAAATAGGACTATACCAAGGCCCACTGCCCTAATCAAGAATACTAAGCAATGACTCCTTTATGTGAAAACAAGAGAAGTATCAGAGTCGGAACAAATTTACATGCACTTGGTTTGACTTCAGATCCTAGCTAGATCATGGTGAGAGATTCACTTCAATTCTTATTAGTATCTCATGAATGTATCTGTTTACTAAAAATTAACACCACAAGGAATTTTTCAATTATTATTTATCCTCAATATAAATAAAGCATGATCTAAATGAAGGAAATTCACCTTCCAAATAAAGCAAACATCAAACTTGCAATCGGTGGAAGCTTCACCATTTTTCAAATGATTGCCCTCTAGCAAGTTAAGCATCAATTGCTGCGGTCAAGAAGACTAAATCAGTGCAACTGTATGTATTTCTTAACATCTGTATAAATATATATATCATTCAATTATGATGAAATTCAAGGCATCAAGTGAACGTAAATAAATTGATGTACTAATTATCAACAGAAAGATTACACCACCAGTCCTTGAACTTTGTCGCGAATTTCAAATGGGTCCCAAACTTCAAATCTTTTTTGTAATTGAGTTCCTAAACCTTAATTATAAAAAGATTAATTTGGCTGTACAATAGCAGTTAATTTGCAAACATGGCATAAATATTAAGAAAAAAATGTTATCCAACATGCCCATCCTCCCTGAATTTTGTCTTGAATCATATTGGGAATGCCAAACAACTTTTCTCACTGATGTCTCTTCGAGTTGGCAAGCCAATTTTTAAAGTGAAGCCAAGTAAACTTTCCGTCAATGATTATAAATGAAAGCAAATGGTAGGACTTGATTGAAAAGTTAATTGATAATTTTAGGAGACAATTCCATAAAATCAAAGTTTTGGGACCAAATTGAAAATTACCCCATGGTATAATAACTAGTGTTGTAATTTACCTAAACATACATAAAACCAAAAAATTCAATGAAAATTTATAATTAAGAAGGCTAATAAAGCAAGGCATTAAAACACATTATGAAAAAGCTTACTCTACGATAGTTGAAACAGCAATTATCAGCAACATGCAGCTCTGCCCATTTTTTTGATTTGTCCAATTCACCAAGCACCTGCAATTAGTTCAGTGCATACTTGATGATTTGCACATTATATCTTGATTATCGCTGTAAAATTCAATGCTTGAAAACAAATGGTGGAAGTTTCAGCTGTTCACTGAAACTAGGTGCACTAAAAATCAAACAATCTTCACCATTTCAGCATACAAAACAACGTAAGATGTTGTTGATGTTAGAACAAAATGAAGTTACTTCACTGGTCAATGATATAACCTCCATCATCAACTCAATACCACTTTATCTAGTGTAAACAAATAAGTGCTTCATGTATATAATTAATCAAGTATCGTCATGTTAACATATATCTTGGTAATACTTGATTATACATTTATTTTATTTTATTTTATTTTATTAATGATATTGAAAAGTACAGGTTCATATATGGTAAGCTATCTTGATAGACTGGTCCAAGACCTTGTTGAAACCAGTATTGGACCAGCATTATGAATCATGATATTAGCATCCCTACCACAATATCATAATTTTGTGGTAGGGATGCTATAAAAATTGTAAATCAGCTATAAGCTAACCTGAACTCTTTTCATGTAAGATATAAGCCAGGAACGATGGCTCCATGCACGATAATTCATCTTTGATTTCTGCAGCCATACAAGAATTTGAGTTTGCATAGCATAAATAAGGAAATGATACTATCAAATCTATTGTTCATGCCCAACCATATTGCCACAACATATTCACAAGTCATATGACAATTGAATACTACTGAGATTCTTGAATATAGTCCATGGCTTCTAATATATGACATTTAAGGTGAATCAGCCAATTAGAAGTTAAACAAGAAAACAAAAATTTGCTCCCATATATAAGAATTAAATCTAAAAGAAAATGAAACAGACTGAATCTAAGCTCTATATTATTTTTGCAAAACACTGCATCAAACAAAAATGATCATGCAAGGGATATGCGTAAAAACTTCAATGTGAGGGTCAAAGAGGACTCCATTGTCTGCTTGTCAGCCAAAATTGATAAAAGAAGCACTCAAATCACCAGAGCCATAAATCAGATTGGTATTTTAGACCTAAAGACAGTGGTAGTGCATTGTGGAGCAGTTGGCCAGATCACAAAATGGAGCCATCACTTGGCAGCTTCTTTTTCTTCTTCCCCTCCTTTTCTTTTTTTTTTCTTTTCTCGAACTTCTTCTCCTTCCTCCTCTTCTTTTTCTAACTTTTTTTTTCTTCTCCATCTGTTGCTGTTGCAGCAGACCATTTTCTTCTTTTTGTTAGCTTCTTTTTCTTTATTTTAATTTCCTTTCTGTGCAGAGAAAATGATGTGTGTGTAGCCAAGTAACTATTTCAACATAGAAGAGATCTATTGTGCCACTAGTGGTCATGTTTTGTGAAGGAAGATAGAAATCAGGGCAATGGTGCTAAGGCACTCAGGGCCTTCTTTATCTTTTTAGTTTTTATGATGTCAAACCTTAGAGGACAAGATTGTGCTCATTACTTGGTTGTATAAGCTTGCAATTTAGACTTTGTCTGCTTAATCTGTATGACACTAGTCTGGCTCAACTTAAGACAGCCATGCTTCTACGTTTAGTAGCAAACAGAACAGATCACACAGTTTGTTATGGTCCCTATGCAACTTCAACCTAGCTATAAACCCAAACAGCTCAAGGGTCTGATTATCCATTTTTGGAACAGATCAGCCAATCCAATGGTACTAATTAACTATGCTTAGGAATAAGCAGGTAAGAAAATAGGTACATTCCATACATATTGGTCATATACTTAATTGTATTAATGGTGTCGAGTTAGCTATTAAATCAACTATAATGGAGACAACATCATTGACAAGAGTTAAACAACTTAGGAAAGAAAGGGCAATTATTTAGGAGAATATACCTCTGCTATTTTCTCCACAAGATCAGATTCCTCCCTAATAATATCTTGTAAGTTCTGACACTTCTCTCCCAGTATCTTAATAACCCATCTCCTGAAACCCCCAGAAGAACAGCTCTTATTCAAACTAAACTGAAAACCTGACCAATCTGAACGATTAAATAAAAATACATGCGATGTGTGCAGCCTATGAAGCATAAATACGTATATCATATGTTGACAAGACATGACATGGATAAGCCAATACATCAAAACGTGAAAAATTAGGAGCAATACAGCACAAATATCACAATATATATAACAGTTTGGTATTTATTTATCTTAGAAAAAGTATTCATATATCATGTTTATGATAAATAACAACTGACTAAATTTCCTAACCTCTTCATGTTGAAAAATATTATTTTTGTAACAAAGCATGTCAATAATATAGAAGAGATGGTAAGAACCTATCAAAAATATAGTAAGATCATTCCAATAATTTTTACAAGATTTACATTAAATACAAACAAAAAAAAGAACTTATCTATTCGTATATCCATCTCCATAATCTAGAAGTATTCAAGTAAAAAAGGAATTCTCCCTAAAAGTTATCCAAAGTTATCCAATGTCCCATAAGCAATCTTAAAGGACCGGTCTTTTTAATAGTTACTTAAAAATAGATGCTACAAGGAAATTTCCAATACGAACAACAAGCAATTTCAAGTATCCATATTTCATGAGTAATAACTAAACAAATACATTGTTCAGTAGGTCTTGATATAGAGGAAGCAAAAAGGTAGTAGTGTTCTTCAAAGGGAGGGATTATAAGAGTTTGTCTCATTCCTCTGCCAAACAACTTTGGCTCATTACTAACCCTCAATTATTATGCACCAAGCAAAGTTGGACAAAGTAAATTAATGGAGTTGCAGTAGTAGAATCATAGATTTTAAAGGAGTTGCACATAGTTTAAAGCTTAAGGAGGCCTTCCAATGGGATTTGACATGGGTACCTTGATACCTTGAGTACTTCTTTGAATAACTAGTGGGGCTTGCAGGTTAGTCCAATTTTGAAATGGAAAACAAATGAATTCGATACCTGAAAAGCATTCTGGTAGCATGAGTTAATGGCTATGTTAAACTTAATTATTTGGCACATTGTTCTTTTCTTCAAAACAAACAGCTACAACCAAACACAATAAGCAATCACGTATTTCCAAATGAATGGGTGGTATTTGAATACACAATTAACTATCACCTTCCATGTCAAACAGATGTAGGGTCTCCAGATAATAGTGTCTAACATTGATAATAATAGTTGCTTTTATCAAATCATGGAATGATGAACTGGAGGAGCCATTGTTACATATGCAATAGATTACATATGTATCTATTACAAAACTGATTAGGATTATAAAAACATGTAAAACAATTGGATAAATTTACTTCTATTTATTCTTTTGACGTTTGGAATTTTATTATAAACTTTAATTTTGTAAAAATCAAACTTTTGGTAAAAGAAAAACACTATCAAGTCCTCTGATCTGTCAGAAAGACTTTAGAGATCTTTTACACATACAAAGAATTATACATCTTTGTTTTTATAAATATTGGCATTTCTATCCATGCATATTAAAATGCAAAGAAAAAAAATATATTTTGATTTGGATAAGTTTATAGATTCAAAATCAGTCTTTCTAATTAGTTTCATCAACAGAAAGAAACAAAGAAAGAAATTGCAAAGAAATGCCAAGACACATGCATTAACATACGTAAAATCTGTTCAGCCAGATATTTGTTAAATAACAATATTTTGATTCGTTAACATTGAATCATTTGTTTGATTGCGCGGAAAAAAAAACAAAAAAGGAACTTAAAGCCTAGAACTCCTACAATGGAAAATGAACTAAAGGTTACCTCTGACTCCAGGCATAATCACATTTTGGCGCATATGCAAGAATAAGTGTGGAGAATCGGAGCTCCTCTACAAATAATGAAATCTCAAATTTCCTAGAAAGCACTAACCTCCTGTAAAGACAAACTACTGATCAATAACCTTTTATTTACCTTGCTTTGTATGCTTCTCTATACAAGCACATAATCCCTACACCCTACACTATAGTCTATGGAGACTCAAGATTGTGAAATATATATTCAGTCTGTTTCATCTTTGTATATGTTTTGCAAAAATACATGTTTACAATGGGAAGAAGTTTAGTCCATTTATTTCACCAAAAACTCAAGTTTGTGTATGATGTCTATTAAAATTTGGTAAACAAGTTGGCACCAAGGAAGAATAGAATGAACCAACCTGCAATTCCAAGCACTGGCGAAGTTGAAACTTAAAATCAACAAGGCCTTTGTATGTTTTAGTATCTCATTTTCCAGAAGATGATCTAAGTTTGCTCCAGCAGTTACACAACAGAAAGCACCTCCGTTCAGAGATAAGTTGATAGACGCTTTATATCTTCTGGATACATCCAAATACGCACGCCGAACAGCAACACATAAATGACAGAGCACATGTGTGGAGATTGCCAACTTATGATTTCTATTCCAAAAGGTTGTCTTGTCATATTCGACTGTATTTGACTCAGCAATACTCGTCACAATGTTACCATCAGCTAACCGAACTGGAGGTGCAAGTGTGGGAGAGGAACTGCTTGAATCCTCATCAAGAGATGCAAACTGGGATGGGTGCAAAAAGCCTATTTCGTCACTGCACAGAGCAGCAGCAAACCGAAAACGCATGATTATTAAAAATGTAAATTTATAAACTTATGCGATAAAAAAGAAAAAAAAACATCCGAAGCCCAAAAGCACTAAATAGTATATTCCTCCAGAGGACCCAAATTAAAGAGTATTTGATAAAGTACAAAGAAACCCAGTCTTTACATATCACGCCGAAGAGGTTTAAAATATGGTACAGGCTGGTATTTACCAATCCAATGGCTGACTAGGATGCTAATTAGATGGTTTCACCTGGTTCGGTCTGGTATGACATCATACTGGTGTTACTAGGCAGCAAATAGACTGGTACCAAAAAGCTTACTGATTGGTACCAGTATGAGCTTTTTTTTATTTTTTTAACAGTTATTTGTGCTTTTATCCTTTTTCTTCATATTTTTCTCAAATACTCTCTCTCTCTCTCTCTCTCTCTCTCTCTATTTTTCTCTCCTCCTCACTCGTTCTGTCGTGCTGTCATCACAGTCTCCAACCTGCCATGTAGTTGGTGTCTCCTCCTTGTTTGTGTCATCACCTCATTCTCCTCCTACAGTTAAGCCTCATCCTATTCCTCTTCCTCCTCCTCATCTTGCCCTCTTTATTCCGCTGACCTAAACCGAGCATCAGTATGTCGACTGTACTGTTATTGCACCAGTGTGGTCATTGACCGACATCAGCACCAGACCAACATTCTAAACCATGGTCACCCTTAACCTATTTATCAATTATTACATGGTTTCCTGAAAGTTTGGTGCTGAAATGATATTTAGCACTAAAATTTTTTCATATGATGCTGCAAGAAGAAGGGAAGATTGCTGAGCTTACATGAGCTTATCTCCTTCCAAAATAACTTCGAATTGCTCTAGTAGATTCATCTCGTATCCTCCTGGAAAGCTTGAATCCTTCTCCATTATCCAAACCTTTTATCTCTAGAAACTGAAAGGAAACAAACTAAGAAATATGGGCTCATTATATATACATATATAGGAAAAGGGAATAATGGACACTGGCCGGTTCTATGCCATCTTTTTAAGAACAGTTTCTGCTATTTAGAAAAAAGAACAGAAAAAGGTTGTTATAGTAAGTGTTTCTTTTTTTTGGTCTGTCACATACTCACTCCTCAAAACAGTGAATGCAAAGAAAAGAAAAGAAAAAAAAAAACACGACGACACTCACAACCAACTTCGAAGGTTTGACCCATTAGCAAGCTAAATTATACAGTAAAAGATGAGGGACGACATAAGTCGTTACTCCCAATTCGCAC
The DNA here is from genome assembly GCA_021527575.1 of Ensete glaucum. Taxonomy (NCBI): domain Eukaryota; kingdom Viridiplantae; phylum Streptophyta; class Magnoliopsida; order Zingiberales; family Musaceae; genus Ensete; species Ensete glaucum. Next base: position 15,293,366 of record CM038558.1, read on the forward strand.
ACCAACTGATGATAGCTCCAGTCATTACTCCCAATTTGCACACCAACTGATGATAGCTCCAGTCAGAAGAAGAAAGATGAAGGACTGCTGTTAGAACTTGTTCATAGAAAGCATTTCTCGCAACTGTTCTTGGGATGGTCTCCTGAAAGTACCTCTAACCTATTGCCTAGAATCCAAAAAGCATATACTTCGTTCGGGTATCGTTCTCAAACCCCATCGCGATTATTGAGCCACATGATACAAACATGAAAGATGATGTCGATTGATGCAGACGCGACAGTGGCAAACGTGATGGCGTTGTTCCGCTGCTAGCTTAGACAAGAGGAGACAAGGGAACACATCTCCCTGGCCTAGGGCACAGAGACTTTGCCGATGCAAGGCCAGAGGAGGAAGGGAGAGGGGTCGAGAGTAAGAGAGAGGAAAAAGCTTACCAACTGCGGAGCGACAGGTCAACGGGTACCGGCAGCCAATGGCGGCCGCGAGTCCAAGGAAGGAAGGAAGGCGTACCGGCAGCCGATCGCCGCCGTGCGTCGCGGGAAGGAAGGGGACGCGAGTTGGGTGGATTCTCGTGGAATTAAGAAATCCTCCATCTAAAATTTGTTTTCTAGTTTTTGGTTTTGGAAACAAATTCCAGCCATCATTCTCATAATCTGAAAACAAAAGAACAACAACTATTTCTTTTTTTTCTTCGGTTTTTCTTTTCATATGTATACTCATATATATATATCCTTTAAATATCTAAACATACTCCCAATCACTGTTTCAAGAAACCGTAGTCAACCCACTGTTACTGTAAGCATTAGTAGCAATTGCCTTAAAAGTATATTGAAATATTAAATATTTAAAATCATCAATATTGAACTTCTTGTTTTCTTTTCTTTTCTCTGTCTTTGTGGTTTTGTTTTCCCTTTATTTCCTCTTTCGCTACACATTTTGATCTATAAAAGAATAAATATTTTAAAAGTTATAAGCAAATTTTTAAAAAATAGAAAGTCGAATTTTTTTTTTATAATTGGTGATATTGTATAGTATAAAAATGCCCTCAACCAACAAAAAAGAGGTGTCTTCTGTCCAATTTTCTTTTTGTACAATAAAAAAAACTGGGTTTGTGTCGGTTCAATTGCTTCTGCCGGTTCATCAGAATCAATCTAGTTAGATCGAATTGAATATGGATTTTCTTACATATTTCCAATCCAATAATGGAATTAGAATTATTAAACGTCACAGTGACAATGAGCAAAAATATAAGCATAATTTAAAGTACAAACATGTTCCACTTTTTCTTATTTCTGAGTAAAACAAGACACAACAGAATAAAGTTATAACTCGGTGTTATGACGCTAAATCCACACTGATGCAATTTTAGCTGAATTATTTACTTACGTTTGACACGATGATGGCCAATTAAAATCCCTATGCTGAATCAAATATTGTCCATGGTGACCACAATTAAGAAATTCATTTGTCATCCATATATATGAGCAATTCATATGAATGAATAAAATTACATATCAAAACATCATATAGTTAATCGTGTATACATTCTATTGAAAATGTCACTTGTTGATGGTCACAGCTATTATCTGTATAAATTGGAGAATTCTGCCAAATAATATGTGACAGGAATAATTCCTCCCATGTCAACTTTAGTCTAAAAAACATGAAGAGTAAGCTAATTTAAGCAGGGAAAACTAAATGCAGCTTCTCCAAATGATTAAAAAGAGTCTGTAAACAAAAAAGAAAAAAAAAAGAGCATTCAGAATTATCAGCTAGATTGTCCCTTATTAATGCCCAGAATAGTACTCGACAAAATCTTTAAATAATACAATAGTAGTCTTAAGATTCCAACTACTGTATGGATCTTGTCCTGTCAGTATGCTTTATTAAGGCACTATCACTAATCATAGTACGAGCAATGAATTGCCAAGAAAATTTCCACCTCCCGTATAAGGTTCTATATCTTCTATATTTGAAAAGGAAGACTCAGAATTATCATATCAAGTGAACGAATACAATGTCGAATTGTGTTATTGTGAACGAACACAATGTCGAATTGTGTTATTGTGAACCAACACAACAAATAGCATATTTCCAACTATTGTATGGATCTTGTCCAGTCATTACGCTGCATTAGGGCACTATGTAATGAATCGTCAAGAAAAGTTCCACCTCCCGTATAAGGTTCTATATCTTCTATTTGAAAAGGCAGAATCAAAATTGTCATTTCAAGTGAACGAGCACAATATAGAATCGTCATCTACTTCCTTGTCTTTGCACCTTTTCAGATAATGAAGTTGTTGCCGCAAGTGTAAAACCTGTCATGTACAAGTACGAGTTTGTTAAGACTTCATAATACAGTTCAAAAGAAATGGAATGCCAAGTCATGCAAGCTGTGAATAGCATCACCTAAGGTCCCTTTCAAGTATAGATTGCTTTAAAGAATTATTATAAAAATTGAGTACTTCAAATTAGTATATGATACATAGTAGAACTATTACTGGGGTATGGACATGGTAAGCAATCTGATACATCCATGTTTTATAGGTCAAGAAGAGTAACATTATGACAAGTTGTTCCTCACTAGATTAAGCAAAAGTGTAAATGAAAATAGCAGAAATTTCACATGTTTGCCATCTCATCCAATTCGAATAAGAGACACTTGATCCTATTTGACTAAGCCATCCAGGTTGGTTTGGCAAAATTCCTTAGCATTATGATAGTAAATTGGTTGAAGTGGTCTAATTACTCAAAGTCAATCAGAGTTCGCTGATTTTATCCAACTCTAGGCAATTTAATTGCCATAAAAGTTTAAAAAGAAAGAAAATTACAGAGAATGGAAATGAAGATGAAACAGAGGCAGAAGAGAGGCAAAAAGGAAAAAGGTGCCTGATTGTAAAACAAAGAACATATTGTTACTATTATGTTTGCTATCCAATGCAACCATCATATTCATTATCAATGTAGGGTCTAAGAAGGGTCAATCTATGTAGTTTATCACCTCAAGCAGATTTCTATGATTTTGATCCTGATTACCTTGACCACAAAGGAATAATCCTATCATAACACCATCTCTCACCTTCTGTGTTTGGTAAAAAAACAAATGTGTTATGTAAAAGTTGATGTTAAACTACAAAATTTTAAGTACAAGAGATTCTAAATTTGGATATCACGTACTAAGGTTGGGATCAAAAAGTGTATTTTTAGTGTCACTAAGTGCCATGATGTCCATGTGATGGAACGAATTGGCAGACATCCTAAAATATATCTCCAAGTAAATTGCAAATGTTTTTAGAAGTTTAATTGAATTCTTCAGACCATTAGAAAAAAATCAACAAAAGTCATCACTCTTACTTGTTAGATCTAAAATGATCGAATTGGATGTCCAACAATGAAATATAAACAAAGAACCAGATTTTGTACAAGCTTAACACATCATTCTAGATTTTAAAAAGATGACATTGCCTAATCTTATAAACCAAAGATAGAGTAATTGCTTTCAACATAAATTTTAGAGAAGAAAGAATAAAGCAAAGAGAAGCCAACCTCTTGTTGAAGAGCATCAGGAAGATTGTCTGTTAAAACAAGGCCTTGAATTTCAGACAACAAGCTCTTATCCTTTATGTTTAACCAAGTATTCGGAGGTAAAGCCAACAATAGACAAGTTAAAACATCAATGCTTGCAGGGTGCATCACAGTGCAATTATTTGGTGTGGAATTGCAACAGCATCCTGTTGTTGCTTTTGACACAGGTACTTGCATATCAACCTCATGTTGATTGCCACTTGAAACTACTGTCCCAGAGACAACAGTTGTAGATTTGTCATCATTAACTTTGAAGCATTTAATACATGTTCTGCTGCAAATTCCTGAACTAGATGTTAGTTCTCCTGATAATAGTACTGCTCCTTGACAACAGACATTGGCTGCAATCTCTGATAACGAATGCTTTTCTACTAGTTTGGGGTTTGAGTTTAAAGAAGATAACAAGTCTGTTACACATTTAAATAGCTCAGTATCATGAACTTGTTGCAGTATCTCTTCCTGAAATCCAGAATATTATGAGGGAATATCCAAAGAAGATATCCAAGATAAGAAAACAGGAGGACGAAGGGAAAGGAAGCAAGACCTTCGCAGCAAGCCGCTCTTTATCCTCATTACTGAAGTTAGATCCAGTTTCGTCTTGTTGCCTAACTTCTGCAACCCATGTGATGAAATATCCAGCACATGCAGAAAAGGATTTTAACAGAAGAGAAAAAACTTGGGGAACACTTCTTAGGTCCTCAGACTTCAAGAGTATAGGTACTTCATCCATCGAGTATTTTGCCATGGTCACCCATCTCTCATCTTTGCAGCTCTAAAGAGCATCCCGAAATTCACATGATAAAAATAATGAATCATTAACATGGTAAATCACATAACCCTTAGGTGATGAGCCTTCCATAAGGCCTAGGTGATAATCCAGGTGAGCAACCCAAGAAAAGTTACGTATTTTTTAAAAAGTAACGTTTCAATTATATCATGAAATTTTTATATTGGCATTGAGAGCATGCAAAGCAATCTCGCTAAAAAATTTAGATGATAAAATTATAATACACATCATTATTTCTGGAAACCAAGTGACTTCTATGTATATGCATTGCAAGCACACATCTATGATAACTTCTTCATACATATAAATATATATCAAATACACATTTATATATGGTGGTCCAAGCAAGCAAAGCCTAGACAACTGATGCTCATTTACTCTCTGAGAACCATCATGATCGACTGTGACAACTAGCCACGAAACATCCGTGATAGCTTGAAATCTAACATTTGCAAACAAGGGACATAATTTGATGACATGGACAGTATACATAATTGTGACTGTATACTAGTTTAGATGCAAAAAGTACAAAATGAGAATTCATAATTGCCAATGATCTATAACCATCCTCATAATACATATCCAAATCTCTTTTGGTGACTATTTATCCAAACAAGAAAGTCTATTAATTTTTAGTAAAGAAACAAAAGGAATAGAAAGATCAAATTCTATACCAGTGTATAAAGCAAGGATGGCACTTTCTGATGGATTGAAATAAGCATAAACCTGAAAATTAAAATATTAAGAGTCAGTTGTAAAAAAGGTTCAAGGTTTACAGTATACACTGAAAAAGGACTAAAAAGTAACTGCAGCCTTAAAGACAGAGCAAATACACTGAAAATAAACTCATTCAGGGCAGTATCTACCTGATCTAGAAAAAGGATTTTGGAAAATAAAGGAATATCAAGTAATTATATCAATGTCATTAAGAAAAAGATATATCTTAGCATAGTGACTAGTGTTAGGGATATAAAAAGTGTGTGGCAATAGTTCCAAGAACCTTTTGGTTGAATCATTATATCCTGATCTTTTCACATTGGGAATGTGGAATTATTAGGCATCCAAGACAAACCTCCCACGGTATATGTTGTTACTTCCATGGTGCATGTCCTTACTAATGATATTTGCTTGGACTGAAGAGAGTTAAACTTGGATTAATTTAAAATTTGGGAGAAAAATAAAGTTGACTCGTTCTGTTATATTTTCACACAAATGTCTATATATTGATAATTAGCACATTCTTGTGGAATTCTTATTTGACAATTATAAATAGATGGCTGGCTGTACCACCCAATATCATTGAATAAGATACTTCTTATTTATTTTAGTCCAAAAGAAATTAACATTAAAACTTTAAAGCAGCAAATTTTTCTTAACTGGTTAAGGGCTCAAATAAATTATGCACCTGAGCCTTTATTTACATGACACTATAGGAGATGTTAAATGTCAAAAAACCTTTCCAATTCCAACCAATAATGTTAATGCAACACCATTGGATAGGAAACTGATCGATCAATGCTTAATAATTTCACCAACTATTTTAAGTGTCCAGTAAGAACTCTTTGTTGTTCAAAATGAAATGTGGAGAGATAGACTTTAGTAGCATTAGTAAGTCAGAACAAAACATTGTTTCTATAACCAGGTTTAACTGTTTTAATTCAACATATCCATTGAAAGTGTCCCACTTTAAGAATCTGATACACAGTAAACAGAAGTTGAAATAACCTACATCAAGCACATGAGAAATGTCACATCTTTCCCCCATGATTCTCATATAGTCATATGACTGAGTACTACCAACATATGTAAAGAAAAAAAGTAGCATCATGCAAGCAAGAATTAGCACTCAAACATGATGCTTTCCACACAAAATAATTGGAAGTTGAAGAGTATGTCATCTAATTTCTTCAAGTAATCCAGTTTTTTAAGCAATATCATCTAATTCAAATTGCTCCTTTTAAACTGATTGATAACGAGCACATGAAAAGATAAAAATATACCCCCTCGGACGCCCAGTTGTTTTATCAATTGTGTCCATGGCTTCCCAAAGAAGAGCAAGTGGCACCCAATGAGGAGGATATTTAAAACGAGCTACATCCAAGATAAGTGCCATATCACTTTCTGCATGATATCCACCGATTGGTGAAAAATGGCCAGTTCCTGTCTGCATATGAATGAAAAAGAAAATGTTAGTTATTCCTCCAAGCACTGAAATAACAAATAAACATGTGATAGAAACACAAAATACTTGTACAAGTCTCATAACCAGTGCATAGTTCATATCAGCTCTCATGGATAATTCTATATCAAATGTGAAGCATAATTCTTATATGTGCAAATTGTATTAGACAGCTAGTTATTTTAAGATAATATTGAAAAGAAGTAAGGAGAACCACCAGGAAATATGGTGTGGTCAGCATGTTAGAAAGTACACTGCTAGATGCAAATAAAGGCAGCATTCCAAGGTCCCCAAAAAGGACATCCAAGATGGAAAGACATAGAAAGTAAGATATTGCCTGCAAGTACATTGCTAAATACAAATAAAGGCAGTACATCAAAGTCCCAAAAAAGCACATCCAAGATGGAAATACATAGAAAGCAAGGTATTATTGCTTTCAGAAAGCATTATTTGTATTATTCAACATGTTGAGTATGAAACCAATTTTACATTCTAACCCTTAAATTTCCAGAGAAATGTTGGATGGTATATTAAGATTCAGAAGAATTTTATATCTTTTCACTATGTTCTCTGACTATAGAAGTCATGTGAACTGGTCTCATACACCATCCCATCAGCTTGAGGCACAGCCAGGGCCTATTTGGCCCTAAATCAGCATTCACAACTATCACAAAGCCCCAAAAGGAGTTGACACTAGCCAGGGCCTATTTGGCTCTCAAAGCATTCCCAACTCGATATCATACACCATCCCATCAGCTGCAGGGCCCTATTTGGCCCTTAATCAGCATTCCCAACTATCACAAAGTCCCAAAAGGAGCTGACACAGCTTTGTACAACATTCTACAGTTTGTTACAGCTATATAGTCTATAACACATAAATCGAATATGATGCAGCATAAAGAAGCTTAATACAGCTTACTGTGACGCCAGACCTAGGAAAGAAAAGGAAGAAGACAGCAACATAATCATAGCTGGAATAACATTGAAGAAATCCTTTCTCAAGAAACATAGTTGAGTTAGAAGCAATTCTTTCTCAAGACTCTCCTAGTTGAGTCGGAAATGGAGAGAGCTGACCAAGCCGCCTCATTCAATTCTAGCAGTGATATTTTTATCTATTATTTTTGTTTTAATTTCATAATTATATTTGTAGCTATCTAGACTTGTTTTGAGAATGTTAGGTGAAAAAATCCTATATTAAACAAGTCTTTAAAATTTTGAGCACCCTTTTAAGTTTCAATGTGAGTGGACATTAATGCAATGATGAATCAACAATTTTTATGGCTAGAAAGAGTAGACACAAACAACAGCACCAAAATGAATATTATCCCAAAGTTCTGAGTTAGATGAAGTTCAGAAGACTGTTGTAAAAGGAATCAGTCAATTCCATGTTGCTATTGATGAAGTAATTATAAAACTCAATGTCATGAATTTGTCTTCAACAACAACGACATCGTCAAAATGTGGAGCCAAAAAGAAAGTGCAAAGATCAACAACATAATTGTGCAACACACTCCCATACCTCTACACTGTAATAAGATGGATACATGGTGAACTGTTACAATCTAGCCCAATCTTAAAAAACTGCCTGTCATTCTTAGTAATTTGCAGGACCTATTCAGCAGTAAAAAAAGTATTCCTGGCAATAAAAAGCCTAAGAAGGGGCCAACACAGCTTGGTTAGCCATCTACAATATGCGAGTATCAAAAAATGTCCCTGGGACTATATATGCTAAGATAATTGTTTAGGTAAGTATTTATCTTTTACAGATATATCCACCAAAATTCCCAGATATGGTACAATATAAAGTTTCCATGCACTGATGTCACCAAGAACTTCTAATTCTAGATATTATTTGCAAAAGAAATCAAAATTACACTGGAGTAGCAGCACTATCATACTGAAATTTCTTAAAAAGATAATGGGAGACATTAAAAAGCTGCACTCAATTATTTATCTATTTTAAGCAATCACTAATGCAGAGTTAAAATTGATTCAATAAGAAAAACAAATTGATGGCCTACCCATCTGCATTTCTGTGAACAAGCTAGTATCGCAGCTATAACATAAAAAAGTTGAAAAACTTGCATTTAATACATATCCTCTTTCCCAGATAAAGTCATTAGCAGTTCTTTGAAGGCAGTATTATGGAAGTATGTCAATGGACCTTCCAACCTAAAATAAGCTAACATTCAAAAGGGAAATGTTTGCAAGGAAGATTAGGAATAAACCTGGTTGAAAGGTTTCCTGTGATATGATACTATCAAGTGACAATCTTCCGAGGAGGTGCACTTAATAACATGAGCACGAAAATCATCAATGGTGCTTTGGTTTGTCCGAAAAGCTTTAATCTCAGCTCCAGCACACTGAGCCAAGCAAGCAACTGTCCCAAATGTGATACCTTCAACTTTAATTTTCTCCAAAGGTTCACAACAGTCCAACATGGACTCATCATACCATCTCCAAGGTCCTAAAAGGTAAAATATAAACATTGTAACAAAACTAAACAAAGGTATAAAAATGAAGATAAAGAGTAACTGTATAAATAAATCAGTTCCATTAGTCCAAAACCAGTAGAAATTCTAAGTTACCAGCTTTCATTACCAATTAGAGGCTACAAATTAGTATCAGAAAGGAAAAAAGAACATATTTACAGAATGCAGCATGCAGTATGTCAAAAGTAATAATATGGCAACAAACTAATCAGTAAACTGATTGGATTAATTAACTATGTTTAAATGGCTGAAACAACCAAACTGTTCAAGGATTGACTTGCAGAATTCAAATCTGAACCTTCAAAAAGATCAACAAAAAACCCAAAAACCAAAGATAGGGAGATGGACACATATTTACTCAACAAGAATTTGACAGATAAGACATGATATATATGAAAAAAAAAGATTTCCAAACAACAAGATGTTAGCAAATTTAGGATAAATAACATAAAGACTAGTGATAAAGTAACACCTTTCCACTTTCTCCCTGGGTCTATTGCCAGAGCATTCAAGACCATAGCCAAAGTGGCCAATCCACAGTATGCAGGCTCTGATTGTGTTTGGAAGTGAGAAATTAACTTGAAGAACCCCTCCATTGTCCCACTTTGATAAGCTTCAGTGAATAATCTCTATAAATTTTGCCAGGGAAGAAGAACAAATGTATTATTAGCTCAAAAAGGAATGCAAGTAAAAGCTGTTCCATCAATATGCAACCTTAGTAATTAATATAACCGCTATATAAGGAGCCAAAACAATAATATGATTCATAGAAGTATATTTTCTCCTTTTGCATGCTTAGTATGAAATAATTGAAAGTCAGTCCACGCGGTTAAGATTATTAAAAAACTATACAATACATTTCATGAAACACGTCAAGATAATAAGAGATTATTGTTCGTATTTGTACTCCCTGAAAGGAAGATGACTTCAGTAATAGCATTAGCACATAGGCAACCCTATTACCCTTCACCAAATTGAACACGATACAAGTGAAAACAAACATTAGGCCTCGAGCACACTGTGCTATATAGCACATAGGCGCTTAAACCCGTTACGATTTATTGCACTGAACCAATTAACAGTGTAATTGCACACTATGCAGGTATTCAGGATGAAGACAGAACTCCCAGTCGGTAAACCTATAAAACCCTCGTACCTCGAAGAGCATCTACAACAGATATGAACAAAAATTCAGTTCGCACCACAAAATCAAAGGAAGGGAAGATACCTAGCGCTAGCCGATGTACGGCTTCCGCCACTGCCGGATCGGAGAACAGAAAGAAGGGGATCGAAGGAAAATCGGTATGACTGACCTTTCCTTCCGGCGAGGCGAACTCGATCGCCGGCGGAGACGGGAGTTTTCGTCGATAGAGACCCGCGGCCGCCATTTCTACGTCCTCGACTCCTCCGACTTAGTTTCTTTCGCCGCTGCTCTCTCTCTCTCTCTCTCTCTCTCTCACTCTCCCTTTCTCTCTTTCTTTAATGCTTTCGCCTTTCCCTCCGCGATCGGCTCCACGCCCATTCAAATTAAAATATAAGAACTACATACCCACCGACGAATCCGAAGAAAACTACAAATTGAATCGTTTTTCCTAAAATCTCAAAATAAAATAAAATAAAATTGTCAACATCATTAATTCTTTTAAGTGTGATCTTCTCATCAATTTAATCCTAATATAATCATTATGACCTCTAATTATCATTATGAGTTGGAAAGGTAACTCTTGCATTATTATTATGACCTTTAATTATCATTATAATTAAATTTTTATTTATATTAATTAAATTTAAAATTAATTATAGATTTTTTTTTGTAATTAGATACCTCTTTTGGATGTTTATACTTTTAAAAGATATATAGGGATTTTTATACTTAAAAGTGAAATATTTTACTCTATTTCAGGTAGATTTTAATGAAAAAAATATGGTAGAGTTTATCACTAAACATGACTCTACCTCACTTCTATTTATTATTGAACACATGCGATATTTTACTTTCACAAATATAAAGATCTCAATAATTTTTTTAAGAATATAATAATCAAAATACTAAAAATAATTAACTATAGAAGATAATATATAATTAATCCATTAAATTTTAATAATATACTCTTAGCACAAAGATGCCCTTTTATATATGAAATACATCAAATCACATCAATACATGTAAATAATTTCAAAGCCTCATCTTATAAATTCACACCTACAATTATGAAATATATTCTAATAATGGATTCTAAATATAAGATTGATTGTTAAAATTTCTTAGGAGGATCATATTAAATAATGACAGGTCGGGGTTAGTATTCGGTGATCCTTATTTTATTAATGAATGATTGGTTTTTAGAGTGCTTCCTAAATCAACATTTAGTATTATATCCACATGTGGCCATCATAAGTGCCTTTTGTTTTTTACAACAAACGATGGATTCAATGGCCTCAAAATTAATTATCAGATGTTAATGTCCTCAATGACATTTATGTTTGTGGACGTGGAGATATCCTTGCCATTAGGTCATTGGTAACGAGGAGTCTGCATTAAACCTTCCCATGCAGTGCTGACTTATACTGTTTTATATTCATCAGGAACAGAGAGTTAATTATATTACTCTTTATATTTTTTAAATTTTTACTATTTTTTATAAGTGAAATTTAATCATGATTTTATTGACAACAGTGAAAAATTGAAATGTGATAGAATCGACACTTTTTAATGATAAATCTTACGATATTTTTACTAATAAAATTGACGATGTGAGAAGAAATAAAATTAAATATTTTATTTTTATAAATATTCAAGATCCTAATGTAATTTTTAAAATTATAAGAATCAAAATACAAAAGATAATCAATTATAAGGAGATAATCTATAATTAATCCAGAAATAAACAGTCCAAGATAAATGGTTAGTGTATTATTGCACAGATGATAGAGCTTAGGTTCTATAAACTTTATTATTTAATATAATAAAAATATTATCTAATTTAAAAAATATAGAGACAAATTTACCATTATTTATTATAACTTACAGCACTGTTTTTTACATGTCTAAATAAACCAATATAGCAATTTGGTGTTGGCAACAGTTTCGGAAAAATAGAAGTTTGAGAGATCATCTTGTTGATTAAAACCCAAAACATTCCAAGCTATCCAAATAAGCATAGTAAGATTTCCTTGACTGAGTCATTTCTGTTTAGGCTAAGAAACCAGACATTATAAATATATCTCATTGCTTCTTTCCATCTTCCTCATTAGTGTTGTGATTATTTATGGGTTGAGAAGGACAAAAAAGGACATTGGGTAGGAAGCCTCCTATGTTGTAAATTCCAAGGAGGATATTAGGGGAATACAGCGGAATCTAATTTCTGTGTAAGAAAAAGATTATCCGTAAAAGGAAGATATTGAGATATTATGTTGAAATAATAAAAGTAAAATAATAAAAATGGTGATTTCTGAGTCATTTAATTTCATATTTTTGATTGGATAAAAAGTAAAAACTTTATATAAGAACAAATACTAGTTCGTAACATATAATAAAATTTAAATATAAATCACAATCAAATAAAACATTAAGATTTACGTAAAAACTTATCCAGACGAGTAAAAATAATATGGTAATAAAATAAAAATTCACTATAAGAATAATGAATGTATAAATCTCAAAATCTCTTGTCTAAACCTAAGCAATAATGACAAGAGAATGATAAGGATAAAAGGATTATATTACTATGCATGATATAATAAATCTTCCCAAGTGATCATTGTAAATATACCTTACAAATTGATCTAATCTAAAATGAGAATACTATTTAGATGATTGAGAATAAATTTTCGTTGTCATCATCTTTTTTTCTTTTCTATTTTTCTTATTTTTCTATCAGAAACTATTATTACTAGTTATTCTTTTTTTCTCAACGACGTTGTCCTCTTTTTTTCTAATCTTAGACATCAAATATATGATTTAGGTTAAAAGAAACAATGGTTTAGTGATTGTGGACTTTACTAAAGTCTAGACAGTCATACGTTAAATAATTTTATTCTGAAATCATTTAATTATGGCTTGGGTAAAACTGATGTAGCTTAGCTTGAGGTAGATGTCCAGTATATGTCATAAAAATATAATTATTAATTTAATATTAAAAATATATTTCCATTTAGAGTGTGGTGGGAGGAATATTCTTTTACAATAATATATATTATATAATATTATTTTCTTCTAACTCTTATTGATGTGATATGTTTAATTAACTTGATTAGTCCTAATTCTAATTGATTCGAAATATTTACTTTATTAAATTTTATTTTTTTTTTTTGTTTACTCTATCTCTTTGCATGTTTGTTGCTAACAACAGCAATTACTTGATCCTAAACAACCTGTAGGAGAGAAAAATAATAATAATAATAATAATAAATATAAAATAAAGCCATATTCAACATTCCTTTTCCTAAGTGTGGTTTAGAAAAGGTAAAGAACCACCTTCTCCATCATCTATATTTGATGAGGATGGAAGATGGTAATCCATAATACTTTGCTCAATTTGATCGACTGACTTCAATTTGAATCAACCCTAAGCTAAAGATTGCGATTCTCAACAAATTAAGATAATTCATTTCCTTTATTGATGTATTTTTGTAGTCCAATGATTTCTTTCTTATTCTAATTGCATTGACTTTGGCTCATTCTTGCAATTGATTTGCCCACATTAGGGCTTTGCCCTTCATTAACCCAAATTATCTAATTTATTTAATTTCTTACTAAAAATTATATACTAAATATTTTTTAAAAAAATATTAAAAACCTATAAGTTCAATTCTAATGTGATCAGCTTTGACAATCAATCTAATGAGATAATTAATCTAACATATCCCATATTTGAAAAAGAGGTTACATCTTTTCAGAAAATATAAAATTATGAGTTAACTAGAAATAATTTTACTTGAAGGTTAAAAAAAGTATGATATTTCATTTCTCATTTTACTATATTATTGTTAAAAAAAATTATCATGATATGATAAGTTTTGTAATCATTAATTTAATTATGAAATATTCCTTTTATGTGTGAGGTAGCATGCCTATGAAGTTCTTCCTACATGAGGTCATCCTCATCGATGAGAGTTACATTGATATAAGATAATGATCCTATCAAAGTGTAACCATGGGGTTATGCAAGCAAATAAAGTTTGAAGGATCAATGACCATTATATATGGTGCTTGATGGTGGATTTTGACAATGCAAAATGCCATCATGTGGACTATTGAACCCCTAATTAATACCTTCCAACAAGCCACAATACTTCAACAAGGTCTAATAGCCAAATTAAAACCATCTTTGTACTTATCAGATGTCACAACACTTGATTTTGATCTACTTATGGGTCTCCACATCTTGTTAGTAGCTTATGTTTGACTTGCATCCAAGTCAACCTAGGGCTAAATCTCTTAGTCCTACTTGATTTTTTTCTTCTCATTATTATTGTAGGTAAGCTTGAAAGACATTTAAAAATCATATTTTGCTGTGAAAGTGGTACATACCAAATACTCCATTTGAGACACCCAGAAAACTACCTCGCTTTCAATTGGAGAGAGCAGAGGCCACACACAGGGGCCGACCAGTCGTGACACGCACAGGTCAGACGAAGAGCACTGCCCAAGCCGTTTGATCACCGGAGGAGGAAGTATCGCCACCAGCTGTAGCTCCTCTGTCCCTCTCGATCGCCACCCACCGTTCCTCGCCAAACTCTCAGTTGAAGGGCCACAGCCTGTCCTTGTTCTCCTTCGTCCGCCGCTTCCTGCCGCCCCGCTTTTGCCTCTCCCGCTCCTCTCCTCCCCAATATAATCCACCAACCGCACCACCCACCCACCCCATCTTCACCTCCAAGACGACCATGAAGGCAGTGGACGGTGGCAGCGGCGACCTCCGCCAGCCGACCACTGCACTCATGCCCTTCCACCTCCTGGAGATCACCATCATCTCTGCCCAGGGCCTCTACCCCGCCACCCGGTCCATTAACACGTACGCCTCCGCTTGGATCGACCCGAAGCACAAGCTCTACACCCGGGTGGACCGCGCCGGCCACGCCGACCCCACCTGGAACGACAAGTTCATCTTCCGCGTCGACGACGCGTTCCTCCGCTCCGACACCGCCTGCGTGGACGTCCACCTCCACGCCGCCCGTAACCGCCTCAGCCCCCTCCCCGACCACCTCCTCGGCACCGTCCGGGTCGTCCTCAGCTCCCTCAGCCCCGCCCCTGGCGTCCGCCGCTTCGTCGCCCTCCTGGTCCGCCGCCCCTCCTCCCTCCGCCCCCACGGCATCCTCAACCTCGGCGTCGCCATCCTCGAACCCCACGTGAAGAGCATGCCGCTCTACTTCGGCCTCGACTCTCCGGCGGCCTTCGCCTACAAGGATATCACCGTTGGAAGACAGGCGAAAGCCAACGGCCGAAGATGGTCCTCCGATGACTGCAGCGGATGGGATCTGGAGAGGAACGGGTCGGTGAACATGGAGAGTGGGGTGGAGGAGCGGGAGCGGCAGGCGCTGGAGACCAAGCTAGAGATGTGGAAAGCTGAGATGTCGCCAGACCACGAGGTGGACGACCGGTCAAACAACGGCCATGGCGGGCATAACAGGAAGAGAAGTGGGAGGCTGTCGTTCTTCTCATGCGCTGAGACAGTGGAGAGTGAATAGGAGAAAGAAGCTGTACGTAATCCGATGCATGTCTACGTTTTCACTTGGAAACTACATAGAGACTACATGTAGAGAACATTCTGCTCCTCTTCAACTACGTCGTTCTTAGAAGCATAATACGAAGCACGAGTTAGAGACCTCTTTTATCCAACCACAGGAAAGTGAATCTCAAACACAAGACTAATACTAATATGATGATGATATGTGAAGATACAGCGGTTGTTTGTTGAAATTAACAAGCCAAACAAGACAAGTATACATTCTTTTTTGGGACGAAACCTCCAGAAAAATTCATACAGCACAGAGTTGCTTCAGCTAATAAGACAGAATGGCATCTCATGCGAGAAACCCAAGCTTTTCTCCGTTCTTTTTGGCCAAGCGGATCAAACCTTGTCTCTGCTTACCGTCAGCCCCTATAGTCTTGCAGAACTCTGTGATCACCTGAGCGCAAACACCAACATGTGAACAATAGAGAAGTGACGAACGATTCATATATGTACGCACACACAGACAGACACCTGGGAGTGGAGAGCTATGGCCTTCCCTCTGAGCTGATTGAACCGCTTCCTGCCGATGATGTTGCGAGTGAAAACGACCAAGGGCGCGAAGATGCCTTTGCCTTCGTTGACGTTGCCCATCCTAGGCAGAGACCGGCGCGGCCTGGAGACCCGGACCGGCGCCGGGGCCGGCCTGGCCAGCATCGCCCGGTCTCCCCCGGCAAATGAGGTGGCCCAGCTTCCATGGAACGTCGAGTGCAGCGAGTTACTGAGCCCTGTGGCTGACAGAGGCGCAGCCATGGAGGTGGAGGACTGTTGCGGCCTATGTGCTGGAAGAATGGCGGGATCTTCGATGACAATGAGGAGGTGGGAGGAGAAGAAGCGGTGGCGAGGGGGGAAGAAGATGTGCGCCGGACGAAGGCCACACAATGGAGATCTCGATCGAGTGGTGGCGGTGCTTCATCGCTCTCCGGATGAGACACAGCTGGAACGGGCCCCAAGCGGTGGGGAGACTCTGTCGAAACAGCTAGGACAGACGGGCTCCACCCGCACGAAGTGCGTGGAGATAATGCTGCATCCTGTCCGAGCTTTGACAGAAATCCACAATGAATCGTGTGGTGGCAGCGAATGGGGATGAGAAATATCTCGAGTCCCATACACCGACGGCTACATGCACGCCACGTGATCCAACACGCTTATACACGTGTACGTGTCACGCACCACGCGCGCTTGCGTGCCGTATGCGTGGACGAGTGTGAGCACACGCTCGCTTTCATGTATGTTCATATTCTCGACTCTTAGTTTATTAGTTCATTGAATTGGCTATTTATGAGAACTTAGGCTAAAAATATAAATATGAATTTGGATATCAATATTTTAGATAAATGTAGCATTAAATATTACGTTAATGTTAAGGATCATGACATCATGAAATAAATTGAGAAATCAGCAAGATATATTATTAAATAGACGATGTCCAAAACACTTCCTTTTATTCCGAAACATAAAAGAAAAAACAAAAGCAAAAACAAAAACAAAAACAAAAAGCGAGGTCCCGAGCATAACCCTACCCTGCAATCGACCGATGGATCTCCACCCTCGGATCGGCACGACTAACCCGATCGCATCCCTTCCCCAAGCCACATTATTCTCCTCTATTTGGGGTTTCCTCCCCTCCTCGCTCCCACCGGCGGCGGTGGTTCTCCTCTCCTCTCCTCTTCCACTCTCACTATTCCACTGCTCGGGCAGCTTATATTAGAGAGTGAAGAGTGAAGGAAGTGTTCCTGTTGTCCTCTGAGGAGAGGCACAGAGAGAAGAGATGGATTCAGACGAGGGGAAGCTCTTCATTGGGGGGATCTCGTGGGAGACCACTGAGGACAAGCTCAAAGATCACTTTGGCAACTACGGCGAGGTTCTAGACGCCGTCATCATGAGGGACAAGGTCACAGGCCGGCCCAGGGGCTTCGGGTTCGTCGTCTTCGCGGATCCCTCCCTCCTCGATCGCGTCCTCCAGGACAACCACACCATCGACGGCCGCACCGTGAGCTTCTTTTCCCTATTTCTCTACCTCGCTTATTTTTTTCTCTCTCTTGTTTGGTCTCTGAAGTTAGGGTTACTTGGTGCTGGACTTGACTTGTTTCGATGTAAAATTGTAAGTGGTTTCTTGATGAGGGGTCCCGGAGAGCTTTGATCATGCTTGTTTCTTTCTTATAATGTTAACTTCTCGTTGCCTATATTCTCTCGTGATCTTACTTTGATGTGCACTAAACTTGGAGGTGTGTAACATTGGTTGGGCCCTGCTACTTGATGCAATTTATTTGTGTGATTTTTGGTTAATCGTCTTGATACTGCTAAAAATATTGCCATGAATCGTTTGTCATAGACTTGATGCATGAAAATTCAGTGGTGCTGGTTTAGATGAGTTTGTGATGTGTATTTATATACCTTCGTGCATCATTGTCCATTTTGTAATTGATATATTAGTCTATGGTAACCAAGATATCGATTGAATTATGACTTTGGAATTTGTGGTGCATCTTTCATTAGTACTCAATTCCTATGTGCTATTGTTATCATGGTTTGCAGGCCCCTACAATAAGTATCTGATGCCTAGTTATTCTGTCTGAGCATGTGTAGATGCCTTTGTGGACTCTTGTTTCACCTTGTCTACAAGTTTGATTGACTCAGGCCAACATTTGACATGTTAACAAGATTGATTACCAGTAGGATTATAATTCGGGTTTATTCACTTTTCTCCTTTGATCAATCTTTATTCCGTCCAACCTTGCTTATACGGACGTCTTAATTAACCTGAAAGAGGGATGTGTGTGAGATGAAACATACATGGAGTTGACCCCTTTTTGGGGTACAACTGAGGTATATTAGCCCGATCAACCAAGGTAGTGGGTGGGTAGCCATTGAATGGGACCACCATACTTGGGAGTGCTCAACCAGTCATTGTTGGCCAAGCATAAGTATAATAGCCAACGAAGTCTATTTTTAGGTTATCTTAACTCATACATTCATAGTTCATCTTTGGTCTGTTAAACTTAATATAAACCTTGAACATATATCTTGACACCTGGATAACAATATTTTCTCCAGAGTTCCTTATTTCTCCCCCTTAATCTACCTCACTTCTCTCTATCGTTTCTCCAGAATTACTCTCTTTCGTTCCTTTATCTACCTCACTTCTCTTTATCCTCTCTCTACTCTGATGCTTGATGGGACATCAGTTTGTTTTAAGGCTTCATCATGTAAATTTGGTAAAAGAGCTAGTTGGACAAGAATAACACCACCTTTAACATAATTCATTTTTTGCATTGATGCTCAAATATAATATCTCAAAGCTTTAGTAATATCGATGATGCTACAACTATTTTATGCTTCAACCCAATCAACACTTAAGTACAATATCTCAATGCACAAAGCGTTTGAATTGAAGTAGAAAGGGGTGATTTGATAGTGACCACAAAGATAGCACCAGATTTATTAGAAGAGAGCATGACCCAAGTAAGGACCTCCCAACTTCCGCCTTTTTCCTTTTCAGAAAGAAATGTTGAAGAGGGTTTGTCATAAATGGATGAAGTAAAAAAGGCAGTTGGATCCTACGTCTGGCTGATTTTTATAGGGTTCAAGTATGACCTAAGAGGTTGTTGTACTTCTGTAACCTGTTGCCCCACAAGTTGCTTCATTAATCAGCAAAGCTCGTATTGCTGAGAAGAGGACATTGCACTCTGCTAATTTTGTTTGATTGTTTAGATATGCCACCACCATCACTAAGTTGGCAGCTTCTGCATATCAGTTACTACAAGATGACCTAATTCAATTATAAGGCTCCTACTTCTATCTTAGCACAGTCAGCATTTTCGATGATTCCTATAGGATCTTTGAGGCCTACAAAGATGCTTATGATAGGAAAATTATCAGGCAACGCCAATGTGCTTCTAAAGCAACTAAACATGGATAATGCGGCATGTGTAAGACATAAGCATGCAGCTTATTAATATTTGATTTTGATGAAGGGGAAGAAGGGATGGAAGAATATATTTTCAAGATAATACAAAGAGAATGCCAAAGAAGAAAAACCACCTTCGGATGAAATATTAGGTACATATTAGAAATTCTCATGTATATCATACTAAATGTGATCCAAAAAACCTGTCGCTTGGTGCTTCACTTCCTATGTAAATAAGCAACTATATCTGCCTATTGTTTCATTGCATTTAATATATCTAAAATTACGATGAAATTTGGAGTTTGTTAGTACATTTCAATTCATGGTGTTAAATGGCAATATGCTTATAGGTATTTTTGCCAACATACCTTTATCTGTGCAAGAATGATCAACATATTGATTTGTATGCTACAATTATGAAAGAAGTTAGGTGGTTAGGAATGTTATGTGGGACTTCGAAAGAATGGTAACCATGGTAGACGTTTGACACAATTGCAAGAGGAGGACACTTTTATTATTAAACATGTGGCCCTTCAGTAATTCCTGAGACTTGTTCACACATCTATAGTCTTCTACTGTTAGAATAAACCCTGAACTATAGCTGGAATAGCCCCAAAGAGTCCAAAGATGATGAACAGAATTATAGCCTATGTAATCTACCAATTTAGCAGGATTGCAGCCTCCATTTGAACCCTTTTGTTTAGCTAGAACTTGCTTCTGATGAAATCTCTTGCCAAAAATCCACCTCAAACTCAGCTCAATCGGATATTGACCTCCAAATCTGTCAGTGCTGTCCAGCAAGGGTGTATGGTAGTCTTCAGCTTTATACATGTCTAACATCAGTGGTATCTATTTACGACCACCAAATCACTATTATTTCTATTCAAATTGTAAAGTAATAACATTAACCATATATAGAAAAACTTTGAAATTGGAAAAATGGTTGAAGGTGAAGCTCAAGACTAGATAATGTGGCCATCCGAGAGTAGCTATTCATCACTTGTGTTGCTTGTCATGAGAAGGGACCAAAGTTGGAGATTGTGTTGATTTACAGGTAGCTTAGTTACATAATTGTGAATATCTTCATATTTATGCCTTTCTTGTTGGCGTTTAGAACATCACTTTAGAATACATGACAAACACTATGAATTTGTTTTCCTTGCCCTTCGGTATTAACCAATGCACCTTTTATATTTGAAGGGCTTATGAAAACTAGTTTTCAACCAATATAAAGAAAGACATATATTGTAGCTTTCAATATCGGTATATAGTAAGCCCTAGGCAGATCACTGAAGAGCATCCGAGGAATGTCATGTAGATCTAGAAGAGCTATCCTTTATTTCTAAAAGAGACTAAATGTTTATTTAATAATAATATTTGGGCCTATTTTTGTTATAGAGAGTATTAGTACATCTCGACAAGGTGAAGAGGAACAATCTCATTTGATAACAACATAGTCTGAAGATTCTTAGGATTTGACAAAATAGTGGCAACAATTTATCTAAGTCTTATGGACAGCTAGTTGTATTACTCATTCCCTACTGAGTATCAAAAAGTAATTTCAGATGGACAACTCTCATTGGGGTGACTGAACATGTTACAGGTTCAGCTACAAGTTATGCTGACATGAGGGTTCCGAAGACCAATCTAGTAGTCCATACATATGCATCTACCACTGATATTTGAGTCTACCTTGTGCAGAAGTTTGATCGACTTTGGCCAATAATTTACACGCCAACAAGTGTAAGTCCTTGTTGGATTAGTAAGCTGGGTCAACGTAATGTGGTTTAATTTTATCTCCTTGGATCAATCCTTATTCCATTAGGATTAGCTTAGAATCTTAAGCAGCCTAAAATATTACCGACACATATTAGAAGGGATTAGGCTTAACCTTTTCTTGGAGCTTTAATGGGTAGGACAAATCTTGTTTCCCCAATAGGACCCATCTCTTGGTTTTCCAACATGTGTTGACTTGGGAAACAGGTACTTGCTAGATGAGGCCACCTGCCCCTAGGAGTGTCTGGTCAACCTTGACCTAGTGTGGGTACAGCAAGCAGGACATTGATCTAGGATGGTCAACCACCCTTGTTTAGGAAACAGGGGTCAGCCAGGGTTATTTTAGGTCCTAGTTAGTCTTCAATCCCTTTATCTCTTTTTGTCATCTTTGTCATCTCTTTTTGTGTATTTTTTCTTTCTCAGACAGGAAGGAACTTTATTGGAGGCAACTTCCATGTCAAGTTTGATTAGTTTGTGTCGACTTTGCCTTTTCTTGGTTGTATGGCTGAAACAATGGTCAAAATCAGATTATTCTTGATGATATCAATATAAATCAGATGTAACATATTGGAATCAATCTACAATGCGAACTATGGTTGATATTTATGATTTATCTTGCACAACAATGATTTGCTTTTGTGTAATTATATATTGTATCCTAACTTGATAGCATTCTGTGTGATATATTCTTGGTCTTCTTGAAGTTGCAAATGTATCATGGTGTAATTTTTATTGTGATAAAAGCAACATGTCACTTCTGGAAGATTCTAGCAACTGGATGTTTGGTGTAATCTGCTGATTTAGTTTGTTAACTTAATTTTCCTTATCATGCAACAATTTCTGCTGGAGTTTTCGGGAGTTGTTATTCTATTGAAATTTTGAAAGAGATATCCTACAAAATCATTACTAAAGGATGCATTTTGTTGATATAAATATCTCGTCTGCCGTATAACTGATTTAATCAACAGGTGGATGCTAAAAGGGCTCTTTCAAGAGAAGAACAGCAAATGTCTGCCAGATCTGGCAATACCACTTCTGGAAACCCCACTCCCGGAAGATCAGCTGGAGCAGGTGCCAGTGCAAACATAAGGACCAAAAAGATTTTTGTTGGAGGTTTGCCTCCCACCCTAACAGAGGATGGGTTTCGACAGTACTTTGAGTCCTTCGGCACTGTGACTGATGCAGTTGTGATGTATGACCAAAACACCCATCGCCCTCGAGGCTTTGGGTTCATCTCCTTTGATTCAGAAGATACTGTAGATAAAGTTCTTCAAAAGACCTTTCATGATTTGAATGGCAAGCCTGTGGAAGTGAAGCGTGCCCTTCCAAAGGATGCAAATCCAAACACTGGCAGTGGGCGATCAATGGGAAGTGGATCCCATCAATCTTATGGTGGTCCGAGTGGTAATGCTGCTGGCTCTTATGATGGTAGACCGGACACCAGTAGGTACATGCAACCTCAAGCACCAGCTTACAGCTCCTCTGCCTATGGTGCACCTGGTTATGGCTATGGAGCGGGAAACAGCAGTGTTGGTTATGCTGGTTATGGTGTTGGTGGCTATGGAAGTGCCGGTGCTGGGTACAATGGACCTGCTGGGGCCTATGGAAATCCAAATGCTCCTATGGCTGGTTATGTAGGTGGTCCTCCAGGTGCTCAAAGGAACCTTTGGAGTAATCAGGCTCCAAGTGGTTATGGCCCTGCAGGCTATGGTGGAAGTGCGGCCTATGGTCCAGCCTCCTCATGGAATGCTTCAGCTGCCAGTGGAGGATCTGGTGCGGTGCCAACAGGTCAAAGTGGGACGCCTGGGTATGTGAGTCAGGGTTACGGTTATGGTGCGTATGGAGGATCAGAAGGGCCTTATGGTACGCAAGGGGGCTATGGTTCTCTCGGCGGACGAGGCAGCAGTGGTCCAGGTGGTAGTCCTGCAGGCAATACAGGAGAACAAGGAGCAGGTTCTGCTTACATGGGTGGTAGTTATGGAATTCCTAATGCAAACTCGGGTTATGCAAATGCTTGGAGGCCGGACCTGTCACAAGCAGGGCCCTACGGAGCTTCTCAGGTGAATGGTGCCCCTGGTGGTCTGGCTAGCTATGGAGGTGGTTATGGTGGCCCTCACGGCAGGCAAGTCCAGCAGCAGTAACTAGAGGACTTAAGTTGCAATCACCATCTCTTCCGTGTTTCTTGGGCCATTTTACCTGGCACGCAGCAGAGGAAGGCAAAATTTATCACTGGTTGGACTGCTTGATCTCAGTAGTTTAACTGCAACTCTCAGTTGATCTTACTAGTTTTATAAATGCAATTCTGCTCTGTTGGTAATGTAGAATTAGTAGTCCTGAGGAGTAGTAGATACCTCATATTTCTATCTTCTAAGTTTCTAGTACTTGGATTTGGTGGTGTGATTGGGGCTGTGTCTTTCATTTCTATATTTCCAAGAAAATTTATCCATCTGCCTCTGGTTTCAAGCTAGAGTAAGTAGCTTATGAACCCTTGTGGTTTTGGATGTTGTAGTTAACTGCAGTCGGTATATTTACTGTGCTGGCCATAGTTCTCTACTAAGCAAATTGGTAGAACTGGATGTGCATTTTTTTTTGGTTGTTGTCGCTATCTATCTGTTACCATATCTATCTGTTGTTCTCTTTTGATGGGTACTACTACTAGGTGCAAGGATGGGTTATTTGTCTTGATTCGTGAAACCCGGCGGATGCCGTAGAAACACAACTCAATTGAAGTAGCACTGGTAGTTTTGTGTTAAGATAAGCGTAGAGGTAGGTATACAGAGTAATAATAACGAAGAGTAGCTGAACCGAGGGGGGGTAAACATCTGCTGAGTAGGGAATATTGACAATCATAGTAGGTAGGTAGGCTAGATATTTGTCAGTGGCATAATTCTGCTTTCCCTTTTATGCCTTTTGTACAGGCTTATGCAGCATATGTACGTACCTTATCTCCAACAGCACCATTTCCATTAGGATGAGGCGCGCAAAAGCATCAAGGAAGCAGTGTCAGATGCTTGTGGCGGTTTGTTTGAAGCCAGAACGCACTACTTTCGGTTCACAGACAGGGCTTTTGCGTGAGATGGGGAGGGGGGGGGAGTGTTCGTACTCTTCTTTAACACGAGATGTGTCCATGTCCTCACAGAGAACTTGGATGCATTATTCCCCGTTGAGCCTAGAGAGAAGGTAAAAATGATCATTACAGATGGTTGCCTATTTACATTTATCAATAACTCCACTAAAGCCAATTGTTTATCTTTCTTTTTATGTTGTTGTGTCTATATATTTGTTGGTAATAGTAAGTAACGTTGTAGTATCATTTAAAAGGTTTGCTTTATCGTTCATAACTCCAAATCAATTTTTTTTTTCCAAAACAAGTATAACTATAAGATTCAACTAGGAAATAATTATCTGTGAAAAGAATACCATCAATCAAAACAACATGAATAAACGCACGTCACTATTGACTTCTGAGGTGGTAGTGTTCGACAGCTTGTGCTTCTTGCTGAAATGACTACTACTTAATTTTTTATCTTTATATGCATATATTCATATTTTTGAGAATTAACATAGAAGGGGAGGGGTGCATTCAGATTTCCCAAAGACAAAAGGTTTAAGCAAAGGAAAAGGTCAAGAAGCTCCAACTGAAACCTGAAATAACTACCTACCGTGAATGCTGGTTCTTAAAGATGGGAAACCCAACCATTTCATACCTTTATCTCTTCATATATATATATATATGTATATATATATATATATATATATTTCTGTCATCTCTCTTCGATACCACCTCAAGCAGTGTACCCCCCACATCTATTACCTTACCACCAACAAGAAGCAAATAAGATGGCAAGCACATCCCTCGCCGGCGCCATCGTTAAGTTCGGCCCTTCTGCGTCGGCCATTGCGAGGAGAAGCGCGACGAGCTTGCGACTTCTGGTCACTGCTGCTTCCGGACCTTCTTCTAAGGTACGAAAGACCAGTCGACATGCTATTGTTGCCTTCTCCTCGTTCTATTTCATGCACAATAATAACTGTTTGGTTTCCATCCGGCATATCCAAAAAGGGGAGCGTGGTAGAGGACGCGGCGAGGTCCGTGAACGAGGAGGTGACCGTGGCCGGCGGCGGGCAGGCGAACAAAACTACTGAGAGTCGAGGCATCGCCAGTGCATCAGCCAGCCAAGTAGGCCTTCGCGTGTGTTTTAGCTAGAGCAGTGCATGCAAGCTTTATACGTATGAGATGTTAAGATTCTCGCAGTATAAGCCAAGCAGATTGAGTTACGGTGGCGTTGCTGCAGGTGGCTGATATGGGAGATAGAGCGACAGAGATGGCCCAAGACGCATGGCAGTCGGCGAAGGAAACCACCAAGAAGGCGGCGAACTTTGTCGCAGGGCGTGCGGCAGACACGAAGGAGGGCATCAAAGACGACGCTAATGCCGTCAAGCGCGCCATGAACGCCGAGGAGAACAGCTAAACACGACGAAGACCACCACTTCATTCCTTTGCTGCTTATTTCGACATTTCTTTGCATTCGATACTAAATATTTTTGTTTGTCGATCGTCTTCCCGCGGGTGCAGCGTTGGAGGATTTCTTTTCTTTTCTTTTTTTTTTTTGGGTCTGTCTGTCTTACATTAACCGTATTCGATAAAGTCGTATCCATGTTTTCTATCAACTTTCTCCATCAACATCCATTTAAAGAAAGAAAGAAATAAGATACCGATGATGAATCGAAATCTAATAATGATCAACATACCAAAATATATAAGTTAATAATGATTTATGGGTTAAAATGTGACGTAGTTTACAACGTCTACTCACGGGGTCGACACCTTAGATCCAAGAAGTAATATGATATCACACAGTCAATTCCTCGACATCACAGTACTATGCTAGGTGACTGTCAACGAGACACAACATGGCCAACACAACGATACCATGTCAACCTATTTTGCAGCTCCTTCTCTTATATCATCTCAACCAAAAGAAACATGTCTTCATGACAATGTAGACATGCATACAACCATATTTGATATGGTAATCATTCACAAATACTCAACCTAGGACCGTATTTGATGTGGTAATCATTTAAAAAAGACTCAAACGTAGGAAAGTCAAACTTAAAAAGTGAAATGACATATACTAACCAAGAGGAATATTTTAGGAGGATTAATAAGAACAATCTCTGGTTCCGAACTCTCCAAAGACTCTTGAATTCTCCTCCAACTTTTTTAAATCTTACACTAACAAAGAGTGTCGGAGAGGTGTCTCCCCGATAAACTCCAAAAGAATTTATTGTAAAAGGGATGATTTCATTCATGAGGTAATAAGTAGTTATAAATTTCTTTTTCAATCATTTATTTAAATCATATACTTCTATATTTGTCTATATCAAATGCCCCAACAACAACAACAAAAAAAAAAAAAAAAAGAAATTGGCGAAGGCTCTCTCATACAACTTTCCTAGTTAGGCATCATTGAAGCAGCCTCCCTCCCTGACTTCGCACATCGGTCGGATCAACTTCATCACGTCAAATTGATATGAACCTATTGAATGATTCACCTTACAATACTTACCTCTTCATCAATATGGCCAAGGCAACCCACATCAATACGACCACCGTGGATGCAGTAAATTAATGATAATTTCATCTTGTTTTCATGGCTACTATAATTCAGCATAATCTCAATTGGATTAACATCAAAACAGAAGTTTGATTTGATTACACCACGCAAACACCAAAGCCAAAACGAACGAAACACAACAATCGACAAGAAATAACACGTCCCACTCACTGGTACAAATACCACACATACAATTACGCAAGGGGTTAGCATATCAATCGATCTTTCTTCATGCCGTAAAGATGAGACGAACAAGCTTCGGTCTTCTCAAGCCTTACCGTATCAGAGACCCCTCCCAGGAAACGAAGATAGCTTCTTCACACTCTGCAAATTTATTGTTGTTGTTGTTTCTTAAGCCGATTTCTTGGCCTCCTTCAGGATTCCACCGAGCGCGACGACGATGACGACGAGCAGGATGACGATGGCGATGCACATGTACTTCCTCGTGTTCTTCTGCGTCTTCTTCGCTGCTTGGAGCGTGGCGGTGGCCTTCTCGATGTGGTCTACGGATTTGGTGACCTGAGAGCAACAACTCAGGCATGAGGAGGAAACCCTAAGCTCGCAGAAGCGTAGCGTCGAGGGCAGGGGCAGCCAACCTGAGCCTCGATGTCGTCCAGCATGTCTCCCTGGGCGTCCACCAGCACCGACATGTCCAAGAACATCTGCAACCATCGACAAGATCACGCATGACAACCTCGACACCCGAGGGCTTCTTCAAGAGCTATTATTAGCCTTTACAAAGATCCCTGCTGCGCACCTCCTGTAGATCAAGAAGCTTCTTCTCCAACTCCAGCATGGTGTCGCGCCGTTCTTGTATCTCCGCCACTGTGTCCACCACCTGCGGGAGGAGAAGTTAGAGCGCAGTGCAGTTCGTGGAACACATCGAAGCATGCGAGCGTGTGGGCGTACCTGTCCTCGACCTTGACCTTGGATTGCCTTCTCAAAGATCAGCTCACTGTTCCCAGTTTCTATCAGTTGATCGACCATCTGCTCCAAGTCATACATATCATACACAAGAGGCCGAAGAGGGTAAGCTAAGCAGCCGGAGAGCAACCGAGGAGGAACTAATGCGAAAATGGAAAGCTTTTTCTTACTTCCTCATCCGGCCTTGTTCCGGTCACTGCAAATGGAGCAGACCAGAGTGTGTTACTGCCATGATAACGAGGAAACAATTGCTACTGCTTAGCATCCACGAAAAAGTACCTGTGAAGACTCTTCTTTCCACCACCTCCCGGTACTCCTCGTGGATATTTTGCCTCAGAGTCTGAAGAAGAAGAAGAAGAAGAAGAAGAAGAAAAAGAAAAAGACGAGACCAATCAATCGAGTTTTTTTTTTTTTTTTTGTCAATCAATCATGCATGCATGCATGCATGATGGGCTTCTTATCTGATCAAGTTTGCTGCAGTCTCGGGTACCTGAAACTGTGTCATTCTCTCTTTGAGCTTCTTCTTCAGGGCCCTGCACCACAAGAATGCACCCACCCCCTTACGCTCGATCCATTGTGGACGGTGGAGTAGACCACTGATTCAAGTAAAAAAGTAACTTACGTACACAGTCATTCCCATTCTAGACCTGTCGACGGCGGTCCCTTTCTCGCATCCCGGTTTCTGCCTGTTGTTCATGTTCTGCGACCAGTGAAGTCTCAGAACAAAAGGATGTTTGAGCATCATAGATTTTAGAACAGAGATTCCTGTGGGATAAAATGAGCTCACATCTTTGTCAAGTTGTTCTAACATCGTTTTGATCTTCAAAGCAATCTTTTTAACTTGTTCGACATCCTTCTCCATCCGCTGTTTGATTGCTGTAACAGGAGAGAAAGAGGATTCATCGCAGTCGGTATATAAATGAGAATTCTTCGATTGCTGGAATTAGGAAGGCCAAACCTTTCATCTCCGAGGCCTTGGTTATCAGCTGGGATTCTTCGTTGGTAGCCTGAAAGGGAACGGATGACGAGGTTGAGGAGAGAAAGATACCCCGATCCAGAGTTTTAAGCATCGATTGCTACCTGTAGCTTATTGAAGAATCCTGTAATCCTCTCGATCTGCTTATCTATTTCTCCAACCTGAGGCCGCCACGAACACAAGGGGAACAGATCATGGATAGCGATCAGAATCATCCATGGATACCGGAAAGATACTGCGCAGCTTCAAGTCCTCGACCAAAGAGATGTGTACCTCTTTGAAGAAACCCTCCATCCCCATATCTCTGGTATCAGTAGAATACCTCCCTGATCCGATGTCTCCCTCTCCCGGGTAGCTGCCCACCACCCTTTCGAACGATTCCTGCGAAAATTCCATAGCTAGAGCTTTATTAGTAGCATCGTCAATTCATGAACTCGATTTCCTCGTCTACATTTTTGCAGCTCAAGCAGGAACGACAGAAATCATCACATCCTGCAATCCTCTGGCTTTGTCTTCACGGGGATGTTTTTCCACTGGCAAGCTCGGAACATGAAGCAACAACACATTTCTTCGCGGATGGATGGATGGATGGATCGATCGAAATCGCTTCCTCGATCGGACCATTAATGGATTTTCTTCTTCGCAGATGGAGCCCAAACTTTGATGAAAAAGGCGGCAAATCGGGCTCCTGGAAGCTCCAGAAACGATACACGGGGGAAGAGGGAGAGGAGCGGGAACTGACCGTCATGAGGTTGTTCATCTTGAAGGGGAGTACGGCGGTCCGAGAGAGCCGCCCCGGTTGACCGGAGGAATCACCGCATCAACAACGAAGAAGACAGACAGCAACGCCGGGGTCTCCCAATGCTTCGGCAAGAAAGGTTGGAGAAAAGGGAGGGGGGGGGGGGGGTTGCTGTTTCGGTTGTTGCCCACAGGAATTGTTCTGCCAATCTCCCTCCGCCAAAAATAACGGTAACAACGGTCATTCTTTGGGTTTCCCCAAATACTCCTCTCCTAACGACGGCGTCCGCACGAAGCGGGTCGGGTTTCCTTTTTTCGGGTGTCCGTGCCCGACTACCTGCCTCGTTTGAGGTCTCGAAGACTGCGTTGAGATGAGTGTGTGTGTGTGTGTGTGTGATGGTAATGTCCGGTAAGAGGCTGGTGGTACACACCGATAGAAAAAAATTCTCCAACATTTATGCCAAATCATGAAGCTTTTATGAATTCTCTATGATGTTGTTGTTCTATAATTTAGAGCGGGCAAGAATATGTTGGGATCCGAGATGAATTTTATGTTTTGTTGAGGGAGTAGATTTAGAATGGTGTCGAGAACTTGGAAAGCATACGGCAAAACATAATAAATATATTAACTTGAAGTATAGTCATGATGGCTAAATAAATATATTAACTTCAAATATAGTCATAGCATATGTAATATTTATTAGTATGGCATTTTAGTGTCATTACCATGGCTGAATTCTGTTTGATATGATTTGATTTGAAGGAAGATTGTTACGGCTTCCACAGAAAAAGATTTAGATCGACTTATAATGAATTATCAGTGATTTAAACTCAACAAATCAAGAAGTTTATCGTATCAACGAATCAATAAATAAGGACTTGTGCAACAAATTAACGAGTCAGTCATCTCAGGAAGCAACAAGAAAATTGGACTACTAGTTTTTCCAACAAATAACGAGTCAGTCGATCTCACGAAGCAACAAGAAAATTGGACTGCTAGTTTTTCCAAAAAAGAACGAGTCAGTCGATCTCACGAAGCAACAAGAAAATTGGACTACTAGTTTTTCCAAAAAAGAACGAGTCAGTCGATGATCTCAGGGAGCAACAAGAAAATTGGCCAAGAGGACTACCAGTTTTTCCAAAAAAGAACAGACAAATACCTGAAACTACACCGTCGTCATCCTCGTCGTATGAGAGGAGAGGACACAACAATATGAGTATTCATCGATACAATTAGGTAAACACCTGACACATATTGCTTGTACTATACAATACTGCACCAGATTTTTCGACAAAAGCAAACTTAACAGCAGTAATCATAACAAAATTTGGAAAACAAGAAGCGAACGAACGAAATGCTGAAGAACGTGTCGTACATTACATTTGCATTCTTTTTTTTTGTTTTGTGTTTTTTATGACAGAAACGCATTCACAAGATAGCGCTGAAGACACCCTCAAATTGGGAAGCCAGCTAGTTGCTACTAACATTCCATCAAGCACAAGAAATAACTGGAACTACAAAAGCGGTGTTACCAATCATATACCTCTCGCCGAAATAGAAATGAATATGAAGCTCTGGATACATATCAGTCCTGTGTTAAATCGCCTAACTCTCGATATACAGCAGTCCATTTGCTATTCGAAACCATCCAACAGTTGCTTATCTTCCGAACTCCTGGAGGATTGCTTTCGATTGGCACCTCGCTTGCTCTTGCCCTTCTTGGCTTTCATCCGACGCTTCTTTTCGTTGGCATCAATCCACGTGTAATCTGAAGGTATACGAAATGGATCGATCTCGTCTTTGCAGCTTCGTCCGTCACTGCTATCACTGGACTGCCCGCCTCGGCTACCTCTCATCCATGAATACCATGAACCTGATGCTTCTGTTTCTTTGGCTTTGCTTTCCTGGAAATATGTAGGGCTGGAGAGTGGGGTTGAAAATTCATCGGACTGTTGCAGCTCTTCAAATTTTGTGAAGGTGATGAGGACCCGAATAGTAGGAACGATGGGAATGGCCAACTGAAATTGACGGCACAGAAATCTACAGTTTAATGCTTGACAAAGTTGAAGCAGCATAAGCCCAGCATTGAATCATGAAAAATTTGCTGTTTTAATCCTGAATTATATAATAGATGCAGAAACAGGAAAATAGCAATCAAATGTCATAAATCAATACAAAAGTAATTATTTCCATTCTGTGACCATAAGATAACGGTTGAACTAGACACAAGGTATGTCCAGTTCCATGTTCCACAGAATCTGCACCTTGTTAGCAAGAACAGAAAGGATGCAAATAGAGTACGTTGTACATGGTATAAACTTGGAAGTTTTTGTCATTGTACGGTAAACATCCATTGGAGACTTAAAAATGCATAAAAGTAATTCGCCTTCTTTAGATGTATAAATGGATAGCTTGTTCCAATTATTGGTGTTGGCCACTTGACAAGCCCTTGAATGAATTTTAGACACAACTAAACATCCATTTAGTTACACTCACCATCTTCCCCATACAAAAAGAGGCGGCCTTATATAAAACTCAAAAAAAAAAAATGCAAATGAAGCAAAAGCAAACCGTCAATATTATAGAGAAAAGGATCACCTATCATAATTAATGGTCAATTAAATGAAAGAAAACACAACACGTTTGAGACCAGACCTTATTCAAGATTACATGATACAGAAAATCTTTATGTAATGAAGGTTTAAAAAAAGAAATGTATGGATAATCACAGATGAGAAACTGTGTAAAGTCGGTCAACTACCGTAAAGAAAACGATGTTGATGTAACATCATGACTAACGCATTTAAGCTACTATTAACACCCAGATATAAAGGCTCAAGATGGCAATGGTCCGGTATGCGTGACTTCCATCACACCCAAAACTGATTAGCTATCTATCCACCTGAACTTGGCACACTTACCTTCCTACCCAAACCCGATCGAAGAGAAACGAACATCATTTAAGTGGAATGGGTAGACCACATACCTAAGAAAACCTGACTTGTTGCCATTCCTACCTCACACCAGGAATGACGATGAGTTGGGGTACGTGAACCCAAACCCGGTAATCTAGGTACACGAATCTAAAGCCCAACCTAAGTCAAGTACCTATTTTCCTGCTTGAACCATCTCAGACAAGATTGAAGGCCAGAACAAATAGGGTTTAAGTGGGTCGGATGAACTTGGGTACCTGAGGAAACCCGACCTGCTGCCATCTCCAATTAGGGTCCTTGTGTCACCACTATCCAAGTCCCATCACATATGCCAGATCTTCATATTCTTGTGTTTTTATAGATATTCATAGTTCCTAGTTTTAATTGGAAATCGATAGACATACCACAGGTTTATCAAGCTTACTTAGAAATCCATGGTAAATACAACATTTTCACATGATCAACTTCTTAGTGTTACTAAGCAACAAATTCATCAAGCTTACTTTGAAATCCCCTCTCTTCACCCCTTCTTGCCATGAACAAATAAAAAATAACAAATCTGAGAAGGCATCATAAAAAACTGCAATAACTATCATTTGACACTGAAGTGAAAACTGGCCATGAACAAATAAAAAATAACAAATCTAAGAAGGCATGATAAATAACTGCAATAGCTATCATTTGACATTGAAGTGAAAACCATAGATAAGTAAAACTATCAACTACTACAGTAGGTAATATCAGATGCTGTGTCAAGAACTATGTTTATTGTTCGTGGAATCAAAGTTTTGTCGCATATGTCTAGCTGTTTCATTTCTTTAATCGACTGATATTAACAAAGCCTTATCATAGTAAATGCAGCTTATACAGCACCCGCTCCAGTTTAAATCACAATTTTGTCCATTTTATACCAAATAGCTATTCAAAAATAAAGTAAATAGGAAAGAATGGAACATATATCAGTGGGAATTGAACAAAGAAAAAGAACACCCTTGTAGATTATTGCTTGAATCGTGATCTATCTGAAACGACACTCATTTTAAACTAGATATTTTGTGATCCTATCTATCTTTTGCATATCAAAACTGCATCATTTAGCAGCTGGCATAGGGTTGAAGACCTGTATGGTTGCACATGACTGAGACTGGAAGAGCACATGATGATTAAGAAAAAAAAAGGACTGAAACAATAAATAGTAACATTAGATCAAAGACAAACAGACATCACACTGAGAACTTCCTTTACATTAGGATCAGTGTTTTGAAACTCTCTAGTTCTAACTAATTTGTTTGATTAATAGCAATTAAATTCAATAATGTGCAGGAGATATATTGCAAGTTGTTTT
Organism: Ensete glaucum; assembly: GCA_021527575.1. NCBI lineage: Eukaryota > Viridiplantae > Streptophyta > Magnoliopsida > Zingiberales > Musaceae > Ensete > Ensete glaucum. The sequence continues at coordinate 15,327,358 of CM038558.1, forward strand.
ATTTTACTTGAATACAACATCTAGATCTTTGCAAAAATTCATCAAAAAACAAAAAACAAAATATCTCATTTATTGAAAGTTGAGAAGTTTAAGAAAAGGAAAAGCAGGGGATAGCCATCAGATAAGTTAATGAAAACACAATAATAAACAAATAAATAGATTGAGATATAGCTCACCAACATTGCACCTTTATTTTTGTAGAGGGTAAGTGGTGAGAAATGATCGGAAGAACTTAGTATCAACAACAGTCGGAAGCGTTTACCAACTAAGCTAGCTAACATTTTTATGATATTGCATATTAATTCTTGAATTATCACTAAGAAGGAGGAAAAAAATATCAATACAGAAATGTTTTTCACAAAAGGGACTTAGGGATCCACAAGGAAGTGAAATTAAGAAAAGCAATAGCAATAGAGAATCTCTGGAGACGAACTCCCATTGTAACAAAATATGAAGCTGAGCACTTCTGAACCTGCTTTTATTTATATCAAAACATGGATGTAGTTACACTAAAATAGGAAAAGGCCCATCATATGTCCAAGGGGAGACACCCAAGCTGGAAAGTTGGAAGAGGACAAAGATTTGCTGAGCTCCTTCAGATTTTATACTTCTTCCTTCTTATTAAATGTATTAGCAGTTTCACCATTAAACTTGTAAGCCAAAAAAGAGAACCATGAATGTGAAGAAAAATCAAACACAAATATATGCATAAAAAATTGCAAGAAAAGATATGGACTGACATGTAAAACTTTCAACATTGCAGAAGAACAAGCAAAGCAAAATTTATAGTAGAATTAGCAGATACATGTGTGACAAATTAGGAGTGCGACCACAAGAGAAGGCTCAATAGCCAATCTCAAGTAAGCTCAAACAGTAGCTGTCACACCGATGAAAGCAAATTAGAGAAGAATAAAAGAGAAATTTTAGAACAGAGTATAAGTGTGAAAGATCACCTTAACAGGAAATGTGCCTTGAGGCAGCTTTGTGGTCAAAAGTTCCCTAAGCCTCCTCACAGCCTTGACCTTGTTTGCTAAAACATCAAGCAAAGGAAGAAGCTCATCAGTTTTCAAAGGGAAGTCTGGGGTCAACCACAGAACTGGTCTAACACCCTTCTTGAATTCACTCTCATGTTTGTTAGACTCATTTCCACTCTTTTTCTTAGTGCCTTTTTCTTTTCCCTTCTTAGTATCCCCCGTCTCCTTTGCTATTTCGGACTTTTGATGTCCATTCTCTGGGCATGACTTCAAGTGTTTATTTTTCGTGTCATCTGTATCATCACCTCCACTATTCTTGGAAGTCCTTTTACCATTCCAACCAAACCAGCTTTTTCTCTCCTTGGAAACACCATTGGATTCAGAGTTTTCAACACCTTCAAGTGCTGCACCATTCCCCTCATATTCATCTATGCCCTGCGAGTGACTCATCCTAAGTGCTGAATCTAACTGCATCCTTTCCTCAGGTGTCAATACATCATCAAGTCCACCATCAACATCCCCACCATTGGCCACTCTTTCGTCATTATCAATGGTGAATAGCTCGTCATCAGTCATTGCACCAGGAACCCTTCTCGACTTCACACTTACCATTACATTAAGCATATCATAGACCTTGGTTTTCCAATTCCCAACCGTTTCAGCCCTTTCCTGTCGACGCCAATTCAAATGAGGGACAAGCTCAGCTTGTGTAACGTCAATCCCTGGCCTGTACATATTTGTCTGAGACATCAAAGCAACCTCATGAGCCACCTCTGCTTCCGTGGGCTTAGCTCCAGCTCCTTCGAGTGCATTTGTGATTTCTTTCTCCTTATGAGAAAGCACAATTAGAGACCCAGGAGGCAGCGGTGGATGCCCACTGTCACCCTGAGCACCCTGACCAAGGAAGAGGAATGTCTGATCAGAACGTTGGATTCGGAAGCCATCAAATCCCGCCAAGGTCATGTCAGCTCTGAGGTTTGAACCCCGCTTCCATATTCTGTAAGTATCAGACGGCGCAATCCTGCTGATGAACGGGATCACTGAACTCTCAAAGTGGAAAGTAATCTCCATGTAGAAATCCTGGATCCGGGTGATTGATGAAACAATGCGAGGGAGGCGGCGGCACCACTTAGCCCAAGCGAGGGGCTGATAGTGGCGCGCTATGATCATGGCGATTGCATCCTCCCGGTTGCAAACAGCCTCCTGGAGTGCTGACCATCCATGCTGATTCTGAAGGGACCAATCAGCACCAGCCGACATGAGGATCTCGGCAGAGGTGGGGTCACGGAGCCGGACAGCAAGGTGGAGGGGGGTTTCCCGGTGGGGAACGTCCCGGCGATCAATAACAGCAGAGACGGCATCAGCTGTGAGCTCGCCGGCAAGGGACTCCTGCTCCGTGGTAACCTCGCCGGCCTTGGGGAGACGGGGAAGCGCGGAGACGATCCGCCGGAGGCCTGCGTGGTCTCTTCGCGCTACAGCAAGGTGGGCCGGGCTGTGAGCGTACTTGGAGAGATCTTCCATCCCAAAAATGCCCCAAATTACGTCTCTTTCCTTTACGGCCCGGAGATACTCATCTACCAGAACACATCACACGTACAAACCAGGTAAAAGAAGAGCGAACATAATCCCAACCTTCGAGCTAAAACTGCTCTTTTTCCGCTTGATCGAGATGGCGAGAAACGGCTAGATCCACTACGATAGGCCAGGGAAACCCTAGAAAAGCTCGAAAGAGGGCAAATGTCTGAACTTTTACCTCTTACATCCGCCGGGAACGACCGTTTCCGCCCCCAAGGAGAGAGAGAGAGAGAGCCTCGACTACAGGGACCTGCGATTGGAGGGGTAGGAGAGGGGACCAAGAACGCGAGTAAAGCTCAGATCGATAGTCAAGGATGGAAGGAGAGAAAACCCTGCGAACAGAACGATACAATGGATCCACAGATCGAAGCAAGCTCATACCTGCTTTGGAAAGAGGGAGGGAGCCGGGATCTGGGTCGACGTATCAGAAATCTCCGGTGAGAGGATAAATTGGGGAGTCGATTCGCCTCTCTCGCTCTCTTTCTCTCTCTTCAGCCCATTTGATGGGGATCGGTTTGATTTGGCATTGGGTTGGTGCTGAGAGGAGAGAGAGAGAGACAGAGAGAGAGAGAGAGAGAGAGAGGAAGGAAGAGGAAAAGGGTGGGGGGTGTGGGGTTGAATCACGAGAATACCATCGCGCTTTACTGGTGCTGTCATGGGTCCCATATTAGGTGGATTACTGCATCATATATTGAATTAGTTAATCACATTATAAATTTAATTATCTTTTATTAATAACAAAAATATGATATTAATAAATATGATATATATGTAATTATATTATAAAATAATTTGATGAAACAGAATGATGAAAGCGGAATAGATATGTTGAGAGAGTGAGAGAATAAGGAATATAATAGACTTTTGTCTTTCATTCTTATGGATGAAGATTAAAATGCTGAATAAAAAAAATAAATATTTATAAACATAAATAAAAAATAAGAATATTTTAATCTTTTTGAAGGTCAAATTATTTAATCATTTTTGTTATTTTTTACTTTTTTTTCTTAGTTTAAAGATTTTTTTTATGTATATCAATATCAATTGGTTAAAAACTATTTAGGTTTTATGACTAGCAACAAGAAGCTTTAAGACATGCTCATGTCAGATTAAGGACAACCTTGTCTTCAGACATAAATCTTCAAAGCTTGGTGTCTAAGTTTCATGTGAGATTGCATAAAGTAAAAGAGTTTGATAGCAAAAAAGGTATATGATCAAGCTTGCATCTATTTAATCCTCCATGCGTATCCAGTGTTTAATTGTCAGCATCAAGATTTTTTATTATCATAATATTATGAGATTTGATCATCATAAAATATTATATCAGCAATTAAAGTTTTTGCAGGCTAAAAATCCACCTTCTCTTCAAATTAATTTATATTTTTCTGAAAATTCTTCTCCAACATTTGTAGCTTTTTCAAGTGATTTTTTTTTATTTATTCATGTTCTAGGATTGGTAATTGGTGTTTTTGATTGGCTTTTTCTAATGGTATTTTTGACTTGTGTTGACTAATTTTTAAAGGATTCTATGATTGGTTACTGAATGATTCTATGTTCATAAAAAAAAAGTGATCTTTGAGTTTTGTTCATGTTCTTCTCCATTTCAAGTGCCATTCATGCTATTTGGACTAGTCAATGGTTTATGTTGATTGGTCTCCACCCAATCATCATTAAGCTTCCTTTTTTTGCATCCTTAAGTTTCTTTAGATTCAATAGAGTTGCAACTAAATTTGGTGGAAATTAAACCATTGAAATTTCAACTTTTCATCATGGCACTGATGATGTGTGTTATTTAGGAGTCCAATAAGACAGCAAATCCCTATATTGTTTTATGCCACATATCATATGAAGATAGTTTTACTTATGATGACTTACACAATCTTATATTCAGCTACTTTTAAAGTATAATTCCATATATAAATTTGATCCCACAAAAAAGTTTTCATACCCTTTTTTTGTCAATTTACCTTTTGTTATTGTCTTTGTGCATTGTGGGAGATATCAAATAAGCTGAGACTACCAAATTAATGAGATAACTGAGTAATTGAGTGCATCCTTTTATAATATTCAAATGTTAGAAATGAGGGTTATATATTGATTTTTTGGTGCTTTGATGAATGAAAAATATAGTTTATTTTGTATATTTAAGGGTCACAAATGTATTAAATATGTTTCTACCTTATTTGTCATATATTAAAATGTTTTAGATGATAACATTTGTTGGGTGTTCTCCTTCATCTTGAACAAAGCTACTGACTCTCTTTTACCTATGGCCAAGGAAAGCAAGGAAGCATCCATGAAAGTTGAATCCTCCATGAGGCCTCTCTCTCTCTCTTTCTCTCTCTCTCTCTCTTTCTTTCTCTTTCACACACACACACAGACACAGATGAGAGGGAGGGTGCCCTTTTGCCTCTCAAAGCCAATGTTGGTCCCCTATCTAAAAAGTTACTCTGTTCCTACTTCCTGAGAAGCACATGAGTCTTTCCTTGAGGGTGGCATTCTTGCCTTTGGGAAGACAAATGGTACCTCCTTCTATAATGGCATGCACAAGCTGTTCCCTGCCACAGCACTGATGAGATCCCAAGGCCATTGGGCCATGGGGACCATAAAGCTTTTGGTGGTGGAGGATTTCACCATGTTGTTGTTGTTGTTGTTGTTGTTCATTTCAGCTTTTGCTTAGCAATCACATCTTATCTTCTCTCATTCTTATGATGCATCAGCTCAGCTCTCTACATTACTTACTTCTCTCAGAAATTATTTATTCTCAGCAGCTCTAGTATATGAGCATCCTAATCTGCTTGCTTTTTTTAGGAACATTATTATATTTGTATTCTTATTGTCAGAGATCATTTTACAAGTTATCTAGTCATTTTAAAAGTTCATGTCTAGATGATAACTATTCATTTTTCTTAGTTGGGCTTATATTCTAAGAATTCTGTGGTCCTATTTTAGACAAATTTCATAAGAAAATGAAATAATCAGATGCAGTGGATGCCATTCAAGATCAAGAGATAATGATGCTATTAGAGGAGCTCACAACATCCATGAAAGCTAAGCTTGGAGCTCAATTTATTAGAAGCTCCAAAAGGAAATTGAGGTAGCAACATCTCTCTGTAGCATCAACCCAAAAGATGTAACTTCTTACAACTTTCCTGTTTCTTTCCAATGGGTAGGAAGTGAGGACATGAGTCAATACTTCATTGTAGATTCTCTTCCACACCTAATCTTAAGAAAATATCTTCACTTCCAAAATGTCTTATAGCACCAATCAAGATGATGTAAATTTCTTTACTTTTTTCTATGATAGCAAATAAGGACATGTCTTTAGGCTCCATTTGAGAAGCCAATATGCCCTTCAAGTAATTTTCATTCATAATTTTGATAAATGAAGACATTGTTTTATAGCACAAATCATGAATATTTTCTCTTAATGGATAATACTATATTATCTAACATTTCTCATCTACAATTCATCAATTGTTATTGTGCTTCATCTCAAGATATATATATATATATATATATATATATATATATATATATATATATATATATATATATATATATATATATATATATACTATATTTTTTCATATTTATCCCTGATTGAATCCAAAATGACTCAATTTACATGTATAAGTTCTTCATAACCTCAATCTAGCTTGCTTTGGTAATAGCTAAATGAGCAGGGGTGTTTCTGTGAATTGGTGTAATAGGTTATAAGTTTCCTCTCGGATTGGGACTTGAAGCCATGGCTTCGCTTCTCCTTCCGCCTGGATCGTCGCTTCTGTCTCCGTGCTCTGCTGCTGCTGCTGCTGCTGCTGCATCATCTTCTTCTTCCCGTCATCGCTTTCTTTTCGCGTCGACAGGAAATCTGCGAAAATCGAGTCACAGGAGGAAGTTCTTCCTTCCGGCAGCAGCAGCTGTGCTGGATGAGGCCCCTGTGTTCGACCCGTCGCTCGGGTTCCCAGAGTCTCAGGATGTCATTGCTCCCTGGAAGCTGAAATTACTCGTGAGTACATCTCCCCCCTCATCCTTCCGTCATCCTCATTTTCCTTATCGATTGATGTGTGTTTTCTTCTAATTTTTCCCTTTTCGATAAAGGAACTTGCTTTTCCTGTTTTTTAGATGCTTGTTCTCATCTATGTTCTACCACTATGGTGTGGTGGCTGTGGTTTGAACTTGTATGCAGTTCTGAACGTCTCTGTTTGTGTGGTGAATTATTGTTAGATTATATTTTCTCCATTAGAAGAACAATCTTTTGTGTTAGAGTAAATCATCTCTCTTTTTGTACTTGTTTTGTCTACTATCTGCTTTGATTTTGTATTGCTCAAGGTTTTAACTTTTAATTAAGATTTGAAGTACTGGACATCTGTGTTTCTGTTATGAACTAATACCTCCTCTGTGTAGATGAAGGCCATCACGAGCTATGTAAATTTCCATACAGGTTTTCCAACGGATTGATATCCTTAGCATAGTGGAGCGTCAGTTTGGTACACCATGGGCTCATAAATTTGAACTTATTGGTATGTTTATCCAACCAATTTCTACCTACTTGTATTAAAGTTGATGTTAAAATAATTCTGTTTTTTTTTTCTTAAGCCCATTTTTAGACTGTACTGATTTACAAGCATGTCAGGGGAACAATGAAACATGATTTGCTCTTTTATAACATTGAAATACAGTCCTTATTGATATTTTGGAATTGGTACATAGCAAGTACATAGTTATGGAAAGCACTTCTATTAATGTGGAATAAACGCATACCAAACATTGTTCCATCATTTGTGTAGAAACTTCTAAAATAAAAATATCATTCATAAAAACTACTGTTAAGCCGATGGGGATCTACTCACAACTTCCACCTCTTGAAGTTCCTCGCCTTCCAGATGTACTGCGACCTTCTTCCAACACTGGAAGTGGCGAATTGGAAGTCACATACCTTGATAGTGATACTCGCATCACTCCAGGAGACAGAGGGGAGCTGAGGGTGTTTGTCAGCTCATGAAGCTAGCCAACTAATTTCACCTGAAAGTCAATGTAAAATGTTGTCATACAGCATACACTATTTTGTTGTGATATTGAAGTATATACAAGACCAAAAAGAGTTTTGAGGTATATAGTAGCTGTCAAGCTTACTTTGAGGTGCAAATTAAGGCCTTGTTGCTGCTTCCTTGGTTTTAGACAAAAAAAAATGAACTTGCTTTGTATCTGCAAGCACACTTTCTAGTCAGAGTGGTTGTGTAATGACATCCAATCACTGATATTGAAAAATGCAAATCTCAAGATCTTTTATTTATCACAGAAGACTCAGAACAGAGATATTTGGTGTTTTGGAAAAGATTAAGCGATTGGCCTTCCAAAAACTAGGTTGGAAATTAAAGCTCGTATATCAATTGAAGGTGGGAATCAATCTATTAAGAAAGTCAAGATCTTGACTTTCTTAATAGAATGACTACTACTCTTATACATGGTTCATTTTACCAATTCGTACCAATATATTGACCAATTGTTGATACGGTACGCATTGAACTACATCGAGCCATACCGAGCATACCAACACATGCTACGTGGGGGCATATCGATGTGCCACCTGTCCTAGCCCTTTATCAGACCGACACATATCGCCCATGACTTCGGCGAGATCCCACTACATCGTCCGAACCCCGGCCCAATGCTCAAGCTTGATCTTGGCCCATCATCTGATTGTAACTTCATTGCTCCTGTCATAGTTAGTCTTGCACGATGCTAATTACGACTTAATTAAATATAATCATAATTGTCAAAAATCCATTACAAGACCATCCTAACTGTCGGCAAGCTTTTCTGCTACGCTCGACAATCTTCCGGCGAGTCTTAGTCTTCTTCTGGTGAACTCCCTTATGCCATCCTGGCAAACTCCCGATACCCTCAGTGAGTTCCCGACGCACTCCTGGCAAGTTCCCAACCGCATCGACCCGATGCATGGACTTGACCTTGGCCAATCCTAATTGTAATAATTATTCTGTCGTAATTAATCCTGCATCAGTCAATTCTAACAATCCTGTTAGATCAATAACCCATCAATTGATTTCATCATCAAAATCTAAGATTCAACAGAACCAAACAACAAAAGACTACTACTCTTATATGCTAGATAAGTGCAGAAAATATAACTTCTTTCATTAATTTTTTCTCTTATTTCGAGGTATTTTTTATACATACATCATGATTTTTGGCTTTTTTCTATAAAATGCACCTAAGTGTATAATTTTATACATGCATCATGGCTTTTTTCTTATACAACATCCTTACTTTTTTGGTTGGATAAAAGTACTCTTAATTACACGTGTCTTTTCCTCATTTTCCTTGTGTTTTCAAGCCCATTCAATTGAACCAACCAATTCAATTAAGTAGGCTTAAGTAAGCCAAAACTTATTTCTCCAATTTATATAAAATAAATAATAATAATATATATCAATTTATATTAACAAAAATATAAAATAATTATAAAAAATGATCTTAGAGTTAAAAATAATATATTATAAAATGAGAAAATTATGAAAATAATTTTTATAATTCGGGTTGAGTGGAGAGAAAGTACGTTGGGCCCCTGAAGCACAGGCTATAGCAAGCTAGTAGGAGGGTTAGCATCGATGGAGTGTGGAGCCGTCCGCACTCCCCGACAAATGCCACAAGAAGGTATCACAAATTTGCGACATTTGGGCAGGTGAGAATTTTCAGAAAGTCTTGACAAAAAAGGGGTGGAGGGGAAAGCGAAACCCCGCTCCAATGCATCTGTGCATATGCAAAATATGTGACGCGACGCATAAGATCACTCGCCCAATCAAGCAAACACTAGCTTGAACTAGGTCGATATCTGATAGACCTCCCGGAGTGCCTCCAGGTCAGAGGCCGACACTACGGAGTCCGAGCCAAAGGATTTCGCATAGGTGGCGAAGCCGCTCCGCAAAGTGGATTCACCTCCGAAGGGGTAGCCTCCGGTAGTGCGACTGACTCGGCTCCCTCCGAGGATGAAATTCTCATTATCGACACTGAGGTTGGTGACGAAATCAGTGACCTATCTAAAGTTCGAGGTGCTTGAGGAGAAGGTCGAGGAGGACGACATCCCGAACCTTCAGTCGTTGAATGGTCGAGTCTGAAGTTGTTGTCCGTGGATGTCCGAGTTGCAAGCAGGTGTGAGGAGCAAGTTTTGCCATAGACCGCTATTTATAGGGACCGAGAGCGGCATTTCCACTACTTGGTTGTCTGTTTGGCTTCTGAACACCTCAAAAAAAGGGGGACATGCAACTCAATCCAAGACACACGAGGCATAATCTAAGCGGCTCAAGGGTCAATCGGATCATCAGAGGCCTTTGCTAATTGTATTGGAAGACATAGAAATTTATGCATTAGTGACCCTAATTCTTAATAAGCTATGTGCCAGGATTAAGGTTGTTTTTTTGTTTAGTTTTATGTGTATATTTATTGTTTATTTTGGATTTATGAATTTTGATTATTCTTAGACACTTTTAAGGAATAATGATCACACAGACTGTGAAGGCCCCTGGTTTTGGGGAGAACAGGAAACCTAGTTTGCAAGATCTTGCTACTCTCACTGGTGGATCTATGAGGATCTTTTCTTATTCAATATTGTTGTGTTCTGATGGTTTGTAAATGATATTTCCAGAATAACTGTTTCATTGTTTACTCAGGTTATAATGGAAGAACTTGGTCTGAACCTTGAGAAAGTTGAGTTTGACATGCTTTGCACGTAGAAAAAGGTCAGATTGTGTTCTTATACCCTCTGTAGCCATTTGTTCCTAGTGTCTGTCAATACTTGCTCTCCTTTCTTTATATCTGTTTCCAGAACTAGAAGAAAGGATTCTAGTTCATAATTAATTGAGGTGCCTAATGGTTCTCATATTCATGTAGCTTCCAATCTGTGTCGGCTGCTTTACGATTTTATCTTAACATTCTGGTTCTTTTATTTAGTTAAAAACCTCCATTTACATAATTTGCATTAATTTTGTTACTGCAATCATTATGAATTGATTTGATTTAAGGTGATCATATTAGAGAAACTATTATGCTCTTTACTTACTTTTGCACCAACCTTGAAAATGTAAATGGTAATATTTGAACCACAAAAGATGACACTGTAATTCTTGATGGAGCTGGTGACAAAGAGGCTATTGAAGAGAGATGGTAATATTTTAGCTGATTACATGCTTCCTGCAATGGCATATTGGCATAAAGCTGGATGCTAGGTTGCACAAAGGTTGCCCAAAATGTCAAGTACTGTACGTGTGACACATGGTTTGCTTTTTCTAGGATAGTGTTACGTGCTTTACTTTAGGATTCTTGGAGTCTTGTGTTTGAGGCCAACTGTAGTATTCTTCACCAGCATTGTAATTTAGACTTATTGGCTTTGTGCTTGTGTTGCTCAAACAAACACCATCAAATGGACATACAAATGGATTGTCCTAAACTAAACAGAAGTAAAAGTCCGTTCCTTGAAATTAATTGCAATCCCTTTTTTTTCAATGCAAATATGAAAATGGTTGTGATGAATCATTTGATGTTGATCTGGTCCAATTCTATAAGGCCTTGCATCTAGTGAGATCAGCATGAACATTTCATTGGAGGATATCCATGGTGGGGTAGTATTGGTGTACCATTACGCCATGGGGCCAAAATGTGCTGCTAACATTGATTGGTCAACATACTAACACACATTATCTACTTGAGTGGGTTACTATTTCAATGATCTAAATATTAAACATTCATAGAGAATAGAATTTATCATATAAATTTATCTGAAATAGTGATGATGTACAACCTTAACACGTAAATGTTGTATATTAAAAGTCGTTCTATAGGAAACTGAGAAGAAAGTAACATAACAGTCACTCTGCACTGGAGCAACTGAAGTTTTTTATTTTCCGTGTGCTTGATGAATGACAGAATTGACAATTTACTTTGTTTGTTGTCCTTCATCTATGGTAAAGAATTTTCTAGTAATTGAAAGTTGAAGGGACAAGAAGTGAAAACTCTGAAAATTTTCCTGGGTAGAAAGGTTGTTTGGACTGACTTGGTTGGCCAACCCATTATGTCATAGAGTGGGATTGATGTTAGAGGTGGACCATAGATAGAAGGGTAGGCCGAAGCACCTATTTGGCCTGGTTCATAATGCTATGTAATCATCATATTTTGCAGTGCAAATGAGCTGGCATCATCCTTATTCCATCATGTGCCATTTCTAGATACGTTGCCCAGCACCCGACACTTAATTTTCCTGTGGAGGCTACTGCTGCCTTCATTTAGAATGCTGCAAGCAATTTTCCTGCAAATGATCTGGCTTCACCCTTATTCCATCATGTACCATTTCCAATCTACATTGCACAGTAACTGACACTTAATTTTCCCATGGAGGCTACTGCTGCCTTCATTTAGAATGCTGCAAGCAATTTCATCTATGTTATAGCTTTCCAAAGCATTATGTGCTAGCTGAAGAGAAGTTTGGTTGCGTAGACAAGATAAAAAGTTTGCTAGCTAGTTACACACAGAAATAATAGAGAAGTGATTATACGGGAAGCCAAGATAAAATTTGGTTATTCACTGCATATGTTGGAAATCCATAAATTTTACTCATTAAGGCTTCTTAGCATGAGTAGAAAATTTGGTGGATTTTTTTATTAGAAATTCCATGGCCACACCTCTATAAAGAAAAAAGCTAAAGGTTTTCTTTTGCCATTGCCGATCGGTTTCAAGATTGTGATCTTTGTCTCAGAATAATCTTTGCAATAGATAACCCTATAACACACCTTTTCCCTGTATGGCAACTATATGTTATCAGGTCAGTGGAATTCTTGACTAGTTAGTTACCTCTGTGTTACAATAGCTTCAGTGTTTCCTATCTGTTTGAAACTTGACGTTGCTAGTTCAATGTGACTTGATTAGACCGAGGGATAAAATAGCCATTTGTGCTCCTAATTGGTTCACTTAGTTTTGTAATCTCATACTCTTTTACATGAATGAACCTTTACCACACTCCATCAAGGTGCTTCTTCTAATATAAAAAATGAACTGAAATTGTTAATGAGTGTTCGAAAAGGTATTTGTCTGTGATAATTGGAAAATTGACAAGTTTTTGTAGGAAAAACTTTTTATTTGAAAATGATTCTTTTAAGTTGAGACCAAATTTCTCTGTCAAGGCCATACATAAATATGGGTAGAAAAATGAGACATAAATACTTATCCAACATATGTATGCTTGTGTGTTTTGTGTTTTTCTACATAAACATATTTAACATATAGTGGGTCTGCTTTCAGTGAAAGCAAGCAAAGTATGAAACTCTTAGAAATATGATATGATTATGAACTTTTCCTTCTTTTATATAAGAAGAAACTGGACAAAATCCTTCCTTACATGGACTTCATGCATTCCATACATGTCTTAAGAAAAATGCAAAATCCAAATGAATGAGCTTTCAATTAGTGTTACATTTATATATGATGGTGCCTTTTTATCTTTTTGAATGCACTTTTTTTGTACTGATTATGTACTTTTTTCAATTGCATATTTTATATTTTACATTAAGTAATAAGCCTGCTTCTGACAGTGACATCATGCCCTATTCCTTGCTGTTGGAGGCTACGCTGGACACCGGAGAAAAACCATCCAACAGTTGCGTATCTTACGAGCTTCTGGAGGATCGGTAGCTTCGCTTGCTGTTGCCCTTCTTGGCCTTTTGATCCAATGCTTCTTTTCAGTGGCATCGATCCACATATAATCTGAAGGTATACGAAATGGATCAATTTCATCTTTGCAGCTTCGTCCTTCACTGCCATCGCCGGACTGCCTGCCTCGGCTACCTCTCACCCATGAACACAATAACCTGACGATTCTGTTTCTTCGGCTTTGCTTTCCTGGAAATGGGTAGTGCCGGAGAGTGGGGTCGAAAATTCATCAGATCTTAGCAGCTTTCCAAATTTTGTGAAGGTGATGAGAATCCTAATAGTAGATGGCATGAGAATGGCCAACTGAAATTGATGGCAGAGAGATCTATAGTTTAATGCTTGAGAAAGTTGAAGAAGCCTAATCCCAGTATTGAATCATGAGAATTTGCTATTTGAATCCTGAGTCATATCATAGATGCAGCAATTGGAACACATCAACCAAATGTCATAAATCAATAGAAAGTACTTATTTCCATTCTGTGATCACAAGAGAAAGGCATGCCACATTCCATGTTCGACAGGGTTTGCAACTTGTAATCAAGAACATAAAGGATGCAAACAGAGTTGGTTGTGCATAGTATAAACTTGAAATACTTGTCATTCATTGATTGTATGGTAAACATCCATTAGGGACTTAAAAATTGCATAAAAGTAATTTACCTTTATTAGATGTATGAATTGAATCATTGCTTCCAATTATTGTTGTTGGCCCACTTGAAAAGCCCTTAAATCAATTTTAGACACAGCTATATATATATATATATATATATCACTAAAATCTAACATCATGTGGAGGCGTCCCACCTCTCAATCCTGGCCACAAATCCAAGTCGCTCCGCTTCTTTCGCACACGTACGTGTCAGGGACGTCATCGGATGGCCAGGAATCTGCCACCACATTTCCATCTACGTGTCCCTAGCGAGATCATTTTTCATATTTATCCCTGATTAAATACGAAATTACTCAAATTTTTTTTACAAGTATAAGTTCTTCATAACCTCAATCTAGCTTGCTTTGATAATAGCTAAATCGACAGGGGCGTTTCTGCGAATTGGTATAATAGGTTATATATAACTTTCCTCTCGGATTGGGGCTTTCGCCAGGAAGCCATGGCTTCGCTTCTCCTTCCGCCTGGATCGTCGCTTCTCTCTCCTTACTCTTCTGCTGCTGCTGCTGCTGCTGCATCATCTTCTTCTTCCCGTCATCTCTTTCTTTTCCCGTCGATTGGAAATCTGCGAAAATCCAGTTACAGGAGGAAGTTCTTCCTTCCGGCAGCAGCAGCAGCTGTGCTGGATGAGTCCCCTGTGTTCGACCCGTCGCCCGGGTTCCAAGAGTCTCACGATGCCATCGCTCCCTTGAAGCTGAAATTGCTTGTGAGTACATCTCCCCCCTCTTCCTTCCATCATCCTCATTTTCCTTGTTGATCGATGTGTGTTCTCTTCTACTGTTTTCCCTTTCCGATAAATGAACTTGCTTTTCCTGTTTTCCAGATGCTTGTTCTCATCTTTGTTCTACCACTCTGGGTGTGGTGGCTGTGGTTTGAACTTGTGTGCAGTTCTGACCGTCTCTGCTTGTGTGGTGAATTATTATCAGATTATATTTTCTCCGTTGAAAGAACAAAATTTTTTGTTATAGAGTAAATCATCTCTCTTTTTGTACTTGTTTTTGTCTACCATCTGCTTTGATTATGTATTGCTCAACTTTAATTCGGATTTGAAGTACTGTACATCTGTGTTTCTGAACTAATACCTCTGTATGTATAATTCCGTAACCTAGCATTCTTCAAGATCTGTCTTAATAGATTGATTCCCACCTTCGATTGATCTACAAGCTTCAATTTTCAACCTATTTTTTTGGAAGGTTAATCTCTTCCGAGGCTCAAAGTATTTCTGTTCTGACTCTTCTGTGATGAACAAAAGATCTCGAGGTTTGCATTTTATTGATATTAACCATTGGAGGGCGTTGCAAGACCACTCTGACTGCAAAGTGTGCTTGCACTTGTGTCTTATACAAAGCAAGTTCAATTTTTTTCTCTGAAACCAAATAAACAAGGTTTTAATTCGCACCTCAAAGTTAGCTTGACGGCTACTATATATACCTCAAAACACTTTATGGTCTTGCATATGTTAAACTGTTTGGTCCATGATCGGGTTTTTGCTTGGTTGTTTTATAACAAGCTTTCTTTATACGTAAATTGGATGCAGAGTGCTGTTTCCGGGCTGAACAGAGGCCTTGCAGCTAATGAAGAAGATCTAAGAAGGGCAGAATCTGCAGCAAAGGAGCTCGAGGCTGTAGGAGGCGTAGTTGATCTTACAAAACACCAGGACAAACTTCAGGGCCAATGGAAATTAATTTATAGCAGTGCATTCTCTTCTCGCACGCTAGGTGGCAGCCGCCCTGGACCTCCGACGGGCAGGCTACTTCCGATAACTCTTGGACAGGTATGTTAATAAAGAAGCTTGTATGGATGAAATTAGCTTTTGGCACACAATTTTTGAAATCATTATAGCTTGGATATTTTGTGTAGACGAAGTTCATCACGATCTATGTAAATTTCCATACAGGTTTTCCAACGGATCGATATCCTTAGCAAAGATTTTGACAATATAGTGGAGCTTCAGTTTGGTACACCATGGCCACTTCCACAACTAGAGGCTACTGCTATATTAGCTCATAAATTTGAACTTATTGGTAAGTTTATCTGACCAATTTCTACCTACTTGTCTTAGCGTTAATGTTAAAATAATTTCTTTTTTTTTTCTTAAGTCCATTTTTTGGACCATACTGATATGAGTTACAGGTACCTCAGGGAAATAATGAAAAATGATTTGCTCTTTTATAACCTTGGAATACAGTGCTTACTGATATTTTGGAATTTGTACATAGCAAGTACATAGTTTTGGAAAGCACTTCTGTTTACTTGGAATCTGCTGGTACCAAAATTGTTCCATCATTTGTGCAGGAACTTCTAAAATAAAAATAGCATTCATAAAAACTACCGTTAAGCCAAGGGGGAGCTTCTCGCAACTTCCACCTCTTGAAGTTCCTCGCCTTCCCGATGCACTCCGACCTCCTTCCAACACGGGAAGCGGCGAATTCGAAGTCACATACCTTGATAGTGATACTCGCATCACTCGGGGAGACAGAGGGGAGCTGAGGGTGTTTGTCATCTCATGAAGCCAAACCAGCTAGTTTTCTGGGACTTCAAATTCTTTCACCTTAAAAGTACATTGTGGTTATACTGCATACTCTATTCTATTGTTATATCGAAAAACAACCAATTTCTGTAAAATTTATGTGCTGTAAAATTTAAGCATCCATGCTATTTGATTTTGTTTATTCTTAGTAATGCATGCATCAGTGATAACGATGATTGCTGTTAAGTTTTGCTCTAATACCTATTTAGTTGCCCACTAAAGACCACAAGTTTGTAAATCAAATCAGGAAAGGGAAAAATTTCTGTATGGTGGCATTGGGTGGTTCCACATATAGGCAAAGTGCCTCAACATGCCCCTAGTTGATCAATTGATTTGTGGGAAGTACATTGATAAAAAAAAAAAAAAAAAGACATTGTTCAGCCTGCTTGTATATTTTGTCCGGTGATAACGAAAATATTGCTCATCTACTTTTTTTGGAATGCCATATTACCTGAGGTGTATGAAAAAAGGCTATTGGAAATATATGCTTGAATTGGGAGACATCCTTTCTCAGAAACAAAAGCCACAACAGACTATTTTTGGCAGGTACGCAAGAATAGGAACACAAAAGCCACCCTGCCATCATTAAGATATTGCTCCTTGTAATATACATTGCAATTTGTGTACATAATACTGGAAAAGGATTCAAATTCACATATGATTCACTTGTACATATAAATGATAGTGTCCAAGTCTCAGACAGGCTTTTAGAGACCAAATTTTATCGGGCATTGCCCGTAGTTCGGCAATATCATGCATGCATTATTTTGATTCTTCACGAACATGCAAATTCCTGTATCGCATTATCCTCCCGATGAGATCATCCTAGGCTGCTTCAGAAAATAATTTTGACCAAGACTTCATATTTCGGAATCCCACATTGAATCAGACTTGCGAGTTACTCACCCCATTGGTGTCAAACCGAGGTCTTTCCTTACCTGCATCCTACCGATCAGGCTTCTCATCACAATATCTGTTTATGCACCCCATTGATGTCAAAACAATAATCTTTCCTTACCTGTATCCTACTTGACAAGGCTTCTCACCACAATATCCTAGTCCACGAACCCAAGAATGGGAAAACTGCAATCAGCAGTCGCAGGAACAGTGGCGCATCCTTGTATCTTCCCCTCTTGGACAACTTCCCCTTCTTCACCAGCTCAGACTGGGGCGATCTCTTTGGGGTCGATGGTTGTTGTCTTGCACGACCACTGGGGCTTCCTCCCTGCCGATCCAGGTCATCCCATCCCCCTAAACTGGGTTCGGATGTTTCCGCCTTGTCATCAACACCAGGATCCATAGATACCCATGACTGATAGTCATGCCTTCCTGGGCTGTTGTAGCTACTTCGGTCCTGCCACTGTCTTTTATAGCCCTCATTAGACCTTGTGAAAGACTTCTTCTTGGACTTGCCCCTGGTTTGTTGCCCTCCCCAGACCTTGTCGATCGCCAGAGAGATTGCTGACTGTCCAAGAGGCAATGCCAAGGCCATTAAAAAAGCCTTTGGACCTGTTGCAAGAAGCATTGAAGCTATGATTGCTGGTAGCAGATAGCCATATGACTTGAATACCTGCTGATACCATTGCATAATCAAAATATCGTTCAAAGTTCAAACTGAACTTGGCAACTTATATGATGGTAACAAAAGAGTCAAGCTATTAAAAGAACATATACACTGAGAGATCACAACAGTCTCACCAGAGTTTGACTCCTCCATATATCAGGCAAGGTGATCATATCATATTGTAAGCAACTACACTAGCTTCCGTATAATATATTTTTCACTTTCGACAAAAAATAAACTTTTAAGTTTAGTTGAAAATGATTCAGTGAGTTGGAGAATCGATGATTGATGACAAGTTACTATGCTCAAAACAAGTTAGAGAAGGTTCATGCAGATCAGCTGGAAATGAAACCAAAACATTATTAAATAGAGAATAAAACTTTGTCTAATTTTGACTTGAACATGGAAGACTTTATGTCATAGTATCACCTTTTTTTTCTTTTCTTCTTCTATGATTGACTAAATAGTTAATTATGTATGTAATAGAAAAATTGGGAGTCGAATATATTAGAACAAACAACTTCTTGGTTTTCTAATTTGCTATGTATTGATTTTGTCATTTTAGGTTTTTTCTCGTATGGACTTTAATAGTTTTTACATGTTTATATCTTGAAATTGAAATGATATTAAAAGGATTAGTTCCCTAGTTTCAAAGTTATACTTCACATATCACAAATTACCGAAAACACAAAGATATCATGAGTTAGTCCAACAAACTCAAATCATGGTTTAGAAAATCCCTTTAGCTGAATCCCATTTATATTTCTTGTTTAATATATATATTTCTTGTTTAAAATATAAGCTTCATTTTCCATTTATCATGCTTAGATCAAGCTGTAACTTTCACAAGAGTTTAGTTGGAAAACTAAAAGCTACAGATAATACAAACAGCAGAGACTACCAACTTCACCATCATTGCACGGTAGAGAAACGACCACATCGCCAAAAGAAAGAAAAATAATCCAACCAAACAACTTTTTCCCAAAATTTCTTATCAAATTCCACGCCTCAATAATCAATCCAAGACATGAAAGAAGTGTGTCAAAGATTATACCTTAAAGATCCAAATCATATCCCAAGGGTCCTGCTCAACAGGATCATCATCAAACGCTTCGAAGTCGTCATCGGGGTCATCGGAGTCGCCAGACCACCACCGCCTCTTGTCACTCCTCCGTGAATCCCCCTCACCCTCCTCTCCTCGAGCGCCGCCATCTCGGAACTTGAATCTTCCGGCACGGACGGACTCGGCGTTCGAGTCCCATGAGGAGCCGCTGCTGCCACCGCCGCCAACGAGCGGGCAGCGGAAAGAGGATCGACGATACCCGGTGAGAAGCGGGAGGGACGATAACTTCGGGCGAAAAGTAGGATTAGGGCACCGACGGGGAGGGATCGGGTTCGCGGAGGGGGGCGGACGGAGGGAGGAATGGACGGAGAGCTGGTTGGAACGAACCATATCATACCATTACAATTTGAGTGGGTGAGAGCGAAGATATAACCGACAATAACGCTCTAAATCGAACATTATAAACTAAAATATTGAAACTAATTATTTGATTTTATTCATTATAACTCTAAAATTAGCACCCCCCTCCCATATATATATATATACATACACATTATATGTAATATTCGATTTTATTCATTTAACTCTAAAATTAGCCTATATATATATGTATATATATATGATAAATTTCATATGTAAAAACATCTTAGATTTTATTTTGAAGTGTGCACTCATTTTCAGAATTTTTAACTGTATTTTTATTATCTAATACTTCAACGAGAAATCTACTATTTGATTCCTTTTTGAACGAGAAGTACCAAAAATAACATAAAAAGGACGAAAAATATTCAGTTACATATAATAAGTGTACAATAAGTAGGCAAGAAATAAAATCTAACATTGGATTTATCATCTTTAATGGAGAATAAATAAAAAAACATAAATTTGAATTTTTCATGGTTAAAATCAGTAAAAATACTTATTTTAAATGCTTAAAAATTATCGTTTAGGGCTTTATAAGTCATATTCAAGGTAAGAAGTTTTAGATTTTACTGTTGTAGAAATAATATTATTATATTGTGTTTTATATTAAATAATTTGATTTTTATGATACGCTATTTATAACTCTTAAGATCAAATTTATATAATTATTTTATAATTTTGTTAATATAATCAATATATTAATAATATTTATTTTAAAAAATAGTATATAAATAATCGATCTAAGTTTTGGGTTAATTAAACCGACTCAATTGAATTTGGTTGGTTCAATTGAATGAGTTTGAAAACAGGAGAAAAATGAGAAAAATTAAGAGTAATTTTATCCAACTCAAAAAATAAGGACACTATATAAGAAAAAAAACCATGATGCATTTATATAATTATACACTTAGGTGCCTTTATTAAGAAAAAGATAAAAATTATAATGATGCATGTATCAAAAATCCCTCTAAATAAGAGAAAAATTAATGAAAGAAGTTATCATTTTCTGCACTAGTCTAGTATGTAAGAGTCACTCTCTTGGTGTTTGGTTCATTCTGAAACATGAGAATGGCATCGCAGGCCGAGACAAATATATATAATTGTATAGTTTAGAAATAATTGTATGACATATAATTGTATGCTTTAGAATTTTTTTTTTGTTTTTAATGATGGCACCACACAACAATAGTAATCACTCATTCTAGTTATCTTTGAAGGTCGAGAATAAAATAAAATCCTATTTGATGATATAAATAAAAATCGATAGATTTTTTCCAGTAATTATCTCTTTATCTTTATTATATTTTATTTGAAGTTCTTAACAGAGAGTGCGTGAAATCACGTACTACCAATCGCCACTTCTCCGTTTGCTCCATCACCAGCTTTTTCCAGACCAAATCGACGACGCACATAGAGCCGACACGAGGAACGTCGTCTCTTCCTCGCCGGTGAAGCTTACGATTGATTGCTGCTAAACATGGAAGACACGTCCTGTTCCTTCTTCTCCTCCACGTCCTCTGTGACCTCTCCTTCGCTGTCGGCTCCCATCTCATTCTTCCTGTTCTCGTCTCCGTCACTCTCATCATCCATCTGCAGTACCTCGGAGGACTCGGAGCAGGCAGTCGGTGATCGATGAGCCCATGGCCAGCCCTGGATTCTGCGCACCGGAGAAACGTGATCTCGAGAGCTAAGAGCTTGTCGGCAATGCAGTTGACGCACTGTGAACTATCCGTTAGATCGCGAGTCGGCTGTGATCACTAACTATATTGTTCTAAAGCTTCTGAATCACAAAAGCAGGCCGCCACTCAACTTCATTCTATATATGTTGGTTGCATCATTGTTCTGAAGTCTACTTCTTTGTTAGGGTCAATACGAGGGTGTTGATGTAAGAATTTGAAGAAGAGATGAAATCACATGTTGTGTTTCTAAATCATTTTGATAGAAATATAAATGAATGTGAAAGCTTAAATTGCATATCTCTGACGATTGTTGTTGAAGATTTCAGCAACGATTTCTTAGTATTTTAGCACTTCTCGATTCTGAATTCTCAATTTAAATGGTGTAGAAAATCCTTCTGAGATTAACCCAAGGGATCAAAACACACACACACATATATATATATATATATATATATATATATATATATATATATATATATATATAGTCTTTCTCCCATCAATAACATTTATTATCATTCATTTTAATTAAATTTCTCCCATCAATAACATTCTTCAGGCATTGGTTCAAATTGAACTTATCACCTTTCGTAATGGGAGCAACACTTGGTGAATAATCCTTCATCCGAAATCTTTCTAAAAGCTTATTAATGTTGGTTTCTTGTGATAGACCTAAAATGCCTCGAGGTCTATCTCTATGGTTCTTTATGCCAATGACATAAGATGCTTCACTTATATCCTTCATATCAAAGTTTCTAGAAAGAAATTGTTTCACCTCATGTAGCAAACCCTTATCTTTGGTTGCAAGCAAAATATCATCTATGTATAAAACAAGAAAATATATTTTACTCTCACTGATCTTCTTGTATATACATTGATCTATGGGATTTTCAACAAATCAGAATAAAGGAATCACATCATGAAATTTAAAATACCATTGACTGGAGGCTTATTTTAAACCATATATAGATTTCTTAAGCTTACAAACCAAGTCCTCACCAACATTAGAGGGGAAACCTTCATTATTAGGGTGCTTGCTAGTGCCTTATCCGAAGTGACGAGCTGGTCGTCAATGGCCTTTAGCAAGTCTCGGACATTATTATGATGGTCAACAGAACCACGTATATTAGTAGTTATTTTAGTCTTAATAAACATCACACTGAGTCAATTAGATCATTCCCATCGTTCATATAGCACGATATCAATTGGAGTACTAGTATTAGAGACTGCAAGTGGTTCATCTTTCTTAATAGCATAATCAATATCTATCCACCCTAAATGGAGAAGAATTCTCTCATTCCATATCTTATAGTTATCACCCTTGAGTTCGGGAATGTCATATCTGATATCAGAGAAATTGATAGTATGAGAAATTACATAAAACCCAAAATATTTATGTCAAAATTTATGATTTAAAAGTCTAAATTGTATGTTTTACTAATGTAAAACATACTAAAAATGAACATCATGATATAAAAATTATTTGTGGCTAAAATTTTAATTTAAATAGATTCAAAAGATCTTTATGATAAAACTATCAAATTATATACTAATTTATAATCCATGTGGGTAAATTATGAAAGTAATTTTGATATTTTATCTTGATTAATTATATAAACATAATAAAAGATACTATGGGATAGTAGTTATTATGTTAAATATAATTAATCATAATATTATGTCTAATTCCTTATCCTAATTTATATATAATTTTAATTAACTAAGAATGTTGTGGTTAGTCCCTAGTTATTTAAAGTTATATGGACCATTAGACATTTTGAATATAAAATCTTGACTCATAAACATGAATTATAATAACAAAACATTCATGTAGCTTATGAGTATTATCAATAACAAATATTTTTGTTTAAAAATATTAAAAATCTAATATCTTTATGATTTTCAATACCAAATGCATATTTTAATATGCATTTAATATCTTAATATCTTAATTTTAATATCTTAAAAATAAAATCTTTTTCATAGCAAAGCAAAGGTTTATCTCTGCCCTGATACCACATGTAAGAATTTGAAAAAGAGATGAAACCAAAAGATGTGTTTCTAAACCATTTTGATAGAAACACAAAAATGTAAGAATCTAAAGAAGAGATGAAACCAAAATGTGTGTTTCTAGACCATTTTGATATAAACACAAATGAATGCGGAAACTTAAATTGCATACCTTAAGTTATTGTTGTTGAAGATTTCAGCAATGATTTCTAAGTATTTTGGCACTTCTCGACTCTGAATTCTCACTTTAGATGGTGTAGGAAATCCTTCAAGTTGGGATTAAGCCAAGGGACCAAAACACACACATATATATATATAGTCGTTCTCCCATCAAGAACATTTATTACCATAATGTTCATGATTTAATTCAAGAAACAAAATGTTTGGATCATAATTAAAAAATTTAAATTATCGTGAACGTAAAAATTTAATAGTAACTATGAATTTAATTGTCTGAATGAAGAAATTTAATAATAGTCATTATATTCATAATAAATAAAAATTAAAATATTTAAACTATAATTAATAAAAATATTAATGATAATAAATAAAATTTAATTAAAAACGGTTACAGAGGATTTCCCTCAAGTAGATCTAGGGAGGGTGAAAGAAATTTTTTTTGGAATATTCACGAAAGAATTCTTGAGAGAGAGTGAGGGTCACGATGTTTGGGATGGGCTCTCGTGCCGTCGCATGCGTACGTTTGTTGAGAAGGAAAACTGGGACGGCTTTCGTTGAGAGTGCAAGCGCCGGCGGTGAAGAACAAGTGCTTGCTGCGAGAGTGGCATACGTACATGGATGAGAGTCAATCTGCACGCTGTGAAGAACATACGCAGCAGAACAGAATAATTAGCAATTCTACGTAAAAGCAAGATTGGTTTTCTCCTTCATACGTCACACGATATAGCTTCCGAGCGCAGCTTGGCCTTGGAAAGCAAAGAGAAGGGGAACCCTATTCTCCTACTCCTCGCTGGCCGGGTTGTGGAAGAGGAGGAGCACCCAAAGAGAGAGGGAGAGGCGACCATGGTTTCTCTTCTTAGGCAACAAGAACTCACGAGGAGAGAGTGGGGAAGAGGAGTCCAGAAGCGGGAGCGTGTATTTTATTGATCGCCGCAACCTGCTTTGTCGATTCTACAAGACGAATCAAGATGAGCGGTCGCCGCGCTTGGCAATTTTTTCGGCTTCGTCACCCTCTTCTTTAACACATTCAAGCATTTTTCTTCAACGCTAATGGCCAAAGCACTTGTCGTGTTTGCTCCAAAACCTCCAAACAACAAGTCCTTCAACACAACCTGCATACATTACATGAGTCCACCCAAGAGATCTTTTGGACCTTAAAACCATAATTATATATATATATATATATATATATATATATTTGAATATTACGGGTTTCAACCGCTAAGCTCTGTAGCTCGTGACCAATGCCTTTTTTTGTTGTAGCCTTTGTTTTTTTTCTCTTGCAACACACAGTGCACATACATACCCTTTTAGGTATCGTCACAAGTGGTCCCCAGTGCCTCCGTTTCTAACCCCTTCTACTTAATATAGCAATTTTTCTTTTCGAAGAAAACAAACTATTTTATACTTTTAATTATAGACCCTAATTTCCATCAATATTAGTCTTCTTGCCATGTTTGGTTTCCCTCGTCTTGTCGTCTTCCAAACGCTCCTCCCTTTTCATCAAGCGATCGATCCCGTTTTGGGAATCCGCGGCGGGTGAGGGTCTTTTTCTCTCTCCCGATCACGTTCTCCTCGCCAGAAACGGATCCCTTAAGCGATCCCGATCCTCGCAACTCCGATTCTGCCGAGAAGTTCGTGGAGGTGGTGGTGGTTTCGGTGGGAGTTCTTCCTCGATGCTTTGTTGTTAGCTTGGCTGCTGATGATGCGGGAGTTGGCGTGAGAGAGATGTTCGTGAGCAGGCCGGCGGTGCAACCCGTGGAGGCGCCGTCTCCCGCAAATGCCGCCGAGAACCCCCCAAGGTTGAGGATGAAGGATATGCAGGGCATGCCGGGGACCGCCGGCGGCCTCGCCCTGCGGCTCTCTCAGTTTGTCTTCGCGGTCGCTGCGCTTGGCGTCATGGAATCCACCAGCAATTTCGGATTCGTCACCGTGTTCTGGTAACTTGGCGCCATGGATTTATACTTTCTTTTTCGATTCAGGGTGATTTTTTTTATTACAATGTTGGAGTTTATTTCTTGCCTGCTTATTGTGCACTTCTTATTTGCTCGAGAATATTTTTTTCTTCCTTGATTATTGAATCTTTGGCACTGCTCGTCGAAAAAGGAATCAACTAATAGATTTGTACTTGACTGAGGAAAACATGACCTAAAATTATGTTTTCTTGTTGCATGATGTAAAATAAGACAATGATAACACCTTAGGATCAAGCACGGTGTACTACTGAATTGCAATGTTTTATGTGAACAAAAGCTAGAAATGGGTTTTGCCAATGTACAGACCGGCAGGCCTATACAGAGAACTGACAAGAAGAGATCCGATGCTTAATCGATTGAATTCATTTCATATATTTAAGAGATTAAGAAAGTAAACAACTTTTAACAAAGAAGATATATTTTATTCTTGTTTAGTTTGTCCTACTTAATCATTGAGTTTGAGGCTCTTATGTGTCACTGTGATGGCCTTCTCGCATCAGGATCACTTCAACAGCAAAGTCAGATGCATCAGTGTGCCCCTGATTTTGGTGTGACTAGTAAGAAACACCTTGTCATAGATTACAAGTCCCAAATTGCAATAGGTTCCTCTGAAGAAGTACAATTTGAGTATCTCTTGCAGATCTCATGCTGAGTTCTTATGGTACTAGAATTTCTTTTGTCACTACTATAAGATCATAAAAAAATGAGGAGTGGAAGTTCTAGGCATCATCATGCTTCAAGTAACTCCTTTGTTTATCCAACCGTGTTTCCTCTTCAATTCTTTCTAGCATGGATGTATTTTGGTATTTATTTCAACTTGTCCATTTATTCCTAGTTTCGATAGCCCAGAAACTCCTCATGTGGCATTAGAAAAGCTATTCTTCAGGTTTATGATGCCTAGAACCACAGCAATATTTTCTGGTCATTGTCTTACATAAATGTTCATGTCTTTGATAATTTAGCCTGATTGATTAATGGTAACCCTGTCAAGAGCAGAGGCTGGGACAAAGATGTACGTTAACAGTAATGAGTGCCAGGATGCCCATCTGCGGGTGACCAAGTTAGTCTTAGTATTGCTGAGTTATGAAGAACAACTTGGCTGTTGTGTTTTCAAATTACCTTATTAGTTTTTTAACCTGTATAATGTTATCTGACTCTTTTTTTTTTTTTTTTTGAATCTTTGACGGTTGTAAAGTTTGCTCTTGTAGTCATAATTTGAAACCCAAGAATTTTCTCTGTAAGATGCCTTGTTTAGAGTGCTCCATTCATAATCGAGATTGCTGTCATCTATATGTATGCTATGTATCGATTGTAAACTTGATCTGGAAAGATTTCAAAAAGCAACCACTTTCAAGTTAATAAGAGGTTTCTATCTGTGTCACGATTATTTACATCCTTGACCTCACAAAATAGATGCAGTGCTGGACTTGTAGCTGCTTTTATGATGCCAGTCGTCAACTCTACTGTCTTTCTTTTCACCTAATTTGCAAATTAGTGGTTGTCTGGAAATTTTTCATGACTACTGAATGATGAATGCTCGTTGAACAGACAACTCAGGTAGCAGTACGCATTACATGTGATCTACAACTCAACTCATAGTTAAAGAAATTATGATCTGCAACTTCTTTGGAACTCTCTTTTGATTGCTTAATTATGATGTTGCTTGAAGATAGTTAGCATGGGCATGTCTGCTGAACTGCAACTCTTAATCTCTTGAAGTAATTTGTTCCATATTCTGCAGCTATCTGATCGCAGCAGCCATTACGCAGAGCCTGTGGAGCATCTCACTAGCTTTTCTGGATATATATGCTCTTCTAGTCAAACGCTGCTTGCGGAATCCCCGAGCTCTGTGTATATTTACCATTGGGGATGGGGTAAGGAAATTGCTCAAGTGCTGGATGCATGTTAGATTTATGTTTTCATTTTAATAGGGTTGACTTTTTTCATGCTGATAATTCTCTGGGTGCATTTATCACATCTGACCGTATAAATTCACTGTCAACGTCACAAAAAAACAAAATTGTACTTCTGAGAATCTCGTATCTGGAAATCGAGTATGCATGAATTAGTTCATCTGTGAGCACAAATCATTTATACCATCATCAATAACTATAGAGTTCAGCAAGTTTGAAATCTCTTATCGAAACCCAATATCATTTACGTACAAGTTTTCATGAAAATATTCAGGTAGAGGACAATACTTGCTCCTCTTTTTTTTTTTTTTTTTCTTATGGTTAGTCATATACTGTTTTCTCATGCAGATCATATCCACACTGACATTTTCAGCTGCTTGTGCATCTGCCGGCATTACAATTCTGCTTCGCGGTAATGGCAGCATATGCTCACATGAGCACTGCACAAGCTTTGAGACTGCCATCGCCATAGCCTTCATCAGTTGGTTTGTAATCTGCCCATCGTTTCTCTTGAACTTTTGGTCACTAGCATCAAGTTGAAGAACAAGAATTCACTGTTCATAGTTGCCTATCTTGTCATTTTTATGGTATGACAACAACAGGGTGAATTATGCAAGGTATCAGATTGAATATATAGATAGTTTCACGTTCTTCATTCTCTCCATCTGTTATTAATCATGCGGTATATGATGTCTTGCTATGCACTTACTAAATGATGAGATCTGCATCCATTCATACATTACCACGTGTATCTCCATCTGAGAAACATACACCGAGCGCAGTCTGAGCGCAGTCAAAGACACGAGCTTGATGAAAGTTAACGTGGAGTGTTGGATCATCCTAACCCTCTACTTTTCTTTGGATGCAAATTAAGATTTCAACTGTCGAGACAGGCTTCAAGCATCAGACATTGCCAGAAGAATGGCTAGGACGAGGCCGAGGTGCTCGGAATCCTCCCTTGATCTGATGCCTCTCTTCTTCTTGCGGTTGATCTTCTTCTGCCATGCCCAGCAGCAGTCGTACACGGGCAATAAGCAGCTCAACTGCTTGGGCGCCAATGACTCCTCCAATCTGGGCTACTCCTGCCATGGCGGCACGCATCACTCTTGCGCCTCCTACCTCACCTTCCGGTCCCACGACCCCTACCAGACCCCGCAACAGATTGCAGACCTGCTCGGCCCCGATGCCGCCAGCGTCGCCTCCATCAACGGCACCGAAGACGCGACCTCGGTCGTTCCCCAGGGCGAGCTGGTCCTCGTGCCCACCACCTGCTCGTGCTCTGGCTTCTAACTACCAGCACAACGTCTCCTACACCGTGAAGCCCGGTGACACCTACTTTACCGTGGCCAACGACACGTACCAGGGACTTTCCACCTGCCTGGCGCTCATCGCCCAGAATCCCTACGATCCCTCAAACATCTCCATCGGCGCCAGGTTTGTAGTCCTCCTCCGGTGCGCGTGCCCCACCGAGGACCAGGTTGCCGGCGGCATCAAGTACCTGCTCACGTATCTAGTCACCTGGGGCGACGAGCTCTCCTCGATCGCCCGCCGGTTCCATTCCGAGTTATTGTTCCTGTTGATGTATCCCAACAACCTGACGGCCAACTCTACCATTTACCCCTTCACGACTCTGTTGGTGCCGCTCGGAGAAGAGCCCACCAGGGTCTCCGAACCCGCCACATCGCCGCCGCCGCTGCTAGCTGAGGCAAGTGCTACAATAACTAATACTAATCTCCGAATCAACGTGTCTCTCCGATTCTTTGATGTCTAATAATATGCATAGGTAAGGGGAGGGGGTATTCGAGGTGCATGCATGCCTCAAGTAGTCAGTTTGGATCTGTGTTGCTCCTATTTTGTCGCTACCATACCAAATTATCATCTCCTCTTCTAAATCTTTAGGATTTTATCGAAGTACCTTTGATGTTTTTGCCTTTAATATTTCTTATTGTTTGAAATCAATTTTTACAACCTCATATAATAGTTCTACGGTGGTGGTGGGAGCAAGGAACAGTGGAGGTCTTTTTTGTGCGTTGATTTCTTTCTGAAATTATGGTGTCAATGCAAATTATTATCTTTGAGAAGTGGAATTGGTGCCCACAAATGATGCAGCTTCAATCCTTCTCCAAAGTGTCTTGAACTAGAGTAACGAGTCATAGTGAAAATTATCAAAGAGTTTAATTTGTTTTATGCAAGTTATATGAGGCTCCTTGTGGAACTGATTGATGAAAAAGGTTTCTTTGAAGTAGTAGCATCTTATGAATTTCTAGTGGATTGTGGTGGTCATAAAATACATGAAAATTTTCACTCTTGGTGGTAGAGATGCCATCTTTTTTATGGTTAGAGCTTTCTAGATAAAATTTGTCTTATTTTTACAAGACAAGATCAAAGAAAAAGAAAGAAAGAGTCTTCTTCCTCTTTTGGTTTAGCTTGAAAGTTGGAAAGGATACTTGTACCTGAGTGA
Organism: Ensete glaucum; assembly: GCA_021527575.1. Taxonomy (NCBI): domain Eukaryota; kingdom Viridiplantae; phylum Streptophyta; class Magnoliopsida; order Zingiberales; family Musaceae; genus Ensete; species Ensete glaucum. The sequence goes on from CM038558.1 coordinate 15,357,089, forward strand.
GAAAGATAAGTGATGCTTTGTCCATCCTAAAATAGTTTGGCTTAGATAAAAGAATCAATCAGAATAAATATCCATCTATCTATGTACATTATTGACTCTTCTCAGGCCCTCCTGTATTGGGTATGTCTTTTATAATCTCCATCTTTAGACTTTTTATGTTGAAGAATTTACTTTAGGATCAGTGGTAATGCATTTGATGAACTGTTTATCATTTGATATTTAGGAGTTATGTGGATATATTCTTACGATCAATGGTAATGCATTTGATATTTATTAGACTTGTGTGTTGAAGAGTTTCCTTTGCTTACAAGGATAGGATCAATGGTAATGCATTTGATGGTCTGTTTGTCATTTGATATTTAGGAGTTATGTGGTTATATTCTTTAAGGATCTATGCTTTTTTCCTTCAATAACGAGTCATTGACCTAATCTTTAGTACGGCTTTGTTGTCTTCCTTTCATGACACTATCTTGATCAAACAGAATGAGCTAGGCTCCAAGATTGCAGTTATCTGGTGAGAACACTCATACAATTGTGGTGCAAAATTGTGATATTAGCCACAAAAGTACCTAGTAATCTAATTTTAAGATGAAAGATAGAGAGACATCAACTAATGTAACGTCTCATGACAACTTACATCAAGCGGATCGAAAGAGCAAGACAAGTTTGAGGAGCTAAAGAAACACCAAACACAAATATGGACTGCTGCCAACATATCAGAAATAATTGCTAAAAAGCGGTAACATTTCCAGCCTTGGAAGAATTGAGGTAATGATGTGCAGATTTGAGATTCAATTTTGATCTTATTGGGAATCTGATCGGATAACAACAATATTCTGTGACTCGTTTTAGGCGTAGAAAGAAACCAAGTTTTGTGTTTGATGGAAGCACCGGCAGAACAGAAGCTTAAAGCAAACTATAGAAATTTATATGGTGATGTGGCGGATGGAGGAAGCGAGTGGGGGGGGAGGTTTTAGGACTCCCCCACCTTCTAGGGCTGCTGCTGGGCGTCGATGTATCCGGCGTCCACCAACACCTTCTCTCTCTTGGCGATCTCCAGATCCTGGTCCACCATCATCTTCAGCAGGTCCTGGAACCCGACCTTGGGCTTCCACCCGAGCGCCTTCCTGGCCTTGGTGGAGTCGCCCTTGAGGCTGTCGACCTCGGCGGGGCGGAAGTACTTGGGGTCGATCACGACGTGGTCCTTCCAGTCCAGGCCCACGTAGCCGAAGGCGGCCTGAAGGAACTCCTCCACGGTGTGGGACTCCTCCGTGGCCACCACGTAGTCCCCGGGCTCCTCCTGCTGCAGCATCATCCACATGGCCTCGACGTAGTCGCCGGCGAAGCCCCAGTCGCGGGCGGCCGAGAGGTTGCCGAGGTAGACCTTGGTCTGGAGGCCGAGGCGGATGCGGCCCACGGCGCGGGTGATCTTGCGGGTGACGAAGTTCTCGCCGCGGCGGGGGCTCTCGTGGTTGAAGAGGATGCCGTTGCAGGCGAAGAGGCCGTAGGCCTCGCGGTAGTTGACGGTGTACCAGTGGGCGGCGACCTTGGCGGCGGCGTAGGGGGAGCGGGGGTGGAATGGGGAGGATTCCGACTGGGGCGGCGGCGTGGAGCCGAACATCTCGGAGGAACCGGCCTGGTAGTAGCGGATGGGCTTGGAGGCGCAACGGACGGCCTCCAGCAGGCGGAGGGCGCCGGTGCCGACTACGTCGGCGGTGTAGTCGGGGATCTCGAAAGAGACGGCGACGTGGGACTGGGCGGCGAGGTTGTAGACCTCGTCGGGGAGCAGGGCGTCGACCCAGCAGCGGAGGGAAGAGGCGTCGGAGAGGTCGGCGTAGTGGAGCTTCATGCGGGCCTTGGCGGCGTTGTGGGGGTCGACGTACAGATGATCCAGGCGGGCGGTGTTGAAGTTGGAGGACCGCCGGATGAGGCCGTGCACCTCGTACCCCTTCCGCAGAAGGAACTCCGTCAGGTACGACCCGTCCTGCCCGGTGATGCCCGTGACCAGGGCCACCTTACGCTGTTCTCCCGGCACGGGGCGCGGCACCAACCCGCCCCCGGTCTGGGTCGGCGACGGAGGCTGCGGCGCCTCCATCTCGCCGTTCTCCTCTTTCTTGTCGACGCCGGTGTTGGATCCGAAGGACGACATTGCGGCAAAAGGCAGTAGTGATTTGGTCGAACGAGAGTGGTGGCCTTGTAGATCTGGTGAGGGGAGAGGCAATATATAGGAAATAATGCCAATAATAAACAATAATACGGTGTGCTGTCTCACCGGACCTGGCAAGCAACAGTGAGGGGGAATGGGAAGTACAAGTTTTGGGCCGATAGCGGAGGGAAGGTGGATCGCCACTTCCCTCCACACCGGCAGATTAATTACCGTGCTCTTGCAACTTGCAAAATAATAATAATAATAATTTTACCTTATAATATAATAATTAGGTTTATAGATCCTAATAATAAATAATATATATCATTCAGATGAGAATATTAAGATAGATGTGTCAAAGAAAAATTTCATCAATAGAAAAACATTTTAAATAGTATAAATATATATAAAGAAATTATTTTTATTTTGACTAATAATAGTAAATAGTTAGGATGTTAATATATGTCGTTCTGGTTGTCTATGCATTTACATTTACAGGTATATATATCCCTTCAAGTTCTTTTTGTATTTATTTATAGGAAAGAAAAAAAAATATATATATTAATTACTAGTAATAATTACTATAACATCATATATACTAGTCCATAAAAATGTAAAAATATGCTATTTGGAATAGGGAAAAGAGAAGGGGGGAATAGGAGTCCGAAACTAATGCCTCAAAATGGTTGACTTGACCACTTGGTAATTATGCCACCTGTCACCGTGCGTTGGGAAACGCGGCGTTGACTTGACCTTAATTAAGCGTGAAAACAGAGGGCTCGTGCGTGGTTTTCACTGTCTCTCTCTCTCTCTCTCTCTATCTATATATATATATATATATATAGGGTTTAGGTGTCAAGTTGTTACTTGGGAAAGAAGAAGCGGCAGCAGTTCATGTGGAGGTGATCGGCGTCACGAACTGTGTTGGTGCGGGGTTGACGCATCACGAGTCGTGCCGTAGGAGGCGGCGCACACGAAGCTTGGGTGGGTGCGCAGCTCATGCGCAGCACGCAGGGGGGGGGGGATTGCCGGAGCGAAGAAGAGGCACGAAACGGTTCGTCCTTGTTTCTCTCTCACCCTCTCGGATGGAAGCACATGATTCCAACGTGCGATGTCGGCGGATCGAAGCCAGTAAACGTGCGGCGGCGGCGGCGGGAAGGAATAGTGTGGATCTCAACACTCGCTCTATTCGAGACTTAAAAACATATGCAAGTCTTTCAACTTTGGTGGAACGAACAAACGTAGAAGAGAGAGTATCGAAGGATGTGAAGCATGTGGCTTTGCCTTGGTTTGGAGAATGCCTGCCACGTAGAAAAAGGACCCACCCATCCGTGATGGGAACGAACACATTAAACCCTGGGTTGGGTTGGGTCGCTTGCTCCGCTAATTGGGTCGGGCTTCTTGAGCATTAGGGTCATCTTTTTCCAAGTACACCCCACCATCTTTGAGGGATCCCGACCTAAAACTTCATCTTTTCCTACGTGACGTGCCAACCCCTCCTTGTACTTTCTCTAGATTCGGCAAGATGCATGCCTAGGTTGACTCGCTTGCTCATCGACCAACTAGGTCAAGCTCACAACGTCCATGTATGCATGATCCATCCAACTAGTTGTAAAAAAGACTTTTGATGCATTTGACACATAAAAATTATTTATTTTTCATACGATGTATTGTTAGAACCTCACGCTTGGACTGATCTCTGTAGGGGATCGATCATCCTTGGAATTCTATATGGATTCCTCCCTCCTTGGTAGTCGGTCACAATGGCTGAAAAAAGATATATTGACTGCTTGAAAAAATTATTTTGTATAGGGTCTTAAAACCATAATTTCTAATATGATACCTACTCCGAGTAAACTAAGACTCCAATTCCTAATAGAACTCATACTCCAAATAAACTAATACTCCAACTCATAATCAAACTTCTACTTTAAGTAAAACACTCTCATCTCAAACCGTAGCTGCCTCCTCTCAGCCCTAATGGACTTTCTCTCATTAAGGTGCACAACCAATTCATTTGATTACAAGCTTGACTTGGTTGACTTCGATCCAAATCTAACTCCGACTCCTAACTAGACTCATGATGCTCCCTTGTGACCCATGTAGTAGGCGCATCATGCTCCTATGGTCCGACATCGACAATAGTGTCTAGACAGTGATGCGTCGCGATTCTACGATCCCATATGATCTCTAATTGGAACTAGACTTCTTCATTAACTTAAGTGTTGGGTAGATGGATATGGGTTGAGTCGTCTTCTCTAAACTTCCACTTGAGGTAGGACAAATAGAGGATCATGTATAATTTTGAATCAGCATGTAAATCCAATCTGTAAGGTACAGCTCTAATGCGTTCTCCAATTTTGTAGGGTCCAAAGTAATAGAGAGACTACTTCCTCGAGGCTCGAATCTTCATAGATTCCTGCGGGTAGGGCTGAAGATGAAGGAAGACTCGGTCTTTAATAACAAATATCCTCTTGCTCTAATGTTTGTCAAGTGACTGCTTCTTTCTTGCATAGGCAGCCATGTAATTGTTCCTTGATGTTAGCCAAGCTTCCCTCTGAGATGGTGGCTACCCTTTGATAAGGTCCACAGTGATGTGAGCCTGATCTAAGTATGGAGTGAGTAGAAACTGTAATTTCCTCAGACTTACCTTCGTCTCTCCTTTATGTCATTGACTTGTATCATGCCAAGCCTCAATTTTAGTAATGATTAGTATCTCCTCGTTGTAGATTGAAAGCCTTGGGTGAGGTGGAGAAAGAGCTCCGATAGATTAGGCGTCAGCCATCCTACATGAGGATGACGCTAATTCCAGCTCTCGATAAACTACGAACACCTTAATAAAATCGAGTAGCGCTAGCACCAATGTAGATGGAACCATAGCTATGAGGGCATCGAAGGTTGCTACAGTTTCATTTAGCCAAAGGAAGATATCTTTTTTTAGCAATGTCATGAGGGGAGTGATGATCTTATCGTTGTCCTTCACGAACTTGCAATGGTAATACAGACGGGTAGGGGGTAGACCTTTCGATTCGATAAAGACCTCTGAAAATTCAGCAAGCAGCAAGGGAAAGTTTGGATCTTCATTAGCCACCAGCTCATTTATTTGTAGCCTTTGAAGTTGTATTAAGAAGCCGCGAGCACCTTTGGCTATAGTTGAGGTTTCAGCCATCTGCGACTTTTACATCAAACCTATTAAAAACTTCAATTTGGAGTTGTGCGAAGTGTAAGAGTTTGGTCTTTACCCAAAGAAGATCGGTAGTGGATGCTGGTGTGCCTCAAGGAGGAGGACTCGGGAGTGGATGTAGGCTTGTTGGTGTCGAACCACTATAAAACTTATGAGTTCTTCATTTGCTTTCCTTGCTTACTAATTTTATATTAACACTTTCGATTTTATTTACTCCTTGAAAGGTTTCCATGTCAAACACTTCATTTACGACATTTCTTATCTTTCGAATTTCTTTGCTCTTTCTTAAGTAATTTGTAAGCAAGTAACTTAGCAATCTTCTTTGAATCATTTACTTGTTACAAGAAGCTTTAGATTTATCTATCTGCGAAAAGTTTTTCGTTAAAACAAAAATTTAGACTTACACTAATTCACCCCCCCAACGCCCACCCCCCACTCCCCTAGTGCCAATTGATCATAACACATCTGACTCCAACTGAACAAACTAATATGACTCAGCTCTAATTAATTACGAATAGATAGACCCGACTTGGCTAGGGTCTTAATAATATCACTACCATCCACCTTGAAGGAGACACCATATAGTGATATAATTGGTTTGAACACACTCAAGGAGTCCCGACGTAGTGGTAATTCAAAAGCAATCTGTTGATTCGCTTTGGATCGTCCGAGTATAAGAAAATTGACATACAACTCATGAAGATCCGACAAACATCTACGATCCAAGAATACCATACAAGGTGTTGGAAAACCTCAATGGGTGCATCACATGTGCAGCGAAAATCAAAACAAAAACTGGTTTCCTACGTAGATCAAACCGTCATGCAAAATATTGGGGTTGCAAGAAAAATATAAAAACCAATAAAATCGCGATGTGTGAGAGATTGATTTTATATAGGGAGATCGTATATCCATGGATGAAGAAGATGAAGGAGGTCAAGTGTCCTCCTCTATAGCGGTATCCACACGATAGATCTCTACAGCGAAACTCCTCGAATCTGGTATCGCAACTCTTGCTCAGAGGGAGGAAGGAGAATAGGAGGTGGTGGTTAAACCTGCAGCCTATTAACAATGAGTCTCCCCTCTTATTTATAGAGAGCCTACCAAAAACCGTAGGGCTCCTACCTTAGTGGGTATTGGATCTTCATCCAATTACCCACTAATCTTGTATTATTAGATATTTATCCAATAATCTCCTTAGGTTTCTAATTGAGACTTAATCAAGAAGCCATCAGCATAGAGTCTCATCTAATGAGAATATGGGCTAATTGGATCTCTATCCAATCCTCTATTCGCTGAAGCATCTATCATATGTGTGTGACCCTCTAGGCCCAATATCGAGCTGGCCGTGAGTCACTCCCATCAGAACTCCTTCTGATATAATGAATTATTATCCCCATAATAATTCACTCGACTCATCGACTATGGATATACTAGGCCACTACGCTATAGTCCCCAAACGATATAGGGGGGATCAAATCCATCGGACCTGTCTATCCACAGTTACCGTGTATCTATAATCCCTCATCCAACTAATCTCCCAGAGACCATATATTGGATATGGTACTGTCAGGTCACATACGAAATCGATTATAATCTCGCTCTAATTGGATTCTCTCGGAGAACTCTTTCTCTCTCAATTCGAATGACCCTGGCCAGGGATTTGTCTGAGTAAGCACATATGGGATATTCCTCTTATGATACCGAGAGTAGATGATCCTCTATTGACACTCAATTACCTTCGTAAGGTTGGCTACCAATCTGGAACTTTTCAAATCTGTAAATCTGACATTAAAAAAAGGAGTACTCATACAAGACATCCTTAGTGTCTCAAGTCTAAGGACCAGATACACAATTGAGACTATGGAATCACTGTCTGACATTAGGTATCATTAACCATATAACATTTCATAAGTGGATTAATTAGTGAACTTATTATGAAATGAACATCTGTACTGTATCCTTAGTGTCTCCACACAAGTGGCTATGAGACCAATTGCCTTTATCATATGAACGGGTATATAGTACACCTATCTGTCCGATTATCTCAATATCCCTCTTGAGTAACCTATGACCGAGATTATTTAAGATCTGTGTTTAAATGTGAATCGATCTTATTATCGTGATCTTATCATGATCCGACTCCCATTGCACAGAACCAATAACATCACAATATATATGTAAAAGATAATATGAGAATATGCCAATATTAATCACAAGTAAAAAAATCACACAACGTGTCACACGTGCTATCACTCATGTGATTGGCTTATAGAGCACCTGTAACCAGCACTAGGTTCGAAAGATTATTTAACTAAGCCCATAATTGGTCTGAAAAATAATTGCTAGGGACCTTTATCGAAGGATTAAAGCTAGAGATACGAGGAGAAGTTAAGGCATGCCTTCGCACGACTTCAATAGGAGCGACTTAATCAAGATATTCAGAGGATGAGTAATAAGATGCGCTAATACAAAATTAGTAAGCAAGGAAATCAAATAAAGAACTCATAAGGTTTATAGTGGTTCGACACTAACGAGCCTACCTCCACTCCCGAGTCCTCCTCCTTGAGGCACACCGGTGTTCACTATCGATCTTCTTAGGACACCTGTAACCAGCACTAGGTTCGAAAGATTATTTAACTAAGCCCATAATTGGTTTGAAAAATAATTGCTAGGGACCTTTATCGAAGGATTAAAGCTAGAGATACGAGGAGAAGTTAAGGCGTGCCTTCGCACGACTTCAATAGGAGCGACTTAATCAAGATATTCAGAGGATGAGTAATAGGATGCGCTAATACAAAATTAGTACGCAAGGAAATCAAATAAAGAACTCCTAAGGTTTATAGTGGTTCGACACTAACGAGCCTACCTCTACTCCCGAGTCCTCCTCCTTGAGGCACACCGGTATTCACTACCGATCTTCTTAGGACACCTGTAACCAGCACTAGGTTCGAAAGATTATTTAACTAAGCCCATAATTGGTCTGAAAAATAATTGCTAGGGACCTTTATCGAAGGATTAAAGCTAGAGATACGAGGAGAAGTTAAGGCGCGCCTTCGCACGACTTCAATAGGAGCGACTTAATCAAGATATTTAGAGGATGAGTAATATGATGCGTCAATACAAAATTAGTAAACAAGGAAAGCAAATAAAGAACTCATAAGGTTTGTAGTGATTCGACACTAACGAGCCTACCTCCACTCCCGAGTCCTCCTCCTTAAGACACATCGGTGTTCATTACCGATCTTCTTTGGATAAAGACCAAACCCTTACACTTTGCTTATAAGAGAGACAAGATTACAACTCTTTGATCACTCCCTTACCCTTTTCCTTTCTTTTACAGTCCAGGTAAGTTTTTCACAGAATTTTATCCCCCAAATTGTTGTATGGGCAGGGTTGGTTTTAAGAATGCAATTGAGCAGTGCCAAGCTTGGTTTATGGGTTGTCTTTTTGTATTGGTTGACTGCTTTTATTAATGCAAAAAACTTAGGGTATTTATAGATCCCAAATGGCTTCAGAAATTAGAGCCAAAAATCAAACTCACCTGAAAAATCCGAGTACGAGTGGTTCACTTGCCGACCTGGGCGGGTCAACCGTCGAAAATGCCCAGATTCCTAGATACGAGTGATTCAACCGCCCAGCCTAGGCGGTTCAACCACTGACAGCCACCTAAAATCCTGGGCAACGCTGGTTGAACCGTCGCTCACCGGCGGTTTACTCGCCAGAATATCTGGAAAAGTGGTTCCTTCCACTTTTCAAATTTCGGGTTGAACCTGATATTCACCAATTCTTTGGTCAACTGATTGAACTCAACCAAACCCTCATAATATACAGATTGCCTCTTTAAGTTGATTTGGATTTCTTCTAAATTACACTCATTTATGACTTAATTTTAACCTATGACTTAAATATTACAATCAAGACATGACCATAAAGCTTATGACCTTACTCCCGCAAACCGACAACCTCCGGAATCTCCAACAACGAGTCTTACGGTCTTCCTCTGGTGATCTCCTGACATTTTCCTAGTGATCTTTCTGATATCTTCAGCAAAGTCCTAGCGAGCGCCTAGTGAGCTCCTATCGCATTGTCCAATCCTTGGCCCGATGCCTAAGCTTGATCCTGGGTCCATGTCTGATCTGTAATTCATTTTCTCGTCATGGTTAAACCTACATGATGCTAACTATGAATTAGTTAATTACAATTATAATGGCCAACACATCCACTTCAAGACTTTCCCAACTCCTGGTAAGCCTTTTGGCTATCCCCGACAATCTTCCAGCAAGTCTTGGTCTTCTTTCAACGAACTCCCTTGTGCCATCTTGGCAAACTCTCGATACTCTCAGCGAGCTCCCAATGCACTCCAAATGAATACTAACCGCATTATCCGTAGTTAATCCTATATCAATTAACTCTAACAACATATGTTAGATCAATAACCCATCAATTGATTTCATCGTCAAAATCCGAGACTCAACAATCTCCCCCTTTTTAATGATGAAAATCAATTGATGGAAGAAGTTAATCCTAACTCCCCCTAAATCCATGCTACTTAAATTTAAGAGAATCACACACTCTTAAATTCAAGCAATATAAATTTCAATACAAATTTGCATCAAGTCATTAAATCATGAGTTTCAAAAAGAATTATGTACTCATATTCATATCCAAGTATATCATCAATATCATGTGTCATCAATGTATATGATCAATATCATGTGTTATCAATATATATTTCTCCCCCTTTATCATCAATAAAAAAATAAAATATATGGCTAAAGATTTTAAGGCACATGAATTTTTGCTCCCCCTTTTTAAAATATGATATATCATAAAGAATTTTCTTCTTCTTGTGAAAAAGAAGAAATATAACAAGGGAGGAGTTGTTAAATATTATATCATTAAAAAGAGCTCTTAATAATTTTCAAAAGAAATATTAGGATGAGCTTAAAAGTCCAAGTTGAAATATTTTAATCACATTATGTGTAGTACATCATATCATCATAATAAAATCATGATTATTATTCCAAAACATCATGTATATTTTTAAAATCAACATGCATTATCATCATACATAATTTCACATCATCATATCTTCTCTAGCTTTGTTATCAACAAAAAGGAGAATTGCAATTAGCAAGTTTTTGATATATGAAAACTTAGTAATTTAGTAAATTTTTCATCACTTTAGAACATGCAAGCGAGTGAGTTTTTTATTCTCTTTTGAGAAGTGCAAGCTAGCAAATTTTTGCTTCATTTGCAATGTTAAGTTATTAATTTTACATCATGCAAACTAATAAGTTTTGCCCCCCATTTGTCATTGTGAAAAAGAAGGGATAGTTACAATAGTGTAAACTTTTCCCATTACATTAGTTTTCAAATTATCACATAAAACATATCAAGAAAAATTAATATGGTGATGAGGTATATAATTCATGAAGACAAATTATAAATATCAAGAGATAAATCATATGAGAAACAAATAAAATCTCTTGATTCATACATAAGAAATCTCAAGTTATCAAGATTTTGATTCATAAATGATTTCAAGTTATAATTCTGAGGAATCAAAATTATGTTATGGGTAAAGAATTCATTCAATTTCAAAATCATCAAAAACACTTTCAACATATTTAAAATAAAATTAATAGACTTATTGATCTCTTAAACTACTAGTTATTTCTTTTCTCCCTTTATGTGAACAAGAAAGTAGAATCAAGGTAGAGAAGTGAAAAACATCATATCATAAAAATACTCAATTTTATAGATGTAAATTTTATAGATGTGAATTTCGAAATCCAAGAAAAAAATCAAGAGCTACCCATATAATTTAGTTCATCTTATGTAAATTTCAAGCAAGTTAGCAAATCAATCAAATCATGCATTTTAAGGATTATCTTATGTAAATTTTGATAATAAGCATCAAGAATTTCAAAAGAAAATATGATAGTAGATCAATCTCAAATTGTAAATCAAGTATTATGCATGCATTTAGAAAGTTCTAATTTTCTTCTAAACAATTGTTCCTAATTCAATGTTATCATATCCAATTTTTTCTAATCATATTGGTAATTTTATTTTCCCTTTCTGGTCATTGTCACAAAATATAATGGTATAATTTCTTTACATCCATGTTCAAATTACTCCCAAAAGTATAAGGGGTATCATGTCATTAAAAATAAAAATTTAAATCTAAAAGACATGATTTAATAAATTTGTCCCACCTTTTGTTTGTGAATATAAGTAATCAAGACATCTTATGTATTTCCAAGTAAAATTATCAAATCATGCATATTTCATTTAATTTTTAACTTATCACATTCATGAGTTATAAAATAAATCATGTCAAGAAGGATATTAATATCAAAAGATACTCATAAATACCAAAAGATATAATTTAATTTAATAAATCTATTCTTAGATAATAAAAATATTTAGGAGATCAATTTTGTAAACAAAATTTTAATTCATTAAAATTATCAAGTTATAAGTATGATTTTACAAAATGAGATATGAAAATATAGGATCTCAACTTATTTATATGATTTCAGATTATCAAGATCACTGGTTAGATTCATGTTATAGTTCAAAAAAAAAAAAGATAAACTTATGGTTCATTTATAAACTTCTCCAAATAAACTTAATTTATATAAGGATTTCAAGTTATAATTTTTCAACTTGTCAAGACCATTACAAAAAATATCAATAACATTGGATAGATTTATCAATCTCTTTTTAAAATAAAATCATTTGAATTATCCAAAATTATCATCAATAATTTCTTTTCAAAAAATTCAATGAAGGTATCATATATTATTTTTCAATAGCTAATGTTCTCTAATCTATTTTTGTAGTTTAATAGATTCAACAATAATAGTTTTATTTTATCTTTTGTTGAAGAATTAATAGAATAAAAATTCTTTCAAGAATAATTGTCCTTCTTTTGAAATTTATTTCAAGAATTCAATGTTATTTAAAGTTAAAAATAAAATTTCATCAAGATCATTGCAATAAAATATTTTCAAACAAAAACTTTGATTTATTTCAATGATTTTTAGACTTACTATAGTGAGTTACCATGCTCATTTCATTCTCATTAAATATATTTTTAATTTACAAAAATACTAGGCAATGAAACATGATTTTTCTATGCTAAAATTTTATTATTCAACACAATCATTCAATCATAGTATTTCAGTCAATATAATATTTAAACCAATCATTTTATAGACTTTGTCAATATTTAAACCATTTAACAATAGTCTTTACATTAAAACCAACATCTAAGCTAATGATTTTGAATCAATTATTCAATCATCATCAAAATCTCATTCATGTAAATTTCAACATATTTTTCAATAAATAAGATTATTTGGTTCTAGTTTATTTTTATACTAGCATGCCAAAGTTAGAGTGATCAAGATTAATGAGTTATCCAAATATTTATTACCAATGATTTTATTTTAATAATTTTTATTATTACTTAGGCTAGTGAGCCTTGAAATAATATTAGATCTCAAGTCATGTGCCTTAAGAATCTACTTTCAAAATATTATATAGTACTCCTAGCCTTGTTAGGAAGTAACTTTATATTATGAGAGGTTTTGATTTAGGTATCCATTTGAGTTTGGGTCATTCATGATATGTTCTCATTTTCTCTAATGGCTTAAGGTTGTTTATGGTTCTTTTAGGAATCTAAATTAATTTATATAGATTATAATTTTTAAATAAATATTTATAGGCTTTATGTCCTAATTTTTCACAAAAATTATATTTATTTTTTGGTGGTAAATTTAATGTAGGTCCTTTAATAAACATGGTTGATTTTTGTTGAATGTTACCAATAAAGCCTATATCATTTCTTCTATTAATATGATCCTTATTGGCAATAGTCATATTTAGGGATTTATTTATGATTTAAAATTTTCTAATGTAGTTATTTTCTTCTTTAACATTATCTATTATATCACATTAAGAACATATGTTATATTATACTAATGAATCATGCATTTCATCAAGTCTAATAACTAATAATTATTAACCTTGCTCTTTAAGCAACTTAAAAGATTTGTTAAGTTTTATAAACTCATCAAACAAATCATGAAACATGCTTAATACTTCTGAAAAAGAAATGCTTACTGAATCACTAACCCCATTGCTGATAGCCATAAGAGCGAGGTTCTCCACTTCTTGGTTGTGCACTTCATCTTTGGAGCTCCTCGACTTCTTGTATTCATAACAAGAGTTTTATCCATCTTTAGACCATTTTTATGGTTCATGTTCATTAATTTATCCGGTTCTTTTGTCAAGAGTTTACACTCAAGATTTCACTCGAGAAGTCATATGTTCTCAATTCAAATTTCTTCTTGTTCTTTGGAAGGTATTCTTCAAATTCATTCTTAGAAGTATTTTCATTTAATGATTCATTTAGATTAGTTGTGCTTCTATATTTCACTTCTAATGTATGCCATTTATCGAAAGTCAAATCAAAATAATAAACCCGATCAAATTCATTTTTATCAACAATATAAGACATTCATAGCCTTAGTATTCAACGAAAATATTTATTTTTCATAATCATTCCAATCATTTGTTAGATTGGATGACTTCTGAAAATCTTTTTCAACAATATATCACAAATCAAAATCTATTGAAATAAAAAGGATACACATTCAAATTTTTCAAGATGTATAGTCCGTCCCATCGAACAAAGGAGGACTTATGATATATTAACTCTCGTTAATGCCAAAATGAGTCATTTCTCTTGGGTGTTAAACCAAATAAGAAAAATGTGTCTCTGGGAGGGGCACTTGAGAGGGGTGGGTGGGGGAGAGGAGGGAGGTGAATTAGTGCAAGTATAAATTTTTTTTAATAAAAAACTTTTCACTTTAAGTAATATAGACAAATTCAAAGATTTTTATAACACGTGAATGATTCAAAAAAGATTGCTATGTTACTTGCTTACAAATTACTTAAGAAAGAATAAGGAAATCTGAAAGATAAGTAACATTGTAAATGAAGTATTTGATATGGAAACCTTACTTTCAAGGAGTAAATAAAATTGAAAATGTCAATACAAAATTAGTAAGCAAGAAAAGCAAATGAAGAACTCATAAGTTTTATAGTGGTTCGACACTAACGGGCCTACGTCCACTCCCGAGTCCTCCTTCTTGAGGCACACCGACATCTACTACCGATCTTCTTTAGGTGAAGACCAAACCCTTACACTTTACTTACAAGGAAGACAAGATTATAACTTTTTGATCACTCTCTTACCTCTTTCCTTTTTATTATAATCCACATAAGTTTTTCACAGAATTTTATCCCCCAAATTATTGTATGGAATGCAAGAAAACTTGGGGTATTTATAGACCCCAAATGACTTCAAAAATTGGAGTCAAAAATTAAACTCACATGAAAAATCAAGGTACGGGCTGTTCACCCACCGACCTATGCGGGTCAACCACCAAAAGTGCCCAGATTCCTGGATACGGGCGGTTCAGCCGCTAATAGTCACCTAAAATCCTGGGCAGCACCGATTTAACTATCGCTCACTGATGGTTTACTCGTCGGAATCTCTGAAAAAGTAGCTCCCTCTATTTTTCGAATTTCGGCTTGAACATGATGTTGACCAATTCTTTGGTCAACTGATTGAGCTCAACCAAACCCTCATAGTGGACCTGATTGCCTCTTTAAGTTGATTTAGATTCCTTTAAAATCACACTCATTTATGACTCAATCTTCACCTACGACTTAAAGATTACAATCAATACATGACCATCAAGCTTATGACCTTACTCCCGTAATCTGGCAACCTCCGAAAACTCCAATAGTGAGTCTCACGGTCTTCATCTACCGATCTCCTGGTATATTCTTAGTGATCTTCCCGATATCTTCGATGAAGTCCTAACGAACGTCTGGCGAGCTCCCACCGTATCGTCCAATCCTTGGCCCGATGCCTAAGCTTGATCCTGGGTCCATGTCTGATCTGTAACTTCTTTTTTCGTCATGGTTAAACCTATATGATGCTAACTACGACTTCATTAATTACAATCATAATGGCCAACACATCCACTTCAAGACATTCATAACTCTCGACAAGTCTTTTGGCTACCTCTGAAAATCTTTCGACGAGTTTTGGTCTTCTTCCGGTGAACTCTCTTGCGCCATCCTGACAAACTCTCGATACCCTCGGTGAGCTCCCAATGCACTCATGGTGAGTTCCCAACCGCATCGTCTGAACCTCGGCCCGATGTATGAAATTGACTTTGGCCAAACTCTGATTGTCATATTCTCTTTGTCGTAGTTAATCATGCATCAATCAACTCTAACAACATATGTTAGATCAATAACCCATCAATTGATTTCATCATGAAAATATGGGATTTAACAAGTTATGGTTCGGGTGAGTCCAATCGAGTAAGTTATGAGTTGCTTGGAGTTGGTTTTTATTTTTGGTTAGGATAGAGTTAGTTATTATTTTAAGTTAGGAGTTTCTATCAGTTAGTTAAGAGTCCAAGTTTTGTAGACTCTGAGTCCAAGCCTAAAGGGACTCTTGGCAGAGTGCTATAAATAGTGTTGTAAACTTTTTTATGAGGAATCAATGAACAAATCCAGTTTTAGCCAAAAGGCAAAACCCTAGGAGGCAGATCCCCCTCGAAGTAATCTAGGTGGCCCGATCCCCTCGAAGAGATCGATTCTCCCCCTTTTCTACCTTCTTTCTCTACAATAGAACCATAGGGTTCTATCAATTGGTATCAAAGCCATGTTCCTTAGCACTTCTGTTGCTACCATTCATCGTCGTCGTCATCCTCATCACCTCTTCTCATCTCCATGCTGCACTGCAATCTCACCATCATCGTCATCACAGTAATCATCTTGCTGTAGTAGCCAAAAAAAAAAAAAAACAAACAAAAAGAAAAAAGAAGAAAGAGAGAAGAAGAGCACTGCTGCCACGCTGCTCTTCTCTTCCTCCTTTCCTGACGCAGCAGCCGCACGCCCTTTGTCACTTCCAACTGGCCTTTTTCACCATTGCCTTGCTCTCCTCCCACCTACCTGCCACTGTACCTAGTGCCCTCTTCCTTGCCGCACTAACGTGCTACCTCTTCTGCCTCTCCTTCAGCCCTATTGTTGTTGTCTTTTTCCTCTCGAGCCCATCGCCGATGCCCCTACTACTCCTTTGCTCGCTACCCTCGCTGCAGCCCTTCTTATTGTCGCAGTAACCACTGCCCCTCTCTGTTAGCCACCTTTGTCGCACCTACTACTGCCACCGGCTAACCCTCTTCATTTCCTCGCCCTGTCGCCTATGACACTCGTCGCTACCTTCCTCTTCTTTCCTCTGCAGCAGTCGTGCTCGCCTCAACCTCTTCCCGTTGCCCTTGCCGCCTCTGTCATCACTACTCCTTCCTTGCAATCACATCTTTGTTGGCGATTTCATCTCCCCTGCATCCTCCTCTGCTGCCATCAACAACGCCTCATTCAGCCGCGCCTACTGCCTTTCCCCATCGGTCGTTGCAATCCCTCCTTAGCCGTTACTCCACCCTCTTGCCACTACTACCCTCTTCCTTCCCTTGCTCTTTGCAGTAATTTTCCAACGCCATTAGTACCGGCCACAACCTCTACCATGCTTCCTTCTTTTCGTTGCAATCCTCCCCTGCCACTGTTGCCTAGTCGTGTCGACACCTCCTCAACAGTTGCTGCAGCCCTTATAGCTCTACTAGTCACTTTGCTCCTTCGCTATCACTGCCGCAGATGCACATCCCCCACTGATCTATTGTAGCAATCAACATTACCTTCAGCAGACCACAATAGTGATCTACTTGCTACCTGCATGTCGCTGCCCACAGCCTCGACAGCAGCGATCCCTTGCTACCACAAGCGCTCACTTCCTTGCAGCCACATCGAATGGGACATTGTTGATGTCATTGACCTAACATTGATACAAGAACTAAAGATTAAAGATCTGCACTCTTAGGTGGTGATTAATAACTCAATGGAAGTAAGATTTGAAGCCTTCGAAGTGCGAATGAAAGAAAGATTGCAATAACTCTTCAGTGAATTTAGAATAAGTTTATTATATAGCCCCAATAAGTCTTAACGTAGTTCTAATCTCAAGGGAAGCCGATATGAAAAATGTGAGCATGGGCAAGACATAGGGTACCCACATATAGAGTTTCCTATATGGGAAAATAGAGACCCAATAAGTTGAATCTCATGCACTGAAAAGTTTTTTCATTTTCACAGGACTCTAAAGGAATCTATGATGGAGATAGCTTCCATTCAACTCAAAGGTGATACAATCCAATGGTATAATTTGTACGAGACCTATCACGGAGTCCTTCAGATAAAAATGGTTCTTCAGAAGACTACAATGACAATTACACAAGAAGACCAAACCATTACTTACACCAAGTGGAGACCCTACTTAATCAATCAGAGAGTTGTGATGTGTGATAAATATTGAAGTGCTCCCGAAATCTAATACTGCTCAGCCTTGAGGATGAGGCTAATTTGAAGTAGGTGAGTATATTAGGACTCTAGCCAAGTCGGGTCTATCTATTCGTAACTAATTCGAGCTGAGTCATGTTAGTCTGTTTAGTTGGAGTCAGTTATGAGTCGGGTGAGCTCAATCGAGTAAGTTATAAGTTGGTTTTTATTTTCGATTAGGATGGAGTTAGTTATTATTAATAGTTAGGAGTTTCTATCATTTAGTTAAGAGTCCAATCTTATTAGACTTTGAGTCCAAGCCTAGAGGGACTCTTGGCAGAGCCTTATAAATAATGTTGTAAACTTTCTTATGAGGATTCAATGAAGAAATCTAGTTTTAGCCAAAAAGCAAACTCTATGAGGCAGATCCCCTTGAAGTGATCTAGGAGGCTCGATCCCCTCGAAGGGATCTAGTTTTAGCCAAAAAGCAAACTCTACCTTCTTCCTCTATGATAGAACCTTAGGGTTCTATTAGATGTTCACCATGGAAGCCTCTGGGGCCTGATGATAATGGAAGTAGTGCTCTACACGCGAAAGCCATCCCATTAAGTCTCCATCTTCCCATCGAGGGAAGTCAACCCTCATGCGTGTAGATACTGGATTCGTCACGTGTTCTTCTTTCTCTGGAGGGTTCTCTTTACAATATGGACTCTCGCCTTGCTACGATCTCGTCGGGCTCAGTGATTGTCTTAATTTAAATTCTGCGAAGAAAGTATACAGTTTGTTCTCCATGCGCGTCTCAAAAGCCTCCAACTTAGCATCAATCAAATCCTCTGATGCTATAGCGTATGTCTCCAGATCTGAGATATTATGATTCTTCTTCTATTGACGAGTTAAGGGCATAGGTCGGTGGAGAGATTGGTGGCCATAGAAGATAAGGATCGATCATGGAAGGCTGTAGTAGACTATTGTTTGGGCTGTTGTTTGTGCTACTGTTTAGGTTGACTGTAGAGATTAAAGGTGGGCTACGATGGCTGCGTCTTAAGGCTAAAGGGATGCCTTAGGGTTGATATGGGTAGTAGTAAGAATCTCAATAAGGATCATATATTATTGCAGCAAAAGACACCAAAAGGTAGTGCTATAGAATTCTGCATTAATAGGCTACTGCTGGAGGTGTAGTTGATGCTGGCGGTTTGAGGCTACTGTAGAAGCTATAAGAGGGTTTGGTGGCAGTGGTTTAAGGATAGGAAGATGGGTTATGGTTGTTGTGGGTGGCAGCAACCGATTTGGTAGGGATTAGTGGCCGAAAGAGAGATAGGTCAAGGTTGTAGTTAAGGGTTGATAGCTTACGGTTTAGGTTACTGTCAGTGCTACAGTTTGAGGGTATGGTGATGGCTGTAAAGGGTTTTGGTGGCAGTGGTTAGAGGCTAGGAATGATGGTTTAGGCTTGCTATGGGGGAAGCAACCGGCTCGATGTGGCTGCGGCAAGAAGTGCCAAAAGATATTGCCATAGAATTCTTCGTCGAGAACAATAGTTTGTGACAAAAAGATTCTAGAAGTATATGGGTGATTTCAACAGTAAGAAATCGATGAGAATAGTAGCAAGATAGATAAGAATAGTGATAGCAATATGGCAGCAACAAATTTGGCAGAGATTAGTTGTGTATGCAACAAGAAACACTGAAAAGTATAACAATAGATTTTTTTTTCAGAAGACGTCAGTTTTACGACGGAAGTTCCAACAATATTAAAGTAGTATTTTGAGGAATATAGCAGCACACAATCAACAAGTATAGTAGCAATATAGATGACAGCAATATGGTGGCAAATATGGTAGTAAGATCGAATGCGACAGATATAGCAACATAATTTTACATCGAAAAATAGCAGTTTAGCGAAAAGTTTTCAATAGTTACATCAAAGATTTAAAGAAGAATTCAGTAAGAATCCACTGGTAAGGAAAGTCAAGTCGACGTAAGATATGAAGATGAATATGACAATAAGATATTGGTAGAAAGATCAGAGAATATGATAGCAAATATGCGGTTAGAATTTTGTAGTGCAACTTTCATCATAAAGATGATAACTTTGTGATGATAAGTTTTTGCAGTGAGATAGATGTACTATTTTTTTGTTTTCAAATAATTAAATTACAACAATAGTAAGGTAGATACCAGAACCTAATGTAATTTTGATGGAGGCTGCAGATAATGTTTCTACAGTAGGGTTGCTATGAGGGAAGCAACCGATTTGGTGTGGTTGTGGCAAGAAGTGCCAAAAGATATTGCCATAGAATTCTTCGTCAAGAACAACAGTTTGCGACAAAAAGATTCTAGAAGTATATGGATGATTTCAACAGCAAGAAATCGATGAGAATAGTAGCAAGATAGATAAGAATAGTGATAGCAATATGGCAGCAACAAATTTGGCATAGATTAGTTGTGTATGCAACAAGAAACACTGAAAAGTATAACAATAGATTTTTTTTTCAAAAGACAACAGTTTTACGACTGAAGTTCCAGCAATATTAAAGTAGTATTTTGAGGAATATAGCAGCACACAATCAACAAGTATAGTAGCAATATAGATGATAGCGATATGGTGGCAAATATGGCAGTAAGATCGGATGCGGCAGATACGACAACATAATTTTACGTCGAAGAATAGCAGTTTGACGAAAAATTTTCAATAGTTACGTTAAAGATTTAAAGAAGAATTCAGTGAGAATCCACTGGTAAGGAAAGTCAAGTCGACATAAGATACGAAGATGAATATGACAACAAGATATCGATAGAAAGATCAGAGATATGATAACAAATATGTGGTTAGAATTTTGTAGTGCAACTTTCATCATAAAGATGATAACTTTGTGATGATAAGTTTTTGCAGTGAGATAGATGTACTATTTTTTTGTTTTTAGATAATTAAATTACAACAATAGTAAGGTAGATACCAGAACCTAATGTAATTTTGATGGAGGCTGCAGATAATGTTTCTACAGTAGGGTTGCTATGAGGGAAGCAACCGGTTTGGTGTGGCTGTGGCAAGAAGTGCCAAAAGATATTGCCATAGAATTCTTCGTCAAGAACAACAGTTTGCGACAAAAAGATTCTAGAAGTATATGGATGATTTCAACAGCAAGAAATCGATGAGAATAGTAGCAAGATAGATAAGAATAGTGATAGCAATATGACAGCAACAAATTTGGCATAGATTAGTTGTGTATGCAACAAGAAACACTGAAAAGTATAACAATATATTTTTTTTCAAAAGACAACAGTTTTACGATTGAAGTTCCAGCAATATTAAAGTAGTATTTTGAGGAATATAGCAGCACACAATCAACAAGTATAGTAGCAATATAGATGATAGCGATATGGTGGCAAATATGGCAGTAAGATCGGATGCGGCAGATACGACAACATAATTTTACGTCGAAGAATAGCAGTTTGACGAAAAATTTTCAATAGTTACGTTAAAGATTTAAAGAAGAATTCAGTGAGAATCCACTGGTAAGGAAAGTCAAGTTGACATAAGATACGAAGATGAATATGACAACAAGATATCGATAGAAAGATCAGAGATATGATAGCAAATATGTGGTTAGAATTTTGTAGTGCAACTTTCATCATAAAGATGATAACTTTGTGATGATAAGTTTTTGCAGTGAGATAGATGTACTATTTTTTTGTTTTTAGATAATTAAATTACAACAATAGTAAGGTAGATACCAGAACCTAATATAATTTTGATGGAGGCTGCAGATAATGTTTCTACAGTAGGGTTGCTATGGGGGAAGCAACCGGTTTGGTGTGGCTGCGACAAGAAGTGCCAGAAAATGTTGTTGTAGAATTCTTCGTCGAGAACAATAGTTTTGTAACAAAAAGATTCTAGAAGTATATGGATGATTTCGACAGTAAGAAACCAATGAGAATGGTAGCAAGATAGATAAAAATAGTGATAGCAATATGGCAGCAACAAATTCGATAGAGATTAGCTATGTATGCAATAAGAAACACCGAAAAATATGACAATATATATTTTTTTCAAAAGACAATAGTTTTACAAGGAAAGTTCCAACAATATTATAGTAGTATTTTGAGGAATATGATAGCACAAAATCAACAAGTATAGTAGCAATATAGATGATAGCGATATGGTGGGCAAATATGACAACAAGATCAAATACGACAAATGCAGCAGCATAACTTTATATCGAAAAATAGCAGTTTGACGAAAAGTTTTCAATAGTTACGTCAAAGATTTAAAGAAGAATTCAGTGAGAATCTGCTGGTAAGGAAAGTCAAGTCGACGTAAGATACGAAGATGAATATGGCAACAAGATATCGGTAGAAAGATCAGAGATATGATAGCAAATATGCGGTTAGAATTTTGTAGTGCAACTTTCATCATAAAGATGATAACTTTGTGATGATAAGTTTTTGTAGTGAGATAGATGTACTATTTTTTTGTTTTCAGATAAGTAAATCGCAACAGTAGTAAGCTAGAGATAATGTTTCTAAAGTAGTGGTGATGACGGTGGAATCAGTGATTATCATAGTAATTGTGAGAATTACTTGAGAGGTGGTGGATAGCTGGATGAAGATAGTGACGGTTGTGGAAGGATAGCGAGATGCCAATAACGTTGCTCTAATACCAAGTGTTATAACCTCGTAGGATTCTAAGCTTGGATTGACCTCTGTAAGGGATCAGCCCTCCTTGGAACTTTATAGGGGTTCCTCCCTTCTTAGTAGTTAGCCACAATGGCTGAAAAAGATGTCTTAAATACTTGAAAAAATAATTGTGGCTACATGTTTTTTATAGGGCCTCAAAACCCTAATTCCTAGTAAGACTCGTACTCCAAGCAAACCAAGACTCTAACTTCTAATAGAACTCAATACTTCAAGTAAACTAAGACTCTAACACCTAATCAAACTTCTACTCCAAGTGAAACACTCTCGTCTCAAATTGTAGCTGCCTTCTTTCAGCCTAGCTGACTTCCCCTCATTAAGGTGGGTGCCTAATTGGGTTGATTACAAGCTTAACTTGTTGACTCTAACCTGAATCCAACTCCAACTCATAATCAGACTTATGTTCAGTCGAATCCTATCTCTAATAGGATTTAGACTGATTTATTATAATGAACTCAAATCTACTCCTAACTAACCTAATATTAGGTCTAGACTGGTCAACAAGGTCCAATCTAAGGACTCGACTCAATCGACTAGGACCTAACTCAAATAAAATCGTAACATGCATCCACTCTATATTAAAAAAAAATTATTTGACATAACCAAGATATACTCTTAACATGTGATACGTTCATTTTACACACACACAGAAAAAAGCGTCATCTTTGTCTTTGATATATCTACTTATGACAAGAAGACATATGAAAGACGATATTTTTGAGGGAGCCCGACCTAAACTTCAATGTAACTACTTATGACAAGAAATGTCATATATCTACTTATGACAAGAAGGCATATGAAGCACAATGTAACTATTGTGTTGCTTTGTACGTGGCACATCTGCCCATCACAAAATAATAGCATTTGAATCATGTAATGCGACCAAATATCTATTTGCATACAATGCATTCGCGTGGGACAAAAAAAAACATTATATTACACACCCTATGCAGCCAAAGGGTTCATCTTTTACAAGATGCATTCGCTTATGTTTCTTAATACGAACAAAAGCAATGGAGATTAAAATATAAAAATAGAGATAAGCCCTTACCTTAAAGCACAATAGAGGAAGAACAAATGATATGACTAATATTTTTGATAAATTGAGATGCAACACGAGGAATCTAACATGTCATGCTAGCTCTAGACACAACACAAAACTACTAGACATGCTAATATAGTAACTAAGAGAAATATATTGTTATTAAATCAATAGTTACAAAAAAATAATATTTTATAGGATAACCTTACTAGGTATGTCATCACTCTCAACTCATTTGACTAGATTCAAGCTCTTAAACTACTTACACATTTTTCCACTTATAATTGTTTTTATCATCGGGAGTCTTATCAAATGCACCTTCAATGTAATAACTCTGTAGGATTGAATTAAAAAAAAAAAAAAAGTGAGATATAAGACTTGATATCAGACATGAGTATTTTGAGTCCTCTCAAGAGAAAGTCTCACTTGTCTACCTACGACTCTCACATTACATCCTCTCTCTGGAAGCATCCTTCTTCTTCTTTTTTTTTTTTTCAAACATGATAACACTCGAAAAATAATCAAATCCTATCATATTAATTTCATCATATCAACTAGTCAAGTTAATGACTAAAATTTTTATATCTTATCATGTTAAATTCTTTCATAAATTATCTCGACATGCATGACAAGGGTTTATTTTTATCCTTGTAGACCTCCTCTTACCATGGCGTTGCCTTGGGAATACAAAGATCCAATAGATTGTTTGAAGATGAATTCATCCGTCGTCCTATGGTCAAGTTTAGTAGCAAGTCTTCTCTTCATCCATTATTTGTCTTCATCCACTATTTGTGTTTAAGATAGGCTATTGTGTAGACCCGATCCAAAATGATGGAGATTTTTTGTGTAGAAGCAAATTAATTAGGTTCAACAAGTTATGGTGAACAAGAAGAACTTATTTTGGATGCTTAACTCGGGTTCTCTAATTCATGTGAAGCTAGCTAGCTTAAGAGTGTTATACTCTAAATATTAAGATGTGTTACGATTCAATTTAGTCTCATACATATTATTATATATAAGGTTAGAGTTAAGTATTCTGGATAGTCTAAATTAATGTAAAAGGTTCGCTGACTTGGTTATTACAAATAAATGATGTCAAACTAAGACTACTGACCTGATTAAGGTTAAAACAACTCTTTGATTGCAAGAAGTCATAACACCATTTATGTGAACCCAAAAAGGAAGTAATGATCACTGCTTCTTTCTAAAGTGCACTCCACCATCATTAGGACAGCTTTATTGCTTAGCTTCATGTCTGCTTCCTTATCATTAAAGGCTGTGCTGTTCCCTTCATCACCTGTGGATGTCCAATTTGAGTCCTTCCTCATCATTGTCTCTATTGATCGACCAACTCCATATCATTCATTAGCCATTGCTACAATTCTATTTTCTCATAATATAATCTAATGCTTCTAATACACAGAAGAAGCAATCATGATCTGTTGTCTAAATGTTCTTAAGCTTTGGCTATCCTCGAACCTTTTCTCCTCAATGCATATATCGGACTTAGCGAATACATTACTATTATCTCGGGCTTAAATAGTTTAGCTTGATGATTCAGATTTAACATGTTAATGGATCGGTTATCTTGACATTATAACATCATCATCTTGAGCAGGTATCATTATAAAATTTAAAGTTGGATTGGTATGTATCTAAACTTGGATCCATCTAAGATTTTAGGTTTATGTCCTCACCTAAAAATAGAGATCCAATAGTATCAACAGAATACTTTAGCACAGAGTAAATTAGTCCACATATCATTTTTTTTAATCTTTTCACGAAATAATCAAATAAATTATTTACTTTGATTTAACAGTGGTGTGTCTAACCATTCTATAATTCTTTTCTTGTCCTCACACAATCTTCTTCTTTATTTCTCCTAATATATTCACATAATATATTCTTTGTTTGTTTTGCTCTATTATTAGGATCATGTGTTGTTGATCATGTCATAGAAAATAATAATGCAAGTTTTCACTTCATATATGTCCATCTTATATTTCTATCCAATCTAGGCCCAATCTCTTGCATAAATCTAAGTTAGATCTGGAGAGAGAGAGAGAGAGAGAGAGAGGGAGAGAGAGATGTGTTTTGGATGAGACCAAACCCCACCAAGTACTACTATTATGCCTACAAAATTGTAATCATAAAATGAGTGTCATGTCTAATGTTCACCCCACATCTTCCTCAAACAATGGGTTGGTGAGAGAAGAAGAAGAAGAAGAAGAAGAAGAAGAAGAAGAAGAAGAAGAAGAAGAAGAAGAAGGGATGGAGATGTCACCACGTTGCTTGCTAATGCACCAACATTTGGTGGAATCAAAGATGACTAAAGCATTTTGATATATGCTTGGGGAAGAAGGTCAAAAGGTAAACTCTATAGTGCCAACTCCTACTACATGCTTTCCACAAAGCCGAGGAGGGGAACGCATGTTATGGCCATCATTACGACGCTAAAGCCAAAAAAAAAGAAAAAAAGAGAGCCTTCCCCTCCCAAAGCTCCTCCCCTCCCCTCCTCTTTTAATCCATTGATTGGGGTTGTGAGTTCCCCTTCAATTTTGGATTGATCGATGAATATTAATTTTGTAGGGTTGACTCTAAACCCATTTTAATGTCATTAGAATGCTGTGACATTAATACTTGTTTCGATCAACCTCAATTATCACCACAAATTGAAGCTTTAGATTATGATCATTATTTTTCAGATCAATTTTAGCTAAGAGTTTACCAAGCGCTTATCACATCAACTTCCAAAAATAATAATAATAATAAATTATTTAACATGCTACACAAATATATCATTCAAAATAAATATTTTCTCATTAAATTGATTATTACAAAAACCATATTACCTAAAAGACTCTTTTATTTTTCAAGTGCATTTTCATTCAGGATTTACTGTACTAAAATTAAAAAATATCTTTAAGAGTATTTTTTTTTCATCCCTAATCAACAAATCGAAATGAGCATATTTTTTTTCTTTTGGAAAAAAAAAAAATCTTGCTCGATCAAGTTTTGCACCACCTTAAAAAAAAAAAAAATTTTTTTTCTCGCTTCTTCTAAATATCTTCAGAGTATGTAGCATTTGCTTTCGCATACTTGTGAACACTTTCGCTTGCATTCAATTAAATGATGTATACAAATCTAACTCTAAATAATAAATAATCTCAAAATGAAAAGAAAAAAAAAAACCGTAGGAATCTTGACCGATTGCCAATGCACATCCAAATGAGATAACTCCTTATGTTATCAATATTGATTCATCTATTAATTTTAATTAGGAAAACAACACCACAATTTCTTGATTGGGGGTTATGCTCGAGCACTAACGAGAGAGAACATTTTAGAGGGGCAGTGAGGTCATTTCACGCACGTTGGTGCCGTTGGGGACGCTGCCAAAACTCCTCGGCGTCCAACGTTTGGAAAGCGCTTCGGTGCCGTCCGAGACTAAATGAGCCGTCGCATTGCACGATATTAACGGAAGTGCCATCTTTGAGCCAAAGCCTGCAGTGTGGGCTGGCACTCGTTTGTAATATTCTCCAAAGACGACGGCTTTTACCTTTCTTGCGGTCTTTTATTCCTTGGGAGAGGGAGGGTGGCGGAGAGCGTGGTGTCGACTCGACTGGGTCCGCAAGTTTGAATCTTGGGCAGAGCAAGACCCTGATTTCTCGCTTGGAAGGCAGGCGCTTCGAATCCCCGAAGGTCCGCGGCCGGTCGAGATTGAGGTCAGGGCTCGGGTCTTCGATTCGAACGACCTCCGTTTTTCCGCTTTTTTTCCTCGTGTGCGCTTGCTTTCTCCGAAGAGGAGTCGGTTTCAGGTTCCGATTGATTCTCTCGGATACTGTTTTTCCGTCTTGATTCTTACCCGAAATTTTGATTTTTTTTTTTTTGTGAAAAAAAATGCGTTTTTGACTCCGGAATCGCTCTTTATGGTGCTAGATTGGGGAATCTTGGATTCCGGTGTGTTGCTTTTCCGTGGTTTTGGAGGGGCTTCTTGATTGGGTTGTCGGCTAATGCAATGGCTCCTATGGTCGTTCGGAGCTCGCTGGAGATAATGCTGGATGCCATCAGGCAGAGGGATGAGCGGCCCAAGGATCTGCCACCTGCTTTGCCTGTCCGGCCAACCTCGAGGGGGCGGCTGCCCACTTCGAAAAGGTCGTTACCTGTGAATCTTAAGCTTGACAGTAGTGCAGCCAGAAGCCTGTTGACCAAATCCATGAACTGGGAAGACAAGAAAGAGGAGCAGACACTACGGAGTGGTATCAATGTGGTGCTCAAAAACGACGTTTTTGGAAGCAAGATCATTTCAGATGTGGAGCAACTGGTAGAATCTGCATACATTATGATGCCAAACCTGGTAAGCTACGAGGAAAGAGTTCAGGTTGCTGATGGCACAGATTTGCCACCACTAGTTGCGACAAATAATGGTGTAGGCTGCGATGGTATCGTCAAATATGCCATGAACCAGGTAATCACTGTTGCTTCTTTATACTGTTATGTGCACATATTACCAATGAGTCAATTATATTGGCATGAGTAGTGCGCAATATAATATAGAAGATGTTATGTATTTTGTGTTTTTGCATTTTACTGCTAAAATATGCTGTCTCATAAAAAGATGTAGGATCATTGTAAGAAATATTACAGAAATAGGAGAAACTATTGAGTTTGTTTCAACTATCAGAAATAGGAGAACCAGGTAAGATGTTATCTATTTTTGTGTTTTTGCATTTTACTGCTAAATATGCTGTCTCACAAAAAGATGTAGGAGCATTGTAAGAAATATAACAGAAATAGGACAAACTATTGAGTTTCTTTCAACTATCAGAAATAGGAGAACCAGGTAAGATGTTATATATTTTGTGTTTTTGCATTTTACTGCTAATATGCTGTCTTATAAAAAGATGTAGGAGCATTGTAAGAAATATAACAGAAATAAGAGAAACTATTGAGTTTGTTTCAACTAACATTTCTAGTGATCATTTTTGCCAATTTGTTTTCAATACTTTTCTAATAATTGCCTGTCTCATCGGTTTATGCGGACCTAAGTTAATTACCTGTCAGTGTATTGAGCTTGCTTGAACTTGGATGAGAAAATATTATACATCATTGGCAAGCAATCATCCATAACAATCAGTTTAACATATTATCTCTCAGGTCCTTTTATCTTCTGTCATTACAAGATGTCTTTTGCTTTCGGCTTGATCTCGTATATAATTGCCACAGGTTGCTGGATTAGGAGATGCTGGAAATCAAACATTGCAGGGAATCCTGTGGGTTCAGAAGAACTACCGTGGTGTTCGGGCTCGTTCTAGCTATCAACAGCTGAAGAAGGGAGCAACTACACTGCAATCATGTACGTGCATAGTATAGAAAAACTCTGCAATTTGCTTCTCTGAAGCTCATATATCTGTAAGCAAACTTTATATCATACTAGATAATCTAGCAGCCTAACAATGGGGCAATATTATATTTGCCCTCGTCTCAATTGGTGCTTTTATCTGGTTAAATGGATCTTAGAGTAATCCTAAATGCTTTTATCTTCTTTTATCAAAAACAGAAACCATTTTCTTTTCTAGGGAGAGGTTCCACTGATCCTAAATGTTTTTATTGGAAATGTGTGTTAAAAACAGTTGTAAGAGGTGAAAGAGCAAGGCATGATTTTGAATTCTTGATGAAGAGATGGAGAGCAGCTGTTTTTATCCAAAAGCATGTGAGGCTGTGGCTTGCTAGAACTGTGTTAAAAAATCAGCAGAAGGATATCATCTTTTTGCAGTCCGGTAACATATTCATACATTTCAAGTGCGCTTTTTAAGCTTTTGGGTATTTGCTCTGATTATGAATTTTCACTCTTCTGCAGTTATTCGTGGTTGTCTGGCCAGGAAGCGTTTTACGGTCTTAAAGAAAGTGGAGGCGTCAAAGGTCGTTCATGCTAAGGTACTTCATTCCAGTTTCATGGTCTAATACTGATGGCTAAGGATGATGTTGTGTATCCAAATGTGAAGTTGAATGGGTTTTCATGGTTGTTTCAAGAAATCCATCCATTTAGTATCACCTGCAGGTGACATAATCTGAAGGCTTTGTTTGTTTTTGTTTTCCCTCGTTCTCCATAGAGATTATTCATCTTCTGGTTTGTCGGGCTGGGTTTTCCGCTTAAGATGAAAACATTATTTCAAATTACTCGTGTAAACGATGAAGCTATTCAGCGCCGCAAATATCTTGATGCAAACTTTCATATTTTTTGCAAATGGCAAATGTCCTTAATGTCCTTTTTTGAACTATAGGCCGCTGTAGCATTGTTTCTTTAGATCCAATTAAGCAGTTGACTATGATCAAGATTTAGAGATTGCAACTTATATATGCATATTTGCGCTCCTTGTTAAAAGGGTTGGAGTTTTTGTCTTGCAGGACACCAACAACAATGAGCATCCTCAGATTCACCGCTCTATTCTGGCCGAACTTAAGAGTCAGATGCGCAAGGCAGAAGCAGCACTGAGAGAGAAAGAAGAGGAGAATGCTGTTTTGAAGCAGCAGCTTCAGGAATATGAGACAAGGTGGTCAGAGTATGAGTTGAAAATGAAGTCTATGGAAGAAACCTGGCAGAAACAACTGACTGCTTTGCAGGTAAATTTCCAACTTGGTTATGATATTTTAGAACCATTGTGCAGTCTGTGGCTAGTGAAGAAATTGTATGACATGAAGGTTCTAAACTAACATTTCCTAGACTAGACAATTATGCACAATTATTTTGATTGTCTGTTTGACATAGGTACATATCATAAGAATCCATGATATCATAAAAAAGGTCAAGTAGGCATATTGATAATTCCATTCTCATAGGTATAACATTTTTTCGATATCGAAAGCAACAGTGTTAAGTTTCATTCTCTCAAAAACATGTCTGTATTTTTGGACACATCAGCTGAAACGATCATTGGTTTACTGCAGATGAGTTTTACTGCTGGAAGAAAGAGCATTGTTCCTGAAGAAATGACAAAACAGTCTGGATGGCCAGATGCATCACAAACTAATCGCTGCTATGAAGCTGAAGATGATGAATCTGTTGGTGCTCAAACACCAGAAGGCACACTAGCAAAACTGCCTAATGCATCTGATGCCATGCAAGTAAGAAACAATGATACCGCACGTAATGCAGTTATCCAACTTATGAAGGAGTTTGATCAGCAAAGGCAAGTTTTCGATACTGATGCTGGCCTACTCATTGAGGTGAAATCAGGAGACATAAACCCTTATGAAGAGCTCCGAAATCTTAAATCTCATTTTGCTTCATGGAAGAAGGATTACAAGATGCGACTAAAGGATACAAAGACAGCATTACTAAAGCTTGTCAATCCTGAAAAAAGAACATACAAAAGATGGTGGTGCACCTCCGTAACTGCAAGATGATACAGATGATGTGCACCAAGCAGTTCTTCCTGGGCATCATAATTGCAGTTATGCAGATGGGCTTTCTAACTGCAAATTTGAAGACTTATGGTAGTCCGACCAGAACCTCTTAATGGTCTCTCTTGTTTGCATCCGAGGAAAGGCATTTGGTTGTGCCTCTTCTTCATTTGATGTCTTCATAATATCATCATCATCATCCATGTGTACAATGCATATATTGTCTTTTGTATTTTTCCATGTTGTTTAGGAAGAGATCACTCCTGCAGTGAAAATGAAAAATCATAAGGGTGATAGTAATAGATGTAGAAAAAACACAATGTATCGTCATACATTGTGCAGTTGTACCTTGTAACCTTCTCATTTTCTTAATGAAGTTTGATTTCTTGTCTTTATTAATCTAGAAGTTGGATCTGAAAAGACCAAACTAAACAAAGTCCAGTCATCTTTTACATATCTCCCATTTTCTATAAAATCTTTACTTATTTGTAACAATTCTTAGTTTTATGCATGCAACTGGTGTCAATAATTTTCCACATGCCCTCAACAGAACTTTTCGCCCACAACTTAGCAAACTTTGCAAGGAAACACTCCGCTAATATTTTTCGGAGCAGCAATCAGCCTCCTACCCTTCTGTATGAACACCAATTAACATAATCTTAACTTCTTTTTACAAAAACGAATATGCCTGAGGCTTTGGTTTGGGCAGCTGCAATTATATTCTCATAAATAAAAACCTAAGCTACTTATCTAATAAATTTATTGAAAACATGAAAAGCATCAGCTCGAGTTAATCAATGAAACAGAAATGAGAAAAAAGATCAACCAGAAAGACGACATACCAGCACCTGAAGCCATCCACATGTACACTTTGTTGGATTACAGGTAAGTTAGAAAGATGTGAAGTCGAGAGAACACCTGCCAAAACTCAATACCAGTATTTGCTTCCAGCAATCGCCTTGATTAGCATATAAAATTTCTAAAGCTATTTAGGTCAGAGAGTCTCATTGTTTTCAGTGAGATATATCCACCGTATAGTCTTCCTTGACTGCTCTCACTGCAAAAATGATGCCACTGGATCAGATGAAGCATGATCCACCTGCAGGAGACTTGCCATTGCATTATAAGGACATATAATAGTCTGTTAACAAGCAATTTGTGAGGCAATAGACCTACATGAGCCTTGCCACGTACGAAGAACGAGAAAATCTTGAAAGGAGAACCATTTAGAACGCTAAAAGCTTCAGCTAGCTACAACATTGAAGAGTTAACAAGGAGGAAGTGCTTTTTACTTCCCTAATCAGATAGTAACAAAATGAGTTGATTCAAACAGAGCTTGTCTGAGAACGAACATGTAGGATGAAGCATGATTTCATTTGTGTCACCAATTTCAACTGTAGATAAAATTTCGATACTCCCGGTAACACCACTGTGGATTTCACTGCTACTACGAAATGCCATGGTGCTAGATTTTTAAGGATATGGACTCATTAGGCTTGCTCTGAGGCAAAATACATAATCAGTATCCAAATAGGTTACAAACTCAATCCATGAAACCATATCTTGAAGACCTCAAAGTTGTCCTCCAAGACTTCAGAAGACCTTGATTTCCAGTCAAAAAATTTGGTCCTCTCCACCAGCAACAATTTTCAGTATTGCAAAAAAGGAAAGTTTCAAAGATCTTTATCTATCTCCAGCCAACTTTGACCAATGCCTTTGGAGACACCCCTTGCTTTCATCAAATCCCTTACTTCACTGACACCTTGCCATTTCTCAGCAGCCGCAAAAGTGTTGGACAAAGCAATATAAGCCCCTGACCTTCCATTTTGACTCAGCTTAAAAACCTCTTTTGCTGCAGCATCTGCCATCTCCAAATCTCCATGAAGTCTGGATGCTCCTAGCAAAGCTGTCCACACATCAGAATTTGGCTTCTCAGGAATCTGCTGGATGAAGTTATATGCTTCACTTAAATTTCCATGGCGGCCCAGTAGATCTACCATGCACGCATAGTGTTCCATCCTTGGTTTAAGTTTATAATCCCTTTCCATGCTCTCAAATATCTTTTGACCACTTGACACCAATCCAGCATGCCCGCAAGCTGATAAAACACTTAAGAAGGTGGCATAATTGGGCCTAACATTTTCGCTTTTCATTTCATAGAAAAGATTAAGAGCCTCATTTGGAATTCCATTCTTTCCGTACCCATCAATTATTGATGTCCAGGTAAAGACATTCCTCTCTGGCATGTGGTCAAACATCTTCCTAGCATCCTCGACTTCTCCACATTTTGAATACATATCTAAGAGTGCACTCCCACATTTTACATGAGAAAAGATTTCCATCTTCATCATTTGGCCATGTATCTGTTGTCCAACATCCAGAGCTGACAAGAGAGAGCAACCTCCGATGACACTTACAAAGGTCGAGATTGTTGGCCGATAATTCAACCGTTGCATCATCTTGTAGACCTCAATTGAACTTACAGCTGCCTCTAACTCTTTGCTATACCCTTCGATCATAGCATTGAACACAACGACATCTTTCTCTGTTACACTCTGAAATATCTCTTCAGCTTTACCAAAGGCCCTCTGATTCATATACCCAACAATCAGTGCAGTAGAACACACTAGATTCCTCACCGACATTGCATCATAGACACTCCTAGCATACCCAAGATTCCCACTCTTCACATACGAGTCAATGAGAGCAGCAAACACGACTTCATCAGAGTCGATTCCTAATCTGACAATCTGAGTGTGTACCTGTCTTGGAAACCTGCACGAAGCCAAGCCCGCCGACAGTTTCAGGGCCATTGATAAGGTGAACCCATCTGGCTTTCCACTCGAGAACGAGAGCTTCCGTACAAGATCTAGCGACTCCTCAGAACGGCCTTCCTTGAAGTACCCAGCAATCATGTAGTTATAAGCAGATAGAGGTCGCCTTGGCATCCGATCAAACACATTGCGGGCATGAACCAGCGAACCGCACCTAAGGTACAGGATGAGGAGCTTGATTGATATGTTGGTGTTAGCTTGGAAATCAAACTTGATGATCTGAGCGTGAAGAGCATGGCCTTTGAAGGGGCAACTCGATTCAATAAAATGCTGAAGGATTGAAGCGAGGGAGTTGACTTTTGCTGAGAAAAAAGAGTCAGCATGGCAATGGCGGGTAAATGGCATCAGAAGCCGTCCATCCCTCATCTCTCTCATCACATCTAGTTTGGCATCTGCTATTAGATCTCAATCTTGCTATATAAATTGATATTTAGAGAAATGATGTCAATCTTATATATATACATTATATATATATACAATGATTATATATATACCATTTATTTTCACTAAGACTAAATGGAAAAAGGTTTTCTCGGCTATAAACAAAAGAAAAGAAAAAAAGGATTTTTCTTAATTCTCGTGTATTCTTCTCCATTTTATTCTCATACTCCATCAGCTTGTTTAATACGTCTTCTCCTTCCTCGAACCTATCCAGTCGCAAACCCCTTTCTCTTCGCTACTCTTCTCTCTCTCTCTCTCTCGATAGAGAAGGTTCGGGAACACTAAGTTGACTCTAGTTTTCTACGGGATGAACCCCCACAAGACCAGGCCGGAGCCGGATCGACAGGCCTCTACGGCGCCACCTGCGGCTACGATGGCGGCCGCAGTAGCTCAGGCTGCCATCCAGCCCTCCTCGCCTCGCTTCTTCCTCTCATCCGTCGCCGCTGCCTGCCCCTCGCCTGGCTCCCACCGCAGGATCGCGATCGCGGTCGACCTCAGCGACGAGAGCGCCTACGCGGTGAAGTGGGCAGTCCAGAACTACCTCCGGCCGGGCGACGCCGTAATCCTCCTCCACGTTCGGCCCACCTCAGTCCTCTACGGCGCCGACTGGGGCGCCATCGACGTCTCTGTCTCCGCCTCCGATGCCGCGAAAGCGGAGGACGCGGGCTCCGAGGAGTCGCAGCGGAAGCTGGAGGACGACTTCCATGCCTTAACGACGGCGAAAGCCCAGGACCTCGCCCAGCCCCTCGTGCAGGCTCAGATCCCGTTCAAAATCCATATCGTGAAGGACCATGACATGAAGGAGAGGCTTTGCTTGGAGGTGGAGCGTCTCGGGCTTAGTGCTGTGATCATGGGGAGCAGGGGCTTCGGAGCTGCGCGGAGGAGTAACAAGGGGAGGCTTGGAAGCGTCAGCGACTACTGTGTTCATCATTGTGTTTGCCCTGTGGTGGTGGTGCGCTATCCTGATGAAGAGACCAGCGACGCTGCGGAGGCAGGCTCTATCGATGGTGGTAATGCAGTGCCCGCCTTGGGCGCGGCAGGTAAGGATGCGGAATTGCAACCCGTGCCAGAAGAGGATGAGTTCCATGATGCATTCAATGAGCAAAAAGGTTAGGGCTTCTTCCATGGATCTTTCATTAATCTTCCATTTTCTATGAAATGCGTTCTTTGATCTGGATTTCGCACAATAGATTAAAGAAATAATGGAATTTTTTTCTTTTATGCTCATACGAACAACTTTTTTTTAGTTTCAAATGGGTTTGGTTGTTGCTTATTTGGATTTGACTTAGCGCCTGTGACTGTGGTCTCTCCCCTATCCTTCTGTTCAGTGGATGAAGTAGGAGTTTATATTGGTTCAATGATACGGTAATAGATAGAATTTGGTTGACCAATACTATTGTTGTTGGACTTTATGCCGTGACCGTGGAGTCAAACGGCTCGGTTCGGCCCTTGTGCACAAGCTCGTCCGCGTCGGTCGGGAAGAGGTGGGGAGTCCGGAAGAGAGTTAGTCGGGCTTGCTCTGGTGCATGCCTCAAGCCCCTCCCGTTTCAAGGTTTGCTGAGGGGACTTGCACAAAGGCCTCGTCGGGTTAGGGGCACCCGACGTGGCCCCTCCAACGATCAAGTTAGTGCCCCGACCGAGATGGTCTAAAGAGTTCAGTATATAGAGTCAGAGAGTCCTAGGGAAAAGAGTCCTCCTGAGCCATCCTCAAGGTTGGCTTTTATACTCGTCGGGCGGGAGATAGCTGTACCTTGGCCCTTAATGTGGGCGGCGTCTTGGGCTGAACCGGTATGACACTGCCGAGTCCCGAGACCTCGGTTGGTGGGTCGGTGTCGACGGTGCCGCCTTTCGGGTTTCGAGCCTGCTACTGTGACAAGTCGACCGGCACCGTGCCAGGTCGGATGACAATGTGGCAGCTCGGTCGACATTATGCCAGGTTGGCCGAGGTTGCGCCATCTGTCTCGAGCGGCTGGGTGACGTGGTATGGCGAGCTGGCTCCAGGGGCTGGCATGGCCCATGGTGACCGGGCTGGCCCATTATCTGCCCTATCAACTATAGTTTTTCTTCTCTAGCAATTTTTTGTTCTCTCTTAAGTTTCTTATCAAGGCTTTTCAAGATTGATTTTTTAAGTTTCTTTCAATCTCTGACCAATTATTGATATGACCATAGGTTGTGGTTAGCTCCATTTGTAGGCGTATTCATTAGTTTTAATTAGTGCACCTCAACCTACTGTTTACCTATTTTTGTATATAGTGTCACATTTTGGTTGACATAGTGTCTTTTCGCGAAGCTTAAAACCAGGACACTGTAGGAGCTTTTATTAGTACATCAACTGTATATTAATTCTGAAAGTAGTAGGTACTCAGCATCTTGGTTAAGAGAGGGTATTGTGATTATGCTTAAAGCCGGGCCCGGTTGGTGGATAAGGATGCATGTCTTATTGGCTTTGCAATATGAACTAGTGGGATCGGAGGCGACCATTTGTTATGCATCCGACTTGATGCATAGGATCAGTTTTATTTTTCTTCTATTTGGGACTTCAAGTTGGGGTAAGGATATTGTCATTAGACTATTGTAATATCCACTTTGCTGTTAGACGATGAATGATATATTTTTTTTTTTGTTCAAAAGTTACAATAACTAGCCATAATTTCCCCACTGTTTGGGTTCAGCTACATGGATTTATTTGGCTACACCAATCTTTACTTAGTCATTTTGCATAATATACAAGCTGCTGTTAGATCAAAAGCTTTGAAATCTATTCTTATAGTTTATAGTAAAATCTCCTTAGGTTAGTCTGTATCTCTTTTCACACTATCAAAGTGTATAAAAATAATGACTAAAATGATAGACCATTTCATTATTTATATTTATGTCTATATTGTGCTGAACTCTTGCAACTGGATGAGTCAGAGGAAAGGAAGAGAGGGAAGAGAAAGAAATTTAGTGGGTTTCACACAAGGTTTGCCTTATCGAGCGGTAAAACCCCGCCTTGCATGCGTCGGTCCAACTAATCGGTATGCGACCTCTAAGCTCAGCAAAATCGATCGTCGGCAGTCGATTGAGGGAGAAAAAGGAAAGAAAAAGAAGAAAAGGAGAAGAAGAAAGAAGAAGAGGAGAAGAAGAAAAAAGAGGATACATACCTCATTTCCCTACGCCGTCCTCGCCCGCACGCCGTTGTCGCCCACGCGCCATCCTCGCACGTGGGTCGCCCGCTAGTGATTCTTCTCTCGTGTGAGGAGATGGAACATCTCCCCACGCGGGGAGAAAGATCGAGGCGACATCGCCTCGTTTTTTTCTTTTTTTAATTTATTAATATTTTAATATAATATTATATTATATAATATTATAATATATTTTAATGTATCGGTGTGTACCATACGATAACGTATACCATACCATATCAAGATAATCTTGATACGCCGGTACAGATCGGTATGGCAAACCTTGGTTTCATAAGAGAAACATCCCGATTGGTTGGCAAATATTGTCTCAGTGACCAACAAGAATGGAAGACAGATTCTAGAGTTGAATGTATCATATGTTGTTCTTGGGGAATTGGGATGTAAACTTGATCCATGTCGGATCATAGTACTGTTGGATTTACTGGGCTTCCATCCATTGACAGCCTTTTGTGCATGTGTGGCAGTTATAAATCAAGATGCAAGTTAATTAAGTATTCTTTACATGATAATTTTGGCTTGAAATGCATTATTGGATATAACCTAACTGTTATTTACAAAACAATATTTAAGTGAATTGAGTCACTATTTAAGTCATTGGATAAATTTATTTATTAAATTCATTCTACTGATAATTTTATATTGAAGATGGTTTACTATAAAAAGCATCTCATCAAGATAGATTGTAGCTTTTATTCCCAAAAGACAATGGGTCCCTTTTCTATGAATATAGGATCCATACAGATGTTTAATCTTTTTCTGATATTTAGAAGCATTAGCAAAATTGGCATCATAAAACATAATAAGAATTAAATGTAAGTCATGTTTTGTTTCATATTTTAAACTTGTAGTACTATGTCATAAAGTTAGTGCATATAAATGGGAGTATAATAGCTTAGTTAGACCTACTCAAATCCAAACACAACTAGTCACATACATACTCAAATCCAAGCACATTATCTATTTTCCTACCTGACTTCATCTCAAATTTGGTTAGAAGTTACCAAAACCCAGTTTAAGTCAGGTACACCCGGATACTCAAGGATCTACCAGAAATATCCCTACAAATTCACTTATCTTTCTCTGTCAAAACATCAATTTCATGACCTACTCATGAATCCTATTTGGTCAAGTTTCAATATGTACTCGAGAGTAGTTGTGCCATTTTTCACAACAAATTGTATTGAATTTTCTTCAAAATGCAGTTCTGTGAAATTTTCTTATCATGTATGATAAGCCTTAGCAATCATGCAGCCAGTCCATAACAAGTGGAATATCATACTTTGCCACCTAGTTCACTTCAAGTCTAGGAGTAGTATGCTTCAATCCTTGTGTTCTTGATTCATTTGTAACAGTATGCTCAAAAATGAAAAATCCACTAAAAGGATTTCAATAAATTCACTTCGCTTGCTCCGTTGAAAGATGAATTTCATGACCCAATAATGAATCCTATGTGGTTATTTTTTAATTTATACTCAGAAGGGGTTGTGTCATTCTTTCACAAGTTGTGATAATTTTTCTTCTAAATGCAATGCTGTGACATTTTTTCGTCTAGTATGATAAGCCTTAGCAGTCATGCAGCCAATCGAATGCAAGTGCAATATCATATTTTTCTGCCAAGAATTGCTTCAACTCTAAGAGTACTCTTCATTCTTCAATTCATTTTTTCTGGGCTTATTAGTAAGCGGCCTTCCATTTTCTTGAGAGATCCATGTTTCTGCTAGACCACTAATGAGTTTAATATGATCCTGACAATTAGCTTGGAGCAGATCTTGCTTCTGTATAAAATGATCCAGAAATCTGGAACCATGTAGATGATCTGGTCCTCGACTGTTTAGGGGTGTTATTTCTGATTTTACATGACATAACATATTAACAACCTTCTTTGACTTTTTTTCTTGCTTTCATCAAGATTTCCTTAAAGCTTGTGGTTAGCAGATGCCATGTAGATTCTGAGAATGAGATTTATGGGCTTCAGTACCAGCAACGGTTTGGTCTTATGCCTTTATTCCCTCCCAGGGCTTTTTGTGCTGAAGGCCGTCAAAACTCTGGTGTTCTGGCAAAGAATAATTTTTTACTTCTGTTTTCTTGGTTTCATCTGTTTGATTTCCAAGTATTTTACAAACAGGTGGCATTATATTTATATTGATTAAGCTTTTTGCAACAGCTCATTTGTTGGGAGATATCCTTTACTTGGTGTCACTGATTTAGTGTAATACAACTTATTTTACTTTTATTTGGATTTGACTTGGATTTTCTCCCACAGAAGGTCCTCCTCATGCACCTTTTCCCTTTTATTACACATCTTGCATAGTTTTTGAGCAAGGTGTGTAACACAGGGTCAGTGGTGTGCAGGTGGGGCTTTGGTGGGGGAAAAGGAAGAGAAAAAAGGTCCTTAAGTTGGATATATGATCAACAGGGGCCTTTCTTTGGGCATCATCCTTCTGACTTATATTAGCTTACAAGAATTAACTTATTCTGATCTTATAGTAATTCCAAAATCTGAAATGCTGCCCAAAAGTTGATAAGCTTGTCCCCTCATCATCATGTACATTTTTGAGTTTGCAAAATCTCCAAAGATTCACTTGTTAAGCTAATTCTATGTTCATGCAGATTGACAAGCGTATGGGTTGTGGCGTGGTTCTCTTGAATCAAGGTTAGAAATTATCAAGTTTAAGGTTAGAAATTATCGAGTTTTGGTGACTATTCTTTAATCGTCAGTAAATCTTAATACTGATAGCAGTCTCTGTGCCAGTTGTGTATCGTAAGTGATTGTTATTCAACATTTTACCTTCTTGGCTTCCATATGTTTGTTTTTTTGTGAGTTTAACGATCTTTTTTTAAGCAAAATTATCAATTGCCTGCATACCCACCTATTAAAGATATCAAAATGCTGGTTCACGATCTTCCTCTCGAGCGACTTTTCTCCATCATTTTCTTCTTTTGGTCTTTGATAGGTGTTTTGACCTTATTAATTCATGAGTTCAAGATCTTGAAATGATGCTTCGAGATCCTTCTCTTGAGTGACATTTTCCCATCGTTTTCTTCTCCTTTGGCCTTCGATAGGCTCTTCAACCTTACCATTTCATGATTACATGTACGTGCTTTGTTTTATTTTGATATGCTATATGATGGCTGTCATTAATTGATTCCATGTGCTATTATCTCAATTTGCTAGAGTGCTGTGGCCAAGTATCAAAGGGAGAAACATACGAGATTACCTGAGAATGAGGCGACTCCGCAGCCTTATCAAATGAATCTAGTTCAACAATTTGTCACTATCTACTGCCTCGGCATGGATGATGGATGAGTACCTATCTTTTGTGGTTCCTCAGAGTCTTCATGGTATCAAAAGTTTCAATTGCTTTGTGAAAAGTATTTATGCTTCCAAAACCTTGCCCTGTTTGCATGATGCCCATGTAGAGTTGCATGTTTATTTCCTGTCCCCTCTGATACAAATAATAAGAACCATCCATATCACACATGGTTTTATGATTGTAAACATTGTATTCGAG
Organism: Ensete glaucum; assembly: GCA_021527575.1. Lineage (NCBI taxonomy): Eukaryota > Viridiplantae > Streptophyta > Magnoliopsida > Zingiberales > Musaceae > Ensete > Ensete glaucum. The sequence continues at coordinate 15,397,954 of CM038558.1, forward strand.
TTGTTATGGTTTTGGTTGCTTTTGTTGTTATATGTGTTTTTTTTTTTTTTTTGTATGTTGTTATCATTAGAATCAGTTTTATTTGAAATTGAAAGAAATTATCACTTGATAACTAGATTATTATAAGCTTGGGAGAGATGAAAGCTTTGGCCTCAAGTAGCAAAGCTGAAATCCTCACCTCCTCCATCTGCAACAATCAAAATGCAATCTTTTTCCCCTCTTCAATATCACATTGGTGTTCAATTTCAACTCTCTCTAGATTATTATCTCACATCACAGTGTGTGATTTTACACGAGGGTCAGAGATAAAGTTTTACAAGGTAAGGGAAACATATCAAGAATACAGAATACTTGAATGAACTGGTAAAATAAGCTGGCACATTTGAGTTGTAGATTTTTAGATATTTGATTAGTGTGTCTACTATTATCAGTTCTCAAAACTTGTATTTTTGCTTGGAATTGATTTGAGATAATGGTATGGAAGTTATTGAAATTTTTTTCGGCATCAGAATTATTTTTAAGAGGTAAACCCAACATATTCTTGTATGGTCATTAATAAATATTATAAACCTCTTGATTCTAAATAATTTGTCAAAGGGCCCCAAATGTCACTATGTATAAGACTACTAAATGATTTGAATCCTTTTAGAAGGAAAAATAGTGTGATGATGTTTTGCAAATTAGTAAATTTCATATTTAAATAAAAAATTATTATTATTATTGTAACAATTAAGGCAAAAGGTGTTAGAATCCTTGTGGATTCTGAGCTTGGGGTGAACTCTATAGGGTTTTTCCCTCGATTTTTTGCACTAAGGTTGAAAATAATATTGATCTATCGATGATCAAAAGAGGGGAGAATATAAATTATTTATAGGCTTCTAAATCATAACTCTTGATAGGACTCCTACTCTAACAAACTTTAACTTCTACTCCAAGTAAACTAAGACTCATACTAAACCAAGACTCGTTTTCCCCTCAACTTCTAACCCATAGTCAACTTCTAACCATCATGTGACTGGTGGTTATAGGCGTCTCTAATTCCTAATTGTATTCTTAGTCTACCCTAGAGAGAGTCCAAGCTAAGTGGAATTCTTCCCCTCTTGCCCTAGCCGACCTTTCTTAAGAGAAGGAGGCAGCTAGGAAACTCCCATCCCATAAGGACTCCTCCCTAGCCTTAGCCAACCTCTTCTTTACTAAGGGGTGGCGGCTGGATTAGAGTTTATTACATTCATGACTCAATTGACTCTAACCCATATCTAACTTTGACTCCTAATGTCATATTTAGGTTGATTTATCATAATAGACTCAAATCTTCTCCTAGCCAACCTAATGTCATATTTAGGTTGGCCGACAAGGCCCAATTTAATGACTCGACTCAATCGACTAAGACCTAACAGCTGGGGTCCTAACCGACCCGCCCTCTTCAAATCAGCTTTGTTCTTAAGGCTGAGACTCTATGACTTCTGGTCTTGATCTGCAACTTCTCATGAGGCTTTCTCGTGGTTCCTGTAGAAGGCGCATCATGCTTTTGTAGTCCAGCATCCGCAATAGTATATTGACGGTGATGCGTCGTGATCCTGCGATCTCATGCAATCATCAGTTGAATCTGGGCCTTCTCATCAATAGGAATATCATGTGGGTGGACCTGGGCTGAGTCGTCATCTCTAAACTTTCATTTATTGTGAGATACCTGGAGGATCAATTGTATTTTTAAAATTGTGCACCAATATATCCATAAGTCACAACTTTAATGTGATTTCTAATTTTGCAAGGGCCAAAGTAGCATGGGGACCACTTTATTAAGGCTTGAATTTCTTGTTGGTAGGATTGGAGATGAAGGGAAACTCGATCTTCATTAGCAAACTTTCTTCTGCTCCGGTATTTGTCGGGCATGGGCTGCCACTTAGTTGTTCTTTAGTAACCGAGCATTCTTTTGTAATAATGGTTGCCCTTTGATCAAGTCCCCAATGGTGTAAGCCCGTTCTGAGTCTGAGGTGGATAGGAGCTGTAATTTTACTGAGCCTGTTTTCATCTCTCCTTCGTGTTGCTGACCTGTATCATGCCAAACTTCAAATTCAATAGCAATTAGTACCCATTTACAGATCAGAAGCATAGTATGAAGTGTAGGGAGAGCCTCGATGCATATTAGGGGTCGGCCATCATGCATGTGGATAACACAAATTTTAGCTCTCGATGCGTCAATCATAAACACTTTGTCGAGGTCGGGTAACGGTAGCACTGACGAAGAGTAGGGGCTGTAAATTGGCCGGATGACAATGACCCCTGTTTCAAGCATATCATTTTCAATCCTCTCTATTTCATCTTTATGGAGGTGATGATAATGATGATAACGATATGACCGAGTGTCTACTGTTGGTTTGCTTGGTAGAATCAGAATTTGGTAGTCATGTCGTCGGGTAGAAGGTAGGCTGCACAATTTGACGAAGACATCTGAAAATTCAGCAATCAATTGGAGAAAGTTTAGGTCATCAATTTTTGTTGGCTCCCTCATATGTTGCTACTAGGGATGTATTAGGAAATCGATGTTCACTTTGTGCAAGACTTTCTCCATTCGCTGTGTTGAAATCGTTGTCACGTTGCTCTCGCATTTCTCGCGTAGGATCACCTGTTTCCATGGTTGAAAAAATTCATAATAAATTTGGAAAATTTTAAGTAAACATCACCTAATGTAATTAGTCATTTGATGTCGTGCACGACCTTATAATCATCAAGAGGGAGGAGGAAGAAATTTGCAATTATCCGTTGGTCTTACAGCAATAGTTTCACCCGCGAGCACCTACGGTCACACTTTAAAATTCATCCGTCGGTGACCTTAAGCAATCCTCGATATGTAAGGTCATCCAAATAGCAACCTTGTTGTTCATGATAGTATTAGTGCTCCCGGTGTTGATGATGATTGTGATTGGTTACTGTTTAAGTAATCCTCTCACTTTGATTGTCTGCGGGTTCCCGTAGCCGACAAGAGCATGCATCATACAATCAGCTGGCTATTGTTCTTCCTTTGTGACCTCTTCCTCATGCTCCTAGACCTCCTCCTTTAAATCTTCAATGGGTTTAATCATAAGAAGGCATCCCTTTTTGCAGCGATGGTCGCGGCTCCACGGTTCGTCGCAATGCCAATAAAGGTCCTTCACCGATCTGTCGTGAAGTTATTCTCTCATCAATTTCTTTGGCAGTGAAGGATAGCTGGGAGTAAGGGGTGTTGGAGGTTTATATGTTGCTGGTCTATGAGTGGTTCTCATACCTCGAGCGTCTTAGTTGAACCACTCCTCTTGGATTCGAGTGAAGGAGATTGCGACGGTCATAGTACGAGGCTGTCGTGCTTTAACCTTTCCTTTAATTTTTGGCTTGAGTACTTCAATGAATGTTCATAATAATTGTTTGTCAGATCAATCACGAGCGAGGTAAGATAATTTCTCAAACATAGTCTGGTATTCGTGGATCGTGGAGGTTTGTCGGATCTTCACGAGTTGTTCATCGATATTTTCATACTTGGTCGGTCCAAAGCGGTTCAATAGTGCTCTTTTGAATTGTCTCCATGTCAGGACTCCTTGGGTATATTTTACACCAATTGCACCACTGAATTGCATTTCCTTTAAGATGGATGACAGTGGTGTCCACCATATAAGCCTTCGTTGTCTAGTGATCACGAAAGTAGTGTTCCGCGCACGAAAGTCATCCTATCGGGTCTCCCTCTTCCCATCGAGGGAAGTCCATCCTCATGCATGGTTGTATCAAATTAGTGGCTCGTTCTTCCTTTTTGGGAGGCCTCTCTGAACTTTCACCTTGCCACAATTTTGTCGCTATGAATAAAGCACGCAATTTGTCCTCTATGCGTGATTCAAACCGTGATATAAGTGTCTCCAACTTGGCACCGATCAAATCTATTGATGCCATGGCTTAAGACCCTAGATCTGCAATGTCAAGGTCCTTCTCTTATTGTTGGGTCAGTGGTATGAACTGGTTCGGTGGATTGATGGCCAAAATATGTGATGGATCAAGGGTAGATGATTATGGTTTGGGGCTGAAAGGTTGTTGTTTTTGGTTGTTGTTGGGGCTATAATTTGGAGCTATTGTAGGGGTCATATAGGGGGCATGATGGCTAAGGTTTAAGGTTAGAGGAATGATTTAGGGTTGCTCTTGATGACAACAATAGATTTGGTAGGGATCGGGTGTGGATGCAACAAGTAGTACCGAAGGTAGTGCAACAAATTTTTCGTCAAAGAGGGTGTTGTTGATGCTACTGTTTGGGGGCTATTGTAGAGGTTGTAAGGGGAGTTTGATGACAGAGGTTTAGGGTTAGAAGGGTGGCTTAGGGTTACTGTTGATAGTGTTAGGATCAATTGGCACTAAGAGGGGGCTGGGGGTTAGTTATTGCAAGAGTAAATTCTCGTTTTAACTTAAAACTTTTCGCTTGAAGCAAGAAATAAAAATCCGAAGCTTTTAGTTCAAGTAAAGTAATTTAATCTTATAGAGAAATGCTAAGCTTCTTGCTTGAAGATGACTTAAAAAAGAACAAGCAAATCTGAATAAGGAGATAGACAATATCGTAAGTGAAGTGCTTGATTTTGAAGTCTTGCTTTCAAAACGTAAATAAAATCGGACGCATCAATACAAAATTAGTAAGCAAGGTAAGCAAAAGGGAACTCACAGTTTTATAGTGCTTTGACACTAACCGGCCTACGTCCACTCCCGAGTCCTCCTCCTTGAGGCACACCGACGTCCACTACTGATCTTCTTTGGGTGAAGACTAAACCCTTCAATCTTACAAGGGAGATAAGATTACAATTCTTTGATCACTCACTTGCCCCCTTTTTTCTTCTTATAATTTACACAAGTTTTTCATAGAATTTATCCTAAAAAATTATTGTATTGAATGCAAGAAAACTTGAGGTATTTATAACCTCAAATGGTTTTAAAATTTTGGAGCCAAAATTTAAACATACCCGAAAAATCTGGGTACGAGCGATTCAGCCATTGACCTGGGCAGGTCAACCGTCGAAAGTACCCAGAATCCAGGGTACGGGCGGTTCAACCGCTGATAGTCGCCCGAAATCCTGGGCAATGGCGGTACACTCACCGCTCACGAGCGGTTCAGCCACCGGGAATCTCAGAAAAGTGATTCCCTTCACTTTTCCAATCCCGACTTGAACCACATGTTGACCAATTCTCTAGTCAACCAATTGAGCTCAATCACTCCCCTTTAGTAGACCTGATTGTCTCTTTGAATTGCTTTGGATACCTTCCAAATCATACTCATTTAGGACTCAATCTTAACCTATGACTTTAAATATTACAATCAAACATGACCACCAAGCTTATGATCTCACTCTCACAATCCAACAACCTTCGGTATTCCCTACGGCAAGTCTCACAGTCTTCCTCCGGCGATCTCCTTTCGTGTTCCTAATGATCTTCCTGATACCTTCGGCCAAGTCATAGCGAGCTCCCACCGCATTGTCCAAACCTTGACTCGATGCCTAAGCTTGATCCTGGGTCCATGTCTGATCTGTAACTCCTTTTCACCGTCGTGGTTAAACCTGTATTATGCTAACTACAACTTAATTAATTACAATCAACATGGCCACAAATCTATTTCAAGACCTTCCCAACTCTCGGTAAGCCTTTCGACTACCCCCGATAATCTTCCGACAAGTCTCAATCTTTTTTCGGTGAACTCCTTTGTGCCATCCTGGCAAGTTCCTGATACCCTTGGCGAGCTCCCGACGCACTCCAGGCGAGTTCTCAACCGCATCATCCGAACCCTGGCCCGATGCTTGAACTTTGACTTTGGCCAAACCTCTGATTATAATAATCTCTCTATCATAGTTAATCCTGCATCATTCAACTCTAACAACCTTATTAGATCAAGCACTCATCAATTAATTTCAAAATCCGAGATTCAACATATAGCAGCAACCCTTTTGGTAGGGATTGGTAGCCAAAAGGGTGGTGGATCAAGGTTACGATTTAGGGTGTTGTTTAGGCTACGATTTTTTTTTGCGATGTTAGGGTTGGCTGTGGATTATGGAAATAGGCTATGATGGTAACGTCTTAAGGCTAGAGGGGTGCCCTAAAGATGACGAGGTTGGTGGCAGCAAGATTGGTAGGGTTTTGGGAGTTTGGGAGAATAAGAATGATAAGGTACAGTAGTAGAATTTTTTATCAAAAAAATTCTAAAGTATAGATGTAATTTTCTCCAGCTATTTGAAACAAGGATTCAATTAAACTTAATGAGAATCCACTAGTAAGGGAAAAGTAATGTCGTCAAAAAATTCATGGAAGAATATGGCAGTAAAAGAATTGGCAAGATCAAAGATTACGAGAAGGTACTGCGATAGATTTTTACGTCAAATTTCTAGTAGTTTTGACGTAAAATATCAGCGGTTTTTATCAATAATTTTTGCATGAAACCAAAATGAAATATCATGTTAAGGAGTGCCAAAGTTGTCGTAAAAAACTCATAAAAGATTGGACAGAAAATTTATGACAGCAAGATCAAAACAGGCAATGGTATGCGACTGAATTCTGTAGTGTAACTCTTATCATAAAGATGGAAACTTTGCGACGAAGAGTTTATGCAGCAAGATAGGAACACTTATTTTTTTGGTTTTTTAACTAAATTGCAGCAGCAGTAAGGTAGAAAACCATAACCTGATCCAATTCTTGGGGAGATCAAAAGGTGATCTGCGGTAGTGGAGATGACGGCGGAATTCGGCGACGATCTAAGCAATTGTAGGAATTACTTGGGCGGCTGTGAAAGGATGATGGGTGGTTGAGGAAGGGCAGCAAGATGCCAAGAATGTTGCTCTGATATCAAGTGTTAGAACCCTTACAAATTCTAAGCTTGGGGTGATCTCTATAGGGGATCAGCCTCCTTGGAACTCTATAGGGGTTCTTCCCTCCTTGGTTTTCTGTACTAAGGCTAAAAATAATATTGATCTATTAATGATAAAAAGAGGGTAGAATACAAGCTATTTATAGGGTTTCTAAACCCTAACACCTAGTAGGACTCCTACTCCAACAAACACCAACTTCTAATCTACTTCTACTCCAAGTAAAACAAGACTCCTACTAAACCAAGACTCATTTTCCCCTCAACTCTTAACCTCTAGCCAACTCCTAACCATGATGTGGCTAGTGATTATAGGAGTCTCCAACTCCTAATTTTATTCTTATTCCACCCTAGAGAGAGTCCAAACTAAGTGGAACTATTCCCCTCTTGCCCTAATCGACCTCTCTTAAGAGGAGGAGGTGGCTAGGAAACTCCCATCTCATAAGGACTCCTCCCTAACCCTAGCCAACCACTTCTTTACTAGGGGTGGCGGCTAGATTAGGGTTTATTAATTCATGACTCAATTGACTATAACTCGTATCTAACTTAGACTCCTAATCAGATTACAAATTCAGTCGAATCCTAACCGTACTAGGATTTGATTTGATTTATTATAATAAATTCAAATCTTCTTCTAGCCGACCTAATGTTATGCCTATGTTGTCTAACAAGATCTAATATAATCATTCGACTCAATTAATTAGGACTCGACTCAGCTGAGTAAACTTAGGTGGCCTAATCGATAGGGTAACATTATTTTACTACTAATAGAATGAGTATTACTATTGTCAATTTAACTTGTACATTCTAGACAGTTTATCACTTTAAAAGGACCCTAAATTTTTTTGAATTCTTTTAGAAGGAAAAATAGTGAGATGATGTTTAGCAAATTAATAAATTTCATGTTGAAATAAAAAACTATTATTATTATTTAACAATGAAGACAAAAGCTTTTATAAATAAGAAAAGATTAGGTGGCCTAGTCTATAGTGCTATATCATTATTTCACTACTAATAAGTGTTACTATTTATTGTTAATTGAGCTTCTCCGTTCCAAGTAACGTCGATCCTAAAATTCACAGTGAAAAAGATAAGAATTTAGCAAGACAATGCAAATTCTTTGTGAGTTTGCTAATAGACAATAAGTTAACAAGTTGAGAATACGAAGTACAAAATTTAATATAAAAATAAAATTATAAATATATTTTTTCTTGCTGTAGAAGAAAATGATCTATCTTTATTTTAGGATTTTAAAGATAAGATGTATAGGAGGAAAGCAAGTATGAAATGCTAATCATATGATATATGATGTGTTGCACTTGAATCGATGATCCGAGGAGATTTAAGACCAAGAGAAACAAACAAAGCTACGAAATAATTACTTTTCTTAGCCAAAGAGCAAGATGATGAACGAGAAGTGTTGTTGGATGATCTGTCGTGTTCTAGGAGTCAGCACGATGTGGTTCAGCCTGTAGGTGCAGGAGCAACTCAGCAAGACTTGGAGCTCAGGAAAGATACGAGAAGTCTATTGGGCCCGGAGATGTTATGGTCGTCCAGGGGTTTTTTTCTCGTTTCGTAGTCAAGTACCTGCAAGAAAAGACTTTCGTCGGGGGGAGGGCCACCCAATAAGGTCCATCCAATGGCTAAGTTAGCTTTTTTGGATGGGAGTATCTCCGATGTTTTCTTTGGGTTGGAGCTTTCTTTTTCATGTATTGTTAGAGTCCCCCCACTTGAAAGCCCCCCAGGAGGCCTTTTATACCTGTCTATCGATGGCTGATTGTACCTTTCCCATCGATCTTTGCAGTGTCCTCTGTTTGGGTGTTTAATACTGCAGGCACCGTCGACGGCTATCCACACTGTGGACGAGCATATCACATATGGTTCTAGCCCTACTGTCGTATAATCTTTTCTGACCCATCATATTTGACGGAGATTGTGCAGCATCCAATGACACTATGCATCAGGCTTTTCCCCCTTGGGAGGAGGCTTTCTCGAGGCTTAATGAAGGCGTGGGGAAGGGTCCTTCGGGTGCGGAGTTGTAGTAAGGGAGTGATTTGCATGTCTGCACGGGATTGCATAATTTTGGCTATCGGTTGGTCTAATGTTAGCATGGTTATCATGCAGCTATTGGGCTTCGCATTGGAAGCCTTTGAGCAAAGCGAAAAGTTTGTTTGCAGATGCTCAGGATTGAAAGCCCTTGGGCGAGGTTGAGAGCTCGCTTGGAGATGCTTGGGATTGAAAACCTTTGGGTGAGGCTGAGAGTTCACTTAGAGATGTTCAAGACTGAAAGCCCTTGGGTGAGGCCGAGAGCTCGCTTAGAGATGTTCAGGACTGAAAGCCCTTAGGTGAGGCCGAGAGCTCGCTTGGAGATGTTCGGGACTGAAAGCCCTTGAGCGAGGCCGAGAGCTTGCTTGGAGATGTTCGGGACTTAAAGCCCTTAGGTGAGGTAGAGAGCTCGCTTAGAGATGTTCAGGTAGTCGAGGGCATTACGCAACCAATTTTATGTCGGGGAGATTTTCCTTGGGGTTGATGTTGATTCGTTTGCCCATCAAACCCTTGGGAATATGACAAATGGCCTGCGTAGTATCTCATCGAGCACGGAGCACGAAGCATCATAATGAGCTGTCCCACTCTTTGGGCAGGTGAAGCGCCAACCGATACTGGGGTGAGGTATTAATCCCTTTGGTTTCTCTATAGTCTCTCGCTACTCTCTCCATGTTTGCATTGCTGATTGTCTTTGTTGTCTCCGGTACCGGCTACGTCATCACTCACTGCTTTCAATCCCCCTTTTTGCTCCCCCAACGATTTCTTGAGCAGGTCGGATGTCCTTTACCTCCTCTCATTCTGAGTCCTGTTCTGACCCATAGGTCTAGGGTTTTAGATCGTCCCTCTAGGGACTCTGGGTTGACTGTCGTTGTCTTATCGTCCGGGGGTGTGGCTCCGGCCAACCCTGGAGTAGCGGATGCCTTAGCGGTAATGCGGTCATTTTTCAATATAAATTCGACTGTGACGACCTGTCGGTTGATGGAGGTGAGGAAGAACTATTTTGTTCCTCCGGAGTATGAACTTCATACGCCCCTACCTGGGGAGCGTCCTTACGATGCTTTTCCAAGTGGTTTCAGTCTATCGATTGATGCCCTCGAGGTGAGCCTAAGGTTCCCGCTGCACCCTATGATCTAGGCGTGCCTCGAGAGGTGGCAAATCTCTCCTTCCCGGATAGCGCCCAACTCGTGACGCTATCTGGTGGCTTTCCTGTGGGAATGATATAGGTCAGACATAGTGGCAACCCGAGATTTGTTCATGTCTTGTTTCCGCCTAAGTCGGGGATAGGTCGTGTATTACTTGTTCGCTCGTACTGGGTTCCGAGTGGGAGGTGTGCCTTCCAGCAATAAAGGCTGGAAGTCACACTTCTTCATCATTTATTATCGTCTGGGCTGGAGCTTCCCAACCGGGTGGACCTCTCAGACAGTGAACAACTCGATCACGGCACTTTTGGCCAATGAGACTGAACCAATCGAGATCCTCTAAGGGATCCTTTCTACTTCCAGGGGGGTGAAGGACATGAACGAGGCATGGTTGGCCGAAGCGGGCCTCAGCCCGACCTCCCAGGATATGTTTTTTCCTATTTGTTTATCATATTGAGTGTGTTTTTATGATTGTATCTTGTCATGTAGAAATGTTCAACCTCGGAAAGATGAAGTCTACCGGTGGGGCGGGCAGTGGATCGACAATTCCATCGGCGACCGGTGTGTCTACCTTTGTAGTAGCTGTGGCTCTACGACTGAGAAGCACTCCAGCGTCGACGAGGGGTCGAGCTTGAGGAAGCGCAGCAGAAGGGCGACTCCCAAGCAGCTCGTGGATGCCTCGAGGAGCACCACTAGGGTCCTCGTTGAAAAGGGGAAGGAGCAAGTGAAAATCGAGGAGGCCCCTGAACAGGGGTAGACCCTCCGCGAGCTATGCGAGGTGGAGGATCGAGCAAGGCAAATAAGTATTTCGCCACCATTATGACGCGGTTGAAGGCCGTTAAGGGCGAAGATCCTGGTACCAAGGTGGTCAGCCATCTCTGGGTCGAGCCAGGTGTGGACCGAGGGTCCATTGTCCGGGGGGCCTTGCACCCCGTCTTGGCAAAACAAGTGTACGAATGCTCCTCTGAGGAGCTCACGAATAGGGTCGGGAAGTCGGTCGTCTAGGTAAGCACCCTTCTCTTTTCTCCCACTCCTCGTTTTCTTTCTCTCCTTCTGAGCTTTGCTCCCTTTTCTTTGCAGGGGCTTCACTTCGTCAGTGCCCTCATTGATCGGGTCCATGATGGGGGTCGATTGGTTTGGAGCCAACATGAGAGAATTTTGGCACTTCGGGTCGCCAACAAAGAACTCAAGCTTGTGGCCAGCCAGGATTTGGTCACATTCACTGAGTTTCGTGTGAAGGGGCTGAAAGAGAACATCAATAAGTTGCTGGTGGAGCTGGAGTCCCTCAAGAACCAGCAAAAGGAGTTGGAGCAAGAAGTCGGGGTTCTGCGCTCTAGCTTGGATGGGGCTCGGAGTGACCGAGCATGCCTAGAGGTGGATGTGTTGTCGTTGACTGAGGCGATGACACTTCTCGAGGCTGAACTGAAGGTCGAGGGACCGAAGGTTGTGGCCACCTATAAGGCCTCTCGAGGGTTCGAGTCAGGCCTCGAGAAAATGGGGAGGGTTAGCTACGAGTTCGGGTACCGGGTGGCGCTTGAACGGCTCTGGGGGAAGCATCTAGAAATAGCGATCGAGCAGGACCCGTTCACCAAGTGTCCCGATGATGCCAACATAGAGATGGATCTCAACCAGCCCTTTGACGATAGCACCCCCTCGAAGAAGTAGCTAACCTTGTAGTAACTTTTACTTTGCATGTCGGGTGCTTGAGCCCTATTTCATATTTGTCGCCAGAACGGCTTTGTAATCTTCTCCTCTTTTGAATGAAATTGCCTCCTTTTGAATGTCTTGCTTTATCTGAGTTGCCCCAGACATTTTGAGTCTTTATTTTGTCATTCTAGACATAAAACTTTTTCAAGTTTGACACATGCCAACTCCGAGAGAGTGTCTTCCCTTCTATTGTTTCTAGAGCATAAGTCCCATCTTGGATGACTCATATGACGCGATACAGACCCTCCCATCTTAGGGCAAGTTTTCCGCGAGAGTGCCCAGGATCGTTGACCTCGGCCTTCCTGAGGATTGGATCTCCCATGCCGATTGGTCGGGGTCGGATCCTTCGATTGTAGAGTCGAGCGACAGCCCTCTGGTAGTGTAGGGTCTTTAAGTGTGCCTCGGCTATAAACTCCTCAAGTAGGTCGAGGTTCTCCTTGAGGCCTATTTCTGATGCTTCAGGGGTGAAATTCTCAATCCTCAGGGTCGGGAAGACTACCTTGGGCAATAGGACGGCCTCGGCGCCAAAGGCCAAATTGTAGATTGACTCTCCCGTAGAGGACTTATGCGTCATCCGTAGAGCCCATAAGACACTTGGGAGCTCCTCAACCTAGGCTGTTAGAGCTCCCGCCACTCGCCTCCTCAGTCCTTCGAGTATGCTTCTATTGGTTACCTCGGCCAATCTGTTGGCCTTGTGATGATGTTCTTCCAGACGAAGCCCTCCACCTACTTCTCGGTGGTCAAGGCCAAAGGTTCGGCCTCCACCCATTTGGTAAAATAGTCTACCCCAACAATCAAGAACTTTCGCTGCTTGGCGACTAGTCGGAACGGACCAAGAAGGTCCATTCCCCACTATGCAAAAGGTCGTGTGCAGTGGGTCGGAGAGAGTGGCAAAGCTAGTTAGCGAGGGATGCATGCATGCTTCTGACATTCTATGCACCTTTGGACATAGGTTATTGCATCTGCGCGCATGGTCAGCTAGTAGTACCCGAGGTGGAGGACTTTGAAAGCCAGGGTGTGTCCTCCGATGTGTTTGTCGCATATCCCCTCATGACTTCGACAAGCACTGTGTCGGCTTCAGACTTTGATAAGCATAGTAGTAAGGGTTGGCTGAAAGCTCTTCTATAAAGGCGCCCGTTGATGATGTCATACCATGCTTCAATTCTTTTGACTCATCGGGCAACCGCTTTGTTCATCGGGAGAGTCACATCCCTCTTGTAGTATAGTATTTCGTCCCTCCAATCGGGATGAGTGACCGTTGTTGCCTCTTCGATAGTGGCAACTGTCGGTCGGCGGATGCTGGGGATAGCCGACGGCTCAACATCGGCAGTGTCGCGGGAGGCTGACTTGGCCAAGGCATCGACCCTAGAGTTCTCGATACGAGGGATCTTGGAGATTTTGAAGTACTTGATCATACTTATCAGCCGACGGGCCTCAGTGAGATACCGGGCCATGTTCGGCTCTTGAGCCTCGAAACTTTTGTCGACTTGGCCAGCGACCAGCTGGGAATCGGTGAACACCTCCAGGTGCTCTACTTGTAATTCAATCGCTAGACGTAGTTCGAACAGTAGCGCCTCGTACTCCACTTCATTGTCAGTGGTCAAGAACTCTAAGCGCATGGCGTGCTCCCAAATCTACCCAGAGGGGTCCCTCATGACTATCCCGACCCCTCCCCTGGAGGCGTTTGTCGACCCGTCAATTTGGAGGGTCCATGTTGGTTGCTTTTGGGCGAACTCGGGGGCTATCATTTTCGAGAAGAAGTAGGCAATTGCTTGAGTTTTGATCACCTTCCTCGGAGCATATGCTAGGTCGAACTCTCTAAGCTCTACCGACCACTTGAGCATCTGCCCTGCAACATCGAACTTAAAGAAGATTTGACATAATGGTTGATCGGTGACTACCTTGATGGTATGGGCAATAGTAGCCGGCCGCATGAGGACCGTGGCGCGAGCTTCTCTATCGTAGGGTATCACTCCTCAGCACCCTGCAAGACATGGCTGGAGTAGTAGATAGGCCGTTGGTTGTTCCCATCGAGCTCGACCAAGACCAAGCTAACGGCCTGCTCCGAAGTGGTGAGGTATGGTTACTTGAGCTGGTCGCCCGGGCTGACCGAGGACATCCGAGGTAAGGTTGTGAAGTGGGCCTTCAGCTCTTGGAAGGCTTGATCACACTCAGGGCCCCAACTAAAGTTTTTATTTTGTTTTAATGCTCGTAGAATGGGGTAACTTCCGTCGCCAGCCCGAGATATGAACTGCCCAATCGCAGCTAACCTTCCGATGAGGCGTTGAACCTCCTTGACGATATAGGGTGGCTTCAGGTCGATGATGGCTCTTATTTTTTTTGGGTTCACATCTAACCCCCCATTGGTGAATGATGAAGTCAAGGAATTTTTCTAATGCCATGCCGAAGATGCATTTGGTAGGGTTTAGCTTCATTCCGAACTTCCTAAGGGTTCCGAATGTCTCAACAAGATCTGCGAGGTGTGTTTGTGCTTGTTTGCTTTTGACTTTCATGTCAGCCACATAGACTTTCATATTTTTGCTTAGTTGATCTTTGAACAATTGATTGATTATTCTTTGGTATGTAGCTCTACTATTCTTTAGTCCAAACGACATCACTTTATAACAGTAGGTTTCTTGATGCGTGATGAAGGTCATCTTCTCCCGATCCTGAGAGGACATTTGGATTGGTTGTATCCCAAGAACGCGTCCATGAAGGAAAGAAGTTCGTATTCAGAGGTGGAGTCTACTAGTTGATCAGTCCTCGACAATGGGTGGCAGTCCTTCAGGCAAGCCCGGTTGAGATCGGTATCATTAACACACATGCGCCACTTTCCATTAGCTTTTTTCACAAAGACTACATTAGATAACCAAGTCGGGTATCTAACTTCTGCTATGAACCCAGCCTCTAGTAGCTGATTGACTTCTTCTTCAATGGCCTTCTGTCAGTCAAGGATGAACTTTCTTGGCCTCTACTACACCAGGCGAGCCCCTGGGCGGCGTTCAATCGGTGTTGGGCAATTTCCGGGTGTTTGCCTGGCATGTCGCTTGGTGACCAAGAGAAGACGTTCGCGTGGCGCCCGAGGAAGTCTATGAGTTGGATACATTGGTCCTCGAGTAGAGCCGACTCAACCCGAACCATCCTCTCCGGATGGTCTTTTCCCAACGATACTTCTAGTATCGATTAGGTGGGCTTGGTTCGAGTGTCTGGCTTACAAGATTCTCGAGGATCGATGTCTTGGCTCATCGCTGAAAGTCATGGGAGGGTTGCGATGCTTACTTGAGTTATCGCATCCCTGGTAAACCATGTCAAAGTTGAAGTCATGGGGATGAGATCCCAGTTAGTCATGTCGAGCTTTTGAAAAGCGTCAAGGTATAGTATATCGGCGGAGCTCCTTGTATCTATCATGATGCGCTTAACGCGGGCGTTTGTAATGTGGGCCGTGATCACTAGGGCATCGTCGTGGTCTGGGTATTCACTCTCAGATTGGAAAGTGATCTTAGGATTGCATCATGCTTGGGGTCTCTTCTGGACTTCTGTGCAGGAATAAGCTCTCCTCGCCGAGGATCTGTCGTCGCCCGTGGCCGGGCTGCCAACTATGACATCTATTTGCCTCTCCACGGGGCCTTTCGGGTGGAGAGATGGCTCGCGTAGCCTTCTTACAAATCGGTCGAGGTGGTCGTGATGTATAAGGTCTTTAATCTGGTTCTTTAAGTCAAAGCACTCCTTAGTGTCGTGTTCATAGTCGCGATGGAAGCGATAGTAGCATCCGTGTTCACATTCCTCGGCTCGAGTCCTCATCGAGTTGGGGGTTTTTAGGAGTCATTTCTCCCAGATCTGGAGGAAGATCTCAATCCGAGTAGAGTTAATGTGGAATGTTGGGGAGTCAGGGAACGACCTGTTCGGTTCTTTTCATCCTCTTCCTTAGGAGCCCGGGCGGTGGGCCCCGAGAGGATTTGGCCCACGATCACTTCTGATCTTCGTGCTTCTCTACCACCAGAGCCTCGACGATGACATATTGGTTGGCCCTTTGTAGCATTTCCAGTACAGTTATCGAGGGTCGCTCCACGAGCGACCAAAAGAGGCCAAAAGGCATGATCCTGATCATGAATGCCTGGATAACCAACGACGGATGCATGTCGGGAATGGCCCTAATCTCCTTTGTGAAAAGGGCGAGGTACAAGCCAAGGTGCATGTCTTCTTTCTGTTGGGAAACCTCAACAGGTGCATCACATGTGTAGCGGAAATCAAAACAAAATATCGGTTTCCCACGCAGATCAAATCATCGTGCAAAAGATTGGGGTTGCGTGAAAAACATAAAAACCGATAAAACTACGATGTGTGAGAGATTGATTTTACCTAAGGAGATCGTATATCCTTGTATTCTAGATCCGGATGGAGAAGATAAAGGAGGTCAAATATCCTCCTCTCTAGCGGTATCCACATGATGGATCTTTGCAGCAAAACTCCTCCAATCTGATCTCGCAACTCTTGCCTTAGTGGGTATTGGATCTCCATCCAATAACCCACTAACCTTTCATTATTGGATCTCTATCCAATAATCTCCTTAGGCCTCTAACTAGGCCTTAATCAAGGAGCCCATTAGCATAGGATCTCATCTAATGAGAATAGGGGCTAATTGGATCTTCATCCAATCCTCTATTCACTGAAGTATTCACCATATGATCCTCTAGGCCCGATACCGAGTTGGCTGTGACTCACTCCCATCATAACTCTTTCTGATATAGTGAATTATTATTCCCATAATAATTCACTCGACTCATTGACTATGGACATACTAGGCCACTACGCTATAGTCCCCAGACGGTATAAGGGGATCAAATCCATCGGATTTGTCTGTCCAAAGTTACCATGTATCTATAATCCCTCATCCAACTAATATCCTAGAGATCGTATATTGGACATGGTACTGTCAGGTCACATACAAAATCAGTTTATCTTGCTCTAATCGGATTCTACCAGAGAACTCCTTTCTCAATTCAAATGACCCTGGTCAGGGATTTGTCTGAGCAAGCACATATGGGATATTCCTCTCGTGATACCGAGAGTGGATGATCCTCTATTGACACTCAATTGGCTTCATAAGGTTGGCTATCGATTCCGATCACTAGCTGTATCATATCTGAAACTTTCCAAACCTGTAAGTCTCACATCAAAGAAAGGAGTACTCATATAAGATATCCTTGGTGTCTCAAGTTTAAAGATCAAATACACAACTGGGACTATGAAATCGCTGTCTGACATTAGGTATCATTAACCATACAGCATTCCATAAGCAGATCAATAAGTGAACTCATTCTCCAATAAGCACTTGCACTATATCCTTAGTGTCTCCACATAAGTGGCTATGAGACCAGTCGCCTCCATCATATGGACGGGTATATAGTATACTGATTTGTGTTTAAAGATGAATCGATCTCATTATTGTGATCTCATCATGATCTGATTCCCATTGCACAGAACCAAAGACATCACAATATATATGTAACAAATAATATAATATAAAAATATATCAATATTAATCATAAGCAAAAAGATTACGCAGCATATCACACATGCCATCACTCACGTGATTGGCTTGCAGGGCACCTGTAACTAGCACTTTCTACCTCATCCTAAGGAGGGATGCGGCGGTTGGTTTCGACCGAGCTCTAGCGAGGAAGTTGGCCTTGAACTCTCTCGCAAGCTGATCAAAAAAGTGGATGGAGGCGAGCGACAGCTAGCCATACCACCCTCGAGCGATCCCGTGCAGAGTTATCGAGAAAGCCCGACACATTATGGCATATGATGTGCCATATAAAGCCATTTACGCTTAGAATGTAGCTACGTGCCCCATTAGGTCGGAGCCACCATCATACGCCTCAGCGTCTGGAGGTGGAAGTGCTGCGGAATTTCTTGGATAAATGGAAATCTCCAAAGGAGACTCTTGCCACACTCATCCTTTATCCTGATGTCTTATAGATATCGTTAATTCTTTGGTTCATCAAACGCAATTGCACCCTCAGAGAATCAGTAGAGTCCGAAGAGAGTGTATCAGGATTTGGCAAGCTACGGATTGATACACTGGGTGTAGATGTTGAGCACCTAGCTACGTCGCCTGGAGAGGCCTAGTCA
The DNA here is from genome assembly GCA_021527575.1 of Ensete glaucum. Taxonomy (NCBI): domain Eukaryota; kingdom Viridiplantae; phylum Streptophyta; class Magnoliopsida; order Zingiberales; family Musaceae; genus Ensete; species Ensete glaucum. Next base: position 15,415,837 of record CM038558.1, read on the forward strand.
AACTCCAGCGAGAGCTGAGGTAGATCATCAATAGGTTGGGTCACCGGAGGCTATCCTTCTGGTGACAGCGTCGCCCCTGCTTGGGTTAGGGAGGCTGCCTGGGGCTTTGAACTTGGCTGCTAGGCAAGCTATGGGATGTAGGGGATAATTGCTTAAAGTATTCCCACTATGGCTTAGACCTGATTGGTAAGCCCTTGAAACGCCTCAGGAGTTACCACCGGGACCTCGAGATTAAGTGGGGGTGGAGTCAGTTTGGAGTCGTTGAATAAGCGCCAGTATCACCCTGGAGTGCGAGAAGGCGGGTTCCCATCTCCGAACAAAGGGAGGGGAGGTGGCGGTTGTCGGGCTCCCTCGAAGGTTGATTGAGTCGTGGGAGGGATGTCTTCCTCGAGGTTACTATGTGCTGAGCATTTTTGCGACATCAGGCCCTCCTTCTAGCACCAAAATGTTACTGGATGATCCACCATGTCTGAGGAGTTAGCACAATATGGTCTGGCTTGCAGGCACAGGAGCAACTCATCAAGACTTGGAGCTCGGGGAAGATACGAGAAGTCTACTTGGCCTGGAGATGTTTTGGTCATCCAGGGGTTTCTTCCTCATTCCGTGGTCGAGTACCTATAAGAAAATAACTTTGTCGGGGGGAGGGCCTCCCAACTAGGTCCCTCCGATAGCTAAGTTAGTCTTTTTGGATGGAGGATCTCCGGTGCCTTCTCCGTGTTGGAGCTTTCTTTTTCATGTATTGTCAGAGTCCCCCCACCTAAGAACCCCCCAGGGGGGCTTTTATACCTGTCCATCAGCAATCGATTGTACATTTCCCATCGGTCCTTGCAGCATCCTCCGTTGGGATTTTTTATGCTGCAGGCATCGTCGACGGCCATTCGCACCGCAGACAGGCATGTCGTGTGTGATTCCAGTCTTACTGTCGTATGATCTTTTCTGACCTACCAGATTTGATGGAGATTGCACCACGTTCAATGACGCTGTCCATCGGGCTTTACCCCTGTTATGACGTGTCATTCGTGGGTGCTAGGGAGTGCATCACGTGCCTAGTCAGCCGGTCCCACTCCATGTCGATCCTGTCTAGGCCACGTAGACCAATTTGGGAGTCATCCCATTATTACCCAAATAAAAAAGGATTATGATTCTGGGACTGATTCAAAACTTACATAGTTGCTCCTTTAGAGGAGGTACCAGATTATTTATCTACTTAAAATCATTGAATATTAACTTTATCTGGAACTCGATTGTTCTTTAAACTTGTTGATTTTGCATGTATCTTCTAGTTATTTTTTCTTGTGTGTCTTAGTTTATTACAAAAATCATAACATAATTTGCTTTTATCATCTCCCTTCGTTTAATTACATTGTGCGCCACATTAGTATAAGTATTAATTTCACCTATCATAATAAGTGTAGAATTTTTTGCAGCCATAGATGGAGTCAAAAATCTCATTATAACTTCGAAAAATATAGTTTGGAGAGATGACAATGAATCCTTCCCTAATATCCAATCACAAACTTCATCTAGTTTTTTTTTTTCTTTTCCTAACCTACCAAAAATTGAAAAGTTCAATCCCTCTCAACCATTTTTATGCATGGAGCTCTATCAGTAGCATATGACCACTCAAAATCATAAAATAATCAAGCTTGTAATGCTAGTATTACCTTGTTTAAGCTGGTTGATCTTATTTGTAATCTCAAGGGTTATAATTATATATATATATATATATATATATATATATATATATATATATATATATATATATATATATATATATATAGTTCCTTTGTTGTTGATAAAAATAAATATGTTTGACTAATTGATGGTTTCATAGAGTAATCAAAGCATGATATGATTATGGAATTTTTAAAATCCCATACTTTGAACTTGGGATCATCCTCTACATATGTCATTATTAATTCGGTCACCAATCTTTCCTCTTCCCCGAATATATACTTTTATAAATCGAGACCAATGAATCAAAAATTATGTAAAAGATGGATTGTTACCTAAGCAATTTGTTGGAGATGGAAGTATTGGTTTCTTCTCTCCTCCAAACATAATAGCGTGGGTTCCTCATAAGTAAATAAGAAAGAAAAAAATAATTGACGTTGATCTGGAGAGTGAGAGAATAAAAGATAAGATTTTTAGCAATTAAGGCTGAAAGAAAAAAAAAAGTAATTCTTAAAGGATCCGCTCCGATGGCATGAAGACAAGAGAGTATAATTTTTTTTCACATTGTTTTTTTAAAATGTATATAAAGAAAGTTATATGCAAGTTGATTACAACCTATACAACTAAAAAAAATTGGATTCTATTAATTCTATATGATATTTGATATTAATTTAATTTTTTATAATATGGACTGATTTGATATTGATTAAAAATCCTTTAATTATGACATTAATTTGTTTTTAAATTACGATATTATAAAATTTCTTAATTATGAGATTTTTCTACCATATGGATTAACACCGATAACACATCAATCTCTGATAAATCTCGACTAATAAAATATCACATGAAATTAATTAGACCGTTTGGTTCAAGATTGTAGCTCGGTCCACCTACACTTTGGTTCGACTCGAGCGTGACATGGGCTAATCCAAGTGCGACGAGAACCATGATTTCCCTAATTTGATTTCCCCCGAAGCTTCTCCTCCGCTACGTCCACGGCGTGGTATTCGTCGATCTCCACGCGCTGGCCGTCCGCTAAAGCCCACCGTGTGCCCCGCTTCGCTTCCCTGAGCGGCCATGGCGTCGCGCTTCGCTCCTAGGCTTCTTCTCCAGCGCTTATGGACGCTGAGAAGAGCTCGGCCGACCTCATCTATTCTGGTAGCCTCCGAAGCTCCCTCTGACGTCGGCGGTGGCGGTCTCTTCTCTCCACCTGGGCCGTCGTCGGCTCTCGATCCCCGATGCGTTTCCAGGGTTTTCTTCTCCGCCCGGCCATCGGCTCTTGACGAAAGGCAGAACCCGGCTGCCATAGACTACCGGTGCGTGGTTCCCCCAGACAATCCCTTCCTTTTTCTTTGGAGCGAGAGCTTGTTTGTGGAAGAGGTTCCGTTTGGGGTCTGACGATATATTGAGATAGAGCTTTACCCTTGATTTTGATGTGAAATTTAGCTTCTTCTTCTCATATGTTCCTCGATTCCTTACTAATCCGTTTTATCTGACAGATCTCTCATGTCGGAGGAGGAATTCCATAACCTAGCTGACGAGACGATACATGACTTGTTGGAAAAGTTCGAGGTATCTTTTGTGACTGTGATTTCTCGTTTTGAAAAGCGTGCGCAACTTCGGAGGTCTTGATTGGTCTTTTACCTTGTTTCTTTTGGCAGGAATACGGTGATGCCATACAAGTTGATGGTTATGAAGTAGACTATGGGGTGAGTTGAGATGGAATATTTCTGCTTTTTCACTCATCTCTGAGCTTTATTACTTTGGCTAAGTTGATTCATCGCAATGCATCTTGGGCAGAATCACGTTTTGACACTGAAGCTAGGGAGTTTGGGAACTTATGTCATAAACAAGCAAACTCCGAATAGACAAATCTGGTTATCTTCGCCAGTAAGGTACTGGGAGTATGAAACCTTGTTGATTTTATACATAAAACTATGCATTTTATTGTTTTAGGTGATAAGGTCATCAATGAAAAATTAGGAGTTTATATTGTAGAGTTGCATAGTTGCTTTCATATTCATAATCGGCAACACCATTTTAATTCTTGAGTTAACTAGACATGCTTACCGTTTAAGTTTAAAATTTGTTTGTGATTGGTCGAATCTGTGTACTACCTGTTCTTAGGAATTCTATTTATACTAGAAGGCCCATGATTGAGGAAGGCTTCAAATTTCATGGATTACCTGCATAGCTTAGGCTTTGGAACTAATTTTTCAGCTTAGGTGCTAAAACAACAATCTCAAGCTTGGTTATTAGGAATCTTCATCTCGAAACTAGTTCCTTGTGGATAATCTCATATTGTGGTGGATTGGTCGAAGGATATGATTCTGCCAATCTAAAATATAACCTCTTAAAATGAGCTGGAATAAGAGGGACAATGTCAGAAAGTAGGATTTTGAATGGGCAGAAATAACAAGGATTGATTGTAGCAACCATAGCATAGTATCTTAAATAGTAGGAAAGTAGATGCTGGCATGTAATGCAAACCATTGGAATGCCCTCCTCATGGAGCTCATTTGGTAGATTGCTTCTCCTTTGAGGTTAAGGAACATATAGGTTTCTTGACAAAAGCAACAACAACAAGTTGTAATGTCTAAACTATTTGAGGCTGAAATTTCATAGTATTAACCAGAAATAAGAAGGCATCAAATCATCTAGTTTTCTAAATCTTGCTTCGGTGCCTTTTTGGCTACCGTAGCTAAATCTTGATTTTGGCCATTTCTTGGATACCATACTCTGGTATCTTTTCACCTTTATTTTTCGGTTGTTTTTTGTAAGTACCAGCATATATTCGTGTTTTATTCTAAACAGAAATACCATCTGCTGCTTAATTTTGAATCCATGTCCATTTCTTTTTTGTGTTCAGAAGAATTGAAATCTGTGCTTTTCATTTGCTAGTTTATAAGATTATTTTCCTTGTTTTTGTATTTTCTAGAACCGGCTCATGTATTTTTAAGTTATTTGGAACAGCATGCATGAAGGATGATGTGATATATGCCCAAGAAGATTACATATCAAGTGATATCTTTAACATGGATAATCTATAGACCCTTGCCACCCTTAAGGACCAACTTTTCTTGTGGAACCTATTGTGCATCGAAATTTTGTTTGGTGACAAAAGGAAATCAGTAATGGTTGGTAGTGGTATGATGGGTTTGTTGTGCTTCTTAAATTGACTGTCACTTCAATAGGACCTAGATACTTAGTGATCCCATTTAGGAACGAGGGAAGGAAATTATAATAACCTAGCGTCCTGAAATTATTACTCAAAGGCAACTCTGGAGGTTTTTTGGAAGGTTAAACCCATGTGATTCTACACATGGTTTGTTAAAAGCAAGATAAGATCACTAAACATGATTTTGACTTGCCTAGGAAATACAGTGAGTGTCAAGAGGAAGAAAATAAATGTGTACATGTTACCATGAGGAAGCATTTGATTGTCTTGTGGTTGCTTAATGGATCTGGAAGTCGGGTATCATGTAGCAGATCCCATGATATTGCCTCATGTTCTAGATTCTTGTTGATGACAAAATAATGCACATGGGTGGATATGTGCTCAGTATGCTGTCCTGCACATGCACATTGAAATTCAACATTATGGTCTCTACCATTTTGCTTCTGGAATTCTTTCATATGCTGTTTTGTTAACCCTGATTGTGCTACAACAAGGCACAAAATATGATGATGGTATATGAATAGGAATCGACTTATGTGTTTGCCAAGTTGTAATTGATGCAGAAGTGGAACTAACTTGGAGAAAGAACAGATGAATTTTGCTTGCTCTGAAAGGAAAGAACTTGTTCTTGTTGGTTTAGTTTTCTCTAGAACTAGGTTGGTTGTTGCATCTTCCAGATTGTTGTTGTTATCTGGGGAAAATGCATATCATATATTGCTGCCTGCTTTCAGAACTTCTCTATGATGGAAATCAAAATTCTGATTATATAGCTCACTGTATCCTTAATCATTATTAGTAGGATTCTTGTAATACAAAGCCTTTTTATTATTACTTTATTGAAAACCCTGGCCAATATCTTATCATTATATACTATAAAATTGACATCCTGGCCTCTTCATGGTCCTTTATTAGCATAATCAACAGATTTTAGCCTAGCCCATAGGTAAACTATAACCAAACTCAAGTGTACTTTTTGCCCTCGGATTAAAAGTATACTAACAGAACCAACTGTTGCTTTCCCTTTATTTGAATCCTTTTGCAAATTCTATAGAGAATCAGGTCAAAGATGGGAGGAAAACCTTGGAAATATAATGTATGTGGTCATTCTTGTTCAAATGAGTTGGAAAAATGGTCAAAATTGTTACAAGGTGTCCTATAGTTTGGACATGGAAACAAAATAAAGAAAAACCTTGGAAATATAACGTATGTGGTCATTCTTGTTCAAATGAGTTGGAAAAATGGTCAAAATTGTTACAAGGTGTCCTATAGTTTGGACTTGGAAACAAAATAAAGAAAAACCTTGCAAATATAATGTATGTGGTCATTCTTGTTCAGATGAGTTGGAAAAATGTTACATCCGTCCATATATGTTTGTTGCTACATTCCAAATGTTTGAGATGTGAATCATCAGATAAGGTTGTTGTGTTGCACACGGTGATAGTATAATCAGTATACCACTAGGCATAGTGCAGGAGTTTTATATGAAAAGTTATAATTTCCATTGTGGATGATGTTGAAATCATATTGAACTTTCATGCCTCGAGGTCATGTTTAAGATGATGATGATGGTTTGTGCTGCAACTGTTGTTTGTAACTGTAAATTGGATCATCATCTACCATGTTATAGAAAAGGATTCTCCGCTTGAAATAGTACTCATGGCTTTTTCACTCATTTGTATGGCCGCCGGCCAATTTATCAACCATGTTTTCCGCCATATCTCGTCTGATGTTGCAGACTGTGTATCCTGTTTGTTCTCGCAGTGGTCCTTCAAGGTTCGACTGGGATGTGACGGCTAAGACTTGGGTGTATCGGAGGACTAAGGCTGCTTTACTGCAGCTTTTGGAAGGAGAAGTCAGGCAACTCTGTGGGGAACCCATCAGTCTTCGTTGAATTCAGACGTTTCCCATGAATCAGAATTATTTGTTGTTCTTATGACCCTGTGAAGTGAGATCTGGTTGAGAGAAAGCCCCTCCCTGTAGCAGCATGCTCTGTTTTCTCCAGAGTCTTTGTGTCTTTGTTGTATGTGTCATAAACAACCAACTTGGGCTTTCACGCTAGCAAACAGATCGCTTGGGTTAAAGGTAACAACATTATATCCACAAAATTGAACTGTGAAACCACCCATTAAGACTGTCATAGTTTGTCCACAGATTGACATTCTTCTAGCCTCTGTCAAAAGGGCCAATTGGCCTCCAAAATGTTTTGAAGAAAAATACCCCCTTTTTTTTTCTATTTTTTTCAAAAAATATAATAACATATATCAGAGTGGGATCAGTCCCAACAATTTGCTCGACATCGGAATGGGCCGTGCTTCTAATAGATGGCCCAAACAAAACCCATCTTCTATTTGATTCAATCCAAACCGTCGATCACCGGCCTTATGATCCATTCCGTGTCCCCTCACACCCCCTGCTCCCGAGCACGTGACCCGCAAACTAAACATAGCGGATCCCAAATTTCAAAACTCCCTCTCTTCCTCGGTCTCGGCGCTTCCACTGCCTCCGCCCTCTCCTCCTCCTCGCTCCATCCCCACCATCAAAGAAATCTGCCGGAGATGGTCCAATTCGACTGCGACGATAACCCCCTCCGCAAGGATCCTTCACGGTACCTCCCGATCCCGAATTCTCCCATTTCCACTTATCCCCTTCTTCTCCAATCTCTTCCTTTTTGTTGCAGGTCGACCGAGGACGAACCATCTCCTCGCTCCCACGCCGATCCCATCCTCCCACGGCTGCGGTCACGCCCCCCGCTACTGCTTAACTCATTCGTTTTTTTTACCTCCGGTTGTTCTGTCCTCAAACGTGCGCTCGGTTTGGCTCAGGTCCATCTACGAGGCGGCGGCGGAATCCCGTAGCCACCCGGACGACCCCGCCGCCGCTACCCGCTTCAGGGACCTCCTGGAGGACTGCGTCAGGAGCTTCGCTGATGATGAGCGGTACCGTGACGATGTCAGGTTTCTCAAGATCTGCATTCTATACGTGAGCCGCCGCACATTCCCTGCTCTCCGTTTCTTGTCATCCTTTGCGTGACGCGTGTTGGGGTTTGTGATGGTGTAGGGGGACGCGATTCAGGATTTCGAGAGGGTCTTCAGGATCATGGAAGTTAAGGGGATCTGCCAGGCGCATTCTTTACTTTACGAGGCGTACGCCATGTCTCTTGTTGCAGGTGGGAAACTGGTGGGGGCCCATGAAGTCTTCCGGCTGGGGATCTCCAAGTTCGATCCTTCATCATTCTCTCTCTCAGCCCCCTATTATCTTGGGGAGTCGAAGATGACAATGACGCTGATTTACTCATGGTGACATGTTTGGTGAATTAGGAACGCGGAGCCACTTGATAGACTGAAGAAGATGCATGGCATGTTCCTGAACCATTTAGCTGCTGTTGCTCAGAATTCAGCTGCTGATCCAAAGGTCCGATCTTTGCTTTTGTACTGTTAGTTTCTTGTTTCATTTAACTCCATTATCAGTATGGTGCTTTAGATGGTTGATATAACTGCCTCTTCTGCCATATTAATTGAGCTTCAATTGTGAACAGAGAAAAAAACATTACTTTCACTGAACAGCTTTACTTCAGCTATAGGAAATTTTCTATTTATAGACTAACTGTAAATTTCACATACTTAAGGAAATCCAAACAAATGTATAGAGCAACGGAAACCAGATATTTACAATGTGATGAAGCTTGTGTTGTTCATTTATGCTCATGGTGTATATCCTATTAACATTTTTTTGTTGTATAGATTATTATTTTTATGAGTTGAAGGCTTTTTTTGGTTTATTGAATGCTCACTAATTATATGTCAAAACCAGGTAGTTCATCAAACACGAATCTCGTTCTTTCATTGCACCGCCCCTTCTTAATAAAAACAAAAATGAGAGCAAAACTTTTGGAGAGAAAAATATGAAACAAGATAAAATATTACTAGTCATTTCTATTGCCTTGGTTTTTGCCTTCCGTTAGTTTCATTAAATGCATAACAAAATTATGCTACTTGCCTCAACCATATTCTTGTATGCCTTTTAATGGCCAACAATAAGGGTCCTGTTTAAATTATCTGGATAGACATTATTGGTTGGGGAGCCTTTTTCCTAGGTCTATCTGCTTATTCTTAATCAGCGCCCATCATGCTTCCTAATAAGATATCAAATTGGTAATAAGAGATTACTTTTATTTGTTTTAGTTCAATTCCATCTTACTACTTTTTCTAACCCTTTGCTTGAGCTGGTATGTTGCTGACATCCATCCTGCAATTTTAAACTCAAGGACTCTGTTAGCATTTGATACAAGTTGTCATCAACTGTTTTGTGGTCCTCTAGTTCATACAAGGTTGTATATTAAGTAACATATGTCAGGGACAATGATTGGTACACTCGTAAATAATTAAAACATAGTCATGTTAAGACTGATAGGGACTGACAATTTGTTTCAAATAGTCCAATTTATGATCCAACCTAATTAGTAACAGATTGCATGGACTGAACTTCATCCAGCTATATATGATCAGATTCAATTGAATCTAATGATCTGATCTTATTCAATAACATTTTGAATAGATTCAGTTTGATCCAGTTATTTATGATTTGATTAAATTAAATGGGATGTGTGTTATTTGAAAATGTAAGATGACATGCAAACAAATAATGCCAAGACAAAGTAGACGTAATTAGGTAGGAACCTAGGGGCAGAGTATGAATAGGTTGGAACTCAGAGGTCAGGATGTTATTTTCAATAAAGGGAGTTGAGACAATTAATATCCAAAAACATGAGGTTTAAATGGACATCTTTCTTGTGGAAATGTCATATTCTAGGCCTTCAATTGAATTGGCTCGGATTGGCCATCTCCTTTTAGGATGTATTATTTGGATTATTGAAAAAAAAAATGCAGTAGAGTGGTTTATGGATGTCTACTGGGCTGTGGCCAGTAAATCTTTTAGGCCTGTATAACTCATAACATTCTTGACCATATACAAAATTAAAAGGGAATTAGGGTTGCATAAATGGAGAGCTTAAAAGTCAGTATCAAATTCAAGGGGAAGGTTCTTGTAAGTGGCTATTAGCTGACCCTAGCCTCATCATGAAGATTGATTTAAAATTTGCATCATTACTAGCCATGGAGATGGGTTTCTATTTGTATAATCATAGATGAATAGCTTTCAAGTCTTTTATCTGATGTATATAATTAATTTTAAGTATTCTTCGTTATTTTTGTCATTCTTTTTCTTAGATCTTCTACTTTTCAATTTCATAAAGTTAGATGTTTTATGAATTATGAAAATAAATTAAAACTTTTAGCATAAAAGAATTTATTTATTTTTGCTAATTTTATTTGTATATGTACCAGGAGACCTGTCACGATATGCTAGAATGCAATATCAATTTTGTGGAAAATGAGAAAAGAAATAAATGAAATTACTTTACATCAGATTTACATATTTATTCACTAGTATTTGGAATTATCAAAGTGATGTTTATTGATGCTATAGTTTATTGCATTGGCTGGGCCACACTATTTCTGTTGCTTCATGCGAGTGTGATAATTACACAATGGGCATACTTTAGCTCTTTCGAATTAAGTGGATTTGCTTGTTATCTATTTTTCTGTTTCTGCGTACTTCTATCTTTAGTGTGCATACCATAATTCAAATGTGAGAACAAGTGATCTTATGTCTTACATGCTTATTCTGTAGAGTGACATGAGTAGTAGATCACTAAATCAGCAGCCAACTCTTGTCGATCCATGGTCAATGCCTACCATTGATGATTTGCTGAGAAAGATGGATACTAATATCAGAAAATATAATGTAAGCTTCATTTGCAAACGAGTCATATTTATATGCTGATATTTTCCTTTGACAGTCTCTGCTTTTGTGAACTCACTACAGGGTTATTGCCGTAGCAGTAAGGTATATTCAGGGAAGGTATCTTTTTCTTCCTTAAAGAATTATTCAAGAAATAAAATCATTGAGCTAGGTATTACATTCTCTCTTCTTTGCTGGTTGTACCATTTGTTCTCTTATAATTGTTTTATGAGATAGTTTATGACACCTAATGATGGCAAGATTGTACAAATGAATTTCCATAGTGATCCTCCCACACATTTCAATAAAAAATAATGGTCCAATTTATATAAAAAATGTTTTAATTAGATATTGCTTCTAGGTTAGTGAAAAAAAGAGGTATATCGTGAGCGATCATTAACTGTTTTTCAATCATTCGATTCTATCATTGTCTTGGTCTTTGGGATAATGATAGTGGGTTTTAGCTGTTTCAGTGCATCTGTTTTGGAGAGCAGTGAATGCATGAGGCAACCAAAATTATAACATATTTATGATGAATAGACAGGATGCAGATCTTCAGATGCTAAGAATAAAGAAAAAGCTGTAGATGGGATGTTAACTGATTCACATGGAGTTGTAGAATGCGCCTGACAGAATAAACAGTTATTATGGGTTTTTGAGATCGATTTAAATCGTTCCATTTGTATGCTAGTTGGCTTCAGTATATGGAGGTTTGAGAGGCTCAACCTAAATTTGAGATATTAATGGTGACATGAAATGATGCGTGATTGTTAAGGCATCTTTAAATTTTGTTACTTGAGCATTCTGCAGAGATGACAATCAACTTTTAAGATTCCAAAGGAATGTTGATGAGATTTTCTAATTCCAGTTAGAGTATTGTGCCAAGATGGGTTGTTCCAGCTAAAATTATGCTGAGTCAGCCTTTGTCTTGGCTTATAACGGACTGAAACTATTTTTTTTAATTATCTCAATTTTGAAGGTGGTTGCAAATACCAGATAAAAGGCTGCTCAGGCCTTGGTGGGTTTGCTCAGGTATACAAGGCTCACAATGACAGCAATCCTGATGACGTCCTTGCACTGAAGGTGAAAATTTATTCCATGTTTTATTATTCTGGTAATGTCTAATATTAGCTAGCATTAGCACTTATGTTGTATCGTCAGATTCAAAAACCTGCATTTCCATGGGAGTTTTATATGTATCGTCAACTTGATAAGCGCATCCCTGATGTTGAGGTTAGCCAGTGCTTTGATTTCTATCTTCGGTCCTGATGTATGCTTATAAGTTTTGCTTATACTTAAGCTTTGCTATCAGAGACCAAGCTTTGGTTTTGCTCATAAAGTGCACATCTTTGCTGACTTGAGTGTCCTAGTTTGTGATTATTTGTCCCATGGTACACTTCAGGTAATTGAATCTTGTGAAAAAAGTAAATCATTGGTCAACTTTTTCTCGTCACTACTTATTTTTTAAGTCTGCAACATCTGTTCTCTGAGATTTTCTTCTTCGAGTTTCTTGGTCATATGTATATCTGCTTCTTGCAGGATGCTATAAATTCAAACTTGGTGATGCACAAGCTTATGGAAGAAGTTCTATGCATTTACTACACAATTGAGATGCTGCGCATGCTGGAGACTTTGCATGGTGTTGGCATTATTCATGGTGATTTCAAGCCAGATAATCTACTAGTTCGTTATGCAAGGTAAATTACTAGAGTTGTTGTACATTATTTCAATGCTAAGCTCTTCCATAATAAACATCCATGCGAGACATGTAACTAGTGTTGTTGCATTTTGCTCACCACATGTATGCAACAGAATGCTATAATGTTACATAATGCCATCAAAAGAAGTTCACAGAATGCCACAGCGTTGCTCACCACATATATTTTTCAGTGTTATCATAATGCTTGTTGTGACATGTTAATCTTAACCATTGGACATTTTTTTGTGAACAGAAACAAAGAAAAATGCTTGATGTAGAGAATTTGAACATAAATTTTCCTTCTCCAATGGTGTTCTTAACTATTAGGAAACTATAGTACCTCGCTTTTGATTAGTATCAAAATAACGATGTTGTGATACTTCCATCATGTTCTGCCTGTGATGCACTAACTGTCCTTGCCCCCTGCAATTATATTCTTTAGTATCTTGTTTCTGTCCTTTCATGCATGAGATCAGTCCCAATCTGCACATGAAACATGAACAATCTATTAATGTTCTGTCTTTGTATATGAATGCTTTCAAGCTCAATATGAATTTTGGACATTTAATTTCTGGCATATTAAAGATTGACTCCAAACTTTTTTTTTCTTCTTAAAAAATTGTATTTCTGTTTTTTTTATTATAGATTGACACTATTATACAATTCTGTATTTTTCTAATAACATAGGAAGTCATCAAAGTGGTGATTCAAGGCTATTTGTTTTTTACTCTGATGATCTTTTTTTGATCTGCAAGGGAAGAATTGACGGAATCTTCATTCGTCACCAGAAGTGGACCTTGGCGAGATCAGGTCAAATCAGCTTGTCCTTAATATTGAAGTTTCAGGTCAACTATCATAAGCTTCAAGTTAGTTTTCTTAGGATAGTCTGGTTTATTGTTGCAGGGGTTATGCCTTGTCGATTGGGGAAGGGGCATTGATCTAAGCCTTTTCCCTGCTGATACAAGATTTATCGGGGATTGCCGAACATCTGGATTTCGATGTGTAGAGATGCAAGAAAATCAACCATGGAAATACCAGGTCTGTATCTTGAGTTCAAATCATTCCAAGTGTTTAGCAAATGTTACCAATCATTCTATTTCACATGATTTCTCTGTTATGCAAGGTTGACACTTATGGCCTCTGTGTCATTGTCCACATGATGCTCCATGGATCATATATGACCATAGAGAAGAAGGTTAATCCAGATGGGAGCTACCATTATGGACCAAAAATACCTTTTAAAAGGTATTGGCACAATTTTTTTTTTCATCGACTAATGCAACCGTGGCTGGTGGACAATGTTCTTCCAACCAAGTTTTAACATGTCCTCATGTTACAATAAGAGAACCTCTGATGGTTTGATCATTCTGGTCTTCAGGTATTGGAATTCCGATTTGTGGAAGCCATTATTTTCTGAACTGCTTAACTTGAGGTCTGATGGAAGTGATGTGCAGCTGCTACGAAGTTTAAGGGAGTCATTTGAGAACTACCTGCGTGACAACCCAAAGCTAATTAAGACTTTAAAACATTCACTAGCAAAGCAAAAGGCCTGCCTGTGTTCAGCTTAGCTCAACACCTTCATCTGTATTATTGGTTGATGTGGGATTACAGCTTTGTTTGTGTCAATAAATTGTATATGCTTGAAGGATGATCGTCTCCGTTCTGTCTCAGCCTGTTCACCATATTCACCATAACAATAGCAAGAAGAATGTAAAGGTGAAACTTGGTTATCAATGCCGCATGTATTAAGGGACTGTTTTGTATGACCGCAAATGATTCATTTGTAACTCTATTAATGTGACAATAGTAAGATGGATGTAAAGGTGAAACTTCGTTATCGAAGTCACATGTATTAATAGATTGTTTTGTATGACCGCAAATGGTTCATTTGTAACTCTATTAATATTAACAATAGTAAAGATGAATATAAAGGAGGGAATGTTTTGTATGATTTGAATTGGTTCATTTGTAACTCAATTAATATCACAATAGTAAGATAGATGTAAAGGTGAAACTTACTTGGTTACCGATGCCACATGTATTAAGAGATTGTTTTGTATGACTGCAAGTGGTTTATTTGTAACTCTATTAATATGACAATAGTAAGATGAATGTAAAGGTGAAACTTACTTGGTTATAGATGCCACATGTACTAAGAGATTGTTTTGTATGACCTCAAGTGATTCATTTGTAACTCTGTTAATATGACAATAGTAAGATGAATATAAAGGTGAAATTTACTTGGTTATCGATGTCATATGTATTAAGGGATTGTTTTATATGACCGCAAATGGTTCATTTGTAACTCTATTAATATGACAATAGTAAGATGAATGTTAATAGGGATAATAATGGGTCCCTCACTCGAACTGGGTGATGTGGCTTGGATTGACTTGACATGGAGTAGCATCGGTTGACTAGGTGCGGGGACCATGCTCCGATACACACAAGCAACATGTCACAATGAGGGTATGAGCCCAATGTATAGCATCATCGGTCACCACGCAACCACCAAATCTCAAAGAATATGAAAGGATCATATGGCAGCAGGGATGAAATAACACGCCACACGCTTGCCTGCAGTATGGATGGCTGCCGGTGGTGCCCGTAGTATTAAAGACCCCCAACAGAGGGCACTGTAGGGAGGCGATAGGAGGGCATGGATAAGGAGCAACGGGTCATCGACAGACAGGTATAAAAGCAACCCCTATGGGATCTCAAAGGAGGCTAGATTCTCACAGTACAAACACAAGAGGCTCCTCCACCCAAAGGGCGTTGGAGATACTTTCATCCACAAGGCTAACTTAGTCGTCGAAGGGACCTAGTGGGGAGGACCTCCCCCCTCTTGACGAAGACCTTTTCTTGCAGGTACCCAACCACACAATGAGGAAAGGCCTCGGGATGACCAGAACACCCTCGAGCACCAGAAGATGCCTTACACCTTCCCCGAGCGCCTAAACCGGTTGAGCTGCTCTTGTACGTGCGGGCCGGACCACATCGTGCTGATTCCTCGAACACGGCGGATCACCCAGCAACAGATGTAAAGTTGAAACTTACTTGGTTATCGATGCCACATATATTGAGGGATTGTTTTGTATGACCGCAAGTGGTTCATTTGTAACTCTATTAATATGATAATAGTAAAGATGAATGTAAAGGTGAAAACTTACTTGGTTATCGATGCCACATATATTAAGGGACCATTTTGTATTGTTTCAATAGAAGTGAGAAAATAAAAGGCACATATTATTCATTGAGTGAACATTTATTTATACGAGATTCAGTTGAGGATTTCCCTCAACTAATGAACGAGATCTTCTCGTTCAGTTACAATTCTGTTCAGCTAACATGCCCCCGTAAGATCGAGCTCCTGTCAAGGACGCTGATCTTGGATCGATGTAAGGAAAAGAGTTTGCAGGCCAGAGACTTCGTGAGAGAGAGTCAACAAGTTGATCGGCCGTGTGAACATAAGAAACACGAAGCTGCTGGCGGACAACTTGATCTCGCACAAAATGGAAGTCAATGGTAACATGCTTCATACGGGAGTGGAAAACTGGATTTGCACAAAGGTAAGTTGCACTGATGTTGTCACAGTAAATAACAGGCATAGAAGTAGAGTGACTGTGAAGCTCCTTAAGCAAGTTGGTGATCCAATTAAGTTCAGTAGCATTAGTGGCAATAGCATGATATTCAATTTTAGTAGTAGACTTGACAACTGTCTTTTGTTTCTTAGAACTCCAACTAATCGGATTAGCATCAAGAAAAATAATATAACCTGATGTAGAGGTTCTATCATCAACATTTCTCACCCAATCATCATCGGCAAAGGCATGAATTTGAGAGGGAGAGTATTTGCAAAGAAAAATGCTATGATCAATAGTCCCCTTAAGATAACGCAAAATGCATTTAACAGTATTTTAGTGTAAAGTAGACAGTCGATGCATAAATTGAGATAATTTATTAACTGCAAAAGAGATATCTGGATGAGTAAGAGCGAGATATTGTAAGGAGCCAACTACCTACCGATATAGAGTAGAGTCTGTAGCAGGACTGCCATCACATAACTTCAATGAGTCACTAGAGGACAAAGGAGTGGTAACCTCTTTTGCATCATGTATATTTATCTTTAATAGCAAGTTATGAACATACTTTCTCTGTGAAAGGAAGAGATCAGAAGAGGTAAACGTGGCCTCGACACCGAGAAAATAATTCAGGCGGCCAAGATTTATCAACCAATTGCTTGATAAACACTTAAACCTCCATAGAGTTATCACCGGTGACAATAATATCGTCCGCATAGACTAAAAGATAGATAGTGCACCCATGTTGTTGGCGTAGAAATAGAGAGACATCAGACTTAGAGTTAATGAAGCCAACTGAAGATAAGTATAGACCAAGTTCAGTATACTAGGCCCGTGGAGCCTGACGAAGTCCATAAATGGCCTTTTGGAGTTTATATACATGTCGTGGATATTGAGGATGTATAAAGCCTGAAGGTTGTTTCATAAAGACATCTTTAGTGAGAGTCCCTTGTAAAAAAATATTGTTAACATCTAATTAGCGTAAACACCAGTCTTTGGATATTGTCAAACTTAGGATAAACCGAATTGTAGTAGGTTTGACAATATGACTAAATGTCTCAGTGTAGTAAATACCAGGGCATTGATAAAATTCTTTAGCTATAAGTCATACTTTATACTGAGTAATCTAACCATCAGGGTTTCGCTTAATTCAATAGACCCACTTGCACCTGATAATGTTTTATGTGGAATGAGAGGGGATAAGGGTCTATATAGTATTATGAAGAAGAGCATCGTATTCCTTACACATAGTTTTACGCCAATGTGGAGATTTTTGGGCCCGAGAAAAAGATGACGGTTCGACAGAGTTGGGGGAAGGTTTGGTGCTAACATGGAGGTTAAGAACTTGATGGGGTTTAAAGACACCACTCTTGGAACGAGGCATTGAATGCCGAGAGGGTATAACATTATTGGAGGGTAAGAGCTGAGGGTTATCACTAGTGAAGTCAACCGGAAGGACGACACAATTACCCAAACGATGTAAGGACAAAGGCTGAGATTCTAGAAGAGGAGAAGTTGGAGGAGTCGGAGGAGATAAGGAAGAAGAAAGGTGTGGAACATAAGTAACAAGAGAGTGTGGATTTGGTAGAGGCATCTGGGGGGATGAAGATGTTTCAGAGGAACTCAATGGGATGATAAATTACCCATAATCTCGAAAGGGAAAGACAAACTCCACAAAAGTGACATGCCTGGAAACAAAGACTTTAGCAGAGTGAGGATCATAATATCGAAAAGTATTATGTTCAAGAGAATATCCGATGAAAATACAAGGGCGAGAACGAGGCTACATTTTATTAGAATTGTAGAGACGTAACTACGGATAACAGAGACAGCCAAAGACTTTTAATATTTTTAGATTGGGGCGTTTTTGAAAGAGCTTTTCAATGGTGATTGATAGTGTAGAATAGGAGTGGGCATGCGATTGATGAGGTAGATAGCAGTTTAAAAAGTTATGGACCAAAAGGTAGATGGCACGAAAGCCTGATGGAGCACTGATAGACCAGTTTCAACAATATGACGATGTATATGTTCGGCAGAACCAACCAGTTGAGGCGTATATGGGGGCTTAAGATGTTGAATACCACAAGCAGATAGATGAGATTCAAGGGCTAGATATTCACCCCCTCTATCAAAATATATAGTTTTAATAGTAGTCTGAAAGTAGTTTTCAACTAAGTTTTTAAAGTTAGAAAAGACAACAGTGATATAAGACAAAGTAAAATAGTCTACAACGATAATATAGTATCTAAACTTATCAAAGGAAACAACTGACGCAGGACCCCAAATATCAGTATAAACTATCTCAAACGATTTAGAGCAGGAAAGAGATTAGGTACTAAAAGGAAGTTGATGACTCTTATTGCTAAGACAAGCATCATAGTGAGTAAGAACATTACTGGATTTAAAAATAAAAATTAAATAATAAGAAAATAATTTTTATTGAAGAGAGGCAGAGGGATGACCAAGCCGACGATGCCATATGTCAACTGCAGCAGTAGTAGATGAGTTGGCAGTAGGCTAAGTGAGAAACAGAGCTGACGGCCATTCGTAGATGTTGTCTTTATTTAGACCACGAACTAGGGATGCCCCCATGCTCAAGTCCTTGACAAGAAAATAAGTAGGAAAAAATTCAATAGAAGTATGACTTTGTTGATAGAATTGAGAGACTGAAATAAGATTTCTTTTGATGTGACATGCACATAAAACATTATCGAGTGTGAAAAAAATGGTATTGGAATTAAATTTTGTAGAACCAATATGAGTGATAGGAATCCTTTTACCTTCATCGACGATGATGTCTTCATGTCTGCCATAGCCATTGTGGAGCGACAAATTCTGGAGATTGGAAGTAATATGGTGGGAAGTACCAGAGTCTACAATCTAATTGGATAGATTGTCAGAAGGAACAATCATGACATTTGCCTGAGGCTAAGTTGATGGAGCTGGGAGGCGAGGTCGAGACCAGCAAACATCGACATGTTGGGGTGACTGCTATGGCAGGGTAGGATGAAGGGCTGGTCGGCAACTATAGCAATTGCAATAGAGAAGACCGACGAAAAGTGGTCATGCGGAGGAGCGAGGCGAGAAGAGATAGGCTGCGAAGCGCGCTAGTCATGCGTTATTGCTAGGCTTATCTCAGCAAAACAGAGAGAGAGAAAAAAAAAGGAAACAAAGTAATGGTTACTCTGTTTCGATGGATGCGATTGGCAGCGGCGATTGCAGGCGCCAGAAGGAAGAAGCAACTTGAAGAAGAGGGTTGTGACTAAGATATGTCATTTGACAACAGGAAGCAGCGGATGTGGGTTTCAGGTGATCTATTCCAACGAGGAAGAGAAGGTAGTAGCGCTCGCTGTGAGAAATTGTTTGGTGGCTATGGCTTCGCAGAAAAAGGGACAAATGATGCCAGGAGATCGGTGCTGATCTCGTTGGTTCCATCAGTAGAGGAGGCAGATGTGCCATGACAGTAGTTGGGCAGGAGTCGACGGCAAAATCTGCACGCAGCCGGAAGCGGTGGAAACTTGCTGCCATTTAACAGTGAGAATAGAGCTTGCTCTAAGCAAGCTGCTCTGATACCATGTTTCAATAGAAGTG
The DNA here is from genome assembly GCA_021527575.1 of Ensete glaucum. NCBI lineage: Eukaryota > Viridiplantae > Streptophyta > Magnoliopsida > Zingiberales > Musaceae > Ensete > Ensete glaucum. Next base: position 15,435,362 of record CM038558.1, read on the forward strand.
AGAAAACAAAAGACACACATTATTCATTGAGTGATTAAGGTCCCTCAACTAATGAATGAGATCTTTTCATTCAGTTACAATTCTGTCCAGCTAACATGTATGACCTCAAGTGGTTTATTTGTAACTTTATTAATATGACAATAGTAAGATGGATGCAAAGGTGAAACTTACTTGGTTATCAATGCACATGTATTAAGTGATTATTTTGTATGACCTCAAATGGTTCATTTGTAACTATATTAATATGACAATAGCAAGATGAATGAAAATGTAAAACTTAATTATCGATGTCACATGTACTAGGGGACTATTTTGTATGATCTCAAGTGGTTCATTTGTAACTCTATTAATATGACAATATTAAAGATTATTGAATTTCAGATTTTGATAATAAAATTAATTGATGAGTTTTATTATCTCACATGTGTATTAGAGAAAATGATGTAGGATTAACTACGATGGTGAAAAGGTAATACAATCTAATGTTGGGCCGGAGTCAAGTTCGGGCATCGGGCTAAGGTTCGGACGATATAATGGGAACTTGCCGGGAGATCGCGGGATGCTCGCCGAAGGTGATCGGGGGCTTGTCGGGAGTTCACTGAGAGCTCGCCAAAGGTAATCGGGAGCTTCTCGAGAGTTCTCCGGGAGCTCACCGAAGGTGATCGGGAGCTTCCCATGAGTACGCTGGGAGTTTGCCAAAAGATGATCGAGAGACTCGTTAGGAGTTTTGTCGGAAGATGCCGAGAAGTTCATCGGGAGTTTCGAAGATCAATTGACATGCTGGACAACAAGGATGGTTGTATTTGTATGCCTTAGTATATCGTAGTTAGTATCAGTTGATTTTCAGTCCTAACTGAGTTAGATTTGAAAAGAATCCAAACTAACTCAATTTGAGGCAACCGGATCCATTTTGGGTTGGATTTGAGCTTAGGTTAAGCTCATCTCATTGACCTGGAAAGGCGTTAATAGGAGGTACAAGCCGGGGATGAAATAGTATAGGGAAAAGTACTGTTTTGGGATTCCTGGTAGTAGTACCGTCGGTGCCGACATTAGTACCGCCCGTACTCTAGTTTTGTGGAAAGCTTTGAATTTTGACTCCAATCTAGAGCCAATTGGGGTTTATGTTTTCTTGATTTTTGTAGAAAGAAAATAGTAAAAATAAATATAAAGGCGAAACTTGACTATTTTGTATGACCGCATATGGTTCGTTTATAACTCTATTAATATGAGAATTATAAAGATGAATGTAAAGGTGAAACTTGTTAGCTTATTCATGCCAAATGTATTAAGGGACTGTTTTGTATGAACTCAAGTAGTTCATTTGTAACTCTATTCATATGACATACTTAGTTATCGATGCCATATATATTAAGAGATGTTTTGTACGATGGCAGGTGGTTCATTTGTAACTCTATTTGCAACAACAAATTGTTCATACGCAAGGCATTGATTGTTTACAATTAGATCACTTGTAGCACGTTTACTTGCACTAATATCCTAATATCATTTATAATTTGAGATGATGGCTTTGTTGACCTTGGATTGGTTAATGTATTATTGCGAGCTAATTATATTTTCAAAAATTACATTAAGATCTTTATACTTGTGAAAATAAAATATTTAATCTCGTTATTTTAAAATTTTAATCTTATGAAATTATTTTTTAAAACTTATATAGAGATAAATATTTTATTTTTATAAATATATGTATTGTAATGTAATTTTTAAAGATGTAAAAAAATTGAAATACTAAAAAGAACTAATTACAAAGAGTAAACTGTGATTAACCCTAGTATTGAATAAGTAACATATTTCAGATTCAGGTTTGAATGTCACCATTTAATGTAATAAAAATTTGTAATTGAAGAATTTGAAGATCTTAAAAAACAGGAAGATAAATACGGAATTTATATCTTAATTTTGTACATGACGATGCCACCCCTTCCACTGATAGCATCTCTCAGATCAAACCGGAGAAGCTGAAGAGAAATCTCAAGCAGGCATTAATATTACACCCCTTGTTGTCTTATAGCATATGGTGGTTTGCCAAACAACAAATCAAACGCTCAGGGATTATTCTAAATTCACAGCCACAACAACAAAGATTTTGTCTGGCATTTTAAATCCGCTTGCATAACTTTGCTGGAGGCCACATTCCATCTTGATGAACACATGCCGGCCGGTGTCATCACAAGGCCCGAGTTCTTGTCCAGGAGAATCTTAGGTTTGGTTTCCAGGACATGGAGCAAAGAACATAACGACCTGATATTGAAATAGTCCTTTTTCTATAATCGTGCGTTTATAACATAACAGGTCAAAGGATTATTCAGGAACGTAAAGACACCCAAAATCTAACTTGTTAAATGGAAATGACACCATCAAATCCAAGTAAAGAATCTTGGTAGGGAGCATTTTTACATGTGAAATCATGGAATGGGCCAAACACCATGAGGATGAGGAGAACCATTCGTGAAAAAAAATACTAGTCTCATGCACTCACTTCTTCTTTATTTTTCTTCTTTATGGTTGGTCCGGTGCTGCCCTGCTCTGCCTTTTTCTGTGCCCGAATTAGTGCACGCCTAGCCCGGGGCCTCATCTCCCGCATTTTACGAGGTGGCATCACGTAAGGTTCCAAAGGACGATCAACAAATGGATGCTCACTTCCCACAAATATCCTGAGCTTGCGGTCACGGTCCTGAAGGAACACTTATGATTCATAATTTTTACAGTACAATTTAAAAAATATAATAGACACGTTTTCAGAGCCCACGGTGGTAATCATGAAAAGATTTATACTGTTTAGTAACCCTAAATTTCTACAGCAAGATATAAAAACGGAGAGCAAGTACTCTTCGAAAACAGGCATATGCGATATTCATAGATTTTATGGACACTATACCAGCATCAATTATGTAATATGCTTTGTGTTCAATTGTATACAACTCCTAAGCATTGTTTTCAAGTGAATAATGATCATACATTCCGAGTTGCAGCAATTTTATCATAGTCCAATACTTCCTATTTGTCAGCAAGTGCATGACAAACATGCTTGATAGACAACAACCAAGGATGATGATACATCAAGCATATATGTGACATCACTGATAAGAGAGTAGCTTACCCATCAGAGATGTCATCCTATTCAATTGTATATAAAATTTGTTTTACACACTCATATACATTTACCAGCAGCTATATTTCATTTGGCACAATGACAAAAGGGAAATCACTGTCTCTTGCAGAGTTTTAGAATGCATGAATCAATTAGTATCATTACTGTTCCACAAGTGCATGCTCATGTTATGTAGTTTGAAAGCATTTTTACCATATCTTGACCTTGACATAAGTTCCTACTATACAGGTAGGAAAACTTATGCAATCTAAATGAATCATAATTTGCAGGCACAAATAGTCAATGAACACAAAGAAAGACTATTATAAAGAGTAGAGCATTAAACCAGTCCATATAATAAAAGATACTTAAAAGTAAGATTGGACTACCTCATTGGATGAATCCTTCATCCTCTATTAACAAACTAACCAACTAGAGCTTAAAATCTTCTATTTGAAGCCAAACTAATTAGCTAATCCCCCTAGAACTTAAAATCTTCTATTTGAAGCCAAACTAATGAACTGATGAACACATATTCATTATCTATTTGGTGAGTAAATGCAAACTAAGCAAATAAGGTATCTGGCTTTCTTCTTCACTTGTTTGATGAGACAGCTTAAGACCCTAAATCATCAGCTTATACATAACTAGGTGTAAGATCAGCTATCAGATATCATCTTTGTTAAAAATTAAGATTATTTTCTTTAATTTAAAATAGTAAAGATTTAATATAATGGTTGAATGTAAAAAGAATATTCTGAATTTGTACCAGTCCACTTGGTATGTCCCTTGTCATGCATCCTCTAGTCAATAGACCTTGTGTTAAAATCTTTAAACAACTGGACAATCTAAATTGTTCCATCCCACTCATGATTATGGTCCCGTAATAGAGTTATTGGGCAACTAAAGGCCGTCTACTTGAAGCATTTATCAGTGTACTCTTGTGCGCATTAGACTAGTTGGTGGTGCATCAGATAGTTTTTTGGGTGTAGAAGAGTACTGAATCTACACACCATGAGGGACCCAATCTACTCAAAAACAAATTGTCAAAGATGTACCGTTGTAAATTAGATCACTTCAAAACTTTGATCTCTTTAGATATTTTATTGTTTGAATCAGTTACAAATGAAATTCTACATGATGACCATGATTAAGAAAATTTCGAGATACTTCACAAAGCTATTAACGTTTGTCTAAAATCTTAAACAAGTAGATTCTTAAATAAGCACAAAACACCAGATTAATGCTAGTGATATATTTTTTTTCATTGCCATAAAGTACACACTCATAAAAATGTTATGCTCAACACAAAAGAAAATTAGCAAAATATTTAAATGATAAACAAACAGGCTACAGATACTAGGATACTAATTGCATAAATACAATTAGAACAATAAATTTGTTAGTTGGAAATAAACTATGAACTATGAACATGCTCGTACATGTTCCTGCAAGTGTAAACAAGAGATAGCATGCAATGGACAAGCTCATGGATCAGAACGTCACAACTGATAACCTGCTCATGCCTGCTAACAAGAGGATCCACAAACTAGTTTTATCATATATGATACAGTTCAAAGAAGACATTTTAGAAGAGAAATTTTTTAGCACCTTGAATCTTGAAAATTTTCTTAAGAAGAACTACAAATTGATTTGCTGCTTAATTATCTACAATTGAGGTAAAACAAAACTTTGAACATAGTAATAGATTATCACTTACATCACGCAATTTATTGCGTGGTAACATGCGCAAGACAGCTTTACGAATCACTTCTGTTGGGTCTTTTACCAGCTGGTCCTTCAAGCTCCTTTCTTTTAAGTGGCCAATGTATCTGTGACAACACATGTAAAAGTAGTTTGAGGAAGGAAATAAGGACATCCTAAATTAATTATTAGTGAAAACAACAATAGCTTTTCGCCCTTACCCAGTGTGCCAGCGATAAAATTTATTGGTCATTTTTCTTCCAGTAACAGATACATCTTTTGCATTGAGCACAATGCACATATCTCCATCTTCCTGGTATGGCGTGTAGGTAGGTTTATCTTTGCCTTGAATTACAGTTGCTATCTGAGACGCCAATCTTCCAAGGACCTAGTTGTCAAATTGTTAAAGACTACATCAAACATACTTAACAGCATAATACTGAGCTTACTAGCGAAAAATATAACGTCAGATATCAAACATAGGACGAGAATAGCAACCTGGCCTTTTGCATCAAATACTCGCCAACGTAAACCCTCTAAATTGATTCTCCACAGTCCAGCCAGTGCTTTCTGAGTATATTGTGGATACAAAGTTTACACAGGTGCAATAAAAAAGCATAATGCTCTTACCATCAATGAGAACAAGAAAAAAAAATCAGATCCGCCTAACACAAATAAAAAATGATATGGTTATTTTCAACTCTCAATTATATTCTGATGAACACATTACTTTGTAAATGATCCATGAAACTAAACACGCAGAAGATCTCTTCTAGGTTAACATATAGGCCCTACAACAACAAATTTTACTGAGTAATTACAATAATATATGCTCAAGTGTACAGTTTACAGTGATCCAGATGTGAAAAAAATAAATATTAGGAGAAAGGAATAAGTCTAAGACAAAGACACAAAACAAAATACAGTTTATAGCCTTTGAAAAGGACACTTGTCTTTCAAGGACATAATATAGAAGTGTAAGCAAAAATAGATCTAAACAAACTACAAAACAGTAATTGGATAAGTAGTTGTACGAACAATTGAGAACTTTGAGAAAGGGGAGAATTATATCATGTGTCTCTGGAGCAAACAGGATGAAATGATTGATTACAAGAGCTACACAGAAAAATCTAGATTTGCTACTGATTCTAAATCAGTCGACCTCATAAAATATGATAGAATAGGGTTATGCAAGAAGTTTCGAATACGAAGATATAACTAAGTTCAACCAACCAAACGTTCACTTTGGCCTCAGTCTTATCTTACAACCTCCAAAGGTGTTATGCCAAATTTCTAATATGTATAAGGAGGCCCCAAGAATCCAATTTGGTTTTCTCTTCGTTATCTATATCTTGGAGATGAGCAAGAACTGATTCGGATCACCAGATCATTAGCACATGCTTTAGATCAAATTCCCAAACGATAGCACAACAAAAGAATGGAGAAATATAGGGGGCCGAGGGATCACAATCACCTTCAAGTTTCCCTTAAAAGTCTGAGTTGCAACTGCCATTATGGACTCCCTTTTCCTCTGCAACAACTGGTAAATCAATGATCTTGTTAGAAGAGATCAAGAGAAGGAGACTCGCACCTCAGTTTGGCAGTTGTCCGGAAATGGCCAGAGAAGCTTGACGCCGCCGGAGATTAGCTGCAAGCGGTAGGGCGAGGAGGAGGAAGAGACGGCGGCGAGACACGACCGAGAGCGGGGTCGGCTTTGTCACTTGTATTGAAGGGCTTAAGGTGTTGGGGCGGCTTAGCTTCGTTGTCGGGTTGGATCTGAGAAATCTTAACCCTGATCCGATAACTTTGGGCGGATCTCAATTGCAATAGAAACCCGGATCCGATAAGGTGCCGCTTGGTGGGTGGGCTTCCTCTTCGTCCCATTCCAGTGGGCCGGCGGCGTTCAGTATCCGGTGCGTGTTCGTGACCGCCAAGGCGCGGCGGGTGGCGGTGGAGGTGACGACCTTCTTCAGCGCCTGCACCGCCTTCGACGCGCCTCTGATCTACTGCGTCATAGAGCTGCTGCTTCCCGAAGTGCGTGAGGAACTCCGCCATCTCGAGAGGGATCGGTTGTCGTGGGATCTGCGTCGTTTGCCTGCGGGGGGGAGACGAGAGAGGAGCATATGCGACGGCGTAGAAGAAGAAGAGCCCAACTACACAATAACGGTCCATTAAAAGACGATTATGCTTGCTGTCGAAGATTGGATCCGCTTTGTTGTAATCATCCTCTTCCATTTTGTTTGTTTTTTTTTTCTGAATGATTATTTCAGAATTATGTTTTGAGAATAAATTAACAGCGAATTACTATGTGAATATGATGTGATACACAAAGGACTTGACATCTCATGCCAAAGATAATAAATCAAAAGCTGGCTGGCTATTTGAACGTAAAACAACAATCTGCTTTTTGGTTGGAACATTTGTTCTTGAAGAACTTCAAAAAAAAAAAAGGGGGGGGTGACAGACTGTGTCTTCTTCTTCTTCTTCTTCCTTTTCTTGTAGGGATCGAGGCCATTCCCTCCCTCAACTCAAGATTACAGCAGCCTTCTTTAATCCATGGCATTTGGACCAAAACAAGTCCTCTTTACGGGGTTCCACACCCACTGCACGAGAAACCTCCTCCCGTTCATCCCATGCAGGTTGTAAGCCTCCCCCTGCGATCCCTTGAACACGCTCCCCACGTACCCACTTCCCGCTCCCGACCCGTAGACCCCGACGCAGAGGTCGGCGATCTCCGCTGGGGCGGCCGGGTCGTCGCCCGCGTACCACGCATTGATCAGCGGATCGCTCGACGTCTCCGCCAGTTCATGGGCTATCACGCTGACCATGCCGTCGGCGCCCACGTCCCGATTGGGCGCTCCGAGAGCCCGAACGCCGCTATCGTTGCGAACCCCCGCCATGTATTCCGGCAGCGCGAAAGGGAAAGCGCACATCCCCGGGCACTGCGAGCCGCTGTGCCCCACCCACGCGTACGGCACCGTCACGCCGACCACTGCCGGGAAGGTGAAGTAGTGGAAGCCGCAGACCTCCCGGCAGAAGTCCTCCACCTCCACGTCGGGCGAGGTGAGGACCAGGTAGAGCCCGTTGCGCGGGTCCAGCGGCAGCGGCTGCGGGTGGGCGGCGACGGCGGACCTGATGACGGACTGGATGGCGAGGCGGGACAACGCGGCGCCGTGCCAGTAGGCCGAGTCGTGCAGCTCGCCGGCCAGCACGAAGCTGCCGGTGACGTTGGAGCCGGTTTGGTCGGTGTAGAGGCGGACGGTACGCCACCAGTCGGCGACGGAGGGGGAAGGAGAAGGGGCGGAGAGGGAGAGCAGGAAGTCCCTGATGATGCCTTGTGGAGCAGCCTCCCAGTGGCCATACCATATGGTGTAGACGTTAACGGGGGAGGTGAGGACAGGCCCCATGTGGTACTCAAGGTCCACCGTCTCTGGCCGAGGCTGCTGCCATGAGAAGGCAATGACAGAGAAGCAAGAGAGCGAGGTGAGGAGGAGGAGACACGACCTGCTCATCTTTCCCATGGCCATACGTTCTCTGCAGGAAGGAGACTGAGGTCTTTAACAAGTTTGAACCAACTTTGCCTTTGGCTTTAGAATCTGACAAGTCTCGCTTTTGCCATGTATCTATCTATCTATTGCTTCCATGTACCCACGCTCATACAATAACACTTAGTGTTAGCTTTTAGACTTCCTAAGGGGATAAACACCATGAACTTTGATCAGGGCAACTTAGAGGTCAGAGTAGGTGAAAGGAATGGCTACAACACATAATACAGCCCATTTTTTGACATGAGATCACGCAGTGATTCAAGGCACACATCATGTGCTATTTAATGATGGAGATGACAGCCATGTGCTTCTGGCCACTGCTACACACACTCTCCTCAAGTCAAATCTCTGTTCTAAGAACCAATCCAGATATAATGTCTAATTCTATTACTTTATATAAGCATATTGCTCAAACATGTCTTCTCTTTCAAAGTCTGTAGTAGTATAAGACAGCCCCATATATCTCTCCAAACATTTACATCACATACACATTTCTCATTCCTATCAGCATTCATAGAATAACTAAGGTTGACTTTTATGAAATGAGTGCTAATAACATAAATATTTATGCTTTTTAAGATATTTTAATAATTGAAATTTAATGATGATCCAGTCAGAAATAACTACAATAAGATACTTGTAAACTTACAAGTTTTACAGGAATATATATATATGAGAAAAACTTAATTTTAAAGGACCGAGGAAAATCACCAATTTTGGAAGCATTCTTTTACAATAAAATGACGCCTTTGTTGTGCAAAAAATAAAAATGAAAATTTGTTTGTGACATTAAAATTAACAAGAATTTGTACCAGGAAGAAGTAACAGTGGATGTACTTGGATGCAACGCTTGATGTAAGGAAGCCAAAATTCTATGGATGTTTCCACACTGCAGAAATGGTGATCCTGTCATTTAAACAAGTCAGAGCAATGACACAAACAGGACTTCTAAAAAACTGGCAGGCCATGATTCAACAAACCAACAGTAATAATGTGGGACACCTCCAGGTTTAGGACTGCCTGGAAAAGCTTTTCGCAATCAATACATTCTTTTCTTTGCTCTTAAGAAAGCTAGCTAAATGGAAGCAAAAGTGGTGGTGAAAGACCCACTCTTAACAGGCAGAAGAACGAAGAAAGCTATAACCATGCTTTAGTGATTTGTGTGAGATGGAAATTATTACTAAATGTGCTGCCAGCATGTTCTTGCGGTGAAGAAATCATGGAACTGAGAACTACTATTAAAACAGGTTGTACAATAAGAAAAATAACAATGCTCATCTAAAACCAACATCATCTAAATCAATTTAATCAAAGCTCTGCTTTTATGTTTAATTTCATATGCATTTTATTATTTTCCAAATTTACAAAATCATTTCTACACTTGCAACGTTACACATAAAAAATGTGTAAATTATGTGAGACCAATGTATACTGACAGAAGAGATGTTCAACTCAACAGTTAAACCAAGCATCAATATTTTTCATATGTTGGTGTGCAATCGTAGTGATCCTACACCTAAATGTTCAGAACTAGCCTTTCACCTCCTTGAATGAGGGAAGTATTGATAACAGTTAAAACAAAAGCTGTGTGACAAAGGCAGAACGGGCTGGTCATTTGCAATGGCTGATTTGCAATGGCTGATCTTCCATAAATCTGAAGGTGAGAAATGTAGGCTGTCGGCAACAATTCCTGCAACAGTTTAGGCTGTTCAAATCATGAAATGATGGATAAAATAGATGAAAAGAAACAAAATGATTAGTGGACCTTCTTTATTCTTGTAAGCATGCAGAAAAACAGTTCATTAGTAGCACTTTCTGTAACTTGTCATTATAACACTTTAAAGTCAATTCTACAAGCAGCAAGCACAGACAGACATCAGCTACAGATAATGATGAACTCCAGAAACCTTTATCTCTCCACAAACTTCTGAAGTCCTAATCACTTAAAACATAAAGTGCTTGGAAGAATGGCTGCAGAATAACAGTTTAGGCTGTTCAAAGCAGCATTCTGAAAACTTGGAGAAAATGCATAGAATTTGGGTGGTGGGAGTGATCCAGCAGAATTCATAAGCAAATGCATCACATTGGATAGAAGTCACCAAATAAATATTAGATTAACAAGAGTGATGTGAACTTCTGAGAATTTGACAAAAATCTCAAGGGATTAACCAACATATTTTGCATGCAACACATTCTTCTTGTCAGTTTAGGCAATATTGCATCCATGTGGAAGCAAGTTATCATTTACTATCCATATGGTACATAGTACTCAAACATAACCTTGCTACTGAAGTCGATTGATAATGCAAGCAAACAACAATATTAAGAAATGTCATGCTGCCAAAACTAAATGGTCAATCTGATGAAACATGAAAATATTTATATTTAAAACTTATCTATAATCTGATTACATAAACAAATGGTGTATCATTTAAGATCAGTACTGCACATGTAACAAAATAAGCCTAAGACAATTGCATAACAGAAATCCTTTTTGACAAAACATAGAACAACTATATTTTTATATAAGGCTATAGATTGACGTTCCTATTGAAGGTCAACATTACCTTAGGGTCCCAAAGCATATAATTAATAACGGTATTACTCATTTAGTAAAACTCAACAAATGGCATTTCCATGAAACAGTCTCATATATTCAGCTTCATACTATGAAGTGAACTTGAAAATAAAAGCTGTCTGTAAGTGATGAAAGAACCAAGTTGTTTTCACAAGATGCTGATTAACTCATGAAACTTACTTCCATTAGAATTAACATAAATTCATATGATATGGCTAATCAGTTCCCTATAGCATCTGAAACCTTTATGAAGGTGATGCAAGTCTATAAACAAGATGATCATCCACAGTCACAAATCTGCATAATTGATGCTGAAAATCATGTTGACTTCATATTTCAGAAATCTTACCTTCTGGATGTCTTAGCCAAATTTCTTTCTCCTTGTTAGTGTACAAGATCATCATGTGTTCATTTTTAAATGTATATCAAAACCTTAAAATTCCCCATTAAACAGTATGATAATGTGTATGAATTTTAATTTTCTTATATCAATATGAGAAACTTGAAGCCTTAAATATTAGCAAAAAATTATATGTCACATAGTCACAATTTAGCAACAACGACAGACCTTTTAGATGTTTCAATTTATAAAGAGCTAATAAATAAACAATAAATTTATAAGATAATTGCAATATCGCCTATACTATATGGATTGGTACGTCAAGATGATTAAGAAACAATATGCACAAATACATTGGTACCTTTGATATGAATGTTTGGGGTTACGACAAAAATAAATAACACATTTATATACATAAACAAGCAGAGGTAATCACAGTCAAGGAGTAATTATAATAAAAAAAATTCAAATTGACATGGACATGTTCAAACAAGACATGCAAATACACCAATTAGATGATGTAATTTAATGCGGATTAGCAATCTGATGAGGTAGAAGAGTACCTCAGAATATCTTATTAGAAATAACAAAAAGTAAATTAATGATACTTGCTTCGACTAGAGGTATTGCCCTTTGAAAAGCTCAACGACCAAGCAGTCAACCACAAAAAGTTGTTACAAATTGCTCTGTCACTGCCATTTTTGAAGCGGTAAAGTCCAAAATTTTGGTAATTGCATCAATACACATCATACGGTGATGGGCTACAGAGCACTTCTCAAAATCAGGAAAGCTTATTGGACTATTTTATAAAATTTTATAATAAGCTGCCAAATAGCCAAACCTCTAAGCTAAGAAACAGAAACATATATGAGCTAGCAGAAACACATAAAAGACTAGCTTAGGAAAAGTCTAGGAGGAGAAAATGGTAAAACTTTTCCGTAGGAATAATGTTCAGATGAAAGACAGCACTTAAACAACACAAGTAACAAAAAAATATTTTTTCATAAGCTTTTCTGCAATAACATAATGGTTGGAATAATTATTTAAAGATAGAAGAATTTGGGAATGTGATAATATAATGTCTTTGGAGTAGAGCTTTACTGTCAGAAACTTTTTTTAATTCAGGGAAGCATCAAGTATTTGGTGTCTCTGTTGAAAGGGGAAGTCTTCAGCTGCTTGAAAATAGATTTCAGGTAAGTTATTCTAAAAAAGATAAAGTTCTAGTTAGCCATTGATTTTGCAATGTCAGCTTCTCTTTTATTGTTGCTTGCCTACTCATGATTACAGAATTATAAAAACCTGGGTATTGTCTGTTTAATCTGTTTTCTCAAAATTCAGCGGTTTCGTTCATTTCCAGTCAAGTCAATATCAGATTTGAATTCAATATATCCTGCTATCTATCGAACACTTGGTTACAGGACAAACTCTTAGAATATGAAATACTGAAATACATCAAACAGAACGATTCCCACCAGATGGACAAAAGAAATTTCCTATTCGTGCCCAAAAAGAAATACTTCAGTTATTATATAATTCAATCACAGATCGCACAGGAATTATAAAGACATCTATTTCACAATCAAATCAATCCGCAGACAAAATTAATGCACACAATTATACTGTTCTTCTTAGATCAAAAGAGGAAGAAGAAGAAGATATAACAAATTTGATATCCAAATTCAGTTACTAAGACTTACCGTAATCAACAAGACACAAGCCCGCGTGCGGAAGGGTCAGTAATCTCGAGAAGGATGCTGCCATGGCTATGAATCCGGCGGTTGAGGGAAGGAAAGGCAGACGGAGAGAGCGAGACGCGCGCGCTGGCACTGCGACCGCTTGAGGGAGGTACCGGCGCTGGAACAGAGGCTGCGCACGGCCTCCGACTCCTCGGGGCAGGAAGCGGCCACGACGCACTCGGCCAGAGAGCGGTTCAGGTGTCGGCATAGCACCACCTGCTGCCGCGGGTCGCCGGCACGCCGGTGGCACTCCAGGAGCGCGCGGTGAAGCGAGCCGCAACCCGGCGGCACGGCCACCCCTGTTCCGTCGCCGTCGCCTCCTCGTCCTCCCATGAGATCGGCTCACCGGGTAGGGTGGACGTCAGCCGATCTATAGTTTGCGCAAACGGCAGCTCAAATCGGGTCGGTCCAGAAGTCAACATATTTGTAATTAACTACTATTATATATATATATATAATTTTCATATTAGTAATTTTCTTTTTTATTTGTAATTTTATATTTATATAAAATTTAAAACATTAGTATGATTTGGATATATCTTATTTGTTAATAAATATATTTATTTATATAAGAATGATAATAATTTGCAAAAGTACAACCTCACACTCCCCATGGAGTGAGGAGAGGTAAAGGAGATAATATATGAGCTATAAATTAGGTTTAGCAATAAGAAAATAATTGTGATGTTATTACCTAAATCTAAGATATTTTTTTCTTGCATATATGTTTTAATCATCTTTCGTAATTCAATCGGAAAATCGAGATAGGACAACAATATCTTTTCTGCACATATTTATAGATAAATAAGCAACTCAGTAATTTGATTCGTTTCTCCATGAATAACAGAAAATATCACAAGCAAGCAGATCAACTTAATCTGCTCCTATAATCTATTAATTACGGAGCTCTATATCATTTACTTGCGATGTCTACCATAGTTTTAGATTTATAGCAAAAAATGAATAGAGTCAATTCTCCTATTTCCCAAGTTGGACTTTATTCTAATTCCAACAACTCCAACTTGGATTATGGGGATTACCATAATACCTTTGTTTTAATAAATAAGACAGCATTTCAATCATGAATCAAGTGAGATTTTGAGTCTCACATATCTGTCATGATCAAGTGTCGTATTATATAAATATGATATCTATCTAATGTGATATATGAAATATAATATAAAGATGGAGTGTAAGAGTATTTATATTGATACATGGTATGTTATATAGACTCGGGCTAGACATCATATTATTTCGATTTCAATTATGAAAAGGATAATTCATATGATATCTATTATCATATAATATAAACTATTATCATATTTCTATTCATTCATTATGAAAAGAAGACAATAAAATAGATGAGTTATATTGTTCTTTGTAAAATTTAAAATATTTTTAACTAATAATAGTAAATTATCGTGAACTGTCAAAATCTTTATCAGTTAAATAAATCGAGATTCAGGCAAAAAAGATAACTTCATTTTAGATAAGAGGATATTTTAATCATTTGAAATTAAAAAAAATCATCATAAAATATTACGCAGTCTTAGTGGGGACGGACTCTGGGCGGAGTATTCCGACTCTCCAATATGGCGGCGGGTACCGAGTCGGGTAGATCGTAAACGATGCGAAATAATTTTTGGTTCCAAAAGCCCCCATCAGAAGCCGTTGGATCATTCACCGATTTAGCAACGTGGCTCGATCAGATCCGTCGCCATCGTCTTTCCCCCTCTTAGGCGGGCGCACACGCGCCTCGGGAAGCTACAACCCACCCTCGTTTCCCTTTCCTTTGGTGCCATCTCGCCCATCCCCACTCGGTGCGCTTGAGCGGTCGCCATGGACTAGAAGCGACTAATTCACCCATCTCTCGCCCGGAGTTCCTCGCTGTCTCGCAACAAGGTAAAGTGATCCTCGTCGATCATAACCCGTAGCCGATTTGATCTACACCTTTCTGCAATTTGCTGTTTCATGTGTTTCTCTTTCTGTCGGATCATGTTATGTTTGTCGTTTAATCGGCTGCAATTGATGTGTCCACCGGGTTATTCTTGACGATCGATGATCAGAGACTGCGATCGTGCGTGTGGCAAGTAGGGTGGATCGGAGTCTTCAAGGTGTTAGGATTTCTTCGGTGGAGGCCGGGAAAGATGTCTAGTGGAGAAGTAAGGAAAGTGTCCCGTCAGGACATACAACTCGTAAGCGGTTTTTTCTGTGTTTATGTTTGCTCTTCGCTTGGTGATTTCGATTTCTCGGTTTCCAGGTTGCCGGTTATCGCATGCTTTGGCTCGGTTCCGTTGATCGCAATAGTTGTGCCTTTTGGACATCTGATTTCATTTAAGTTGTTCATTTGTTTGCTTGCATATATATGAATTCGAATAACGATTTAGGGTCTTTACTTGATGATAAGTTTGAACAAGAGGTGCCTGATTGGGAGCTGTAGTGCTTACATCTCGTGCTTCGTTTTTTGCAGTTTATGAACTTTTTTAAGTATCGGACGAATACAGGTTGTGTGCTTCACTTTCAGTTTATATAATTAAATTTGTACACAATGGTTTCAATTCCTTCTTTTGTGCAATACATTTCTGGTTTTAGTTAGATTGAAGGAGCATTCATTGACTTAGTTTTAGCAGATACAACAAGTTCTTGTCACTTGTACCATAGATTATCTTAGTTTCTAAGATACACATTTTTGGTGTACTTTACTGATATAATGAGCCTAAATGATAGTTACTCTGTATTCATAGTTCCACATTTTTCATGTATTCTAAAGGCAGACAGTTTTGAAGCTTCTTGGAATTTCATGAAGCAACCAAGTTGATGGTACAAGAAGGATTCTTTAAATTGAATGTTTTATGTTTATTGGATTCAGTACTTGTAGGACACATCTAGTATTATTAAGCTTTTAAACTTTTGCCAAATGCTTGAGCATCGATCTTTCATAATTATGTTTGCCTTATCGGTTTTTCAATTTATGGTTTTGTCTACATTTCTGTTCCTAAGACAACTTGATTGCGATGTTTACTTCTCTGCAGAAGTACCTAGTTAATTATAAGAGGATATTTCAACTTATGTTTTCAGATTTTTTATGCTTGATGATGTTATCTAATTTTCTGAGGTAAGACAATAATCTTCTTTTCATTGGCTCTCTGAATTTTCAGGTTCAGAATCTTATTGAACGATGCCTGCAGCTGTATATGGACCAGAAAGAAGTAATTGAAACTTTATCTTTGCAGGCGAAGATAGAGCCTAGTTTTACTCAACTTGGTAATTTCAGAGTAAATCATCTTCACATGTCCATTATTTGACCAAATTCTCTTTTTGAGATTTTTTTTCATGTCGATTTGGAGCAATATTCTCCAAAAGTAATACTACTATTGTTCAACATGCAAGCATACCATCAAAGTTAGCTGGCTGATTCACAAGCAAACCAAGATATATGCATAAATGTGAACATTTAATTCTCATAAATACACTTTGGTTGAAGGTTTGGTCTTATATGTTCTAATGTCTTTATATTGAGATCACTGTTTGTGGTGTTTAGATCTAGCGGTTGAAGACCCATTTGATGCCCTGGGCTGTCCTTTTGGTTCTGTTAGGTGCATTTGGCTTGAAACTTCTTGGTTTTCTTTTCTTCTTTTCTCAGATTATCAACAAAGTCTGGGAAAAGAGATGAATATTATGTTTGTGCACTTTGGAACATAAGTGGCGAATATGATAAAATTTTGTGTTCTAGTGGCATTTTTTTCAATAACTTTTATCCTTGTGCTGATGTAGAGCCATGACATTGGAACTGCTAATTTTTATTAATTTATCTTTCTGACATTGTAGATGCTGGTGTGTTAGATGTTTTTCATGCTCATAGACACCAATGTCTCTTAATCTTTGTATGAGCTAATTCATATTCGTATCTGAACCAATTTAAGCCAACTAATTTATGTAATGACCGCTGCCATGCTTCAGAGTTAGTGAATGACAGACTGTAAACATTCCTTGAATGTTTCATGACCAAAATACTGTTGACAATTATTTTGTAGCTATTTCCAGTAAACCTGCTGATATGTATTTTAAGAGTTATATACAGTTTGTGATACTTCTAGTTGCTGCTTTTAATGATTTTTGTATTTGGTTGATTTACAGTTTGGCAAAAACTTGAGGAGGAAAATCGAGAATTTTTTGAAGCATATCATGTTAGACTGATTCTTAAGAACCAAATATTGGTTTTTAACAGGCTGCTTGAGAAACAGGTTGAGCTGATGCAGAAAGCATGTCCTACTGGAATTTCTACCATATCCCATCCCAATGGTTCTAATGCTTCTGCTTGTACGTCGATCTCTAATTTTGCGGCTAATACTTTATTGTTTTTGTCACTTATGCGAATGTCCTGGAGCTTGCTATCATAGCAAATAACTCATTGCTATATTGTATATCACTTTCTTTTAAAATGCCACTGTCTAATTCCTTGACTATTTTATCATGCTGCGCTTAACCCTTATTATCCAGGGGAAAACCTTATGCTGCTACCGAGTATTTTATCTGTTATATGGAAATTGCATTTTTTGGTGTTTAATGGTGGATGTTGCTAGATACAAAAGGAGAGAGATCAAATATTAATTTTAAGGTTCATTAGGTTTTATGCTAAGTGACATATGCCCTCCTTCGATGTGTGGAAAGTAGTGAAGAACATTGTTAATGGGGAAGTATTGGGACTTATGGTCTTCTCAGTTTTGCTGGTAGAAACTCGTGTTTTCACTGAATCAGTTTTGGATTATGTAGTTTGAGATATTTAACTAAACCATTGATGGTTTTTTTGGTCAGAGATGCTAGGAAACCTCCTAATAACTTGCTTACAAGATCAGCATAGATACATGGTATCATTTTATGAATTAGTTGATATTCCATGGTGTGATCCATTTTGCTTAATTATTGAAGCTTTTGAAAGCTCCGTCTATTGAGGATCAAATAACTGCAAATTCCATATGCAGTTGAGTATTTTGTAAACAAATCATACAATAGAAGTAAAGTTTTTCTATTAAGAAGAAACTGGGAACTAAAATTCTTCAGATGTATAATTTCCACCTGTCTGTCACTGTCTTCCTTGATACCTGAGATTAGATTTAAACTTAAGAATATCTGACTATAAGCAATTTGGAGTTAGCAGTAGCAGTGTGGGATAGGAAGAGAAGAACAAGAAGTAGGAATGAAATGAAACTAGCTTAAGTGAAGAAAAGACACTGTGTTAAAATGTACCAAAAACAAGACAGATACGTTCCTTTGTAAAAACGTCCTCATAGAGTGATTGCCCTTTTATGCTGGTCAAAGAAACACCAATTTCCAGCCAGAGTTAAATGACTATTTCATATCTCTGTTTTTTTATAGTCACTGTAGGTGGGCCAGAACTGCAAACAGCAATGTGCCATAATCGTGGTTTTGCAATATATGTATTATTTTCTACTTTTTCTGCCAAATATCTGACTAAAGATTATAAACTTCTGATTATAACCACAAGTACGATCATCTGTATGATTTTTGAAGGACCATTGCATGTACAAACTGGCATTCCTGATGAACATGCCTAATGGTGAACTTAGTGTTCCATCGTGTCGAGCATCAACCTATGAACTAATATATGGCATTCATCACTATTGCATTTGTTCTGTGCATGATGGTCAGGTCTTTGGTGCTTAAGTAATGTTGCTTGTTTTTGTTGGTGGTGATCCTTTTAACTATGGAAGCCAAGAATATCTAAGAAACTAGTGGATGGTTTGAAGGAACATGATTCTGATAATGAGAACAAAACTGAAAGTGAAGCGTCTCCAAATTGGAGGATGGGGCAGTTCTAATTAGCCTCAAGGGATTTTTAATTATGTTACTGTTATATATATTTCTAATAGCGCTATGATATGGAGAGGGTTGTGAGCAGTAGAAAGCAATCAAAGGTGCCATCATATTTGCATCGGAGGTAAGATATTTACCACACGAATCAACCTGTGGTGTCATCACAATAAAAGGTGGTTGAAAAAGTTGCATGAGGGCATTGTTATAGCAAGGGGTTATAACCATAAAATGTGTTCAGGTGTTAATGTTGAATGATAATATAAAAAAGAGAAATATAGATTGATCAGCTACCCGTATTAAGCATCTAAACCAATACTAATCGCATGAGCAAAATTCATAATATGGGTGTGGTGCAGTCATAAGAGTATCAGAGAGTATAACACATTGAATGGTAGCCGTTTTTGTTTCACTTGTAAAGTTTGCATAATTGTTGTTATTTCTGGGTGTGTTCTAATATATGTTGAGGTCCAAAGTCAATCTTAACCAATATTGACATCTCCAGATAGCAAATGCTGATCCAGATGCAAACATGTGATGGATTTGTATTGTCAATCTTTTATTACAATTTTTACATGTTTTCTTAACTCCTGGTTATTTAAACATGTGAAATTGGACAAGCAGTGTTTTGGCATATGACTACTGAAATATTTGACTCTCATTAACTTTTTTCAGTGCATCAAGCTCCATCGTGCTATATGTCTCAGCAAACTTCCACATCATCAAGGCTAGATGACATGCTTTGCGCTGGAGGTTTCACAAGTGCTCTTGTAAATGGTGGGCCATCAGGACAAGGAAACTACCTTGGGAATGATTCAGCAATTCTTGCTGGGAGCATGAATGCCTCAACAAGTATGCTATCCACTCCAAACACCAACATGGGAAGGATACCTGTGATGAATGGAATGATAGTTAAGTCAGAACCTAATTTTTCCAACAACTCTGAATTTCCGTTCAGTAGTGATAACAGCATCTTGGAAGCACACCAACCAATTGGAGATACTTCAGCTGGGTCCTTTGGTAGCTCTGAGTTGACTGGACAACCATTACAAGATAATCTCCTGGATATTGATACATCTTCGCTTGGATTTGGTCAGCTTCCCCGAAATTTCAGTTTTTCGGATCTAACAGATGACTTTACTCACTGTGCTGGTATGTTTTCTTCCCCTTTCCATGCTCTTTTCTTTTTTCCAAACAGTATACTAATGTTGTCTTTTCTTGTTTAAAAGATATATTGGAGAACTATGATAGGTCTCCTTATCTTCCACCTAATTCAAATAACTTATCAGACTCTCCCGCAAGGGAATTTAAAGGTAACTTTGCTGTTTCTTTCTCTATTTTCTTTTTTTTTTTTCTATGATGTTTTTTCTTCCACTTTGAGGTGCTTTTCTTTTTCTCTGTTCAGAAGAAGACATTAGAAAGCTAGACACCATATCTGAAGGAGTCAGTTATGAGGACTTTGGAAGCGACTGACCTTAATACCCGATGGTCTGTTTGTTGTCAAGGTAACTCTCTGCCTCATGTTTGAAATACCTATTGAAGTAAGACCCCTCAACACTTCCCTCCTTGAAAAAAATGGAAGAAAGCACCACAATATATCAACTTGTGACTTCAACTACTAACCCAATATTTTATTTTTTCAAAACCCTTAGACAAGTGCCTATGATTTCTGTCATATTAAATCATCATGATCTTTGTTTGTGGTTTCTTGTGGAAGTGGAGTATCGTCATTGTAGGACATTATTTATTTTCAACTTGTACCGCAAGCATCAATTTCTTTGTGATCCATGCTGTATGATTGCACAGTTCTGCATATGCAATCTCATAATGCTTTGTAGATGAGACCAGTAGACATCAATAACTGCACTATCTTCTTCCATGTGCGACAAGAACCGCTTCTCTCGGGTGCCCTTTTTCCCGAGACACGTACCCAGTACCACACAAGCATCAACTCGAAAT
The DNA here is from genome assembly GCA_021527575.1 of Ensete glaucum. Lineage (NCBI taxonomy): Eukaryota > Viridiplantae > Streptophyta > Magnoliopsida > Zingiberales > Musaceae > Ensete > Ensete glaucum. Next base: position 15,456,171 of record CM038558.1, read on the forward strand.
CTTCACAATACATGTTGGATTAGGTGCTTCTCATCATCACAAGCAAGAAATGTAGTCCTTCAGCTGATGCGATTATGGTTGTGGGTCGATGACCAACAGGGGCTACACTGTATTCTAGTTCTTACACATTCTGCAAATTATGCCAGTAGGTTGACTGGGCAATCTGTACACATGGATTTGACAGGTGAGTTGTTCCTCAGATTTCAGTGGAGCCTTCTGAAGTCCGTTTGACGAGATGCTAATGCTTGCTGCCGTTGGATCATTCTGCAACAGCCCTTCTATTGAAGCAACAACGGGAGTGGTTTGATTTATTTCATTCTGACCTTGTAATCAAATAGGCACTTTTATTGTTGTTCTTCTTCTGTGAAAGACTCGTGTATTAGCAGCTAAATTCCAATATTACGTTTCCTGTTGGTTTTGTTTGACGTAATGCCCCATCGTATTTATTAGTCTCAGCCCACCAATTCAGGTTGTTCCTAGTCTGCCTGTTCGATCGTTATTATTATTATTATTATTGTCAGCTTTTCAACCCAAAAATCTTTGAATTGAATTCGTCCGACGATTTGTTTTTCTAAACCATGTTAATTTTTTATTTATCTTTTTTAAATCTCATAAATATAAGTTTCTTAATATACACAACTGTTACTCGAATTGAATTTGATTGGGCCTATGAGATTAATCATCGTAGCTTCTTACTGTTCATTATTCGATGAAGGATTGATTAATTAGGAACTCAATAACCACTTGATCTGAATACTGTCTTTTTTTTCTCCGGCAAAATAGATCCTGTTTACATCATCTGAAAAATAGAAAAAGAGTTATTGCATAAAATAAAGGATCCTTGTTTTTATATTCTTGGAGGTCACACCTGACTTGTGATTACAGGCCGTGTGAGGTGAGGGCAGCGACGGAAGGTTTCCAAGGTACATTGAAACATCTATTCGGCTATTCCATATTTACCCGATCCGCTTTTCTGGATCCATCAACCCGATTACGCTTGTCATCCGAAAAGTAGAGCTCTGCTGGTTTTTTATTACTCGGAAATCATACCTGCGTTGTAATTGGAAGCCGTGAGGAATGATTACTGATAAATATATGAGAGGCAAAATGATTCACGAACTAAAACACTAATTGTAAAACCTACCATAAACTCGGAAATAAGAGGAGACTTAATGATGTTTTAAAAAAAAAATCTTAGTTTATCTTTTATATCATAAGGTCTACTTTATATTTTTTTTCTAAAAAAATATTTCATTCAACATAATACCAAATTCTTAATATCAGCCGTCCAAGCGATTAATAATATCGATTAATGATTGATGTTATATATGTACCTCTCTCTCTCTCTCTCTCTCTATATATATATATATATATATATATATATTATGCTCTACTAAAATAGGTTAATTACAAACTATTATATGTAATTGGTTATCTTTAACATCTCAATCCTTACACTTTTAAATATTATATTGGGATTCATATACTTACGAAAGTGAAATATTTAACATTGTTTCTTTATATCGACTTTATAATATCCGATACTCAGTGTAAACTGAAGTGAGATAGATTCAGCATGGTGATAAACTCTATAATATTCTTCGTCTACAAAATCGATTGCATGAGAAAAAATAAAATTAAATATCTCACTTTCATAAATATAGTGAAATATAGATATATCAATGTAAATTTTGAAAGTATAACAATAAGGATGCTTAAGATAACTCATTAGCTCGACTAAATTAACACATTTCCATTTTCCTTATTACTATCAATAGCAGTGTAACAAAAAATAGATAATCTTAAAATTACATGGAGATGCAAATCAAATAGGAGTGTTATATTAAACATTTATATGCATAAGTATAAGTTTAATTTACTATAGAATAGTTATCGTATAAATCATAAGATATTTTGAAAAATATGATGAGTTAGTCATAAGCTAAATAAGCTAAAATATATGAATTAAGATAAAAGATATCTTATATTCTTATATGCATACATAAATGATGATGTACAGGAGTCTATATATATATATATATGTATATCACTAGTTATTGATCGGCAACTCATTTTAAAGTTTGTTCTACAAGATTATGCAGCAAAATGAACAAAAAAGTTTCACCATCAATAATAGCTAAGAGCTTCATATTCATTTTCTATAAAAAGGATTAGTTAAGACTTTATAATCAAAATTGGTTTCTTTCATGGCTTTCATAACAGAAGTTTCAAGGCACAATGGGATTCCTATCATGAAAAATGTAGTGTAGGACACAGACTCAGCTGCTTTGGATGATGAAATGCTAATGAAGAATTAATTACAAAGAAGAATACAGAAAGCTGCAAAGAAACAAACCAATCTCAAGTATCTTTTTGCATTGCATTTCATGGGGGGATGGTTTCCTGCTTGTAAAGGCTTGTGACTCATCAAGAATCACAAAACCACTGCCCCCTAGTGGATATAGAGTGAAATTATGGTTTCATTGATGAAGAACTTGTCAAGAAGTAGAAACAGAAGACTTTTGGCATCATAATTATTTATGGCTCTTTCGACAAGGAATGCCCAGATAATGCTCCTAAAAATCAAGCACAACTAGTTTTTAGTATCATCCTTGGCTTATTACAGTTGGTGAGGATGAACTTTGATACTATGTCAAAAATTGGTCCTTTGTGACCAAGGGGAAAAGGCTCAAGTCATGAAAACCCAGTCATATGCAAATCCAAAATGAATTAGAATTATAAGAGGACACCAATTAGTTTCATACAGATGCGGGGAGGAGTTCAGTTACATCTTATATGACACCACATATCATAGAATATCCAATTTAAATTCAATGCATCTCAACAAGCTATCAAGAATATTAAGCCTTATGATAGATGAAACTGGTGTTCACCTATGAATTCCTCACTCATAGACCACAAGGTTTTGCCCAAATGCAAAACAAGAAACTGCATAGGAGATGGTGGATGCCAATCACTGCTCAAGTGATTGGCATCTAATCACTTAAGCAGTGATTAATTTGGAGAAAATTGACTCATTTGGGTATCTAATCAATCCCAATCACAACTGCTCAAGAATGAGCAGATAGTGGATGCCAAATCTCATCTTCTTATTGTCTCTTTCTTTCTTTCTGTACAAATGGTAAGTAATGAAGGTGGAATTTGATCTCAAAACCTTGGAAATGAACTGATAAAGTCTACACCAATCTCATCTTAGGTATGACTTGATTTGCCTTGATCAATATTTGGCTAATCAATCAAGGCAATTTGAAGCCTTTGGTTCTTCTCACTATCTTCTCTCTTCTCTTCTTCTATCTATCATTTAACCTATTTTTCTTCCCCCCCAAAAAAAAATCTAAATAAAGATGTAATAATCCTAGATGCTTCCCCTTTGATGCACATTTTCATGTCTCAGTTCTATAGAAGATTTGCACACTCTTAATGATAAGAAATTGGCATGCGAACGACAATTATCATTAGCAATAAATTCGTTTTGGCTTTTAATTTTGGACAAAAACAAATCATTTCTAAGGACTCAGTCCTTTACTATTATATTGACACCTAAACACATTATCCTCATCGATTTTGCCCAAAAGGTTACCGATGTCGAGCTCACTACATTGACCTAATTCTTCGGAAATTGATCTGTTAGATTCATCACCTAATCCACAAAAAAGATTCTGTGTGCATGCGATCTATTTGCTAAAGATTTCCATGCATTGCTCTAAGACCGTATGTAAGAAACCAATAGCGTGCATGCCTTTTGCCAATGACAGTTGATGATCCTAATTCACAGAGGAGTGGTGTGCACAACCATATCTATCAATTAGATGCGCATGCAAGTCCTAAATCGTAGTGGATCACAATACAACAGTCTACTTCGCATGCGTATTCCTACGGATCAAAATGCTTGACCGATTCGGCTCTGTGAGAGAGCAGAAGGATCTCTAACTTTAAGCAGATGCTCATCCGAACAGCATACAATATATGCATGCAGCAATATCACGATTACAACTATGCTTGCAAGGCTTCGAAGTAGCAGAATTAAGAGCAGAAAGTACGAGGTTGAACCTCTTCTTTAATTCCAGGGTTAAATCTCCTTTGCTTTTTTATGTTGGGAGTGAGAGGTGAGGAGACGAGCACACACGATTCTTGGGTTCTCCTCCTCTTCCTCCATGGCTTTAACCCATAGGCCTTCGTTTATCATCAGACGAGAAGAAAGACGAATCATTATCCTATGCAGAACGAAAATGACGAGAGAAAGAAAAGCCTGAATCACCTCGGCGTCAGCTGATCCCTTTTACCTGGGCTGGCAAGGGTTTGGAGGAAACGAGCGAGATGGTTCTGGGATCAGTAGGGCGTGCGTCCTCCGCCGCCGGTGGCCCAGCCGTGAGGTTCGCCTGGCAACTGCACATTGTTGAGCAGGTTCGGCGGCAGACCATGGAGAAGTGGATTGCTGGGGTCGTGCAGCTGCTGCTGCTGCAGTGGGGGAGACTGGCCGACCAGTCCCGGAGAGCCAAGGCCACCTTGCTGAGCTTGTAGGGGCTCCTCGTCGTCCAGTGGGAGCCGCTCGTAGGCGGCGTTTCCGAAGGATGCTGCCATTATGATCACTGGGCCGGAGGCTATCAATGGCCCCACGACGCTGCCGCCGACGATCTGACCCTGCCCTCCGGCTAAGTAGATGGTCAGGCCGGTGGCCGCAGGAGGCGCGGGCGGTGGCAGGAAGGATCCGGAGAGGGAGAGTATCTCGAACCGGCCGTGGAGGTTGACGACAGCACCGGGGGAGGCCGGCTGGCGCAGGGTAACGTTGGCGACAGTACCGCTGCCGCTGAGGACGCAGACGCCGCGCTGACGGCGGCGCGCGAAGGTGGCGACGCCGTCGACGATGTCGCACCCCCCGGCGATCTCCATCACGTGGGAGCTCAGCGCGTTGGCGCTGTCCTGGTTGATGATGATGGGAGGCTTCGGCTTGTTCTTGGACCCGGCGGGGCGGCCGCGTGGCTTCCGACCCATATCCCCCTCGCCGACGCCGGACAGCGCCGGAACCAGCTCCTTCCCGTCTCCCCCATCGTTCCCATCGTTGTTATCCCCGTCGTGGTCGCGCTTCATGCCCCGGTGGAGGCCGCTGGTGCCGCTGTGCTCCTCTTCCACCGCGGGCGGCGGCTGTTGCTGCTGCTGAAGGTGTTGGAAGGGGTGGAGCGGGAGGTGGAAGTCTCGGTTGTGGAACGGAGGAGGGAGATGGTGGCCATGTGTGGAGGCTTTAATCGGATCCATAAGGCTAGCTAGTGCGCAACCTCAGGAAATGGAACAGTACAGGTAAGCAGATAGCTGATAGTTTGCAGACAAAGATCGAGAGACGGTTGACGATCTGATCCAGTAGAGGAAAAGATAAGGCAGAAAGGAAAAGGAAGGCGGCGGTCTGTCTCTCCTTTCTTCGCTTTCCCAAGGAATCAAACCCTGCTAATTGGGCGTGCGAAGGAGCTCCATCAACTGTGCCATTTTTTCTTTGATGCTTGGTATTTGTTTAACTACCTGACGGCAGGGCAGGGGAGGAGGAGGAGGGAGGCCAGTGGGCTTGGGATTTGCTTCAGGAGGGAGGGTTAGGGTTAGGGCAGGTCAAAGGGTGGACGGATGAGAGAGGAGAGAGGAGAGAGGAGAGAGATATGATTGATGGTGGAGTTTGGTGTCTCCGTTGTTATATAGTTATTCTCTTCCTCTCTGTCTCTGTCCAAACCCAATCGATTCCTTCCCCCCCTTTCTCTCTCCATCAACACCTCTCCCCATCCGTATCTCCTCCCTTCCTCTTCCTCGTCTTTTCCTTTGTCTGTATGATATATAGCAGTCAATCCAACGACGATCTCTCGAACTGCCTCTGAGCTTTCCCAGTCAAGGTTAGCTTTGCTGTAGAAAAAGATCACGCTTCATACTTATCCGCACCCTGCAGTGTCCTAAGATTCGGTGTCCGTCGTGAATGCAGTTCACGGTATTCCAGCAATAGGACTCCGTTGTCGGGTTCAACAAACCGTTCGCGATTGGTTCAGAACACTGTACTCCGTTTGTTGTGGTCGACGGGATTTCAGATCATTGGGGTGACCACCTCGATTTGGATTTTGGAGACCGCGTGGCTCCCACGTTATGGAATCCGTCACCGATGACCCAATTGTTTGTCTTACGCCCGATTGACGCTACCCGGCCACTAGTCCTCTCGCGAGAAGCTGGGACCCACATGGACTTCTCCGATAACAAGCCGGGTGTGTGGAGGGTGAGGTCGAAAAGGTAGCTGAAGCAAGAGTGACATCTGGAGGTATCAGAATCCACTGGGGATGCATGTGGATCTCCAGCTAAGTCAGATGCCGGGAAGGCACGAACCTCCAGGGGGCATCTGCAGTGGAGCAGAACAACCACAGAAAACACCGTACAGGGGGAACAGTGCGCCTCTTCCGCCGGCCCCGCAGTGGGGTCCGCACTAGGGACGAGCTGGGCTCGGTGTTTTCGCGGTTGGTGGGTTCGGCCGAGACAGGCGAGCTGGACCCAACCACCCCGCACCAACCACTAACCATGCCCACGCAGTGTTTGATGGGGTGTCAGCGCGAAGGGCGCGCGGATTGGGCGGCCGCTGATCCACTGCGTCAGGGCCGGCGCACGGTCGCCGAGACGCCCGTGCATTGCGTCCCCTCGTCGTCAAGTGTCACTGCGCTGGGACTGGAAGACGTGATGTACACGAGAAGTACCACCACTTCACTGAGAGATCTGATGACAACCATTTATATATAGGATGGAGATGGACTTGACACAGAGAGAGAGAGAGAGAGATAGGTGTAGAGGATAAGTGCTGGACTGATGATGACAAAAGGGAGCTTCCTTTTTGTCATATGTGAGGGGAGAAGACTGTGAGATCGATGAGTAGATCTATTGACGTATTAGATTCTATGGTTTGCTTGCTTCGGCCTCCTTTCCCCCGAAATATTGGGAAAAGGTTGTGTTTCAATTGCCTTGTAAAGGCGACTAGGTTGGGACATATATCAGAGATTTGGTCTATGTAATTTGAGCTCGGGTCTTAATAAATATTGATCGAGTAGGACTTTTATTCTTTGATCTTAAACAAATATGGGCTGTCTTTCTTTGAATTTTTTTTCTCAATCATTTTAGATATTTCTTTTCCAAGTGGTTAAAGTGCGTTCGAGCGGTGACAAAATTATTCCTACTTGATTTGGGGCATTGAGTTAGGTGAAGAGCTCAAGAGATTATAATTAATGGAAAGAATAGGTTTGCATTTTCTTGCTTTCCCAGAACGTTTGGTATTTACTATGTGAATTTTAAGCTATCCAAATCTAGACTTCCTATTTAGCGTCATTTTTAATCTCCAATTTTGATTTCTTAGTTAGCTTTTAATTGAGATTTTGAACCATATGCTTTAATCTTTTTTTAATTCCTATTACACAAGAAAGATTAGATCATGTTGTTAAACTCAATTTAGATTTAGTCATTTTTCAATCACAAGAATCAAAGACATTGCTTTGGGGACTTGTCCTAGAACCAAAAAGATATATTTCAAAACTACCATCAACAATTAATAATGATCTCTCTAACTTTGAAAGATAACTCAGGGCACCCATGCAAGATGTCAATTCAATGTTTACAATCTTATCGTTCAAGAAAAGAGTTATTTACACAAGTCAAATGTCGATCAGAATAAAATTAGGGATCCCGGAACAACTTGATATGCTTATAAGTGAAAGCAAAATGCTAGCAAATTTCAGAATCATTTATCAAAAGGAAAAAAAACAAGTGCATCGCTCAGTGGCCAATCCGGAAGATGCATTTTTACATGGATAGAGTTGCACAACAGCTTTGCTAAACCCAAGCTCAGAGACCGAGAGCTGACGGAGTTTTGAGAGCGTATGGATGATCACCGATGAATTTTATGATTGCAACAGGAGACCAAAAAGTTTAACTTATAAATGTATAAAAAAGAAACTAAAGTCAAACTTTCTGCAGTATGAATCGAGGAAATGGTAGTTCACGAATTATTCATCATCCTACAAAGTTCATGAAAGAATACAACAATTAGCATAACTTGGTGTGCCAGTCAATATTCAATTTGGATCCAATGTATGTCACTTACCAAATCAAACACAAGAACAGAAGAATAACAAGATTGATGAGCTTGAATAGGTGCCTTTTCTTTTCTCTGTTGAGATGATTAAAGATTTGTCACATCTACTAGATGTTGCTGCCGCTTGTACCTGTAAAAAAACAACAAATCAGCTGATAATTTCACACTTCTATGTTTTGCTCGACATGTGCAGCTGCTTTCAACAGTAACAATCAAGACTGTGTTAACTTTTGTGTAAAACTAGTATTACAACGCATGCATATGTGGTCTGAATAGAACAAAACTTGCAAGGAAAAAGGTGACCAAGTACACTGAGGCTTCCAACAATGCGAGTTATTTCAACTTTCGTCAACCTTATGTAAGGTGCTTACATGTTTAGTAAAAGCAAAATGTTAGAAACTTGCAAGCTCTAATACAAAAGCAAAACAAATTGTTTGGTCGAAAGACCCTTGTTTTTTGTATGTTAAATATCCAATTTTAATCATGCTCACGGGGTCACCAGTTTTATAGCTAGTGTATATCTAGCTAAGACAATATAGTTGCATGAAATGCCATCTCTATACATGGTATCAAGCATCACCCTTTAAGTCTTAGAATTGGCATTTTTCTTATCTTACCGAGTGCATATGTATGCCTGAAATAAGTGCTATTTATTGTGGAATGTTTTTCCAAACAACGAAAACACAAAATTTTCAATCTTGGACCATTTTATATGAAGTTTGTCATTTGAAAATATTCTAGGTGGAAAAAATTAGTATATTTTGATGCCTAAATGCGCCAAAATAAGATGCAACAAACATTTTGTTTTGAAATGAAGCAAATGATTTACTTCGTGAGATGCACAAATTTAATTATCATTCTTAAGTAAATTATAGCATACATTAAGTGCCAAGTTAATACAATTTGTTAATAATGTGAATATTTGTTCAACCTTCAGACTGACAATTTCTATGCTATTATTTGAAGACGAGATAGTAATATCAAATGCTGAAATCCAGCCACTCCAAAGCTATGAAAAATTACGATTTCTTTAACCCAGAGAAGAACCCATTTGGGTTTTAACAGCTCTGAACTTCTGAATTCTATGTACCCACATCCTAAATTGATTGTCATTGTTTTCCTAATCCAAATCTCACCACTGTTTAATGGTTGAGACCAAGTACTTGATGTTGATGTTGGGACATTAATTGAGGATCCTCCCTAATTTTTTCGGTGAAGGGGTCTGGATATAAAACTGATAATGAAGATGTATATCCTATCAATTTGAGATGTATATTCTAACAATTACTGATATCAACAGTCAAACAGAAAAAAGCCCCCTGGGTCTGATCTTGTCCAACATTCCATCTCTTCTAGAAATGAGGTTCCAACTGAAACTTTCATTACATCAAGTGCTACCACTCTGGATATCACCATATAGCTTATTAAAGTAGGACAAGCAGCCCTTAGGAAAATTATTAGATTAGGCTCTACATTATAAAATGGATGCACATTGTTCCACTTGAGTGTTGTCTTTAAAGGTCTTTGCTTCTAAGATCAAAGATTCTCATTTCTGGTTCTATGCAGACTCTTTCCAAATTTTGAGGAATTTTATGAACCTCCCTGGTTGTGTCAGTTTTGAAACTAATATCTCAACTTTTCCTACTATTTGACTAATCTTCGGGGTTGATGGCCGAAAATAACTTCTCACTTTCTAATCTTACAGTTATATATGTCTCTCACTTTTCTAATTGTGATTGTTATGCATGCAAGCCCGGACCCTGGTTGACAGGAAGTCTTGAATTCAGCTGAAATCTACCATGGATCCCTTGACTTAAAGAGTTAAGCTCTATAGAACACATGCGTTGGACAAGGCTTGGAAGATGAACTCCAATTTTTGTTGATCTTCATGGATGGAGTTCATAAGAGTAAGCAATAGTCTTCCGATGACAGCTAGAGCTGAATACCATAAGCATATATCTATTAGAGCAATATGGACAAACAGAGAAAAGGGAATTACTGTTTCACAGAACTAGTAGTAGCTACAGACGTGCATCCATCATATCTACATAACAAGGATTTCAGCCAGATTTTCATAATTGTAATGCACAAAAAGATAATTAAGGGTCAGTAGTGCGACAAATTTGATAATAGACTATGAATGCTGTTTGCTTTATTTTTCTTACATATATAGTGTAAAAACTACGAGAAAGCAACCAGATAGTAATGAAAGCAACTTACAATCTCACATTGTAGTAAAAGATTGGACCACAAAACATGAACATCAACCAATTTCCAGACAAGAGAAAGAGTAGACCCAAGACCCCTTGCAAGGCAAATTCTGGATATATCACCTTGTTTATCTGGGAAGCTAAATCATATGAATTAATATAATCAAATTCTAGGTATGCCAAGCACATGAGCTGCAAAATACAATGTCAACAATCATTATTCAGGAAAGGTTCTTCCAGGTGGCATTACAAGTGAGCAAAGAATGCATAGTTAAACCACCTAATGTAGCAAGGCTAGAATCTGACAAACCTAAGCCACCTCGTTTAAAAACCAGTAACTAACATCCATGTCCAACTTCCAACCGGTGTTTCGAAAGAAAAAAAAAGACAAAAATGTCCTACAAGAAGTATATAGAAACTTATGCTGCAAAACAGATCTCAGATCTCAATAGCCAACAAAGTAGCACTTATTGTGTTACTTAGTACAACAAAACACAACCATGTTCACAGAAAATAATGTTAATGGACTACAGTTCTGTGATATAAATTTCCTGTGTTTCATACCAAAGTTGTGACTAAGCAGGATGTCAAGCATAATTTTCCTTTGGGACCATACCATAGAGTCAATAAAATAAATGGCAACTACATCACTCTGTTTAGCAATAGGTATACAGACACACCTACATGCCAGACTCTCAAACCAAGATTCATGTTTCTTTAAACTATAACACTGAATACCCTTCACTAAACAGAAAACACTTCATAAACAACTTCAAAAACTTGGTATAAATTGCATTTCCACCAAAACTGTTGTGAAGAAAAATCCCTGGATAATTTTCTAGCTTCATGCTGAAATGAAAATCGACAAGTGTATGCTTGGTCAGTTAATGAAATAGTGGATTGCTGATGGCAAAAATGGAAATTTTGCATGCTTAACACTTCTTTTCACCCAACGACTCTAGTAGGTGCCGAATCCCAATGAGTAGCAGCAAATACCCTTGTAATCTGTTCAAAAATCCCAAGCTAACTTGCTGGATCTCGTTTCAGCACTATTGTCATGAAAACACCCAATAGTCCTAATAATCAACCAAAGGCCTAAGGGTATTGAACTGATATGGCGAATATTGACCTGGCTGCCACGTCCCCGCGCCCTCGAACAACTGGTCCGCCAACGTGGCCAACCCGACACGTCGGAGCCGACCTGACACAGGCATGGAGGGGTCAGCAGTCGTACGGCCGACCTAACACAAGTAAGGTGGGCAAGGTCGACATGCCCCAGTTGCAGGAAGCACGACGCGCGCCTTGCTGCAAGGACCACGGATGGCGTGGTGAAGTACAACGGCATGGTAAGTGAGGGAGGGTGAGGACCTGAGGTACGAACGCCTCGCAACCGTTACTATAAAAGCCCCTGCGCCTCTACGGAGCGGGGGGATCGCAAAATCAACAACTAGACTAACTTGACCGTCGGAGAGGTCACGTCGGGAACCCCACCCGACCCGACCTTCTTACAGGAATTAGCTGTCAACCCGAACTAAGATACTTCTTCCCGACCCGAGCTCCGACGAGCCAGCTTCTTCCTTACCAAGCCGGACCCAAGAGGTCCCACCACCCAACGCTGTCTCACTTAACATAGCACATTTCGAACCTTCAGAAATTTTACACTTAACATGGAAAAAGTTCTATGATTTATATTGATGAAATGTGCTTACAAAAGAGGTCGGGGGCAAAACGGGGTTCTACCCTACCTCGGTTACAAAATGGTTTGTATACAAAAAGAGGTCAGGCGATAACGACACATTACCGACCTCGACAAAACAACAAAATCACAACAAAATCACAAGTCATGGCTCAGGCGGGGCTGAGTCGTCAAAGGCCTGCTGCCTTTCCATCGGTACCGAGTCGTCTTCGAGCCTGATGGTGAAGGGATCCTCCACCTCCGAGTCCGGGTGTAAGGAACGGAAGTGGGCTAATGCTACCCGAAAACCATACTCGTAGGTGACCCGACCCATCCTCTTCAGGCCCTCTTTGAAGCTGGCCGACTCCTTGTAATGGTCGACCGCTCGTCTCGGTAACTCGATTTAGGCATTCTCCAGAGCCTTCACCGACTGCAGCAGCTCGTCATCCATCTTCCGAGCCTTGACCCGCGCCTGCTTCAGCAGCCTCTGGATATCTGATAGGTTGCTCTGGACTTCGTTAAGTTCTTTGTCGGAGGCCTCGAGTCGCTGGAGCGCCTCATTCCGCTCGCGCTTAGTCTTCTCGAGCTCTTTTACCAGCTCAGAAGCACGCTCCTTGGCTTTGGCGACCGCCTCCGGACCCCCTCCGGACTTCAGGGCATCGATCTCGAGATGCGGTAGTCCATAAAAGTTATCAACCGGCCCGCGTCATGGACTCGGTCGAAGAGCGCCATCTGAAAGTGCTGATTCTGCACAAAACAACAATAGTAAGAACTCAATCGAAAGGACACTTGCGACGTCAAGATGAAGGTCGGGAACTTACCAATACCATCTCCTTGGCGGCTCGGGCCAGTAACACCTCCGAGGGGAGTGTATACAGCTCCTGCGCAAGTTGCGGGTGGAGTCCCCTCCCGAACTCTTCGGCTGCCGACGGGTCGTTCCAGACCTTCATCGAGTTCTTCAGCCCCTCCCACCTCAGCAGCATTTCTTTCTCGGGGTCTTGATGGGCCAGGTCCGACATGTGCAGGGCGTAGTACCCCGCATCATCTTTATGGACCTTCGTCTTGAAAAGGTCCTTCATGGACCTCGAGTGGTAGAAGACTGGCGATGCATCTTCCTCAACAGAATCCCCGAGCGTCTCGGGCTCTTCAACAGGTTCCGCAGGCTCCTTCCCCTTTGAGTGCGACCGCGATCCCCCTTCGTCATGGTGAGACTTGTGCCTCCTCGACAAAATTTTCACCTTCTTGTGCCTACGAGCCGGATCGTCGTTTTGTTCATTCGGCGTATCGACCGGCCTCTTGGAAGAAATCTTCAGGGCTTCTCTTCGGGAGATCGACCTCCAGCACCACAAAGACGAACAAGGGGTTTTCCTCCGAACACCTCGGCATTCCACGCAGATCGCCGAGGTCCATCCGATCCGCACTCGACTCACGTTAGAAGTATTCCTAAGATTTAGAATGGCGATACAAAATAATACCCCTAGAGGCTAAGACCCACCTCGACCACCAAAGCTCGGTCATTTCGATGGCACGAGAAGAGGAAAGGATCCCCTCACGACTAGGATGGACTCCTCGGATAGACGTTACCAATCGGATGCGCCCACCAGTCGAGTGTGAACCCCCAGACCGGACCACTCACAAAAAGATAACGGGATTTCCAACCTTTGTTGTTGGAAGGAGCCTCGCTAACTCTAAAACCGACGCGAGCGGTGAGGTAATAACCGCCCCGACTCTTACAAAGGCGGAAGCACGCCTAAAACAAGTCCCGAGTCGGGATAATCCCAACCCCTCGGCACTCGCCCAAAAATGCCACAAGGTAGTGCCACGCCACCGACCGGGGAGATCCTCCATCATCTAATGCATTCTTCTATAAGGGATGAAGTGGAAACCAAGGCCGGCCTCAAGGCATCCACCGAAATGCACACCGCACGTCCGAGCTATAGGGATCTTGCCTGAACGTGCAACCCGTATTCCGGATGTCGCCGCTCCCTAATGACAGCGAGTGACCCCTCGGTCACCGCCGTGTCTAGGTCATGATCCGTTTTCATGACCTTTAAGTCCCTTAGGACCCTTGCGTCGACTGGCGACGGGGGCCCTGAAGACGCTCCCGAGGGACTTGCCTCGGATCACCCAGACCTACTCCTCCCGACCTCGGGGAAGAAATAACCCTGACACTACTCGAAGAGTCCGAGGAGGTCAATCCGACCTATTCAGAGAATATCGACTGAAGGGAGGCTAGGAGGAGATCCGAGAGAGGAGCAAAAGAGGGCAAAACGAGCAAGTGAGGTCTCAATCTGGCCGTAGAAAACTTATAGGATCCAAGGGTGTCGTTTCAGCTTCCCGAGGCAAAGCAAAAAACCACCCCAAAACAACCCGGCGCATTAAATGCATAACCACATTGAATGTAGAGCCGCACTAAGGGCGCTGCAACGCAGAAGAAATAATAATATATATATATATATATAATAGTAATAAGAATAATGATAATAGTAACACGATAAAATGAGGCAGGTTTCACAAGTTCCCTCTCGGCCAAATCTCCAGGATTTGTACCCGAGTTCGTCCTCTCGGCCAAATCTCCAAGATTTATGCCCGAGTTCGCCCTCTCGACCAGATCTCCAGGATTTGTGCCCGAGTTCGCCCTCTCGGCCAGATCTCCAGGATTTGTGCCCGAGTTCGCCCTCGGCGGATCTCCAGGATTTGTGTCCGAGTTCGCCCTCTCGGCCAGATCTCCAGGATTTGTGCCCGAGTTCGCTCTCTCGGTCAGATCTCCAGGATTTGTGCCCGAGTTCGCCCTCTCGGCCAGATCTCCAGGATTTGTGCCCGAGTTCGCCCTCTCGGCCAGATCTCCAGGATTTGTGCCCGAGTTCGCCCTCTCGGCCAGATCTCCAGGATTTGTGCCCGAGTTCACCCTCTTGGCCAAATCTCCAGGATTTATGCCCGAGTTCACGCCCTCGGACAGTCCACCTCCCGAGCTCCCGTTCGGTCGGATCATTTCCCGAGCCCCCGCTCGGTCAGATCAACTCATGTTCGATCGGATCAACCGGCTTTCGAGACTAGTCTGACTTCACTACAACCCGACGGCTCAGCACAAGACGTCATCTTCGGCACCCTAATCGGGAACCTCGAGAAGGTCTTCTCGGGGGGGGGGAGGAATGATATGTTGAATATTGACTTGGCTACCACGTCCCGGCGCCCTCGGACAACTGGTCCGCCAACGTGGTCGACCCGATGCGTCGGAGCCGACCTGACACAGGCATAAAGGGGTCAACAGTCGTACGACCGACCTAACACAAGTAAGGTGGGCAAGGTCGACATGCCCCAGTTGCAGAAAGCACGACGTGCGCCTCACTACAAGGACCACGGATGGCGTGGTGAAGTACAACGACATGGTAAGTGATAGGGAGGGTGAGGACCTCAGGTACGAACGCCTCGCAACCATTACTATAAAAGCCCCTGCACCTCTACGGAGCGGGGGGATCGCAAAATCAACAACCAGACTAACTTGACCGTCGGAGAGGTCACGTCGGGAACCCCACCCGACCCGACCTTCTTACAGGAATTAGCTGTCAACCTGAACCAAGATACTTCTTCCCGACCCGAGCTCCGACGAGCCAGCTTCTTCCTTACCAAGCCGGACCCAAGTTCCCACCACCCAACGCTGCCTCACTTCCTCTCCGCCGAGACAACCGCAGGCGAGCTAGCGCTAACCAGCCGGAGGCAGACCGCGCCTACTGGGCAGGCACAAGAATTTCACACCAACATGAAACATTCTCGAACCCGCATCCCCTATTTCACTCTTCTCCTGTTTCGCAACCAAACAACAGAATGATACTACAGTAAATCAGAACTTTGGCTGTCACAAATTGGAATCAGACCCCTTTCATATCCCGATAAGTTACTGAACCATACTTCAATCTTGCTGACTTCAAAGGGAACAAAGAACTACAAGGTCTAATTTTCGAGAAAGAACGCGATCTATCCCGTCAAATACCAGATTTTTCCTCACTCAAATATCAGAACGGGGATAGAGTTCGATCTACGGAGGGTTTTTGGGGATTACGAGAGATTGTTGGGCGAAAGATGGAGACGTACCTGGTGGATTACGAGAGCGATGAGGATGACGACGAGGAAGAAGGCAGTGAGCCAAAAGAACACCATCACATCTCCCGCCCCTTCTACCGCCAAGTCTCACACCCGAGGAGGGTTGTCGGTGATGCTTTCGTTTTATACTCGAATAACCAATTCATCGAGTATTTTACGGTTCTATTTTATCATTAAATAATAAAACATTATTGATAGCCTATAAGATACCTCTCATAATTACCTACACCGTAATTAAAGACAGCATGCATTCGGCCCCATTTATTCACCAATGACAAGCGGGGTAGCTTGCGCACGAACGAAAGTGGTACCTGCAAATTTTACCATATCATTGCATCCAACCATCCATCTAATAAAACTCAATTTAATCATCCTAGGTATGATGACGTTGATAACGTTAACTAATTTGAATGTATATATATATATATATATATATATATATATATATATATAACTAATGTTAATTAATAATTAACGTTATTAAATAATACTTGAGCCTATTCTCTTTAGCATTGACATCAAAATAAAATATAAATTATGTATTTCTTCGTGATGGATGCTTTGGCTCTCATTTAAGTCTATCTCATAAGCAAACCAACAATGATTTTGTTTATTATTTATACTACAACTTCCACAAAAATTAAGGTCTTCAACTGACTATCTAATCACCCACCATGGGTGGGTGCCAAGTAGAATCATCCCTTGATAAATTATCCAAATCACACAATAACTAGTCTTTTCTTCTAATATGGCATACTTTATGTTAATAGATATGACATAAGCTATAACATGTGGACTAATATTATTTTTCATTAAAATATTGGATAAAATAAAACAATGTCTGCATGAGAATAGTATTTTATTATATCATATTTTAATTTTCAATTGAATTTTACTTTGAAATCTATAAATTATATGATATGTATTATGCATTAAATTGCATATCCTGAACCGGTTTAATAACCCTCATCTTAAAAGTTGACCGGTCGAATTAGGAGGAAATCAAACCAAAGCAAAAATAAAAAAAATAACTCGGAGATCAATTGCTGTTCGGATCTTATCCAATTCATATGCATTCGTTTCCCTCCACTCGACCATCTACACCCTCCATCTCCCCCATACTCCATTTCTAACCGTTCAATCCTACGATATCAAACATCTTCCCCTTGTCCACTATCCGGGATTGAAACACCATCATCTCGGCGGGTGGAAGGCTGAGTGAGATCATAAGATCGAAAGAATGAAGGGTGGAGATGAACGATCGTCAAGGAATAGATCCATTCTCCCACGTGACCTCACTTCCCCGTCTTCCTCGCCACACGCGTCCGCTCTCGCTGCAGCCTCCTCCTCTCCCTCATTGACGATAAGGAGGAGCAGAAGAGAGGAAGAAGAAGGAGAGCAACAACAGTGACAGAGCACGAAAGATGTCTCCTTTCCGTTTCGGATCGCGTTTCCGCACCGCCCTCTCCACCTCCTTCCTCCGACGCGTCCACTCTCAGACCTCGCCGGGGCGTCGCCTGGACGATGTGGGGCCCCTGGCCTGCCGCCTCGAGTCCCGCTCCGTGCTCCGCTTCCGCGGCCCCGACACGGTCAAGTTCCTCCAGGGCCTACTCACCAACGACATCCGTCCCCTTGCGGCCCGCAACCCTCCCACTGGCAGCGGCAGCTCTCAGGCCTCCTGCCTCCCCACGCCTAATCTTACTTACCGTTCCCCGCCGCCGATATACGCAGCCCTGCTCACCCCACAAGGAAGGTTCTTGTACGACCTTTTCCTGTACCGCCCCCCTCTGCCCGACGAGAAGCTCGATGGGCGGACTGGGTCGGGGCCCGGCTCGGCCGACTCTGAGGAGCCCTTCACTTTGCTCGCCGATGTCGACACCGCGGTCGTGGATGATCTTCTCGATTGCTTCAAGAAGTAAGAGTTCGATGCCTTCCGTTTTCCCCCCTTTTTTGCCCCTTAAATTCATATTGCAGGAAGATCGTTGCTTTTAATGCACACATTGACATATCGTCAATAATAGTAACTATGCATTAGTTTCAGTTTATAGCGTTGTTTGAATTCTTTTGCATAGTCGATAATTTGGAGCATTGTTATTACCAATCTTCATCATATCACAATAGTTATACTGACATATGATGGTTTTGTCTGGTCCTTGTTATATGCAAACACTGGCAGTATTGCATCAAACTATGAAGCTATTGGGTTTCGATTTTTTGTGTTATCATCATATATGCTGGCTTTATTAGGCTAGATCTGATTATAAGAAGAAATATCTGTATGTGCTGGCCTCTTCCTTCCACTTACATCAAAGATTAATTAGAGGATCTTGCATGCATTTTGGGAGTCAATCAAACACTTTAACAATTAAGACATAATTGCTTTAATTTTGTTAAATTTGGGTGTAAGACATCTGTAAATTTCTGCAAATGACAGAGTTGCCTAACCAGATCAAGGATGAATCTAAAACAACAACAATCAGTTGTGTTTAGGGTGATTTTCCTGTTACTGTAAGAGCAACTGAGTCTCTTTTTATTTTCTCTAATAAAATTTCATAGGTCTCTCTCTCTACCTCTCCTACCTCTACTAATTGTCATTTCATTTCATTAGAGCATGATATTTTAACAATAAATGAAGCTATGAACATATTTTGGTTGGCAGCTTGAGTTTTGGGTTGTCTGAAAACTTCTAATTAACTTGATATTTGTTATGTTTAATCATATTATCTCTTTACTCGAGTCAAAAGTTTGCTTATGGATGCACAACTCTTAGATGGAAAAGAAATGACAAAAAGGATTAACATGAACTAATGAAGAAGTTTGTGTTGCATATTATGCTAAAAATTCAAGTTTTTTTTCAATTAAAATAGAGGATAAGTGAATTTAGTGCATCTGGAGTGTATAAACTTAATCTAAGTGCCATCTTGCTAGTGAGGTATTCAATGTCCCTATCTTCTTCCGACCATAAGTTTTAGGAGCATTTAGTTGGAAATTATACGAGAAGATTCCCCATTGACTACACATTGCCAATTATTTTTATTGGCTTATCTATCAATATAATGGTGGTGACTTTCATATATGACTTCAAGCCATGGTTAGAGGTCCAGATATAGACTGATGGTCATATATATATATATATATATATATAGGGTTTTAAATTTTGAATCGTACCGCATCAGGCAGTACGTACTGGACCGCTTGTGAACCGGTATGCGTCCGCTTGCTATCGGGCAAGCTCAATATAGCCTCGTATAGGACAATATGGGGCTATTTCGAACATTAACGGTTGAAATTTCAATCGTTATCGCTCGGAACAGGTCGGTAATGGTCGATTTCGACCGTGACTGCCCGCTACCTGGCGATATCACCCTAGCTGCAACGAGGGAAGAAGAAGCGTCGAGGGAGAAGGTAGAAGGAGAGGGTGTTCGAAAAAGAGGGAAAAAAAGGAGAATTGGGAGAACCTCGATGCGAAGCCCTTTCTTGACATGACAAGCGCTGCCCTCCCTCGATGACCCAATCCAGGAGGTATCGGCGAGGTGGCTAGAGTAGTTGAAGAGGCGATCTCCTTCATCATCTCATCTATGACTCTGTAGCTTCTTCTTCACCATGTTTTTGGCCAAAGGTCAGAGACGTTTGCAGCCTTCGACATCTTCGCTGCCTTCACCGAATGTCACAGATGAGGCAACGAGGACAAGAGGAAGAGGCGACATCGCTGAGGTAGTGTATGCCTCCTTTTTAGATTTTTATATTATTTGTATATACATATATATATATATATATATATATATATATATATATATATACACATCAAAATGGTTGTTGTATTTTGTAAACATTGAGATATAGGACTCTTGGTTATTTGTGACTCTGTATTTTCAGGTTGTGTGGTGAAAATGGTACTTCTTTGTTGAATAGAAATCATCAATGAGTCATTTATCCAACATTATAAAGTGACTAATATGCTATAGTTAGGTATTTAGTGCTGTTTCAACATTTTTAAAATGAAAAGATGGTGAATTTAGCTGATTGCTTATTACAGTTTGTCATATAAGGATTATCATTTATCTTAAAAATGAATTTCTAGATGACCAAGGACTACTGTTCCGCAGTCAGTGTCATTGTAACATTTATGATAACCCTAATAATTAAAGATCACAGGTTACAGCAGCTTAATAACTGAATTATATCAGAAAAGTGTGATAGATGCCATTCATAAAAAAAAGATAAAAGTAAAAAGAAGATAGAAACTAGAAATAGTTCTTTGCTACATAGCAGACAAGAGAAAACATAAGATCAATTAGCCACTTTTCAAGCAGGGCCAACATATGATAGCAGTTACTTGGAATCCAAGATAGTATTTTATTTTCAGCACATTTGCTTCTTCTACATCAGTTTACTGAATTTCTCATGGCCCATCGGAGTTGCTAAAGTGCAGGATATCCAATACTAGTGGAGCATGAATTGGCAATGTCATTTGTTAAGATAGTAAGACAGTCATAAATCACATAGTCCCCAATGTTCTCTATACTATCAATCTTTTATAGAAAACCTTGCAGTTCAATTAAGCAACGAAAAGGGATGTCATTTTTATGGTTCTTTTATTCATGTGCTATAGGTATTGTTTGAGATCAAAGGTTGAGATTGACAATGTGGACAAGGAGTTCTCCTGCTGGCAACGGTTTGGCAGCAACCTTTCTAGTAATGCAGCATCAGCTGAAGAACCTGAGATTGCATCAGTTGGCTGGGGAGGAGGAGTTGATTATGCTGGTGTAGCTGCTGCACAAGGAAATGATCTTAGTTGGCAATGGTTCAAGGATCCTAGATTGAATTGCCTAGGATTTAGAGGAATCTTCCCCACTAATGCAACTCGTGAGGCTACTAAATTTTCTTTCATTCTGTCAACTACTTGTCATGAGATTGCAAACAACTATTCACTATTGGTATCCTAACTTTCACTTCTTTTACTGCTGTATGCAGCACCCTTAGTGGAGGCTGATAAGGAAGCTAGTGAATGGCACTACCTACAGTGGAGGTTACAGAAAGGAGTTCCAGAAGGTTCCGCTGAGATTCCAAAAGGTTTGGCTGGTTACTCATCAAACATCTTAGAAATCAATTCAGATATCCTATAATGTTTCTTTTTTATCATTGTTCATTATGCATTTACCAATCAAAAGTTACCCTATACCGTAGATGAATTTTTTGAGGACTGGACCATTTCAATTGTTTTGTAAACAGAACTAACAACAAAAGGAGACATATCATGTTATGCCTCATGATGTCATAACATAAATTGGTCTTAAAGATATCGAATATAAGTTGGAAACTGATACGCTGGTTCATTTTCAATATGTATTGGGAACTTCCTTCTAGTATCTATTATTTAAAATAAGGAAAATTAGGATGCTTGAGAAATATATTTATGAATTCTTGTTAGGAGAATGTATTTCTTAATTGTTGATATCGTAACTGTAGACAAGGTTGATACCATAGGAAAATGTATTTGATGCTTGTACTGATGCACTGATGTTTAAATGATAATCTCATCTTCAAATTCATCATAAGTTTGTCTACCTTCTCTACATTTTTGGATCATTACATTAACAAAGTATGTTGCTTTTAGGATGAATATGTTATAAAGCTTGAAAATGCTCACACTCATCATATATTTTCAGTATGAAATTTGAGGTATTTGAGGCACTGGCTCGATTCTAGAATTAGATGGTACAATGTTAAAGATAAATATTATAAAGACTTTTCAAAATTCAGATGAACAGTGAAGAGGTTTGGAATTTTAGACTGATATAATATCTGTCATATGGACTTTGATAGTCACTGAGATTAGGAGTGTGACAAAAGAGATTCTTGGGAAGTTTGAAGCAAGGTGTATAGCTTCAATAGAGAATTGATGATTGTGAGAAAGTTCAAAAATCAATCACTACAGACAACACACTTTAAATCAAGGTTTGAAATTTCGAGTTGTCTTGAGCGGTACATACCGGTCCATCAGTTTACCGGTATGCGGACCGTCGGCTACCGGGCGGTATGTCAAAAATCGATCGTCGGCAGTCGATTTCGGCCATCCGCGATCGATTGAGGGAGAAATTGATCGTCGGCGGTCGATTGAGGGAGATCGGAGATCGGAGAAAAAGGGAAGAAGAAGAGGAAAAAAAGAAGAGGAGAAGAAACAGAACCTCTACCGGTAGCGGGCGGTCCGTCAAAAATCGACCGTCGGCAGTTGATTTCGACCATCCGCAGCTGATTGAGGGAGAAATTGATCGTCGGCGGTCGATTGAGAGAGATTGGCGGTCGATCGGAGATCGGAGGAAAAGGGAAGAGGAAGAAGAAGAGGAA
This sequence comes from Ensete glaucum, assembly GCA_021527575.1. Lineage (NCBI taxonomy): Eukaryota > Viridiplantae > Streptophyta > Magnoliopsida > Zingiberales > Musaceae > Ensete > Ensete glaucum. The sequence goes on from CM038558.1 coordinate 15,478,621, forward strand.
AAGAAGAAGAGGAGAAGAAACAAAACCTCTACCGTCGCCGCCCATAGGTCGCCCGCGCGTCGTCGCCCGTGCACTATCACCGCCCGCACTCACGGACGATTTTTCTCCCGCACGAGGAGACGGAATGTCGCCCCGCGCGGGGAGAAAGATCGAGGCGACGTCACCCCTTTTCCTGATTTTTAAAAGATATTTAATATTTTTTATTATTTTTAATATAACGGGTGGTACACATGTATTGTACTGGTACTGGCAAAATGTCGGCACACTGGTACGGACCGGTAAGTCAATCCTTGCTTTAAATATTGACAGAATTTTCGAAATAAAAAAAAAATTCTACAACAACTATAGTAGATAAAGGAGCAAAATAAATTACAAGTATGGTATAGAAGGAGGGTCTATGATTATTTTTAGTAAAACAGGTATTAAGTACAAGGAAAAAAGACATTTATCCGGTTACCAGAGCTAGGGAAAAATCAACTAGATATTTCATTTGAAGATGTGAAAATAAGAGTGTAGAATCTAAGTGTAGATATAGTCTATGATTGTTTCACTGTATGTTGCGCTCTAGACATGATAACATATATGATTTCCTTTCTATAACTCATGTCAAGTTACTCTTCATAACTTGTCATGTGGTCGCCATTGATAGTCTAGAAAACTTTCGTAGATTATTACCCTTGGTTCTTTCTATTTCACCATAGATGAGGCAGTTCCTCTTGAATACAATCTTGTGGGGTTGAATGCCATCTCCTTCGATAAAGGATGCTATGTAGGACAGGAGCTTGTTGCTCGGACACATCATCGAGGTGTCATCCGCAAGCGGTTGCTTCCACTGAAGTTTGTAAACGATAACGGAGAAGGTTCCAATTTCTATATAGCTGGCTTCAAGTTAACTTCTTGGGTTTGAATTTTTGCATATCATCTGTGCTTATTCATCCTTTTATTCAGACATACAACAAGCAGTATCGCCCAATTCGGACATAGTAAATTGTGCTTCCGATAAAAAGGTTGGGACTGTGACAACAGCTCTTGGAAGCTGTGGTCTGGGACTGGTGAGAGTGGAAGAGGTGCTCAAGCAGTTACCAAACCTACGCATCAAGGGACAGGATGAAGTGAGAATCGAGGCCATGATACCAGATTGGTGGCCAGCCGAATGGACACAAGTGCAAGAACAACAACAAAGTGCTGCTGCTGCTTAGAGCTAATTATCAATTCTTGGTTGGATAAAGTTTGTTCAGCAACTTGTGCGTGGATGGTTCAAACTCCCTCCATTCATTTTCATCACCGAAAAACAATAAGATGTGCGGTATCTAACCTGTTAAGTGAGGTATAAGAGCATGAGTTATTTGTCAATAATCTCAGTTCATGCTCCTTGTGCTCTGTTTGAATAAAATTGAGATGCAGAGTGGCAGCAGTTCCAGATGAGCTCTGCTGTAAGCATATCGTTCACCATATCTTGTAGTGTTCATCGAAAGTATCAAGAAGCGGGATTGGTGATTAGAATGCGTTCCAAATGTAAGATCGAAAAGAAAGCTCATAGAAAATAAATGGGGCAAAGTAACGCTTCCAATTTGTAACGATGAGGTTTTCCCTTCTGCACAACCATTCAGGTTAAGTGATTCGCTCACGTTTACTTAATTAAACATTGCCTGTATTCCAACCATTAAAAACAAGGGAATTCTGAATGAATCGACTGGGAGAAGTAGCACTTGCGTGATCGGGACCAGATGTCGGCTATATATATATATATATATATATATATATATATATATATATATAGCATTAGATATAAATGTCTCATTTTTTTTAATGTAGGATAGCAACTTCGTACCGTCACATTGCACGAGGATTTGAAGAGAAAAAAAGGGAAGCTGGCTAAGAGATTTGGCAGTCTCTTGGACAACCTCGGCATCACCTGAGGTTGACTTATATATATATATATATATAACTAGATATAAATGTTTTTTTTAATGTAAAACATCAACTTAATACATACAGTCACATTACACGAGGATTTTAAGAGGAAAAAGGAAAGCTGGCTAAGAGATTTGGCCAACCTCGACATCACCTGAGGTTGACTTTTTGCCAGTGGAATAAGTGAACAACAATAGAAGATAACAACATGTCCGATTAGCAAAATATGGACTTTGGCGAAAGTGTTCGATCCATCTAAAAGTCCATCCAAAAAGATATTTTTGAGTCTGTCAGACAACCCCAGAATCACCCCAACCAATGGTGGGCACCACCAACTGAGAACAATCCCCTACAATGAGAGACCTCAAAAGATCCCCACCGTTAATCATGCTCTAATTCTGAGATCTTGTATCATCAACCAAATTTCGATGCCTGTCTAATTAGAGATCTAAGAGACAACTGTACGATCCTATAGAACAGATCCTGTTCAAGTAAGGTCGTGACATATTGGTTGTTTCAAGCTCTAATATGGTTTATAAATGTCTTCAGAAATTGCGATGTGGGACTTAGCTTCGTCGTTGTCGGTACCCACATTCGTGATTGGTGAGTGGTGCTGCGGACTGTATCAAAAAATGGTGCAATGGATCCTATATTCTCAGCCCATCGACGCCTTAACAGAGAGTGGTAGCACATTAATCCGGTACCACTCCCTTTGTTCCTCGCTCATGGATTTATTTCTACCACAAGAGAGAGAGAGAGAGAGACAAAGAGTGATTGATGGGGTTGAAGGGATTCTTATTCAAACTACTGTCATTCTAATGAAGTTGTAGTCCCATCATGATCGTGAGAAACAAATGACATTGACAATAACGTCTATAATTCATTAGTCTATTTTGTTGTCTTGATGTGGTTCACCAAGAAGTTAACAAGGTTTTAGTCCCAATGGTCTAAGCTCGTCTAAGGGCATCGTGGGAGGTCACGTGAGAGTGATCTAAGTGGGGGTAGACCCGATTGATATGATATTGATGTGTTGCTTGTTCAACAAAGGTGGATCATGTCTTTTCGAGACACACCTTAGTCCTATTGAGATGTGATTGCACAAGCGATTACCGTCGGAAAGATGTTCCCGACCTGATCATTCCGATGATTAAATTATTATAGAGGTGAAAAATAGTCCTCATGCCCCTTTTGAGCTTTTATACCTAAGCCTTCGATGGAGTGAAGTTGGTGGTGGGTTGAACCCCATATATCACCTCAAGGTTCATTAATATTAATGGCTAGTTTACGCAACTCGTATGAGTTACCTAGTAACGACATGAGGGTATCGTTTGTCATGGTTGATGTCTGTTTGGGATAAGCGGGGAATGACATCCTATGTCAAACATCTAGAAAGAGATGCAAGAAAAATTGGGACACACCACCTAGAATTAATACCTTCTATTGTTGGGCGTGTGGTCCTTCTTGAAATTGTGGTTTGACGAGTTGTATTAGGATGGATGATTCGAAAAAGAGGAGACGAGCCTTACTGTCGTGGGCTAATACTTCATATGGTTGGCTTTTATACTTGAGCTGTCGATGGAGTGAAACCGTTGGGGGCTTGGACCCTATATATCATCTCGAGGTTCATTAATGTCAACGGCATATCACGAACTTCGCTAGCTTTGTCTAAGTCGTGTGGCACCCTTGTGTATCTATTTGCAGAGGTCAGCCTCCCCCGCAACCTCCTATGGTCCCTTAGGACCTACAAAAGAGAAAATGGGTTAGAGAAAATGTTTCACATTGGATCCACAAGCAACTATTTCAGCAAATACTTTATAGCCAATGCAAATTACAAACATGGACTTCACAAACTCTAAATGATCGCATACAAAAGATCATGGTCCATTACAGACCGAGGTCCCCATAAATGCTAACATAATACAACTCTTATTTATAAGTCGAAAATAATCATGAAAGCTAACCAAACTAGGGCCGCAAAGTCTATTGCTAGCCCGCTACTTTGCAAATCATATACAAAGATCTAAAGATACAGACATACATGAGCATTACATCAAGCACTCTTTTTATATGTTTGTCCATGACATTCTCCCCAACTTATTCCTTTGGCGTCCTCAGCGAAGCCGCTGCTTTAGGATCGAGTTGACACAAAGAGGGGGGGGGGGTGTGGGCGTGGGGGGGGCGACGGTGGTTGGGTTTGAGGGGCCGAGAGTAAGTTAATACAAGTGATAAAACCTCGGTTTAAAAAATTTTCACTTGAATAAACCAAAATCGAGAGTGAGTTTCGTGGAACTAGTTAAGAGTAACTAAGTTACAGAGTAATAGTAAAGAAAAACTGAATGGTGATGCTCGTGCTCTTCTTAGAACTAGTTAAGAGTAATCAAATTCGAAAGTAATAGTAAAGAAAGGCAATAGTAGATATGCTCATAGACTTTTATAGTGGTTCAGTCCACCTTACCTACGTCCACTCGCGATCCCTTTTCACTTGAGGTCAACCAGTGTCCATTAATGATCTTCTTTCAAGGGCGAAGATAAACTACCCCTTACACACTTTTCTCCTTTTCATAGGTTTAGGAGAACAACCTTTACAACTTACATTTTCTCAGGTTTAGGAGATCAACCTTTACAACTCTTTTTAAGCCCTTTCTTAAGCCGAAATCACTCTTATACAAGAGGGAGGGAACTCTCACAAATTCACTAGAATTTTCACAAGTTTTTTTCTTTTTTTTCTTCTTTTTTCTTGCTATCCCAAGGAAGAATACTTGGGGTATTTATAAACCCCAATTGGCTTAAAAAATTGGAGGCAAAAAATCAAAAAAATTGGAGCAAAAAATTATGTCTTCACTATTTGAATTTTTTTGACGAAAGATCTACTGCTACACCTTTGTTTTTCTTCTTCTCCTTAACCCACCAAAACCCAACTATCTTGCTCCCACCACCCAAGATATCTTTATGGTATCCCTTTAGCCTTAAGACACAACCATCTTAATCTATTTTCATAACCCAAATAGCAAGCGTAGCCCAAAACAACAAGCTATCATAGCCTATCGATGCATAATTATGTAGCACTACCTTTCGGTGTGTTTTACCACACCCATATCTGATCCTTACCGAAATTATTATTGCCACCCATGTCATCTTTAGGGCACCCCTCTAGCCTTAAGATATAGCCATCATAACCTATTTCCAGAATTCACAGCGAACTCAAACCGTAGCTAAAACCGTAGCTAAACGGTGGTCTTCCACAGCCATCAAACCTTCCACTTATCCTTACCCTCCGTAGGCACCATTCCTACAAAACCTGTTGCTATCATCAACAATAGCCCTAGCCATCCCTCCAATCCTAAACTTCTATCATCAAACTTTAGGGTTAGAGGGATGGCTTAGGGTTGCTATTGATGGCAGCAACCGCTTTTAGGATTTGGTGCGGAGGTAAGGATCGAGAAGGCTACGGAAGACCACTGTTTAGGCTATGATTTTAGCTGCAGTTTGAGTTGGCTGCTGATTCTAGAAATAGGTTATGATAGCTACATCTTAAGGCTAGAGGGGTGCCCTAAAGATGACGTGGGTGATAGTAATAATTTTCGTAAAGATCGGATATGGGTGCAGTAAAAAACATTGAAAAGTAGTACTGTAGGATTCTACGTCGATAGGCTGCAATAGGTCATTGTTTTGGGCTATGATTTTTTGTATTGTTTGGATTATAAAAATAGATTACGATGATTGCATCTTAAGGCTAAAGATATATTAGGTGGTGGCAGCAAGATAGTTGGGTTTCAGTGGTTTAAGAAGAAGAAGAAAGACAAAGGTGTAGTAGTAGATTTTTCGTCAAAAAAATTCTTGCAGTGAAGACATAATTTTTCCTAAAAATTCTCAATGAAAATTCAAGTGAAACTTAAGGAGAATCTATTGGTAAGGGAGAGGTAATGTCATCAAAAATTTCATGAAAAGAAATGACAGAAGAAGTTTCGACAAAATCAAAGATTGCAAGAATGTATTACTGCGAAATTTTTCAACAAAAGATTTTAGTAGTATAGTCAAAATTTTTTACATTAGTTCATAACAAGGAATCGAATAAAGCTCAATGGGAATCCCTTAGCAAGGGAAAGGTAATGCTATCAAAAATTTTATGGAAAATTATAGCAGTAAAAGATTTGACAAGATTAAAGATTACGAGAAGGTGCTGTGGCAGAATTTTTTTTCATTAAAAGAGTTCAGCAGTATAGACAAAAATTTTTCTAGCAGTTCAAAATAAGGATTCGAGCAAAACTCAAAGAGAATTTGCTAGTAAGGGAAAGGTAACTGACAAAAATTCGTGGAAGGAAACGATAGCTAAAGGTTTAGTAAAATTAAAGATCATGGAAAGGTAATAGATTTTTACGTCTAAAGTGTAACATTTCGGACATAAAAGATCAGCAGGCTATATTGATAATTTTTCAACGAAACCGAAGGAAAATTGTTAGAACCCTAGCGGATTTTAAGCTTTAGGTAATCTTTATAGGGAATCGGCCTCCCTCCAAGTTGCTACTCAAAGGCTACAGAAAATATTCATCTATTTATAAAGAAAAGTGGATTATTACAAGACTATTTATAAGCCTTCTAAGCCCTAACTCCTAATAGAACTCCTACTCTAAAACTCCTACTCCTAACAAATCCTAATGTTTCTCTAAGAGGCAACCTCCAACCAACCCATCTAGGGGTGGTCGATTGCTTATTAATTCATAATCCAACTCTAACTTAACCCCACCTCAACCAACCTCTCTTTAACTAGGATAAGGGATGGCTAACTAGAGTTGCATGTGCCATATACTTCCCTTAAAATATCCTAACCTAGTTGGCCTCTTCATCTCTTAATAGGGGTCGGCAAGGTAGGATTTACATGTATGCCCTCTTTAATGAAACTAAATTAGGACTCCCATAGCTTAGAGCCCTAATAGAAATCCAAAGATAGGAAGTGTTAAAGTTGTCGTAAAAATTTTCTAGAGATTTAGTTAGTCAAAACGTAGCAACAAGATCAATGTGGCTGAAATTCTACAGTGTAAATTTCAATATAAAGATGAAAACTTTGCGACGAAGAGTTTATGCAACAAGATAGGAATAATTTTTTTGATTTTTTTGGATGAAGGATAACTAAATTGCAATAGGTAGGAAACCAAAACCTATTGCAATTCATGGGGACATCAAAGATGATCTGTGGTAGTGGAGAAAATGGTGGAATTCGATGACAATCTTTAGGCAATTATGGGAATTGCTTTGGGTGGCTGTGGAAGGATAATAGATGGCTGTGGAAGGATAGTAAGATGCTAAGAACGCTGCTTTGATACCAAGTGTTAGAACCCTTATGGATTCTAAGCTTGGGGTGATCTCTATAAGGGATCAGCCTCCTTCGAACTCCATAGGGGTTCCTCTTTGGTTTTCCTACACTATGGCTGAAACATAATTGATCTATTGATGACGAAAAGTAGATGATTACAAGGTTATTTACAAGCCTTCTAAACCCTAACTCCTAATATGAGTCCCACTCCAAGACTCCTACTCGTAACAACTTCTAATGCAACTCTAAATAGCAACCTCCACACTAATCCTAATCCTATTCTAACTTAACCCCTCCTCAATCAACCCTTCTTTAATTAGGATAAGGGGTGGTGAATTAGGGTAACATGTATCTTATTATTCTCTCAAAATATATTTCTTCAAACTAATCTAACCTAGCCAGCCTCCACACCTCTTTAATAGGGGTCAACTAGATATGATTTACATGAATGCCCTTATGATTTACATGTTTGCCCTCTTCAATAAAACTAAATTAAGATTCCCCTAAGTAGAGTCCTAACACGGTGGCGTGATCTACTGAGCGAACTAGGGGATAAGGCTCGCCTGGGAAATGACAGACTATATCATTTCGGTTAAGGCCTGGACTTGTTGTGTGAGACTAAAAAATGCTTCTGGGAAGATGGTGAGATGCCCCCCACCTCACCGAGGAAGAGAGCCTCAATCGTTGAATAGATTTGTGTGAATGTATATATATATATATATATATATATAGCATTAGATATAAATGGCTTTTTTTAATGTAGAACATCATCTTCATACATACAGCCACATTGCACGAGGATTTGAAGAGGAAAAAGGGAAGCTGGCTAAGAGATTTGGCAGTCTGTTGGACAACCTCTGCATCACCTAGCTAGTCTCCTCACCTCTTTAATAGGGGTCGACTAGATATGATTTACATGAATGCCCTTATGATTTACATGTTTGCCCTCTTCAATGAAACTAAATTAAGATTCCCCTAACTAGAGTCCTAACACGGTGGCGTGATCTCGGCGAACTAGGGATAAGGCTACGAAATGATAGACTATATCATTTCGGTTAAGGCTGGACCTATTGTGTAAGACTAAAATATGCTTCGGGAAGATGGTGAGATGCCCCCACCTCCCGGGAAGAGAGCCTCAATCGTTGAATAGACTTGTGTATATATATATATATATATATATATATATATATATATATATATATATATATATATATATATATATATAGCATTAGATATAAATGTCTCTCTTTTTTTTTTAATGTAGAACATTAACTTCATAAATACAGCCACATTGCACGAGGATTTGACGAGGAAAAATGGAAGCTGGCTAAGAGATTTGGCAGTCTGTTGGACAACCTCCGCATCACCTAGCCAGTCTCCTCACATCTTTAATAGGGGTCAACTAGATATGATTTACATGAATGCCCTTATGATTTACATGTCTGCCCTCTTCAATGAAACGAAATTAAGATTCCCCTAACTAGAGTTCTAACACGGCAGCGTGATCTACTAAGCGAACTAGGGTATAAGGCTCATCTGGGAAATGATAGACTATATCATTTCGGTTAAGGCCTGGACCTGTTGTGTGAGACTGAAAAATGATTCTGGGAAGATGGTGAGATGCCCCCCACCTCCCCGGGGAAGAGAGCCTCAATGGTTAAATAGACTTGTATATATATAGCATTAGATATAAATATTTTTTTAAAAACGTAGAACATCAACTTAATACATACAGCCACATTGCACGAGGATTTGAAGAGGAAAAAGGGAAGCTGACTAAGAGATTTGGCAGTCTGTTGGACAACCTCGGCATCACCTGAGGTTGACTTTTTGCAAGTGGAATAAGTGCACAGCAATAGAAGATAACAGTATGTCCGATTAGCAAAATATAGACTTTGGCGAAAGTGTTTGATCCATCTAAAAGTCTATCCAAAAAGAAATTTTTAAGTCTGTCAGACAACCCCAAAATCACCCTAGCCGACGATGGGCACCACCAGCTGAGAACGATCCCCTACTGTGAGAGACCTTAAAAGATCCCCACCGTTAATCACGCTCTAATTCTGAGATCTTATATCATCAACCAGATTTTGATGCCTGTCTAATTAGATATCTAAGAGACAATTGTACGATCCTATAGAACAGATCCTGTTCAAGTAAGGTCGTGACATATAGGCTGTTTCAGGCTCTAATATGGTTTATAAATGTCTTCGGAAATTGCGATGTGGGACTTAGCTTCGTCGTTGTCGGTACCCACATTCGTGATTGGTGAGTGGTGCTGCGGACTGTATCAAAAAATGGTGCAATGGATCCTATATTCTCAGCCCATCGACGCCTTAACAGAGAGTGGTAGCACATTAATCCGGTACCACTCCCTTTGTTCCTCGCTCATGGATTTATTTCTACCACAAGAGAGAGAGAGAGAGAGAGAGAGAGAGAAAGAGAGTGATTGATGGGGTTGAAGGGATTCTTATTCAAACTACTTTCATTCTAATGAAGTTGTAGTCCCATCATGATCATGAGAAACAAATGACATTGACAATAACGTCTATAATTCATTAGTCTATTTTGTTGTCTTGATGTCGTTCACCAAGAAGTTAACGAGGTTTTAGTCCCAATGGTCTAAGCTCGTCTAAGGGCATCGTGGGAGGTCACATGAGAGTGATCTAAGTGGGGGTAGACCCGATTGACATGATCTTAATGTGTTGCTTGTTCAACAAAGGTGGATCATATGTCTTTTCGAGGCACACCTTAGTCCTATTGAGATGTGATTGCACAAGCGATTAGCGTCGGAAAGATGTTCCCGACCTGATCATTCCAATGATTAAATTATTATAGAGGTGAAAAAATAGTCCTCATGCCCCTTTTGAGCTTTTATACCTAAGCCTTCGATGGAGTGAAGTTGGTGGTGGGTTGAACCCCATATATCACCTCGAGGTTCATTAATATTAATGGCTAGTTTGCGCAACTCTCTATGAGTTACCTAGTAAAGGACGACAGGAGGGTATCGTTTGTCATGGTTGATGTCTGTTTGGGATAAGCAGGGAATGACATCCTATGTCAAACATCTAGAAAGAGATGTAAGAAAAATTGGGATTGCTCGCATGGAAAACGTTGTGAATTTTGAACCATGATGGCAGTTGCAACTTGTATGAGACATTGCCTACTCTGCTGATGATTGGAAAAAGCCTTTCATACTTGCGTATCAATCCTTTATGCACTTTGTGTCTAAAGAACTGAAGTGATACTGGTCGGAGCTTCACCAACACCATGTCACCAACTTTAAATTCTTGATATATTTCTTCGAAATAAATATATAGTACCGTAATTTTAGTAACTATAACCCAACATTTCCATGGTACTCTTACTTTCCTATTTAGTATTTGAATTATAATTTTGGAATCAAATAATACATGGATAAGCATAAAAGATATATTCCTTGTATTGATGATCCTATAGTAAACTATTTGTAATTCATAATAATATAAGATAGATACTCGAGACCTCACCAGCGGTAGTCATAATGGGTTCATCTACATAATTACAAAGAATGCATCTTAAGCCTACAAAATAATGAGGTATCAATATTAATAGTAATCTAGTTATATTAAGGGGGATACCAATGCCACTAAGTATGTGTTAATAATCAGAAGGAAAGATATAACCCCCACTTATGATTTAAAACCTAATTCTCAGGACTATCATTTATAGAGGATGATAATTTATAATAAAAATCAATCAAAATATAAGCAAAAATAGTACTAATTGATTTTTTGATATTATAGAAAGATGGATAATTCCTTTCGGTTCCATAGATGATGAATAGTGGTGATATTTAGAGGTAGGGTTACTAGTCTTTTCTTTTTTCTTTTTATTCCACCCAAGAAGAGTATGATATAGTTGACATTTTATCAAAACACCTCTCTAAATATCTAATAAGTATACTGAAAGAACAAATGATGAATAGTTTCCTGTTGAATAAGATATAGGAAGCACTTTGATTTACAATAATCCTTCGACGAGTGAGTTTATCAAGTACAGAAAGTCTATCCTTGAAGACCAACCATAAAGTAGAAAAATGACCTTTGAACTATATCATTCGATGCGACTCTAAGGGAAGCAAAGACTTGTGTAATATGATCGCTAAGAGTGAAAAGCCCTGAGATAAGTTTTTCATATAATATGATCGCTAGAATCATTAGATAAACATTTGATATTATTCTTCAATTTATCCTATACACCATACATAGAGGGAGTTTGGGAGTGTAGGCAACCGAGTATCTATTGTCGTCATCACGTTTAATATAAGAAACACGATCCTACGAGTAAGATCTAAAATTCAAATGAGATACTATTGCTGTGAGATGAAGAACCCATTTGGAATGAATGCCAAGAGTCTAGCCATAATAATATAGAGGTCTCATCTCCAATAATGTGCTGAATAAGTAATTAATTCAACAAGAAATACTTTTGAGGCTTCAAGAAGCAATGGATAGGGAATATAATGTCCATATTGAGTGTTTCTATAAATAATGCCTAGAAATCTATTTAAACTATAAGAAATCTTTCTTGGAAGCAATGGCCGATCTCATGAGATAAGCATGACTAAGTGAATGAATGTTATGAATTGCCATGACCCCTTGATCTTTAGAATAACAAATAGTTTCCCAAGACACCGTATGGAAACAATTTCAATCTCGTCCACACGAAAAAAAAAAAATGAGCCAAAAGTTGTCGAAGCCAAGTCACTATTTTCTAGGGAAGTAGAAAGGAAAGACACCAATACATGATCCTACGAAGTAAAATAGTGTTGATTAAGTTCAAGTCGTGTCCCGCACAAGAGAGACCCTTGGAAGTCCATATCTTTATATTTATGACAAATAAAGTTGATACGAGGTAGGTGATAACAAGAGAAACTCTTAGAAATTTGACTTGAAGACTCCCAATTGGCATTTGAAGGGTTTCAGAAACAGATCGTTGCAACTCATTAGAGCAACTTGCAAAAAAATTGTTAGATTTGTGTGGACTTGCATGGAGCCATGAATGATGGGCAAACTTAGCCAAAATAGTAGAAGAAAAATTTTAGATCAACATCAGAGAATATAAACAAGTCAGTAGCAAAAGCCAAACCAATGAGAAACAACAAATTTTATGAAGAGTTAGAAGAGCTTCTTATGTGGCATTGTTTAACATATGAAAGAAATGTTGTATGCCGATAATGAAAAGGAAAGGTGTCATGGGATGGCGGCCTTGCCGAAATCTACATGTTCCTTGAATGAAACCCATATTCGAATCAATTAACATTGATTGTAAAGGTTGAATTTGAAATGCAAGTCTTGATCCATCTAATGAATCAGTCTGCAAACTATATTAACCAAGAGATGGAGGAGAAAATCCCAATAGACTGAGTCATAAGCCTTATAAAAAATCAATCTTCAAAGTTTATACCAAGTGCCCCTTTGGTAAAATAGTAGTTATATATAATCTCATAACAAAGGACAATATTCATATAAATGAGTCTATTTAACATGAAGATTTGCATCAATGATTTCACGAAGAACCCATTGCAATCTATTTGCTATGATCTTCGAAATGAAGTAATAAACCACTTTGCAAATTGAAACGGGTCTCCGCAAAAGTCTGTGGAATTTGCCCTTTAGGGACTAAAGGAAGAGAAGTGACATTGACCTCACCTAGTTGTTTTGTCACTTGTGAAAAAAAAGCTTTAAATAGCATAGCAACAACAAGATCCTCCTTAGTAATATGTCTAAGTGTTAGAAATAGAAAGTGCAATGAAAATCATATATGATTTTTTATTTCCATGTCTATTTACACATGCGTTCAAGAAGGAAGATTTTTCTCAACTGATTAACGAGATCTTTTTGTTCAATTAGAGAAATATAAACAGTTAACATGCCTTCACAAGATCGAGCTCCTGTTTAGGATGTCGATCTTGGATCGATGCATGAAAAAAAGTTGTAAGTAATAAGTTTCGTGAGGGAGTCAGCAAGTTGATCAGTCGTATATACATGAGAAACACGGTCGGTGGACAACTTAATCTCGCACGAAATGAAAGTCGATAACAACATGCTTCATGCAGGAGTGGAATACTGGATTAGCATAGAGGTAAGTAGCATTGATGTTATCATAATAAATGGTAGGTGTATGAGCAAAGATAATGTGAAGCTCTTTAAGCAGATTCATGATCCAATTAAGTTTGGTAACAGTAGTGGTGATGGCATGATATTTAGCTTCAGTTGTAAATCGGGCAATTGTATTTTGCTTCTTAGAACTCCAGCTAATTGGATTAGCACCAAGAAAAATAAGATACCATGATGTGGAAGTTCTTCCATCAACATTTTCTGCCCAGTCAATATCAGCAAAAGCATGAAGATGAAGGGGAAAATGCTTGCGAAGAAAGATACCATGATCGATGGTCCCCTTGGATAACGTAGAATGTGTTTTACAACAACCCAATGCATAGTAGATGGCTGATGCATGAATTATGATAATTTATTAACTGCGAATGAGACATCTAGATGGGTAAAATATTGTAAAGAGTCAACTACTTGTCGGTACTGAGTAGGGTCTATAGCAGGACTACCATCATATAACTTAAGTGACTCGCTAGTGGATAGGGGAGTGGTAACGACTTTCGCATCCTGCATGTTCATTTTAAATAATAAATCTTGTATGTACTTTCTTAGTGAGAGAAAGAATCCAAAAGACATAAATGTAGCTTCCACACCGAGAAAATAGCTTAGGTCGTCAAGATCTTTGAGAGAGAATCAATCAACCAATTGCTTGATAAATATCTGAACCTCTATATTTTATCACATGTGACAATAATGTCATCCACATAGACTAAAATGTAGATAGTGCCTCCATGTTGTTAGCGTAGAAATAGCGAGACATCAGACATAGAGATGATAAAGCCAATAGAGGACAAGAATAGGCCAAATTCAGTATACCAGGCTCGTAGAGTCTGACAGAGTCTATAAATAGCTTTCTAGAGTTTACTGATATATCTTAGATAATGAGGATGTATAAAGCCAGGAGGTTACTCTATAAAGATGTCTTCAATGAGAGTCCCCTGTAAAAATGTATTATTAACATCTAATATCATAAGCATCAGCCTTTGGAGACTACCAAACTTATGATAAGTTGGATTGTGGTAGATTTGACAACATGACTAAATGTCTTTGTGAAGTCAACACCGTGTCGTTGATGAAATCCCTTAGCCACATGATGCACTTTATAGTGAGCAATTGAACCATCGGGGTTTCGCTTAATTCGAAAAACTCATTTGCACCCGATGATGTTTTATGTGGGGTGAGAATAAACAAGAGTCTATGTAGAGTTATGAATGAGAGTATCATACTCCTCGCACATTACTTTACGCCAATGTGGAGACTTTTGGGCCTGAGTAAATGATGTTGGTTCAGTAGAGTTGAACGAATGTTTGGAGCTATCATGTAAGTCAAGAACATATCGTGGTTTAAAGACTGATCACTCTTGGAACGAGTTTGCATGGGATGCCTGAGGGCTGTAATAGTATTCGGTGGGAAAGACTGAGGGTCATCACAATTTAAGTCAGGTTGAAGGACGTCGAAAATTCCTTATCGAGGTGAAGGCAAAGGTTGTGGTGTCAGAGGCAATGGTGCAGGAACAGGAGGAACACATGGAGAAGAGGGGGGAAGAAGCTGCGGAACAGAGATAACAAGAGAGTGTGGATCTATAGGATATGTGTTTGAGGGTTCGGTTGATGTGTATAAAGGTGTGTTGCAGTGATCCAAGGTTACAATAGGTGTCTTGTGATCATAAAAGGGAAAGATAGACTTTACAAAATTGACATATCATGAAACAAAGACTTCAGTAGTATGAGGGTCATAGCACCGGAAGGTATTATGTTCAGGAGAGTACCGAATGAAAATATAAGGTAGAGATCTAAATTACATTTTATGTGAGACATAGGGACATAAACATGGATAACACAAACAATCAAATACTTTTAATGTTCATAGATTATGATATTTATAAAATAGCTTTTCAAATAGCGATTGATATTGTAGGACAGGAGTAGGTATATGATTAATAAGATAGGCTATAGTTTGAAAAGCTAATAACCAAAAGGTTGATAGCATGGAAGTTTAATAGAGCAATGTTAGACCAATTTCAATGATATGTCTATGTTTACGTTTAACAGAGCCAACCAGTTGAAGAGTATATGAAGGTGAGTTGATACATTTAATATCGCAAGCGAACAGACATGATGCGAGGGCTTGATATTCACCCCCATCATCAGAATAGTCTATTTTAATTATAGTCTGAAAGTAGTTCTTGATTAAGTTTCTAAAGTTGGAGAAGACTGTAGGGACTTCAGACTTATGACAGAGAAAATATAACCATGTGTACTTAGTAAAATAGTCTACAACGATAATATAAAACCAAAACTTGTCAAAGGAAACGATTGAGGCAGGGCCCAAAACATAGGTATAAATAACTTCAAATGGTTTAGAGCATGACATAAAAGATTTGTCAAATGGTAGTTGATGACTCTTATTGCTAAGACAAGCATCACAGTGAGTAATAACATTACTTGATTTAAAAGCGGGAAGAGAATAACGAGAAAAGTAATTTTTATTACGTAGAAGGCGAGGGATGATCGAGACGTCAATGCCACACATCGACCAGAGCAACAATTGAAAAGTTAGCAGTAGGCTAAGTGAGATATAAGGTCGATGACCATTTATATATGTTATCTTTATTTTGGCCTCAAACCAAGGATACCCCCATGCTCAAATCCTTAACAAGAAAATAATCAGGAAAGAATTCAATAGAAGTATGATTTTGTTTATAGAATTAAGAGATGGAAATAAGGTGTTTAATATGGGGTGCACACAAAATATCATCGAGTATGAAAGAAGTGGTATGTGATTTAAGCATTGTAGAACCAGTGTGAGTGATAGGAATGCATTTACCATCATCGATGACGATGTCTTCATTTCCTCTATAATTGTTGTGGATCGATAGGCTTTAGAGATCAAAAGTGATATGATGAGAAGCACTAGAGTCCACGATCTAATTTAATTGACTATCAACAAGTAGTCATAACATTTACTTTAGGCCAACTTGATGGAGCATAAAGTCGAGGTCGAGATCGGTAGACTTTTGTAGAGTGACTGACTTTGTCACACAACTGACAAATGACTTGTTGCTGGGGCACATGAGTAGGACGACATGGCTGGAAGTGATCACTTTAATGATGATTGAAGTAAGGAGGATGTGGAGGAGGGAAGGACTTAACAGTGCCCATAGAGTTAGGGATAAATTTGGCCACACCTTTTTGAGTGTTCCTGCTATATTTATTATTTTTCCTTTTAGATTTTTGGTTCAACTAAGCTATGATGAGAGGTCATGGGAGCCTGTCATCATGCTTTAGGTATGCCTTATAGTCGATCAAATTGTCATAAAGTTCTTCGAATGAGATTAGGGAGTCGCGAGCTCGAAGTGTTGCTATCAATTCCTTGAACTTTACACTTAGTCCATTGAGTATCTAGATGAGAACTTCCTCATCACTAAGAGAATAACCTATCAAAGCCAGGTCATCAATAATGATTTTTATATATTGTAGATATTCAGCAATAGTACTTTCCTCTTGCTTTGAGTTCATGAGACTCGAGAGGAGCTCGAGCATGCTATTACACGAGCGATTCACTAAGGTAGTTTGTAATTTATTCCAAGCTTCGATAATAGTAGCATAGGAGGACATGAGTGGAGCGATGGAGCCAGCGATCAGAGGCTTGAACTGTTTGGAGAATAAGGTGATTATCGCATAACCATAATTTGTGGGTTGAATTTGGTACTGGGTTAGGTTCCCCTGGAATGTGGAATATTGCTAGTAGACAACTGAGAGAGCCGTCAATATAACCTAATAAATCATAGCTAAATAAGATATTAGAAAATTAAACATGCTAGCATACGTAGTTGCCACCTTTGGATAACTTAAAGGGGATGAGGGAGGCAACATTAATCAAAATAAGTCCTGTATGTGAAGAAGCATTAGGATTCCCTATAGGAAAAAGAGTTGGAGCATCGAAGATAGACAAGAAAGACATTTAGGAGGAAAGATAATATTAAGTCGGACTGTCAGAGTTGGCCGAACCACCCAGGATTACGGCTAAGGTAAAATCAATAGTAAGAAAAAGCACATATTAGTAGGTGGATTGAGGAAAAATGTTGAGAGGCATTACTGCAACAGTGAGTGTCTAAGAAGCAGTAGTTGTCACAATGGCAAGTGAAGGGGCAGTAATGAGTCATTAGAGAGAAAAGATGCCTCCGTCAGTTGATGCTGCTGCCTTTGGAAGTTGCAATAATTCAGAAGTGGAAAGTCGCAAAAGAGTACTTGGAATGAAGGTGTCCAGTGGAGGAGATGTTGCCACCCCGGGTGTAGAAAAGACTGTCGAGAGTACGAACTGTCCACTGCGCTTGAATGGTACCCTTCTATTGCAAACTGATAGATGGTGATGACCCCCTATCGGTGTTACTGTGGGAGATTAGGAGGGTGAGGAGAACATAAGCTTACTTAGAAGCGCCAGAGGGAGACAGATGGAGAAAGAGCTTTGCTGCTGCACCAAGAAGAATGTCAATGTGTAGGCTCTTGTGATCATCGATGAGAGTTCTATCCCAATCAAAGCAGAAGCATAGAGGTACCAATGTTCTTAATGATGTTGCAGCTTCAATCTGCAACGATGAGAAGGGAAGCGCTCCACTGCAGATGTCGATGATGCAGACATGAGTAGAGGCTGCATACTGGCTGCAGGAGTGCCACAGCAGAGGGTGCGCAGAGGAAGAAGGAAGGAGGGTGTCCAGAAGCTATTGTCGATTATCTGCAACGCACCACAAGACTTCCTTAATCTGTCGCAGTGCCAACGTGCACATATGGCACTCTTCGTTTGTTGTGGAAGAGAACATTTGTAGGTCACCTGAAGAAAGAAGAAGAGGCTTCAACTGCTGTGAAAGAGGTAGTGATGATGCACAGATCTGGGAGGAAGGCTATTGTAGATCTATGTTGGTGCAGAGATGGACTGGAACTGAGTGGGAAGCTTGGTAGCAACCCCAACCAAAGGTCAATCTTTTGCGATCAAACACGACCGCGAAGTCCTTCCAAGAAGTTCAGTCCAATTAAATTGACTCCATCGTTCTTTACCACAGAAAGGCAGTATACTATCCCCGAGCGATCTCTTGGCTGAGAGAGAGTACCAAGGGTCACGGACATCGACGGAGACAACCAGGAGGGGAAGGGGGATCGAGAAAGCAGTGCCCCTTTACTTCCTTGATCTCATCACCAGCAGATGTTAGAAGTCATTGTCACAGACTTAGCTGAATTTGCCTAAGCCGTGCAGCACCCTCGCGGCACTCTCGAAGACTTAGTTGAAATTACCTAAGTCGCGGAGCAACCTTGCCCACTATTCCGGACTTAGCTGGGATTGCCTAAGTCATGAAACACCCAACGCGTTATCTGTCTGCAAAGGGTCAGCCCTCTTACAACCTCTTAAGGTCCCGTAGGACCTGCAAAGAAGAAGTTGATTAGCTTAGAAGCAAGCGACGGCCACGTCCCGGCGTCTCGCACAGCGGAAAGCTATACAAGCAATTTATCGAACACCTTGAGTGCAACAAAGAAAAAGGAGAAAGAGAGCGAAATAGGACTTTGGAGGGTTGTAGGAATGGTCGCAAGTCCACAAACGACAGTTTCCAAGGTATCGGACGCAAGACAAGTTCAATTGCTGATGAACGCCTACGCCCGACATATACTCGAAACCCCATCCAGCCCGGTGCCACCCGAGGGGTTCCAAGGTGCTGAAATGGCTGACATCTCACACCGCTCAGAAAGGTTGCCGTAGCATACGAAAGAGACCCAAAACAGGGCTCGGCTCAGTGCAGTGAGAGATCATTCTGCAGCCTTCTACACTACTTTCGCTCACATTTCTTAGGTAAAAACACATAACTCAAGGTTAAACAAGCTGCCAAATATATGTACAAGCAAGGAAAAGTGACAAACGGTTCAAGGAGCAAAGGCATTACGGTTGAGCGACGACCGTTCGTGACATTCTCCCCCACTTAAATTATCGACACCCTCGTCGATGTTTGTTGGTAGGCTTTGACGCGAGCTTCTTCATGTCACAGGGTGTCTTCTGGCTCTCAACTGGCTTCTGTTTGAGGAAGCTTTTGCCACTTCACCAAGTACTCTATTTGTTGCGCTCCATTGGGTAGCTTTATCTTACGATCCACTCGAATAGTTTCAACTCGCTTCTCGTAAGAGGCTCGTGGGGGTAGTCAAGTTGGAACATTTCGAGAATCATCTCGGATCCGAGTGGTAGGCTTTCCACAACACCTAGAATTAATACCTTCTATTGTTGGGCGTGTGGTCCTTCTTGAAATTGTGGTTTGACGAGTTGTATTAGGATGGATGATTCAAAAAAGAGGAGACCAGCCTTACTGTCGTGGGCTAATACTTCATATGGTTGGCTTTTATACCTGAGCTGTCGATGGAGTGAAACCGATGGGGGCTTGGACCCTATATATCATCTCGAGGTTCATTAATGTCAACGGCATATCACGAACTTCGCTAGCTTTGTCTAAGTCGTGTGGCACCCTTGTGTATCTATTTACAGAGGTCAGCCTCCCCCGAAACCTCCTATGGTCCCTTAGGACCTACAAAAGAGAAAATGGGTTAGAGAAAATATTTCACATTGGATCCACAAGCAACTATTTCAACAAATACTTTATAGCCAATGCAAATTACAAACATGGACTTCACAAACTCTAAATTACAAACTTTGCGACGAAGAGTTTATGCAACAAGATAGGAATAATTTTTTTGATTTTTTTGGATGAAGGATAACTAAATTGCAATAGGTTGGAAACCAAAACCTATTGCAATTGACGGGGAGATCAAAGATGATCTGTGGTAGTGGAGATAATGGTGGAATTCGACGATCTTTAGGCAATTGTGGGAATTGCTTTGGGTGGCTGGAAGGATAATAGATGGCTGTGGAAGGATAGTAAGATGCTAAGAACGCTGCTTTGATACCAAGTGTTAGAACCCTTATGGATTCTAAGCTTGGGGTGATCTCTATAAGGGATCAGCCTCCTTCGAACTCCATAGGGGTTCCTCATTGGTTTTCCTACATTATGGCTGAAACATAATTGATCTATTGATGACGAAAAGTAGATGATTACAAGGTTATTTACAGGCCTTCTAAACCTTAACTCCTAATATGAGTCTCACTCCAAGACTCCTACTCCTAACAACTTCTAATGCAACTCTAAATAGCAACCTCCACACTAATCCTAATCCTATTCTAACTTAACCCCTCCTCAATCGACCCTTCTTTAATTAGGATAAGGGGTGGTTAATTAGGGTAACATGTATCTTATTATTCTCTCAAAATATATTTCTTCAAACTAATCCTAACCTAGCCAGCCTCCTCACCACTTTAATAGGGGTCAACTAGATATGATTTACATGAATGCCCTTATAAATTACATGTTTGCCCTCTTCAATGAAACTAAATTAAAATTCCCCTAAGTAGAGTCCTAACACGGTGGCATGATCTACTGAGCGAACTAGGAGATAAGGCTCGCTTGGGAAATGATAGACTATATCATTTCGGTTAAGGCATGGACCTATTGTGTGAGGCTAAAAAATGCTTCTGAGAAGATAGTGAGATGCCCCCCACCTCCCCCGGGGGAAGATAGCCTCAATCGTTGAATAGACTCCACGGAGATATATATATCATTAAATATAAATGTCTCTTTTTTTTTAATGTAGGACAACAACTTCATACAAGCACATTGCACGAGGATTTGAAGAGGAAAAAGGAAAGCTGAGTAAGAGATTTGGCAATCTGTTTGACAACCTAGGCATCACCTAGCCAGTCTCCTCACCTCTTTATTAGGGGTCGACTAGATATGATTTACATGATGCCCTTATGATTTATATGTTTGCCCTCTTCAATGAAACTAAATTAAGATTCTCCTAACTATAGTCCTAACACGGTGGCGTGATCTACTGAGCGAACTAGGGGATAAGGCTCGCCTGGGAAATGACATACTATATCATTTCGGTTAAGGCCTGGACTTGTTGTGTGAGACTAAAAAATGCTTCTGGGAAGATGGTGAGATGCCCCCCACCTCCCCGAGGAAGAGAGTCTCCATCGTTGAATAGACTTATGTATATATATATATATATAGCATTAGATATAAATGTTTTTTTTTTATATGTAGAACATCAACTTCATACATACAGCCACATTGCACGAGGATTTGAAGAGGAAAAAGGGAAGCTGGCTAAGAGATTTGGCAGTCTGTTGGACAACCTCTGCATCACCTAGCCAGTCTCCTCACCTCTTTAATAGGGGTCAACTAGATATGATTTACATGAATGCCCTTATGATTTACATGTTTGCCCTCTTCAATGAAACTAAATTAAGATTCCCCTAACTAGAGTTCTAACACGGTGGCGTGATCTACTAAGCGAACTAGGGTATAAGGCTCATCTGAGAAATGATAGACTATATCATTTTGGTTAAGGCCTGGACCTGTTGTGTGAGACTAACGAATGATTCTGGGAAGATGGTGAGATGCCCTCCTCCTAAATAGCAACCTCCACACTAATCCTAATCCTATTCTAACTTAACCCCTCCTCAATCGACCCTTCTTTAATTAGGATAAGGGGTGGTTAATTAGGGTAACATGTATCTTATTATTCTCTCAAAATATATTTCTTCAAACTAATCCTAACCTAGCCAGCCTCCTCACATCTTTAATAGGGGTCAACTAGATATGATTTACATGAATGCCCTTATAATTTACATGTTTGCCCTCTTCAATGAAACTATATTAAAATTCCCCTAAGTAGAGTCCTAACACGGTGGCGTGATCTACTGAGCGAACTAGGAGATAAGGCTCGCTTGGGAAATGATAGACTATATCATTTCGGTTATGGCATGGACCTATTTTGTGAGGCTAGAAAATGCTTCTGAGAAGATAGTGAGATGCCCCCCACCTCCCCCGGGGGAAGATAGCCTCAATCGTTGAATAGACTCCACCGAGATATATATATCATTAGATATAAATGTCTCTTTTTTTTTAATGTAGGACAGCAACTTCATACAACCACATTGCATGAGGATTTGAAGAGGAAAAAAGAAAGCTGAGTAAGAGATTTGACAATCTGTTTGACAACCTAGGCATCACCTAGCCAGTCTCCTCACCTCTTTATTAGGTGTCGACTAGATATGATTTACATGAATGCCCTTATGATTTATATGTTTGCCCTCTTCAATGAAACTAAATTAAGATTCTCCTAACTAGAGTCCTAACACGGTGGCGTGATCTACTGAGTGAACTAGGGGATAAGGCTCGCCTGGGAAATGACATACTATATCATTTCGGTTAACGCCTGGACTTGTTGTGTGAGGCTAAAAAATGCTTCTGGGAAGATGGTGAGATGCCCCCCACCTCCCCGAGGAAGAGAGCCTCAATCGTTAAATAAACTTGTGTGTATATATATATATATATAGCATTAGATATAAATGTTTTTTTTTTATGTAGAACATCAACTTCATACATACAGCCACATTGCACGAGGATTTGAAGAGGAAAAAGGGAAGCTGCTAAGAGATTTGACAGTCTGTTGGACAACCTCCGCATCACCTAGCCAGTCTCCTCACCTCTTTAACAGGGGTCGACTAGATATGATTTACATGAATGCCCTTATGATTTACATGTTTGCCCTCTTCAATGAAACTAAATTAAAATTCCCCTAAGTAGAGTCCTAACACGGTGGCGTGATCTACTGAGCGAACTAGGGGATAAGGCTCGCTTGGGAAATGATAGACTATATCATTTCGGTTAAAGCCTGGACCTATTGTGTGAGGCTAAAAAATGCTTCTGAGAAGATAGTGAGATGCGCCCCACCTCCCCCGGGGGAAGACAGCCTCAATCGTTGAATAGACTCCATGTAGATATATATATATATATATATATATATATATATATATATATATATATATATATATATATATATATATATATATATATATATATATATATATAATTAAATACAAATGTCTCTTTTTTTTTAATGTAGGAAAGCAACTTCATACAACCACATTGCACGAGGATTTGAAGAGGAAAAAGGAAAGCTGAGTAAGAGATTTGACAATCTGTTTGACAACCTAGGCATCACCTAGCCAGTCTCCTCACCTCTTTATTAGGTGTCGACTAGATATGATTTACATGAATGCCCTTATGATTTATATGTTTGCCCTCTTCAATGAAACTAAATTAAGATTCCCCTAACTAGAGTCCTAACACGGTGGCGTGATCTACTGAGCGAATTAGGGGATCATGCTCGCTTGGGAAATTACATACTATATCATTTCGGTTAAGGCCTGGACTTATTGTGTGAGACTAAAAAATGCTTCTGGGAAGATGGTGAGATGCCCCCCACCTCCCCGAGGAAGAGAGCCTCAATCGTTGACTAGAATTGTGTGTGTGTGTATATATATATATATATATATATATATATATATATATATATATATATATATATATATATATATATATATATATATATATATATATATATATATATATATAGCATTAGATATAAATGTTTTTTTTTTATGTAGAACATCAACTTCATACATACAGCCACATTGCACGAGGATTTGAAGAGGAAAAGGGAAGCTGGGTAAGAGATTTGGCAATCTGTTGGACAACCTCCGCATCACCTAGCCAGTCTCCTCACCTCTTTAATAGAGGTCGACTAGATATGATTTACATGAATGCCCTTATGATTTACATGTTTGCCCTCTTCAATGAAACTAAATTAAGATTCCCCTAACTAGAGTCCTAACATGGTGGCGTGATCTACTGAGCGAACAAGGGGATACGGCTCGCCTGGGAAATGATAGACTATATCATTTCGGTTAAGGCCTGGACCTATTGTGTAAGACTAAAAAATGCTTCTGGGAAGATGGTGAGATGCCCCCCACCTCCCCGGGGAAGAGAGCCTCAATCGTTTAATAGACTTATATATATATATATATATATATATATATATAGCATTAGATATAAATGTCTCTCTCTTTTTTTTAATGTAGAACATCAACTTCATACATACAGCCACATTGCACGAGGATTTGAAGAGCAAAAATGGAAGCTGGCCAAGAGATTTGGCAGTCTGTTAGACAACCTCCGCATCACCTAGCCAGTCTCCTCACCTCTTTAATAGGGGTCAAATAGATATGATTTACATGTTTGCCCTCTTCAATGAAACTAAATTAAGATTCGCCTAACTAGAGTTCTAACACGGTGGCGTGATCTACTAAGCAAACTCTGGGATAAGGCTCATATGGGAAATGATAGACTATATCATTTCGGTTAAGGCCTGGACCTGTTGTGTGAGACTAATGAATGATTCTGGGAAGATGGTGAGATGCCCCCCACCTCCCCGGGGAAGAGAGCCTCAATCGTTAAATAGACTTGTATATATATAGCATTAGAAATAAATATTTTTTTTAAAACGTAGAACATCAACTTAATACATACAGCCACATTGCACGAGGATTTGAAGAGGAAAAAGGGAAGCTGACTAAGAGATTTGGCTTGGACAACCTCGCCATCACCTGAGGTTGACTTTTTGCAAGTGGAATACGTGAACAGCAATATAAGATAACAGTATGCCCGATTAGCAAAATATGGACTTTGGCGGCTTCAATCCATCTAAAAGTCCATCCAAAAGAAATTTTGAGTCTCAAACAACCCGAATCACCCCAACGATGGGCACCACGAGCTGAGAACGATCCCCTACAGTGAGAGACCTCGAAAGATCCCCACCGTTAATCACGCTTTGATTCTAAGATCCTGTATCATCAACCAGATTTCAATGCCTGTCTAATTAGAGATCTAAGAGACAGTTGTACGATCCTATAGAACAGATCCTGTTCAAGTAAGGTCATGATATACCAGTTGTTTCAGGCTCTAATATGGTTTATAAATGTCTTCAGAAATTGCGATGTGGGACTTAGCTTCGTCGTTGTCAGTACCTACATTCGTGATTGGTGAGTGGTGCTGCGGACTGTATCAAAAAATGGTGCAATGGATCCTATATTCTCAGCCAATCGACGCCTTAACAGAGAGTGGTAGCACATTAATCCGGTACCACTCCCTTTGTTCCTCGCTCATGGATTTATTTCTACCACAAGAGAGAGAGAGAGAGTGATTGATGGGGTTGAAGGATTCTTATTCAAACTCATCATTCTAATGAAGTTGTAGTCCCATCATGATCGTGAGAAACAAATGACATTGACAATAACGTCTATAATTCATTAGTCTATTTTGTTGTCTTGATGTCGTTCACCAAGAATAACAAGGTTTTAGAACCAATGGTCTAAGCTCGTCTAAGGGCATCGTGGGAGGTCACGTGAGAGTGATCTAAGTGGGGTAGACCCGATTGACATGATCTTGATGTGTTTCTTGTTCAACAAAGGTGGATCATATGTCTTTTCGAGGCACACCTTAGTCCTATTGAGATGTGATTGCACAAGCGATTAGCGTCGGAAAGATGTTCCCGACCTGATCATTCCGATGATTAAATTATTATAGAGGTCAAAAATAGTCCTCATGCCCCTTTTGAGCTTTTATACCTAAGCCTTCGATGGAGTGAAGTTGGTGGTGGGTTGAACCCCATATATCACCTCGAGGTTCATTAATATTAATGGCTAGTTTGCACAACTCTCTATGAGTTACCTAGTAAAGGACGACAGGAGGGTATCGTTTGTCATAGTTGATGTCTGTTTGGGATAAGCAGGGAATGATATCCTATGTCAAACATCTAGAAAGAGATGCAAGAAAAATTGGGACACACCACCTAGAATTAATACCTTCTATTGTTGGGCGTGTGGTCCGTCTTGAAATTGTGGTTTGACGAGTTGTATTAGGATGGATGATTCGAAAAAGAGGAGACGAGCCTTACTGTCGTGGGCTAATACTTCATATGGTTGGCTTTTATACCTGAGTTGTCGATGGAGGGAAACCGATGGGGGCTTTGACCCTATATATATTATCTCGAGGTTCATTAATGTCAACGGCATATCACGAACTTCGCTAGCTTTGTCTAAGTCGTGTGACACTCTTGTGTATCTATTTGAAGAGGTCAGCCTCCCCCGAAACCTCCTATGGTCCCTTAGGACCTCCAAAAGAGAAAATGGGTTAGAGAAAATATTTCACATTGGATCCACAAGCAACTATTTCAGCAAATTCTTTATAGCCAATGCAAATTACAAACATGGACTTCACAAACTCTAAATGATCACATACAAAAGATCATGGTCCATTATAGACCGAGGTCCCCATAAATGCTAACATAATACAACTCTTATTTATAAGCCGAAAATAATTATGAAAGATAACCAAACTAGGGCCGCAAAGTCTATTGCTAGCCCGCTACTTGTTGTACAAATCATATACAAAGATCGAAAGTTACAGACATACATGAGCATTACATCAAACACTCTCTTTATATGTTTGTCCATGACATTCTCCCCAACTTATTCCTTTGGCGTCCTCAGCGAAGCCGCTGCTTTAGGATCGAGTTGACATAAAGAAGGGGCGGGGATGGGGTTTGAGGGCCGAGAGTAAGTTAATACAAGAGATGAATCCTCGGTTTAAAAAATTTTCACTTGAAGAAACCAAAATCGAGAGTGAGTTTCGTGGAACTAGTTAAGAGTAACTAAGTTACAGAGTAATAGTAAAGAAAAACTGAATGGTGATGCTCGTGCTCTTCTTAGAACTAGTTAAGAGTAATCAAATTCGAAAGTAATAGTAAAGAAAGGCAATAGTAGATATGCTCATAGACTTTTATAGTGGTTCAGTCCACCTTACCTCCACGCGATCCCTCTTCACTTGAGGTCAACGGTGTCCATTAATGATCTTCTTTCAAGGGCGATCAACTACCCTTACACACTTTTCTCCTTTTCATAGGTTTAGGAGAACAACCTTTACAACTTACCTTTTCTCAGGTTTAGGAGATCAACCTTTACAACTCTTTTTAAGCCCTTTCTTAAGCTGAAATCACTCGTATATAAGAGGGAGGGAACTCTCACAAATTCACTAGAATTTTCACAAGTTTTTTTCTTTTTCTTCTTCTTTTTTCTTGCTATCCCAAGGAAGAATACTTGGGGTATTTATAAACCCCAATTGGCTTAAAAACTTGGAGGCAAAAAATCAAAAAAATTGGAGCAAAAAATTATGTCTTCACTATTTGAATTTTTTTGACGAAAGATCTACTGCTACACCTTTGTTTTTCTTCTTCTCCTTAACCCACCAAAACCCAACTATCTTGCTCCCACCACCCAAGATATCTTTATGGTATCCCTTTAGCCTTAAGACACAACCATCTTAATCTATTTTCATAACCCAAATAGCACCCAAAACTGTAGCCCAAAACAACAAGCTATCATAGCCTATCGATGCATAATTATGTAGCACTACCTTTCGGTGTTTTTTACCACACCCATATCTGATCCTTACCGAAATTGTTGTTGCCACCCATGTCATCTTTAGGGCACCCCTCTAGCCTTAAGATACAGCCATCATAACCTATTTCCAGAATTCACAGCGAACTCAAACCGTAGCTAAAACCGCAGCCTAAACGGTGGTCTTCCACAGCCATCAAACCTTCCACTTATCCTTACCCTCCGTAGGCACCATTCCTACAAAACCTGTTGATATCATCAACAACAACCCTAGCCATCCCTCCAATCCTAAACTTGAATCATCAAACTTTAGGGTTAGAGGGATGGCTTATGTGATGGCGACCACCGCTTTTGTAGGATAGGTAGTCGGAGGGTAAGGATCGATGAAGGCTCTACTAAGACCACTGTTTAGGCTATGATTTTAGCTGCAGTTTGAGTTGGTTGCAGATTTTAGAAATAGGTTATCATAGCTACATCTTAAGGCTAGAGGGGTGCCCTAAAGATGACGTGGGTGATAGTAATAATTTTCGTAAAGATCGGATATGGGTGAAAAAACCGAAAATCTTGTAGGATTCTATGTCGATAGGTGCAATAGGTCATGATTTTTGTATTGTTTGGATAATAAAAATAGATTACGATGATTGCATCTTAAGGCTAAAGATATATTAGGTGGTGGCAGCAAGATAGTTGGGTTTCAGTGGTTTAAGAAGAAGAAAAAACACAAAGGTATAGTAGTAGATTTTTCGTCAAAAAAATTATAGCAGTGAAGACATAATTTTTCCTAAAAATTCTCAATGAAAATTCAAGTGAAACTTAAGGAGAATCTATTGGTAAGGGAGAGGTAATGTCGTCAAAAATTTCATGAAAAGAAATGACAGAAGAAGTTTCGACAAAATCAAAGATTGCAAGAATGTATTACTGCGAAATTTTTCAACGAAAGATTTTAGTAGTATAGTCAAATTTTTTTATAGTAGTTCATAACAAGGAATCGAATAAAGCTCAATGGGAATCCCTTAGCAAGGGAAAGGTAATGCTATCAAAAATTTTATGGAAAATTATAGCAGTAAAAGATTTGACAAGATTAAAGATTACGAGAAGGTGCTGTGGCAGAATTTTTTTTCATTAAAAGAGTTCAGCAGTATAGACAAAAATTTTTCTAGCAGTTCAAAATAAGGATTCGAGCAAACCTCAAAGAGAATTTGCTAGTAAGGGAAAGGTAACTGACAAAAATTCGTGGAAGGAAACGATAGCTAAAGGTTTAGTAAAATTAAAGATCATAGAAAGGTACTGCAATAGATTTTTACGTCTAAAGTGTAACATTTCGGACATAAAAGATCAGCAGGCTATATTGATAATTTTTCAACGAAACCAAAGGAAAATTGTTAGAACCCTAGCGGATTTTAAGCTTTGGGTAATCTCTATAGGGAATCGGCCTCCCTCCAAGTTGCTACTCAAAGACTACAGAAAATATTCATCTATTTATAAAGAAAAGTGGATTATTACAAGACTATTTATAAGCCTTCTAAGCCCTAACTCCTAATAGAACTCCTACTCGTAACAACTCCTAATGTTTCTCTAAGAGGCAACCTCCAACCGACCCATCTAGGGGTGGTCGATTGCTTATTAATTCATAATCCAACTCTAACTTAACCTCAACCAACCCCTCTTTAACTAGGATAAGGGATGGCTAACTAGAGTTGCATGTGCCATATACTTCCCTTAAAATATCCTAACCTAGTTGGCCTCTTCATCTCTTAATAGGGGTCGGCAAGATTGGATTTACATGTATGCCCTTTTTAATGAAACTAAATTAGGACTCCCATAGCTTAGAGTCCTAACAGAAATCCAAAGATAGGAAGTGTTAAAGTTGTCGTAAAAATTTTCTAGAGATTTAGTTAGTCAAAACGCAGCAACAAGATCAATGTGGCTGAAATTCTACAGTGTAAATTTCAATATAAAGATGGAAACTTTGCGACGAAGAGTTTATGCAACAAGATAGGAATAATTTTTTTGATTTTTTTGGATGAAGGATAACTAAATTGCAATAGGTAGGAAGCCAAAACCTATTGCAATTCATGGGGAGATCAAAGATGATCTGTGGTAGTGGAGATAATGGTGGAATTCGACGACGATCTTTAGGCAATTGTGGGAATTGCTTTGGGTGGCTGTGGAAGGATAATAGATGGCTGTGGAAGGATAGTAAGATGCCTAGAACGCTGCTTTGATACCAAGTGTTAGAACCCTTATGGATTCTAAGCTTGGGGTGATCTCTATAAGGGATCAGCCTCCTTCGAACTCCATATGGGTTCCTCTTTGGTCTCTATAAGGGATCAGCCTCCTTCGAACTCCATATGGGTTCCTCTTTGGTTTTCCTACACCATAGCTGAAACATAATTGATCTATTGATGACGAAAAGTAGATGATTACAAGGTTATTTGCAGGCCTTCTAAACCCTAACTCCTAATATGAGTCCCACTCCAAGACTCCTACTCCTAACAACTTCTAATGCAACTCTAAATAGCAACCTCCACACTAATCCTAATCCTATTCTAACTTAACCCCTCCTCAATCAACCCTTCTTTAATTAGGACAAGGGGTGGTTAATTAGGATAACATGTATCTTATTATTCTCTCAAAATATATTTCTTCAAACTAATCCTAACCTAGCCAGCCTCCTCACCTCTTTAATAGGGGTCAACTAGATATGATTTACATGAATGCCCTTATGATTTACATGTTTGCCCTCTTTAATGAAACTAAATTAAAATTCCCCTAAGTAGAGTCCTAACACGGTGGCGTGATCTATTGAGCAAACTAGGGGATAAGGCTCGCTTGGGAAATGATAGACTATATCATTTCGGTTAAGGCCTGGACCTATTGTGTGAGGCTAAAAAATGCTTCTAAGAAGATAGTGAGATGCCCCCCACCTCCCCCGGGGGAAGATAGCCTCAATCGTTGAATAGACTCTATGGAGATATATATATCATTAGATATAAATGTCTCTTTTTTTTTAATGTAGGACATCAACTTCATACAACCACATTGCACGAGGATTTGAAGAGGAAAAAGGAAAGCTGAGTAAGAGATTTGGCAATCTGTTTGACAACCTCGGCATCACCTAGCCAGTCTCCTCACCTCTTTATTAGGGGTCGACTAGATATGATTTACATGAATGCCCTTATGATTTATATGTTTGCCCTCTTCGATGAAACTAAATTAAGATTCTCCTAACTAGAGTCCTAACACGGTGGCGTGATCTACTGACCGAACTAGAGGATAAGGCTCGCCTGGGAAATGACAGACTATATCATTTCGGTTAAGGCTTGGACTTGTTGTGTGAGACTAAAAAATGCTTCTGGGAAGATGGTGAGATGCCCCCCACCTCCCCGAGGAAGAGAGCCTCAATCGTTAAATAGACTAGTGTATATATATATATATATATATATATATATATATATATATATATATATATATATATATATATATATATATATATATATATATATAGCATTAGATATAAATGTTTTTTTTATGTAGAACATCAACTTCATATATATAGCCACATTGCATGAGGATTTGAAGAGGAAAAGGGGCTAAGAGATTTAGCATTTGGACAACCTCCATCACCCAGCCTCCTCACCTCTTTAATAGGGGTCGACTAGATATGATTTACATGAATGCCCTTATGATTTATATGTTTGCCCTCTTCAATGAAACTAAATTAAGATTCCCCTAACTAGAGTCCTAACACGGTGGCGTGATCGACTGAGCGAACTAGGGGATAAGGCTCGCCTGGGAAATGATAGACTATATCATTTCGGTTAAAGCCTGGACCTATTGTGTAAGACTAAAAATGCTTCTGGGAAGATGGTGAGATGCCCCCCACCTCCCCGGGTAAGAGAGCCTCAATCGTTGAATAGACTTGTATATATATAGCATTAGATATAAATGTCTCTCTTTTTTTTTTAATGTAGAATATCAACTTCATACATACAGCCACATTGCACGAGGATTTGAAGAGGAAAAATGGAAGCTGGTCAAGAGATTTGGCTGTCTGTTGGACAACCTCCGCATCACCTAGCCAGTCTCCTCACCTCTTTAATAGGGGTCAACTAGATATGATTTACATGAATGTCCTTATGATTTACATGTTTGCCCTCTTCAATGAAACTAAATTAAGATTCCCCTAACTAGAGTTCTAACACTGTGGCGTCATCTACTAAGCAAACTAGGGGATAAGGCTCATCTGGGAAATGATAGACTATATCATTTCGGTTAAGGTCTGGACCTGTTGTATGAGACTAATGAATAATTCTGGGAAGATGGTGAGATGCCCCCCACCTCCCCGGGGAAGAGAGCCTCAATCGTTAAATAGACTTGTATATATATAGCATTAGATATAAACATTTTTTTTAAAACGTAGAACATCAACTTAATACATACAGCCACATTGCACGAGGATTTGAAGAGGAAAAAGGGAAGCTGGCTAAGAGATTTCGCAGTCTGTTGGACAACCTCGGCATCACCTGAGGTTGACTTTTTGCAAGTGGAATAAGTGAACAGCAATGTAAGATAACACAGTATGCCCGATTTGCAAAATATGGACTTTGGCGAAAGGGTTCGATCCATCTAAAAGTCCATCCAAAAAGAAATTCTTGAGTCTATCAGACAACCCTAGAATCACCCTAGCCGACGATGGGCACCACCAACTAAGAACGATCCCCTACAGTGAGAGACCTCGAAAGATACCCACCGTTAATCACACTTTGATTCTGAGATCTTGTATCATCAACCAGATTTTGATGCCTGTCTAATTAGAGATCTAAGAGACAAGACGATGCTATAGAAGATCCTGTTCATGTAAGGTCGTGACATACCGAGCTTGCTCTAATTTGGTTTATAAATGTCTTGAAATTGCGATGTGGGACTTAGCTTTGTCGTTGTCGTACCCACGTTCGTGATTGGTGACTGTATCAAAAAATGGTGCAATGGATCCTATATTCTCAGCCCATCGACGCCTTAACAGAGAGTGGTAGCACATTAATCCGGTACCACTCCCTTTGTTCCTCGCTCATGGATTTATTTCTACCACAAGAGAGAGAGAGAGAGAGAGACAGAGAGTGATCGATGGGGTTGAAGGGATTCTTATTCAAACTACTGTCATTCTAATGAAGTTGTAGTCCCATCATGATCGTGAGAAACAAATGACATTGACAATAACGTCTATAATTCATTAGTCTATTTTGTTGTCTTGATGTGGTTCACCAAGAAGTTAACAAGGTTTTAGTCCCATTGGTCTAAGCTCGTCTAAGGGCATCGTGGGAGGTCACGTGAGAGTGATCTAAGTGGGGGTAGACCCGATTGACATGATCTTGATGTGTTTCTTGTTCAACAAAGGTGGATCATATGTCTTTTCGAGGCACACCTTAGTCCTATTGAGATGTGATTGCACAAGCGATTAGCGTCGGAAAGATGTTCCCGACCTGATCATTCCGATGATTAAATTAGTATAGAGGTCAAAAATAGTCCTCATGCCCCTTTTGAGCTTTTATACCTAAGCCTTCGATGGAGTGAAGTTGGTGGTGGGTTGAACCCCATATATCACCTCGAGGTTCATTAATATTAATGGCTAGTTTGCGCAACTCTCTATGAGTTACCTAGTAAAGGACGACAGGAGGGTATCGTTTGTCATGGTTGATGTCTGTTTGGGATAAGCAGGGAATGACATCCTATGTCAAACATCTAGAAAGAGATGCAAGAAAAATTGGGACACACCACCTAGAATTAATACCTTCTATTGTTGGGCGTGTGGTCCTTCTTGAAATTGTGGTTTGACGAGTTGTATTAGGATGGATGATTCAAAAAAGAGGAGACGAGCCTTACTGTCGTGGGCTAATACTTCATATGGTTGGCTTTTATACCTGAGCTGTCGATGGAGTGAAACCGATGAGGGCTTGGACCCTATATATCATCTCGAGGTTCATTAATGTCAACGGCATATCACGAACTTTGCTAGCTTTGTCTAAGTCGTGTGGCACCCTTGTGTATCTATTTACAGAGGTCAGCCTCCCCCGAAACCTCCAATGGTCCCTTAGGACCTACAAAAGAGAAAATGGGTTAGATAAAATATTTCACATTGGATCCATAAGCAACTATTTCAGCAAATACTTTATAGCTAATGCAAATTACAAACATGGACTTCACAAACTCTAAATTACAAAGTTTGCGACGAAGAGTTTATGCAACAAGATAGGAATAATTTTTTTGATTTTTTTTGGATGAAGGATAACTAAATTGCAATAGGTTGGAAACCAAAACCTATTGCAATTCATGGGGAGATCAAAGATGATCTGTGGTAGTGGAGATAATGGTGGAATTCGACGACGATCTTTAGGCAATTGTGGGAATTGCTTTGGGTGACTGTGGAAGGATAATAGATGGCTGTGGAAGGATAGTAAGATGCTAAGAACGCTGCTTTGATACCAAATGTTAGAACCCTTATGGATTCTAAGCTTGGGGTAATCTCTATAAGGGATCAGCCTCCTTCGAACTCCATAGGGGTTCCTCTTTGGTTTTCCTACACTATGGGTGAAACATAATTGATCTATTGATGACGAAAAGTAGATGATTACAAGGTTATTTACAGGCCTTCTAAACCCTAACTCCTAATATGAGTCCCACTCCAAGACTCCTACTCCTAACAACTTCTAATGCAACTCTAAATAGCAACCTCCACACTAATCCTAATCCTATTCTAACTTAACCCCTCCTCAATCAACCCTTCTTTAATTAGGATAAGGGGTGGTTAATTAGGGTAACATGTATCTTATTATTCTCTCAAAATATATTTCTTCAAACTAATCTAACCTTGCCAGCCTCCTCACCTCTTTAATAGGGGTCAACTAGATATGATTTACATGAATGCCCTTATGATTTACATGTTTGCCCTCTTCAATGAAACTAAATTAAGATTCCCCTAAGTAGAGTCCTAACACGGTGGCGTGATCTACTGAGCGAACTAGGGGATAAGGCTCGCTTGGGAAATGATAGACTATATCATTTCGGTTAAGGCCTCGACCTATTGTGTGAGGCTAAAAAATGCTTCTGAGAAGATAGTGAGATGCCCCCCACCTCCCCTGGGCGACGATAGCCTCAATCGTTGAATAGACTCCATGGAGATATATATATATCATTAGGTATTAATGTCTCATTTTTTTTAATGTAGGACAGCAACTTCATACAACCACATTGCACGAGGATTTAAAGAGGAAAAGGGGAAGCTGAGTAAGAGATTTGGCAATCTGTTTGACAACCTCCGCATCACCTAGCCAGTCTCCTCACCTCTTTATTAGGGGTCGACTAGATATGATTTACATGAATGCCCTTATGATTTACATGTTTGCCCTCTTCAATGAAACTAAATTAAGATTCTCCTAACCAGAGTCCTAACACGGTGGCGTGATCTACTGAGCGAACTAGGGGATAAGACTCGCCTGGGAAATGACATACTATATCATTTCGGTTAAGGCCTGGACTTGTTGTGTGAGACTAAAAAATGCTTCTGGGAAGATGGTGAGATGCCTCCCACCTCCTCGAGGAAGAGAGCCTCAATCGTTGAATAGACTTGTGTATATATGTATATATATATAGCATTAGATATAAATATTTTTTTTTTAATGTAGAGCATCAACTTCATACATACAGCCACCTTGCACGCGGATTTGAAGAGGAAAAAGGGAAGCTGGCTAAGAGATTTGGCAGTCTGTTGGACAACCTCTGCATCACCTAGCCAGTCTCCTCACCTCTTTAATAGGGATCGACTAGATATGATTTACATGAATGCCCTTATGATTTACATGTTTGCCCTCTTCAATGAAACTAAATTAAGATTCCCCTAACTAGAGTCCTAACACGGTGGCGTGATCTACTGAGCGAACTAGGGGATAAGGCTCGCCTGGGAAATGATAGACTATATCATTTCGGTTAAGGCCTGGACCTATTGTATAAGACTAAAAAATGCTTATGGGAAGATGGTGAGATGCCCCCCACCTCCCCGGGGAAGAGAGCCTCAATTGTTGAATAGACTTGTATATATATATATATATATATATAGCATTAGATATAAATATCTCTCTTTTTTTTTAATGTAGAACATCAACTTCATACATACAGCCACATTGCACGAGGATTTGAAGAGGAAAAATGGAAGCTGGCTAAGAGATTTGGCAGTCTGTTGGACAACCTCCGCATCACCTAGCCAGTTTCCTCACCTCTTTAATAGGGGTTAACTAGATATGATTTACATGAATGCCCTTATGATTTACATGTTTGCCCTCTTCAATGAAACTAAATTAAGATTCCACTAACTAGAGTTCTAATACGGTGGCATGATCTACTAAGCGAACTAGGGGATAAGGCTCATCTGGGAAATGATAGACTATATCATTTCGGTTAAGGCTTGGACCTGTTGTATGAGACTAATGAATGATTCTGGAAAGATGGTGAGATGCCCCCCACCTCTCTGAGGAAGAGAGCCTAAATCGTTAAATAGACTTGAACATCAACTTAATACATACATGCACGAGAACATCAACTTAATACATACATGCACGAGGATTTGAAGAGGAAAAAGGGAAGCTGACTAAGAGATTTGGCAGTCTGTTGGACAACCTCGGCATCACCTGATGGTTAACTTTTTGCAAGTGGAATAAGTGAACAGCAATAGAAGATAACAGCATATCCGATTAGCAAAATAGGAAAAGAAATGTAAGTCTGTCAGACAACCGCAGAATCACCCCAGCCGACGATAGGCACCACCAACTAAGAACGATCCCCTACAGTGAGAGACCTCGAAAGATCCCCACCGTTAATCACACTCTGATTCTGAGATCTTGTATCATCAACCAGATTTAAAAGGGAAGCTGGGTAAGAGATTTGGCAGTCTGTTAGACAACCTCCGCATCACCTAGCCAGTCTCCTCACCTCTTTAATAGAGGTCGACTAGATATGATTTACATGAATGCCCTTATGATTTACATGTTTGCCCTCTTCAATGAAACTAAATTAAGATTTCCCTAACTAGAGTCCTAACATGGTGGCGTGATCTACTGAGCGAACTAGGGGATACGGCTCGCCTGGGAAATGATAGACTATATCATTTCGGTTAAGGCCTGGACCTATTGCGTAGGACTAAAAAATGCTTCTGGGAAGATGGTGAGATGCCCCCCACCTCCCCGGGGAAGAGAGCCTCAATCGTTGAATAGACTTGTATATATATATATATATATATATATATATATATATATAGCATTAGATATAAATGTCTCTCTCTTTTTTTTAATGTAGAACATCAACTTCATACATACAGCCACATTGCACGGGGATTTGAAGAGGAAAAATGGAAGCTGGCCAAGAGATTTGGCAGTCTGTTGGACAACCTCCGCATCACCTAGCCAGTCTCCTCACCTCTTTAATAGGGGTCAACTAGATATGATTTACATGTTTGCCCTCTTCAATGAAACTAAATTAAGATTCCCCTAACTACAGTTCTAACACGGTGGCATGATCTACTAAGCAAACTATGGGATAAGGCTCATCTGGGAAATGATAGACTATATCATTTCGGTTAAGGCCTGGACCTGTTGTGTGAGACTAATGAATGATTCTGGGAAGATGGTGAGATGCCCCCCACTTCCCCGGGGAATAGAGCCTCAATCGTTAAATAGACTTGTATATATATAGCATTAGATATAAATATTTTTTTTTAAAACATAGAACATCAACTTAATACATATAGCCACATTGCAGGAGGATTTGAAGAGGAAAAAGGGAAGCTGACTAAGAGATTTGGCAGTCTGTTGGACAACCTCGGCATCACCTGAGGTTGACTTTTTGCAAGTGGAATAAGTGAACAGCAATATAAGATAACAGTATGCCCGATTAGCAAAATATGGACTTTGGCGAAAGGGTTCGATCCATCTAAAAGTCCATCCAAAAAGAAATTTTTGAGTCTGTCAGACAACCCCAGAATCACCCCAGCCGACAATGGGCACCACGAGCTGAGAACGATCCCCTACAATGAGAGACCTCGAAAGATCTCCACCGTTAATCACGCTTTGATTCTAAGATCCTGTATCCTCACCTCTTTAATAGGGGTCAACTAGATATGATTTACATGTTTGCCCTCTTCAATGAAACTAAATTAAGATTCCCCTAACTAGAGTTCTAACACGGTGGCGTGATCTACTAAGCAAACTATGGGATAAGGCTCATCTGGGAAATGATAGACTATATCATTTCCGTTAAGGCCTGGACCTGTTGTGTGAGACTAATGAATGATTCTGGGAAGATGGTGAGATGCCCCCCACTTCCCCGGGGAAGAGAGCCTCAATCGTTAAATAGACTTGTATATATATAGCATTAGATATAAATATTTTTTTTTAAAACGTAGAACATCAACTTAATACATACAGCCACATTGCACGAGGATTTGAAGAGGAAAAAGGGAAGCTGACTAAGAGATTTGGCAGTCTGTTGGACAACCTCGGCATCACCTGAGGTTGACTTTTTGCAAGTGGAATAAGTGAACAGCAATATAAGATAACAGTATGCCCGATTAGCAAAATATGGACTTTGGCGAAAGGGTTCAATCCATCTAAAAGTCCATCCAAAAAGAAATTTTTGTGTCTGTCAGACAACCCCAGAATCACCCCAGCCGACGATGGGCACCACGAGCTGAGAACGATCCCCTACAATGAGAGACCTCGAAAGATCCCCACCGTTAATCACGCTTTGATTCTAAGATCCTGTATCCTCACCTCTTTAATAGGGGTCAACTAGATATGATTTACATGTTTGCCCTCTTCAATGAAACTAAATTAAGATTCCCCTAACTAGAGTTCTAACACGGTGGCGTGATCTACTAAGCAAACTATGGGATAAGGCTCATCTGGGAAATGATAGACTATATCATTTCGGTTAAGGCCTGGACCTGTTGTGTGAGACTAATGAATGATTTTGGGATGATGGTGAGATGCCCCCCACTTCCCCGGGGAAGAGAGCCTCAATCGTTAAATAGACTTGTATATATATAGCATTAGATATAAATATTTTTTTTTAAAACGTAGAACATCAACTTAATACATACAGCCACATTGCACGAGGATTTGAAGAGGAAAAAGGGAAGCTGACTAAGAGATTTGGCTTGGACAACCTCGGCATCACCTGAGGTTGACTTTTTGCAAGTGGAATAAGTGAACAGCAATATAAGATAACAGTATGCCCGATTAGCAAAATATGGACTTTGGCGAAAGGGTTCGATCCATCTAAAAGTCCATCCAAAAAGAAATTTTTGAGTCTGTCAGACAACCCCAGAATCACCCCAGCCGACGATGGGCACCACGAGCTGAGAACGATCCCCTACAATGAGAGACCTCGAAAGATCCCCACCGTTAATCACGCTTTGATTCTAAGATCCTGTATCATCAACCAGATTTCGATGCTTGTCTAATTAGAGATCTAAGAGACAGTTGTACGATCCTATAGAATAGATCCTGTTCAAGTAAGGTCGTGATATACCAACTGTTTCAGGCTCTAATATGGTTTCTAAATGTCTTCAGAAATTGCGATGTGGGACTTAGCTTCGTCGTTGTCAGTACCCACATTCGTGATTGGTGAGTGGTGCTGCGGACTGTATCAAAAAATGGTGCAATGGATCCTATATTCTCAGCCAATCGACGCCTTAACAGAGAGTGGTAGCACATTAATCCGGTACCACTCCCTTTGTTCCTCGCTCATGGATTTATTTCTACCACAAGAGAGAGAGAGAGTGATTGATGGGGTTGAAGGGATTCTTATTCAAACTACTGTCATTCTAATGAAGTTGTAGTCCCATCATGATCGTGAGAAACAAATGACATTGACAATAACGTCTATAATTCATTAGTCTATTTTGTTGTCTTGATGTCGTTCACCAAGAAGTTAACAAGGTTTTAGAACCAATGGTCTAAGCTCGTCTAAGGGCATCGTGGGAGGTCACGTGAGAGGGATCTAAGTGGGGTAGACCCGATTGACATGATCTTGATGTGTTTCTTGTTCAACAAAGGTGGATCATATGTCTTTTCGAGGCACACCTTAGTCCTATTGAGATGTGATTGCACAAGCGATTAGCGTCGGAAAGATGTTCCCGACCTGATCATTCCGATGATTAAATTATTATAGAGGTCAAAAATAGTCCTCATGCCCCTTTTGAGCTTTTATACCTAAGCCTTCGATGGAGTGAAGTAGGTGGTGGGTTGAACCCCATATATCACCTCGAGGTTCATTAATATTAATGTCTAGTTTGCGCAACTCTCTATGAGTTACCTAGTAAAGGACGACAGGAGGGTATCGTTTGTCATGGTTGATGTCTGTTTGGGATAAGCAGGGAATGACATCCTATGTCAAACATCTAGAAAGAGATGCAAGAAAAATTGGGACACACCACCTTGAATTAATACCTTCTATTGTTGGGCGTGTGGTCCGTCTTGAAATTGTGGTTTGACGAGTTGTATTAGGATGGATGATTCGAAAAAGAGGAGACGAGCCTTACTGTCATGGGCTAATACTTCATATGGTTGGCTTTTATACCTGAGTTGTCGATGGAGTGAAACCGATGGGGGCTTTGACCCTATATATTATCTCGAGGTTCATTAATGTCAACGGCATATCACGAACTTCGCTAGCTTTGTCTATGTCGTGTGACACCCTTGTGTATCTATTTGCAGAGGTCAGCCTCCCCCGAAACCTCCTATGGTCCCTTAGGACCTACAAAAGAGAAAATGAGTTAGAGAAAATGTTTCACATTGGATCCACAAGCAACTATTTCAGCAAATTCTTTATAGCCAATGCAAATTACAAACATGGACTTCACAAACTCTAAATGATCACATACAAAAGATCATGGTCCATTATAGACCGAGGTCCCCATAAATGCTAACATAATACAACTCTTATTTATAAGCCGAAAATAATTATGAAAGCTAACCAAACTAGGGCCGCAAAGTCTATTGCTAGCCCGCTACTTGTTGTACAAATCATATACAAAGATCGAAAGATACAGACATACATGAGCATTATATCAAACACTCTCTTTATATGTTTGTCCATGACATTCTCCCCAACTTATTCCTTTGGCGTCCTCAGCGAAGCCGCTGCTTTAGGATCGAGTTGACACAAAGAAGGGGGGGGGGGGCGCGACGGTGATTGGGTTTGAGGGGCCGAGAGTAAGCTAATACAAGTGATGAATCCTCGGTTTAAAAAATTTTCACTTGAAGAAACCAAAATCGAGAGTGAGTTTCGTGGAACTAGTTAAGAGTAACTAAGTTCTGAGTGAAGAAAAACTGAATGGTGATGCTCGTGCTCTTAGAACTAGTTAAGAGTAATCAAATTCGAAAGTAATAGTAAAGAAAGGCAATAGTAGATATGCTCATAGACTTTTATAGTGGTTCAGTCCACCTTACCTACGTCCACTCGCGATCCCTCTTCACTTGAGGTCAACCAGTGTCCATTAATGATCTTCTTTCAAGGGCGAAGATCAACTACGCCTTACACACTTTTCTCCTTTTCATAGGTTTAGGAGAACAACCTTTACAACTTACCTTTTCTTAGGTTTAGGAGATCAACCTTTACAACTCTTTTTAAGCCCTTTCTTAAGCTGAAATCACTAGTATATAAGAGGGAGGGAACTCTCACAAATTCACTAGAATTTTCACAAGTTTTTTTCTTTTTCTTCTTCTTTTTTCTTGCTATCCCAAGGAAGAATACTTGGGATATTTATAAACCCCAATTGGCTTAAAAACTTGGAGGCAAAAAATCAAAAAATTGGAGCAAAAAATTATGTCTTCACTATTTGAATTTTTTTGACGAAGATCTCTTGCTACACCTTTGTTTTTCTTCTTCTCCTTAACCCACCAAAACCCAACTATCTTGCTCCCACCACCCAAGATATCTTTATGGTATCCCTTTAGCCTTAAGACACAACCATCTTAATCTATTTTCATAACCCAAATAGCACCCAAAACTGTAGCCCAAAACAACAAGCTATCATAGCCTATCGATGCATAATTATGTAGCACTACCTTTCGGTGTTTTTTACCACACCCATATCTGATCCTTACCGAAATTGTTATTGCCACCCATGTCATCTTTAGGGCACCCCTCTAGCCTTAAAATACAGCCATCATAACCTATTTCCAGAATTCACAGCGAACTCAAATCGTAGCTAAAACCGCAGCCTAAACGGTGGTCTTCCACAGCCATCAAACCTTCCACTTATCCTTACCCTCCGTAGGCACCATTCATACAAAACCTGTTGCTATCATCAACAACAACCCTAGCCATCCCTCCAATCCTAAACTTGTATCATCAAACTTTAGGGTTAGAGGGATGGCTTAGGGTTGCTATTGATGGCAGCAACCGGTTTTGTAGGATTGGTAGTCATGCGGAGGTAAGGCGATGGAAGGCTCGGCTCAAGACCACTTAGGCTATGATTTTAGCTGCAGTTTGAGTTGGCTGCAATTCTAGAAATAGGTTATGATAGCTACATCTTAAGGCTAGAGGGGTGCCCTAAAGATGACGTGGGTGATAGTAATAATTTTCGTAAGATCGGATATGGGTGCGAAAAAAAAAGTAAGGATTCTATGTCGGTCGCAATAGGTCCTGGGCTATGATTTTTTGTATTGTTTGGATAATAAAAATAGATTACGATGATTGCATCTTAAGGCTAAAGATATATTAGGTGGTGGCAGCAAGATAGTTGGGTTTCAGTGGTTTAAGAAGAAGAAAAAACACAAAGGTATAGTAGTAGATTTTTCGTCAAAAAAATTCTAGCAGTGAAGACATAATTTTTCCTAAAAATTCTCAATGAAAATTCAAGTGAAACTTAAGGAGAATCTATTGGTAAGAGAGAGGTAATGTCATCAAAAATTTCATGAAAAGAAATGACAGACGAAGTTTCGACAAAATCAAAGATTGCAAGAATGTATTACTGCGAAATTTTTCAACGAAAGATTTTAGTAGTATAGTCAAAATTTTTTACAGTAGTTCATAACAAGGAATCGAATAAAGCTC
This sequence comes from Ensete glaucum, assembly GCA_021527575.1. Classification (NCBI taxonomy): domain Eukaryota; kingdom Viridiplantae; phylum Streptophyta; class Magnoliopsida; order Zingiberales; family Musaceae; genus Ensete; species Ensete glaucum. The sequence continues at coordinate 15,521,500 of CM038558.1, forward strand.
AATGGGAATCCCTTAGCAAGGGAAAGGTAATGCTATCAAAAATTTTATGGAAAATTATAGCAGTAAAAGATTTGACAAGATTAAAGATTACGAGAAGGTGCTGTGGCAGAATTTTTTTTCATTAAAAGAGTTCAGCAGTATAGACAAAAATTTTTCTAGCAGTTCAAAATAAGGATTCGAGCAAAACTCAAAGAGAATTTGCTAGTAAGGGAAAGGTAACTGACAAAAATTCATAGAAGGAAACGATAGCTAAAGGTTTAGTAAAACTAAAGATCATAGAAAGGTACTGCAATAGATTTTTACGTCTAAAGTGTAACATTTCGGACATAAAAGATCAGCAGGCTATATTGTTAATTTTTCAACGAATCCAAAGGAAAATTGTTAGAACCCTAGCGGATTTTAAGCTTTGGGTAATCTCTATAGGGAATCGGCCTCCCTCCAAGTTGCTACTCAAAGACTACAGAAAATATTCATCTATTTATAAAGAAAAGTGGATTATTACAAGACTATTTATAAGCCTTCTAAGCCCTAACTCCTAATAGAACTCCTACTCGTAACAACTCCTAATGTTTCTCTAAGAGGCAACCTCCAACCGACCCATCTAGGGGTGGTCGATTGCTTATTAATTCATAATCCAACTCTAACTTAACCCCACCTCAACCAACCCCTCTTTAACTAGGATAAGGGATGGCTAACTAGAGTTGCATGTGCCATATACTTCCCTTAAAATATCCTAACCTAGTTGGCCTCTTCATCTCTTAATAGGGGTCGGCAAGATAGGATTTACATGTATGCCCTCTTTAATGAAACTAAATTAGGACTCCCATAACTTAGAGTCCTAACAGAAATCCAAAGATAGGAAGTGTTAAAGTTGTCGTAAAAATTTTCTAGAGATTTAGTTAGTCAAAACGCAGCAACAAGATCAATGTGGCTGAAATTCTACAGTGTAAGTTTCAATATAAAGATGGAAACTTTGCGACGAAGAGTTTATGCAACAAGATAGGAATAATTTTTTTGATTTTTTTGGATGAAGGATAACTAAATTGCAATAGGTAGGAAGCCAAAACCTATTGCAATTCATGGGGAGATCAAAGATGATCTGTGGTAGTGGAGATAATGGTGGAATTCGACGACGATCTTTAGGCAATTGTGGGAATTGCTTTGGGTGGCTGTGGAAGGATAATAGATGGCTGTGGAAGGATAGTAAGATGCCTAGAACGCTGCTTTGATACCAAGTGTTAGAACCCTTATGGATTCTAAGCTTGGGGTGATCTCTATAAGGGATCAGCCTCCTTCGAACTCCATATGGGTTCCTCTTTGGTCTCTATAAGGGATCAGCCTCCTTCGAACTCCATATGGGTTCCTCTTTGGTTTTCCTACACCATAGCTGAAACATAATTGATCTATTGATGACGAAAAGTAGATGATTACAAGGTTATTTACAGGCCTTCTAAACCCTAACTCCTAATATGAGTCCCACTCCAAGACTCCTACTCCTAACAACTTCTAATGCAACTCTAAATAGCAACCTCCACACTAATCCTAATCCTATTCTAACTTAACCCCTCCTCAATCAACCCTTCTTTAATTAGGATAAGGGGTGGTTAATTAGGGTAACATGTATCTTCTTATTCTCTCAAAATATATTTCTTCAAACTAATCCTAACCTAGCCAGCCTCCTCACCTCTTTAATAGGGGTCAACTAGATATGATTTACATGAATGCCCTTATGATTTACATGTTTGCCCTCTTCAATGAAACTAAATTAAAATTCCCCTAAGTAGAGTCCTAACACGGTGGCGTGATCTATTGAGCAAACTAGGGGATAAGGCTCGCTTGGGAAATGATAGACTATATCATTTCGGTTAAGGCCTGGACCTATTGTGTGATGCTAAAAAATGCTTCTAAGAAGATAGTGAGATGCCCCCCACCTCCCCTGGGGGAAGATAGCCTCAATCGTTGAATAGACTCCATGGAGATATATATATCATTAGATATAAATGTCTCTTTTTTTTTAATGTAGGACAGCAACTTCATACAACCACATTGCACGAGGATTTGAAGAGGAAAAAGGAAAGCTGAGTAAGAGATTTGGCAATCTATTTGACAACCTCGGCATCACCTAGCCAGTCTCCTCACCTCTTTATTAGGGGTCGACTAGATATGATTTACATGAATGCCCTTATGATTTATATGTTTGCCCTCTTCAATGAAACTAAATTAAGATTCTCCTAACTAGAGTCCTAACACGGTGGCGTGATCTACTGACCGAACTAGGGGATAAGGCTCGCCTGGGAAATGACAGACTATATCATTTCGGTTAAGGCTTGGACTTGTTGTGTGAGACTAAAAAATGCTTCTGGGAAGATGGTGAGATGCCCCCCACCTCCCCGAGGAAGAGAGCCTCAATCGTTAAATAGACTAGTGTATATATATATATATATATAGCATTAGATATAAATGTTTTTTTTTTAATGTAGAACATCAACTTCATATATACAGCCACATTGCATGAGGATTTGAAGAGGAAAAAGGGAAGCTAGCTAAGAGATTTGACAGTCTGTTGGACAACCTCCGCATCATCTAGCCAGTCTCCTCACCTCTTTAATAGGGGTCGACTAGATATGATTTACATGAATGCCCTTATGATTTACATGTTTGCCCTCTTCAATGAAACTAAATTAAGATTCCCCTAACTAGAGTCCTAACACGGTGGCGTGATCGACAGAGCGAACTATGGGATAAGGCTCGCCTGGGAAATGATAGACTATATCATTTCGGTTAAAGCCTCGACCTATTGTGTAAGACTAAAAAATACTTCTGGGAAGATGGTGAGATGCCCCCCACCTCCCCGGGGAAGGGAGCCTCAATCGTTGAATAGACTTGTATATATATAGCATTAGATATAAATGTCTCTCTTTTTTTTTTAATGTAGAACATCAACTTCATACATACAGCCACATTGCACGAGGATTTGAAGAGGAAAAATGGAAGCTGGTCAAGAGATTTGGTAGTCTGTTGGACAACCTCCGCATCACCTAGCCAGTCTCCTCACCTCTTTAATAGAGGTCAACTAGATATGATTTACATTAATGCCCTTATGATTTACATGTTTGCCCTCTTCAATGAAACTAAATTAAGATTCCCCTAACTAGAGTTCTAACACTGTGGCGTCATCTACTAAGCAAACTAGGGGATAAGGCTCATCTGGGAAATGATAGACTATATCATTTCGGTTAAGGCCTGGACCTGTTGTGTGAGACTAATGAATAATTCTGGGAAGATGGTGAGATGCCCCCCACCTCCCCGAGGAAGAGAGCCTCAATCGTTAAATAGACTTGTATATATATAGCATTAGATATAAACATTTTTTTTAAAACGTAGAACATCAACTTAATACATACAGCCACATTGCACGAGGATTTGAAGAGGAAAAAGGGAAGCTGACTAAGAGATTTGGCAGTCTGTTGGACAACCTTGGCATCACCTGAGGTTGACTTTTTGCAAGTGGAATAAGTGAACAGCAATATAAGATAACAGTATGCCCGATTTGCAAAATATGGACTTTGGCGAAAGGGTTCGATCCATCTAAAAGTCCATCCAAAAAGAAATTCTTGAGTCTATCAGGCAACCCTAGAATCTCCCTAGCCGACGATGGGCACCACCAACTAAGAACGATCCCCTACAGTGAGAGACCTCGAAAGATACCCACCGTTAATCACACTTTGATTCTGAGATCTTGTATCATCAACCAGATTTTGATGCCTGTCTAATTAGAGATCTAAGAGACAGCTGTACGATGCTATAGAACAGATCCTGTTCATGTAAGGTCGTGACATACCGACTGTTTCAGGCTCTAATTTGGTTTATAAATGTCTTCAGAAATTACGATGTGCGACTTAGCTTTGTCGTTGTCAGTACCCACGTTCGTGATTGGTGAGTGGTGTTGCGGACTGTATCAAAAAATGGTGCAATGGATTCTATATTCTCAGCCCATCGACGCCTTAACAGAGAGTGGTAGCACATTAATCCGGTACCACTCCCTTTGTTCCTCGCTCATGGATTTATTTCTACCACAAGAGAGAGAGAGTGATCGATGGGGTTGAAGGGATTCTTATTCAAACTACTGTCATTCTAATGAAGTTGTAGTCCCATCATGATCGTGAGAAACAAATGACATTGACAATAACGTCTATAATTCATTAGTCTATTTTGTTGTCTTGATGTGGTTCACCAAGAAGTTAACAAGGTTTTAGTCCCATTGGTCTAAGCTCGTCTAAGGGCATCGTGGGAGGTCACGTGAGAGTGATCTAAGTGGGGGTAGACCCGATTGACATGATCTTGATGTGTTTCTTGTTCAACAAAGGTGGATCATATGTCTTTTCGAGGCACACCTTAGTCCTATTGAGATGTGATTGCACAAGCGATTACCGTCGGAAAGATGTTCCCGACCTGATCATTCCGATGATTAAATTAGTATAGAGGTCAAAAATAGTCCTCATGCCCCTTTTGAGCTTTTATACCTAAGCCTTCGATGGAGTGAAGTTGGTGGTGGGTTGAACCCCATATATCACCTCGAGGTTCATTAATATTAATGGCTAGTTTGCGCAACTCTCTATGAGTTACCTAGTAAAGGACGACAGGAGGGTATCGTTTGTCATGGTTGATGTCTGTTTGGGATAAGCAGGGAATGACATCCTATGTCAAACATCTAGAAAGAGATGCAAGAAAAATTGGGACACACCACCTAGAATTAATACCTTCTATTGTTGGGCGTGTGGTCCTTCTTGAAATTGTGTTTTGACGAGTTGTATTAGGATGGATGATTCGAAAAAGACGAGCCTTACTGTCGTGGGCTAATACTTCATATGGTTGGCTTTTATACCTGAGCTGTCGATGGAGTGAAACCGATGGGGGCTTGGACCCTATATATCATCTCGAGGTTCATTAATGTCAACGGCATATCACGAACTTCGCTAGCTTTGTCTAAGTCGTGTGGCACCCTTGTGTATCTATTTACAGAGGTCAGCCTCCCCCGAAACCTCCTATGGTCCCTTAGGACCTACAAAAGAGAAAATGGGTTAGAGAAAATATTTCACATTGGATCCACAAGTAACTATTTCAGCAAATACTTTATAGCCAATGCGAATTACAAACATGGACTTCACAAACTCTAAATTACAAACTTTGCGACGAAGAGTTTATGCAACAAGATAGGAATAATTTTTTTGATTTTTTTTGGATGAAGGATAACTAAATTGCAATAGGTTGGAAACCAAAACCTATTGCAATTCATGGGGAGATCAAAGATGATCTGTGGTAGTGGAGATAATGGTGGAATTCGACGACGATCTTTAGGCAATTGTGGGAATTGCTTTGGGTGACTGTGGAAGGATAATAGATGGCTGTGGAAGGATAGTAAGATGCTAAGAACGATGCTTTGATACCAAGTGTTAGAACCCTTATGGATTCTAAGCTTGGGGTGATCTCTATAAGGGATCAGCCTCCTTTGAACTCCATAGGGGTTCCTCTTTGGTTTTCCTACACTATGGCTGAAACATAATTGATCTATTGATGACGAAAAGTAGATGATTACAAGGTTATTTACAGGCCTTCTAAACCCTAACTCCTAATATGAGTCCCACTCCAAGACTCCTACTCCTAACAACTTCTAATGCAACTCTAAATAACAACCTCCACACTAATCCTAATCCTATTCTAACTTAACCCCTCCTCAATCAACCCTTCTTTAATTAGGATAAGGGGTGGTTAATTAGGGTAACATGTATCTTATTATTCTCTCAAAATATATTTCTTCAAACTAATCTAACCTAGCCAGCCTTCTCACCTCTTTAATAGGGGTCAACAAGATATGATTTACATGAATGCCCTTATGATTTACATGTTTGCCCTCTTCAATGAAACTAAATTAAGATTCCCCTAACCAGAGTCCTAACACGGTGGCGTGATCTACTGAGCGAACTAGGGGATAAGACTCGCCTGGGAAATGACATACTATATCATTTCGGTTAAGGCCTGGACTTGTTGTGTGAGACTAAAAAATGCTTCTGGGAAGATGGTGAGATGCCTCCCACCTCCTCAAGGAAGAGAGCCTCAATCGTTGAATAGACTTGTGTATATATGTATATATATATAGCATTAGATATAAATGTTTTTTTTTTAATGTAGAGCATCAACTTCATACATACAGCCACCTTGCACGCGGATTTGAAGAGGAAAAAGGGAAGCTGGCTAAGAGATTTGGTAGTCTGTTGGACAACCTCTGCATCACCTAGCCAGTCTCCTCCCCTCTTTAATAGGGGTCGACTAGATATGATTTACATGAATGCCCTTATGATTTACATGTTTGCCCTCTTCAATGAAACTAAATTAAGATTCCCCTAACTAGAGTCCTAACACGGTGGCGTGATCTACTGAGTGAACTAGGGGATAAGGCTCGCCCGGGAAATGATAGACTATATCATTTCGGTTAAGGCCTGGACCTATTGTATAAGACTAAAAAATGCTTATGGGAAGATGGTGAGATGCCCCCCACCTCCCCGGGGAAGAGAGCCTCAATTGTTGAATAGACTTGTATATATATATAGCATTAGATATAAATATCTCTCTTTTTTTTTAATGTAGAACATCAACTTCATACATACAGCCACATTGCACGAGGATTTGAAGAGGAAAAATGGAAGCTGGCTAAGAGATTTGGTAGTCTGTTGGACAACCTCCGCATCACCTAGCCAGTTTCCTCACCTCTTTAATAGGGGTTAACTAGATATGATTTACATGAATGCCCTTATGATTTGCTTGTTTGCCCTCTTCAATGAAACTAAATTAAGATTCCCTAACTAGAGTTCTAACACGGTGGCGTGATATACTAAGCGAACTAGGGGATAAGGCTCATCTGGGAAATGATAGACTATATCATTTCGGTTAAGGCCTGGACCTGTTGTGTGAGACTAATGAATGATTCTGGGAAGATGGTGAGATGCCCCCCACCTCCCTGAGGAAGAGAGCCTAAATCGTTAAATAGACTTGAACATCAACTTAATACATACAGCCACATTGCACGAGGATTTGAAGAGGAAAAAGGGAAGCTGACTAAGAGATTTGGTTAACTTTTTGCAAGTGGAATAAGTGAACAGCAATAGAAGATAACAGCATATCCGATTAGCAAAATAGGGAAAGAAATGTAAGTTTGTCAGACAACCGCAGAATCACCCCAGCCGACGATAGGCACCACCAACTGAGAACGATCCCCTACAGTGAGAGACCTCGAAAGATACCCGCCGTTAATCACGCTCTGATTCTGAGATCTTGTATCATCAACCAGATTCTGATGCCTATCTAATTAGATATCTAAGAGACAGCTCTACGATCCTATAGAACAGATCCTGTTCAAGTAAGGTCATGACATAGCAGCTGTTTCAGGTTCTAATATGGTTTATAAATGTCTTCAGAAATTGCGATGTGGGACTTAGCTTCGTCGTTGTCGGTACCCACATTCGTGATTGGTGAGTGGTGCTGCGGACTGTATCAAAAAATGGTGCAATGGATTTTTGCATATCATCTGTGCTCATTCATCCTTTTATTCAGACATACAACAAGCAGTATCGCCCAATTCGGACATAGTAAATTGTGCTTCCGATAAAAAGGTTGGGACTGTGACAACAGCTCTTGGAAGCTGTGGTCTGGGACTGGTGAGAGTGGAAGAGGTGCTCAAGCAGTTACCAAACCTACGCATCAAGGGACAGGATGAAGTGAGAATCGAGGCCATGATACCAGATTGGTGGCCAGCCGAATGGACACAAGTGCAAGAACAACAACAAAGTGCTGCTGCTGCTTAGAGCTAATTATCAATTCTTGGTTGGATAAAGTTTGTTCAGCAACTTGTGCGTGGATGGTTCAAACTCCCTCCATTCATTTTCATCACCGAAAAACAATAAGATGTGCGGTATCTAACCTGTTAAGTGAGGTATAAGAGCATGAGTTATTTGTCAATAATCTCAGTTCATGCTCCTTGTGCTCTGTTTGAATAAAATTGAGATGCAGAGTGGCAGCAGTTCCAGATGAGCTCTGCTGTAAGCATATCGTTCACCATATCTTGTAGTGTTCATCGAAAGTATCAAGAAGCGGGATTGGTGATTAGAATGCGTTCCAAATGTAAGATCGAAAAGAAAGCTCATAGAAAATAAATGGGGCAAAGTAACGCTTCCAATTTGTAACGATGAGGTTTTCCCTTCTGCACAACCATTCAGGTTAAGTGATTCGCTCACGTTTACTTAATTAAACATTGCCTGTATTCCAACCATTAAAAACAAGGGAATTCTGAATGAATCGACTGGGAGAAGTAGCACTTGCGTGATCGGGACCAGATGTCGGCTATATATATATATATATATATATATATATATATATATATATATATAGCATTAGATATAAATGTCTCATTTTTTAATGTAGGATAGCAACTTGCATCACATTGCACGAGGATTTGAAGAGAAAAAAGGAAGTGGCTAAGAGATTTGGCGTCTCTTGGACAACCTCGGCATCACCTGAGGTTGACTTATATATATATATATATAACTAGATATAAATGTTTTTTTTAATGTAAAACATCAACTTAATACATACAGTCACATTACACGAGGATTTTAAGAGGAAAAAGGAAAGCTGGCTAAGAGATTTGGCCAACCTCGACATCACCTGAGGTTGACTTTTTGCCAGTGGAATAAGTGAACAACAATAGAAGATAACAACATGTCCGATTAGCAAAATATGGACTTTGGCGAAAGTGTTCGATCCATCTAAAAGTCCATCCAAAAAGATATTTTTGAGTCTGTCAGACAACCCCAGAATCACCCCAACCAATGGTGGGCACCACCAACTGAGAACAATCCCCTACAATGAGAGACCTCAAAAGATCCCCACCGTTAATCATGCTCTAATTCTGAGATCTTGTATCATCAACCAAATTTCGATGCCTGTCTAATTAGAGATCTAAGAGACAACTGTACGATCCTATAGAACAGATCCTGTTCAAGTAAGGTCGTGACATATTGGTTGTTTCAAGCTCTAATATGGTTTATAAATGTCTTCAGAAATTGCGATGTGGGACTTAGCTTCGTCGTTGTCGGTACCCACATTCGTGATTGGTGAGTGGTGCTGCGGACTGTATCAAAAAATGGTGCAATGGATCCTATATTCTCAGCCCATCGACGCCTTAACAGAGAGTGGTAGCACATTAATCCGGTACCACTCCCTTTGTTCCTCGCTCATGGATTTATTTCTACCACAAGAGAGAGAGAGAGAGAGAGATTGATGGGGTTGAAGGGATTCTTATTCAAACTACTGTCATTCTAATGAAGTTGTAGTCCCATCATAATCGTGAGAAACAAATGACATTGACAATAACGTCTATAATTCATTAGTCTATTTTGTTGTCTTGATGTGGTTCACCAAGAAGTTAACAAGGTTTTAGTCCCAATGGTCTAAGCTCGTCTAAGGGCATCGTGGGAGGTCACGTGAGAGTGATCTAAGTGGGGGTAGACCCGATTGATATGATATTGATGTGTTGCTTGTTCAACAAAGGTGGATCATGTCTTTTCGAGACACACCTTAGTCCTATTGAGATGTGATTGCACAAGCGATTACCGTCGGAAAGATGTTCCCGACCTGATCATTCCGATGATTAAATTATTATAGAGGTGAAAAATAGTCCTCATGCCCCTTTTGAGCTTTTATACCTAAGCCTTCGATGGAGTGAAGTTGGTGGTGGGTTGAACCCCATATATCACCTCAAGGTTCATTAATATTAATGGCTAGTTTACGCAACTCTGTATGAGTTACCTAGTAACGGACGACATGAGGGTATCGTTTGTCATGGTTGATGTCTGTTTGGGATAAGCAGGGAATGACATCCTATGTCAAACATCTAGAAAGAGATGCAAGAAAAATTGGGACACACCACCTAGAATTAATACCTTCTATTGTTGGGCGTGTGGTCCTTCTTGAAATTGTGGTTTGACGAGTTGTATTAGGATGGATGATTCGAAAAAGAGGAGACGAGCCTTCGTGTGGGCTAATACTTCATATGGTTGACTTTTATACCGAGTCGATGGAGTGAAACCGTTGGGGCTTGGACCCTATATATCATCTCGAGGTTCATTAATGTCAACGGCATATCACGAACTTCGCTAGCTTTGTCTAAGTCGTGTGGCACCCTTGTGTATCTATTTGCAGAGGCCTCCCCAAACCTCCTATGGTCCCTTAGGACCTACAAAAGAGAAAATGGGTTAGAGAAAATGTTTCACATTGGATCCACAAGCAACTATTTCAGCAAATACTTTATAGCCAATGCAAATTACAAACATGGACTTCACAAACTCTAAATGATCGCATACAAAAGATTATGGTCCATTACAGACCGAGGTCCCCATAAATGCTAACATAATACAACTCTTATTTATAAGTCGAAAATAATCATGAAAGCTAACCAAACTGGGGCCGCAAAGTCTATTGCTAGCCCGCTACTTGCTGTACAAATCATATACAAAGATCTAAAGATACAGACATACATGAGCATTACATCAAACACTCTCTTTATATGTTTGTCCATGACATTCTCCCCAACTTATTCCTTTGGCGTCCTCAGCGAAGCCGCTGCTTTAGGATCGAGTTGACACAAAGAAGGGGGGGGGGGGGCGCGACGGTGATTGGGTTTGAGGGGCCGAGAGTAAGTTAATACAAGTGATAAATCCTCGGTTTAAAAAATTTTCACTTGAAGAAACCAAAATCGAGAGTGAGTTTCGTGGAACTAGTTAAGAGTAACTAAGTTACAGAGTAATAGTAAAGAAAAACTGAATGGTGATGCTCGTGCTCTTCTTAGAACTAGTTAAGAGTAATCAAATTCGAAAGTAATAGTAAAGAAAGGCAATAGTAGATATGCTCATAGACTTTTATAGTGGTTCAGTCCACCTTACCTACGTCCACTCGCGATCCCTCTTCACTTGAGGTCAACCAGTGTCCATTAATGATCTTCTTTCAAGGGCGAAGATAAACTACCCCTTACACACTTTTCTCCTTTTCATAGGTTTAGGAGAACAACCTTTACAACTTACATTTTCTCAGGTTTAGGAGATAAACCTTTACAACTCTTTTTAAGCCCTTTCTTAAGCCGAAATCACTCTTATACAAGAGGGAGGGAACTCTCACAAATTCACTAGAATTTTCACAAGTTTTTTTCTTTTTTTTCTTCTTTTTTCTTGCTATCCCAAGGAAGAATACTTGGGGTATTTATAAACCCCAATTGGCTTAAAAAATTGGAGGCAAAAAATCAAAAAAATTGGAGCAAAAAATTATGTCTTCACTATTTGAATTTTTTTGACGAAAGATCTACTGCTACACCTTTGTTTTTCTTCTTCTCCTTAACCCACCAAAACCCAACTATCTTGCTCCCACCACCCAAGATATCTTTATGGTATCCCTTTAGCCTTAAGACACAACCATCTTAATCTATTTTCATAACCCAAATAGCAGCCAAAACTGTAGCCCAAAACAACAAGCTATCATAGCCTATCGATGCATAATTATGTAGCACTACCTTTCGGTGTGTTTTACCACACCCATATCTGATCCTTACCGAAATTATTATTGCCACCCATGTCATCTTTAGGGCACCCCTCTAGCCTTAAGATATAGCCATCATAACCTATTTCCAGAATTCACAGCGAACTCAAACCGTAGCTAAACGGTGGTCTTCCACAGCCATCAAACCTTCCACTTATCCTTACCCTCCGTAGGCACCATTCCTACAAAACCTGTTGCTATCATCAACAATAGCCCTAGCCATCCCTCCAATCCTAAACTTCTATCATCAAACTTTAGGGTTAGAGGGATGGCTTAGGGTTGCTATTGATGGCAGCAACCACTTTTAGGATTGGTAGTCAGAGGGTAAGGATCGAGAAGGCTCGGTGGCTACACCACCTTAGGCTATGATTTTAGCTGCCTTGAGTTGGCTGCTGATTCTAGAAATAGGTTATGATAGCTACATCTTAAGGCTAGAGGGGTATGACGTGGTAATAATTTTCGTAAAGATCGGATATGGGTGCAGTAAAAAACACTGAAAAGTAGTACTGTAGGATTCTATGTCGATAGGCTGCAATAGGTCACTGTTTTGGGCTATGATTTTTTGTATTGTTTGGATAATAAAAATAGATTACGATGATTGCATCTTAAGGCTAAAGATATATTAGGTGGTGGCAGCAAGATAGTTGGGTTTCAGTGGTTTAAGAAGAAGAAGAAAGACAAAGGTGTAGTAGTAGATTTTTCGTCAAAAAAATTCTTGTAGTGAAGACATAATTTTTCGTAAAAATTCTCAATGAAAATTCAAGTGAAACTTAAGGAGAATCTATTGGTAAGGGAGAGGTAATGTCATCAAAAATTTCATGAAAAGAAATGACAGAAGAAGTTTCGACAAAATCAAAGATTGCAAGAATGTATTACTGCGAAATTTTTCAACAAAAGATTTTAGTAGTATAGTCAAAATTTTTTACAGTAGTTCATAACAAGGAATCGAATAAAGCTCAATGGGAATCCCTTAGCAAGGGAAAGGTAATGCTATCAAAAATTTTATGGAAAATTATAGCAGTAAAAGATTTGACAAGATTAAAGATTACGAGAAGGTGCTGTGGCAGAATTTTTTTTCATTAAAAGAGTTCAGCAGTATAGACAAAAAATTTTCTAGCAGTTCAAAATAAGGATTCGAGCAAAACTCAAAGAGAATTTGCTAGTAAGGGAAACTGACAAAAATTCGTGGAAGGAAACGATAGCTAAAGGTTTAGTAAAATTAAAGATCATGGAAAGGTACTGCAATAGATTTTTACGTCTAAAGTGTAACATTTCGGACATAAAAGATCAGCAGGCTATATTGATAATTTTTCAACGAAACCGAAGGAAAATTGTTAGAACCCTAGCGGATTTTAAGCTTTAGGTAATCTTTATAGGGAATCGGCCTCCCTCCAAGTTGCTACTCAAAGGCTACAGAAAATATTCATCTATTTATAAATAAAAGTGGATTATTACCAGACTATTTATAAGCCTTCTAAGCCCTAACTCCTAATAGAACTCCTACTCTAAAACTCCTACTCCTAACAAATCCTAATGTTTCTCTAAGAGGCAACCTCCAACCGACCCATCTAGGGGTGGTCGATTGCTTATTAATTCATAATCCAACTCTAACTTAACCCCACCTCAACCAACCTCTCTTTAACTAGGATAAGGGATGGCTAACTAGAGTTGCATGTGCCATATACTTCCCTTAAAATATCCTAACCTAGCTGGCCTCTTCATCTCTTAATAGGGGTCGGCAAGGTAGGATTTACATGTATGCCTTCTTTAATGAAACTAAATTAGGACTCCCATAGCTTAGAGCCCTAATAGAAATCCAAAGATAGGAAGTGTTAAAGTTGTCGTAAAAAATTTCTAGAGATTTAGTTAGTCAAAACGTAGCAACAAGATCAATGTGGCTGAAATTCTACAGTGTAAATTTCAATATAAAGATGAAAACTTTGCGACGAAGAGTTTATGCAACAAGATAGGAATAATTTTTTTGATTTTTTTGGATGAAGGATAACTAAATTGCAATAGGTAGGAAACCAAAACCTATTGCAATTCATGGGGACATCAAAGATGATCTGTGGTAGTGGAGATAATGGTGGAATTCGACGACAATCTTTAGGCAATTGCGGGAATTGCTTTGGGTGGCTGTGGAAGGATAATAGATGGCTGTGGAAGGATAGTAAGATGCTAAGAACGCTGCTTTGATACCAAGTGTTAGAACCCTTATGGATTCTAAGCTTGGGGTGATCTCTATAAGGGATCAGCCTCCTTCGAACTCCATAGGGGTTCCTCTTTGGTTTTCCTACACTATGGCTGAAACATAATTGATCTATTGATGACGAAAAGTAGATGATTACAAGGTTATTTACAAGCCTTCTAAACCCTAACTCCTAATATGAGTCCCACTCCAAGACTCCTACTCGTAACAACTTCTAATGCAACTCTAAATAGCAACCTCCACACTAATCCTAATCCTATTCTAACTTAACCCCTCCTCAATCAACCCTTCTTTAATTAGGATAAGGGGTGGTGAATTAGGGTAACATGTATCTTATTATTCTCTCAAAATATATTTCTTCAAACTAATCCTAACCTAGCCAGCCTCCACACCTCTTTAATAGGGGTCAACTAGATATGATTTAGATGAATGCCCTTATGATTTACATGTTTGCCCTCTTCAATGAAACTAAATTAAGATTCCCCTAAGTAGAGTCCTAACACGGTGGCGTGATCTACTGAGCGAACTAGGGGATAAGGCTCGCCTGGGAAATGACAGACTATATCATTTCGGTTAAGGCCTGGACTTGTTGTGTGAGACTAAAAAATGCTTCTGGGAAGATGGTGAGATGCCCCCCACCTCCCCGAGGAAGAGAGCCTCAATCGTTGAATAGATTTGTGTGAATGTATATATATATATATATATATATATATATATATATATATATATATATATATATATATAGCATTAGATATAAATGGCTTTTTAATGTAGAACATCATCTTCATACATGACCACATTGCACGAGGATTTGAAGAGGAAAAATGGAAGTCGGCTAAGAGATTTGGCGATCTGTTGGACAACCTCCGCATCACCTAGCTAGTCTCCTCACCTCTTTAATAGGGGTCGACTAGATATGATTTACATGAATGCCCTTATGATTTACATGTTTGCCCTCTTCAATGAAACTAAATTAAGATTCCCCTAACTAGAGTCCTAACACGGTGGCGTGATCTCGAGCGAACTAGGGATAAGGCTACGGGAAATGATAGACTATATCATTTCGGTTAAGGCCTGGACCTATTGTGTAAGACTAAAATATGCTTCTGGGAAGATGGTGAGATGCCCCCCACCTCCCCGGGGAAGAGAGCCTCAATCGTTGAATAGACTTATATATATATATATATATATATATATATATATATATATATATATAGCATTAGATATAAATGTCTCTTTTTTTTTAATGTAGAACATCAACTTCATAAATACACCACATTGCACGAGGATTTGACGAGGAAAAATGGAAGCTGGCTAAGAGATTTGGCAGTCTGTTGGACAACCTCCGCATCACCTAGCCAGTCTCCTCACATCTTTAATAGGGGTCAACTAGATATGATTTACATGAATGCCCTTATGATTTACATGTCTGCCCTCTTCAATGAAACGAAATTAAGATTCCCCTAACTAGAGTTCTAACACGGTAGCGTGATCTACTAAGCGAACTAGGGTATTAGGCTCATCTGGGAAATGGTTAAATAGACTTGTATATATATAGCATTAGATATAAATATTTTTTTTAAAACGTAGAACATCAGGGAAGCTGACTAAGAGATTTGGCAGTCTGTTGGACAACCTCGGCATCACCTGAGGTTGACTTTTTGCAAGTGGAATAAGTGCACAGCAATAGAAGATAACAGTATGTCCGATTAGCAAAATATAGACTTTGGCGAAAGTGTTTGATCCATCTAAAAGTCAATCACGCTACAGTGAGAGACCTCAAAAGATCCCCACCGTTAATCACGCTCTGATTCTGAGATCTTATATCATCAACCAGATTTTGATGCCTGTCTAATTAGAGATCTAAGAGACAGTTGTACGATCCTATAGAACAGATCCTGTTCAAGTAAGGTCGTGACATATTGGCTGTTTCAGGCTCTAATATGGTTTATAAATGTCTTCAAAAATTACAATGTGGGACTTAGCTTCATCGTTGTCGGTACCCACATTCGTGATTGGTGAGTGGTGCTGCGGACTGTATCAAAAAATGGTGCAATGGATCCTATATTCTCAACCCATCGACGCCTTAACAGAGAGTGGTAGCACATTAATCCGGTACCACTCCCTTTGTTTCTCGCTCATGGATTTATTTCTACCACAAGAGAGAGAGAGAGAGAGACAGAGAGTGATTGATGGGGTTGAAGGGATTCTTATTCAAACTACTGTCATTCTAATGAAGTTGTAGTCCCATCATGATCGTGAGAAACAAATGACATTGACAATAACGTCTATAATTCATTAGTCTATTTTGTTGTCTTGATATCGTTCACCAAGAAGTTAACAAGGTTTTAGTCCCAATGGTCTAAGCTCGTCTAAGGGCATCGTGGGAGGTCACATGAGAGTGATCTAAGTGGGGGTAGACCCGATTGACATGATCTTAATGTGTTGCTTGTTCAACAAAGGTGGATCATATGTCTTTTCGAGGCACACCTTAGTCCTATTGAGATGTGATTGCACAAGCGATTAGCGTCGGAAAGATGTTCCCGACCTGATCATTCCAATGATTAAATTATTATAGAGGTGAAAAAATAGTCCTCATGCCCCTTTTGAGCTTTTATACCTAAGCCTTCGATGGAGTGAAGTTGGTGGTGGGTTGAACCCCATATATCACCTCGAGGTTCATTAATATTAATGGCTAGTTTGCGCAACTCTCTATGAGTTACCTAGTAAAGGACGACAGGAGGGTATCGTTTGTCATGGTTGATGTCTGTTTGGGATAAGCAGGGAATGACATCCTATGTCAAACATCTAGAAAGAGATGTAAGAAAAATTGGGATTGCTCGCATGGAAAACGTTGTGAATTTGGAACCATGATGGCAGTTGCAACTTGTATGAGACATTGCCTACTCTGCTGATGATTGGAAAAGGCCTTTCATACTTGCGTATCAATCCTTTATGCACTTTGTGTCTAAAGAACTGAAGTGATGCTGGTTGGAGCTTCACCAACACCATGTCACCAACTTTAAATTCTTGATATATTTCTTCGAAATAAATATATAGTACCGTAATTTTAGTAACTATAACCCAACATTTCCATGGTACTCTTACTTTCCTATTTAGTATTTGAATTATAATTTTGGAATCAAATAATACATGGATAAGCATAAAAGATATATTCCTTGTATTGATGATCCTATAGTAAACTATTTGTAATTCATAATAATATAAGATAGATACTCGAGACCTCACCAGCGGTAGTCATAATGGGTTCATCTACATAATTACAAAGAATGCATCTTAAGCCTACAAAATAATGAGGTATCAATATTAATAGTAATCTAGTTATATTAAGGGGGATACCAATGCCACTAAGTATGTGTTAATAATCAGAAGGAAAGATATAACCCCCACTTATGATTTAAAACCTAATTCTCAGGACTATCATTTATAGAGGATGATAATTTATAATAAAAATCAATCAAAATATAAGCAAAAATAGTACTAATTGATTTTTTGATATTATAGAAAGATGGATAATTCCTTTCGGTTCCATAGATGATGAATAGTGGTGATATTTAGAGGTAGGGTTACTAGTCTTTTCTTTTTTCTTTTTATTCCACCCAAGAAGAGTATGATATAGTTGACATTTTATCAAAACACCTCTCTAAATATCTAATAAGTATACTGAAAGAACAAATGATGAATAGTTTCCTGTTGAATAAGATATAGGAAGCACTTTGATTTACAATAATCCTTCGACGAGTGAGTTTATCAAGTACAGAAAGTCTATCCTTGAAGACCAACCATAAAGTAGAAAAATGACCTTTGAACTATATCATTCGATGCGACTCTAAGGGAAGCAAAGACTTGTGTAATATGATCGCTAAGAGTGAAAAGCCCTGAGATAAGTTTTTCATATAATATGATCGCTAGAATCATTAGATAAACATTTGATATTATTCTTCAATTTATCCTATACACCATACATAGAGGGAGTTTGGGAGTGTAGGCAACCGAGTATCTATTGTCGTCATCACGTTTAATATAAGAAACACGATCCTACGAGTAAGATCTAAAATTCAAATGAGATACTATTGCTGTGAGATGAAGAACCCATTTGGAATGAATGCCAAGAGTCTAGCCATAATAATATAGAGGTCTCATCTCCAATAATGTGCTGAATAAGTAATTAATTCAACAAGAAATACTTTTGAGGCTTCAAGAAGCAATGGATAGGGAATATAATGTCCATATTGAGTGTTTCTATAAATAATGCCTAGAAATCTATTTAAACTATAAGAAATCTTTCTTGGAAGCAATGGCCGATCTCATGAGATAAGCATGACTAAGTGAATGAATGTTATGAATTGCCATGACCCCCTTGATCTTTAGAATAACAAATAGTTTCCCAAGACACCGTATGGAAACAATTTCAATCTCGTCCACACGAAAAAAAAAAAAAAGAGCCAAAAGTTGTCGAAGCCAAGTCACTATTTTCTAGGGAAGTAGAAAGGAAAGACACCAATACATGATCCTACGAAGTAAAATAGTGTTGATTAAGTTCAAGTCGTGTCCCGCACAAGAGAGACCCTTGGAAGTCCATATCTTTATATTTATGACAAATAAAGTTGATACGAGGTAGGTGATAACAAGAGAAACTCTTAGAAATTTGACTTGAAGACTCCCAATTGGCATTTGAAGGGTTTCAGAAACAGATCGTTGCAACTCATTAGAGCAACTTGCAAAAAAATTGTTAGATTTGTGTGGACTTGCATGGAGCCATGAATGATGGGCAAACTTAGCCAAAATAGTAGAAGAAAAATTTTAGATCAACATCAGAGAATATAAACAAGTCAGTAGCAAAAGCCAAACCAATGAGAAACAACAAATTTTATGAAGAGTTAGAAGAGCTTCTTATGTGGCATTGTTTAACATATGAAAGAAATGTTGTATGCCGATAATGAAAAGGAAAGGTGTCATGGGATGGCGGCCTTGCCGAAATCTACATGTTCCTTGAATGAAACCCATATTCGAATCAATTAACATTGATTGTAAAGGTTGAATTTGAAATGCAAGTCTTGATCCATCTAATGAATCAGTCTGCAAACTATATTAACCAAGAGATGGAGGAGAAAATCCCAATAGACTGAGTCATAAGCCTTATAAAAAATCAATCTTCAAAGTTTATACCAAGTGCCCCTTTGGTAAAATAGTAGTTATATATAATCTCATAACAAAGGACAATATTCATATAAATGAGTCTATTTAACATGAAGATTTGCATCAATGATTTCACGAAGAACCCATTGCAATCTATTTGCTATGATCTTCGAAATGAAGTAATAAACCACTTTGCAAATTGAAACGGGTCTCCGCAAAAGTCTGTGGAATTTGCCCTTTAGGGACTAAAGGAAGAGAAGTGACATTGACCTCACCTAGTTGTTTTGTCACTTGTGAAAAAAAAGCTTTAAATAGCATAGCAACAACAAGATCCTCCTTAGTAATATGTCTAAGTGTTAGAAATAGAAAGTGCAATGAAAATCATATATGCTTTGTTATTTCCATGTCTATTTACACATGCGTTCAAGAAGGAAGATTTTTCTCAACTGATTAACGAGATCTTTTGTTCAATTAGAGAAATATAAACAGTTAACATGCCTTCACAAGATCGAGCTCCTGTTTAGGATGTCGATCTTGGATCGATGCATGAAAAAAAGTTGTAAGTAATAAGTTTCGTGAGGGAGTCAGCAAGTTGATCAGTCGTATATACATGAGAAACACGGAGCTGCTGGTGGACAACTTAATCTCGCACGAAATGAAAGTCGATAACAACATGCTTCATGCAGGAGTGGAATACTGGATTAGCATAGAGGTAAGTAGCATTGATGTTATCATAATAAATGGTAGGTGTATGAGCAAAGATAATGTGAAGCTCTTTAAGCAGATTCATGATCCAATTAAGTTTGGTAACAGTAGTGGTGATGGCATGATATTTAGCTTCAGTTGTAAATCGCAATTGTATTTTGCTTCTTAGAACTCCAGCTAATTGGATTAGCACCAAGAAAAATAAGATACCATGATGTGGAAGTTCTTCCATCAACATTTTCTGCCCAGTCAATATCAGCAAAAGCATGAAGATGAAGGGGAAAATGCTTGCGAAGAAAGATACCATGATCGATGGTCCCCTTGGATAACGTAGAATGTGTTTTACAACAACCCAATGCATAGTAGATGGCTGATGCATGAATTATGATAATTTATTAACTGCGAATGAGACATCTAGATGGGTAAAATATTGTAAAGAGTCAACTACTTGTCGGTACTGAGTAGGGTCTATAGCAGGACTACCATCATATAACTTAAGTGACTCGCTAGTGGATAGGGGAGTGGTAACGACTTTCGCATCCTGCATGTTCATTTTAAATAATAAATCTTGTATGTACTTTCTTAGTGAGAGAAAGAATCCAAAAGACATAAATGTAGCTTCCACACCGAGAAAATAGCTTAGGTCGTCAAGATCTTTGAGAGAGAATCAATCAACCAATTGCTTGATAAATATCTGAACCTCTATATTTTATCACATGTGACAATAATGTCATCCACATAGACTAAAATGTAGATAGTGCCTCCATGTTGTTAGCGTAGAAATAGCGAGACATCAGACATAGAGATGATAAAGCCAATAGAGGACAAGAATAGGCCAAATTCAGTATACCAGGCTCGTAGAGTCTGACAGAGTCTATAAATAGCTTTCTAGAGTTTACTGATATATCTTAGATAATGAGGATGTATAAAGCCAGGAGGTTACTCTATAAAGATGTCTTCAATGAGAGTCCCAGAAAATGTATTATTAACATCTAATATCATAAGCATCACCTTTGGAGACTACCAAACTTATGATAAGTTGGATTGTGGTAGATTTGACAACATGACTAAATGTCTTTGTGAAGTCAACACCGTGTCGTTGATGAAATCCCTTAGCCACATGATGCACTTTATAGTGAGCAATTGAACCATCGGGTTTCGCTTAATTCAAAAACTCATTTGCACCGATGATGTTTTATGTGGGGTGAGAATAAACAAGAGTCTATGTAGAGTTATGAATGAGAGTATCATACTCCTCGCACATTACTTTACGCCAATGTGGAGACTTTTGGGCTGAGTAAATGATGTTGGTTCAAGAGAGTTGAACGAATGTTTAGAGCTATCATGTAAGTCAAGAACATATCGTGGTTTAAAGACTGATCACTCTTGGAACGAGTTTGCATGGGATGCCCGAGGGCTGTAATAGTATTCGGTGGGAAAGACCGAGGGTCATCACAATTTAAGTCAGGTTGAAGGACGCCGAAAATTCCTTATCGAGGTGAAGGCAAAGGTTGTGGTGTCAGAGGCAATGGTGCAGGAACAGGAGGAACACATGGAGAAGAGGGGGGAAGAAGCTCATGAACAGAGATAACAAGAGAGTGTGGATCTATAGGATATGTGTTTGAGGGTTCGGTTGATGTGTATAAAGGTGTGTTGATCCAAGGTTACAATAGGTGTCTTGTGATCATAAAAGGGAAAGATAGACTTTACAAAATTGACATATCATGAAACAAAGACTTGAGTATGAGGGTCATAGCAAGGTATTATGTTCGAGAGTACCAATGAAAATATAAGGTAGAGATCTAAATTACATTTTATGTGAGACATAGGGACATAAACATGGATAACACAAACAATCAAATACTTTTAATGTTCATAGATTATGATATTTATAAAATAGCTTTTCAAATAGCGATTGATAGAGTAGGTATATGATTAATAAGATAGGCTATAGTTTGAAAAGCTAATAACCAAAAGGTTGATAGCATGGAAGTTTAATAGAGCAATGTTAGACCAATTTCAATGATATGTCTATGTTTACGTTAATGAGCCAACCAGTTGAAGAGTATATGAAGGTGAGTTGATACATTTAATATCGCGATCAGACATGATGCGAGGGCTTGATATTCACCCCATCATCGAATAGTCTATTTTAATTGTAGTCCAAAGTAGTTCTTGATTAAGTTTCTAAAGTTGGAGAAGACTAGGGACTTGGACTTATGACAGAAGATATAACCATGTGTACTTAGTAAAATAGTCTACAACGATAATATAGAACCTAAACTTGTCAAAGGAAACGATTGAGGCAGGGCCCAAAACATAGGTATAAATAACTTCAAATGGTTTAGAGCATGACATAAAAGATTTGTCAAATGGTAGTTGATGACTCTTATTGCTAAGACAAGCATCACGGTGAGTAATAACATTACTTGATTTAAAAGCGGAAGAGAATAACGAGAAAAGTAATTTTTATTACGTAGAAGGCGAGGATAATCGAGACGTCAATGCCACACATCGACGAGCAACAATTGAAAAGTTAGCGCTAAGTGAGATATAAGGTCGATGACCATTTATATATGTTATCTTTATTTTGGCCTCAAACCAAGGATACCCCCATGCTCAAATCCTTAACAAGAAAATAATCAGGAAAGAATTCAATAGAAGTATGATTTTGTTTATAGAATTAAGAGATGGAAATAAGGTGTTTAATATGGGGTGCACACAAAATATCATCGAGTATGAAAGAAGTGGTATGTGATTTAAGCATTGTAGAACCAGTGAGTGATAGGAATGCATTTACCATCATCGATGACGATGTCTTCATTTCCTCCATAATTGTTGTGGATCGATAGGCTTTAGAGATCAAAAGTGATATGATGAGAAGCACTAGAGTTCACGATCCAATTTAATTGACTATCAACAAGTAGTCATAACATTTACTTTAGGCCAACTTGATGGAGCATAAAGTCGAGGTCGAGATCGGTAGACTTTTGTAGAGTGACCGACTTTGTCACACAACTGACAAATGACTTGTTGCTGGGGCACATGAGTAGGACAACATGGCTGGAAGTGATCACTTTAATGATGATTGAAGTAAGGAGGATGTGGAGGAGGGAAGGACTTAACAGTGCCCATAGAGTTAGGGATAAATTTGGCCACACCTTTTTGAGTGTTCCTGCTATATTTGTTATTTTTCCTTTTAGATTTTTGGTTCAACTAAGCTATGATGAGAGGTCATGGGAGCCTGTCATCATGCTTTAGGTATGCCTTATAGTTGATCAAATTGTCATAAAGTTCTTCGAATGATATTAGGGAGTCGCGAGCTCGAAGTGTTGCTATCAATTCCTTGAACTTTACACTTAGTCCATTGAGTATCTAGATGAGAACTTCCTCATCACTAAGAGAATAACCTATCAAAGCCAGGTCATCAATAATGATTTTTATATATTGTAGATATTTAGCAGTAGTACTTTCCTCTTGCTTTGAGTTCATGAGACTCGAGAGGAGCTCGAGCATGCTATTACACGAGCGATTCACTAAGGTAGTTTGTAATTTATTCCAAGCTTCGATAATAGTAGCATAGGAGGACATGAGTGGAGCGATGGAGCCGTGATCGAGGCTTGAACTGTTTGGAGAATAAGGTGATTATGGCATAACCATAATTTGTGGGTTGAATTTGGTCGGGTTAGGTTCCCCGAATGTGGAATATTGCTAGTAGACAACCGAGAGAGCCAATATAACCTAATAAATCATAGCTAAATAAGATATTAGAAAATTAAACATGCTAGCATACGTAGTTGCCACCTTTGGATAACTTAAAGGGGATGAGGGAGGCAACATTAATCAAAATAAGTCTGTATGTGAAGAAGCATTAGGATTCCCTATAGGAAAAGAGTTGGAGCATCGGAGATAGACAAGAAAGACATTTAGGAGGAAAGATAATATTAAGTCTGTCGAGTTGGCCGAACCACCCGGATTACGCTAAGGTAAAATCAATAGTAAGAAAAAGCACATATTAGTAGGTGGATTGAGGAAAAATGTTGAGAGGCATTACTGCAATGAGTGTCTAAGAAGCGAGTTGTCACAATGGCAAGTGAAGGCGAATGAGTCATTAGAGAGAAAAGATGCCTCCGTCTGATGTCCGCCTTTGGAAGTTGCAATAATTCAGAAGTGGAAAGTCGCAAAAGAGTACTTGGAATGAAGGTGTCCGTGGAGGAGATGTTGCCACCGGGTGTAGAAAAGACTGTCGAGTACGAATCACAGCGCTTGAATGGTACCCTTCTATTGCAAACCGATAGATGGTGATGACCCCTATCGTTACTGTGGGAGATTAGGAGGGTGAGGAGAACATAAGCTTACTTAGAAGCGCCGAGGGAGACAGATGGAGAAAGAGCTTTGCCGCACCAAGAAGAATGTCAATGTGTAGGCTCTTGTGATCATCGATGAGAGTTCTATCCCAATCAAAGCGAAGCATAGAGGTACCAATGTTCTTAATGATGTTGCTTCAATCAACGATGAGAAGGAAGCGCCCACAGATGTCGATGATGCAGACATAGAGGCTGCATCTGGGGAGTGCCACAGCAGAGGTGCGCAGAGGAAGAAGGAAGGAGGGTGTCAAGCTATTGCCGATGATGCAACGCACCACAAGACTTCCTTAATCAGTCAACGTGCACATATGACACTCTTCGTTTGTTGTGGAAGAGAACATTTGTAGGTCACCAAGAAAGAAGAAGAGGCTTCAACTGTGAAAGAGGTAGTGATGATGCAGATCCGGGAGGAAGACTATTGTAGATCTATGTTGGTGCGAGATGGTGAATCGAGTGGGAAGCTTGGTAGCAACCCCAACCAAAGGTCAATCTTTGCGATCAAACACGACCAAGTCCTTCCAAGAAGTTCAGTCCAATTAAATTGACTCCATCGTTCTTTACCACGAAAAGGCGATACTATCCCCGAGCGATCTCTTGGTGAGAGAGAGTACCAAGGGTCAGAACATCGACGGAGACAAGGGAGGGAAGGGGATCGAGAAAGCGGTGCCTTTACTTCCTTGATCTCGTCACCAGCAGATGTTAGAAGCCATTGTCAGACTTAGCTGAATTTGCCTAAGGCAAAGACCTCGCGCACTCTCAAGACTTAGTTGAAATTACCTAAGTCATGGAGCAACCTTGCCCACTATTAGGACTTAGGGATTGCCTAAGTCATGAAACACCCAGCGTTATCTGGCAAAGGGTCAGCCCTCTTACAACCTCTTAAGGTCCTGTAGGACCTGCAAAGAAGAAGTTGATTAGCTTAGAAGCAAGCGACGACCACGTCCCGGCGTCTCACACAACGGAAAGCTATACAAGCAATTTATCGAACACCTTGAGTGCAGCAAAGAAAAAGGAGAAAGAGAGCGAAATAGGACTTTGGAGGGTTGTAGGAATGGTCGCAAGTCCACAAACGACAGTTTCCAAGGTATCGGACGCAAGACAAGTTCAATTCTGAACGCCACGCACATATACTGAAACCCCATCCAGGCCACCGAGGGGTTCCAAGGTGCTGAAATGGCTGACATCTCACACCGCCGAAAGGTTGTCAGATACGAAAGACCCAAAAAGTGTTTTGGCTCGGAGCGATCATTCTGCAGCCTTCTACACTACTTTCGCTCACATTTCTTAGGTAAAAACACATAACTCAAGGTTAAACAAGCTGCCAAACATACGTACAAGCAAGGAAAAGTGACAAACGGTTCAAGGAGCAAAGGCATTGCGGTTGAGCGACGACCGTTCGTGACATTCTCCCCCACTTAAATTATCGACACCCTCGTCGATGTTTGTTGGTAGGCTTTGACGTGAGCTTCTTCATGTCACATATGCCTTCGCTCTCAAGCTTCGCTTGAGGAAGCTTTTGCCACTTCACCAAGTACTCTATTTGTTGCGCTCCATTGGGTAGCTTTATCTTACGATCCACTCGAATAGTTTCAACTCGCTTCGTAAGAGGCTCGTGGGGGTAGTCAAGTTGGAACATTTCGAGAATCATCTCGTGGATCCGAGGTAGGCTTTCCACAACACCTAGAATTAATACCTTCTATTGTTGGGCGTGTGGTCCTTCTTGAAATTGTGGTTTGACGAGTTGTATTAGGATGGATGATTCAAAAGAGGAGAGCTCATGGGCTAATACTTCATATGGTTGGCTTTTATACCTAAGTCGATGGAGTGAAACCGATGGGGGCTTGGACCCTATATATCATCTCGAGGTTCATTAATGTCAACGGCATATCACGAACTTCGCTAGCTTTGTCTAAGTCGTGTGACACCCTTGTGTATCTATTGAGGTCCCCCGAAACCTCCTATGGTCCCTTAGGACCTACAAAAGAGAAAATGAGTTAGAGAAAATGTTTCACATTGGATCCACAAGCAACTATTTCAGCAAATACTTTATAGCCAATGCAAATTACAAACATAGACTTCACAAACTCTAAATTACAAACTTTGCGACGAAGAGTTTATGCAACAAGATAGGAATAATTTTTTTGATTTTTTTGGATGAAGGATAACTAAATTGCAATAGGTAGGAAACCAAACCCTATTGCAATTGACGGGGAGATCAAAGATGATCTGTGGTAGTGGAGATAATGGTGGAATTCGACGACGATCTTTACGCAATTGTGGGAATTGCTTTGGGTGGCTGTGGAAGGATAATAGATGGCTGTGGAAGGATAGTAAGATGCTAAGAACGCTGCTTTGATACCAAGTGTTAGAACCCTTATGGATTCTAAGCTTGGGGTGATCTCTATAAGGGATCAGCCTCCTTCGAACTCCATAGGGGTTCCTCTTTGGTTTTCCTACACTATGGCTGAAACATAATTGATCTATTGATGACGAAAAGTAGATGATTACAAGGTTATTTACAGGCCTTCTAAACCCTAACTCCTAATATGAGTCTCACTCCAAGACTCCTACTCCTAACAACTTCTAATGCAACTCTAAATAGCAACCTCCACACTAATCCTAATCCTATTCTAACTTAACCCCTCCTCAATCGACCCTTCTTTAATTAGGATAAGGGGTGGTTAATTAGGGTAACATGTATCTTATTATTCTCTCAAAATATATTTCTTCAAACTAATCCTAACCTAGCCAGCCTCCTCACCACTTTAATAGGGGTCAACTAGATATGATTTACATGAATGCCCTTATAAATTACATGTTTGCCCTCTTCAATGAAACTAAATTAAAATTCCCCTAAGTAGAGTCCTAACACGGTGGCATGATGTACTGAGCGAACTAGGAGATAAGGCTCGCTTGGGATATGATAGACTATATCATTTCGGTTAAGGCATGGACCTATTGTGTGAGGCTAAAAAATACTTCTGAGAAGATAGTGAGATGCCCCCCACCTCCGCCGGGGGAAGATAGCCTCAATCGTTGAATAGACTCCACGGAGATATATATATCATTAGATATAAATGTCTCTTTTTTTTTAATGTAGGACAGCAACTTCATACAAGCACATTGCACGAGGATTTGAAGAGGAAAAAGGAAAGCTGAGTAAGAGATTTGGCAATCTGTTTGACAACCTAGGCATCACCTAGCCAGTCTCCTCACCTCTTTATTAGGGGTCGACTAGATATGATTTACATGAATGCCCTTATGATTTATATGTTTGCCCTCTTTAATGAAACTAAATTAAGATTCTCCTAACTATAGTCCTAACACGGTGGCGTGATCTACTTAGCGAACTAGGGGATAAGGCTCGCCTGGGAAATGACATACTATATCATTTCGGTTAAGGCCTGGACTTGTTGTGTGAGACTAAAAAATGCTTCTGGGAAGATGGTGAGATGCCCCCCACCTCCCCGAGGAAGAGAGCCTCCATCGTTGAATAGACTTATGTATATATATATATATATAGCATTAGATATAAATGTTTTTTTTTTATATGTAGAACATCAACTTCATACATACAGCCACATTGCACGAGGATTTGAAGAGGAAAAATGGAAGCTGGCTAAGAGATTTGGCAGTCTGTTGGACAACCTCCGCATCACCTAGCCAGTCTCCTCACCTCTTTAATAGGGGTCAACTAGATATGATTTACATGAATGCCCTTATGATTTACATGTTTGCCCTCTTCAATGAAACTAAATTAAGATTCCCCTAACTAGAGTTCTAACACGGTGGCGTGATCTACTAAGCGAACTAGGGGATAAGGCTCATCTGAGAAATGATAGACTATATCATTTCGGTTAAGGCCTGGACCTGTTGTGTGAGACTAAAGAATGATTCTGGGAAGATGGAGAGATGCCCCCCACCTCCCCGGGGAAGAGAGCCTCAATCGTTAAATAGACTTGTATATATATAGCATTAGATATAAACATTTTTTTTTAAACGTAGAACATCAACTTCATACATAAAGCCATATTGCAGGAGGATTTGAAGAGGAAAAAGGGAAGCTGGCTAAGAGATTTGGCAGTCTGTTGGACAACCTCCGCATCACCTAGCCAGTCTCCTCACCGCTTTAATAGGGGTCGACTAGATATAATTTACATGAATGCCCTTATGATTTACATGTTTGCCCTCTTCAATGAAACTAAATTAAGATTCCCCTAACTAGAGTCCTAACACGGTGGCGTGATCTCGAGCGAACTAGGGATAAGGCTCACTGGGTAATGATAGACTATATCATATCGGTTAAGGCTGGACCTATTGTGTAAGACTAAAAATGCTTCGGGAAGATGGTGAGATGCCCCCACCTCCCGGGAAGAGAGCCTCAATCGTTGAATAGACTTATATATATATATATATATATATATATATATATATATATATATATATATATATATATATATATATACATATAGCATTAGATATAAATGTCTCTCTTTTTTTTTTAATGTAGAACATCAACTTCATACATACAGCCACATTGCACGAGGATTTGAAGAGGAAAAATGGAAGCTGGCTAAGAGATTTGGCAGTCTGTTGGACAACCTCCGCATCACGTAGCCAGTCTCCTCACCTCGTTAATAGGGGTCAACTAGATATGATTTACATGAATGCCCTTATGATTTACATGTTTGCCCTCTTCAATGAAACGAAATTAAGATTCCCCTAACTAGAGTTCTAACATGGTGGCGTGATCTACTAAGCGAACTAGGGGATAAGGCTCATCTGGGAAATGATAGACTATATCATTTCGGTTAAGGACTAGACCTGTTGTGTGAGACTTAAAAATGATTCTGGGAAGATGGTGAGATGCCCCCCACCTCCCCGGGGAAGAGAGCCTCAATCGTTAAATAGACTTGTATATATATAGCATTAGATATAAATATTTTTTTTAAAACGTAGAACATCAACTTAATACATACAGCCACATTGCACGAGGATTTGAAGAGGAAAAAGGGAAGCTGACTAAGAGATTTGACAGTCTGTTGGACAACCTCAGCATCACCTGAGGTTGACTTTTTGCAAGTGGAATAAGTGAACAGCAATATAAGATAACAGTATGCCCGATTAGTAAAATATGGACTTTGGCGAAAGGGTTTGATCCATCTAAAAGTCCAACCAAAAAGAAATTTTTAAGTTTGTCAGACAACCCAGAATCACCCCAGCCAACGATGGGCACCACCAACTGAGAACGATCCCCTACAATGAGAGACCTCGAAAGATCCTCGCCGTTAATCACGCTCTGATTCTGAGATCCTATATCATCAACCAGATTTCGATGCCTATCTAATTAGAGATCAAAGAGACGGTTGTACGATCCTATAGAACAGATCCTGTTCAAGTAAGGTCGTGACATACCTGCTTTGCTCGATATGGTTTATAAATGTCTTGAAATTGCGATGTGGGGCTTAGTCACGTTGTTGCACCACATTTGTGATTGGTGAGTGGTGTTGCAGACTGTATCAAAAAATGGTGCAATAGATCCTATATTCTCAGCCCATCAACGCCTTAACAGAGAGTGGTAGCACATTAATCCGATACCACTCCCTTTGTTCCTCGCTCATGGATTTATTTCTACCACAAGAGAGAGAGAGAGAGAGAGAGAGAGAGAGAGAAGAGAGTGATTGATGGGGTTGAAGGGATTCTTATTCAAACTACTGTCATTCTAATGAAGTTGTAGTCCCATCATGATCGTGAGAAACAAATGACATTGACAATAACGTCTATAATTCATTAGTCTATTTTGTTGTCTTGACGTCGTTCACCAAGAAGTTAACAAGGTTTTAGTCCCAATGGTCTAAGCTCGTCTAAGGGCATCGTGGGAGGTCACGTGAGAGTGATCTAAGTGGGGGTAGACCCGATTGACATGATCTTGATGTGTTGCTTGTTCAACAAAGGTGGATCATATGTCTTTTCGAGGCACACCTTAGTCCTATTGAGATGTGATTGCACAAGCGATTGCACAAGTGATTGCACAAGAGTTTATGCAACAAGATAGGAATAATTTTTTTGATTTTTTTGGATGAAGGATAACTAAATTGCAATAGGTAGGAAACCAAAACCCATTGCAATTCATGGGGAGATCAAGATGATCTGTGGTAGTGGAGATAATGGTGGAATTCGACAACGATCTTTAGGCAATTGTGGGAATTGCTTTGGGTGACTGTGGAAGGATAATAGATGGCTGTGGAAGGATAGTAAGATGCTAAGAACGCTGCTTTGATACCAAGTGTTAGAACCCTTATGGATTCTAAGCTTGGGGTGATCTCTATAAGGGATCAGCCTCCTTCGAACTCCATAGGGGTTCCTCTTTGGTTTTCCTACAGTATGGCTGAAACATAATTGATCTATTAATGACGAAAAGTAGGTGATTGCAAGGTTATTTACAGGCCTTCTAAACCCTAACTCCTAATATGAGTCCCACTCCAAGACTCCTACTCCTAACAACTTCTAATGCAACTCTAAATAGCAACCTCCACACTAATCCTAATCCTATCCTAACTTAACCCCTCCCCAATCAACCCTTCTTTAATTAAGATAAGGGGTGGTTAATTAGGGTAACATGTATCTTATTATTCTCTCAAAATATATTTCTTCAAACTAATCCTAACCTAGCCAGCCTCCTCGCCTCTTTAATAGGGGTCAACTAGATATGATTTACATGAATGCTCTTATAATTTACATGTTTGCCCTCTTCAATGAAACTAAATTAAAATTCCCCTAAGTAGAGTCCTAACACGGTGGTGTGATCTACTGAGCGAACTAGGAGATAAGGCTCGCTTGGGAAATGATAGACTATATCATTTCGGTTAAGGCATAGACCTATTTTGTGAGGCTAAAAAATGCTTCTGAGAAGATAGTGAGATGCCCCCCACCTCCCCCGGGTGAAGATAGCCTCAATCGTTGAATAGACTCCACCGAGATATATATATCATTAGATATAAATGTCTCTTTTTTTTTAATGTAGGACAGCAACTTCATACAACCACATTGCACGAGGATTTGAAGAGGAAAAACGAAAGCTGAGTAAGAGATTTGACAATCTGTTTGACAACCTAGGCATCACCTAGCCAGTCTCCTCACCTCTTTATTAGGTGTCGACTAGATATGATTTGCATGAATGCCCTTATGATTTATATGTTTGCCCTCTTCAATGAAACTAAATTAAGATTCTCCTAACCAGAGTCCTAATACGGTGGCGTGATCTACTGAGTGAACTAGGGGATAAGGCTCGCCTGGGAAATGACATACTATATCATTTCGGTTAAGGCCTGGACTTGTTGTGTGAGGCTAAAAAATGCTTCTGGGAAGATGGTGAGATGCCCCCCACCTCCCCGAGGAAGAGAGCCTCAATCGTTAAATAAACTTGTATATATATATATATATATAGCATTAGATATAAATGTTTTTTTTTTTATGTAGAACATCAACTTCATACATACAGCCACATTGCACGAGGATTTGAAGAGGAAAAAGGGAAGCTGGCTAAGAGATTTGACAGTCTGTTGGACAACCTCCGCATCACCTAGCCAGTCTCCTCACCTCTTTAACAGGGGTTGACTAGATATGATTTACATGAATGCCCTTATGATTTACATGTTTGCCCTCTTCAATGAAACTAAATTAAAATTCCCTAAGTAGAGTCCTAACACGGTGGCGTGATCTCGAGCGAACTAGGGATAAGGCTCGCTTGGGAAATGATAGACTATATCATTTCGGTTAAGGCTGGACCTATTGTGTGAGGCTAAAAATGCTTCGAGAAGATAGTGAGATGCCCCCACCTCCCGGGAATATAGCCTCAATCGTTGAATAGACTCCATGTATATATATATATATATATATATATATATATATATATATATATATATATATATATATATATATCATTAGATATAAATGTCTCTTTTTTTTTAATGTAGGAAAGCAACTTCATACAACCACATTGCACGAGGATTTAAAGAGGAAAAAGGAAAGTTGAGTAAGAGATTTGGCAATCTGTTTGACATCCTCGGTATCACCTAGCCAGTCTCCTCACCTCTTTATTAGGGGTCGACTAGATATGATTTACATGAATGCCCTTATGATTTATATGTTTGCCCTCTTCAATAAAACTAAATTAAGATTCCCCTAACTAGAGTCCTAACACGGTGGCGTGATCTACTGAGCGAACTAGGGGATCAGGCTCGCTTGGGAAATGACATACTATATCATTTCGGTTAAGGCTTGGACTTGTTGTGTGAGACTAAAAAATGCTTCTGGGAAGATGGTGAGATGCCCCCCACCTCCCCGAGGAAGAGAGCCTCAATCGTTGAATAGACTTGTGTGTGTGTGTGTATATATATATATATATATATATATAGCATTAGATATAAATGTTTTTTTTTTTATGTAGAACATCAACTTCATACATACAGCCACATTGCACGAGGATTTGAAGAGGAAAAAGGGAAGTGGGTAAGAGATTTGGCTTGCTTGGACAACCTCCGCATCACCTAGTCAGTCTCCTCACCTCTTTAATAGAGGTCGACTAGATATGATTTACATGAATGCCCTTATGATTTACATGTTTGCCCTCTTCAATGAAACTAAATTAAGATTCCCCTAACTAGAGTCCTAACATGGTGGCGTGATCTCGGCGAACTAGGGATACGGCTTGGGAAATGATAGACTATATCATTTCGGTTAAGGCCTGGACCTATTGCGTAAGACTAAAAAATGCTTCTGGGAAGATGGTGAGATGCCCCCCACCTCCCCGAGGAAGAGAGCCTCAATCGTTGAATAGACTTGTATATATATATATATATATATATATATAGCATTAGATATAAATGTCTCTCTCTTTTTTTTAATGTAGAACATCAACTTCATACATACAACCACATTGGACGAGGATTTGAAGAGGAAAAATGGAAGCTGGCCAAGAGATTTGGCAGTCTGTTGGACAACCTCCGCATCACCTAGCCAGTCTCCTCACCTCTTTAATAGGGGTCAACTAGATATGATTTACATGTTTGCCCTCTTCAATGAAACTAAATTAAGATTCCCCTAACTAAAGTTCTAACACGGTGGCGTGATCTACTAAGCAAACTATGGGATAAGGCTCATCTGGGAAATGATAGACTATATCATTTCGATTAAGGCCTGGACCTGTTGTGTGAGACTAATGAATGATTCTGGGAAGATGGTGAGATGCCCCCCACCTCCCCGAGGAAGAGAGCCTCAATCGTTAAATAGACTTGTATATATATAGCATTAGATATAAATATTTTTTTTAAAACGTAGAACATCAACTTAATACATACAGCCACATTGCACGAGGATTTGAAGAGGAAAAAGGGAAGCTGACTAAGAGATTTGGCTTGGACAACCTCGCCATCACCTGAGGTTGACTTTTTGCAAGTGGAATACGTGAACAGCAATATAAGATAACAGTATGCCCGATTAGCAAAATATGGACTTTGGCGAAAGGCTTCAATCCATCTAAAAGTCCATCCAAAAAGAAATTTTTGAGTCCGACAACCCGAATCACCCGACGATGGGCACCACGAGAGCGATCCCCTACAATGAGAGACCTCGAAAGATCCCCACCGTTAATCACACTTTGATTCTGAGATCCTGTATCATCAACCAGATTTCGATGCTTGTCTAATTAGAGATCTAAGAGACAGTTGCACGATCCTAT
Organism: Ensete glaucum; assembly: GCA_021527575.1. Lineage (NCBI taxonomy): Eukaryota > Viridiplantae > Streptophyta > Magnoliopsida > Zingiberales > Musaceae > Ensete > Ensete glaucum. The sequence goes on from CM038558.1 coordinate 15,555,320, forward strand.
AGAACAGATCCTGTTCAAGTAAGGTTGTGATATACCAACTGTTTCAGGCTCTAATATGGTTTATAAATGTCTTCAGAAATTGCGATGTGGGACTTAGCTTTGTCGTTGTCAGTACCCACATTCGTGATTGGTGAGTGGTGCTGCGGACTGTATCAAAAAATGGTGCAATGGATCCTATATTCTCAGCCAATCGACGCCTTAACAGAGAGTGGTAGCACATTAATCCGGTACCACTCCCTTTGTTCCTCGCTCATGGATTTATTTCTACCACAAGAGAGAGAGAGAGAGACAGAGAGTGATTGATGGGGTTGAAGGGATTCTTATTCAAACTACTGTCATTCTAATGAAGTTGTAGTCCCATCATGATCGTGAGAAACAAATGACATTGACAATAACGTCTATAATTCATTAGTCTATTTTGTTGTCTTGATGTCGTTCACCAAGAAGTTAACAAGGTTTTAGAACCAATGGTCTAAGCTCGTCTAAGGGCATCGTGGGAGGTCACGTGAGAGTGATCTAAGTGGGGTAGACCCGATTGACATGATCTTGATGTGTTTCTTGTTCAACAAAGGTGGATCATATGTCTTTTCGAGGCACACCTTAGTCCTATTGAGATGTGATTGCAGCGATTAGCGTCGGAAAGATGTTCCCGACGATCATTCCGATGATTAAATTATTATAGAGGTCAAAAATAGTCCTCATGCCCCTTTTGAGCTTTTATACCTAAGCCTTCGATGGAGTGAAGTAGGTGGTGGGTTGAACCCCATATATCACCTCGAGGTTCATTAATATTAATGGCTAGTTTGCGCAACTCTCTATGAGTTACCTAGTAAAGGACAGGAGGGTATCGTTTGTCATGGTTGATGTCTTTGGGATAAGCGAGAATGACATCCTATGTCAAACATCTAGAAAGAGATGCAAGAAAAATTGGGACACACCACCTAGAATTAATACCTTCTATTGTTGGGCGTGTGGTCCGTCTTGAAATTGTGGTTTGACGAGTTGTATTAGGATGGATGATTCGAAAAAGAGGAGACGAGCCTTCTGGGCTAATACTTCATATGGTTGGCTTTTATACCGAGTTGTCGATGGAGTGAAACCGATGGGGCTTTGACCCTATATATCATCTCGAGGTTCATTAATGTCAACGACATATCACGAACTTCGCTAGCTTTGTCTAAGTCGTGTGACACCCTTGTGTATCTATTTGCAGAGGTCAGCCTCCCCCGAAACCTCCTATGGTCCCTTAGGACCTACAAAAGAGAAAATGGGTTAGAGAAAATGTTTCACATTGGATCCACAAGCAACTATTTCAGCAAATTCTTTATAGCCAATGCAAATTACAAACATGGACTTCACAAACTCTAAATGATCACATACAAAAGATCATGGTCCATTATAGACCGAGGTCCCCATAAATGCTAACATAATACAACTCTTATTTATAAGCCGAAAATAATTATGAAAGCTAACCAAACTAGGGCCGCAAAGTCTATTGCTAGCCCGCTACTTGTTGTACAAATCATATAGAAAGATCGAAAGATACAGACATACATGAGCATTACATCAAACACTCTCTTTATATGTTTGTCCATGACATTCTCCCTAACTTATTCCTTTGCCTCGCCACCGCTTTAGGATCGAGTTGACACAAAGAAGGGACGGTGATTGGGTTTGAGGGGCCGAGAGTAAGTTAATACAAGTGATGAATCCTCGGTTTAAAAAATTTTCACTTGAAGAAACCAAAATCGAGAGTGAGTTTCGTGGAACTAGTTAAGAGTAACTAAGTTACAGAGTAATAGTAAAGAAAAACTGAATGGTGATGCTCGTGCTCTTCTTAGAACTAGTTAAGAGTAATCAAATTCGAAAGTAATAGTAAAGAAAGGCAATAGTAGATATGCTCATAGACTTTTAAAGTGGTTCAGTCCACCTTACCTACGTCCACTCGCGATCCCTCTTCACTTGAGGTTAACCAGTGTCCATTAATGATCTTCTTTCAAGGGCGAAGATCAACTACCCCTTACACACTTTTCTCCTTTTCATAGGTTTAGGAGAACAACCTTTACAACTTACCTTTTCTTAGGTTTAGGAGATCAACCTTTACAACTCTTTTTAAGCCCTTTCTTCAGCTGAAATCACTCGTATATAAGAGGGAGGGAACTCTCACAAATTCACTAGAATTTTCACAAGTTTTTTTCTTTTTCTTCTTCTTTTTTCTTGCTATCCCAAGGAAGAATACTTGGGGTATTTATAAACCCCAATTGGCTTAAAAACTTGGACGCAAAAAATCAAAAAAATTGGAGCAAAAAATTATGTCTTCACTATTTGAATTTTTTTGACGAAAGATCTACTGCTACACCTTTGTTTTTCTTCTTCTCCTTAACCCACCAAAACCCAACTATCTTGCTCCCACCACCCAAGATATCTTTATGGTATCCCTTTAGCCTTAAGACACAACCATCTTAATCTATTTTCATAACCCAAATAGCACCCAAAACTGTAGCCCAAAACAACAAGCTATCATAGCCTATCGATGCATAATTATGTAGCACTACCTTTCGGTGTTTTTTACCACACCCATATCTGATCCTTACCGAAATTGTTGTTGCCACCATTTTCATCTCTCTTAAGATACAGCCATCATAACCTATTTCCAGAATTGAACTCAAACCGTAGCTAAACCAGCTAAACGGTGGTCTTCCACAGCCATCAAACCTTCCACTTATCCTTACCCTCCGTAGGCACCATTCATACAAAACCTGTTGCTATCATCAACAACAACCCTAGCCATCCCTCCAATCCTAAACTTGTATCATCAAACTTTAGGGTTAGAGGGATGGCTTAGGGTTGCTATTGATGGCAGCAACCAGTTTTGTAGGATTGGTAGCTGCGGAGGGTAAGGATCAGTGGAAGGCTTGGCTACGGAAGACCACTGTTTAGGCTATGATTTTAGCTGCAGTTTGAGTTGGCTGCAGATTCTAGAAATAGGTTATGATAGCTACATCTTAAGGCTAGAGGTGCCCTAAAGATGACGTGGGTGATAGTAATAATTTTCGTAAAGATCGGATATGGGTGCGAAAACACCTAAAAAAGTAGTGAGGATTCTATGTCGATAGGTCAATTCCTTTTGGGCTATGATTTTTTGTATTGTTTGGATAATAAAAATAGATTACGATGATTGCATCTTAAGGCTAAAGATATATTAGGTGGTGGCAGCAAGATAGTTGGGTTTCAGTGGTTTAAGAAGAAGAAAAAACACAAAGGTATAGTAGTAGATTTTTCGTCAAAAAAATTCTAGCAGTGAAGACATAATTTTTCCTAAAAATTCTCAATGAAAATTCAAGTGAAACTTAAGGAGAATCTATTGGTAAGGGAGAGGTAATGTCATCAACAATTTCATGAAAAGAAATGACAGAAGAAGTTTCGACAAAATCAAAGATTGCAAGAATGTATTACTGCGAAATTTTTCAACTTAATATTTTAGTAGTATAGTCAAAAATTTTTACATTAGTTCATAACAAGGAATCGAATAAAGCTCAATGGGAATCCCTTAGCAAGGGAAAGGTAATGCTATCAAAAATTTTATGGAAAATTATAGCATTAAAAGATTTGACAAGATTAAAGATTACGAGAAGGTGCTGTGGCAGAATTTTTTTTCATTAAAAGAGTTCAGCAGTATAGACAAAAATTTTTCTAGCAGTTCAAAATAAGGATTCAAGCAAAACTCAAAGAGAATTTGCTAGTAAGGGAAAGGCAACTGACAAAAATTCATAGAAGGAAACGATAGCTAAAGGTTTAGTAAAACTAAAGATCATGGAAAGGTACTGCAATAGATTTTTACGTCTAAAGTGTAACATTTCGGACATAAAAGATCAGCAGGCTATATTGATAATTTTTCAACGAATCCAAAGGAAAATTGTTAGAACCCTAGCGGATTTTAAGCTTTGGGTAATCTCTATAGGGAATCGGCCTCCCTCCAAGTTGCTACTCAAAGACTACAAAAAATATTCATCTATTTATACAGAAAAGTGGATTATTACAAGACTATTTATAAGCCTTCTAAGCCCTAACTCCTAATAGAACTCCTACTCGTAACAACTCCTAATGTTTCTCTAAGAGGCAACCTCCAACCGACCCATCTAGGGGTGGTCGATTGCTTATTAATTCATAATCCAACTCTAACTTAACCCCACCTCAACCAACCCCTCTTTAACTAGGATAAGGGATGGCTAACTAGAGTTGCATGTGCCATATACTTCCCTTAAAATATCCTAACCTAGTTGGCCTCTTCATCTCTTAATAGGGGTCGGCAAGATAGGATTTACATGTATGCCCTCTTTAATGAAACTAAATTAGGACTCCCATAGCTTAGAGTCCTAACAGAAATCCAAAGATAGGAAGTGTTAAAGTTGTCGTAAAAATTTTCTAGAGATTTAGTTAGTCAAAACGCAGCAACAAGATCAATGTGGCTGAAATTCTACAGTGTAAATTTCAATATAAAGATGGAAACTTTGCGACGAAGAGTTTATGCAACAAGATAGGAATAATTTTTTTGATTTTTTTTGGATGAAGGATAACTAAATTGCAATAGGTAGGAAACCAAAACCTATTGCAATTCATGGGGAGATCAAAGATGATCTGTGGTAGTGGAGATAATGGTGGAATTCGACGACGATCTTTAGGCAATTGTGGGAATTGCTTTGGGTGGCTGTGGAAGGATAATAGATGGCTATGGAAAGATAGTAAGAAGCCTAGAACGCTGCTTTGATACCAAGTGTTAGAACCCTTATGGATTCTAAGCTTGGGGTGATCTCTATAAGGGATCAGCCTCCTTCGAACTCCACATGGGTTCCTCTTTGGTTTTCCTACACCATAGCTGAAACATAATTGATCTATTGATGACGAAAAGTAGATGATTACAAGGTTATTTACAGGCCTTCTAAACCCTAACTCCTAATATGAGTCCCACTCCAAGACTCCTACTCCTAACAACTTCTAATGCAACTCTAAATAGCAACCTCCACACTAATCCTAATCCTATTCTAACTTAACCCCTCCTCAATCAACCCTTCTTTAATTAGGATAAGGGGTGGTTAATTAGGGTAACATGTATCTTATTATTCTCTCAAAATATATTTCTTCAAACTAATCCTAACCTAGCCAGCCTCCTCACCTCTTTAATAGGGGTCAACTAGATATGATTTACATGAATGCCCTTATGATTTACATGTTTGCCCTCTTCAATGAAACTAAATTAAAATTCCCCTAAGTAGAGTCCTAACACGGTGGCGTGATCTACTGAGCAAACTAGGGGATAAGGCTCGCTTGGGAAATGATAGACTATATCATTTCGGTTAAGGCCTGGACCTATTGTGTGAGGCTAAAAAATGCTTCTAAGAAGATAGTGAGATGCCCCCCACCTCCCCTAGGGGAAGATAGCCTCACTCGTTGAATAGACTCCATGGAGATATATATATCATTAGATATAAATGTCTCTTTTTTTTTAATGTAGGACAGCAACTTCATACAACCACATTGCACGAGGATTTGAAGAGGAAAAAAGAAAGCTGAGTAAGAGATTTGGCAATCTGTTTGACAACCTCGGCATCACCTAGCCAGTCTCCTCACCTCTTTATTAGGGGTCGACTAGATATGATTTACATGAATGCCCTTATGATTTATATGTTTGCCCTCTTCAATGAAACTAAATTAAGATTCTCCTAACTAGAGTCCTAACACGGTGGCGTGATCTACTGACCGAACTAGGGGATAAGGCTCGCCTGGGAAATGACAGACTATATCATTTCGGTTAAGGCTTGGACTTGTTGTGTGAGACTAAAAAATGCTTCTGGGAAGATGGTGAGATGCCCCCCACCTCCCCGAGGAAGAGAGCCTCAATCGTTAAATAGACTAGTGTATATATATATATATATATATATAGCATTAGATATAAATGTTTTTTTTTTTTATGTAGAACATCAACTTCATATATACAGCCACATTACATGAGGATTTGAAGAGGAAAAAGGGAAGCTGGCTAAGAGATTTAGCAGTCTGTTGGACAACCTCCGCATCACCTAGCCAGTCTCCTCACCTCTTTAATAGGGGTCGACTAGATATGATTTACATGAATGCCCTTATGATTTACATGTTTGCCCTCTTCAATGAAACTAAATTTAGATTCCCCTAACTAGAGTCCTAACACGGTGGCGTGATCGACTGAGCGAACTAGGGGATAAGGCTCGCCTGGGAAATGATAGACTATATCATTTCGGTTAAAGCCTGGACCTATTGTGTAAGACTAAAAAATGCTTATGGGAAGATGGTGAGATGCCCCCCACCTCCCCGGGGAAGAGAGCCTCAATCGTTGAATAGACTTGTATATATATAGCATTAGATATAAATGTCTCTCTTTTTTTTTTAATGTAGAACATCAACTTCATACATACAGCCACATTGCACGAGGATTTGAAGAGGAAAAATGGAAGTTGGTCAAGAGATTTGGCAGTCTGTTGGACAACCTCCGCATCACCTAGCCAGTCTCCTCACCTCTTTAATAGGGGTCAACTAGATATGATTTACATGAATGCCCTTATGATTTACATGTTTGCCCTCTTCAATGAAACTAAATTAAGATTCCCCTAACTAGAGTTCTAACACTGTGGCGTCATCTACTAAGCAAACTAGGGGATAAGGCTCATCTGGGAAATGATAGACTATATCATTTCGGTAAGGCTGGACTGTGTGAGACTAATGAATAATTCTGGGAAGATGGTGAGATGCCCCCCACCTCCCCGAGGAAGAGAGCCTCAATCGTTAAATAGACTTGTATATATATAGCATTAGATATAAACATTTTTTTTTAAAACGTAGAACATCAACTTAATACATACAGCCACATTGCACGAGGATTTGAAGAGGAAAAAGGGAAGCGGACTAAGAGATTTGGCAGTATGTTGGACAACCTCGGCATCACCTGAGGTTGACTTTTTGCAAGTGGAATAAGTGAACAGCAATATAAGATAACAGTATGCCCGATTTACAAAATATGGACTTTGGCGAAAGGGTTCGATCCATCTAAAAGTCCATCCAAAAAGAAATTCTTGAGTCTATCAGACAACCCTAGAATCACCCTAGCCGACGATGGGCACCACCAACTAAGAACGATCCCCTATAGTGAGAGACCTCGAAAGATACACACCGTTAATCACGCTTTGATTCTGAGATCTTGTATCATCAACCAGATTTTGATGCCTGTCTAATTAGAGATCTAAGAGACAGCTGTACGATGCTATAGAACAGATCATGTTCATGTAAAGTTGTGACATACCGACTGTTTCAGGCTCTAATTTGGTTTATAAATGTCTTCAGAAATTGCGATGTGGGACTTAGCTTTGTCGTTGTCAGTACCCACATTCGTGATTGGTGAGTGGTGCTGCGGACTGTATCAAAAAATGATGCAATGGATCCTATATTCTCAGACCATCGACGCCTTAACAGAGAGTGGTAGCACATTAATCCGGTACCACTCCCTTTGTTCCTCGCTCATGGATTTATTTCTACCACAAGAGAGAGAGAGACAGAGAGTGATTGATGGGGTTGAAGGGATTCTTATTCAAACTACTGTCATTCTAATGAAGTTGTAGTCCCATCATGATCGTGAGAAACAAATGACATTGACAATAACGTCTATAATTCATTAGTCTATTTTGTTGTCTTGATGTGGTTCACCAAGAAGTTAACAAGGTTTTAGTCCCATTGGTCTAAGCTCGTCTAAGGGCATCGTGGGAGGTCACGTGAGAGTGATCTAAGTGGGGGTAGACCCGATTGACATGATCTTGATGTGTTTCTTGTTCAACAAAGGTGGATCATATGTCTTTTCGAGGCACACCTTAGTCCTATTGAGATGTGATTGCACAAGCGATTAGCGTCGGAAAGATGTTCCCGACCTGATCATTCTGATGATTAAATTAGTATAGAGGTCAAAAATAGTCCTCATGCCCCTTTTGAGCTTTTATACCTAAGCCTTCGATGGAGTGAAGTTGGTGGTGGGTTGAACCCCATATATCACCTCGAGGTTCATTAATATTAATGGCTAGTTTGCAACTCTCTATGAGTTACCTAGTAAAGGACGAGAGGGTATCGTTTGTCATGGTTGATGTCTTTTGGGATAAGCGGGAATGACATCCTATGTCAAACATCTAGAAAGAGATGCAAGAAAATTGGGACACACCACCTAGAATTAATACCTTCTATTGTTGGGCGTGGTCCTTCTTGAAATTGTGGTTTGACGAGTTGTATTAGGATGGATGATTCAAAAGAGGAGACGAGCCTTCCGTGGGCTAATACTTCATATGGTTGGCTTTTATACCGAGTCGATGGAGTGAAACCGATGGGGCTTGGACCCTATATATCATCTCGAGGTTCATTAATGTCAACGGCATATCACGAACTTCGCTAGCTTTGTCTAAGTCGTGTGGCACCCTTGTGTATCTATTTGCAGAGGTCAGCCTCCCCCGCAACCTCCTATGATCCCTTAGGACCTACAAAAGAGAAAATGGGTTAGAGAAAATATTTCACATTGGATCCACAAGCAACTATTTCAGCAAATACTTTATAGCCAATGCAAATTACAAACATGGACTTCACAAACTCTAAATGATCGCATACAAAAGATCATGGTCCATTACAGACCGAGGTCCCCATAAATGCTAACATAATACAACTCTTATTTATAAGTCGAAAATAATCTTGAAAGCTAACCAAACTAGGGCCGCAAAGTCTATTGCTAGCCCGCTACTTGCTGTACAAATCATATACAAAGATCTAAAGATACAGACATACATGAGCATTACATCAAGCACTCTTTTTATATGTTTGTCCATGACATTCTCCCCAACTTATTCCTTTGGCGTCCTCAGCAAAGCCGCTGCTTTAGGATCGAGTTGACACAAAGAGGGGGGGGGGGGTGTGGGCGTGGGGAGGGGCGACGGTGGTTGGGTTTGAGGGGCCGAGAGTAAGTTAATACAAGTGATAAAACCTCGATTTAAAAAATTTTCACTTGAAGAAACCAAAATCGAGAGTGAGTTTCGTGGAACTAGTTAAGAGTAACTAAGTTACAGAGTAATAGTAAAGAAAAACTGAATGGTGATGCTCGTGCTCTTCTTAGAACTAGTTAAGAGTAATCAAATTCGAAAGTAATAGTAAAGAAAGGCAATAGTAGATATGCTCATAGACTTTTATAGTGGTTCAGTCCACCTTACCTACGTCCACTCGCGATCCCTTTTCACTTGAGGTCAACCAGTGTCCATTAATGATCTTCTTTCAAGGGCGAAGATAAACTACCCCTTACACACTTTTCTCCTTTTCATAGGTTTAGGAGAACAACCTTTACAACTTACATTTTCTCAGGTTTAGGAGATCAACCTTTACAACACTTTTTAAGCCCTTTCTTAAGCCGAAATCACTCTTATACAAGAGGGAGGGAACTCTCACAAATTCACTAGAATTTTCACAAGTTTTTTTCTTCTTTTTTCTTGCTATCCCAAGGAAGAATACTTGGGGTATTTATAAACCCCAATTGGCTTAAAAAATTGGAGGCAAAAAATCAAAAAAATTGGAGCAAAAAATTATGTCTTCACTATTTGAATTTTTTTGACGAAAGATCTACTGCTACACCTTTGTTTTTCTTCTTCTCCTTAACCCACCAAAACTCAACTATCTTGCTCCCACCACCCAAGATATCTTTATGGTATCCCTTTAGCCTTAAGACACAACCATCTTAATCTATTTTCATAACCCAAATAGCAAAGCGTAGCCCAAAACAACAAGCTATCATAGCCTATCGATGCATAATTATGTAGCACTACCTTTGTGTTTTACCACACCCATATCGATCCTTACCGAAATTATTATTGCCACCCATGTCATCTTTAGGGAACCCCTCTAGCCTTAAGATATAGCCATCATAACCTATTTCCAGAATTCACAGCGAACTCAAACCGTAGCTAAAACCGTAGCTAAACGGTGGTCTTCCACAGCCATCAAACCTTCCACTTATCCTTACCCTCCGTAGGCACCATTCCTACAAAACCTGTTGCTATCATCAACAATAGCCCTAGCCATCCTTCCAATCCTAAACTTCTATCATCAAACTTTAGGGTTAGAGGGATGGCTTAGGGTTGCTATTGATGGCAGCAACCAGTTTTGTAGGATTGGTAGCTGCGGAGGGTAAGGATCAGTAGAAGGCTCGGTGGCTACGGAAGACCACTGTTTAGGCTATGATTTTAGCTGCTTGAGTTGGCTGATTCTAGAAATAGGTTATGATAGCTACATCTTAAGGGGTGCCCTAAAGATGACGTGGTGATAGTAATAATTTTCGTAAAGATCGGATATGGGTGCGAAAACATTGAAAAGTAGTCTGAGGATTCTCGATAGTCGCAATAGGTCGTTGTTTTGGGCTATGATTTTTTGTATTGTTTGGATTATAAAAATAGATTACGATGATTGCATCTTAAGGCTAAAGATATATTAGGTGGTGGCAGCAAGATAGTTGGGTTTCAGTGGTTTAAGAAGAAGAAGAAAGACAAAGGTGTAGTAGTAGATTTTTCGTCAAAAAAATTCTTGCAGTGAAGACATAATTTTTCCTAAAAATTCTCAATGAAAATTCAAGTGAAACTTAAGGAGAATCTATTGGTAAGGGAGAGGTAATGTCATCAAAAATTTCATGAAAAGAAATGACAAAAGAAGTTTCGACAAAATCAAAGATTGCAAGAATGTATTACTGCGAAATTTTTCAACAAAAGATTTTAGTAGTATAGTCAAAATTTTTTGCATTAGTTCATAACAAGGAATCGAATAAAGCTCAATGGGAATCCCTTAGCAAGGGAAAGGTAATGCTATCAAAAATTTTATGGAAAATTATAGCATTAAAAGATTTGACAAGATTAAAGATTACGAGAAGGTGCTGTGGCAGAATTTTTTTTCATTAAAAGAGTTCAGCAGTATAGACAAAAATTTTTCTAGCAGTTCAAAATAAGGATTCGAGCAAAACTCAAAGAGAATTTGCTAGTAAGGGAAAGGTAACTGACAAAAATTCGTGGAAGGAAACGATAGCTAAAGGTTTAGTAAAATTAAAGATCATGGAAAGGTACTGCAATAGATTTTTACGTCTAAAGTGTAACATTTCGGACATAAAAGATCAGCAGGCTATATTGATAATTTTTCAACGAAACCGAAGGAAAATTGTTAGAACCCTAGCGGATTTTAAGCTTTAGGTAATCTTTATAGGGAATCGACCTCCCTCCAAGTTGCTACTCAAAGGCTACAGAAAATATTCATCTATTTATAAAGAAAAGTGGATTATTACAAGACTATTTATAAGCCTTCTAAGCCCTAACTCCTAATAGAACTCCTACTCTAAAACTCCTACTCCTAACAAATCCTAATGTTTCTCTAAGAGGCAACCTCCAACCGACCCATCTAGGGGTGGTCGATTGCTTATTAATTCATAATCCAACTCTAACTTAACGCCACCTCAACCAACCTCTCTTTAACTAGGATAAGGGATGGCTAACTAGAGTTGCATGTGCCATATACTTCCCTTAAAATATCCTAACCTAGTTGGCCTCTTCATCTCTTAATAGGGGTCGGCAAGGTAGGATTTACATGTATGCCCTCTTTAATGAAACTAAATTAGGACTCCCATAGCTTAGAGCCCTAATAGAAATCCAAAGATAGGAAGTGTTAAAGTTGTCGTAAAAATTTTCTAGAGATTTAGTTAGTCAAAACGTAGCAACAAAATCAATGTGGCTGAAATTCTACAGTGTAAATTTCAATATAAAGATGAAAACTTTGCGACGAAGAGTTTATGCAACAAGATAGGAATAATTTTTTTGATTTTTTTGGATGAAGGATAACTAAATTGCAATAGGTAGGAAACCAAAACCTATTGCAATTCATGGGGACATCAAAGATGATCTGTGGTAGTGGAGATAATGGTGGAATTCGACGACAATCTTTAGGCAATTGTGGGAATTGCTTTGGGTGGCTGTGGAAGGATAATAGATGGCTGTGGAAGGATAGTAAGATGCTAAGAACGCTGCTTTGATACCAAGTGTTAGAACCCTTATGAATTCTAAGCTTGGGGTGATCTCTATAAGGGATCAGCCTCCTTCGAACTCCATAGGGGTTCCTCTTTGGTTTTCCTACACTATGGCTGAAACATAATTGATCTATTGATGACGAAAAGTAGATGATTACAAGGTTATTTCTAAACCCTAACTCCTAATATGAGTCCCACTCCAAGACTCCTACTCGTAACAACTTCTAATGCAACTCTAAATAGCAACCTCCACACTAATCCTAATCCTATTCTAACTTAACCCCTCCTCAATCAACCCTTCTTTAATTAGGATAAGGGGTGGTGAATTAGGGTAACATGTATCTTATTATTCTCTCAAAATATATTTCTTCAAACTAATCCTAACCTAGCCACCTCCACACCTCTTTAATAGGGGTCAACTAGATATGATTTACATGAATGCCCTTATGATTTACATGTTTGCCCTCTTCAATGAAACTAAATTAAGATTCCCTAAGTAGAGTCCTAACACGGTGGCGTGATCTCGAGCGAATTAGGGATAAGGCTACGAAATGACAGACTATATCATTTCGGTTAAGGCTGGACTTATTGTGTGAGACTAAAAATGCTTCAGGAAGATGGTGAGATGCCCCCACCTCCCAGGAAGAGAGCCTCAATCGTTGAATAGATTTGTGTGAATGTATATATATATATATATATATATATATATATATATATATATATATATAGCATTAGATATAAATGGCTTTTTTTAATGTAGAACATCATCTTCATACATACAGCCACATTGCACGAGGATTTGAAGAGGAAAAAGGGAAGCTGGCTAAGAGATTTGGCAGTCTGTTGGACAACCTCTGCATCACCTAGCTAGTCTCCTCACCTCTTTAATAGGGGTCGACTAGATATGATTTACATGAATGCCCTTATGATTTACATGTTTGCCCTCTTCAATGAAACTAAATTAAGATTCCCCTAACTAGAGTCCTAACACGGTGGCGTGATCTACTGAGCGAACTAGGGGATAAGGCTCGCCTGGGAAATGATAGACTATATCATTTCGGTTAAGGCCTGGACCTATTGTGTAAGACTAAAATATGCTTCTGGGAAGATGGTGAGATGCCCCCCACCTCCCCGGGGAAGAGAGCCTCAATCGTTGAATAGACTTGTGTATATATATATATATATATATATATATATATATATATATATATATATATAGCATTAGATATAAATGTCTCTCTTTTTTTTTTAATGTAGAACATCAACTTCATAAATACAGCCACATTGCACGAGGATTTGACGAGGAAAAATGGAAGCTGGCTAAGAGATTTGGCAGTCTGTTGGACAACCTCCGCATCACCTAGCCAGTCTCCTCACATCTTTAATAGGGGTCAACTAGATATGATTTACATGAATGCCCTTATGATTTACATGTCTGCCCTCTTCAATGAAACGAAATTAAGATTCCCCTAACTAGAGTTCTAACACGGTAGCGTGATCTACTAAGCGAACTAGGGTATAAGGCTCATCTGGGAAATGATAGACTATATCATTTCGGTTAAGGCCTGGACCTATTGTGTGAGACTGAAAAATGATTCTGGGAAGATGGTGAGATGCCCCCCACCTCCCCGGGGAAGAGAGCCTCAATGGTTAAATAGACTTGTATATATATAGCATTAGATATAAATATATTTTTTAAAACGTAGAACATCAGGGAAGCTGACTAAGAGATTTGGCAGTCTGTTGGACAACCTCGGCATCACCTGAGGTTGACTTTTTGCAAGTGGAATAAGTGCACAGCAATAGAAGATAACAGTATGTCCGATTAGCAAAATATAGACTTTGGCGAAAGTGTTTGATCCATCAAAAAGTCCATCCAAAAAGAAATTTTTAAGTCTGTCAGACAACCCCAGAATCACCCCAGCCGACGATGGGCACCACCAACTGAGAACGATCCCCTACAGTGAGAGACCTCAAAAGATCCCCACCGTTAATCACGCTCTGATTCTGAGATCTTATATCATCAACCAGATTTTGATGCCTATCTAATTAGAGATCTAAGAGACAGTTGTACGATCCTATAGAACAGATCCTGTTCAAGTAAGGTCGTGACATATTGGCTGTTTCAGGCTCTAATATGGTTTATAAATGTCTTCAGAAATTGCGATGTGGGACTTAGCTTCGTCGTTGTCGGTACCCACATTCGTGATTGGTGAGTGGTGCTGCGGACTGTATCAAAAAATGGTGCAATGGATCCTATATTCTCAGCCCATCGACGCCTTAACAGAGAGTGGTAGCACATTAATCCGGTACCACTCCCTTTGTTCCTCGCTCATGGATTTATTTCTACCACAAGAGAGAGAGAGAGAGAGACAGAGAGTGATTGATGGGGTTGAAGGGATTCTTATTCAAACTACTGTCATTCTAATGAAGTTGTAGTCCCATCATGATCGTGAGAAACAAATGACATTGACAATAACGTCTATAATTCATTAGTCTATTTTGTTGTCTTGATATCGTTCACCAAGAAGTTAACAAGGTTTTAGTCCCAATGGTCTAAGCTCGTCTAAGGGCATCGTGGGAGGTCACATGAGAGTGATCTAAGTGGGGGTAGACCCGATTGACATGATCTTAATGTGTTGCTTGTTCAACAAAGGTGGATCATATGTCTTTTCGAGGCACACCTTAGTCCTATTGAGATGTGATTGCACAAGCGATTAGCGTCGGAAAGATGTTCCGACCTGATCATTCCAATGATTAAATTATTATAGAGGTGAAAAAATAGTCCTCATGCCCCTTTTGAGCTTTTATACCTAAGCCTTCGATGGAGTGAAGTTGGTGGTGGGTTGAACCCCATATATCACCTCGAGGTTCATTAATATTAATGGCTAGTTTGCGCAACTCTCTATGAGTTACCTAGTAAAGGACGACAGGAGGGTATCGTTTGTCATGGTTGATGTCTGTTTGGGATAAGCAGGGAATGACATCCTATGTCAAACATCTAGAAAGAGATGTAAGAAAAATTGGGATTGCTCGCATGGAAAACGTTGTGAATTTGGAACCATGATGGCAGTTGCAACTTGTATGAGACATTGCCTACTCTGCTGATGATTGGAAAAGGCCTTTCATACTTGCGTATCAATCCTTTATGCACTTTGTGTCTAAAGAACTGAAGTGATGCTGGTTGGAGCTTCACCAACACCATGTCACCAACTTTAAATTCTTGATATATTTCTTCGAAATAAATATATAGTACCGTAATTTTAGTAACTATAACCCAGCATTTCCATGGTACTCTTACTTTCCTATTTAGATTTGAATTATAATTTTGGAATCAAATAATACATGGATAAGCATAAAAGATATATTCCTTGTATTGATGATCCTATAGTAAACTATTTGTAATTCATAATAATATAAGATAGATACTCGAGACCTCACCAGCGATAGTCATAATGGGTTCATCTACATAATTACGAAGAATGCATCTTAAGCCTACAAAATAATGAGGTATCAATATTAATAGTAATCTAGTTATATTAAGGGGTATACCAATGTCACTAAGTATGTGTTAATAATCAGAAGGAAAGATATAACCCCCACTTATGATTTAAAACCTAATTCTCAGGACTATCATTTATAGAGGATGATAATTTATAATAAAAATCAATCAAAATATAAGCAAAAATAGTACTAATTGATTTTTTGATATTATAGAAAGATGGATAATTCCTTTCGGTTCCATAGATGATGAATAGTGGTGATATTTAGAGGTAAGGTTACTAGTCTTTTCTTTTTTCTTTTTTCTTTTTATTCCACCCAAGAAGAGTATGATATAGTTGACATTTTATCAAAACACCTCTCTAAATATCTAATAAGTATACTGAAAGAACAAATGATGAATAGTTTCCTGTTGAATAAGATATAGGAAGCACTTTGATTTACAATAATCCTTCGACGAGTGAGTTTATCAAGTACAGAAAGTCTATCCTTGAAGACCAACCATAAAGTAGAAAAATGACCTTTGAACTATATCATTCGATGCGACTCTAAGGGAAGCAAAGACTTGTGTAATATGATCGCTAAGAGTGAAAAGCCCTGAGATAAGTTTTTCATATAATATGATCGCTAGAATCATTAGATAAACATTTGATATTATTCTTCAATTTATCCTATACACCATACATAGAGGGAGTTTGGGAGTGTAGGCAACCGAGTATCTATTGTCGTCATCACGTTTAATATAAGAAACACGATCCTACGAGTAAGATCTAAAATTCAAATGAGATACTATTGCTGTGAGATGAAGAACCCATTTGGAATGAATGCCAAGAGTCTAGCCATAATAATATAGAGGTCTCATCTCCAATAATGTGCTGAATAAGTAATTAATTCAACAAGAAATACTTTTGAGGCTTCAAGAAGCAATGGATAGGGAATATAATGTCCATATTGAGTGTTTCTATAAATAATGCCTAGAAATCTATTTAAACTATAAGAAATCTTTCTTGGAAGCAATGGCCGATCTCATGAGATAAGCATGACTAAGTGAATGAATGTTATGAATTGCCATGACCCCCTTGATCTTTAGAATAACAAATAGTTTCCCAAGACACCGTATGGAAACAATTTCAATCTCGTCCACACGAAAAAAAAAAAAAAGAGCCAAAAGTTGTCGAAGCCAAGTCACTATTTTCTAGGGAAGTAGAAAGGAAAGACACCAATACATGATCCTACGAAGTAAAATAGTGTTGATTAAGTTCAAGTCGTGTCCCGCACAAGAGAGACCCTTGGAAGTCCATATCTTTATATTTATGACAAATAAAGTTGATACGAGGTAGGTGATAACAAGAGAAACTCTTAGAAATTTGACTTGAAGACTCCCAATTGGCATTTGAAGGGTTTCAGAAACAGATCGTTGCAACTCATTAGAGCAACTTGCAAAAAAATTGTTAGATTTGTGTGGACTTGCATGGAGCCATGAATGATGGGCAAACTTAGCCAAAATAGTAGAAGAAAAATTTTAGATCAACATCAGAGAATATAAACAAGTCAGTAGCAAAAGCCAAACCAATGAGAAACAACAAATTTTATGAAGAGTTAGAAGAGCTTCTTATGTGGCATTGTTTAACATATGAAAGAAATGTTGTATGCCGATAATGAAAAGGAAAGGTGTCATGGGATGGCGGCCTTGCCGAAATCTACATGTTCCTTGAATGAAACCCATATTCGAATCAATTAACATTGATTGTAAAGGTTGAATTTGAAATGCAAGTCTTGATCCATCTAATGAATCAGTCTGCAAACTATATTAACCAAGAGATGGAGGAGAAAATCCCAATAGACTGAGTCATAAGCCTTATAAAAAATCAATCTTCAAAGTTTATACCAAGTGCCCCTTTGGTAAAATAGTAGTTATATATAATCTCATAACAAAGGACAATATTCATATAAATGAGTCTATTTAACATGAAGATTTGCATCAATGATTTCACGAAGAACCCATTGCAATCTATTTGCTATGATCTTCGAAATGAAGTAATAAACCACTTTGCAAATTGAAACGGGTCTCCGCAAAAGTCTGTGGAATTTGCCCTTTAGGGACTAAAGGAAGAGAAGTGACATTGACCTCACCTAGTTGTTTTGTCACTTGTGAAAAAAAAGCTTTAAATAGCATAGCAACAACAAGATCCTCCTTAGTAATATGTCTAAGTGTTAGAAATAGAAAGTGCAATGAAAATCATATATGATTTTTTATTTCCATGTCTATTTACACATGCGTTCAAGAAGGAAGATTTTTCTCAACTGATTAACGAGATCTTTTTGTTCAATTAGAGAAATATAAACAGTTAACATGCCTTCACAAGATCGAGCTCCTGTTTAGGATGTCGATCTTGGATCGATGCATGAAAAAAAGTTGTAAGTAATAAGTTTCGTGAGGGAGTCAGCAAGTTGATCAGTCGTATATACATGAGAAACACGGAGCTGCTGGTGGACAACTTAATCTCGCACGAAATGAAAGTCGATAACAACATGCTTCATGCAGGAGTGGAATACTGGATTAGCATAGAGGTAAGTAGCATTGATGTTATCATAATAAATGGTAGGTGTATGAGCAAAGATAATGTGAAGCTCTTTAAGCAGATTCATGATCCAATTAAGTTTGGTAATGAGTGGTGATGGCATGATATTTAGCTTTTGTAAATCGCAATTGTATTTTGCTTCTTAGAACTCCACTAATTGGATTAGCACCAAGAAAAATAAGATACCATGATGTGGAAGTTCTTCCATCAACATTTTCTGCCCAGTCAATATCAGCAAAAGCATGAAGATGAAGGGGAAAATGCTTGCGAAGAAAGATACCATGATCGATGGTCCCCTTGGATAACGTAGAATGTGTTTTACAACAACCCAATGCATAGTAGATGGCTGATGCATGAATTATGATAATTTATTAACTGCGAATGAGACATCTAGATGGGTAAAATATTGTAAAGAGTCAACTACTTGTCGGTACTGAGTAGGGTCTATAGCAGGACTACCATCATATAACTTAAGTGACTCGCTAGTGGATAGGGGAGTGGTAACGACTTTCGCATCCTGCATGTTCATTTTAAATAATAAATCTTGTATGTACTTTCTTAGTGAGAGAAAGAATCCAAAAGACATAAATGTAGCTTCCACACCGAGAAAATAGCTTAGGTCGTCAAGATCTTTGAGAGAGAATCAATCAACCAATTGCTTGATAAATATTTGAACCTCTATATTTTATCACATGTGACAATAATGTCATCCACATAGACTAAAATGTAGATAGTGCCTCCATGTTGTTAGCGTAGAAATAGCGAGACATCAGACATAGAGATGATAAAGCCAATAGAGAACAAGAATAGGCCAAATTCAGTATACCAGGCTCGTAGAGTCTGACAGAGTCTATAAATAGCTTTCTAGAGTTTACTGATATATCTTAGATAATGAGGATGTATAAAGCCAGGAGGTTACTCTATAAAGATGTCTTCAATGAGAGTCCCCTGTAAAAATGTATTATTAACATCTAATATCATAAGCATCAGCCTTTGGAGACTACCAAACTTATGATAAGTTGGATTGTGGTAGATTTGACAACATGACTAAATGTCTTTGTGAAGTCAACACCGTGTCGTTGATGAAATCCCTTAGCCACATGATGCACTTTATAGTGAGCAATTGAACCATCGGGGTTTCGCTTAATTCGAAAAACTCATTTGCACCCGATGATGTTTTATGTGGGGTGAGAATAAACAAGAGTCTATGTAGAGTTATGAATGAGAGTATCATACTCCTCGCACATTACTTTACGCCAATGTGGAGACTTTTGGGCCTGAGTAAATGATGTTGGTTCAGTAGAGTTGAACGAATGTTTAGAGCTATCATGTAAGTCAAGAACATATCGTGGTTTAAAGACTGATCACTCTTGGAACGAGTTTGCATGGGATGCCTGAGGGCTGTAATAGTATTCGGTGGGAAAGACTGAGGGTCATCACAATTTAAGTCAGGTTGAAGGACGTCGAAAATTCCTTATCGAGGTGAAGGCAAAGGTTGTGGTGTCAGAGGCAATGGTGCAGGAACAGGAGGAACACATGGAGAAGAGGGGGGAAGAAGCTGCGGAACAGAGATAACAAGAGAGTGTGGATCTATAGGATATGTGTTTGAGGGTTCGGTTGATGTGTATAAAGGTGTGTTGCAGTGATCCAAGGTTACAATAGGTGTCTTGTGATCATAAAAGGGAAAGATAGACTTTACAAAATTGACATATCATGAAACAAAGACTTCAGTAGTATGAGGGTCATAGCACCGGAAGGTATTATGTTCAGGAGAGTACCGAATGAAAATATAAGGTAGAGATCTAAATTACATTTTATGTGAGACATAGGGACATAAACATGGATAACACAAACAATCAAATACTTTTAATGTTCATAGATTATGATATTTATAAAATAGCTTTTCAAATAGCGATTGATATTGTAGGACAGGAGTAGGTATATGATTAATAAGATAGGCTATAGTTTGAAAAGCTAATAACCAAAAGGTTGATAGCATGGAAGTTTAATAGAGCAATGTTAGACCAATTTCAATGATATGTCTATGTTTACGTTTAACAGAGCCAACCAGTTGAAGAGTATATGAAGGTGAGTTGAGACATTGAATATCGCAAGCGAACAGACATGATGCGAGGGCTTGATATTCACCCCCATCATCAGAATAGTCTATTTTAATTGTAGTCTGAAAGTAGTTCTTGATTAAGTTTCTAAAGTTGGAGAAGACTGTAGGGACTTCAGACTTATGACAGAGAAGATATAACCATGTGTACTTAGTAAAATAGTCTACAATGATAATATAGAACCTAAACTTGTCAAAGGAAACGATTGAGGCAGGGCCCAAAACATAGGTATAAATAACTTCAAATGGTTTAGAGCATGACATAAAAGATTTGTCAAATGGTAGTTGATGACTCTTATTGCTAAGACAAGCATCACAGTGAGTAATAACATTACTTGATTTAAAAGCGGGAAGAGAATAACGAGAAAAGTAATTTTTATTACGTAGAAGGCGAGGGATGATCGAGACGTCAATGCCACACATCGACCAGAGCAACAATTGAAAAGTTAGCAGTAGGCTAAGTGAGATATAAGGTCGATGACCATTTATATATGTTATCTTTATTTTGGCCTCAAACCAAGGATACCCCCATGCTCAAATCCTTAACAAGAAAATAATCAGGAAAGAATTCAATGGAAGTATGATTTTGTTTATAGAATTAAGAGATGGAAATAAGGTGTTTAATATGGGGTGCACACAAAATATCATCGAGTATGAAAGAAGTGGTATGTGATTTAAGCATTGTAGAACCAGTGTGAGTGATAGGAATGCATTTACCATCTTCGATGACGATGTCTTCATTTCCTCCATAATTGTTGTGGATCGATAGGCTTTAGAGATCAAAAGTGATATGATGAGAAGCACTAGAGTCCACGATCCAATTTAATTGACTATCAACAAGTAGTCATAACATTTACTTTAGGCCAACTTGATGGAGCATAAAGTCAAGGTCGAGATCGGTAGACTTTTGTAGAGTGACCGACTTTGTCACACAACTGACAAATGACTTGTTGCTGGGGCACATGAGTAGGACAACATGGCTGGAAGGGATCACTTTAATGATGATTGAAGTAAGGAGGATGTGGAGGAGGGAAGGACTTAACAGCGCCCATAGAGTTTGGGATAAATTTGGCCACACCTTTTTGAGTGTTCATGCTATATTTGTTATTTTTCCTTTTAGATTTTTGGTTCAACTAAGCTATGATGCGAGGTCATGGGAGCCTGTCATCATGCTTTAGGTATGCCTTATAGTCGATCAAATTGTCATAAAGTTCTTCGAATGAGATTAGGGAGTCGCGAGCTCGAAGTGTTGCTATCAATTCCTTGAACTTTACACTTAGTCCATTGAGTATCTAGATGAGAACTTCCTCATCACTAAGAGAATAACCTATCAAAGCCAGGTCATCAATAATGATTTTTATATATTGTAGATATTCAGCAATAGTACTTTCCTCTTGCTTTGAGTTCATGAGACTCGAGAGGAGCTCGAGCATGCTATTACACGAGCGATTCACTAAGGTAGTTTGTAATTTATTCCAAGCTTCGATAATAGTAGCATAGGAGGACATGAGTGGAGCGATGGAGCCAGCGATCAGAGGCTTGAACTGTTTGGAGAATAAGGTGATTATGGCATAACCAAAATTTGTGGGTTGAATTTGGTACTGGGTTAGGTTCCCCTGGAATGTGGAATATTGCTAGTAGACAACTGAGAGAGCCGTCAATATAACCTAATAAATCATAGCTAAATAAGATATTAGAAAATTAAACATGCTAGCATACGTAGTTGCCACCTTTGGATAACTTAAAGGGGATGAGGGAGGCAACATTAATCAAAATAAGTCCTGTATGTGAAGAAGCATTAGGATTCCCTATAGGAAAAAGCGTTGGAGCATCGGAGATAGACAAGAAAGACATTTAGGAGGAAAGATAATATTAAGTCGAGTTGGCGAACCACCCGGATTACGGCTAAGGTAAAATCAATAGTAAGAAAAAGCACATATTAGTAGGTGGAGTGAGGAAAAATGTTGAGAGGCATTACTGCAGTGAGTGTCTAAGAAGCGAGTTGTCACAATGGCAAGTGAAGGCGAATGAGTCATTAGAGAGAAAAGATGCCTCCGTTGATGCCTTTGGAAGTTGCAATAATTCAGAAGTGGAAAGTCGCAAAGAGTACTTGGAATGAAGGTGTCCAGGAGGAGATGTTGCCACCGGGTGTAGAAAAGACTATCGAGAGTACGAATCATCGCGCTTGAATGGTACCCTTCTATTGCAAACCGATAGATGGTGATGACCCCTATTGTTATGTGGGAGATTAGGAGGGTGAGGAGAACATAAGCTTACTTAGAAGCGCCAGAGGAGACAGATGGAGAAAGAGCTTTCTGCACCAAGAAGAATGTCAATGTGTAGGCTCTTGTGATCATCGATGAGAGTTCTATCCCAATCAAAGCGAAGCATAGAGGTACCAATGTTCTTAATGATGTTACTTCAATGCAACGATGAGAAGGAAGCGCCCACGCAGATGTCGATGATGCACATGAGTAGAGGCGCATCTGCAGGAGTGCCACGCAGAGGTGCGCAGAGGAAGAAGGAAGGAGGGTGTCCGCTATTGTCGATTATCGCAACGCACCACAAGACTTCCTTAATGTCCAGCCAACGTGCACATATGGCACTCTTCGTTTGTTGTGGAAGAGAACATTTGTAGGTCACCAAGAAAGAAGAAGAGGCTTCAAGCGTGAAAGAGGTAGTGATGATGCATGATCCGGGAGGAAGACTATTGTAGATCTATGTTGGTGCAGAGAGAGATGGACTGAGTGGGAAGCTTGGTAACCCCAACCAAAGGTCAATCTTTGCGATCAAACACGACAAGTCCTTCCAAGAAGTTCAGTCCAATTAAATTGACTCCATCGTTCTTTACCACAGAAAGGCAGTATACTATCCCCGAGCGATCTCTTGGCTGAGAGAGAGTACCAAGGGTCACGGACATCGACGGAGACAACCAGGAGGGGAAGGGGGATCGAGAAAGCAGTGCCCCTTTACTTCCTTGATCTCATCACCAGCAGATGTTAGAAGCCATTGTCACAGACTTAGCTGAATTTGCCTAAGCCGTGCAACACTCTCGTGGCACTCTCGAAGACTTAGTTGAAATTACCTAAGTCGTGGAGCAACCTTGCCCACTATTCCGGACTTAGCTAGGATTGCCTAAGTCATGAAACACCCAACGCGTTATCTGTCTGCAAAGGGTCAGCCCTCTTACAACCTCTTAAGGTCCTGTAGGACCTGCAAAGAAGAAGTTGATTAGCTTAGAAGCAGCGCCACGTCCGCTCGCAATGAAAGCTATACAAGCAATTTATCGAACACCTTGAGTGCAACAAAGAAAAAGGAGAAAGAGAGCGAAATAGGACTTTGGAGGGTTGTAGGAATGGTCGCAAGTCCACAAACGATAGTTTCCAAGGTATCGGACGCAAGACAAGTTCAATTGCTGATGAACGCCTACGCCCGACATATACTCGAAACCCCATCCAGCCCGGTGCCACCCGAGGGGTTCCAAGGTGCTGAAATGGCTGACATCTCACACCGAGAAGGTTGTCAGAAGCACGAAAGAGACCCAAAATGTTTGGCTCGGTCTGAGAAATCATTCTGCAGCCTTCTACACTACTTTCGCTCACATTTCTTAGGTAAAAACACATAACTCAAGGTTAAACAAGCTGCCAAACATATGTACAAGCAAGGAAAAGTGACAAACGGTTCAAGGAGCAAAGGCATTGCGGTTGAGCGACGACCGTTCGTGACATTCTCCCCCACTTAAATTATCGACACCCTCGTCGATGTTTGTTGGTAGGCTTTGACGCGAGCTTCTTCATGTCACAGGGCGTCTTCTGGCTCTCAACTGGCTTCTGTTTGAGGAAGCTTTTGCCACTTCACCAAGTACTCTATTTGTTGCGCTCCATTGGGTAGCTTTATCTTACGATCCACTCGAATAGTTTCAACTCGCTTCTCGTAAGAGGCTCTGGTGGGGGGTAGTCAAGTTGGAACATTTCGAGAATCATCTCGCGGATCTGAGTGGTAGGCTTTCCACAACACCTAGAATTAATACCTTCTATTGTTGGGCGTGTGGTCCTTCTTGAAATTGTGGTTTGACGAGTTGTATTAGGATGGATGATTCGAAAAAGAGGAGACGAGCCTTACTGTCGTGGGCTAATACTTCATATGGTTGGCTTTTATACCTAAGCTGTCGATGGAGTGAAACCGATGGGGGCTTGGACCCTATATATCATCTCGAGGTTCATTAATGTCAACGGCATATCACGAACTTCGCTAGCTTTGTCTAAGTCGTGTGACACCCTTGTGTATCTATTTGCAGAGGTCAGCCTCCCCCGAAACCTCCTATGGTCCCTTAGGACCTACAAAAGAGAAAATGGGTTAGAGAAAATGTTTCACATTGGATCCACAAGCAACTATTTCAGCAAATACTTTATAGCCAATGCAAATTACAAACATAGACTTCACAAACTCTAAATTACAAACTTTGTGACGAAGAGTTTATGCAACAAGATAGGAATAATTTTTTTGATTTTTTTGGATGAAGGATAACTAAATTGCAATAGGTAGGAAACCAAAACCTATTGCAATTGACGGGGAGATCAAAGATGATCTGTGGTAGTGGAGATAATGGTGGAATTCGACGACGATCTTTAGGCAATTGTGGGAATTGCTTTGGGTGGCTGTGGAAGGATAATAAATGGCTGTGGAAGGATAATAAGATGCTAAGAACGCTGCTTTGATACCAAGTGTTAGAACCCTTATGGATTCTAAGCTTGGGGTGATCTCTATAAGGGATCAGCCTCCTTCGAACTCCATAGGGGTTCCTCTTTGGTTTTCCTACACTATGGCTGAAACATAATTGATCTATTGATGACGAAAAGTAGATGATTACAAGGTTATTTACAGGCCTTCTAAACCCTAACTCCTAATATGAGTCTCACTCCAAGACTCCTACTCCTAACAACTTCTAATGCAACTCTAAATAGCAACCTCCACACTAATCCTAATCCTATTCTAACTTAACCCCTCCTCAATCGACCCTTCTTTAATTAGGATAAGGGGTGGTTAATTAGGGTAACATGTATCTTATTATTCTCTCAAAATATATTTCTTCAAACTAATCCTAACCTAGCCAGCCTCCTCACCACTTTAATAGGGGTCAACTAGATATGATTTACATGAATGCCCTTATAAATTACATGTTTGCCCTCTTCAATGAAACTAAATTAAAATTCCCCTAAGTAGAGTCCTAACACGGTGGCATGATCTACTGAGCGAACTAGGAGATAAGGCTCGCTTGGGAAATGATAGACTATATCATTTCGGTTAAGGCATGGACCTATTGTGTGAGGCTAAAAAATGCATCTGAGAAGATAGTGAGATGCCCCCCACCTCCCCCGGGGGAAGATAGCCTCAATCGTTGAATAGACTCCACGGAGATATATATATCATTAGATATAAATGTCTCTTTTTTTTTAATGTAGGACAGCAACTTCATACAAGCACATTGCACGAGGATTTGAAGAGGAAAAACGAAAGCTGAGTAAGAGATTTGGCAATCTGTTTGACAACCTAGGCATCACCTAGCCAGTCTCCTCACCTCTTTATTAGGGGTCGACTATATATGATTTACATGAATGCCCTTATGATTTATATGTTTGCCCTCTTCAATGAAACTAAATTAAGATTCTCCTAACTATAGTCCTAACACGGTGGCGTGATCTACTGAGCGAACTAGGGGATAAGGCTCGCCTGGGAAATGACATACTATATCATTTCGGTTAAGGCCTGGACTTGTTGTGTGAGACTAAAAAATGCTTCTGGGAAGATGGTGAGATGCCCCCCACCCCCCCGAGGAAGAGAGCCTCCATCGTTGAATAGACTTATGTGTATATATATATATAGCATTAGATATAAATGTTTTTTTTTATATGTAGAACATCAACTTCATACATACAACCACATTGCACGAGGATTTGAAGAGGAAAAAGGGAAGCTGGCTAAGAGATTTGGCAGTCTGTTGGACGACCTCCGCATCACCTAGCCAGTCTCCTCACCTCTTTAATAGGGGTCAACTAGATATGATTTACATGAATGCCCTTACGATTTACATGTTTGCCCTCTTCAATGAAACTAAATTAAGATTCCCCTAACTAGAGTTCTAACACGGTGGCGTGATCTACTAAGCGAACTAGGGGATAAGGCTCATCTGAGAAATGATAGACTATATCATTTCGGTTAAGGCCTGGACCTGTTGTGTGAGACTAAAGAATGATTCTGGGAAGATGGTGAGATGCCCCCCACCTCCCCGGGGAAGAGAGCCTCAATCGTTAAATAGACTTGTATATATATAGCATTAGATATAAACATTTTTTTTTAAACGTAGAACATCAACTTCATACATAAAGCCACATTGCACGAGGATTTGAAGAGGAAAAAGGGAAGCTGGCTAAGAGATTTGGCAGTCTGTTGGACAACCTCCGCATCACCTAGCCAGTCTCCTCACCTCTTTAATAGGGGTCGATTAGATATAATTTACATGAATGCCCTTATGATTTACATGTTTGCCCTCTTCAATGAAACTAAATAAAGATTCCCCTAACTAGAGTCCTAACACGGTGGCGTGATCTACTGAGCGAACTAGAGGATAAGGCTCGCCTGGGTAATGATAGACTATATCATATCGGTTAAGGCCTGGACCTATTGTGTAAGACTAAAAAATGCTTCTGCGAAGATGGTGAGATGCCCCCCACCTCCCTGGGGAAGAGAGCCTCAATCGTTGAATAGACATATATATATATATATAACATTAGATATAAATGTCTCTCTTTTTTTTTTAATGTAGACCATCAACTTCATACATACAGCCACATTGCACGAGGATTTGAAGAGGAAAAATGGAAGCTGGCCAAGAGATTTAGCAGTCTGTTGGACAACCTCCGCATCACCTAACCAGTCTCCTCACCTCTTTAATAGGGGTCAACTAGATATGATTTACATGAATGCCCTTATGATTTACATGTTTGCCTTCTTTAATGAAACTAAATTAAGATTCCCCTAACTAGAGTTCTAACACGGTGGCGTGATCTACTAAGCGAACTAGGGGATAAGGCTCATCTGAGAAATGATAGACTATATCATTTCGGTTAAGGCCTGGACCTGTTGTGTGAGACTAAAGAATGATTCTGGGAAGATGGTGAGATGCCCCCCACCTCCCCGGGGAAGAGAGCCTCAATGGTTAAATAGACTTGTATATATATAGCATTAGATATAAACATTTTTTTTTAAACGTAGAACATCAACTTCATACATAAAGCCACATTGCAGGAGGATTTGAAGAGGAAAAAGGGAAGCTGGCTAAGAGATTTGGCAGTCTGTTGGACAACCACCGCATCACCTAGCCAGTCTCCTCACCTCTTTAATAGGGGTCGACTAGATATAATTTACATGAATGCCCTTATGATTTACATGTTTGCCCTCTTCAACGAAACTAAATTAGGATTCCCCTAACTAGAGTCCTAACACGGTGGCGTGATCTACTGAGCGAACTAGGGGATAAGGCTCGCCTGGGTAATGATAGACTATATCATATCGGTTAAGGCCTGGACCTATTGTGTAAGACTAAAAATGCTTCTGGGAAGATGGTGAGATGCCACCCACCTCCCGGGAAGAGAGCCTCAATCGTTGAATAGACTTATATATATATATATATATATATATATATATATATATATATATATATATATATATATATAGCATTAGATATAAATGTCTCTCTTTTTTTTTTAATGTAGAACATCAACTTCATACATACACCACATTGCACGAGGATTTGAAGAGGAAAAATGGAAGGCTAAGAGATTTGGATCTGTTGGACAACCTCCGCATCACGAGCCTCCTCACCTCTTTAATAGGGGTCAACTAGATATGATTTACATGAATGCCCTTATGATTTACATGTTTGCCCTCTTCAATGAAACAAAATTAAGATTCCCCTAACTAGAGTTCTAATATGGTGGCGTGATGTACTAAGCGAACTAGGGGATAAGGCTCATCTGGGAAATGATAGACTATATCATTTCGGTTAAGGACTGGACCTGTTGTGTGAGACTAAAAAATGATTCTGGGAAGATGGTGAGATGCCCCCACCTCCCCGGGGAAGAGAGCCTCAATCGTTAAATAGACTTGTATATATATAGCATTAGATATAAATATTTTTTAAAACGTAGAACATCAACTTAATACATACACATTGCGAGGATTTGAAGAGGAAAAGGGAAGCTGACTAAGAGATTTGGCAGTCTGTTGGACAACCTCGGCATCACCTGAGGTTGACTTTTTGCAAGTGGAATAAGTGAACAGCAATATAAGATAACAGTATGCCCGATTAGTAAAATATGGACTTTGGCGAAAGGGTTTGATCCATCTAAAAGTCCAACCAAAAAGAAATTTTTAAGTTTGTCAGACAACCCAGAATCACCCCAGCCAACGATGGGCACCACCAGCTGAGAACGATCCCCTACAATGAGAGACCTCGAAAGATCCTCGCCGTTAATCACGCTCGATTCTGAGATCCTATATCATCAACCAGATTTCGATGCCTATCTAATTAGAGATCAAAGAGACGATTGTACGATCCTATAGAACAGATCATGTTCAAGTAAGGTCGTGACATACCGGCTGTTTCAGGCTCTAATATGGTTTATAAATGTCTTCAGAAATTGCGATGTGGGGCTTAGCTTCGTCGTTGTCGGTACCCACATTTGTGATTGGTGAGTGGTGTTGCATGTATCAAAAAATGGTGCAATGGATCCTATATTCTCACCCATCGGCTTAATGAGAGTGGTAGCACATTAATCCGGTACCACTCCTTTGTTCCTCGCTCATGGATTTATTTCTACCACAAGAGAGAGAGAGAGAGAAGAGAGTGATTGATGGGGTTGAAGGGATTCTTATTCAAACTACTGTCATTCTAATGAAGTTGTAGTCCCATCATGATCATGAGAAACAAATGACATTGACAATAACGTCTATAATTCATTAGTCTATTTTGTTGTCTTGATGTCGTTCACCAAGAAGTTAACAAGGTTTTAGTCCCAATGGTCTAAGCTCGTGTAAGGGCATCATGGGAGGTCACGTGAGAGTGATCTAAGTGGGGGTAGACCCGATTGACATGATCTTGATGTGTTGCTTGTTCAACAAAGGTGGATCATATGTCTTTTCGAGGCACACCTTAGTCCTATTGAGATGTGATTGCACAAGCGATTACCATCGGAAAGATGTTCCTGACCTGATCACTCCGATGATTAAATTATTATAGAGGTCAAAAATAGTCCTCATGCCCCTTTTGAGCTTTTATACCTAAGCCTTTGATGTCGTGAAGTTGGTGGTGGGTTGAACCCCATATATCACCTCGAGGTTCGTTAATATTAATGGCTAGTTTGCACAACTCTCTTTGAGTTACCTAGTAAAGGACGACTAGAGGGTATTGTTTGTCATGGTTGATGTCTGTTTGGGATAAGCAGGGAATGACATCCTATGTCAAACATCTAGAAAGAGATGCAAGAAAAATTGGGACACACCACCTAGAATTAATACCTTCTATTGTTGGGCGTGTGGTCCTTCTTGAAATTGTGGTTTGACGAGTTGTATTTGGATGGATGATTCGAAAAAGAGGAGATGAGCCTTACTGTCGTGGGCTAATACTTCATATGGTTGGCTTTTATACCATCGATGGAGTGAAACCGATGGGGCTTGGACCCTATATATCATCTCGAGGTTCATTAATGTCAACGGCATATCATGAACTTCGCTAGTTTTGTCTAAGTCGTGTGGCACCCTTGTGTATCTATTCTGAGGTCACCTCCCCCGAAACCTCCTATGGTCCCTTAGGACCTACAAAAGAGAAAATAGGTTAGAGAAAATGTTTCACATTGGATCCACAAGCAACTATTTCAGCAAATACTTTATATCCAATGCAAATTACAAACATGGACTTCACAAACTCTAAATTACAAACTTTGCGACAAAGAGTTTATGCAACAAGATAGGAATAATTTTTTTGATTTTTTTGGATGAAGGATAACTAAATTGCAATAGGTAGGAAACCAAAACCCATTGCAATTCATGGGGAGATCAAGATGATCTGTGGTAGTGGAGATAATGGTGGAATTCGACGACGATCTTTAGGCAATTGTGGGAATTGCTTTGGGTGACTGTGGAAGGATAATAGATGGTGGAAGGATAGTAAGATGCTAAGAACGCTGCTTTGATACCAAGTGTTAGAACCCTTATGGATTCTAAGCTTGGGGTGATCTCTATAAGGGATCGCCTCCTTGAACTCCATAGGGGTTCCTCTTTGGTTTTCCTACAGTATGGGTGAAACATAATTGATCTATTGATGACGAAAAGTAGATGATTACAAGGTTATTTACAGGCCTTCTAAACCCTAACTCCTAATATGAGTCCCACTCCAAGACTCCTACTCCTAACAACTTCTAATGCAACTCTAAATAGCAACCTCCACACTAATCCTAATCCTATCCTAACTTAACCCCTCCTCAATCAACCCTTCTTTAATTAGGATAAGGGGTGGTTAATTAGGGTAACATGTATCTTATTATTCTCTCAAAATATATTTCTTCAAACTAATCCTAACCTAGCCAGCCTCCTCACCTCTTTAATAGGAGTCAACTAGATATGATTTACATGAATGCCCTTATAATTTACATGTTTGCCCTCTTCAATTAAACTAAATTAAAATTCCCCTAAGTAGAGTCCTAACACGGTGGCGTGATCTACTGAGCGAACTAGGCGATAAGGCTCGCTTGGGAAATGATAGACTATATCATTTCGGTTAAGGCATGGACCTATTTTGTGAGGCTAGAAAATGCTTCTGAGAAGATAGTGAGATGCCCCCCACCTCCCCCGGGGGAAGATAGCCTCAATCGTTGAATAGACACCACCGAGATATATATATCATTAGATATAAATGTCTCTTTTTTTTTAATGTAGGACAACAACTTCATACAACCACATTGCACGAGGATTTGAAGAGGAAAAAGGAAAGCTGAGTAAGAGATTTGACAATCTGTTTGACAACCTAGGCATCACCTAGCCAGTCTCCTCACCTCTTTATTAGGGGTCGACTAGATATGATTTACATGAATGCCCTTATGATTTACATGTTTGCCCTCTTCAATGAAACTAAATTAAGATTCCCCTAACCAGAGTCCTAACACGGTGGCGTGATCTACTGAGCGAACTAGGGGATCAGGCTCGCTTGGGAAATGACATACTATATCATTTCGGTTAAGGCTTGGACTTGTTGTGTGAGACTAAAAAATGCTTCTGGGAAGATGGTGAGATGCCCCCCACCTCCCCGAGGAAGAGAGCCTCAATCGTTGAATAGACTTGTGTGTGTGTGTATATATATATATATATATATATAGCATTAGATATAAATGTTTTTTTTTTTTATGTAGAACATCAACTTCATACATACAGCCACATTGCACGAGGATTTGAAGAGGAAAAAGGGAAGCTGGGTAAGAGATTTGGCAGTCTGTTGGACAACCTCCGCATCACCTAGCCAGTCTCCTCACCTCTTTAATAGAGGTCGACTAGATATGATTTACATGAATGCCCTTATGATTTACATGTTTGCCCTCTTCAATGAAACTAAATTAAGATTTCCCTAACTAGAGTCCTAACATGGTGGCGTGATCTACTGAGTGAACTAGGGGATACGGCTCGCCTGGGAAATGATAGACTATATCATTTCGGTTAAGGCCTGGACCTATTGCGTAAGACTAAAAAATGCTTCTGGGAAGATGGTGAGATGCCCCCCACCTCCCCGGGGAAGAGAGCCTCAATCGTTGAATAGACTTGTATATATATATATATATATATATATATATATATATATATATATATATATATATATATATATATATATATATATATATATATATATAGCATTAGATATAAATGTCTCTCTCTTTTTAATGTAGAACATCAACTTCATACATACCACATTGCACGAGGATTTGAAGAGGAAAAATGGAAGTCGGCCAAGAGATTTGGCATTGGACAACCTCCGCATCACCTAGCATCTCCTCACCTCTTTAATAGGGTCAACTAGATATGATTTACATGTTTGCCCTCTTCAATGAAACTAAATTAAGATTCCCCTAACTAGAGTTCTAACACGGTGGCGTGATCTACTAAGCAAACTATGGGATAAGGCTCATCCGGGAAATGATAGACTATATCATTTCTTAAGGCTGGACTGTGTGAGACTAATGAATGATTACGGGAAGATGGTGAGATGCCCCCACCTCCCGGGAAGAGAGCCTCAATCGTTAAATAGACTTGTATATATATAGCATTAGATATAAATATTTTTTTAAAACGTAGAACATCAACTTAATACATATAGCCACATTGCACGAGGATTTGAAGAGGAAAAGGAAGTCGACTAAGAGATTTGGCGTCATTGGACAACCTCGGCATCACCGAGGTTGACTTTTGCAAGTGGAATAAGTGAACAACAATATAAGATAACAAGATGCCCGATTAGCAAAATATGGACTTTGGCGAAAGGGTTCGATCCATCTAAAAGTCCATCCAAAAGAAATTTTGAGTCCGACGAATCACCCCGACGATGGGCACCACGAGTGAGAACGATCCCCTACAATGAGAAACCTCGAAAGATCCACACCGTTAATCACGCTTTGATTCTAAGATCCTGTATCATCAACCAGATTTCGATGCTTCTCTAATTAGAGATCTAAGAGACAGTTGTACGATCCTATAGAACAGATCCTGTTCAAGTAAGGTCGTGATATACCAACTGTTCTAATATGGTTTCTAAATGTCTTGAAATTGCGATGTGGGACTTAGCTTCGTTGTCGGTACCCACATTCGTGATTGGTGAGTGGTCTTGTATCAAAAATGGTGCAATGGATCCTATATTCTCAATCGACGCCTAACATAGAGTGGTAGCACATTCTGGTACCACTCCTTTGTTCCTCGCTCATGGATTTATTTCTACCACAAGAGAGAGAGAGAGAGAGAGTGATTGATGGGGTTGAAGGGATTCTTATTCAAACTCATCATTCTAATGAAGTTGTAGTCCCATCATGATCGTGAGAAACAAATGACATTGACAATAACGTCTATAATTCATTAGTCTATTTTATTGTCTTGATGTCGTTCACCAAGAAGTTAACAAGGTTTTAGAACCAATGGTCTAAGCTCGTCTAAGGGCATCGTGGGAGGTCACGTGAGAGTGATCTAAGTGGGGTAGACCCGATTGACATGATCTTGATGTGTTTCTTGTTCAACAAAGGTGGATCATATGTCTTTTCGAGGCACACCTTAGTCCTATTGAGATGTGATTGCAGCGATTAGCGTCGGAAAGATGTTCCCGACCTGATCATTCCGATGATTAAATTATTATAGAGGTCAAAAATAGTCCTCGTGCCCCTTTTGAGCTTTTATACCTAAGCCTTCGATGGAGTGAAGTTGGTGGTGGGTTGAACCTCATATATCACCTCGAGGTTCATTAATATTAATGGCTAGTTTGCAACTCTCTATGAGTTACCTAGTAAAGGACGGAGGGTATCGTTTGTCATGGTTGATGTCTGTTTGGGATAAGCAGAGAATGACATCCTATGTCAAACATCTAGAAAGAGATGCAAGAAAAATTGGGACACACCACCTAGAATTAATACCTTCTATTGTTGGGCGTGTGGTCCGTCTTGAAATTGTGGTTTGACGAGTTGTATTAGGATGGATGATTCAAAAGAGGAGACGAGCCTTCTTGTGGCTAATACTTCATATGGTTGGCTTTTATACCTGAGTTGTCGATGGAGTGAAACCGATGGGGGCTTTGACCCTATATATCATCTCGAGGTTCATTAATGTCAACGGCATATCACGAACTTCGCTAGCTTTGTCTAAGTCGTGTGACACCCTTGTGTATCTATTTGCAGGTCACCTCCCAGCTTCTATGGTCCCTTAGGACCTACAAAAGAGAAAATGAGTTAGAGAAAATGTTTCACATTGGATCCACAAGCAACTATTTCAGCAAATTCTTTATAGCCAATGCAAATTACAAACATGGACTTCACAAACTCTAAATGATCACATACAAAAGATCATGGTCCATTATAGACCGAGGTCCCCATAAATGCTAACATAATACAACTCTTATTTATAAGCCGAAAATAATTATGAAAGCTAACCAAACTAGGGCCGCAAAGTCTATTGCTAGCCCGCTACTTGTTGTACAAATCATATACAAAGATCGAAAGATACAGACATACATGAGCATTATATCAAACACTCTCTTTATATGTTTATCCATGACATTCTCCCCAACTTATTCCTTTGGCGTCCTCAAGCCGCTTTAGGATCGAGTTGACACAAAGAAGGGGCGGTGATTGGGTTTGAGGGGCCGAGAGTAAGTTAATACAAGTGATAAATCCTCGGTTTAAAAAATTTTCACTTGAAGAAACCAAAATCGAGAGTGAGTTTCGTGGAACTAGTTAAGAGTAACTAAGTTCTGAGTAATAGAAAAAGCGAATGGTGATGCTCGTGCTCTTCTTAGAACTAGTTAAGAGTAATCAAATTCAAAGTAATAGTAAAGAAAGGCAATAGTAGATATGCTCATAGACTTTTATAGTGGTTCATCCACCTTACCTACGTCCACTCGCGATCCCTCTTCACTTGAGGTCAACCAGTGTCCATTAATGATCTTCTTTCAAGGGCGAAGATCAACTACGCCTTACACACTTTTCTCCTTTTCATAGGTTTAGGAGAACAACCTTTACAACTTACCTTTTCTTAGGTTTAGGAGATCAACCTTTACAACTCTTTTTAAGCCCTTTCTTAAGCTGAAATCACTAGTATATAAGAGGGAGGGAACTCTCACAAATTCACTAGAATTTTCACAAGTTTTTTTCTTTTTCTTCTTCTTTTTTCTTGCTATCCCAAGGAAGAATACTTGGGGTATTTATAAACCCCAATTGGCTTAAAAACTTGGAGGCAAAAAATCAAAAAATTGGAGCAAAAAATTATGTCTTCACTATTTGAATTTTTTTGACGAAAGATCTACTGCTACACCTTTGTTTTTCTTCTTCTCCTTAACCCACCAAAACCCAACTATCTTGCTCCCACCACCCAAGATATCTTTATGGTATCCCTTTAGCCTTAAGACACAACCATCTTAATCTATTTTCATAACCCAAATAGCACCCAAAGCGTAGCCCAAAACAACAAGCTATCATAGCCTATCGATGCATAATTATGTAGCACTACCTTTCGGTATTTTACCACATCGATCCTTACCGAAATTGTTGTTGCACCCATGTCATCTTTAGGGCACCTCTAGCCTTAAGATACAGCCATCATAACCTATTTCCAGAATTCACTGAACTCAAACCGTAGCTAAAACATGACTAAGCGGTGGTCTTCCACCATCAAACCTTCCACTTATCCTTACCCTCCGTAAGCACCATTCATACAAAACTTGCTATCATCACAACAACCTAGCCATCCTCCAATCCTAAACTTGTATCATCAAACTTTAGGGTTAGAGGGATGGCTTAGGCTATTGATGGCAACAACTTTTGTAGGATTGGTAATGAGGGTAAGGATGGAAAACTCGGCTACTAAGACCACTTTTAGGCTATGATTAGCTGCGGTTTGAGTTGGTGCAATTCTAGAAATAGGTTATGATAGCTACATCTTAAGGCTAGAGGTGCCCTAAAGATGACGTGGTGATAGTAATAATTTTCGTAAAGATCGGATATGGGTGCGAAAACACTGAAAAGTAGGGATTCTATGTCGATAGGCAATAGGTCCTGTTTTGGGCTATGATTTTTGTATTGTTTGGATAATAAAAATAGATTACGATGATTGCATCTTAAGGCTAAAGATATATTAGGTGGCGGCAAGATAGTTGGGTTTCGTGGTTTAAGAAGAAGAAAAACACAAAGGTATAGTAGTAGATTTTTCAAAAAATTCTAGCGAAGACATAATTTTTCCTAAAAATTCTCAATGAAAATTCAAGTGAAACTTAAGGAGAATCTATTGGTAAGGGAGAGGTAATGTCATCAAAATTTCATGAAAAGAAATGAAAGAAGTTTCGACAAAATCAAAGATTGCAAGAATGTATTGCGAAATTTTTCAACGAAAGATTTTAGTAGTATAGTCAAAATTTTTACGAGTTCATAACAAGGAATCGAATAAAGCTCAATGGGAATCCCTTAGCAAGGGAAAGGTAATGCTATCAAAAATTTTATGGAAAATTATAGCATTAAAAGATTTGACAAGATTAAAGATTACGAGAAGGTGCTGTGGCAGAATTTTTTTTCATTAAAAGAGTTCAGCAGTATAGACAAAAATTTTTCTAGCAGTTCAAAATAAGGATTCGAGCAAAACTCAAAGAGAATTTGCTAGTAAGGGAAAGGTAACTGATAAAAATTCATAGAAGGAAACGATAGCTAAAGGTTTAGTAAAACTAAAGATCATGGAAAGGTACTGCAATAGATTTTTACGTCTAAAGTGTAACATTTCGGACATAAAAGATCAGCAGGCTATATTGATAATTTTTCAACGAAACCAAAGGAAAATTGTTAGAACTTTAGCGGATTTTAAGCTTTGGGTAATCTCTATAGGGAATCGGCCTCCCTCCAAGTTGCTACTCAAAGACTACAGAAAATATTCATCTATTTATAAAGAAAAGTGGATTATTACAAGACTATTTATAAGCCTTCTAAGCCCTAACTCCTAATAGAACTCCTACTCGTAACAACTCCTAATGTTTCTCTAAGAGGCAACCTCCAACCGACCCATCTAGGGGTGGTCGATTGCTTATTAATTCATAATCCAACTCTAACTTAACCCCACCTCAACCAACCCCTCTTTAACTAGGATAAGGGATGGCTAACTAGAGTTGCATGTGCCATATACTTCCCTTAAAATATCCTAACCTAGTTGGCCTCTTCATCTCTTAATAGGGGTCGGCAAGATTGGATTTACATGTATGCCCTCTTTAATGAAACTAAATTAGGACTCCCATAGCTTAGAGTCCTAACAGAAATCCAAAGATAGGAAGTGTTAAAGTGGTCGTAAAAATTTTCTAGAGATTTAGTTAGTCAAAACGCAGCAACAAGATCAATGTGGCTGAAATTCTACAGTGTAAATTTCAATATAAAGATGGAAACTTTGCGACGAAGAGTTTATGCAACAAGATAGGAATAATTTTTTTGATTTTTTTGGATGAAGGATAACTAAATTGCAATAGGTAGGAAACCAAAACCTATTGCAATTCATGGGGAGATCAAAGATGATCTGTGGTAGTGGAGATAATGGTGGAATTCGACGACGATCTTTAGGCAATTGTGGGAATTGCTTTGGGTGGCTGTGGAAGGATAAATGATGGCTGTGGAAGGATAGTAAGATGCCTAGAACGCTGCTTTGATACCAAGTGTTAGAACCCTTATGGATTCTAAGCTTGGGGTGATCTCTATAAGGGATCAGCCTCCTTCGAACTCCATATGGGTTCCTCTTTGGTCTCTATAAGGGATCAGCCTCCTTCGAACTCCATATGGGTTCCTCTTTGGTTTTCCTACACCATAGCTGAAACATAATTGATCTATTGATGACGAAAAGTAGATGATTACAAGGTTATTTACAGGCCTTCTAAACCCTAACTCCTAATATGAGTCCCACTCCAAGACTCCTACTCCTAACAACTTCTAATGCAACTCTAAATAGCAACCTCCACACTAATCCTAATCCTATTCTAACTTAACCCCTCCTCAATCAACCCTTCTTTAATTAGGATAAGGGGTGGTTAATTAGGGTAACATGTATCTTCTTATTCTATCAAAATATATTTCTTCAAACTAATCCTAACCTAGCCAGCCTCCTCACCTCTTTAATAGGGGTCAACTAGATATGATTTACATGAATGCCCTTATGATTTACATGTTTGCCCTCTTCAATGAAACTAAATTAAAATTCCCCTAAGTAGAGTCCTAACACGGTGGCGTGATCTATTGAGCAAACTAGGGGATAAGGCTCGCTTGGGAAATGATAGACTATATCATTTCGGTTAAGGCCTGGACCTATTGTGTGAGGCTAAAAAATGCTTCTAAGAAGATAGTGAGATGCACCCCACCTCCCCTAGGGGAAGATAGCCTCAATCGTTGAATAGACTCCATGGAGATATATATATCATTAGATATAAATGTCTCTTTTTTTTTAATGTAGGACAGCAACTTCATACAACCACATTGCACGAGGATTTGAAGAGGAAAAGGAAAGTGAGTAAGAGATTTGGCAACTGTTTGACAACCTCGGCATCACCTAGCCGATCTCTTCACCTCTTTATTAGGGTCGACTAGATATGATTTACATGAATGCCCTTATGATTTATATGTTTGCCCTCTTCAATGAAACTAAATTAAGATTCTCCTAACTAGAGTCCTAACACGGTGGCGTGATCTCGAGA
The DNA here is from genome assembly GCA_021527575.1 of Ensete glaucum. Classification (NCBI taxonomy): domain Eukaryota; kingdom Viridiplantae; phylum Streptophyta; class Magnoliopsida; order Zingiberales; family Musaceae; genus Ensete; species Ensete glaucum. The sequence continues at coordinate 15,594,130 of CM038558.1, forward strand.
ACTAGGGATAAGGCTACTTTGAAATGACTATATCATTTCGGTTAAGGCTTGGACTTGTTGTGTGAGACTAAAAAATGCTTCTAAGAAGATGGTGAGATGCCCCCCACCTCCCCGAGGAAGAGAGCCTCAATCGTTAAATAGACTAGTGTATATATATATATATATATAGCATTAGATATAAATGTTTTTTTTTTTATGTAGAACATCAACTTCATATATACCACATTGCATGAGGATTTGAAGAGGAAAAAGGAAGTTGGCTAAGAGATTTGACATTGGACAACCTCGCATCACCCAGCCGCCTCCTCACCTCTTTAATTGGGGTCGACTAGATATGATTTACATGAATGCCCTTATGATTTACATGTTTGCCCTCTTCAATGAAACTAAATTAAGATTCCCTAACTAGAGTCCTAACACGGTGGCGTGATCGATCGAGCGAACTAGGGATAAGGCTACTGGGAAATGATAGACTATATCATTTCGGTTAAAGCTGGACCTATTGTGTAAGACTAAAAATGCTTCGGGAAGATGGTGAGATGCCCCCACCTCCCGGGAAGAGAGCCTCAATCGTTGAATAGACTTGTATATATATAGCATTAGATATAAATGTCTCTCTTTTTTTTAATGTAGAACATCAACTTCATACATACACCACATTGCACGAGGATTTGAAGAGGAAAAATGGAAGTCGGTCAAGAGATTTGGCGGTCTTGGACAACCTCCGCATCACCTAGCCAGTCTCCTCACCTCTTTAATAGGGGTCAACTAGATATGATTTACATGAATGCCCTTATGATTTACATGTTTGCCCTCTTCAATGAAACTAAATTAAGATTCCCCTAACTAGAGTTCTAACACTGTGGCGTCATCTACTAAGCAAACTAGGGGATAAGGCTCATCTGGGAAATGATAGACTATATCATTTCGGTTAAGGCCTGGACCTGTTGTGTGAGACTAATGAATAATTCTGGGAATATGGTGAGATGCCCCCCACCTCCTCGGGAAAGAGAGCCTCAATCGTTAAATAGACTTGTATATATATAGCATTAGATATAAACATTTTTTTTAAAACGTAGAACATCAACTTAATACATACAGCCACATTGCACGAGGATTTGAAGAGGAAAAAGGGAAGCTGACTAAGAGATTTGGCAGTCTGTTGGACAACCTCGGCATCACCTGAGGTTGACTTTTTGCAAGTGGAATAAGTGAACAGCAATATAAGATAACAGTATGCCCGATTTGCAAAATATGGACTTTGGCGAAAGGGTTCGATCCATCTAAAAGTCCATCCAAAAAGAAATTCTTGAGTCTATCAGACAACCCTAGAATCACCCTAGCCGACGATGGGCACCACCAACTAAGAACGATCCCCTACAGTGAGAGACCTCGAAAGATACCCACCGTTAATCACGCTTTGATTTTGAGATCTTGTATCATCAACCTGATTTTAATGCCTGTCTAATTAGAGATCTAAGAGACAGCTGTACGATGCTATAGAACAGATCATGTTCATGTAAGGTCATGACATACCGACTGTTTCAGGCTCTAATTTGGTTTATAAATGTCTTCAGAAATTGCGATGTGGGACTTAGCTTTGTCGTTGTCAGTACCCACATTCGTGATTGGTGAGTGGTGTCATGGATGTATCAAAAATGGTGCAATGGATCCTATATTCTCACCATCGACGCCTTAAGAGAGTGGTAGCACGGAATCCGGTACCACTCCCTTTGTTCCTCGCTCATGGATTTATTTCTACCACAAGAGAGAGAGAGAGAGAGAGAGTGATCGATGGGGTTGAAGGATTCTTATTCAAACTCATTCATTCTAATGAAGTTGTAGTCCCATCATGATCGTGAGAAACAAATGACATTGACAATAACGTCTATAATTCATTAGTCTATTTTGTTGTCTTGATGTGGTTCACCAAGAAGTTAACAAGGTTTTAGTCCCATTGGTCTAAGCTCGTCTAAGGGCATCGTGGGAGGTCACGTGAGAGTGATCTAAGTGGGGGTAGACCCGATTGACATGATCTTGATGTGTTTCTTGTTCAACAAAGGTGGATCATATGTCTTTTCGAGGCACACCTTAGTCCTATTGAGATGTGATTGCACAAGCGATTACCGTCGGAAAGATGTTCCCGACCTGATCATTCCGATGATTAAATTAGTATAGAGGTCAAAAATAGTCCTCATGCCCCTTTTGAGCTTTTATACCTAAGCCTTCGATGGTGAAGTTGGTGGTGGGTTGAACCCCATATATCACCTCGAGGTTCATTAATATTAATGGCTAGTTTGCGCAACTCTCTATGAGTTACCTAGTAAAGGACGACAGGAGGGTATCGTTTGTCATGGTTGATGTCTGTTTGGGATAAGCAGGGAATGACATCCTATGTCAAACATCTAGAAAGAGATGCAAGAAAAATTGGGACACACCACCTAGAATTAATACCTTCTATTGTTGGGCGTGTGGTCCTTCTTGAAATTGTGTTTGAGTTGTATTAGGATGGATGATTCAAAAGAGGAGACCACCTTGTGCTAATACTTCATATGGTTGGCTTTTATACCGAAATGATGGAGTGAAACCGATGGGGCTTGGACCCTATATATCATCTCGAGGTTCATTAATGTCAACGGCATATCACGAACTTCGCTAGCTTTGTCTAAGTCGTGTGGCACCCTTGTGTATCTATTTACAGGTCACCTCCCCCGAAACCTCCTATGGTCCCTTAGGACCTACAAAAGAGAAAATGGGTTAGAGAAAATATTTCACATTGGATCCACAAGCAACTATTTCAACAAATACTTTATAGCCAATGCAAATTACAAACATGGACTTCACAAACTCTAAATTACAAACTTTGCGACGAAGAGTTTATGCAACAAGATAGGAATAATTTTTTTGATTTTTTTGGATGAAGGATAACTAAATTGCAATAGGTTGGAAACCAAAACCTATTGCAATTCATGGGGAGATCAAAGATGATCCGTGGTAGTGGAGATAATGGTGGAATTCGACGACGATCTTTAGGCAATTATGGGAATTGCTTTGGGTGACTGTGGAAGGATAATAGATGGCTGTGGAAGGATAGTAAGATGCTAAGAACGATGCTTTGATACCAAGTGTTAGAACCCTTATGGATTCTAAGCTTGGGGTGATCTCTATAAGGGATCACCTCCTTGAACTCCATAGGGGTTCCTCTTTGGTTTTCCTACACTATGGCTGAAACATAATTGATCTATTGATGACGAAAAGTAGATGATTACAAGGTTATTTACAGGCCTTCTAAACCCTAACTCCTAATATGAGTCCCACTCCAAGACTCCTACTCCTAACAACTTCTAATGCAACTCTAAATAGCAACCTCCACACTAATCCTAATCCTATTCTAACTTAACCCCTCCTCAATCAACCCTTCTTTAATTAGGATAAAGGGTGGTTAATTAGGGTAACATGTATCTTATTATTCTCTCAAAATATATTTCTTCAAACTAATCTAACCTAGCCAGCCTCCTCACCTCTTTAATAGGGGTCAACTAGATATGATTTACATGAATGCCCTTATGATTTACGTGTTTGCCCTCTTCAATGAAACTAAATTAAGATTCCCCTAAGTAGAGTCCTAACACGGTGGCGTGATCTACTGAGCGAACTAGGGGATAAGGCTCGCTTGGGAAATGATAGACTATATCATTTCGGTTAAGGCCTCGACCTATTGTGTGAGGCTAAAAAATGCTTCTGAGAAGATAGTGAGATGCCCCCCACCTCCCCTCGGCGACGATAGCCTCAATCGTTGAATAGACTCCATGGAGATATATATATATCATTAGATATGAATGTCTCATTTTTTTTAATGTAGGACAGCAACTTCATACAACCACATTGCACGAGGATTTAAAGAGGAAAAGGGGAAGCTGAGTAAGAGATTTGGCAATCTGTTTGACAACCTCCGCATCACCTAGCCAGTCTCCTCACCTCTTTATTAGGGGTCGACTAGATATGATTTACATGAATGCCCTTATGATTTACATGTTTGCCCTCTTCAATGAAACTAAATTAAGATTCCCCTAACCAGAGTCCTAACACGGTGGCGTGATCTCGAGAACTAGGGGATAAGACTCGCCTGGGAAATGACATACTATATCATTTCGGTTAAGGCCTAGACTTGTTGTGTGAGACTAAAAAATGCTTCTGGGAAGATGGTGAGATGCCTCCCACCTCCTCAAGGAAGAGAGCCTCAATCGTTGAATAGACTTGTGTATATATGTATATATATATAGCATTAGATATAAATGTTTTTTTTTTAATGTAGAGCATCAACTTCATACATACAGCCACCTTGCACGCGGATTTGAAGAGGAAAAAGGGAAGCTGGCTAAGAGATTTGGCAGTCTGTTGGACAACCTCTGCATCACCTAGCCAGTCTCCTCACCTCTTTAATAGGGATCGACTAGATATGATTTACATGAATGCCCTTATGATTTACATGTTTGCCCTCTTCAATGAAACTAAATTAAGATTCCCCTAACTAGAGTCCTAACACGGTGGCGTGATCTACTGAGCGAACTAGGGATAAGGCTACGGGAAATGATAGACTATATCATTTCGGTTAAGGCTGGACCTATTGTATAAGACTAAAAATGCTTATGGGAAGATGGTGAGATGCCCCCACCTCCCGGGAAGAGAGCCTCAATTGTTGAATAGACTTGTATATATATATAGCATTAGATATAAATATCTCTCTTTTTTAATGTAGAACATCAACTTCATACATAACCACATTGCACGAGGATTTGAAGAGGAAAAATGGAAGCTGGCTAAGAGATTTGGCAGTCTGTTGGACAACCTCCGCATCACCTAGCCAGTTTCCTCACCTCTTTAATAGGGGTTAACTAGATATGATTTACATGAATGCCCTTATGATTTGCATGTTTGCTCTCTTCAATGAAACTAAATTAAGATTCCCTAACTAGAGTTCTAACACGGTGGCGTGATATACTAAGCGAACTAGGGGATAAGGCTCATCTGGGAAATGATAGACTATATCATTTCGGTTAAGGCCTGGACCTGTTGTGTGAGACTAATGAATGATTCTGGGAAGATGGTGAGATGCCCCCCACCTCCCTGAGGAAGAGAGCCTAAATCGTTAAATAGACTTGAACATCAACTTAATACATACATGCACGAGGATTTGAAGAGGAAAAAGGGAAGCTGACTAAGAGATTTGACAGTCTGTTGGACAACCTCGGCATCACCTGATGGTTAACTTTTTGCAAGTGGAATAAGTGAACAGCAATAGAAGATAACAGCATATCCGATTAGCAAAATAGGAAAAGAAATGTAAGTCTGTCAGACAACCGCAGAATCACCCAGACGATAGGCACCACCAACTAAGAACGATCCCTCGTGAGAGACCTCGAAAGATCCCCACCGTTAATCACACTCTAATTCGAGATCTTGTATCATCAACCGATTCGATGCTGTCTAATTAGAGATCTAAGAGACAGACGATCCTATAGAATGATCCTATTCAAGTAAGGTCATGACATACCAATTTGTGTTCTAATATGGTTTATAAATGTCTTGAAATTGCGATGTGGGACTTAGCTCGTTGTCGGTACCCACATTCGTGATTGGTGAGTGGTGCTGACGTATCAAAAAATGGTGCAATGGATCCTATATTCTTAGCCCATCGACGCCTTAACAGAGAGTGGTAGCACATTAATCCAAGACCACTCCCTTTGTTCCTCGCTCATGGATTTATTTCTACCACAAGAGAGAGAGAGAGAGAGACAGAGAGTGATCGATGGGGTTGAAGGGATTCTTATTCAAACTACTGTCATTCTAATGAAGTTGTAGTCCCATCATGATCGTGAGAAACAAATGACATTGACAATAACGTCTATAATTCATTAGTCTATTTTGTTGTCTTGATGTGGTTCACCAAGAAGTTAACACGGTTTTAGTCCCATTGGTCTAAGCTCGTCTAAGGGCATCGTGGGAGGTCACGTGAGAGTGATCTAAGTGGGGGTAGACCCGATTGACATGATCTTGATGTGTTTCTTGTTCAACAAAGGTGGATCATATGTCTTTTCGAGGCACACCTTAGTCCTATTGAGATGTGATTGCACAAGCGATTACCGTCGGAAAGATGTTCCCGACCTGATCATTCCAATGATTAAATTATTATAGAGGTGAAAAATAATCCTCATGCCCCTTTTGAACGTTGGGGGCCTGACTTTTATACCTGAGCCTTCGATGGAGTGAAGTCGGTGGTGGGTTGAACCCCATATATCACCCCGTGGTTCATTAATATTAATGGCTAGTTTGCACAACTCTCTATGAGTGACCTTGTGAAGGACGATAGGAGGATATCGTTTTGTCATGATCGATGTCTATTTGGGATAAATAGTGAATGACATCATATGTCGAACATCTAGAAAAAGATGCAAGAAAAATTGGGACACACCATCTAGAATTAATACCTTCTATTGTTGGGCGTGTGTTCCTTCTCGAAATTATGGTTTGACGAATTATATTAGGATGGATGATTCGAAAAAGAGGAGACAAGTCTTACTATCGTGGGCTAATACTTCATACGGTTTGGCTCATGCAACCCTTAGAGAGATCGAGACAAGAATGAACTGATAGATCGTACTCCTATCGATGGCTACAATTATCTATCAAGTGTTCATGTAGTCTAATGTGACATAATTTACCTACTCGAGTCCCTCCATCCATCATTTTGCCCATCACCCAATAAGTTATAAGAAGATGGGATAATGGACTTTAATTGCCTCACAGTGAAATGAGAAATCTACGTTCCTTACACTCGGCCATAGATTGTATATGTTCGTGTAGTACTTATAACCTTACGCTTGGATGAATTTTCGAAAAAACGTTTTTTTTTTTTTTGAGGCTGCTGCTTTTCATATTTTCAGATATTTTTATTTATCATAATTCTTGAGATATGTTTCTAAAATGATGCTACTGTACTATGGATCGATATAATTCTTACATGTAAAATTTATACTAATATTTATAATATATTTGAATAGATTTATAATATTTTTAAATATTTTTACTCAAATACTATAAATTTATTGAAAAATATTATAAGTGGAATAGATGAGTACAAAAAATAATGTAAATAAGCTCATACATAAAAATAAAATTTTAAATAAATTTTAATAGTTTAGAAATAAGAATAAACAACTTCTATATGAATTTTAGTATTTTTCAATATATTTATAATATTTTTACCACATCTATCAAAACATTATAAGCTCATTCAAAAACACGACTACTAAGAAATCAAATACATGATCTCAATGTTATCTTTATCAGGATACTCAGCTAATATATCAGCTCTACTTAACTAACACTCCAAGGTCATTCGATCGATGCATCATGTGGGGCTTGACTCTACGAGGCTAACAACGTTGCATCGATAAAGAGATTGATATAGTTGTATGAGTTTAGCTATTGATGTGGTAAATATTGACCTGGTTGCTACGTCGTCGTACCCTTGTCCAGCTCCAGATCTCCAACGTGACTGACTCTACACAGTAAAACTGACCTGACATAGGTATGGTGGAGCCAGCAGCTGTATGGCCGACTTGGCAAGGATAAGGTCGACACGCCACAACTGTAGTAGGCAAAACGTGCACCTCACTGCAAGGACCACGGACGGTGTAAGCTATAGAGGCATTGAAGATCTTAGGTACGAATGACCTGTAGTACCCACTATAAAAGCTCCTGAATCTCTACAGAGCAGGGGGATCGTGAATCGACAACTAAACTAACTTAATCATCGGACGGGTCATGTCGGGAATCTCACTTGACCCGACCTTCTTGCAGGAATCCTCAGTCGACCTGAGCTGGGACATCTCTTCCTAACCCGAGCTCTGACGTGCCAACTACCGACCTGCCGAGCCGGACCCAAGGGCTCCCTCCATCTAATCGTGCTCCACCTCCTCTCCATCCGAGGTGATTGCGGGCGAGCTAGCGCAGCAATGTGCTGCCAATCGCCAGACAGAGACCATGCCTACGTGCATGAATATTTTCCACTAACATTTTGGCATTAGAAGGAGGGCCTATGTCGCAAGAACACTCGCTTGGTAACTCGAATACAGAGCACCGCATGGAGCCTAACCACCCTCAACAAGCGGAAGAGGTCACCACAGCGGGGCTGACTCCAAACTATTTCTGGAGGATGATGATCGACCCGGGGTTCCCACCACCAGTGTCCAACCCCGCACCATTTGTCATCATGGCTAAGGCCTTTCTCGGCCTCACCAACCAAGTTCAGGCACTGGCTAGCATTGTGCAGACCATCGTACCATACTTGTCCCAGCTCATTTAGTCGGTAACCCCATAATTAGCTCCTCTAGCGATATTCCCCCAGATAAAGTCACCCATGGCCCCGAATCGAGAAATTCCACTCGAAATGGAAGTGCTACAACGCCGAGCTACGGAAGCTCATGCGGGCTCCTCGACTGCTGCACTTGCTCGATCGCAAAGCCGCTCTTGCGATCCGGTCCAAACCAGTCCCGACTTCGACACCCTTTCATATGATTCCACTGATTTGTTAAGGGAATAAGTCCGTCAAGTCCATCAACGACTGGACGAGGTCTAGAAGGAGGTCCTTAAATTAAAGGGGGAGGTTGGAGAGAGCTCGAAAGGTGGCTCCTCGTTCACCCTCGAGATACAAGATAAACCTCTACCGGCCAACTTCAGACTCCCTGCCCTCGAACTCTATGACGGCAGAACACGTCGCAATATTTTGTGCTCAAATGGCTCCTCGTTCACCCAACAGAACACGTCGCAATATTTTGTGCTCAAATGGCTCTGTATGACACGTCTGATGCATTGATGTGTCGAGCTTTCCCAACCACTCTAAGAGGACCGGCCAAGATGTGGTATTGTCATCTAAAACCCGTCTCTATATCTTCATTTGATTTATTGGTAAAAGAGTTTAAACTAAACTTTTTGGTGAGTGCATGCCCAAAATCGACCATCACCTCCCTTCTGGGGTTGGCCTAAGGAAACAACGAGTCCCTTTCCCAGTTTGTGGGACGATTCGCCTTACAGGTTCGAGGAGTCCTCGACGTCCATCCTTCCCTAGCTATCCAGACATTCTTAATGGGACTTAAGCCATCAAGGTTTTCTTGGTCATTGATCGAACGACCGCCCATAACGGTATCCGAAATGCTACAGCAGGCGCACCAATACATAGTCGTCGAGATATTGGTGGCAGGCAAACGAGATGAGTCAAAGTGCCCCCGAGCAGAATAGCCCTGAGGACACCCCTCGGGACCACCAAAGAGGAGGGATGATAGGTTGGACATGTTGCCATCAAGACCTCCCGCCATACCCCTTAATTCAACTCAAACAGATATCTTCTTTCAGATTCGGGAGAAGGGGCTCTTGAAGGCTCCCAATCCAATGAAGACATACTTCGAAAGATGCGACAAAAGAAGGTATTGTCGTTTTCACAAGGAACATGGCCACGACACGGAGGAGTGCCATGACTTGCAAAATCAAATTGAAGACCTCATCTGACACGGGCACTTGCGTCGCTATGTGCATGACCAATCTTCACTCCCCGACAATTGGCCCCCCCGAGACCCGTCACTCCGACCAAAAGGGGTGGTGGAGAAACAAATTGACATCATCATCGGGTGGCCGGCCTCAGGCGGCAATAGCTCCTCGACACGCAGGGCTTATGCGCGCACTAAGGTCAGAAAGAGGCCTGTGCATGAAGAAGACCTTGACATCACCTTCAGGTCGGGGAAGGAAGAGTACCCCTACCATGACAATGCTCTGGTGATTTCAATTCGAATGGCAAATGCCCGCATCAAAAGGGTTATGATCAACACGGGAAGTTCAGCCGACATCCTGTATTTTGATGTCTTTCAGAAACTGAGATTGACTGACAAATACCTCGTCTCCCTGACATCTGCTTTGACAGGGTTCACCGGAGACTTTGTCTCTCCCATGGGGGCGGCCACGATTCCCATCATGTTTGGAGAAGAACCAAGGTCAAAAACTCTCATGGTGTCATTCATGGTGGTGAAGCTTCTATCAGCGTACAACGCCATCATCGGACGACCAACCCTCAACCGGCTCAAGGCGGTCGTCTCAACTTATCACAGGCTCATGAAGTTCCCGACTCGGGCAGGGGCTGGCGAAGTCAGGAGTGACCCAAGAGAATCCAGACAATGTTATCTGATGGCAACAAAGATGACTAAAAGGCCGAAAGTCCAAACGGCCGCTGCGGCCCCTCGCAGCCCTGAGGATAATGCTCGAGATCCCAACCCAACGAAGCAAGTTTTGGAGGTGCTACTTGATCCAAGTCGCCCAGACAAGTTGGTGAAGATTGGCTCGGGACTCTTGGAAGACCAGTGAGTATAACTAGTTGAGTTCCTAGGGAAGAATGAGGATGTCTTCGCGTGGTCCCCAAAAGACATGCCGGGGGTTGACCCAGATGTCGCTCAACACCATTTGAACATCACACCCGGCACCCGACCCGTCAAGCAGCGCCCACGAAATTTTGCTCCCAAGCGACAGAAGGCCGTAGAAGATGAGGTCGCTCACTTGTTAGATGCGGAGCTCATCGAGGAAGTGAAGTACCCGACCTGGTTATCCAACATTGTACTTGTCAAAAAAGCTAATGAAAATTGGTGAATGTGTGTTGATTATACCGATCTCAATCGGGCTTGCCCCAAGAACTATTACCCTCTTCCCTGTATTGATCAACTAGTGGATGCCACGTCGAGACATAAGTTGCTCTCCTTTATGGATGCCCTATTGGGATACAACCAAATCCGAATGGCTCCGAAAGATAGAGAGACTACGACCTTCATTACTCATAACGACACCTACTACTACAAAGTGATGTCGTTTGGGCTAAAGAACGCCGGAGTAAAATATCAACGGCTAGTGAATCGTATGTTTAAAGACCACTTCGGGAGGAATATGGAGATTTATATGGATGACATAATAATCAAAAGTCAAAAGACCGAGGCCTACCTCTCGGATCTAGCAGAGACATTCCACACGCTAAGGAAACATAGAATGCAGCTCAACCCGGCCAAATATACCTTCAGCATCACGTCTGAAAAATTCCTCGGTTTTATCATGGATCAACAAGGAATAAATACAAACCACGACAAGATAAAAGTGATATAGGAAATGCAGTCCCCGAGGTCAGTAAAGGAAGTCCAACGACTCACGGGCAGGTTAGCAGCGTTGAGTCGCTTCATCTCCCGTGCTAAAGATAAAAGCTCGACCTTCTTCCAAGCACTAAGGTTGGCAAAGGATTTCAAGTGGACCCTAGAGTGTGAGGAAGCATTCCGCCAGCTAAAGAGCCACATCGAACACCTACCTCAGTTGGCATCAGTAAAAGATGGAGAGCCTCTTGGCTTGTATCTTACAGCATCCAACTTGGCGGTCAGCTCGACAGAGCTGGACAAAAGCCAGTCTACTACACCAGCCACGTCTTGGCGGGTCCCGAACTCCGCTACCCCCCCCCATCGAAAGATTGGCCTTGGCATTAATCTTAGTATCAAGGAAGCTAAGGCCATACTTTCAGACACATCCTATCAAGGTGATAACTGACCAATCGTTAATGTCAGATTCTTTTAAAATTTGATGTTGTAGGTCAGATGCTCAAATGGTCGGTAGAGCTGAGGGAATTTGACATCAAGTACGTGGCAAGAACGATGATTAAAAGCCAAGTGATAGCGGACTTCCTTTCAAAACTCGCACCTTCGGAGATCCCGACGAGCTCGGACCCTCTATGGACACTGCACATCAACGGTTCTGCCAACTCTGAGAGAGGAGGTGTCAGCTTGGTGCTCAGAGATCCCTTTGGGCACATCTACGAGCATGCTTTCCGGTTGGAATTCAAAGCTACGAACAATGAAGCGGAATATGAAGCACTGTTGTTCGGTTTAAAAGTCGTTGTCGAACTTGGCATGAAAAATATAAAAATATTTACTAACTCTCAGCTCGTCGTAGGTCAGGTCAATGGATATTTCGAAAGTCGAGAAGAGGCGATGGTCAAGTACCTGGCCAAGGTGTGCCGGATGACAGATTAATTTCAAAGATGCATCATCACCAAAGTGCCCCAATCCGAGAATTCGCGACGCCTTGGCCAGGCTTACATCCTCATGCGCAACCAGCGCGCAGTCGTGGGGAATAGCAAGGATCCCCTGACCTTCCATCAATCCAGGCGTGATATCTATCACCGAAGAAGAAGGAAGCTAAATTAGCAAAATCATCTGTTTCAAGGAAATGGGTGCCCTCCCCGAGGACAAAGCAGCTGCCCGACGGATCAGGAGGGCGGGATCATGGTACTGCATCGTTAATAGTCGGCTCTATCGGTGAGGTTTTAGCCAGCCCCTTCTTCGGTGTTTACACCCAATTGAAGTGTGCACCGGTATAGCTAAGACCCACGAGGGCATATGTGGAGGCTATATTGGCGCCTGAACCCTATCGCACAAGATTCTCAGGCAAGGCTACTATTGACCCACCATGCATAAAGATGCTCAGACTTATGTATAAAACTACGAGCAATGCCAGAAGCATGCCCGGATCTAGCATCAACTGATGGTACCGCTCACAACCGCCGACTACGCTTGGCCTTTCGCTCAATGGGGAATGGACCTCCTCGGTCCCTTCCCCCCAGCTTCAGGACAACGGAAGTTCCTGATAGTAGGAATTGACTATTTCACGAAGTGGCTCGAGGCTGAGCCATTGGCTTCCATTACCGAAAGGCAAGTTGAAGGATTTGTGTGGAAAAATATTATAACCAGGTTAGGTCTTCCTAAAGTCATAATCACAAACAACGGGATGCAATTCAACAATGCAAAATTTAAAGAATTTTGTCAATGAAATTAAGCTCGGTTGCCCACCCACAAGCCAACGGACTTGCCGAGGTGACGAACCGGGCCATCCTCAAAGGATTGAGGAAGAGGATTTTCGAAGCCCTGACAACTTAGGTGGAGGAGCTTCCACGCATACTTTGGGTGTCTCGGACAACCCAAAAAACCCCAATAGGGGAATCCCCCTACAGCTTGGCCTTCGGAACCGAAACCGTGCTACCTCCCGAGGTGGTTTTCCCAACACTCCGAGTTCAAACGCATGACAAGGACGCATCCAGCCAACAACTGCGTGAAAATCTCGATCTGCTGGAGGAGAAATGAGCCGACGCCCATCTGCGGACATTAGCCTACAAAAAAGTCGTCGCTAGGCTCTACGACCGTCGAGTGCGACCTCGGTTCATCATGGCGGGCAATCTGGTGTTACGGAAGGCTGAGGTCAGTGACCTGACCCAATCCCGTGGAAAGTTGGCGCTGAACTGGGAAGGACTCTACTGAGTGGTGGATGTTGTCCAAGAAGGGACTTACACATTGGCAATGGCGGAAGGGCAAATGTTACCGAGAACCTGGCACATTTTAAATATTCGAAAATTTTATACATAATGTGGAAAAAGTGCTATGATTTGTATTTGATGAAAATGTGCTTAAAAAAGATGTCGAGAGCAAAATAAGGCTCTCCTCAACCCCAGTTACAAAATGTTTGTATGCACGACCTCGACAAAAGATTAAAATTACAAGTTATGGCTCGGGTGGGTCTTAGTCGTCAAAGGCCTATTGCCTCTCCATCGGCGCCGAGTCATCCTCGGGTTGGACGGTGAAGGGATCCTCCTCGACCTCCGAGTTCAGGTGCAAGGAGCGGAAGCGGGCCAGCGCGACCCAATAGCCATACTCATCTGTGACTCAGCCCATCCTCTTCAAACCTTCCTTGAAGCCAGCCGACTCCTTGTAGTCGTCGACCGCTTGTCTCGGCAATTAGGCCCGAGTGCTCTCTAGGGCCTTCATCGACTGCAACAGCTCATCATCCATCTTCCGAGCTCTGACTCGTGCCTCCTTCAGCAGCCTCTAGACCTCAGATAAGTTGCCTCAGGCTTCGTTTAGTTCTTTATTGGAAGCGTCGAGTTATTGGAGTGCCTCGTCTCACGCACGCTTCATCTTCTCGAGCTCTTTTTCTAGCTCGGAAGCACGCTCTTCGGCCGCGACGACCGCCTCCAGACCCCCTCCAGATTTTAAGGTGTCGATCTCTTGCTGGAGGCTACTGATACGATAATCCATGAAGGTTATCAACTGACCCGCATCATGGACTCGGTCGAATAACGTCATTTGAACATGTTGGTTCTGCACAAAGCAACAATTGTTAGGACAGAATCGAAGAAAAGCTCGAGACATAGAGATGAGGGTCGGAAGGTTACCAGCACCATCTCCTTAGCGGCTCAGGCCAACAGTACCTCCGATGGGAGCATATACAGCTCCCGCGCTAACTGCGGGTGAAGGAGTCCTCTTTCGAACTCCTCCGCAACCTACGGGTCATTCCAGACCTTCATCGAATTTTTCAACTTCCCCCACCTGGCCTGCATCTCCTTGTCGGGGTCTTGATGAGCCAGGTCGAACATATACAGGGCATAATACCCCGCATCATCTTTTTGGACCTTTGTTTTGAAGAGGTCTTTCATAGACCTCGGGTGGTGGTGGACTGGTGACGCATCCTCCTCGGTGGACTCCACAAGCATCTCGGGCTCTTCGACTGATGCCGCCGGTTCCTTGCCCTTGGAGTGGGACCATGACCCCCCTTCACCATGGTGAGACTTATGCCTCCTGGACAAAATTTTCACCTTCTTATGCCTACAATCTGAATTGTCGGTCTGTTCATTCGACGTATCAGCCGGCCTCTTGGAAGAAGTCTTCGGGGCTTCTCTCGCTAGGGAGATGTCGACCTCCCGAGCCGGCACCGCAGCACGAACCGAAGGGGCTTTCCCTCCGGACACCTTTGGCATTCCACACAGATCGCCGAGATCCATCCGATCTGCACCCCGACTCATAGGTTAAAAAAAAAACAACCCAGAAAGTTGAAATAGGGCAAATATAATAGTACCCCTAGAGGCCAGGCTGAGACCCGCCTCGACCAGCCAAAGCTCGGTCATTTTCTTAATGGCACAGGAAGAGGAAAAAATTCCCTTTAGTCTGTCGACCAAGATGAACTCCTCGGATAAATACGGGGGGACATTGCCGATCGGATGTGCCGACCAGTCGAGTATGAACCCTTAGTTCGAACCGCTCACAAAAAGATAGCGAGACTTCCAACCTTTGTTATTGGAAGGAGCCCCGCTAATCCTAAAACCAACACGGGCGGTGAGATAGTAGCCGCCCCGACTCTTGCAAAGGCGAAAACATGCCATAAATAAGTCCTGAGTCGGGATAATCCCAGCACCTCGGCATTTGCTTAAAAACACAACAAGGTAGCGCCACGAGTTGGGCGCTACCTGACTTGGGGAGATCCTCCACCATCTAATACATTCTTCTATGATGGGATGAAGCGAAAACCGAAGACCGGCTTCCAAAGCATCCATCGAGATGCACACCCCGGGCGCGTCCGAACTATAGGGACGCTACCCAGATTGCGAAATGTGTAGCTCGTACACAGCCGAGATGTTGTACCGCTCCCTAATGGCGGCAAGTGACCCCTCGGTCACCGTCGTGTCCAGGTCATGACCCGCTTTCATGATCTCCAAATCCCTCAGAACCCTCGCATTGACTGATGATGGAAGTCCCGAAGACACTCCCGAGGAACTCTCCTCGGGCTCACCTAGACTCGTTCCCCCCGACCCTGAGGAAGGAATAATCCTAATGCTACTTGAAGAGCTCGAGGAGGTCATTCCGACCTGTTTAGAAGATTCTGACCGAAGGGGAGGAGGTGAGATCCGAGGAAGGAGCAAAAGAAGGCAAAACGAGGAAGTAAGGTCTCAACCTGGCCGTAGCGAACTTATAGGATCCAAGGGCGTCGTTCCAGCTTCCCAAGACAAAATAAGAGACCGCCCCAAAACAACCCAGCGCATTAAATGCATAACCGCATTGAATGCACAGCCGCACTGAGAGCGTTCCAATGTAGAAAAAATAATAATAAATAAATAATAATAATAATAACGACTAAAAAATAGTAACACGATATAATAAGATAAATTTCACGAGTTCCCTCTTGGCCAAGTCACATAGATTTTTGCTCGAGTTCACCCTCTCGGCCAAATATCAAAGATTTGTGCCCGAGTTCGCTCTCTCGGCCAAATCTCAGAGATTTATGCCCGAGTTCGTCTTCTCGACCAAATCTTAAAGATTTGTGTCCGAGTTCGCCCTCTCGGACAAATCTCAGAGATTTGTGCCCGAGTTCGCTCCCTCAGCCAAATCTCAAAGATTTGTGCCCGAGTTCACCCTCTCGACCAAATCTCAGAGATTTGTGCCCGAGCTCACCCTCTCGGCCAAACCTTAAAGATTTATGCCCGAGTTCGCCTTCTCGACCAAATCTTAAAGATTTGTGCCTGAGTTCGCCCTCTTGGTCAAATCTTAGAGATTTGTGCCCGAGTTCGCCCCCTCGGCCAAATCTCAAAGATTTGTGCCCGAGTTCACCCTCTCGGCCAAATCTCAGAGATTTGTGCCCGAGCTCACCCTCTCAACCAAATCTCAAAGATTTATGCTCGAATTCACCCTCTCGGCCAAATCTCAGAGATTTGTGCCCGAGTTCGCCCCCTCGGCCAAATCTCAGAGATTTGTGCCCGAGTTCGCCCCCTTGGCCAAATCTCAAAGATTTGTGCCCGAGTTCACCCTCTCGGCCAAATTTTAGAGATTTATGCCCGAGTTCGCCTTCTCGGCCAAATCTTAAAGATTTGTGCCCGAGTTCGCCTACTCCACCAAATCTTAAAGATTTGTGCCCGAGTTCGCCCTCTTGGCTAAATCTTAGAGATTTGTGCCCGAGTTCACCCCCCTCGACCAAATCTTAGAGATTTGTGCCCGAGCCCACCCTCTCAGCTAAATCACCAAGGTTTGTGCCCGAGTTCGCCCCCTCGACCAAATCTCAAGGATTTTGTGCCTGAGTTTGCCCTCTCGGCCAAATCATGTAGATTTGTGCCCGAGTTCGCCCTCTCGGCCAAATCTCAAGGATTTGTGCCCGAGTTCACCCTCTCAGCCAAATCACAGAGATTTGTGCCCGAGCCCACCCTCTCGACTAAATCACCAAGGTTTGTGCCCGAGTTCGTCCTCTCGACCAAATCTCAAGGATTTGTGCCCGAGTTCGCCCCCTCGGCCAAATCTCAAGGATTTGTGCTCGAGTTCACCCTCTCGGCCAAATCATGTAGATTTGTGCCCGAGTTCGCCCTGTCGGCCAAATCTTAAGGATTTGTGCTCGAGTTCGCCCTCTCGACCAAGTCACGTAGATTTGTGCCCGAGTTCACCCTCTCGGCCAAATCTCAGAGATTTGTGCCCAAGCCCACCCTCTCAGCTAAATCACCAAGGTTTGTGCCTGAGTTCGCCCCCTCGGTCAAATTTCAAGGATTTGTGCCCGAGTTCGCCCTCTCGGCCAAATCACATAGATTTGTACCCGAGTTCACTCTCTTGGCCAAATCTCTAAAGTTCACGCCCGAGTTCGCCAACGCGGTCAAATCACCATGATTTGGGTCAGAGTTCATTTCCCGAGCCCCAGCTCAGTCGGATCAGCTTTCGGGTACTTAAACCCGACCAGTTCATTTCCCGAGCCCCGGCTCGGTCGGATCAGCTTCCAGGTACTTAAACCCGACCAGTTCATTTCCCGAGCCTCAGCTCAGTCGGATTAGCTTCCAGGTACTTAAACCCAACTAGTTCATTTCTCGAGCCTCGGCTTGGTCGAATCAGCTTTCGAGTACTTAAACCTGACAGTTCATTTCCCGAGCCCCGGCTCGGTCGGATCAGCTTTTGGGTACTTAAACCCGACCAGTTCATTTCCCGAGCCTTGGCTCGGTCGGATTAGCTTTCGGGTACTTAAACCCGACCAATTCATTTGCCCACTTTGGTTCGCACTTAACCGACCCATTTCATTTCCTGACTTCTTGATACTTAAACCCGACAGTTCATTTCCGAGCCCCTACGATCAACTTCCAGATACTTAAACCCAACCAATTCATTTCTCGAGCCCCGCTTGGTCGGATCGGCTTTCGGGACTAATCCGAATTTACTGCAAAACTCACGGCTCGACACAAGACCTCATCTTCAACGCTCTAATCGAACACCTCGAGAAGGTCTTCTTGGGCGGGGGGGAGGGGGATGATATGTCAAATATTGTCCTGGCCACCATGTCCCAGTGCCCTTGTTCAGCTCCAGATCTCCAGCGTGGTCAGTCCAACACAACAAAATCGACCTGACATAAGTATGGTGGAGCCAACGACTGTATGATCGACTTGACAAAGATAAGGTCGACAAGTCACAACTGCAGTAGGCAAAATGTGTACCTCACTGCAAGGACCATAAACGGTATGGAAAAGTACGATAGCATGATAAGCCATAGAGTCATTGAAAATCTTAGATACGAATGATCTGAAACACTCATTATAAAAGCTCCTGCACCTACAAATTTAGTAAAAATTTGGTACTGATTGGGTTTGACTTACCCCTTTCTCACCGCGGTTTAGATTATTCGCGTTTCCACGAAGAAGAATAAGACGGAGACGAAGTGGAGGCGCTCTTCCAGGCCTCGTCGGCCACAATGACGACGATGACGAAGAGGTGGAGACGGTGGCGAACCACAGAGATCAGGGACTGGCCCGGGCCAACGACGTCGGGGGAGGCGGAGAATGACCCGTGGCTAGGCTGGGAAGAACGGCAATCGTCTAGTGGTAACTGGGCGGGAGAGCTGCTGTCGGAGAGTAGCAGTAGTAGCAAGAGGAGGAGATGAGGAAGTGGAGAATGGCCGCGTACACCGTTCCCGTTCCCATGTTGAATGACTCCATTAGAGCCGGAAACATCTTGTTGATGGGGGAATACGGAGAGGCGTGAGGAGACGATGATCTCAACCATGGATGATACAATTCACGGACAATGATGGATCCGTGGGGTTTCTTATGCTTGGATGGTTGAGATGTCAGGGAAGGTTCAACGGACGGTTGAGATTCGAGGATTTGAATCCTTCAAGCGAGTTGGAGAGGATCCAATTCCAAACTCTCGTTATATATCATGACCAGTAAACCCTAACGCCGCCACCTCCTGCGAGCAGAGTCGGCGCCAGCGGACTCACCTTCGAGGATGGCGTACGCTATGAAGCCCACCAAGCCGGGGCTGGAAGAGCCTCAGGAGCAGCTGCACCGCATCCGGATCACCCTCTCCTCCAAGAACGTCAAGAACCTCGAGAAGGGTAACGCCCCTTCTTTGCAATCCCGCTTCGATCCCTGCAGGTTTAGTGCTCGATTCGGTTGAATTATCTTCTTTTCTGTGGGTATGGCAGTGTGCGCGGATCTGGTGAGGGGTGCCAAGGACAAGAAGCTCACGGTAAAGGGTCCGGTGAGGATGCCCACCAAGGTGCTCCATATCACCACCAGGAAGTCGCCCTGCGGTGAAGGTAATGCCCCTTCTGTAGTTATCCTTTCTTCGTCTTCCTTTTCCAAGGATTATAACTTGAAATGGTAATTTGTACTCCTACAGAAGCATCTCAGTGGGGTTCTGTACTTCTTTTTGTTCATTATTTATGGATTTTAATATTCAATTTTCACATTGCTTTTATTTAACCAATATGTTAATGTTTAATAGACATTAAACCTTGTTTATTATCAGATTGTTTATCAGTTGTGTTCTCTAATCATCACTTCTCCAGGCGAATTGTTGCTTCTTTATCTTTCACAAGTCTGATTTTGCAACATGGTCAATGATTGTTGATAAATCTAGGTTGAATATTGAAATCATAATTTATAGCATTGCGATATTGGCTGTCAAGAAGCTGCATACGGATCATGATTGGCTCGTTTCTTTCTTCGGGTGGTATGCTTTTGGTTCTTGGTGTGCTGGAACATAATTTATAGCGAGCAAAAGATGGTAGTGTTAGTACATTTTGTAATCGGCAAGTAGCCGAACAATGAACTTCATGGTTTGTTGAATGAATGAGCAAATGATGACATGAAGTTACAATCCTCACATATGCTATTGAGTCAATAGAATTGAACTTTCTAATTGATGTGCACCGTAAAATCTTGTGAAGTTACTAAAAAGGTTTCAAATTCTGAAAATCAATGACTTAGTAGATTTTTGTTGGGACAATTTAAAGGAATGCAATCATCAACCCTCGAGTGTATGAACAGCATTGCTCTTCAATAGTGCCTTAATAGTTTTTTTTTTTTTTTGTGAATTTATCTTTTCAAAGAAGAAAGTTGTAGATATGCATTTATCTAAAGGGGTGTTATCACATATAGGGGAATTACTGTTGGCTTTCTGTGCCATTATAGATGTGCCTATTATTCATTCGAATACCAATGCAATATCTCTTTAGTAAACTAAGAAAAGGGTACTTGGACATTATCACGAGTTTGCACTTGGTGTGCCCAGTCATCCGAGCAAGGTGAGGAATCCACATAGCTAGGTGATTTGATGATTCATGATATTGTGCATCGAGTTGATTGTTCGTCTATGGATAGACCAACCGAGGTCTCTACGTCCGTTGCCTGTTTCGTCTCATTATCTTTTTGGCATGATCCTGCCGTGCGTCTTTCTCTGCAGAACCTTTTAGTATTTGTTAAATTACAATTTCTATTCTGTCCATGGTCTAACAAGCTCCATGGAATCAAATTAGAATGAGAATTTAAAACTCCTACTTGAACATGCTTAAAAAAGGGGTGGGATTTTTTTTTAAACGTCTGTTTATATACATTGATCACATAATAGCCATCAAATTCATTATTAAATGTCTCTTCTGAAAAAAGATGCCATCAGGTCATGTCGGTGTCCATGCTACTACCTGTAAGTTACATGTTTCGTGTACCTAATTGTAAATTTCATATTGCAGGAACCAACACCTGGGATCGGTTTGAGCTCCGTGTCCACAAACGGGTAATCGATCTTGTCAGCTCCTCTGAAGTCGTCAAACAGATTACTTCGATCACCATTGAACCTGGCGTGGAGGTTGAAGTCACAATTGCAGAACCATGAACTTTGTCAGATCAATGAACTAAGGTTGGAGTGTTTTATTTTCTCTTGTTGACAAGTGATTTAGGACTATGATAAAGTTGGATTTAGTTTTTGGCCGCCAGTCAATTTTTTTGGTCTATTGAACTTGCTGTTGCTCAGGAAAAAAAAAAGAAATATTCCAATGATCTTTATTTTGATATTATGGATTAGTTCTGATCCTCCCCCAGTGACTTCGATTGATCAGTAACTATTACAAGGCTCTCCCACCTTGCCCCAAATTAATATTGTTGTTGTTACTTATTCTAATATATCTAAAACGATTCAAAGCTAATTATCCATTGTTTTGGTAGTTGGGTTCCAGATTTTTTTTTACCTTTATTTTTATTTTTATTTTGCATAACGCCGATCGAAACACTCTTTAATTATAGGTAGGCAAAGGTTCTTGAACCAAATATTTCATATATTTTACATCAAGTTCTTACCCTAATTTGATGTGCAGTTTGGCCCCGAGCCTAAAATACATATTCCCTCATGACTCTAACAAGTCATTAGTTAGCCTAACAAGAACCAATTCCACATGTTTGGAGTTAAAACTCTCAAAGATATAGCAGACATCGTCACTGATTGTATGTTTCATCCCAACTTGATCTAAACAACATAACGATGTTCGACCCACTCAAATCAAATTCTTAGAGAATGTTCATATGTTAATATAAGTTGCATCACGCACGTTAATTTGGACGAATTTTCTACAGTTCTATGCCGCTATTCTTAAACTTGTATAATGCACTATAATACAAGGTCAAAGTTATATAATTAAATAAAGTTAGCATTTCTAACATGAATTATAAAGTCTGTTATAAACTTTCTTGTTGCAACTTGTTAACAAGCTTATTTTCTCACATTTTTTATTTTTATTAATACTATGTATTTATCGTAACGATTGGATATAGGAAAATATGTAATTACGAATATTATTGCCTTAATCCAATAATGAAATATCGTAACCCTATGACATCTCATACGTCTACGTAACATCCATACATGCCATGGAATTACGCATGCCATTATGTTACTCGTCGCATCATCCTGGTTTACCATCGACACTACTTTTGCCACCCCCCATCACGCTTACCTGCTTCGTTATCCAGAACGGCCTTGGGGAGCCCGCTGTTGGCTTCTCTGGACCCGGGGTTGCGTAGTTATGCGGGTCTAATCGTCGGGTACGTGAATGCTGCTCCTCGTCCTTTGGTTGGTTGGACTGGTCGCTAAGATCAATAGGATCAATAGAATTCACGAATCATAAAGGTAAAAATCCAACCGTGCCCTCGGGGATGAGAAATGGACAAAAAAAAGCTAGAGAGAGGAAGTGGTGACTGCGAGAGGAGAGAGACTGCCCCCGTAAAAGAGCAGGCGAGAGATCTGGTCACCGCAGTCCGCTTACGTTCCCACTAACGGAGGCGATCCTTTCTCCACATGGTAATCTTACCGCCATCCGATACGCCAACGACCCTCTCCTTCCACTCTTTATTCTTTTTCTATGTGGCAGCTGAATCCCTCGACAAGGAAGAGGGAGAAGCGAAGCTGGTTGTTTGAGATTGAGATCATGGCCGTCGTTGAGAGCACGAGCGGCGTCGATCTGGCGGCGACCGGGAACCCCTTAACCGGAGGCAGCGTAGCGCCGGACCCCCGCAGCCCCAAGGGTCTGGCCTCCGCCTCCGATGCCGCCGGGCTCACTGTCCTCCGATCTCACCCGGATGCCTCCGACGCGTTTCACGCGAAGCCCCTGCGCGCACAGGATCCGACCAGGGACGGGTCTTCGTCCGTGTCGGCGGCGGCTCCGAGGCCCAACGGCGTCGCCCCCGGAGGCGAGGGGTTTAAGCGGGAGATGCGGGATTTAGTGGAGTTTCTCTCGAAGTTGAACCCGATGGCGGAGGAGTTTGTCCCCCCATCTCTCGCGGGTATGGGAAATAGCTACGGCGCCGCCGCCGGCGGTAACGGAGGATTTTATGCGAATGATTCTGAGGTGAGCGATGGAGTGGGGAACGGTGGCGCTGTCGGGATTGGTGCGAGGCGGGTAAGGTCCTTGGATGAGATTATTTTGTTACGTCTTGGTAATATTTTTGTTGGCTGATGCTTAAGATCGTTCTGATCTGATATTTTGGTGGTTTTCGTTAGAAGAAGAACGGGTATGGCCATGGGAAGCGTCGGATGAACAGCCGGACTAGCTTGGCACAGCGAGATGAAGTGATTAGGAGAACTGTGTACGTCTCAGACATCGATCATCAGGTAGTGATATTGGTCCACAATCTTTGAATTATGTGCTTTTCATTTTATAGGCGCTCTTTTAGGGTTTGGATCATATCTGAATTGGTTTAGAGATGGTCAGGTCCTGATTGTAAATGATCGTATTATGTCTTTGTCTCCTTATGATAAATCTCTTCTCCCATTATGTGTTATGGCCTTTGAACATTCAAGTTTGGCATATAACATGTGTAGTGAGGTATGAAATGCTGGAATAGTTTTTAAGAACTCCAATAACATGGAGGTGGTCAATCAGCATGTACTATATTCTTAGATTGACAAGTAGGAATGTTGTGAAGGTGTCCTGATTTGACCTATGACTTAGACAAAAGTGATACACCATAAATCATGGGGGAAAGAAGGGTGTCAGGTTGGGGCAGGTGTGCTTATGGACGTGTGCCACTTCCACTTTTCATGTATCGGGTCATAAGTTAAGTCATGGATGCAGCATTTCTCTTATGTGATGTAGCAGTTGATCAATAACTATTACATAATAGGGTGAATAAAAGCAACAAAGGAAAGGATAATGCCCAGTCTTCGATTTGATATTACAGTGCCAGATAATCTGTTGTGTGCCATGAAGATAATTTTGTTCTATATCTCCTTTTATGTGTTCGTTTATTTTTGGTTTTACTATTTTGATCTAGTTCAGCATTGCTTATGGCACTTATTTATGTAACTTATCTATTTTAGTTAAATTTCAGTTTGGTACATGATAATATACTTTGCAAGAAACCTCTGATTATAACTTGAGCTAAGATGTCAAATTCATGGTTTAGTATTGGATCTTTGTAGTGTGTATTTACAAATGTATTTATGATTAAATCAAATGTCCTTCCTTGGCATACCATCTTGACTATCACTTCACCTATGTTAAGCAGCCTCTTCCACTTCTCCTCCATGTCGTCTTCCGCCTTCTCTCCTTCTTGCCTTCTCCATCCACTCTGCCAATCCTCCTCTTTCTTTTCCTCTTCCTCTTTGTCCTCTGCTCTTTCACCTTTTCCTTCTCTTCTGCCAGTTCTCATAATCCTTTTCCTCCTTCCCTCTTCTGTGCCCCCTTCTCTTGGTAAGCGGTACTTTAAACTTCGCTATAGGCAACATGGTGGATCAGTAGTGTAATTTGTGGTGGCGCAATGGATCAAAGGAGAAGCAGCCTTGTTAAACTGGTTGTATTTTTAATTTGGTAATTCTGGAAAGTAGTGTTTGCTGTTTGGATGTAACTCCAGTAAATTCGTTGCCAAGGCTCAATGCGAGCTTTTCTTTCATCCTTCACCAAAACAATATGGTACAAATGTTTTCTGAGGACAAACAAAGAACTTTGTGATTTTTCTTTATCATCAGTAGACAGGAGTATCCTTTCATTTCATACTGTTCAAAATTGGTCATAGATATTAAAAAATAAAGGACAAGAGTTGGTGATAGACACAAATGTTAATTTGGATTTTTATCCGTGTCATTCAAGATAATACACACAAGTAAATGTGAATTTGTTGGGACTCAAAATGCTGTAGACTGGCAAGTGTTGAAAATTAATTACTATGGGACAAATGACAAACATCTTGTTTGTCTCATGAGATTGCTAAGCTACTCTTCATGCTTACAGCACTAATTTGACCTGTTTTTAGGTTTGCCAAGCATCTGATATGAGTTGATCATGCAATTTTATCTCTAGATCAGCTTGCTTTAGGATCATGAACAACAAATCAGATGGCAGCATATCGTCCCATACCCTATGCTATTAGTCCGCCCTAGAGATTAGTCTTAGTTGAATCGGCTCTTCCTGCCCCAACTCGCTGCCGCTATACTTTCTTAATGATGGTAAGGCAAGGGCATTGAAACACGACTCAGCATAATAAGGTTTGGAATACCGGCCTTGGGTATGTTTTCACTCCTTTACTTACTTGCTTGGTTCCTACTTTCGAGTCAAATTCCTCACCTTATGTTCCCTCTCCTTCACACTGGGTATCCTGACCTTATAGTTCCGCACATTTTCTTTTACATGTTTCAATGGGTTCACTTGTTGTTTCTGTTGTCAAAAAAGTAGCTGCTCCTTCTGCAGCCTATTTAATAAAACAATTCTGGATTATGTTTTGAAAGTCTCTACGCAGCTGCTGAATTATACTCGCAAAGCTTAGCAATAACATTCTACAAAGATCTCTATGATGAGATTTATCAGATCCATGTTGAACTTGTTTCGGGAAGCGTTCAACTCTCACCTAAGTTCCCAAAACCACAATGTCAGATTCAATCCAGCATTTTTTTAGGAACAAGTAGAGATGCAACAACATTAATTTATAAATCCGATGCAATGTCTGGTTTTAAATAGCCTGCAATTGTTCACTGTTGTTTTTTTAATTATCATGCTGCAGTAAAGTTTGTAAGTTTTCGGTGAGCTGAACCAGAAACTCTAATGTTAAGAAGTAACTTTTATAAGGTTAACTTAATGCTACAGTGAAGAGAAACAGTAAACGATTTAGTGCAGTACAATCACATATTTAATCTTTCTAAACTTTTATAATGTTGTCATTAACAAATGTTTCTGCTTATGTCTAGGTTACCGAAGAACAGCTTGCAACACTTTTCATCAACTGCGGCCCGGTTTGTTATCTCATCCCTTTTTATGTCTCGTCAAAGAGCTTAATGCTCTAAATGAATAATCTCCAATCCACAGGTTGTTGACTGTCGCATGTGTGGGGACCCAAAATCAGTTCTTCGGTTTGCTTTTATAGAGTTCACTGATGAGGGTAAGACTCTCTCTGCTCTTGGTCTGTGTCTTGAATTAAATGATATTTATACATCACTGATCATTTATATGGGCTCATTCAATTATAGAGGGTGCACGAGCTGCCTTAAATTTGTCAGGAACTGTTCTTGGGTTTTACCCAGTAAGAGTGCTGCCTTCAAAAACTGCAATTGCACCTGTCAACCCAACATTTTTGCCTAGGGTAAGAAGCTTGAAAGCATTAGCTTTATCTTTTTGGATACAAAATTAATATGTATATTTTGATGATTAGCATTTAGTTCCAGCCTGCAGTTGGTCTCACTAATACCTGTCTGAGTATTTCTGTGATTTCAGTCTGATGATGAACGTGAGATGTGTTCAAGGACTGTATACTGTACAAATATTGACAAGAAGGTTGTTGAAAGTATTCAATATTCAATTTAATCATTTGTATTGAATATTAATCATTTGTGTCTGAATAAGTTGCTTCTGCATTCTTCTTTCATGACATTCTTTGCCATAGGTTGCTCAAGCAGAACTTAAACTCTTCTTTGAGTCTATTTGTGGAGAGGTTAGTTGCACTTTATCATGTTATTCGACTCAAATTCGAATTTCTTTGGACTAAGATACATACTTTATATGTTGAATGTTAATTAAAACAAATTAACAGAAATAATATTTCTGTGGATTAAGTTATGTATTTAATTTGCTGATTCAAGAATGTAAAGTACAATCAAATTAACAGCACGTCTCATATGTTACAGGTTTATCGTTTAAGACTTCTTGGAGATTATCATCATTCCACAAGGATTGCTTTTGTTGAATTTGTAATGGTTAGCATCTCTGGCATGATAAATGCTGAATTATCTTATTTGTGGTTTCTTTTCCTTGAGATATTTGTTTCTGATTATCTAAAAAACAAAGAGTTATATGAGATCGATAACAAATCAAATACAGAGACACCCATATCATGAATATATGTACATGATTCTTGTGTACATGTGATCATAATGTCCAATGTACCAAAATAATGTTTCCTTCCTGATGATCTATATTTGACATAAACGTCAATGAATTCGGAAACAGCTGTGTTTCGGTATCCTATTCTCTAATGGGACAATTTTAATTAGTTCATTTATTATTATATTGGACTAATCAGTGCTACAATATCATCAATCATCTCAGAGAACTGTATATCTAATGATCTTTATAAACGTAAGGGTGTCTCTGGAATATGGGTATACAAATATAATAACGACAAAATTTGCAAGATATATGCAAGAGTTAGCTG
The DNA here is from genome assembly GCA_021527575.1 of Ensete glaucum. Taxonomy (NCBI): domain Eukaryota; kingdom Viridiplantae; phylum Streptophyta; class Magnoliopsida; order Zingiberales; family Musaceae; genus Ensete; species Ensete glaucum. The sequence goes on from CM038558.1 coordinate 15,621,461, forward strand.
AGGGTTATACCTGCGTAGCAAGAAAACAGATATTTTGTAAGCATTGGAATTCTAAAATTCAAGGCAATGCATAAAATGTCTGTTAATTGGATTTGTACATGTAGTGGATTTATAAGTTATGTTGACATCTTAGTGGATGGTGCATTTTTGCACAATTGATACATCCCATATTCAAGTCCACTTAAAAAATTGTCTTGTATGCCGTTGCTGTTTAATGTAATGAATGAAAATAAGTAATATAGACATCCATGTTTTCGCTATTTAAATATATGTTTGTTATGAAAATGTACCTGCCAAAATTCTGCAGATAATGTGTCATTATTGTGCTTAATGTACTTATAAATATCTGGTTTCGTTGCTGCTGATGTGTTCTTCCGTTTCTGCTGGTTTCATATCTGGTTTCAAATAGGTAGTTAGGTTTTTTTGGTTATTATTGTTATTACAGAAAAAAAAGAGCAAAACAATTAAATATTTTAATGCTATATTTTGCATGCTTATCTTCAACATCTATCACTCCTTTCCAATTCGGTCAATTCTAACGGATCAAGATCCTAAAACCTACAACTTATGATCCCATAACTAGCTGCGAACTTGGTATAGCAGTATGAAGGTATAATGGGATTGTAAAGTATCTGCCATACCTGATTATTTCAGTGTCTTGAAGGGAAGTAAGTCATCGGAGAACTGTTGAAATAAAAGAGAGGTTGGACCATCATATTGAACTTAAATAAGTTCTAGCATTGTCGATTTGTTCTTTCCATTGATAGCACAAAAAATAAACAATTCATATGTGCTTGGTTAACGCTACATGTATGATAAGTGGTGCCACATCTATATTTGAAGTCCTTAGAAATTTAACTATGAAAACTCATCTCCATCAGCATTTTCTGCCAGATCTTGGCTGCAAGTGATCCTTTTAAGAAAAGATCAAATGTGAAGAGTAGAAAAATATCTGTCCTATTCTTTTAGGTTTAGCATGGTTTTTGGTGAATGCTATATGTTAGGGGTTGCAATGCAGGTGGGGTGGATCAAGTTTGAGTCTAGCTGATTTCAGGTCAACAGTGGTCTGCTAAACCTGAATTCAATCCTATAAATGGGTTGGCAATGTTCATCTCTTCCACAATCAGTTTGGATTTAGGTTGACTTAGTAAAACTAATTATGGAAACATAGTATAATGTTAAAAATGTAAAATTGATGAAGCCTAGATAGAGATAAGAGAGATCGATATGATCAACACATGTGCGGTGGTGCATGAACTCTTAATAAATAGGATATGTTACTCAAATACAACAATGAAACTCAAATACAACAATGAAATTACCATATATGTATGTTTATGTGATACTGTATATAGCAAATTAATATAAAATTAGTGTTAAAGTGTGTAGTCACTTATCATGATACAAAATAACAGCTAGTTAGCATGGTAATATTGATGTTTTACTTTCATTAATCATATACAAGTGGCATCAAAGTGAAGATTTATATCTTGTTATGATACTAATTTCGGCAATTGAGCAGACAGAAGCAATATTAGTATATTTGGATGGTATATTTATTTGGATTGCTTGGTATCATCAAAAAAATAAGTAAATAATTACTCATGGTTTGTCTTACTGGTCCATACCGATGAGCCGACTAGCTATCGGTACGGTCCATACCGAGTTGTATTGAGTCGTATATAGCATACTAAGACATGGTATACGGGGGCATACCAATATATCGCCCAGACTAGTCCCATATTAGACCGTTGTGTATCACCTGTACCGAGCGATACACTCCGATATGACGAACCTTGTAAATACTGACATGTATTGACCTATATTGGTCGATACAAGGTCTTAGTAAGACTGATAAATATTTGGTGGTGCGTACTAGTCCGGGTGATATTTTATTACTTGCATAAAACAAGATAAAGTATCATGAAGTATCTCGTAAGAATCGAATGTCTTTCCTAATTATAAGAAAAATCAGGAAGCATTTAACTATTGTGTTTGTAATGTATCCAATATGGATAAGACAAGAAATTCAAAGTATCCATGTTTATGGTTGAAGTATCTAGAGGTTAGGGTTGAAATTATTATTAAGAACGTCTTGATTGAACCTTCCATCATCCATGTTAGAGAAACTAGCTAATCTACAAAACCCAAAATTCCAATTCTGTTGTTCTCTCATACATTCTACTTATATTTTCTAGCATCAAGATGGATCATACCAATCTATTTTATATTATGTAGTCCAATACTTGCTGACCCATTGGTCCAGAGAGTAAACCCAAACCCAACTCATTTTATTCACTCAATCCTTGCCCAAGTATCAAATATACTCGCACAAAACTGGCTTATATCTGGCAGGTTTGGGTCAAGGATTTCCAATTTTACTACATTACAGCTGTTTAATCTGTCATGTCTTAGTTCCAATTAAAGTTTAAGTCATTTTACCTTATCCTGGATTTTGAAGCTTATTATCTTGGTATTGGTCTACCACTTACTAAGCGTGATATTTAATACCTTTGATTGTCCAAAACATTAAGAGATTTTTTCAAATATGCATCGGCAGATAATTCAGTTTGTATGCTGTGTATTGTGTTTTGTTGAGCTTCTTGTTTTCTCTTATTTTCTATTGCTAACATCTTTGTTCTTTCTTTGACTTGATTTATTCATTCTTTTGGTCTTGTTTGCATATGATAAATCACTGCTTACAACAATTGAACTTCAACTCTGATGCCAGAATACATTTGAGTTCATTTTGTGGAACTTCTAATTTCAGGCTGAGAGTGCAACTGCAGCTTTGAACTGTAGTGGTGTGGTTTTAGGATCCTTGCCAATAAGGTATGGTGTCTTCTTTATGGTTTCCATCATTTAGGTTCTTTGAAAACAATCTTATACCCTAATCTTTAGGATAAGCCCCTCGAAGACTCCTGTTCGTCCACGAGCGCCTCGCCCGCCCATGCATTGAATCTTGGACTTCCATGTGGTGGCTGATGGTAGTATATACACACGTATACAGACATCTAAGGTTTATCTTTTGGATTATAAGTTAATCCCATGTAGTTCTTTTTTCCTTTGTATTTCATGAAAAAAATAGCATTAGGAGGCTGGTTCATAATACTTTTCTTGCACATAGAGGCTACGGGAACATTGGGGCTGACATTTATCTATGATCACACATCAAGATGTTCTGTGGTTCTGCCGAAGTAAATGATCAGCTGTGTTTAGATCTTGCTTAGCTTTCATACAAGATCATATGGGTGAAAGTGGATTTTGTGATCATGTTAGATAAATAAGGCTTCTGTTGCCCTCATCTATAAGCCTCCACATCAAGGGCTTTCACAAGTGGTCGTACCTTTAAAAGATCCAGGTCTGAAATATACCTGCTGCAAAAAGTCAGTTATACGTGTTTTCTGCGATCCGATGTGCGATTGTAGTCATCGCAGCATTACCTTGGTAGTGTGTTTTGCTTCTGGTCATTGACCCCAAAGGTATGATGAATTGTTAGTATATCAGATATATTTTTGTGACCCCAAAGATATATTTTTGTGATAAATTCCATGCTATATGGTAGCTTACGTTTTTGACGATGCCAAGTTTTTACGGTTCCATTTAGGTCAGGTGAAACTAAATTATGAGCTGCATGGATTTTTTTTCTTCGGTGTTGTTTTTTGTTGATGGAGCTGCATGGATTCAAATGGCCGTTTCACTGACGGCACATATCGTTGCAAGATAACACAAAATCGCTCGTATTTTGGGTGTCATCTTTACTCTGAAGTACAAAGTATATATAGTGATTTTCATATTTATTTTTTGAAATCCAGATGTAGTATGTATATTTTCTCGTGCTTAATCTTCACTATTTATTAAATGGTAGTTGACATTAGTATCCTGTAAAAATTCATGATGACAAATATGTTATGGTATTTAATTTGTATTACTATTTTAATTTAAAGTAACGAAAGGGATAGATATAATGCCATATGTTAGAAAGTATCTTCTATATTAGAATAGGTGATGCCATATGTTGTTTCAGTTGTCTTATGTGATCAACGAATATATGCAAGAAAAAAAGTATATATATATATATATATATATATATATATATATATATATATATATATATATATATATATATATATATATATATATATATATATATATATAATCTGCAAAAAATGTTATAGATATGTTATTATAAATAAATTCATTAATTGATTATTAGTATAATGCCATTAAAATTGTAATTAACATTAATACTCTCCAGTAACTTTAGCTCATTTGCGAGCTTCAGTTATCTTATGTGGTCAACGCCTGCAACTCCAAAAACATCAAAAGTGGATCCCATTCGACATAAGATGCAATTTTAAAGATCTTTCTACCCATATCGAATCTCATTAATGGACTGGAAAGGGAAAAGGCAAAAACTGAAAATTGTACGACGAACGAGAAGAGAAAAAAAGAAACGATTAGTAAAACAATTAGAGAATAATATACGTATTTTAGGTACTTAAAATTGTATCTTTTTAATCTCGAATTAGCTTTTGATACCTGTGATCAGTGGTAGAAAACTATGCGATGTAGATGTTATATTGAAGCTTGTGGGGCCAATAGATTGTGTCCAACGAAAGATTTGTAAAAACATCCAAAAGGGAAAGAACAAGTAAAAAAAAAATGATCCCATTTGGCGGACCGATGAACATTATCCTCCCAAAGACCTGCCAAATGCCTGCGGCAGGGAACCCAACACACATTACTCAAAGATCCGACCAGCCATACTATGCCACGTCATTTGTGCAGAGAGTTGTCAGTTCATGACAGCATCGTGGCTCGCCGCTAGTGGTCAGTTTACGATGCGCGGTGTGGCACCGGAGCAGCGACGCGAGGTACGGACTGCGGTTTCTTTTCTCCACCGTTGGATGCTGATCAGGCGTCCACGAATGCTCGCTTCTGAGACGGAGCCCCTGGTATAAAGCAGCAAAGCCGCTCTCGCGTCGCAGCCCAAGGAGAGCGATCCAACGCCGAACCAAAACCAAATCCAAAAAATATTACCAAACGAAGCAGTAAGCTCGATCGCCTTCCGTTTCTTCTCTTCACTCTATTCGTATTCTCTCTCTCGCATGGATCGATTCATGAGGAGTCCGTTGCTATTATTCTCTCTGCTCTTTTCTCCTGTTGTTGTTTTGCCCCTTAGGGTCCGCCCCCCTCCCACTCGGGATCGCTAGGGTTTTGGAATTCTTCGCCAATTAGACGGTACTTTGATTCTTTGTCAGGTTATTTTTCTATTTTTGGTCGGTTTTGATGGGATTGTTAGGATCGTACTGTGATCCTGGTGCCGCTGTGTGAAAAATGTGAACTTGGGTGGAGCGCAGATCGGTGAGGCATGGCGGAGCGCCAGCAGTTGGTGGAGCCGGAGGAGCAGGTGGACCTCGACGGAGATAACGACATCGAGGAGGAGGAGGAGGAGGAGGAGGAGGAGGAGGACATGATGGACGACGAGGACCCTGTGGAGGAGGAGGACAACGGGTACCGCAAGACCAGAGAAGAGTTTGGCGAGGAAGATGAGGAGGAGCGAAGCTACGGTGCTGATGATGACAATGATGAGGATGGCGTTGGTGATGGGAGGAGCGAGAAAGTTCCGACCTTAGAAGGGGTTAATGATGATGCGCCTGAAGCTGTGGAAGGAGGAGGGGGCCAAGAAGAAGAAGAAGAAGAAGAAGTAGAGAAGCACGTCGAGGCTGAAGATGATGAAGACAGCAGGAAGCGTGCCAAATTGCTCGCTCTTCCCCCTCACGGGTCGGAGGTCTTCATTGGTGGGCTGCCACGTGATGCCTCCGAGGAGGACCTTAGAGAGCTTGCTGAACCCTTTGGCGATATCTTTGAGGTGAGAATGGTACTTCTTGCTGGTTTTGTGATACATTCTTTTTAGATTGGATTGATGTGTAATTGCTTGTGATGGGTATCAGGTACGGGTGATGAAGGACAAGGATACAAAAGAAAGCAAGGGTTTTGCTTTCATAATGTTCACAAACAGTGCTGCAGCTCAGAAGGCCATCGAGGGGATCCATGAGAGAGAGTTCAAGGTAAAATGTGTTTTGGTTTCTTGGCGGTCATTCTCTTGCTGTATTAAATTATACGAATGAACTTTTTTATCTTGCTGTTTCAGGGAAGAAAACTAAGATGTTCCTTATCACAAGCTAAGCATAGGTTATTTATTGGAAATGTGCCCAAGAGCTTGGCAGAAGATGAACTGAGGAAGATCCTCGAGGATAGTGGTCCAGGAGTTGAACATATTGAAATGTTCAAGGTACGATTTATCATACAAAATTAAATGATCGACACTCCATTGCAGCTCCCCATTTATCTCCCTTTTCTTCTTTTTCCAATGTCTTTTGCAGGATCCACAGAACCCAGCACGTAATCGTGGTTTCTTGTTTGTTGAGTACTATAACCATGCCTGTGCTGAATATGCAAGGCAGAAAATGACAAATGCAAACTTTAAGATTGATGGAACCAATCCAACTGTCAGCTGGGCTGACCCAAAAAATTCTGCAGATTCCTCTGCTGCTGCTCAGGTGCAGTGTCTTTTAATCTACAATCACCTTATAAACATTTGTTATGAACTTGCTCAGTACATTAGAGATGTTCTTGCTTATAGTGATGTTAAGGTGGCTAAATTTGCATGTTTCCTATTAGCAAATTGGTGAAATTTGCACCAGGAGCATACAGTAATACAATTTACCATTTTTATTCATGATTTTGTTAACCACTGTTCTAATTTCATTGGATGTGATTAGTGTTGCTTGCGATGTTTTTCTATTTCTCGTAAATTTTCAATCATGTCGTACATGTTGGAAGTAGTCTTTTGAAATTATTTCCATTCATCCTAAAATTTGTTATCCGTTACCTGGACATTTGAATTAGGATTTTATACATTCCATGAATTGTTTTCTAAGGTCATATGTCTTTTGCCTGCCTACATTCATTATCCATTTGGCATATTGCATCGAACCAAAGTCAAAAGATCATCATTATGCTTATGATCTTTTAAGCAATATCTGCAGTCTAATTGCCTCATTTTATCCCAGTATTGATTTAAACATAACATCATTATACAAATTGTATAAATAACTAATTAAGGAAGCCTAAATAAACTGTGTGCTATACTCCCTTGATTGAATTTGATATGAATATATTATTAATGACACTAAAGGATAGGAAACTATATTGTGTGAAAAGAAACTGTGGTCAGTAATGTATATATATTGTGGTTTAACATCTAAGGTACTTTTTCGTCTGGGATGTTAGTCTTTGTCACTAAAGAGAAATTAACATATTGTCTGGTTCTAGAAGAAGCCATCACTTGCCATAAATTTGTTGTAAGTTTGGTTGATAGAAAAAAATGTGGGTTTTTTGGCAGTTGGGGTGGTTTTATAGTCATTTTGTGGTTGATGTATTTATGCGTGCTTTTCTTTTTCGAATTTTCATGAACAGTGGGATAATGAGCCCTGGATTATGATTCTTTTATTATTATTATTTGTTTGTAGAGGGCCTTTTTCTTCTTTCCTTACTGTGGGATGATGGCTCATACATTAGGTTCAGCCCTTCTTTTTGTTACTTTGAGATGGTGGCTTTAGGGTAAAGGTTACTAAACCATGGAATTGGGTATAGCTCATGGACTATTTTTCATGTTTCTATGATACTAGTGACAAGGCCATCAGTTGTGGAGCTTTCATATTTATCTTTGATCCTCACTTAGCAATTGTTACTGTGAAGCTTTCACCAGATTGGATTAACTATGGTTTCGATTGAGATGGTAATAGGGCTTCTTATCTGTTTGTGTGGGTTCAGTTTGCATTGCAAATCATAGCAGAAGAGAGTCCAGTAGTCCATATTTGTTCTTTCTATTTTTATCTTCTTATTGTGCTGGATCAAGTCTATTTATGAAATTATTGCTGCTGCTGCTCTCTCTCTCTCTCTCTCTCTCTCTCTCTCTCTCTCTAAGTCATGGAATCTCAACACTCTTCATGATCTTGTTTCTGATTTGAGCTATCATGATCCAGTAGTCATCAAAGATGGTGATAAACTTGGCAATATACGTTCTTTTTGCATGCAAGTGAAGAAACACGGCATTGGATAATCCAGAAGAAATTGGCCATGAAAGATTGTAGTGACTGCAAATGATCAGTCAGTGGGATATACGATGTAGTTGGTTCAATTGTCTATAAGACAGCAGAAAAGATTCCCATGAAGTCTTATGATGACTTCTGTATGATTGGAATACATTTGACCTACTGATATCTGCAACAGGTTGTGTATATATTTAATTAACAGAGTTTAACTGTTTGGAGCCTTTTACAAAGCACCTGAATGGCCTCAAATATGGCTTTCTATGTTGCAAACCTGGGGGCTTATGATACCTTAAGGATGCTTAGGTTAAGAATAATAACAGTAGTCAATCACTAGGGTTGAGGACCATGGACCTTCTGCTTCACACACATCTTTAAAACTAACAGTTTAAGGAGTAATGCTGACAATTAACTAAATTCCAAGTAATTAGAAAACTATTTTAAGACCATTATGTTTCTACCTTTCATGACATTGAACTTTGGTGGCTTATGCTATTAAAACTAGGATATCATATCTTGATTATTGCATATGACTAATGAATAGATTTCCTCCTCTAAACTCTATGCTCAGAGATAAATGGAATACACGAGACTAAACGTTCAGATCTAGACAGGTTTTGGATAAAATGCATATATTGTGTAGTATATATCCTTTATATTGCTAAATTAGGTTGGGACTGGACTGGTCTGTTTAGAATTAGATATATTTAAGTTGAACTTTAAGCCAATTTTAATACTACCCAAGTTAGAGTTGAGGTGATTATGAATGCATGTGACTGACTATTGTTTGACTTCATTCTCTCGACTTTGGTCTCATTATCTACATGAATTAACATACCCATTTATATTAAATTATTTCTTGTCCTTATTCCTTTTATTATACAAGAATTCATTATGTGATTATGGTCTCTGAGAATATTGTAGATCTGTGGGTTTTAATTTTGTATTAATTTCAGGTTTTTTTGCATATTAGTTTCTGATTGTTGTTGAATCTGATCCCTTGCCTTTTCAGTTTTGCACATTGATCTCTCAGAACCCAGATGTGGGCATTCTGTGTGTTAAGGATGTGTTTAGTTCCTAAAAAAAGAAAGGGATTTGTCGTCATACTTTACTAAATCAGTGGTCTAGAACTTTATCCTGTTTCGATCTGAAGCATGTGAGTGAGCATCTATAGTGAATTTTAGATTTCGTGATTTTGGTTTGTTGAGGAATAAAGTCAATCAAAGTGTATTTGACCTGCAGTTGCAGTTGTCCTATAACAGGCCAGAAATTCCTGTTGGAGCTTTGTGTTGCCTTCCAACAATTTGTCAGTAAGTTAGTTGTTTTGTTTTTTGCTAGTTGATGATGATTATTGGCTTATCTTTTGACTAAAGTTCACGAGCCCATTATCAATAGTGGTCCTGATCTGGTTGGCTGCCAACACTAAAGATGTATGGATTGGCCATCAGCCAATGTGGATTATTCAATGTAGCGTAAGTTATTAGCAGCAAGGTACTAAAATTCATTACACTACTAGAATCCTCGTCTCCCAGTATGGTCTATTGTGGTGTTGCAATTGTCCTAATGAGCATCTTAGGCCCTTGAGTGGGGGATTATGATGCAGTTAGTCTCATGGTCAATATAAAGAGTTGGATTATCATTTAGGACAACTTAAGTTTAAGTATGTTGGGGAACATTTTTAGATCTATTCCAAATACTATCTTGGACAGTAGGTCATCATGAGATAGATTGAGATTCACCTTTGGTTCATCAGCTATCATCAGTCTTGGTTTGCAGACTGCATATTATTACAAGTCATAATTGAATGTTCTGTTAACTGCTAGTGGTTTACTAGCACTGAAACTACCACCAAAAATCTGTTGATAATCAGCAATTACCAGTTATTGGTGTATTGGTGGTTGTATCTTGCTAGTGCCTAATGATCTCTGGTGCATGGTTCTTTCGATGCCCGTCAATTAGTTATCCATGTACTTTTGATAGAAAATGATCATTGGTTAGTTGTCTAAACTTCAGAGTTTCTATATCAGAACTTATTTGTACAACTGTCCAAGTCAAGATCCAGCTAGCTCTAGAAGATGTGACCTAGGAGGGTTCTGAAGTCTCGAAATGATTTTCACAATTCATAGCCAAATGGTATAGCAGTCATTTTGTTTTGGTAAGGTTTATATATGGAAATAAGCTTTATGCAGGAGTTATTTGCATGTCAAAATTTAGAGACCAATGATTTCATCCATTTTTGGAGTTCGAAAGGAATGGTTGCTTTCTGACAAGTGGTTGCCAGAAGTCACTACCTTGCTTTCCCATTCTTGTTTTGGCCTTATTTGACAGATGATATTTGCAAATGTCCATTGGCTCCTATCTCTTAAAACCCAAAAATAGGGGAGAAACTGCTCACCTTCTCCCTTCTCTCTCTCTCTCTCTCTCTCTCTCTCTCTCTCTCTCTCTATACTTGTATGCAAATAGATGAAACTTTTAACCACTTGGTTGCAGTGGCATTGTAATTACAGTTGGAATGATAATGGTGAATCCAACTTTTACCTCTTCATCGATGTTGGCATTCTCTTGCTCTTCTCAAATGCCCATAATATCCTTTCTTTTACCTTTTTATATTTTGATTGTAGCTTGTCATGGTTTTTTTATTGTTGGATAAATTACTGTAACTAAAAAATTAGAGGTTTCAATGGACCAATCCCAATTTGATCTGTTGTTGCATTGATAACTTCGGCATTTCCAGTTGCTCTTCATTAACTAGCCCTGTTCAATCTTACTATTATAGATGTGTATGGATCTGTTCTCTGATTAATTTATACATGTTTTAGTAAAATGTATCAGGTAGTGCAACATTCTGCAGATCTTAGGATTGATGGACTAACTGGTTCCAATTGTTTGTCCTCAGTCAGGCACAGTCGCAAACTTGAGTATTAATTTTTGTTTATTAGTATGTCTGTAAATAGTGAAACTTATGTCTGGTTATATGTCATGTAAGATCTATCAAATGATTTGTTCTGAACTGGATCAATGTACTGTCTTGAAATTAGCATTTTCTTCATACTTCCGTTTTTATGAATATTTTTCTATATTTCATGGATTTTTTTGCTTAGTTCTTCATGGTAAAGAATCCAAGCCATAAATAATGCTGTGTTCCTGTTACTTTGTCATTATTCCAGTAGGACCTGTGAGTTCCCTGTTGCATTATGTTCATGAGTTTTTAGTTTTTACAGGTAAAGGCAATTTACGTGAAAAATTTGCCAGAGAATGTGTCTTCTGAAAGACTAAAGGAACTTTTTGAACGCAATGGAGAGGTCACAAAGGTTGTTCTGCCCCCAGCTAAAGCTGGGCAGGGAAAGCGGGACTTTGGTTTCGTTCATTTTGCAGATAGGTCCAGTGCACTAAAAGCAGTTAAAGCAACTGAAAAATTTGAGATTGATGGTAAATATTATTTTTATTATTTTCTTCAGGTGTGTCAAATATTTGGTAATATCAATGAAACCGTGCAGCCAATGCAGAATTATGTCAAGTTTCATGAACTGCCTAAATAGTTGGATATTAGTTATTACGACTTCTTGTTATGAAGCTGCAAATTCCATGTTGCCTTAAGCTGTTTTCCTTTATTATAATTTATCATATCTTAGAACAGCAATGTTATGATTATTTTTGATAAATTACTACTCTCATTAGGTATGTTCTTGAGAACCATCCTGTGCCTGTATTAAGCTGTTTGAGCTTTAATTTATCTGGATATTGCAGTCATATTTTGCATAACCTTTTCTTTTTGGCACGTGTTAAATCCAAGGGCATGTTTTGGAGGTCTCCCTTGCCAAGCCTCAGGCAGACAAGAAGCCTGAGCATGCTGCCAAACCTGGCATCATCCCAAATTTGCCTTCGTATCCACCTTATGGTTATTCAGGAGATCCATATGGGGCTTATGGTGGAGGATACGGTGCCGCAGGGTTTGGTCAGGTTGGTTTCTCTTATGTACTCATTAAATGGGATGAGTTGTTATTACTGTCCCTTTGCTTTCTGCCTCCATTAATCAGAATATGTGTTCTACTTTAATTGCTAAAAAAATGTAAAAATGTTTGTGCAGCCGATGATATATGGCAGAGGACCAATGCCACCAGGGATGAGAATGGTGCCAATGATGCTACCTGATGGCCGCCTTGGTTATGTTTTGTGAGCATCATCTGGCTTTTGCCCATGTAAAATATGGCTGATCCGATTTGATTTCTCTCATTCATTCATGCATACTTTCTTCCTGTTGGAATTGTTCAGGCAACAGCCTGGTGCACAGCCCTCGCCGCCGCCACCGCCGCCTCGGAGGGGTGATCATCGCAGTGGCGGTTCTAGCGAAAGCGGAAGTAAGGGGGGAAGCGATGGAAACCGTGGACGCCGCTACCGCCCTTACTGATTCGGTGGTTATCTTGGGCAATGCTATGCGTGCTAAATCTGCTTAGGGGTTTTGCTTCTTTGTAGCCATCAGTTCACATAGTTCATGGTTTAAGTCTTTATGTCCAACATTTGACATACGAAACATATTAATATCACAGTGTTGTACTTCTTGAGACCATCAACTTGGTGTCTACTATGGCAAATTTGACACCAAGGTCTGTGATTGTTAACCCCTGGTATGGAGTTTATGTACTACCTACCCCATGGGCATCTGTTATTGTTGGTAACTGCTCAATTGTAGTTGTTGGTAACTGCTATTCTCCATCTTTAAGCTCCAACAATTATACCTCAATAACTGCTGATTTGAAGTGTCATATAGGTTTCCTCCAGCCTTTCCCCAAATCTTGTGACCTGTTGTTGGTGATTTTGAAGTGCCCCAACGCAGCATAGTGCAATTATTATCAGAACTTTGCATATCATAGGATCAGGTAGAGGTTCTCATTGACCTGTTTGGGAATTCAACAGCATTTCTTTTATATATATATATATATATATATATATATATATATATATATATATATAAATCACCAAGTTTGGGGTGATATAAAAGCAATTCCACCATCCGAAAGGTTAAAAAGGTTAAGATCTCGAAGAAGCTACAAAACATTGCATTGTTCTGCTGGAAATCTCTGACTTCATAAGCGACGCTTGTGACATACAATTCAGGAACCAATCAAGCTGCAAATTTTTTTTTATTTATTTACATAGACAATGATCTCGTATCTGCAGACAAACTCACAAGCTGGCCGCCAACAACTTCATGTCAAACATCAATATTAGGTTTGCACGTTTACAAGTGTAGGAGATGCAATCGTGGCCGAGAGTCTCGAATATTCTCGGTTAGAAAGAGGTAAGATGCAATTATAAGCGACTGAACAAAATGGAGGACTGTTAGGACATTATTTAAATTTCGTTGCAAGCTAGTAATAGTTGGAAGAAACATCAAAGCTGAAGCAAAGTGGAAGAAACTATTGTCTATCTTTAATCAGATGCCTCCTCTGCAGGTTTAGCGGTTTGCGTTTCCTTCCAATTTTTCAAAGCTTTAGAGCTTTAAGACGCCTTTTACCTGGAAAACCTATCATCATCTGTTAGTAAATATTACTTACTACTGAAGGCCACAGGCAAAGAAGAAAAAAAAAAAAACACACTGCCAGAAATTTCAGCACACTACATTATAATGGTGATTAATTAAAGTTGATCTGGAACCCAAAAGAAATCATAAAAGTCAGCGGAACCTATAAAAAATCATCAGAAAGAGTTTTAGGCATTCCTCACAAATCAGTTTGTCACTGTAAATCAACATTTTAGCACCACAAAAGCAATTCAAAACATCAAAAGACTAAGTATCGCTAGCTTGATATTAATTGCAACATGTAATATTCCTTCAGAGGTTGAAGTATAAATCAATAGATATACTGTAGAATTTTATGTTCATGTGACAAGCAGTCCCATTGCTCAGAGAGAGAAACTGGCCGCCACCTATCTACAAGGAGCAAATGTACAAATTTCTTCTCTTTTTCATTTCCTTCATCTGCTTCAGATTTATAGGAATGAAGAGACATTCTGAATCGGGGTGTCTTAAAACAAAATGTCCAGGGCTAACCGCATGGTCTACTAGCCAAGAAGCTCTTTTGACTTCCCCATCTTGTGCAAGCAAAATGCTCATATTCCACTTATCCTTCTACGGATGATCCGAAAAAGGTCTGTATGCTCATATTCCATTTGTATGCATGGTCATTCAGAATGAATTGCATAAGGTCGACATGAACTCAACAGGCGGTACATACACCCCTGAGCCAAAAAAAAAAAAAAAAAAGGTGGCTGCATATGCTGTCATCATGAGCATGGAAAGACTAACATATGTAATTTATGTTTTCTTCTAGTTACTACTAGTTTCTTAAATGTGCAGTGCACATGTGACTGAGTTCCGCTTCACCAAATTGCTTTAGGCCACTGTAACCCTACTATAACTGGGCATGGAACCTATCCTACTTGGTTAGAAATTACAAGTATCATTCAGCCACCTAGAGCTATCCCAAAGCTGCCCACTGCAGACTGCATCACCTCCAGGCCAAAGTAGGCCTCACAACAAGTTATTAGCCAAATCTACTCCAAGACACCCAACATGGCCAGGCTCCATGGAAACTTTTCTACAAAGCTGAATAGCCACCAAATTTGCTGACTGTGACCGTGTCTTGGATGACTATATGTTTGTTTACAAAATGAATTACATGTTCCCAGAAAACATGGTTCTGTCAAATAAGTGATCTGAAGAAATCCAACCTGGCCATATCATATTCTAAGATGGTAAACATTTAAAAAATAACAATAGTAGACATACTAGCAGCCCAATTAATTGGTTCAATATCAAAATCTCCGGAGTTGACAACTTCCCTAATCCTAACTTTTTTAGTTTTTGAGCACCCAAAACTCTGAAACCCCAGTTCTAGTAACCAACAGTCATGCTCAATCAGAGGGACCATAGTCAGAAAACTTTCCTTTTAGTTTCTTTTAAAATTCACCATCTACTATGGTGAGAACACCCACATTGGTGCACTGCAAATTTAGCTGACAAGACATTTCGTAAATCTGATAAATGGAAACAATTTGGTGTGCCCTATCAGGTCACTTGCTAACAAAATGTACAAAGAAATATAGAGTTTAAATATATATTTATCAACACAAAACACCAAAGATTGTATGTCTCATCCATCAAAATTTTTTGTCTATGAGACAATGATGTAAAGATTTCATCTTAAAAGAAAAACTTTATTTCAAAGAAAATATGTCCTCCCAGCTACTATACCACAGAACACTGCATGCAACATAGTGCCCACAATCAAATACAAAGTGTAACAGAACAAACCCCAGAAACACAAGCAGAAAAGGAAGAAACAAGAGAAGATGCACACCTTTTGTCTCGAACTTGTCTTTAGAAAAAGCACAAGAAAAAGGAAGTCATATATAGCTACATCATGTAGAAGGTAGATGACAGACAGCCCAGTGCAGAGGATTAGCCACGAACCATGACTTGGATAGAGTTCCATGGATTTGCTTCAGTGAACGGTTGTCTTGAGGAACCAGAAAAATAAAGACAATCACGAAAATTCCTTTTGGCATAAGAACAGGAACGTGAATCACAACCAACATAGAGTATCAAAGTAGGGTTGCTCAATTATTGAAGATCATTGAAGCACAGTTTAGCAAATGAGAAGAAGGATCTCAGAAAACAAGTTCCATGAGGATTGTCTCAAGAACAATCCCTACTTGTACCCATGTTACCCTGGCTAAATCAAAATATGGACAAGAACAACTGTTATACAACTTTATGTCGTGGCCAAGTCGTCAACACGGCTTGGTCCTAACACGGACATGCAAGGTGGCCCACGCCGTCGACGCCTACGGTGGATCAGATAAGGTCGCATGCTCCCGAGGTGATCGGTGGTGGAGCAAGGAGATATGCTCGTCAGATCCTGCACACAGATCGGAGTCGAGGATTTCCCGACCCAACCCCTACGAAGATTAAGTTAGAAAAGATAAGTCTCTCGAGTCCCTCTTTTCCGTTGGTCAAGAGGTTCATTTTATACTTGCGGACGGAAGTCAATCGTATGTGGCCTATTCACGGCTTCCGCTTTAAAGATAGTAGTCGTCTCGTGACGGGCCGCCGACTCGCGTGTGTCGACGTTGTCGCGCCCGAGCTTCCCGAGCACGCCTTGCTATGAATCGGCCTCCATCAGGCGATCAACCTCATCACTAATCACCTTATTTCGGTTGGGTGTGAATCTTCAGGGCCTTTGTTTTACCGAGTGTGCTTCGGGAAAGATGTTTAGGCTGTGTCGCAACACCTCAGGATTAATTCTCGACATTCCTTTTGGCGACCAAGCAAAGACATAGCATTTTCTTTCAGGAGGTCGATGAGCTGAATTTGTTCCTTCCCCGGGAGCACCGACCCGATCTTGCCAACTCTATCGGATCTGTCTTTATCAAGAGGGACCTTGAGCATCTACTCGGTGGGCTCCGGTCGAGGCAAAATCTTGGCCACGTCTTGGGGGTCGACTACGAGCGGTTCGGGCTTCATCTTCTTAGGGAGTGTGACCGCCGTTAGGTAGCATTGTCTTGAATCCCGATGATCACTTACTTCTCCGACCCCTGCTCGGGTCGGGAACTTCATTGTCCAATGGTATGTGGAGATGATTGCCCTTAACTTGTTGTGGGTCAGGTGACTGAGTAACACATTATACGTCGAATGGAGCCCAACCACCATAAAGGTAATTATCATGGTCTTTGACCTAGGTTCCTCTCCAATGGTGACCAGTAGGGTGGTGGTGTCGAGGGGGGAGATAGAGTCCACAGTGAACCCGATGAGGGTAGATGCCATGGGACTAAGGTCCTTGGTTAGGCCGAGCTTCCGAAAGGCATCAAAGTAGAGGATGTCGGCCAAGTTCCCAGCGTCCACCATTATCCTTTTAACCAGGGCGTTGGCAATCCTAACCGAGATCACCAAAGCATTGCCGCGGTCAGGGTACTTGGCTTCCCCCGCCTAGAATGTGATCTCAAGTTCGTCCCTTTGTTTGGGACGTTTTTCCATGGCTACTCAGGCATAGGCCCTATGCCCCGACGTGCTGTCTCCTCAAGAAGCCACGAAAATCCTCCCATGAGCTCCTTGAGGTAGCGTGCGAGATGCCCTTACTGATGAGCTCCTCGATCTAGTTTCTCAAGTTGCGACATTCTTCAGTGTCATATCCGTAATCTCAGTGAAATCGATAATACTTAGACCGGTCTCTGAGCTCAAGCGGAGTCTTGATTGGGTTGGGTGCTTTGAGCAACCCTTTCTCTCTGACTTCAAGGAAGATTTCTGCTCGGGATGAGTTCAACGATAGTAAAGGGGGCCTCGGGATTGATGGCTCAGGTCGGTCGAGCTTTCTCCTTGGAGGTTTAGATGGTTGTCCCCAAGGCTGGTCCAACGGGATCTCTTATGATCCTCGCGCTTTCCGACCACCAAAGCCTTAGCAGCAACATTAGTTTGTGCACTGGAACATCTCGGGAATAGTCGCTGCTGGTCGTTTGACTAGTGACCAAAAAAATATGGACGATCGTAGCCCCATCAAGAATGCCTACATGATTAGCGAGGGGTAAGCGTCTGAGACTCCTCGGATTTCAACGGCGAAGCGGGCAACGAAGTGGGATAGGGGCTCATCGTCTTTCTTTAGATTGAGGAGCATGGCCGTGGATGGCTTAGGCCTTGCTGTCATAGACAAAAATATAAAGAGGGTGCTCGATGTAATACTCATGCATATCCGTGTCTTTTGGGTTTTGTTCATACTTTGTACAGTAAGTAACGGACTAGCAAAAGCTTAGCAGCCCTAGTTTGGTTGGCTTTCGTGGCCGGTTTCGGCTTGTAAATAAGAGTTATGTCATGTGGACACTTGTGGAGACCTCGATCTATAATGGATCATAATATTTTGTGTGTGACCGTTCAGAGTTTGTAAAGTCTATGGTTGACAAAATTTGCATTGACTATATAAAGTGTTTGTTGAAATGGTTGCTTATGAATACCGTGGGAAACGCTTTCTGTAACTCATTTGCTCTTTTGTAGGTCATAATGGACCATAGGGGGTTTTGGGGAGGCTAACCTTTGCGGATGGACACCCGATGGTATCGCACGACTTAGGCAAAACCAACTAAGTAGTGACAAGCATACATAGAAACACTTGCCATGTAAACGTGGGGGACCTAGCTAAGCTGCGTTGAGGGCAGCCAACACACACAACCATTTGGGGGAAATGGACATTGAGATGTAGAGAAAAGAGTCGCTCAGAGGAGCGGGCATCCAAGATTAGTATTCAAAGGAATGGCCAACCCTTTACGCGAGAGGCACCATGAGGACAAGCAAGCTAGGAAGAATGCATAACAAAGCAAGCGGAGCGCTTGGTAAAAGATGAGACCGTGCAAAGTGGGATGTGTTGCACAACGACTGAAAGAGTTATGCAAAGCTCACAAAAGTGAGGGAAATTGCTAACTCGAAGAATTCGATACTAATGCAAGGGCTTGTATGCGGACGACGGAGTGTTTGTGGCCATCCCAAGACGACCAAAACTCGACGCAATAGAGCATTGAAACTTTCTCTTCGGCATGGGAAGGATATGTCTGTAGGAAGCTGAAGTGTGCAACAAGTTCAACATGTTGCTAGGCCTTGGAGGGTACATCGGGGGCTATATTGGTAAAGAGTCAAAATCTTGCAAGTGTATTTGTGAGGGCAAAACAATGCACAGTTTGTTCAGCAAGATGGAGTAGTCTAAGGGATGGTGGTCTTCGAAACTTCTAGAGGAAAGGATGCAAAGAGGAAAGTTGCTCCAATAAGACAAATATCCAAGAGGGATAAGTCCTAGTTCTCCAAAGGGAGAATCATGTGCAACGGACCGTACATATTGAAGGGAAGTACTACAAGACAATAACGCCACAAAACTCAATTGACCGAGCGAGCGATGATATGTCGTCACATGATATTGCATGAGGTAATGCATTGGTGGATGCATTGCGAGATCAAGTGGGGAGCGACCATGGCAACATCAAATGAAGGCATACTTAGAGCCGATGTAAAATCGGACTCAATAAAGGGCTGACCGGTGGAATAGTGGGCACGAGGGCCACTTTCAACTAAATGCAAATCGAGGGGCGGAGCAACTTGGGTGGAACTTGGTGAAGTATCCAAGCCGCATGAAGGAAGTCAACATAGAAGATAGAACATGAAGCGAAGGCACAGAGCTTTCCTTGGACAGAGATTTAAGGATATGAACTCTTGTAGTAGCAAGAGTGAGATCATGTCGTCCCATGGGTTCTTCATTCTGATGGGGCTGACTCATCAGGCGTGGTGTAAAAGATGAAGGGAGCTTTGAGGCACATGCACCTTGTCTCAAAGATGCATTTGACGGAGGAACTAAGGTGATTCAACTTGCGAAGATGAAGCTAGGATCAGAAGGCCTTAGTACAGAGACCTAGGATTCAGACAATAGTGCACCAATTTTAGTGAAGTCTAGGGACTTCGAGAGCTACTAAGCAACAAACTATCCTAGAACGATGCTTCGGCCGGGTGTGACCTGAGAATGTGTGGGCAAAGGTTAATTGTCATAGGGGCAAACACAATCAGAGGTGGCAAAGGCCCTACGATGTGCTGACAGAGGCCACACATGGAGAGATCGTAGTCTGAGTTCATCCCACAAGAATTTGAATGTAATGAAAATGTCACCAGGAGGCAACATGGTGCAACTGATCGTAGTGGAATAATTCGAGGCAATATAGCACACACGGGAGAAGTCTCGTGAGGGACATGATCATGCAAAGGTATGATCAGGAGCTACTGGGAGCTCCACTTCGGTGAACAACACAATGGCAAGAAGGGTTATGGATTCAAGGAGTGAATGTCATGGTACCCAAGAGGCAGGTCTTTTGTGCGTGCATTGAATCTTACATCGGATGGAAGTCTTGGTCATCAATATATGGGAGTTGTGTACTACCGAGGAAGAATTCCGAGTGCAAGTACCAGTAAGTCCTATAGGGGGACTTGATCATACAGAGGTATGATCGAAGCAACTGGAGAGTTGAACTGGTCTAGTGCTTATATTCATATAAGGGAGCCTGGCAAGTCAGAGGACAAGACCGAGTAAGCGAACATTGCTACCAAGGAAACTAAGGAGAACAGAATTGGCGCGAGCCCTACGACAGGATGGCGGAGGCCATACATGGGAGTTGCAGTCTGCCTTTCCATCGACCAAGGAGAACTACTCGAAGAACATAAAGGTGTTGAAGCAAGTGGTCGAAATAGGTGAGGAAGCTATGACGAGTCCAGAGGGGCTCAACTACCAAAAAAGCTAAGCGTCGATCAGAATAGAGGTGGATTCGGAGGAGTGCCACAATGCCACAAAGGCGGATCTACTGATCATGAAGAAAGGGAAGTAGATGCGAGGCAACAAATAGTAGTGACATGAGCTTGACAGCGCTATGGTACCACAAAGGCGGGACTTTCGTGGAGTCATCGATCCCTGGCTCTCATGGAGGGATAGCGTTGATTGTGAAAGGGGCCGAGAAGGTGGAGAATACAGAGGCAAACTCCAAGTACCAAGACAAGGCTGAAGGACAGAGGCCAAGGAACTTTATAAGACCAGTGTGAATGAGCTTCTCATCAAGATAACCGAAAGTGGGGAGACTTCGGATTGATGCAAGAGTGCTCAACCAAGGAACGAAGTATACAGTACATAGTGTTGTACCTTTTATACTCAGAGGAGTAGATGGCAAAGATGATGGAGAAGATGTTACAATCCCAGAGGCGACCAAAACTATCAAAGACTTCCTCCTAAATTGGGGTGAAATTTTACTCTTTTCGGGCAAAACTAGCATTTCGAAAATTCGATGGCAGTGAGAAGGCGAATCACAGTAGCTAACTTAACGCAAGGAGTGCAAACACTTCGAGTACTTCAGAAGTGTGAATAAAGAGTGGGTGAAGACTAGTAACTAGCTTGATGCATGAAGTACAATCTCGAGGAGGCGGGTGAAGTCAAGTGACTTTGCCTTCTCAACTCTTAAGAGAATGGGCAAAACTGAGTACCCCAGTTCTCTTATTTATTCAGTAAAAGAGCTTTGTACAAGTTCAAAACCCTTCGAAGAAACCTAATAGAAAGTAATAGTTATCAAATCATCATAATTGGTGATCGGTGCTACTGAGAGTAGATTGTCCGCTTTATTTTTCAACTAAATGTCAATCAAAAGCGGAAATGATACGAACCTACTTGGAAGCAACAACTAAGTTGAAGAAGAATCGATGGGCAAATTTTGTGAAGAACCTCAAAAACTTTAAAGTTTGCGAGACGATGTTCGTTAAAGCTCCAACAAGCATCCACCCAGTTTAAGCAGCTTGAGATGTTTTAGATACTGGCGCAAAACAAGGAAGGTCTTTTCCTTCATCAAAAGTATCCGCAGGAATCAATAAGGATCAGCACAACTCAGCCGACCCTACACCAAAGTCAGTCATTGGCGAGTTGAAGCGGCATGGCAGATTGAACTTCAACTACTCAACAACAGCGGCAGAGAGCAACTGGGAGAAAAGAGGCATATTGCAGTCAGAGTAGAAGATTGAAGATTTAGCAAAAGGTGAGGAGATGGAGCGTCTGCAACAACTTCGACGAGGACGTCGAAGGAATAAGTGGGGGAGAATGTCATAGACAAAAATATAAAGAGGGTACTCAATGTAATGATCATGTATGACTGTGTCTTTCGGATTTTGTTCGTACTCTATACAGCAAGTAGCGGGCTAGCAGTAAGCTTGGCAGCCCTAGTTTGGTTAACTTTCATGGTCGGTTTCGGCTTGTAAATGAGAGTTATGTCATGTGGACACTTGTGGCGACCTCAGTCTGTAACTAACCATGATCCTTTATGTGCGATCGTTCAGAGTTTATAAAGTCCATTATTGTAATTTGCATTAACTATATAAAGTGTTTGCTAAAACGGTTGCTTGTAGATCATATGGGAAACGCTTTCTCTAACTTGTTTTCTTTTTTATAGGTTCTAAGGGACCGTAGGGGGTTTCGAGGAGACTGACCTTTGTGGATGGACATGCGATGGTGCCACACGACTTAGGCAAAACCAGCTAAGTACGTGATAACGTGCTGACCAGAAAGTTAAGCTCAAATTCTCTTACGAGCTAATCAAAAGATAAAATCAAGGTCGGCCCTAATTGATTGTACTACATTCAAGCTGAGCCCCGAAGAGTCATGGGAAACGCTCAGCACATTAGAGCGTCAGAGATGGAATAGGGTGATTTGGGCTCAGAAGGTAGCTATGTGTTCAATTGGGTCAGGGCTACTATCGTCCGCATCTAACGTCGGGAGGCGAAAGTTGAGAGGGATTGGTTTATCTTGGATTTCCTGGGTAAAGGGGGACCCTGTCGAGAAGACTTCCCCGAGCTCTTCCTTTGATTTATGGAACTCCCTTTGGACCTCGTCCAAGTGACCATTGATCGAGCACAATTAAGCTTGGCGATAGTCTGTTGAATCAGATGAAAGCGTGTTAGGTTCGAGGCAAGTCGGTCTCCTACGTCTAGGGGTGCTGTGTTCGGGTGTCAGCCTTGGGTCCGCCGATCGCTCCCCGGTCGGTAGATAAGTGTTTGTAGTTCTAGGATGTTGGTCAGTTGGGGAGAGATATTGTGGTAGAGTAATGGAGGTTGACTGCACTGCTAGAAACGGTGGTTGAGGCTGTGGAGTTTGCTAAACATATTGTGGGATGAGGGAGATGATCATTTGCATCATCTCTGTAAGAACTTGAACTTGATAAGTAAGGTTGTGGAACGCCTCGAGTGAGATACCGAGCTATTCGAGGTTTGTTCCAAGAGGCGAGAACCCAGGATCATTAAATAGCTGCCAATAGCGATTTGGGGTCGGGATGGAGGCGTTCCCATCCACGTGAGGAGGAAAATGTAGGGGGTCCTCCGAGCCCAAGGGTCGGGGGAACAGTTGACATCTCCTCCCCTGGGCACTCGTTTAGGTTGTTTGGTTGTGGGCATTCTTGCAACATCAAGCCCTCCTTCTATAGCTATAATATTATACAACTTTATGTTGTAACCAAGTCGTCAGCACGGCTTGGTCTGAACCGGGACACACAAGGTGGCCCATGCAACTTGTCGACGTCGATGCCTAAGTGGATTAGATGCAATCGCCCACTCCCGATGTGATCGGTGGTGGAGCAAGGAGATATGCCCATCGAATCCTGCACACAGATCGGAGTCAGGGATTTCCCGACCAGACCCCTCCAAAGATTAAGTTAGAAAAGGTAAGTCTCCAAAGTCCCCCTTTTATGTTGGTTAGGGGGTTCATTTTATACCTACGGACGGAAGTCAGTAGTACGTGGCCTATTCACGGCTTTTGTTACTTTAGGCGGCCGAGTCATACGTCTCGTACGAGTATTGACTGACCTGGGTGGGTTAGCGTTGTGCGGCGTCGCTCCGAGCTTCCCAGAGGGGGCCGACTTGCAGCCTTGTACAGGTGACGACCAACCCACGTGGGTCGGTGCCGCGAGGCGCCGCCCCGATCTTTCCGAAGAGACTATGTGACATCGTCTTATATGGATTTTGATTGCTTAAATGTCCAAGCGGTTGTGCTGATGCAGCTTCACATGTTAGCTTTGAGGTTCCTCATTGGCGCCTCCACATTTGACGATTGTCGCCATGGGGGCAATATCAGAATATGCGATATCAACAACAAACTGAAACCTTGTTCAGAGACCAACTCCCACTCTTCCTTTAATACAAAATGATAATACTGAAACTTTTGCGAAGTGATTCAGTATTTAGGTTTTCCCTTCGAACAATCAACTCACACAACTAAAAACTAATCGCACGAATCAAAAGACAAGCAAGCAAACCGTATCAAGTTCTCCAAAGCTTTCGGGATGGCAAGTCTTGCTTGCGATTTGTCTCAACAATGGGGAATGCAGATAATTACAAAAAGAAACAATATCTTCAACCAAACCATCAGCTCATCATTAACAAACATCCAAAAAGAGAGAACTGAAAAAATGAAGAAGAGGGTCCGGAGAGGCGACCTGTCGGGCGACGGCATCGTGAGCGAGCAAGAAGTCCGTGGAGAGGAGATAGAAACCCGCGAGAGAAGCCGTGGCGGCGCCGAAGGACGGCAACCTCACCCGGAGGAGGAACCCCATCGCGCTTGCTCGCTCGCACGCACGCACGCACGCTTTCTGCCGTCTGCCTCGTTGGTTATTTTGTTTGGACTTGGAACGAACAACTCTTCTCTTTTGGTACATGTCTTAGAAAGACGAGTGGAGGTGATGTGATCGTAACGAGTCTTATATAATAAATAAAGGAGGAAAAAAAGAGAAAGTACTAGTACTTCTTTCTTTTGTTATTTATTTCATGTCTTGAAGGCCAGTGGTGGTGACATGATCGCAACCGATCCTAAATAAATGAGACACTATCCCTTAAAGATTACTTTTTCTTTATTATTTTTTTAAAGAATGGTTTGAGAAAAAAAGGGGCTTGCTAGATTTTACTATAAATTTTATTTTTTTCTCTTCAACTATATTATCCAAAAAGACAGCATGTGTTTGAACTCATTGATGGAACGAACGACAAATTAGTATCAAGCTATTTATTTATTTCCTGGGGGAGAATAAATTCTTTGTTTACCTTAAAACACGGATGGCGATGTGGATCATAAGCTAAAACCATGAGACGCGGCTCCAATTTTTCTAATTCATCATTAAAATAATTATGCAAGATTAGATTCATTCGACACTTGATCTAGAAACGCACTGCACCGTCCTTTCCAAGGTTGACATCTGGGAAATGCGATACCTAAGAAATTATTACAACAAGAATCTACAACAAAAAAAAGTAGCTAAACGAAGGAACATAAAACAGGCATTTATAAGTAAATTAAATATGTTTCACACACTCTGGTGCGCAGATAAATCATAAGCATAAGATCGTAGCAGATAAATCTACAGTTGGAACTCGTGTCAGACTCGGAGCTTTGTACCACGAAAAGAGCAAGGGGCCATCATAAACCTACTGCATTTCTTTCCCTGACAGGTCCATCGGAACCATTTCAGTATCTACGAATCCTTTTTAAGAATCAGTCGACAGCCAACCAAGCTCCCGTCTCTTCTAGACACCAAGAGCTGACACATTTCACTCCTACATTTCTTTCCCTGACAGGTCCATCGGAACCATTTCAGTATCTACGAATCCTTTTTAAGAATCAGTCGACAGCCAACCAAGCTCTCGTCTCTTCTAGACACCAAGAGCTGACACATTTCACTCCTGCAACACACGTAAGCTGATGAGAGTTCATTTCAGTAGCCTAATCCATCTGACTTCAGCCTGCTTCAGCACTTACTATAACCAAATAAATTTACTATATGATGAGCATGAAGACACTGTTCATCGTTTTGTTTCGCAATATGTATTGTCACAAACTCATTAAATAAGTGCAGCAACTCTTCCATCACGGGGAAGTTCAAAATCTGGAAAATCTGAACCAGGAACAGAGCTACGCTTGACACTTAAATTTAGGTAGACGCATTAAACATTGTAACAGTTGCAAAGAAATACTGTTCCTTTTTTGCTTCCAGTTTGTAACATGAATCCAAGTACACATTGGCAGAGAAAAAAATTCCACGTCAATGAAAAGCCCAAGGCTGAAGTTAATAGAAAATTCTTACAAAAGATGACACACAGCTTTATCCTGAGTAAATTATCTTCAAACTTCCATTTGGCAGCAATTTCCATTCGATCAGTGGCTCCTGACATCCCACAAACCAAGCATGTTGGTATTATCATCAGGCAAAAGATGTATCATGATATCATCACCAGGCATACATGATATATTTAGCACCACCAGAGCAAAATGAAATTAACTAAATAGACATATGCATGTTAAATATTTCTAAATCATAATACCACCAACTGGTTAGATTTTTTGGTCTGAAATGAAAAGATCAGACATCAAAAGTGACTTCGAAAGAACTTTTTAACTGTAGACATCAATAGCACCTTACTGAATCAAAAGATCATGATTTCAGTAAACATGCACTTACTATCTCCTTGAAATTAAGCCAGCCCCAGAAGACCTGAACGAAAACCAATAGCCAGTCATTAAATTTACCCAGACTAATATATATATATATATATATATATATATATATATATATATAATCTCAAACATATGTATGAGGCAAAACTAATAGTACCTCCCCTGCTGCTTTCCTCCAAAACTATGTCTTCCATTAGTCAGTCCTTTGTTTTGAGGAGATAAACCTGTTCTCTCTAGGTTTGCTGTGTTTCCAACCTTCAAGTACAGAGATGAATGACCAGGTTTGATTTCCGATTGTAAACCATTAGCTTCTTGGACATTCTTTGATTTACTTGAAACTGTTACATCTGATAGCCCCTGAATAATATTTAATCTGACACCATTTGGTTGTTCATCCTGTCTTATAAAAATCTGGGTGCGCTTGTCACTAGAGTCGCCAGCATTAATCACAGCAGCACCATCTGCATAGGGCATAGCATTTGCAGCTTTTGATTCATTTGATTGTACCTTTTTCTGGCGATTGACTTGAGAAACTGGGGTGACAGCAACTGATGGCAACAACGATGTGTAAGGAGCAGAAGATGCAGTAGCAGCAGCAACTTTAGCAACAGCTGCAGTTGCAGATATAATTTGCTGGGCTCCTTCTCGAAGGTGGATAAAGTCACCTTCAATAACAAATAACTGGATTCACAAAAAACAAAAAAAAAAACTTCAATTAAAATTAAGAGTTCAAATTACCAAGACAACTCAAATGTAAGAACCTACTTCAGGATGACGAGCAACAAAATCATCAAGCTTTCCATAATGCTTCTTATAATCATGCCAATGAAGGGGCGCAAGCATTTTGCCAAGCCTATTTGGTAGCTAAAACACATGTAGCACATAAACTTAGTAAGAAAAAGAGAGGACTTCATATAGTGATCAACAAAGTGGCTACGAAGTCTGGTGCCTATATAGTTAGACTTACTGTCGTACTGATTCTGATTCTTCCATCTGATCCAGCAGGCACCGCACGCACAATGCAAGCCAAAAGTGATCTTTCATCTAAGAGATTGGGATCCACTGGTGGTTTACTAGACATCAAAGTACTTGAAATTGGTGCAGCCAAGACAGTAGATTCATTTGAACCGACAGAGTTTTGATTAGCAGATAACATTATGTTAGATGTAGGTTGTTGTCCAGATTGTTTCCCTGCAGCCACAATGTCCTTGACCTGCACAACCAATGAAGCAATAATACTCAATAAAACTATTTTCACACTTGTAGACTGATTTATTACCTTTTCTAACAAGGATATCAATGTTCACTTAGACATAAACTTGCCAGCTTCCTGCATCTATCTGTAACATCATAAGGCGACTTAATAGGAAAACAAACCTTGGTTGCATTCTTCTTGTCTAGTGGTACAAACCCTCTTGCAGAGTCCAAGTGAGAAGGTGCATCTGAGGTCCCTTGTGGTTCTTGGATAATTGGGTGGTGTTTCACATTTGATTGGAGCACCTAGCATCAAAGTTAGTATAACATTTAACATAAGACCTCAGAGTAATAATTAAGATCTAGAAATACAGTTTATATTGATAACCTGGACTTCATCACTAGAGTCAAAGCCTGGATGTCCAGACATCTGTTGTTGGTCTCTATGGCTGTTAAGGTTGTCCAGATGTACTATCTGCATTTCACCAGGCATATCAAGGCTATAATTGGTATCTGATCTTAAAAATTCCTGCGCTGTCTGTGATGGTGGATGCTTGCTTTCAGGTATCTGTGAGATATCCGAAACGGCCTAAAGGAGATAAATAGAGATTAATACCGATAGTTGTATTATACAATCAACCAAAAAAATACTTTGAAATACTCTGGTACCCGTACCTGTTGATTTTGCAAATGTTGTTGAGTTAAAACCACAGGCAATGATTGAAAATGATCTATGTGAGATTGTGGAATAGGTGAATTGCTGGAAGCTACAGCTTGTGGAACACCTAATGGATTCATTACATAAGGATGTAATGAAGCCACTGGGCCAGGAGGAATGAAGGCATTCATTCCTAGTATGGACGATGGCACAACAGGAACACTGGGGGCATGTTCAATCTGACAAAAAAAAATCTTGTAATGTTTATTCTCATTGTACATAAGATCACATGAGAATTTATCCATTAAAGAAAAAGGTTTACAATAGGATTCATAATAGATCTCAAGAACATATTTTGATTCATTATTGGGACTTCTCATTGTACATAAGGTCACATGAGAATTTATCCATTAAGAAAAAGGTTTACAATAGGATTCATAATAGGTCTCAAGAACATATTTTGATTCATTATTGGGACAAACCAAATACAGGGTTTAGATGGAATTGTTAGACCCATAGTTGGTACCAAACGGTACCCACACCCAATAAGGTACAGTACCAGTACCATACAGGTACAACAGATGACCAATCTTGATACAGGATGGAGATTTTAATCTTTTGCGGGATCCTTACACATAGTGCAGTCCCTTTTAAAAATGGGATCCTCCACCATTAACTCTGAATAGGGCAATATCACAAGTTAAAAGCATCTAAAGTTCTTTCGCTTATTTATACAACTCCCTCTACCTCAATTAACACCACTAATACTAATATATTTATCAAGGTTTGATGTATTGCAGCATACCGCTCGACACGAGTGGTATGTACTGGTCTGATAGAAGATCGGTTTGGGCAGTGCATCGGTATACTCCAGTGTATCATGTGTCGATATGCTTGGTACAGCTTGGTATGTACCATACCGGCAGCTGGTCGGTACATCGGTATGGACTGATTATACGAACCATGATATTTACCTCATCAACCTAGGGCATATATATGCCTCATTTAGACATGTTAGTATTGCCTTAATGGTTTTAACCCATTTTAATCTTCTATTAGAGGTATGCTAATTACTGCAAATGTAAAGCATTATTCCTTTATTTTGTAACCGTACACATCCATATCAACATTCACAATTGAACGACATTTTTTGCACACGTTTCCTAATTTCCTAACATTATATACATAAAACATGCTAGCCTTCCAAATGCCCCCTCTAACCTAAAAGGACGTAAAGATATTACACAAAACTCTTTACTACTACTCTTTTTTAAACATCCCACTTTGACTCGTTAACATCCTTATCAATCTATGATACCAATTTGAGTTGGATTCACACTTCTGGAAACCTCTTGTTCATCTACCTTGGTTGTAGTTTCAATATTTTTCTAAGGTGAAGTTACACTTCATGTATTTTGGTAGTAGTTTTCTTAACTTATAACACTAAGTTTATAACATTTATCTCCATGGCTCAAGTTCAAAATCAATCTCAACTAAACTATCATCGATGCATAATATTATCAACAACATATATCACGAATGTTTATCCTGAATACAGTAAGTTAATCATTTTACGAAAATGAAAACAAAAGGACTCAAAGCAAAACTTTAGATGGCCACCTGAATGCTATCCTTCTAAACTACCACAAAATTGTACTAAGTCAAAAAAAGCATATGCAAACCTTTATTCTTCCTAGATGTTTCTCACTGATTGTCTCAATAAAAAGATAGTTCCATGGTTCATCTTTTCAGGCATCAAATCAAATTAATTTCTGGAAATACTCACTTTGTATGTCAGTCTTTGTTCAATCACCCGCTCTCAAAGTTTCATATATGATATATGGATCATAGTAAGTTGTCCAAAAGACTTGAAATTTAGAATGATAAAATTTTGGGACTTTTAGTTAGTGAAATACTAAAATCTTCTGATTCTACCTACAAGATAATGCAGCAATGGAGTCTTATAAACCCACATGAAAATGATTTTCCAAGCTGTTTACAATGATGCATCTACAAGCAAGAAGTAAATAAGGTGAGTTAGGAATAAGGGTGTGAGAGCCAAGGGATCCTCACTAGAAACATTAAAGAACTGATAACTTTTTGGCTAGTGGTGTCAATGCTAACATGGCTCACGGTGGGAGCATTCATGCAACCGGCCCAAATAGTTGGAATCTTATGGCATATCATTGTTATATCTCCATGCACGAAATAGTTCTTGAGAACATAGGACACTGGACATATATGGATTTGCCCTCTCTCTCATCCTGACTATATATGAAGCAAAATAGTATGAGCACTCAACATCATGGTACTTTTTTTTTTACCTTTTCAGATCCCAACAAATAAAAGAAACATATGGTACTCACTTTGCATCATGAGAGATTATTGACAATTGACCACAGTATAAAAGGAAAATTTTAAAATTTCTAATACTTCACCTTACCTTAGAAGATGAACTGGAAGATAAAACAATAGGTGAAGCCCCATCTACACTTCCATTAGATGCAAATCCCAAGTGACCATTTGATTTGCCACCATCTATCACATTAATCTGATTTCCATTATATGAAGATGAATCAGATGAGTTTTCCTGAGTAACTCGTGAACCATCTTCATAATTTCCGTTCTTTTTCCTTGCCTCAGCCAATTCCAGCTGAAGCTGCTGTATGGCTTGCAGATGATGACGCTCCATTTCAACAAACTAGCAAAAGGCATCAAACAACAAATAACAGAAAGAGAAAGATGCCAACAATCATAGCTAAACATAATAACCAATCGCAAATTTATTGTAATAAACAAGCAATTGATATGTACATTGTAATAAACAAATCAAAAGAGACTAACAGTGAAACAAAGCATTTCCCATCTAACCTGCCGTTGAAAACCAATCCAATATTGGTTGAACTGCTCTGTACGTTCTCTTAGTTCAGCTTGCAATGACTGGTTAGTGGAGGACTGCAAAGCATCCATTTCTTGAACCCGTGCAACCCAAGATTGTGCCTCCCTTAACTGTTCATCCTTGAAAAGAATAGTTTCTCGTGCAACTCTATGCTGAAAGAAAGAATTTGTTTAAAATACATATTTCTTCTTTTACAACATAATGAAACTAAAGGATATACTTTATCTTAAAAAGGAAGATGAACAATCAGACAAACACTACAGATGCAAAATCATAAAATAAAACCACCAACCAGAGAATGCCTACTTTTAGCAAAATATTAAATCTAATTCACTGAAAAATTAGCAGAAAACATTTCCATAAGTAATTGAAACAATCAAAAAATTCAAGAAAAACACTGTACAAGTAACTTTGTGATGCTCTTTGTAGATCATTTGTTCTGCTGTTCAGTTAGCAAATTCAGCAATTGTCTGATACTGTGTTCACAGTAGCTTGGACATTTATACACGTGTTTGGCATTCTCTTGTAATAAAATGCCTCCAGTAACATGATACATCAATTTCAGCAACTGGGGAATAATCTTCTTAAGTTGACACTAACTAGTTCTAGCATTTTTACCATAAAACTTCAAACATAGTGTTGTCATGACATTCCATCAGCCACCCATCTTCAAAGCGTAATCAATAGGTAGTTGGATCAGCAACATATAATAGAAACTTATCAGGGCTCAATTCCTTGATCTGTTATAACACTTAATACAGATTAGAACATCACCTTTTCATGGTACTTTGAAATCACCTAACATTCCATTAAGCATTGAATCACAAGAAGAGCTAGATGTTCATTAAATCAAGGGCCTCCAATTTATAGAAAAATCCAAACAAATTACCATGAATACTACTGAAAGTAATGCACTACACCAAGAACCTATCACCTGAATTGTGACTTCCCAAGCATTCATAAGAATGCACTAAAGTTGTCGAAACTGGAAGCCATCATATTTAGTCTGAATCCCAGCAAGAAGCACATGCCTAGCGAGTGGCTGTAAGCAATTATCACTCCATAGATGCACAAACACAAAAATTTTATTGTTTATTCATACATATCGATACATGTGTAGAGTAAATTCACTAGTTTTCACAATAGCCTTCAGTGTCTTAGAATACAGCAATCAGATTCAAATCCATGCAGCAGATCTGAGTCCTACCTACTTAGGGTCCATTTGTTACATGGAAAGCATCCTGGGAATGAGCATGGTGTTCGGAATCTAATAATGTCTTTCTCATTCTAATTACTGAGTGGAATCAGATTATCCATATAAACTGGAATCTCATTCAGGACTCACCCTCAAAATTTGATCATGATTCTGAGAGATATTTTCTGCTCTCAAACCATCCTTCATTTATAACCAAAACAATATAGATATACATAGTTTAATTAAAATAAACTTAAAACAACATAGTGATAACAATATCACGTTTTAAAGATTAAAACAAAATATGATATAATATGTCATATAATACAAACAGCTATTGACTTGAAAAAAATATAATTACAATATATATAATAAAAAAATGCTATATTAAAAGAATTGTCACCAGGAACACCATAACCCCTTGGAAACATGATAGAAATTTGACATTGCAAACAAAACCCACTTCTGACAACCTCAAAACAACATTACCTAAACATTTACTAGAATCATCCCATTCAAAACTTTTATGTGTCTACATTTCCTTGTTTTAACCTAATTAAACAAAAAGATATAATAAAAAACCAAAAGATCTAATGACTAGCAATATAAATTTCTTATGTAGTTTGGAATCTAGGTGGTTCAATTTACATCACAACTTCTTTAACACTATACTCGGCAATAATGATGGTGGTTCAGTGCTTATGGCTCCTGCCAATATGGGATCTGATACACAATCTCCCCCTTCATGCAGAGTAAGCTTTTTTCATGACTCTAAAACCTTGATATCCAAATCATGAAGTAGCACTTTACAAGAAAACGTATGTGATTTTATGAACACTTGAAAGTAGGGTTCACCATTTCAGGTACCATACCTCTCTTGGATATTTATCAGGTTAGTACATACCAATCTGTACCAGAGTCTTGACACATGGTATATTGGGGCATGCCAACAGGAACTCGGGCAATCCGAGTCTTGAATCGTCAATCGGACTGGTCCATACTGCTCGTACCATACCGACTCAGGCAGTACAACAAACATTACAAATGTGACTGTCATGTGACAAGATGACAACAAAAAGCTCCTTATGTAGATTTAAGGCCTAGAGAAGCATATAGATTCTCACATAACATGATTAATGACTGAAGAATTGCAAACTTTGTATAATCTTTTTTGTCTTTCATATGATCCACATGTGACACAGATGTCCCTTATTCAAGTAGGCCATCCAAAAAGCCATTGGAAATCCACGAGTGAGTTAGAATGTGGCCTAACTTCTTAGAAGCTAACAAAGCTTGCTTGCATTCCTAACCAAAACTTGATTCCTACAATGCAAATGGTGTTAGGTTATTACCAATTGGCATACACACGACAGACACTTTCAATAATAAAATAGGGTCTTTCAACAACCATAGCAAAAAGGAGAGTAGATATTAACTAATGCTAAAAAGTGTCATCAACTGTTAAAACAAGATATCACTTTCTTAGGATAGGTCTCAGTTCCACCGTATAGACGACAGATTTCAATCACCAAAGATAAATTTAAAAAGATAGGGAAGAATTGAGGCATCAACCTCCTCCTGCAATGCAAGGATCTGACTCTCTTTCTCTTGAATATGTTCTTGGAGATCATGAATTTGGCTCAGATGTTGTGCTCTTTCTGCTTCCGAATTATCAAGCTCCCTTCTGCATAAGTTAACAGTAAGCCCATGGCAAACATGCAGCAGACTACTTTGACCATACAGAAGATTATTCAATTCAAAAAACATATACATTGAATTTGATAGGCCACTAAAATATGCTTTACGAAGAGGGAGATCCCATTGCCATATCTTTTAATAAAAAGCAAGATGAGGTTCTATATGACGACTGAAAGGAACTAGTCATATTTATGAGACAACAGCTCAGTAAACGCCCAATGTTGTTTATAAAACAAAGGTACTGGTCAATGCTATGTTCAAAATTCAAATTTCTTGCAGAATAAAAAAAGTTACCAAATTTGTTGGACCAAAATGGTCCAGAGCAACTTTAGTTACACCAAGCCTGATGTCAACAAGTAGTCATTGCAAGAGAGCCACAAGGTATAGGTTAGCTACTCGATCGTAACTATTAAAAAATGTCAATATGGAAGAGAACACGTGAAAATACCAACCATAAGCATGATAATATAATGTAACAGCAAATAGTTAAGACACCAAAGGAAGAGCAGCTGAATGTTAACTGATCGAGAAAGGCATATATCAGTAATTCATTGTGAGATAGTTGGCCAAATTTATCTAATTTAACTGGACCAAAACACCACTATAACTCAATTAAATTGATCGTCAAACAATTAATTTACAAATCAATATCATCTTCTCTCTTAGTGGTTCAAATCATCTAATCATGATCAATTCAAGTTTATATGAGCAATCAATCATTAGTTTTTGTTACCATTTTATTAATGCTTGGTACTTAATAGATCTTAATGATCCAAACTTATCCAATCGACCATGAATTTCTTTGTAATGATATTTTATAATATTTTTCAAATTCATTATTAATTATATAAATCATAATTTGAGTTTAATTTACTTACCCTTTTTGGTTAATGAATTCATAAAAATGGGAAATATTTATTTTATAAGACAATTGTGAAACCAACAATGCAACATTTAATGAAGGCACAACCAACATCAGTTTTGCAAAAAATTAAGAAACAATTATTTAGTATGCAACATTTAATAAAGAACCAACATCAATTTTTAAGAGGAATATCATATACCTGAAGGAGGCTAGCTCTTTGTTTTGTTCTCTGAGAAGATCCTCTTTAGCCCATGCCTAACACCAAAAGCGAAAGAGAAAAACAAATTCAAAATAAAACTCAAGCTTCTCGCTCAGAAGGAACAAAGAAGATGAGAGGCAAAACAAACTGCTTCTGTGTCAATTTTCATAGATCGTAGCTCCCTATCCTTCTCTTCTAGTTTCCTCTCCAGCTCAAGTATGCTTTGTTCCCTTTCATGTAGTTGCTCCTGTTCAAAGAGTCATAGCATATATAACAAGCTAAGCAGGCTACATGAACTAGTTATTGGATCTAAGTGAAGTAAGCACAACCAGACAAACACATTAGACAAACAACAACAACAACAGACTTTGAACACAAAGCATAACAGAGATAAGGCCAACTTAGCTTATGGCACGTATAGGCAACTACATTTTACCTGGATGTTAAAAATTAGACAAATTCTATTATTAGTAACTCACAACATTCTGCAAAGCAGCTGCTAAAAAAATCCGAAATCAAATTTCAACTGCGCATCTCTATTGTGCAGCCAATAATTAATGTAGAATGTAGCATCAAATCCCATAACAATTAAAAGCTTGAATGTTGACTACCGACCAAAAAAAGTTTAACATGTGATATAGTGATCTTGTCTGAGACACACAACCTTAGACTTTGAAAATTCAAGCACAAGTTGCACAAAATTCTGAAGGGGCCCATGCAAGTTTATTGACTATAGAAAGCAAAGGACATTTGTGACAGCAGTTGGTAACATTTTAATGTCAACCACTCCCACAAACAAAAACATTATTAGAATTAGAAAAAACGATTACCACAGGCAATTTATAACAGTTGGCATTCCCAGAGCCACAAAACAGAAACACCAGGAATCCATATTGATTAAGCATATAATATTAACAATATCATGAACGATAAAACTGAGCATGTCAGAAACCTTTAGATCCGCATTGATATTCATGTGCTCCTTGAGCTGCACTTCAAAACTATTCTGCACTTCCAAGATCTCTGACCTGGCAATCGCCCTAGCTTGTAGTTCAATCTCCATTTGCTGAAGCTCTTCTCTTTGCCTCATGATTTCTTGCAGCTTCTGCTGCAATATATCACCATTCAACTCGGCATCATCAGCATCAATTGTGATCGAACAGTAGTCCACCCGCGACCTTGCACCCACCTGCACCTTTCGACAGCAATGTTACCCTTAAATGATTAGTCCTCCTTCCGGAAGCACATTGCCACTAAAGAATTCATTGTTCTACAAACTTGGCTTCTCGAACAACAAGCTAGGTGAAAACATACCTCGTGTATCGTTCTCTCAACTGATTGTCCCAATTTAACATGCTCTTGATCCTGCGGATGACGAAAATTTTAAGTAAGATCCAAAACACAGCTACAGACCATTAAACCTTACCTCGCTTCCGTTGCTCCGAAACGAGTGCTCGGGGATGGCACGCCACTCCTTTTTGGCAGCCTGGGATGCGGGAACGGGAACGGCTCCGCCAAGGCCCGAGGGAGCCTCCATCGGGTCTGACAGGCCGGTAACGACCCCTCGACAGGGCCGATCGAGCACAGCGCGAGGGTTTTCCGCACCCAAGCGAGGACGCCCGAGCCTCCAAGGCGGGATCCCAGGAATCAAGAAACGGTCCTAGGGTTTGGACGCGACCGCGCGAAGGATCCTCCGCAAACGAAACCCTAATTCTCGAAGCGAGTCGGGGGAGGTTAGGGAGAAGCAGGATTGGGCAGCCGACGCGGAGGGAAATGAGGGGGATCGAAGTGGGATCGAGACCGCCGATACGGGTGGAGGAGGAGGAGGAGGAGGAGGAGGTTGATGGAAATTTGGGGAAGCGAGAGGCGGAGACACGCTCGCCAATTTATAGGGGGAGCGGGTGGGGGGGCGATTGGGGGAAGAAGGCAGCCGAGTGAAGCGGGTCGGTTTACCGGTGTGTGGGTTTCGGGAGCCGCTCTGCTCACACTAAGCTTCCTACAGCCCACAGTGTGGTCGTCTTCGAAGGTCCAAGTAGGATATGACAAGTGGCTCGGGTACGCACCCGCGTGAATCCGATTACACCTAACCCGAGTATATTTCCAATCCAAATTGAGTGGCTCGGATTTAATGAGATCTTTAGGATTTGGCTCATTGTTATGCCCTCATTAATAAACACGTTTTTTAAGTCTCGTATCGATCTAATCCAAATCGATAAATATTTTTTATTTATAAAAAATAAAATTATACGTCTGGACGATCTACATGGATGAGAGCATGATACATTGATAGGTAAATGTAATAGATGTTTAGGTGAGTCGAGGTGAAACGATAAGATTGTCCTTTCATTAAAGTTAAAGACTTTATATGCATATATTATTTCTTTCTTTTTCCTTCGACGTATAACTTGTTCATGTATTTATCGATTACTTACTATATATAGAGCCACCAACAAGGTTTTATATCCATAAATATATTGCGTTGTTCATGAACAATCTTCTAAAGAGTCAATGATGCCTTTTTTTTTTTTTTTTTTTGCTGATTGATAGATATCATGTATAAGTGTGGGTTGGATTGGCCCAACCCAACATTCTAATTAACAGGCTGATCCAAACCTAAAGTTATGGAATGTTATGAACATGGTGAAATAAAGTCATGTTGGTTTGGACTCAAATGGATGCTTGATTGGTGGGGTCTATTTTGATTTAGGTAGAAAATTGAGGTGGGAATTATTCAATGTAGATTAAATATTCTAGATGGAAATGTAAATGACGTTTGATTAGTGGTTTTCTACTAAATACATGACTATTTTTTTTAACACTATGTATTCTTAGAATCTATACTCCAAAGAAATTAAAATCAATATCGAATAGATAGTTATTTATTGAAAATTTATCATATCAATCCAATCAAATTGACAAAGCTAAGGGATAACTATTGGCAGAACCCAAAAGAAACTATGTAGAATTTGATCTTTAAGGGGGATTAATCTTTCGAACACTAGAGGGTTTCTCCCTCCTAGAAGTCGGCCACAAGGCTGAATAAAAGAGAATAATTGCTTGATTAAAAGAGGATGAGACTATAAGTTTATATATGGCTCAAAACCCTAATCCTAAGGGGGTTGCTACCTAAGTGAAATTATCCCCTTGCCCCTCCTACAGCCAACATGTCTTAATAGGGATATGCGATGGCCTAATTGGCTATATAACCGACTCTATAAGATAAAACCCTGGCCGACCAACCCAATAAGGGGGGCGACAGCCTCTAAGCCCTAAGGCCCTAAACTAAATCCTAGCCACACTTCTTTATAAGATAGAGATGACTAGGTGGAGTTTTTATTATAATTTATCAAAGTATTATTGACTCTACTAGGGTGAGTAGGACCCAATCCTATTAGGGTCCTATCAAGCTCGCCCTCTTTGAATCAACCTTGTCCTCAAGGCTAAGGGTCCATGAACTCTGGGAACCAAATCTTTAGTTCCTCATAAAACTCTTACGTGACATCTTCGAATGGTAAGTTATTCCATTTTACTAGTACTTCAGTTGAAGGGCGTCAGCGTCACATTACAATCCTCCAATCAAATATGGCTTGTGGTTGAGCTTGAATCTCACCATCATTTGTAGTGCTTGGCAATTGAGCCTAGGCTGACTCAAGCTCTCCTAGTTTAGGCTTTAGCAAGGACACATGGAAGACGGGATGGATCTTAGCGTCTTCTAGTAACTTCAATCTGTATGTCACAACCCTAATTCACTTTGAGATCTGATATGGTCCATAGAATCGTAGAGATAGCTTCATCGATGTTGTAGTGTTGATTGATAGTTGCTTGTATGATTGTAGACGAAGATAGACCCAATCTCCTACTGAAAATTCTCGCTCGTTTCGATGAGTGTCGGCTTGTTGCTTCATGTGGCCTTGGGCAGCACTTAAGTTATCCTTTAGCAATTGCAGAAGCTTGTCCCTAATTAAGTTTTGGTCGACCTGACCTACTTTGGTCACACCAATTATATATTTAGGTATTACAGGGGCGATCGACCATGCAATGCCTCATATGGGGTACATTTGGTTGATGAATGATAAGTTATGTTGGACCACCATTCGGCCCAGGGAAGCCATTTTGTCTACTCTTTTGGTCGATTACTAGTGAAGCACCATAGATAAGTCTCGAGGCATTTATTCACCACTTATGTTTGGTCGTCTGTTTGTGGATGATAGATTGTGTGTTGGAAAACCTTAGCGGGTGCATTACATGCATAGTGGAAATCAAAACAAAAGTTAGTTTCCCACGCAGATCAAATCGTTATACAAAAGATTGGAGTCGCGAGAAAAATCATAAAAACCAAAAAAATCGTGATGTGTGAAAGATTGATTTTACCTAGGGAGATCGTATATCCCTGTATTCCAGATCCGGATGGAGAAGATGAAGGAGGTCAAGCGTCGTCCTCTCTAGCGGTATCCACACGATGGATCTCTGTAACAAAACTCCTCCAATCTGATCTTGCAACTCTTACTCAAAGGGAGGGAGGATAATAGGAGGTGGTGGCTAAAGCTACAGCCTATCAACCACGAGTCTCCTCTCATATTTATAGAGAGCCACCAAAAACCCTACGGCTCTTGCGTTGGTAGGTGTTGGATCTCCATCCAGTAACTCACTAACCTTGCATTATTAGATCTCTATCCAATAATCTCCTTAGGCCTCTTATTGGGTCTTAAGCAAGGAGCCCATCAGCATAGGGTCTCGACTAGTGAGAATATGGACTAATTGGATCTTCATTCAATCCTCTATTCGCTGAAGCATCCATCATATGTGTGTGACCCTCTAGGCCTGATACCAAGCTGGCCGTGAGTCACTCCCATCCGAACTCCTTCTGATATAATAAATTATTATCCTCATAATAATTCACTCGACTTATCGACTATGGATGTACTAGGCCACTATGCCATAGGCTACTACGCCATAGTCCCCAGACGGTACAGGGGGATCGAATCCTCGGACCTGTCTGTCCATAGTTACCATGTATCTATAATCCCTCATCCAAATAATATCCCAGAACCATATATTAGACATGGTACTGTCAGGTTACATACGAAATCAGTTTGTCTTGCTCTATTCGGATTATACCGGAGAAATCCTCTCTGAATCTGAATGTCCCTGGCCAGAGATTTGTCTGAGCAAGAATATATAGGATATTCCTCTCGTGATACTGAGAGTGGATGATCCTTTAATGATACTCAATTGCCTTCATAAGGTTGGCTACCAATCCCAATAACTAATTGTACCAGATCTGAAACTTTCCAAACCTGTAAGTCTGGCATCAAAGAAATGAGTACTCATACAAGACATCCTTAGTGTCTAAAGTCTAAGGACTAGATACATAACTGGGACTATGGAATAACTGTATGATATTAGGTATCATTAACTATATAATATTCCATAAGCGGATTAATCAGTGAACTCATTCTCCAATGAGCACCTGTACTATATCCTTAGTGTCTCCACACAAGTGGCTATAAGACCAGTCGCTTATATTATATGGATGGGTATATAGTATACTGGTCTATCTAGTTATCTTGTTGTCCCTCTCGAGTAACCTATGACTGAGATTATTTAGGATCTGTGTTTATAGGTGAATCGATCTTATTATCGTGATATTATCATGATCCGATTCCCATTGCACAGAACCAAGGACATCACAATATATATGTAACAAATAATATAATGTGAGAATATACCAATATTAATCATAAGTAAAAATATTACATAATGTGTCACACGTGCCATCACTCACGTGATTGGCTTGTAGGGCACCTGTAACCAACAATCTCCCACTTGACCATAAACTAATCACCTATGTGTCTAATCCCCATCAGACCCCTGTGATGCTCAAATACAATCTAAGCTGGCGGCTTCGTTAGTGGATCTGCAATGCTATCTTCGGATGGAACTCTTTCCATTGCTATATCTTTTCGGGTCATGATCGCTCTAATCAGATAGAACCTTCTCAGAACAATTCTGATAAGACCTGAGTTCCCTTGCTAGAGTTATCGCCCTGTCACTGTCATAATATATGGGAGTTAGCTCCATGCTGCTTGGTATGACTCCCAAATCCTTGATGAACTTCTTCATCCACACCCTTTCGTCTTGCTGCTTCTACTACAACAATGCATTCCACCTCTGTGGTTGAGTCAGTAGTAGTATCTTGCTTGGAACTCTTCCAACTTACTACTCCTTCATTCAGGTTGAAAATATACCCTGAATTTGACTTACTATAATCAATGTTGGACTGAAAACTCGAGTCCGTGTAGCCCTCAACCTAGAGGCTACCTCCTCCATATACCAGTAAAATATCCTTAATCATTCTCAAGTACTTAAGGATATACTTTACTGCCTTCTAGTGTTCTAAAACTGGATCTGTCTGATACCTGCTCATGACACTCAGAGCATGTACTATATCAGGCCTAGTACATAGCATCACATATATAATAGACCATGTCGTTGAGGCATAAGGTATCTTATCCATGCCTGCCCTTTCTTCAGAAGTCTTTGGGGACATACTCCTAGAAAGTGATATTTCATGTCTCATCGGTATGAGACCTCTCTTGGAATTTTTCATGTCAAACCTTTTGATAATGGAGCCTATATAACTAGACTGGAACAAGCCAAACATCCTTTTGGATCTATTTCTATTTATCCGGATCCCCAAAATATAGGATATTTCCCCTAAGTCTTTCATAGAGAAGTTTATAGATAGCCAAGCCTTTATTATGGTGAACATTCATACATCATTCCTAATGATTAGGATGTCATCTACATATAGTACTAAGAAGGTGATAGTGCTTCCACTTACCTTCATGTACATACAAGGCTCATCTTTATTCTTAACGAAGTCATAAGATTTGATCACCTCATCAAATCTTATGTTTTAACTTCGAAAAGCTTGCTTCAATCCATACATGTATCTAAGTAACCTACACACTTTATCTGGACTCTCTTTAGATATGAATCCCTCTGGTTGTATCATATACACCTCTTTCTTGAGGTTACCATTGAGGAATATCGTTTTGACATCTATCTGCTAGATCTCATAGTCATAGTGTGCTGGAATAGCCAAAATAATTCTAATGGACTTAAGCATAGCTACAAGCAAAAAGGTTCCGTCATAGTCAACTTCTTGTCTTTAATGATATCCTTTAGCTACCAGCCTTGCTTTATAGGTATCTACCTTTCCATCCACTCCGATCTTATTCTTGAAGATCTATTTATAGCCGATGGGTACAATACCCTCAGGTGCATCCACAAGGTTCCAAACCTTATTAGAGTACATGGAATCCATCTCATAATTCATGGCTTCTTACCACTTCCCAAAGTCTATACTCATAATAGCCTCCTCGTAGGTCTGAGGATCAACATCTTGAGAGTCATCTCTACTAATATGTCCCATATATCTTTCAGAAGGGTGAGATACTCTATTAGACCTACATAAAATTGGAACTTATGTATTAGGTACCTGAACAGACTCGGGCTCTGGAATAGTGCTTAAGCTAGGTTCTCCAACCTTGCTCAATTCTATCTCACTCCCATTATTTTCACCAAGAATGTATTCCTTCTTAAGGAACACAACTCTCTTGGTAACAAAGATATTTCGGTCCTCGGGATAATAGAAATAATACCCACAAGTTCCCTTTGGGTATCCTACGAATGTGCACCATTCTGTCCTTGATTCAAACTTATCGGGGTTGTGTCTTCTAACGTGGGCAGGACAACCCCAAATCTTAACAATCTTAAGATCAAACTTTTTTCCTTTCCATATCTCATATGGTGTAGACACTACCGACTTTGATGGAACTCTGTTCAGAAGGTAAGCTGCAGTCTCTAGGGCATACCCCAGAATGAGACGAGTACGTCAGTGAAACTCATCATGGATTGTACCATGTCTAACAGCATGTGATTCCACCTTTTTGATACACTATTGAGCTGAGGTGTATAAAGAGGTGTCCATTAGGATAGAATCTCATTGTCCCTGAGGAAATAAGTGAACTCCGTACTCAAGTACTCTCATCCTCGATCTGATCGAAGAGTCTTAATACTCTTTCCAATTTGGTTCTCAACCTCATTCTTATATTTCCTTAATTTCTCGAAGGCCTTAGATTTGTACTTCATTAAGTATATGTGTCCATACCTAGAGAAATCATTAGTGAATGTAATGAAGTATGAGTAACCACCTATAGCTTGAGTCGACATGGGACCACATACATCACTATGTATGAGTTTCAATAACTCGGTGGTTCTCTCTCAAGTTCCACTAAAAGGAGAGTTGGTCATCTTTCCATGAAGGCAAGGTTCGCAAGTTGCATATGTCTCATAGTCAAATGGATCTAAGTATCCATCTTTCAGTAACTTTCGAATCATTCCCTTATGTATATGACCTAGCCTACAATGTCATAGGTATATATTA
Source organism: Ensete glaucum (assembly GCA_021527575.1). NCBI lineage: Eukaryota > Viridiplantae > Streptophyta > Magnoliopsida > Zingiberales > Musaceae > Ensete > Ensete glaucum. The sequence continues at coordinate 15,664,788 of CM038558.1, forward strand.
TTCACTTCATCTCTTTTCCTGTTAGATATATTTATATTCATGATATGTGGATAAGTGTCTAACACATATAAGCCATTTATTAGGATCCTTCTAGTGATGATGTTATCATCCATAATTATTGAATAATTATTATTCTTAAAATACTAATTTATATCCACTAATTATCAAACAAGATATATAAATAATATTTTTGATAATAGAGGGAATAAAATAGCATGCATCTAATGCAATAATAGCTCCACTATGCAGATGTAAGGTGACCTCTCCAACAACAACTGCAGCAACTCTTGCTTCATTGCCCATCTTGAGGTTCATCTCGCCTCTAGCCAATCTCCTAGGTGTTGCCAAAACTCACAACAAATTACAGATATGATAAGCACTCCCGGTATCCGATACCCATATATTATCATGAAAATCTTACAAATGAAGACTGATCATGAATATACCTGAAGCTTCTACAAGCTTCTGTCTCGCCTTCTTTGTAAGGTAGTCCTTACAGTTCCTCTTCTAATGTCCGTCTTGGCCATAATGGAAGCATTGTCCTTTGTCCTTTTTTGGGTATTTCTTGGTAACCTTTGTCGTACCTGGTCTTTTTTTTACCTTGCCTTTCTTAAGGGTCTTGCTGACCTTCCTTTTCTTTCTGGTCTCACCAATATAAAGAACTGGCTTCTCCTTCTTGATGGCACTCTCAGCTTCCCTCAACATATTGAGGAGCTCAGGGAGAGTCACCTCAAACTTACTCATGTTAAAATTCATGATGAAGTGACAAAAGGAATTTGGTAGGGACTGAAGTATAAGATCAACGCACAGGTTATCCTCTAGGACTATTTCTAGACCTGTGAGTTTCTCGATCCACTATATTATCTTTAGGACATAATTCTCAACTGATGTCACTTCTGTCATCCTGGTTTGGAAGAGTTTCTTAGATATCTCATATATTTGAGTTCTTCTCTGTTTCTCAAACAACTAGCGGAGATGAAGAATGATAGAATCTGCATCCATGCTCTCATGTTGCCTTTGTAACTCAGGAGTCATGGAAGCCAACATATAATATTTTGCCAATATGGAATCATCTATATACTTCATATAGCGAGTGATCTCATCATTGCTTGCCCCTTCTTCCGGCGTGGGCAGAATTATATCAAGGACATATGTAATTTTCTCCACCGTGAGAATAATTCTCAAATTATGGAGCCAATCTATATAGTTTGAACTAGTGAGACAATTAGTATCAAGTATGCCACTAGGGGGTTTGTGAGCGATATGTTTCTGACAAAACAAGATATAGCAAAAATAAATAACATGTAGATTTTGTAGAAAATACTAATTAAGATATGGAATTCTATCTTAATGTACTCCCACTATTTTCTTATTGAATCACGCGACACCCTCGACACGTGAGACGGAAGTCTCCGGCAAACTCCTAGTGAGGATCGGGATCCAATTGGCATCTTAGTACGATCTCGAGGGACTCGACCAATTACACTAAGCCCAAAAGATAGGCAACTCTTGCCAATCACAACTCCTTGTGATTCTCGTCACGTTCGGCCTCCGAATCATTATGGTCTCGAGGGACTCGACCAACCATGATATTCAGTTAAATCAGCACCATCGTTACAAGATGAGTCTGATTTGATGATATGCCCTCGAGGGACTCGACCAAGCATACCATGTCCTCAGGTCACCGGTGACATCTTTATATCATAGGTAAGAACTCGATCACGTAGATAGGTGAGTCTCGAGGGACTTGACTAACTCAACTTATGTCGTGATTTAAATTCTTCCTGTAACGATGGAAAGCCACGTAGGTCAATCTTATTGCCTCATGTTTACCAACTTAATATGATCATAGGAGGGGTTTTTGTTTCGTATCAGTCTCCTAATATATTGTGTCACACACATACATATTTAATATATATCTACATCATATGCAAATATATATATATATATACATATATCTAGTAAGTGTATAACACATCACATATGCAAGCCACACTAGATGATCATGAGTCGTCACCTAATATGATTAAGCCCGAGCCAATGGGCCTAATCACTCACAATAGGATCTATGTGTGCATTGGCGCATCTCCATGCCCTGTGATTGTTGATATCGTCATCGTAGGTTCTGTCGAATTGTCGCATCACCATGCATTGTAATCTCCCACCACGGCATCATGGGTCCCACTATCACCTCCATGCTCCCGTTGCGTCTCTTCATATAATTACAAATAATCACAGGCATACAGGCCCAATAATAAACGAGAAAAACGTAGGCTCGCAGGTCCCAATAATAATCATAATCATAATTACACATAACACATGACTCATGATCATCCATCCATATCATATGTACATCACATCATATGTAGGATTACTAGATATATATAATAATTAATTAAACTATTTAATTAATTATTTTTTTTAAAATTATGACATGCTCAAAATTTTCAGAATTATCAAGGGTATTTTTATAATTTTGGATAAGAGGACAGTCCTCAAAATATCTAGAATTGTCAAGGGTATTTTTAAAATTCTGTACATGAGGACAGTCCTCGAAATTTTTGAAATTCATACGGGCAGGATCATCCTTTTCTCCAATGGATGCCCTAACCCCATATTCCCCTTCTGTGCTGCCATCGCCGCTACCCGTCCACAGGCGACGGCTGCCCTTGCTCGTAAGAATCGCTCATAAGGCGCTGCAGGCGCCCACGAGGCGCCGCCTCCGCGACTGCGGGCGCGCCTGTGGCTCACGGCAGCAGCCCTGCGGTGGCCGACACGACCTTCTGCTAGCGTCCCACACCGACCACCCGCCAGTTACCGCTCACGGTGCCCGCCGGGGTCTCGACTACCAGCCCTTGTAGTCGGCCCGGTGGCCTCCATGGGGTTGGCCGTGGCCGCCCCTCCTCCTGGCTGCCTTTATTGTGAAAACGTAGCATGAACGCGTAAAACGATTCTATGTGATTCAATCTCATCACATGCAGTTTAAAACCAATCTTTCACATAAAAACCTTAGCTTTGATACCACTATTGGGAAACCTCAGCGGGTGCATCACATGTGCAGTGGAAATCAAAATAAAAATCGGTTTCCCACGCAGATCAAATTGTCGTGCAAAAGATTGGGTTCACGAGAAAAATCGTAAAAACCAAAAAAATCACGATGTTTGAGATATTGATTTTACCTAGGGAAATTGTATATCCCTGTATTCCAGATCCAGATAGAGAAGATGAAGGAGATCAAGCATTCTCTTCTTTAACGGTATCTACATGATGGATCTCTGTAGCGAAACTCCTCCAATCTGATCTTGCAACTCTTGCTCAGAGGGAGGGAGGAGAATAGGAGGTGGTAGCTAAAGCTGCAGCCTATCAACCATAAGTCTCCCCTCCTATTTATAGAGAGCCACCAAAAACCCTAGGGCTCATGCCTTAGTGGATGTTGGATCTTCATCCAATAACCCACTAACTTTACATTATTGGATCTATATCTAATAATCTCCTTAGGCCTCTAATTGGGCCTTAAGCAAGGAGCCCATCAGCATAGGGTCTCATCTAATGAGAATAGGGACTGATTGGATCTTCATCCAGTCCTCTATTCGTTGAAGCATTTACTATATGTGTGTGACCCTCTAGGCCCGATACCGAGCTGGCTGTGAGTCACTCCCATCAGAACTCCTTCTGATATAGTGAGTTATTATCCTCATAATAATTCACTTGACTTATCGACTATGAACGTACTAGGCCACTACGCCATAGTCCCCAAACGATACATGGGGATCGAATCCGTCGGATGTGTCTGTCCACAGTTATCATGTATCTATAATCCCTCATCCAAATAATATCCCAGAGATCGTATATTGGACATGGTACTGTCAGGTCACATATAGAATCAGTCTGTCTTGCTCTATTCAGATTCTACCGGAAAACTCCTTCTCTCTCAATCCGAATGACCCTAGCCAAGGATTTGTCTGAGTAAGCACATATGGGATATTCCTCTCGTGATACTGAGAGTGGATGATCCTCTATTGACACTTAATTGCCTTCGTAAGGTTGACTACCAATCTCGATAACCAGTTGTACCAGATCTGGAATTTTTAAATCTGTAAGTCTGGCGTCAAAGAAAGGAGTACTTATACAATGCATCCTTGATGTTTCAAGTCTAAGGACCAGATACACAACTGGGACTATGGAATCACTGTCTGACATTAGGTATCATTAATCATACAACATTCTATAAGCAGATCAATCAGTAAACTCATTCTCCAATGAACACGTGCACTATATCCTTAGTGTCTCCACATAAATGGCTATGAGACCAGCCGCCTATATCATATGGATGGGTATATAGTACACTAGTCTATCCAGTTATCTCGATGTACCTCTTGAGTAACTTATGACCGGGATTATTTAGGATATGTGTTTAAAGGTGAATCGATGTCATTATTATGATATTATCACGATCCGATTCCCATTGCACAGAACCAAGGACATCACAATATATATGTAACAAATAATATAATATGAGAATATACCAATATTAATCATAAGTAAAAAGATTACATAGCGTGTCACACGTGCCATCACTCACGTGATTGGCTTGCAGGGCACCTGTAACCAGCATTGTGCTCATCTTTAGTTAGGTGACCTATAATTGGAAAAGTTTGGTCCAAAATTTACTTATAAACATCATATCATGATCGCTCACAATCAACCTTGGCATTCCATGCAGTTTAACAATATTTTTCATAAAGATTTGAGCAATACTAGCAGCGGTATAATGGTATCTCATAACACAGAAGTGAGTATATTTTGTTAAACGATCTACCACCACGAAGATCGTACTTTTACCTTGGGATAATAGTAGCCCTTCAATAAAATCCATGGAGATGTCAATCTATGCTGAGTCTGGTATAGGTAATGGTTGTAGCTTTCCTGGACTTATCACTGTTTCACCCTTTTACTGTTGGCATATATCACATTTAGATACATATTCACAAATATACTTTTTCATGCTTCTCTAGTAGAAGTTTTGCTTCACCCTCTTGTATGTTCTCAGAAATCTAAAGTGCCCTGCTGAAGGTGAAGAGTGCATCTCATGCAAAATAATTTTGATGCAAGGGGAAGAAGCAACAATCACAATTCGACCATTATAGCATAGGTCCCTTAAATCCAAGTGTAGTGGCCCATGAAACCTGGATTCTTCTCCAACTTTTCTATGATGCCTTGGGTTTTTGGGTCGTTCTTCCATTCATCCCTTATGTCCTCGAGGAAGTCAGTGGAGGGAAGGGAGATGACTGAAATTTTGACTTATCCCGACAGCCGAGATTAAGCATCTGCAATAACATTCTCTTTCCCCTTTCGATAAATAATTTCATAATCAAAGCTAAGGAGTTTAGTTACCCATCATTGTTATTCCGAGGAAGTTATTTTCTACTCCAAGAAGTACTTGAGACTTCGGTGGTCAGTCTTAATATGAAAGAATCGATCGATCAGGTAGGGTCTCCATTTCGTTATAGCGTGTATGATTGCAAGCATTTATTTATCGTACAAGACATTTTAAGATGGGAGGAGATAAAGTCTTGTTAGTGTAGACAAGGAGTTGGTCATCCTATACTAGGACAATCCCAATTCCAACTACGAACGCATCAGCCTCAATCATAAAGGGGTGACTGAAATCGGGCAGCGCTAGGATCGACATTATCGTCATAGCTGCCTTGAGTTGTTGAAAGGTTGTGGAAGCTTTATCTAACCACAAGAAAGAGTCTTTCTTTAGTAGGGACATGAGTGGAGCACTGATCTTATCATAATCTTTCACAAATTTCTGATAGTAGCCCGTGAGTCTAAGGAAGCTGTGCAGTGATTTTATGTTTATAGGTCTCAGCTATCCTTGCATTACTTTGATCTTTGTCAGGTTTACCGTCATTCCATCCTTTGATATAATGTGCCCTAGGTACTCCACTTTACGTTGTAAGAAGCTATATTTCAATTGTTTAACATAAAGGGTATTCTCCCGAAGAATAGTTAGAATAATTCATAAGTGCTGAAAATGCATATCAAACGTAGGGCTGTAAATGAGGATGTCATAAAAAAAACCAACACGAACTTACGTAATAACCTTCGAAAAATGTCATTCATCAAACTTTAAAAAGTAGAAGGTTCATTCATAAATCCGAAGGGCATTACCAAAAACTCGTAGTAGTCATTATGTGTGTGGAATGAGGTTTTTGGAACATTTTCAGTGCATACCCAAATTTGATGATATCCCGAATGGAAATTCAATTTAGTGAAGACTCAAGCTCTTTTCAGTTCATCCAAGAGCTCATCTACTACTAGTATAAGATATTTGTCTTTGATGGTGATGGCATTCAAAGCCCGGTAATCAAGCACATCCGCCCGTACCATCCTTCTTGCGCACTAACAATACCGATAAAAAGTAAGGACTGCAGCTTGGTCGAATTACTCCAGTGTCGAGCATCTCCTTAATGATGTTCTCAATCTCATCCTTTTACAAGTGAGGATAGTGGTACGGTCTTAAGTTTGCTAAAGGTTTGCCAGGCAGTATAAGGATGTGGTGGTCATACAGCCGGTTAGGGGGAAGCCCATGCGACTCCTTGAAAACATCCACAAATTCGTCCAACAATAGGGCAAGCTTAGGATATGAGATTTTGCACGTTCTCCTCCTTTTATGGCTGCTGGATAATGCATCAAAAATCTGCCATATATCTTGTGTAGCACCTTCTCCATCCGCTATGTCAAAACGGTAGAGATATGGCTCTCGCGCTTGCCTCGCAAGGTGACCTGTCTCCCTTTATAATAAAACTTTACGATTAACTTAGAGAAATTCCATGAGATGTCACATATGTTATGAGTCATTCAATCCCAAGCACTACTTCATTGTCATCGATGGATAGGAGGAAAAAGTCAACTATCACTTCTTGATCTTGTAGGAGTAATTTTACCCGCGGGCATTGTTGGTCGCAATTGAGGATTCGACCATTGGTGACCTTTACATCGAACTTGTTACAACCTTCGATTTGAAGCACCATACATGCAGCAACCTTGCTTTTAAGGAAGTTATTTGTGCTGCCTGTATCTATGAGAACGATGATGGGTTGTTATTTAAGGAGTCCTCCAACTTTCATCGTCTGCGGGTTGGAGTAGTTGGCCAGCATATACACTGCATAGTCGGTCGGTTGGGGCTCTTCCTTCATGGTTTCATCTTTAAGTTTGAGGTCTTCTTCAAATTGTTCAGTGCCCTTATCCTCTACTGGTTCGATCACAAGGAGTCATCCTTTTTGCCAGTGATGTTCTCGGCTCCACAGTTCATCACAGTACTAACACAATCCCTTAACCGATCATTCTCAAAGCTAATCTCTTGTCAATTGTTTTAGTGTAGGGGCTCGGATGGTAGTAGAGGGGGCTGAAGGCTTCGGCATGGCTAGTCAAGGAGCAACCCTTGTCCTTCATACTTTATGGTTCAATCGTTCCTCTTGGATTCTTACGAAGAAAATTGTCGTCATAAGAGTGTACGATTGTTGCGCCTTTACTTCTCTTTAAATTTTTGACTTTAGGACCTCAATAAAAGTCCATAAAAGTTATTTTTTAAACCAATCCACAGTTTGGTTAGATAAACGTTCAAACCTTATTTGGTATTCTTGTATTATAGAGGTATGTCGAATCTTCACCGATTGTCCGTCAACATTATCGTAATCAGTTGGTCCAAAGTGATTTAATAGTCCTCCCTTGAATCACTACTAAGAGAGACCTCCATGGGTATGCTCAAACTAATTGAACCACTAGATAGCGTCTTCTTTGAGGTGGATGGCAACAATCTCAACTCTTGTAGCATCGGGGGTTTGGTAGAATCGAAAATAGGGCTCCGCACGCGAGATCCATCTAATCGGGTCTCCGTCTTCCCATCTAGGAAAGTCTACCCTCATGCATAGATTGTTTGGATTTGGGATGGTGCAACCTCGTTCTTGGGAATCATATCTCCGATTTGAAGTTTCTCCTTGCTATGATTTCCTCGGGCTTGATGGTTGGCCCATGCTGAATTTGGTGAAAAGGGATCATATCTTTTCCTCCATGCGGCTTTCAAAAGCTTCAAGCTTGGCGTTGATGGCCTCCTCTGATGCCATGGTGTAGGCCTCTAGATCTCTAATGTTAAGATCTTTTTTCTGTTGTCAAGTTAGGGGCATGAGAATTTTTAGGGGAGAGGCGACCGGTTGTATGGGTGGATCAGTGTAGATGGAGGTTGTGGTTAGGGTTGATTTGGGAGACTGATTGGGATTGGTTTAGGGTGTGGTTTAGTAGGGGTTCTTGGATGAGGATGGTAGAGTTTGAGGATGAGAGAAAGAGAGTCTAAAAAATCGAGAAAGATAACACTCAAATCCAATGAAATTCGGTAAAGAAATGGCTACGTACGTGTTGTCTTGCAAAGCAGAATTTGTATCAAAAAAATAATGAATTCTCGACGTAAATTTCAGAGAAAAACTAGAGGAAAATATACAAAAATTTGTCAATAAATCTTCGGTTCAGATGCGGCCAATATCACTAATTAGGTTAGACAAAATTTTGGTAGCATAATGGTAGGAAAATAAATGGAAAGGTAGAAGACATATTCTTTATCATAAAATTTTAATAGTATGCGACGAGAAATTGTAACACAATAAAATAGGTTTCAAAGAGAATTCTTTTCATAGATCGATCTTAGATGAGAGCTAAGATGATCTATGAAATCATATAAAATCATTCGCCAAAATAGAGAAGCAATAAACCAGTTTCAAGTGGCAATCAAGTAGCTGAAATTTTTTATAGAAATTTACAGTCGTGAAAATATGGGAAAACTCTTCAACGTGTAATGCAAAAGATTTTGCAGTAGTGAATAAGTGTGGGTGGTAAGAATTTACCATATCTCCAGTTTAAATATAGGGGGCAGCAACAGATTGATTTGATCTGCTGCTTGGGTAGAAGGTGGAGGCACGTGTTGCAGTAATTGTGAGAATTGCTTGGAAGGGTGGGGGCGATAGAGATGGTAGCAGGAACATTGATCTGATACTAGATAATATAACTCCAGAAAGAGCTTTATATAATTTAAATTTTGAGGGGGATCAATCTTTGGAATACTATAGGGGTTCCTCCCTCTTAGGAGTCGGCCACAACCACAATGCTGAATAAAAGAGAACACTTGTTTGATTAAAAGAGGATGAGACTACAAGCTTATATAGAGCTCAAAACCCTAACCCTAGGGGGGTGCTGCCTAAGTGAAATTATCCCCTTGTCCCCCATAGTCAACATGCTTGAATCGGGATAGGCGATGGCCTAATTGGCTATATAGCCGACTCTAATAGATGGAAACAATGACCGACCAACCCAATAAAGGGGGCGACGACCACTAAGCCCTAAGGCTTCAAACTAAATCCTAGCCACACTTCTTATAAGATAGAAATGACTATATGAGATTTTTATTTATAATTTGTCAGAGTTTTATTGACTCTACTCTAGTAGGACCCAACCCTACTAGGGTCCTATCAACTACTTATTTAATTTGATTACGTATATATATATATATATATATATATATATATATATATATATATATATATATATATATGACAATAACTCTCTCTATATGGGTAATAGGTGGTGTTGGATTGGAGGGCTAAACACGTATTATATTATATTTTAGTAGAAAAAAAAGAGAAAAATGTAAATTAGATTTTGTTACCATAGAATATGATTATTAGAGGTGTCAAAAATTAATAACTAACCTTAGTTTATGCTATGGCTTGGTGTCGAAAGCTGATTGGGTTCAATGAGGAACTAATCTTGCAAAAAAAAAAAACTATTTCTTGATAAAAACTCTTCCGATGTGTAAGTGGATATATCTTGAGAAAAATGTTATGAACTTCGAAAGGTTCAAAAAACCTCGCATTTATGGTGTTTCATAGGGATGTTAATAAACAGTGGATTATTAAGTGAGAAGTCAATTGATGAGGGCGCTTTCATAAGATTAAAAAAACCATTGTTGAGACGTGAAGCATTACTTAAAACCATCGAGCGTTGTTGTTAATACGATCCATGTTAACCACATGTACAAACTCAAGTTGTCGGATGTTTGAACATTGTCAAATTTTTCTATCAAATTTGATTCGATTCGCTTGAACTGGTATCATAAAAAAAAAAAAAAAAAAGATATGTTTGACTTAATAAACTCCATCTGATTCATCACTAATTTTCCACGATGTTAATTCAACAAGTCACGTTAAAAGGATTATATTTGAGTGGTTCAAATTAAGATTTCGATTCATAATCATGTAAAAATCCTAAAAAGCAAAATACTCTAATCAAGCTTACTACACATTATATGTCAAACTATTTTTATGAACCACTTCTCCGAAAAAAAAAAATCAAATCAAATACTAAGATTTCAAGTGAGTGTACACATTACATTTCACAACATTTAATTCGATAGATAAAATATGGAGGCAAAGAGAGAGAGAGAGAGAGAGAGAGAGAGAGAGAGAGTGCCCCAACATTTGCTTTCTCCAACATCACGTAGACGTTCCACATGCAAATATACAAAGTAACACTACACAACGAATCAAATCACATTTCCCAACACCCCTCCTTGCATCGAGATTTATAAATATATCTAGAAGCGTAGGAGGTCAAATGATTTATAAAATTGATAAAGGGCACTTTAAAAATTTAAATTTTAATAACAATCACAACCGGTAGTAGTCTATTTATCTCTCTCATTAATTTAATTTTTTCGAATGTCAACTTGACGTGATAAAGTTGATCCGAACTGACTCGTTTAATTGAATCATACCATGAAACATCGTCCATTCTAAAAGTCGAATCCAACCGAGAAGTTGTACACAAAATCTCCAACCTCGTTAATCATCACTAGTGCTCACGAACATCATGACTCGACTCTTTAGCATCATCATCACTTGTCTTTCTTAGTCTATACGAGTTATTCGAAAAAGATAGGAGTGTTCATTTAGATCGACACTAATAACATTTACTAGATCTGTGGTCAACGTAAGATTAAGTATGATCTTATCGCATGCAAGATTTTAATTTTTAAAGCGAGAATGGAGTGTAAAGATTCTATTTCTAAACCTTGATAGGATAAACACATAAAAATTTCACACGCCACACCCAATCTTATTCTCTATAATGGACATCAGGGAATCTCATTCTCCAAGTCTCCAACAATGGCCGGTGCGCCGCGCAAGTGTTTGCTTGCATTACTTTATAAAAGAGAGAGAAGGAAAGGCATAGCATTATTTCGACAGACACTCACCACATTTGACTTCTCATGCACATGCGTTTGAATCATAAAAATAAGATAGATAGATTGGGAGTTTAAGATCTGGTCCTAATATATAACATATTTAAGTACAAATGGGAATGGATTACCAACAACATGGAATGACTAAGTTCTGTTTTTTTTTTTAAATTATCTTTTCACTAGTGTTTGTATCTTCTCTCTCCTAATGGGTTTTTTTTCTTCTTGCCTATGTCCATGCCAACCATTGCTGTATCTAATCTTTAACTAAGATGAAGTAGGATTATGTCTCCAAGAAGATATGGAGTTCCATATATATTTTTTTTTTATCCTACACTTATCTTCTTTGGTTCCTACCATCACTTGTTTAGTATATGTATATCTTCTACCTAATCATTTCTTCTATTGTATCCATCGGTGCATCCGATGACGTTTGCGATCAACATATGTAGTCCATTCTTATCTTAATCTTACATTATGAATGGTGTTTGTGCACCAATAAAAAACAATGCATGAGGTTCATGTGAATGTAAATATAGAGAGCATAGTTATGAAACCGAGATGGGACCAACAACCGGTTGGATAGACAAAAAAAAAAAAAGATGGAGAATTGAATCCTTAAATGAGTTCGATCATTAATGGAATTACGTGATTGTTAGAAGGATCAAATTACTCTTGATTTCTTATTTGTTCTCAAAGGGATGGAAGTTTTTCGAGGGCATTTTACTGTATATAATTACAAAAAAAATTATATTGGTTGTATCTCAATTATTTCTCTATTGTGGTCATCGATATCATCCTCTAAAATTTATGATATTATCTACATATTTTGTGTCTTTGATATAATATATAATTATATCATTATATATATATATATATATATATATATATATAATTTACTAGATTTAGGACTCAAATTCAACGCATACTCCAATGATAAAAATAGATTCCGATTGATAATTATACCATAGAGGATCAAAGCATTATACTTTGATCATTCAATCCACAAACTGAGACAATTGGTTTGGAGCAAATCGGGATCCAACATTCGAGCGTGTAGCAGATTTGGTATCGAGAAAGTAAGAGATTCATCGTAGAAACATACAAAAACTTGATAAAGACCCTTGTTTTTTTTTTTTTTATAATGATCAATTAGTGGAATCGAATGATTTGAAAAAGTATAAACAACATATGATAAAGTTAAAGTTGTTAGATCGAAGTCCAAAGAACTCGAGCTTGTAGCAAATTCAGTAGAGTATCGGGAAAGTAAGAGAGAGATCCATCATAGAAACATATCCAATAAAGACACTTTTGATGATCAATTAGTGGAATCATATGTTTTGAAAAAAGTATAGATATTTGATAAAAGTTGAGTTGTTGGATCCAAGTCTAGTCTGTTTATAGCAAATTCACTAGAGTGAATGTAAGAGATCCACCATAGAAACATACAAAAAAACATATGATTTGAAAAAGACCCTCTTGATGATCGATTAGTGGAATCATATGATTTGGAAAAAGCATACCAAAACATATGGTAAAGTTGAGTTGTCCGATCGAAGTCTAGGTCTATTTATTTATAGCGAGTTCGCGGAATTATTAATTAAACCTTTAAGCGGAGAACTAATAATGCATAGGGCAATCAAAAGAAATCATCCATCATCATTCAACATGGAGGAGTGCATCGAACGCTATGACCGTCGTGCGAAAACACAAAAAAAAAAAACATCATTTGTGTCGATCGACTAAGTGTCCGATATAGTGAGTGTCGATGGTTTTATCGATGTGTCATGGGATCGATAAGGTATTTTGGTCGGACATGAGATTGTCCATTTTTTAAGAACCTCCTTATCAATAACTACACTTACTATTATTTATTATCATGAAAATAATCATCCAATATAGCAGCAAAATGTTACTCACCCATCACATATTCTAGTTTGATGGGACGGGACGTATAAGTTATAGCCTTATGGTTTCATGTATCCAAGACGACGACGACGACGACAGCATCTGCCAACTACGCGCTTCCTACCTCAAGCATGCACACACGGACTCCACCGTCTCTCTTTCCCTGAGGCCTTAAGAGCACGAGTCACACAGGATCGATCATATGGCATAATAAGCTCCAAACTCGTCGTCTTTTACAGTGACAATTTAAAGGACTCCCCAAACATGGATGCAAATGGAAGGCCTGCAGCTTATCCCTTTGACGCTCCTGTCTCCTTCTCTACTAAGCCTAAGACGTCTCTCGATTTGATGTGAAGTAGTAGTAGTAGTAGTAGTAAATGCGTTTGATGCCAAGGACTGAGCACGAGGCACATGAACAAAGGAAGAAGACACTACGTAGTAACGAGGTAGCTCATCTCAGCTCAGCTTGTCTGCAGCTTGGCGAGGAGCGCAGCCCTGAGGGCTTCATGGCCCTGCAACTCGCATGGGACCTTCACCACCACGTCCTGCAGCACGGCTTCCTTGAGGCAGGACACGTTTGCGTGGTGCACGCGGAGCCCCAGGTCGCGGAGCGCAACCATCAGCCTCGCCGACGGATGGTTCCGGTCATCTGATTGCGCCCTTATCAGCGCCTCCGCTCCCAGCAGCTTCACCTCCACCTCCATCGCCATCGCTGAGGTGGTTGTGGTGGTGGTGCCGTGTGTCGTGGCGCTGGTGGTTGTCTTGGCTTCGGCCTCCAGCTTGTCGACCTTGGCCTTGAGCTCCTTGATGTAGGCCACGGCGTCCGACAGCAGGGACGCCTTGTCCATCCGCGACACCTTGGGAACCACCGAACGGAGGGCGTAGAAGCGGTGGTTCAGCTTCTCGCGGCGCTGCCGTTCCGCCTCGACGTGGTTCGCGGGCACCTCGTGCGACCCGCTCTCCTGCTTCCGCCCTCGCTTCTTGGGCCTGCGGCGCTCCACCAACAGGTAACAGTCGGAGTCCGAGTGCTCGGAGTCGACCGAAGAGGAGAGACCGGCCCCATCCTTCCTCGCTGCCGGCAAAGGGGCCGGGGTCGCCGTCGGTTCTACCCCGGTGATGGCGGCGTCGTGGGGCGTCGCGGTGAAGATGGCACTGAACTGCTGCGCAAGCACCCAGTTCTCCGCGATGTAGTCGGCGGAGCCGAGCTCGAGGACGCCGCCGGGGACCGGGAAGCACGCGAGGGTCTCGATGCCGTGGAGCTGAGCCTCGCGGGTCCGGTCGCACCCGCACGCTTGGAGCGCGCGCACGCCCGCCAGCCAGACCGGCGCCAGCGAGCCGTAGACTCGGGCGGGGACGGCGTTTGCGTTCCCCCCTCCGTCCACCACGAACGATCGGCTGAGCGACACGACGTAGAACCACTCGCCGTCGTCAACGAAGTCGTCGGACCCCCGGCTCTTGCGGGCGCCGCGGAAGTGGCCGTCGCCGAAGGAGAGCACACGATGGTCGGGGGAGGCGCGCCAGAAGATGGCATAGGCCCACCACTCAGATCGGGCGATGAGGAAGCTCTGCAGCCGGTACTGGAGATCGGCTGCCGCCGGGGCGTTCAAGGAGGAGGAGGAGGATGGGGAAATGATGAGTTCGTCCATTTCGGTTTGGAGCGTCTGCCGCAGTGGTGTTCGACGCTGCGGGGAGCAGCAGGTGATTTAATGGGTTACAGAAGAGCACGTGGCGGGATGGCAGTGGCCTGAACAATCCTCCACCGCCATCTGTCGTGCATGACGTAGCCAATGCTATGACAAAACAACAGATCGGCTTTTGAACGGTCAACAACTCACGAGCCATAAGATCCAACGGCTTTAATTCGCCACAAGTCACCACCAACAAAACGATAACATCCATGCGCACGCCACTTAGACTAAATATCTATGCGGTAACAATTATCTACTCCCTCTCTACCTGCCTTGTGATTGGTCCATATATATATATATATATATATATATATATATATATATATATATATATAACCACAGCGAGAAAGGCAACATCCATCGACGTGGTCGCTAATCAGGTCAGTCACAAGACAATCACGTGATCAAGGGATGAAATGTACACATCGGTCTACGATCTCATGTATCTCGAGCGTATTTTTCTATTGTCTCGTGTCAATGCGGTGTCGAGATAACTTAGTTTTATGGTATCCCGCCAGTCTGTATACTAAGAGTTGATACGTCGACGTATAATGCGTTGGTATAACCTGTATTCTTATTTTATAAGATAACTAAAAGATTACTTGTCCGGATGGTTTCCCGGTCCAAGTTTCAATTCGATCGGATGGAAGCGACTGATGAATTGAACTCTACACTTATTATTTGTTTTTGTTTTGTAGATAGGTTTATAAGATGTACGTCTTAAAAAAAAAAAATCTCTCTATGCTCAATTGCGAGACCAAGACCAGGTTTTGGATTAATAACATGGTGTTAGATTTAAATTTGGTATGCGCCGGGGTTTTAGTTTGATTCTATATGAGTTTATAAAAAAAAATACAAAGATTTATTATATTAAATGACGTACATGAGAGTCATACGTGGATATACTACCTATACAATAATGCATTAATAAATTCAGATAATGTGAGATATGAAATATATATATGTATTTATAAATAAAAACTTTATATCCTACTATTTAGTTATTACAAAGACCAGAGATTTTCATGAACTCAGAAGACGATAATTTGATTGATACTGACTTTGGGGAATAGAATTGAGACGATGAATGAATCTTATGGACCCCATACATAAATCAAGGAAAAGTCTTGTATAATCTCCATGGAAGGAGGGAGTTATATTCCAAATGTTACACTCAATTGGGTGGGCATGGAGATGACATGTGCATGGGTTTCATATATCCAAGTCCGAGAGAGACCACCAAATCACCCCTAAGATTTGATTCGGTTCACCAAATTATTATTATATGGTCGACCGATCACCAGCTGCCCCAAACCAAGGACTAACGTCGTGGGACATCTCCGACTCATCCCCAATGTCTAAGCAATGTACTTAAGTAAGAATCTAGGCTTAGGGTTTTGGGCACTTGCTGCTTGGTGTAGGACAATTATGGCCAACCACTGCTGGGCCATTCAATTCACATGCAGAAGAAAGAAGATTGAAAATAAAATTCTATTATTTGTGTACTGGCATCTTGATTTTAGTAAAACCGCACCAAAGCATGATTTCATTTAGTACATCTCACTACATATGATGGGAATGCCATTTTAAATTATGCACTGTGCACAAGATGTCACTCTCCAAGATGGGATAAAGAATATGAATTTTCTACCTACATAATTTTAACTGCCCCTCCCTATGTTGCCGACGCCCTGCGTTCGAGACCGCTTTTGCGGACCAATGGGGCCATTGTGTGTGGCCCACATTTCGGACTCGCGTGGCCCAGATTTTTCAACCAAGTCAAACCCGGCGCGAAGTCCGGAGGGGTGACTCGAAGACGAGTGGGGAAGACGACGTAAACTAGTCGCGTTACTCCGGCGGACTCGCGTCGAAAGAGAAGCGGCAAACGACGTGTTAGGTTTGGGGCCGAACGATGTTAGAAGGCAGTGACGTGCTTATCATCGTCATCTCCAACTACACCCGACTAATCTCACGCGACATTCCCACGAAAGAATACACTATATGCACACGCCTCGCTGATGCGTGGGTGGCTCCTTGTGGAGCCCTCTTGCAGGGCCACGCGGCAATCGGATGCGGTTGGACACAACTGACGCCTCTATAACCTGACATAGAGATCGTCTCACCGTTTTTATTTCCGCCGAATAGAGATCGAGCCGCCGGCTATATAACCCCCGTCGCCTCGGCCACCATCGTCGTCGCCGGGTTGTCGCTCCTCGTTCTCTTTCTATTTATATACTAACGCTGCCCCCTTCTCCGTTTGGTCTATCGTTAAGGAACCTCGTTCTCTTAATTCCCTCTTGCTCTGCGGCTGCGGCTGCGGCTGCGGCGGGATCGGCGGTGGCTTTTGCTGCGGTTTCCCGGGCAGCTCTGGGTGTTCCTGTTGGTATTCGATCGTCGAACGATCTGTTTGTCACGCCGTATTCTGAGGGCCGGCGTGGGGGGTTCCCGGGTCGTCTGAGGGCGTGCTAGGGCTCTTCTTCTCTGTATCAGACTCTTACTGCTTCGTCTAGGGGGGGGTTTGGCCGGGGCTCCGGCCTCGGCGGCTTGCAAAGCCCCCATCTTGACCGAGATCTGAAGGAGTAGAGTGTTGTTCTGCGATAGGGAAGAGATGCCAGCCCTCGCGTGCGTAGATGCTGCCGCGCCGCCCCCTGGCTACGTCTTCGCTTGGGATGGCGCTCTTCCCGCGCCGGGGGCATTCCCCGGCGGCACTCCGACTACGGCGGGTGGTGTCACCGCCGACCGCCCCTCCAACTGGTCCACCGACCTCTCCGCCTCCCTCTACCGGATCGATGGCTGGGGCGCGCCTTACTTCTGCGTTAATTCCGACGGCGACATCGCCGTCCGGCCGCACGGCGCAGCCACCCCCACCCACCAAGAGATCGACCTCATGAAGGTCGTGAAGAAAGCCACTGATCCCAAGTCCGCCGGCGGGCTGGGCCTCCGCCTCCCGCTCCTCGTCCGCCTCCCCGACGTCCTCAAGCACCGGCTCGAGTCACTGCATCACGCCTTCGACTTCGCCATCCGCTCCAATGTATATGGCTCTCGCTACCAGGGGGTCTACCCGGTGAAGTGCAACCAAGACCGGTACATCGTGGAGGACGTCGTGGAGTTTGGAGCATCGTTCCGGTTCGGCCTCGAGGCCGGGTCGAAGGCGGAGCTCCTCCTCGCCATGAGTTGCCTCACGAGAGGGAGCCCGGATGCGTTCCTCATTTGCAATGGCTACAAGGACGAGGAGTATATCGCTCTTGCCCTCTTCGCTCGGAGCATGGATCTCAACACGGTGATCGTACTGGAGCAGGAGGAGGAACTGAACACGGTGGTGGATACCAGTCAAAGACTCGGTGTCCGGCCGGTGATCGGTCTCCGGGCCAAGCTCCGCACCAAGCACTCGGGCCATTTTGGATCCACCTCCGGAGAGAAGGGCAAGTTTGGGTTGACCACCGCGCAGATCCTTTCCGTCGCCCGGAAGCTTCAACGCCTGGATATGCTCGATTGCCTTCAGCTCCTGCACTTCCACATCGGCTCTCAGATCCCGACGACGTCGCTGCTATCGGATGGGGTCGGCGAGGCGGCCCAAATCTACTGCGAGCTCGCGAGACTCGGGGCCGCAATGCGCGTCATCGACATAGGCGGCGGCCTCGGAATCGATTACGACGGCTCTCACTCTGATGCCTCGGACATGTCGGTGGGTTACGGACTCGACGAATACGCCGGCGCTGTGGTCCGGGCGGTGATGTGCGCTTGCGACCGGAAGCTTGTACGCCATCCGATCATTTGCAGCGAGAGCGGTCGGGCGCTCGTGTCGCACCAGTCAGTGCTAATCTTCGAAGCGGTCTCGTCCAACGCCACCAGAGCTGCGCCGTGGTCGTCCGTCGGCCCAAACCCTGCATTATTTCTCGACGAGCTCGCGGACGATGCTCGTTCCGATTACAACAACTTGATGGCGGCCGCCTACCGCAGCGAGTACGAGACCTGCGCTGTGTATGCCAACCAGTTGAAGCAGAGGTGCATCGACCATTTCAAGGACGGAGTTCTCGGCCTCGAACACCTGGCGGCCGTCGACGATCTCTGCGACCTCGTGGCAGAGGAGCTGGGAGTGGCTGATCCAGTGAGGACATACCAGATCAACCTGTCGCTTTTCGCCTCGATGCCCGATTTCTGGGCGATCGGACAGCTGTTCCCGGTTGTCCCGATTCACCACCTCGACCAGCAGCCGGGAGTCAAGGGCATTCTATCCGACCTGACGTGCGACAGCGATGGGAAGGTGGATCGGTTCATCGGTGGGCAGTCGAGCCTCCCGCTGCACGAGATCAAGGGGGGAGAATACTGCCTGGGGATGTTTCTCGGAGGGGCGTACCAGGAGGTGCTCGGCGGGCTGCACAACCTCTTCGGGGGGCCGAGCGTTGTGCGGGTGGCCCAGAGCGACGGGCCGCACTGCTTCGCGGTGACGCTGGCGGTACCCGGCCCGTCGTGCGCGGACGCCCTTCGAGCGATGCGGCATGAGCCCGAGGCGATGATCACTGCGCTGGGGCAGCGCGCGGGGGAGTGCGCGGCCGGGGATGCGGTGCTCTGCGCCATCGCCCGCGCCTTCGACTCCATGCCGTACCTCGTCCGCGGGGCCGAGGAGGAGCGGGAGTCGATGATGCGCTGCCTGGGCTTGTGAAGGGATCGGTTAAGGTGATGCCACTACCTAGATGAAGCCATCAGAGTGTGTCGCATTTTGGTGCTTATGTTAAAGTGATGTGGTGGTCCCTCCTCCCCAAGGGTTAGGGGGTGGGGCGTTAGCTCGTCTATTATGATTGCTGTTCTCTACCGTCTTTGAGTCCTGAAGGATTATTACCTTATCTCCGGTTTCATTAGTGAAGTGCCTCTGTAACGCCTAACATGACCCAATGATGATCACTATGATTGGTGATAAGGCATATTCTTACTCTATCCCAACGGCAATAGTCAACAGTTATTCAATCACAACATAAAGCCATGGTGTCTTGTAAGATGACATAACACATCGAACTCATATAAAATAATAAATTGTACTCATGTCATTTAAAATTGTACAAGATAGAATCGCACAACGTAGCCACTCGAGAACACGCGAAGCAGCATAGCGTGGTATGAGATCATGCTAGTCAGCTTGCACATGCGAAGTGCACAGCCCGATCGCTCAAGCACCGACAACCATTAATAGATCGCATACGATCGACCCTCGGCCACAAGTATAAAAGTCAACCTCTTGGCCAACTCCAAAGGTCAGACTTGAAACACCCAAAAACTTCCTCAATTCCACTATATATTCATTGAACCATCAGATGGATCAAGTTGGGACACCCCATCTAACTTTGGCCTTAGTGCATGTATAGATCAAGAGAACATTAGAGTCTCTCCCTCATCTACCTCGGATTAGAACCAAGAAAGTTTAGCTATTTTTAATGAAAAATATATACAATCAAATTTATGAAAATGAGATTTTAATAATAATTGAATAATAGGTTCAAAATCATTCATTTGGATGTAAAGACTATTATTAAATATTTTAAATATTGACTAAGTTTGTGGAATAATTGATTTAAATGTTATTGATTAAAATGATATGATGATTGAATGCTTATGTTGAATGTTATAATTTGAGCATAGAAAATATATATATTTCATTTTTAGGTTTTTAAAAATGAGTTTGTCAACTCCTTGCATTATGTGGTAAAGAGTTAGATTCAATTAAATATTAAAATTAAGATAGGTTAAATTTATGCTTTGAAGATATTTTATGTGTTATAGTAATGATCATTTTGAAATGAAATTTATTTTTTTGGTCTTAAACGAAATTTATTGATTTAAAAATTATTCTTGAATGTAATCATATGAAACAACCAAAAGGAGGATAATTAATCTTAAAAATATTTTTATCCTATGAATCATTCAATAAAAAATAAAATGATACTATTATTGGTGAATCTCTTAAGCTACAAAAATGGATTAGAGAACTTCAGCAATTGAAAAACAATCTATGATGCCTTCATTTAATTTTTCAAAAATTGATTTTTGATTATAATTTTAGATAAGTTTTTAAATAATATTAATTTAAAAAGAGATTAATGAATCTATCTAACGTTATTGATATTTTGATGATTTCATAATCTTGACAATTTGCAAAAATTATAATTTAAAATTTTTATATAAATTTGTTCAAAAAAATTCGTATAAATAAATCATAATTTATCTCTTCGGATCTATAACTTAAAAATCTTCTAATGAATCATATTCCTGAAAACTGACGTTTCACATATATATATATATATATATATCAAGATCTTCTACTTTTTCTTCCTTGAAATTAACTCATGATATTGATATTTATAATTTGATATAAAGACTCTTCTTTAATCTCTTAATACTATATTTTATCATCTAAGAGGAGATTTATTAAATTAAATCATGTCTTTTGGTATTTATGAATATCATTTAATATTAATATCTTTCTTGACATAATTTATTTTAAAACTCATGAATGGTATAACTTATCACCAAAATTAGTGTTTATTAAATTTGTGATAAGTTAAAAATTATATGAGATTTATTTTATTATGAATAATTTCCTTGATTTTTTGACTTTATCTTTTAGGGAATCATGTTTAAATCTCTACGATTTTCACTTTTTAATAAAAAAAGATTTATTATCTTAACAATTATAATTAAAATATTTATCAAGATCATTCTTTTATTTTGTTAAAAAGATTTATCTTAGATAAATTAAGATTATCTCCTAAGACTCATTTTTATTATTTACAAAAAAAAGGGGAAAGAAACTTATTATACGAGATCATGTTTTTTGATATTCAAAAATTTGATGACATGATCTCCTTATACTTTTTTGTGTAATTTGAATATAGATGTTAAGAAGAAATTATGCACTCATATTTCTTTTTGATATTAACAAAGGAGGAGATAAAATTATCAATATGATTGAAAGCAAATTAGATATAATAACATTGAATGAAAAATAATTTGGTTAGATGAAAATTTAGAATTTTAAATTTTTAAATATATATGAAATGTATAATTCACAATTTGAGTTTGATTTAATATCATGTTTTTTTTGGAATTATTGATGCTTATTATCAAAATTTACATGAAAGGTGATATACAAAAATACATGATTTGCTATTTATATTAGAAAATCACATCATTTAAATGCATGAGTGGCTCTTAATTCTTCTTGGATTTCTTGGATTTTTTAGCTCACTTTCAAAATCACTTAAAAGGGGACTCAAATTTTTATGATGATATAGTTTTAAAGATTATTCTTCTTTCATGAATCTTGATGAATATTTACAAAGGGAAATATATGACATAAATTTCTTTGATGCTTGTCTTTGATATTAAATCTTTGATGAATCACTTGATGTGCTACTCTTGATTTAAATGAATTAAATTACATGGATAGATATCAATTCTTGGATTTTGGAATTTACATCTAAAAGATTGAGCCCTATTTTTATAATACAATGTCTTACACTCCCCTCCCTTGTTTCTTCTTTATTATTTAAAGAAAGGAAAAAAATTATAAGAAAATTATATTGTTATTCTATTAAGGGGCAGCAAAACTTGTTTGCTTACATGATATAAATTACTAGCTTGAATATTGCAATGGAATCAAAAATTTACTAACTTGCACTTCTCAAAAGAGAAGAAATAACTCACTAGCTTGCATGTTCTAAAGTAATAAAAAATTTGTCAAATTGCTAATCTTTCATATCTCAAAAACTTGCTAATTGTACTTCTTTTTATTGATGACAAAGGGGGAGAAGATATGATGATAATGCATGTTGATTTTTAAAAATATATATAATGATTTAAAATAATAATCATAATTTTATTATAATGATATGATGGTGTGATTAAAATAGTTTAAACTTAGACTTTTGATCCCATCTTAATATTCTTTTTGAAATTTATTAAGAGTTCTTCTTAATGATATTTTATAACTTCTTCCTTATTTTCTCTCTTTCTTATTCACAAGAAAAAGAAATTTCTTTATGACTCATGTCGTATTTTACAAAAGGGGAGCAAAAACTCATGTGTCTTAAAATCCTTAGCCTTATATTTCACCTTTTTGTTCATGACAAAGGGGGATAAATATATATTGACGACACATGATATTAATGATATACATTGATGACACGTGGTGACATACTTGGATATAGATATGAGTGCATAATTCTTTTTGAAACTCATGATTTAATGACTTGATGCAAATTTATGTTGCAATTTGCGTAGAATGTTGATTACTTAAAAATACTTAATTTAAGAGTGTGTGATTCTTTTAAATTTAAGTGACATTGATTTAGGGGGAGTTAGGATTAACTCATGTCATCAATTGATTATCATCATAAAAAATGGAGAGATTGTTGAATCTCGAATTTTAATGATGAAATCAATTGATGAGTTATTGATCTAACATGGGTTGTTAGAAGTTGATTGATGTAGGATTAACTACGATATAGAGAATATGACAATCAGGATTGGCCAAAGTCAAGTACATACATCAGGTCGGGGTTCGAACGAGGCGGTTGGGAATGCGCTAGGAGTGCATCAAGAGCTCCCCTAAGGGTATTGGGAGCTTACCGGGACGGCGTAAGGAGTTCGCTAGAAGAAGACTGAGGCTCACAAGAAGATTGTCGGGGGTGGCCGAAACGCTTGTTGAGAGTTGAGAAGGCCATGACGTGGATGTGTTAGCCATTATGATTATAATTAATTAAGTCACAGTTAGTATTGTACATGTTAACCATGATGGTGAAAAGGAATTACAAATCAGACATAGTCCAAGGATCAAGCTTAGGCTTCGGACCAAGGATTGGACAATATTGTGGGAGCTCATTGGGTGTTGTTCGCTAGAACTTCGCCGAAGGTATTGAGAAGATCACTAAGAACACACCCGGAGATCGCCGAAGGAAGATCGTGAGACTCGTTGCTGTAAAATCTGAAAGTTGCTAGATTACGGGAGTGAGGTCATAAGTTTGGTGGTCATGTTTAATTGTAATCTTTAAGTCATAAGTTAAGATTGAGTCCTTAGATGAGTGTGATTTGGAAGGAATCCAAATCAACTTAAAGATACAACTGAGTCCACTATTAGAGTTTGATTGAGCTCAGGTTGAGCTTAGTTGGTTGACCAAAGAGTTGGTCAACATCAAGTTCATTTTAGAATTCGAAAAGTAGAGGGAACCACTTTTACGGAGATTCCGATGGGTAAACTATCACCGTCCAGATTTTCAAGCGACTGACGGCGGTTGAACCGCCCAGGGCCGATAGGTAAACCGCCTATACCCAGGGTTTCGGGCGGTTGAGCCGCCCAGGTCGGTGGGTGAACCGCTCTTACCCGGATTTTTTTGGGTATTTTTAAATTTTATCTCCAAAAATTCTAAAGTCATTTAAGACTATAAATACCCCCAGCTTTCTTGTATTTTACACAACAATTTTGGGGGATTATATTCTGAGAAAAATTTATGAGAATTATAAGAAAAAGAATAGGGGTAAGGGAGTCTTCATCTAAAGAAGATCGGTAGTGAATGTCGGTGTGCCTCAAGAAGTAGGACTTGGGAGTAGACGTAGGCCCGTTGGTGTCGAACCACTATAAAACTTGTAAGTTCGTCTTTTGCTTTTATTGCTTACAAATTTTATATTAACGCTTCCGATCTCATTTACTCTTTGAAAGTAAGGTTTTTATGTCAAAACTTTACTTACGATGTTGCTCATCTTTCGAATTTTCTTGCTCTTTCTTAAGTAATTTATAAGCAAGTAACTTAGCAATCTTCTTGTAATCACTCACTTGCTTCATTTGAACGAAAAGCTTTGGATCTTCCTATCTTGCTTAAAATCAAAAAGTTTTGATTAAGATGAAAATCTATACTTGCACTAATTCATCCCATTCCTCTTAGTGTCAATTGATCATAACAACTTCGACCTGGAATATGCCCCGAGAACAATAATACAGGTGCAAGCGATAGCTAACTTCATCTCAAAGCTTACTATCCAAGAAAGCTTACCACAACCGATCCCGACTTGGACAATGTATGTTGATAGATTGGCCAATTTAAAAGAGGAGGAATCGGGTTCGTCCTTAAAGGCCCTCTCGATTAGGTATATGAGCATGCACTTTAGCTTGAGTTTAAAGCCACGAATCATGAAGTTGAGTATGAAGCACTATTGTTCAGACTAAGGTTAGCCACCGAGCTCAATGTGGAGAGAAATCGAGGTTTTCACTGATTCTTAGCATGTATTGGACAAATCAACAAAGAATTTGAGGCTTGGGAGGAGTCTATGATTAGGTATTAGCCAAGGCACTATGCCTAATTGATGCTTTTCATTACTTCTCCATCACCAAAGTGTCTTAGTCCGTTAATTCACAGGTATATGCACTGGCTAGATTAACTTCCATGCTCAGATCGGAGGAGCATTCGCCTTGGATTGTCAGGATCCTTAGACCAACCATTAGCCAGACTAAGGTGGTCACAACTAAAGCCAGACATAGCTGGATTGAGGAATTGCTCCACTTTAGAGAGACGATGCTCTACCCGAGGACAAGGCTACCACTCAGCGGATCAAGAGGACGGAAGCATGGTATTGTGTGATCAATGAGCGTCTCTACCAAAGAGGCTTCAGCCGACCACTACTCCATTATTTGCACCCGATCGAGATACAAACCACTCTGGCTGAAGTGCATGAGGGGATATGTGGAAAGTACATCGACGTATGGACATTGGCATACAAGATCCTCTGATAGTGATACTATTAGCTAACTATACATTAAGATTCTTGGACCTACATCCAAAAGTGTGAGCAGTGCCAAAGGCATGCCTGAGTCCAGCACCAACTAGCAATACCACTTGTAACCTTAGGTTGTGCTTAGCCTTTCATCTAATGGGGAATGGATCTCCTCAGCCCATTCGTCCCTGCCTTAAGGCAGCGTAAGTTCTTGATAGTCAGGGTCGACTACTTCACTTACTTCACTAAGTGGGTTGAACCGAGCCCTTGGCATCCATCACCAAAAAGCAGGTTGAAGGGTTCGTCTGGAAAAACATCATCACCAGATTTAGTATCCCAAGAGTCATCATCACTGATAATAGAACACAGTTCAACAATCTCAAATTTAAAGCGTTCTGTTGCAACTACAAGATCAAGTTGAGGTTCAGCTTAATCGCCCACCCCCAAGCTAATGGGCTCACCGAGATCACGAACCAAGCAATACTCGAAGGTCTGAAAAGGAGTGTTGTTAAGGCACACGGGACCTGGGTGGATGAGCTCTCGAGCATCCTGTGGGCGTATTGCACCACCCCAAAGACCCCAACAGGGGAGTCATCGTTCAGCCTCACTTTCAGCATCAAGGTGGTCCTTCCTCCCGAGGTGGTTTACCCGACCCTTCGACAAATAACGTCTAATACATGACAGCGTCTGATGCAAACTCGATAATGTGGTGCTTGGTAGCGTTTGATGCAGACTCGATGCTCGAAGACCTCTAAACCATGCAAGACCATACGACAGCTTAGTAGAGGGTGTCGATGACATTAAATGCAGAGGTACGATCAACCATCGTCGACAAGTATAAAAGTCACCCCCGGGCACAAGTCAAGTAAAGAAAAAATGAAAACACTCTACATACTGTATTCAGATTCGACCTCGGTCGGGGTACTGACATGATCGTCGAAGGGGCCACATCGGGCACCCCACCCCGACGAAGCCTTCATGCAGGACCTCGGGCAGGAGCATCCTGAGACGTGCATCAAAGAGGCCCGACCGACCTCTCCCAAGCTCCCACAGCTCTTTCCCGAGCGATGGGGATGATCTTACACACGTGAGCAGGATCAAGCTGTGCTAACTCCCCGACCATGACACAAGATCCCACAACAATAGCAAACATGAAGTGTAAAATATCCTAACAATATCCATAATTTTACATTGGGAGGAGATTGTGTTTAATGATATGATCAAAATCTTATTCATTGTGGAGCTCAAGATAATAGTCTGCTTAACTTCTCCTTGTATATCAAAAGAATCTTCTTAATATTTTAAACCATGTCTAATATATGAGATGATATGAGCAATATTTTGATTAATTATAGAGAATAGTCAGCACGTCCATAGAAGCATGAGAGGTGAATATTATTCGAAATATTTTTCTTACCACTCTAAAAATAAAAGTGAATATTATTCTAAATATTTTTCTTACCACTCTAAAAATAAAAATCTTTCATGTATGTATGAGGTTCGATCTATTGTTTTTTCTTTCTTAACTTGTATTTTAGACTTTGCATTGACTTGAGCATTAGAACGATCGCATTGGGAACCTATTGACGTTGGTTTTACTTATGATGATTACAATGTGAAAGACTAACTCTAATGGAGTTGTCTTGAAGGAACATTCACCCCTTAGGAAGGAAGGAGGTTAGGTTCAATGACTCATTTTCATACCAACGTAAGGGATATAATAATGTTGATGAAATAGTTGATAAGGATTTTTAATCGAATATTTTCCTTGAAGCTTAACCTATAAGGAGAAGACATATAATATACAGTCAAACTCTAAAGTTCAACTCAAATATTACACAGAGATTAACTACTCACTCGATGACATAAAGACAAACAAATACAATCATCAGAACACATGACTTCCTCTATTACCATGGTAAATATTTTTAAATTATCATAAGCCCGTCAACCCGCCCACTTGCTCGCCTTCCATGGTTTAATGAAGTCAACCGGCTTAGCTGACGTGATCAGTTGAGTTTTGCATACACTTTTCTGAAGGGAATGAATCTAGTCTTAGACAGATAGTCCATTATTCAGTGATTTTATTAAAGTTCTAGTATTTATTGGTTCACAAATCTAGTTTTGATCTCAATCTAAATATGTTTAAGGTAACATAACTTCCCATTTGTAATTCCACCATACCGAAGTTTAAGAATTCAAATATGAGATCCCACTTTTGCGTTGTGTATGCTTTGTGTAATCAACTTGGAGAAGGTCACTGCTTAACTATTATTTCCAGGTGATTTGCACTTACAGTCCATTATATTATTTTAATTATCCGAGTGGACTATTTATTTGAACTGTGAAGCTCCTACTTTACACCGGTGTATGATTTATAGTACCCCAAAAACGTATTCTATGGCAGCACAAGTGTCAACACTTTCCAAGGTTTTGTGTATTCACCAATGAACTCCGAAAGGTCAAGATGTATCTTCTTTTATTACTACTCACAAGACACACTGAGGTTGTTTCATTCTCGTCTCATGCACACATGTTAAAGCATCAAAGACGCACCTCGTTTTGGCTTTAGCTTAGCTTTCTAGACATGTATTTTGGAATAACTGCATGAATTAAGTCTGGTGCAGCTGGTAAGTCACAAGAACAGGATCATTGATTCATGCTCAAGATATTGGTATCAGAGTAGTTCGGACAAGAGCTTCTCCTGATTTATATATTTATATATAGCTAGCTTTCTTTCCGATCATTACTACATTTGTTAACGTATTAAAATATCGGATATATAGTTTATTTATTTCAACATATATATATATATATGTATATTTGTCTCTTTGATTTTGTATTGGCGTAAGTCGCTGTAAACAAAGCAGAAGCACCGGTGTAAGACTAAAGACAAGGTCGGATCCCTCAGCAGACAGTATGGAGGTCGGATGGAATAAACTTTTTTATCTTTTGCGATCAATTAATCGAAGTGATCTAACCTCTTATTTATATAGCTTTTCCTTTAGAGCTTGCAAGAGATGGAAATGGGGTTTGCATGAAAGCCGTGGAACGAAGACGATGGAGATTCTTGAGTTGTTGTTTCTTGTGCCAACGGGAAGGTAGATTCCAAGAGTGTGTGGTTGGGTCCAAATTATGTGTTTTCGGCACCAAGTGGGTCATCAAAGAAGCTACGAGATCGATAGCTGGGGAGCCATGCGAGGACGTCTGGCTGTTTTATGATCGATTGGGTGGAAGCCACACCTTCTTCTTCCTCATCATAGATGACTTCCATCCATATCGAGTTGGATGACCAGGACAAGTGGAATCAGTCGGAGCACTTCCTTCCTTCTCATGGGTGAACCGGGTTTTGATTATTATTATTATTATTATTATTATTTTATTTTTGATTGGCTGTATGACTTCTCAACACGCAGGGTTGGTACTATATTGGAAGACAACTGGGCAAAACTAATTATTCATGAGACACCCACCGAGCCATCCTCCCGATCAGGTCGGGGAGCAGGAGGATAGGATGCTACTTCCGTTGGGCCATAAAATCTATAAATACTATTACTACTTCAAAGGGTTTCCCAAGGTGTTGGGGTCGACATTCAAATACACTGAGATGAGGCCATGGCAATTTGAAGCTCTGCGTCGTACGAGGCAAATAGAACAGGATCAGCATTTCCAGTTGATGCTCCTACATTATCTTTCTCCAATATTTATTTTGCACGACAACTGCCTGTACGAGTCGTCGATTTCCACAGGATCACATCTCCGACCATGCCGACTTGTTGGACGTGCTCGCCGCCGAAGGCATTCCACACACACAGGGAAGATAGAGACTATTACATATTTGACGGAATGGGTAAGCAATGCCTTGGAGCGATGCTACTTCCGGATGAGGGTTCCACAGTCCCACAACAATGCCTTCTTCATCTACTCGTGGGTTCCCATGCATCCGCTAATTTCCCGCGACCTTATCAGCGAAAGCAAACGACAAGCTGAGAGAACCCTATCTTGTCATAGGGAGGAGGAGATGGTGCTCCAACAACAGCCATGCCAGATCACAACAGATGTGGCCATGTTTGCAAACCTCGTACGTCTAGGTGCTACAAGGATCCAACACCTTCCTCACACGGTTGGCAAGTTGCTGAACCTGAGATACCTCAGACCAGAATATGATCGAGTGTCACTCTCCGACACAAATGCGCAGTGGATTAGAGCAAATGCATAATCTCCAAAAGCTGTCTGGGTATTCGACATGTACAGTCGGGAGTAATGGAGATGTCATCTCAGAGCTGCCACCTCAAACAGTCCTAGAAGAACTTGATCTGTGGAACCTCCAAGACCTCTCAAATGTTTGGCACTGCATCGGAAGTGGCATAACATGGATGATGTTGAGATTGCTTCTGATGACATATCACTGCAGGTACTCGAGGGCCTCTCCAACCTAGTATATCAGATTTGAGAACACTAGCTAGCGATCACTTCCTGTTGCCGGTAAAGAATTCTCCGAGATGGACGAAAGAGACGCGGTTCACTTGTACCCTAATTTGAAGGATATCAGATGTGAAAGGCTATACTAGTATGATTGAGATAAGTGGCATGGATTCCATCATTGTCGTGGATGAAACATTCTACCCTGGTAATTTCCCGATGATATCTTTAGATAAACTTATTTTCTGGGAAATGCCTCGACTAGAAACTTTGGCAGAACAAACAAACAGGAGAAAGAAAATTGTTGATCTTGTGATTACGGAATTGACACTGATGCAGTGCCCAAGATCGAGGACATGACACTCATCGGTAGTATTGCCGAGTTTACGTTTGTTTGGATGCCGAGAGCTGAGGTGTTTGCCACGGCCGAATCAATTGGTCCACCTGTTGACCATTATTAGCTGTAGTAAATTGATCTCTTTACCAGATCGATTGGCTGTAGTAAATTGATCTCTGTTTATATCTCTAATGGTTTCTACTTGCAGTCACCCCCCCCTCCCTCTTGCTCTAATCTCTGCAGCTACAACTTGGTATACATGCATATATTTTTAGCTCTTTTCTCTTTTTAACTTTGATCTCTTTTTGTTGCAATATTAATTAAGTACTCCATTTCCTTCTAGAAAAATAACCTGATCTACGTCGAATAATTTGCCATTGAGCCTACCTTTTTCTTATCTTGGTTTCGAGTCTTCCTATGTGCCCTCAACGTCGAGTCCCTTTTAGGAGATTTTTGTTGTGGTTGGATAACATGTCAACTTTACTTTAGTTTTATTATAATAATTCAAATAATTAAGATTATATAAAATAAAAAATAAAATTTAGATTTAGATAAACAAAGGGTGATGAAATTTATAGCTGTAATATAGATTTTTTTTTAATATTTTGAATATTTATATTTGATCTTTTATTCAATATAAACAACCACTCTTGATCCCATGTAGATTGAAAGTATTTATAGTTTTCTCTATTATTTTCTTCTTCTTCTCTCTAAAGTTTTACATAAAATCCAATAATAATATAAGGGCTTGGTTAAAAAAAGATCAAAAGGAGGAGTACATGGGGAAGACTAGTTGATCTTAAAATTCCAAAAAAGAAAAAAAAAAGATGATACACTAGAGTAAGTATTCCTTATCAACTTCTTTCTATCTTTAAAAGTGATAATTATCAATTTTAGGCTACTAAGATGAATGCTATGTTTATTTCATATAGATTATAGAATTTGGTAGAAGATAATTTTGTTCAATATGATCTACATGATACTAATATTACTATAGATCAAACAAATCAGACAAATGAGAATATGCATAAAGATGCAAGAGCCATTCACATGCTATAACAATCATAAGATGAGTCTCTATTTTTCAAAATCATGATGACATCAACATCAACATCAACATAAGCTTGAAAAATATTAAAAAGTATGTTTGGAGGAATAAACAAGGTAAAAATTTCAAAGCTTCAAATTCTTCTACGTGAATTCAAAACTTTTATGATAAAAAATAATGATAAAAAAAGAGATGAAGAAAATATTTTTTATACCATCTAATGAAGAATATTTTAGATATGTTTGGTTTTTAGATAGTGGATGCAGTAATGAGGAGATAGAAGTTTATTTCGGATGTTTGATGATTCTATCGGATCTATTGTACATATAGGAAATGACAATAAGGTTCAAGTAAAAAAAAAAAGAACATTTGTTGTAAACACCAAATATGGTAAAAAAAGTTACTGATGGCGTAATGTTTATTCTTGGTTTAAAACAAAATCTCATTAGTATAGGATAACTAATGAGAAAATTGATATTATGCTTTTTTTATAATAAAAAATTAAAAAAAATTATAGCAATTGCAAGGATGAAAAAAAAACAAAGTGTTTCCCTTATTATTTTTAGATTTTTCAACTTCTACTACTATTGATGAATAGAGATTATAGAATAAAAGTTATGATAATCTATTTTTTTATGGATCTATGCAAACTATCTCATACGATGTAGATTATGATAATTAGAAAAATATAGTTGATGAGACATATGCACAAAAAAAGATGATGCTCTAAACTCCAAGAATAACAAGGAATTTGCACATAATTAGAGTAGATGTTTCTAAGAATATAAAGAAAACTAAGAGAAAGAAAAAGAAAGAAGAATCCTTAATATCCAAATGGATTCAATCTTGTAAATATAGATCATCTATCAAATAGGCCTCAGAGAAAAGAAAAAAAAAGACAAGTAAGAGATTCTCAAGAATATATGAATGAGAAGAAATATAAGATGACTATTGCAAAATCAAGGATTAGTTTGTCAATATTTTCACAAAGATTTGATGAAAGAAATTTTTTATTCTAAATTTTTTTTAAAATTATAACTATTTGAATAAAATGAGGTGGGTTAGAATAATTCAAATAGTTAATAGTAGATAAAATAAAAGATATAATTTAGATTTAGATAAAATAAAATGATTCAACGAGATTCTTGTTATATGTTGGATGTGCCCAATGCAGAGTTAAACATGGCATTACCTATCTTGACAATAGGAATCGTCGGAGGCAGACATCAAGAAAATAAAATAGATGCTTTTGTGAATTAGTTTCTGTCACATTCTCACAGACTTGGTAAGCATGCAGACATCAGGTCGTGTTTTGGATGATTCATTAGGGCATAGTCATGTTTGGATGCTCTCTAACTCCACAATAACATGGTTAATTACTTGTTGTCATCCCATAACACTTCTTTGATGCAATGGATATTTTAATTCTCTCATATGGGAAACAATCTTGTTGACTCACAATTATATATATACACATATATAATTTATTTGCCATGTCAAAATAACGTCTAGCCCATTGTTTTATGATTAGTACTTAACAATATCATCAATATCGATCCCTAAGCTCAGACGAAAAAGATAAGAGTCAACGGACGCAATATTCTGTCCGATCTCATGAACATGAATCTTAACTAATATATCACAACGATAGCGAAGGATTCATATAACTAATCTTAAATAGTTGAGATTTAAAAATTTATTATTATTATTATTAGTTCAGCCAAGAAAAAATAAACATGATAAAATCAAGCCCAAACGTGATTCATCAAAATTAGATTGAACGAAATATGAAGACAAAGATGAAGTATTGCTGTTGGATTCACATGAAACAGCCCATGCGAGGTGATCAATTAAATACACAAGACAAATGTCTATAACTACGTTAGCTACAAGGAGATGCATACCATGTGAAATGAGAAAGTAATGCTCAATGGGTGGTAGAAGTTTATAGTCAAATCTAAAAAATGTAGGTTTAAGTGGGACGTAGAGAGAACAAAAACATGTAACATACAAGTTTATGTAGATTAAACATGTCGATACTTAGAACTATTAGAGGTAGTGGATAAGGAAATGGGGGAGGGTGGTGGGTAATAAGCAACGGCGGAGGTCGGGAGGCCAACATGCAAGTCTCCATCGGACGTGATTGTTGCATGCATGAGCTGCTCTCTCCTCGTCACTACCAACATGTGTTCATGTTTGGTGGCTGCCTTGATCACCGATGAAGATGACTGAGAGAGAGAGAAAGAGAGAGAGAGAGAGAGAGAGAGAGAGCATTTTAGGGGAAAGGAAAAAGCGATAGATGTGATACGATTAATTTTGATGACTCGATGAGATCGATCAGGCATAGGCTTTTTCTTTCTCAATATTATCGTGTATGAAAAAGAAAAGACGTTAAGAATTCACAACTTCGTCGAGAGAGAAATTTTTTTAAATGATAAAAAATACTCATATCCTTTATCTGTTTAATATGTGTATCTTATATCTCTTATTTCCTTACACAAAAGATTTTATGAAAGAAGATTTTTTTTTTTCAAACGCATAAAAGACTCATATCACTTATCTCTTACTCTTTTGTATCTTAAACCTCTTAATTTATTCCAGTAAAAGACAAAACTCCTTCAAAAAATTGTATACGTTAGTATTAACTTAAGAGCTCTAGCTTAATTCTATGAGTTCAAAACGTAAAAAAGATAGAAACCTGCCTAGAGATAAGTTTTATATATTAATGATATTATAATCATCAATTTAATGAGGGAATGTTGCCTTGTTGATGTGGTTTGCATAGTTTATGCGTCATGCATTGTTTGTGCATCATGATCACCAAGTTGATTGAGCTCCATAGGTTGAATCAGATTTACCGAAAAATAATGATCATAACCTCTCTAGAAACTTAGCATTTGGACCAAAGAACTCCATGCATACATTCGTAGTGTTATACAACTTAGAAGAAACGTGGTTCTCCATGAAGAGTTAATATATTAATTGAGTATATTAATTGTCCAAAATAATATAAGTTAATAGTGATACAACCATCAACGATCAGATGTGATACTAAATTAGGATGTTAGAATATGATTCCAATTTTTCTTTTTTTTTTGCCTTAATATGTGATTTCATGCATCTTCATGTAGGCACACCACAATTACTACAAGGTGCTCTCATATTACATAACATGAGAGGCCAACCCCAACATGATGCATGGTTGATGTTATTTATGGCGATGATGACAGGTATGGATGGCTACAAAATTAAACTGCATGACAAGTTTATAAGGTCAGAAGAATTTGGCCGACAAATCCCCACATTTATAGGCAGGACTGATTAATTAATTGATGTGGTTGGTGTCCATGTCATTTGTCCTTAACGCATATTATGTTGGTTTCATGCTTAATACTCTCGAAATCATGTGTTTACTAAGCTACTAAACTCATATGTTTGTAGTGGCCAAATCAGACTCCATCATCTCTGAAGAATGTAGCATGAACTGTTGATAGGAAGGTCATGGAGGGGCAACCTACCAAATTAAATGCTTGATACTGATCAATGTGCATGATTAGAATGACCAACATCATCAGAATGGGTAATGTGATTTTTCAAATACAAACATTTTAAAATAAAAAATAAAAAAAAATAATGCACATAGTCGAACATCATCTTCGTGGAGTCATCCTAAAAGA
The DNA here is from genome assembly GCA_021527575.1 of Ensete glaucum. Classification (NCBI taxonomy): domain Eukaryota; kingdom Viridiplantae; phylum Streptophyta; class Magnoliopsida; order Zingiberales; family Musaceae; genus Ensete; species Ensete glaucum. The sequence continues at coordinate 15,699,919 of CM038558.1, forward strand.
ACTTGTGCGTCATGGAATATCTAGTTCTCGTGTCTTGATGAATTTTAAGAAGTGGATCGAATAAACTCAATTTAGTAACATAGATCGATGATCAACTCATTTTTAGCTATGATAATTTGTTAATATTAATATTTTAGTGTTAAATCTATTGAATCTCGAATGGATTTATGCTATTGAATCTTAGATTTTGATGATGAAGTCAATTGATAAATTTATTAAACTAACATGTTTATAAAGTAAGTAACGAAGAAAGTATTTCGATCACATACTAGAACCATTGAAACGCTAATTATCGTGTTGAAAATTGAATGTCGAGCCAGAGGATTAGTCGACATTCTAAAAATCAAATTTCATATTAAATATTCAAACATCATATCAAAAAGATCGAATAGTACATCGAAAGATTAGATATTGTGATAAAATTGATATGTCAATGGAATGGATGATATTTCCAGGAAATGTTAATATACCAAAGCTTCAAACGAAGCGTTAAAATATCGAAAAATATATCAAAATAGTATACAATATGCCAAAAGCTTTATATATATATATATATATATATATATATATATATATATATATATATATATATATATATATATATATATATATATATATATATATATATATATATATGTCGGATGTGTGGTTGATTTATCAATATCTTAATCAAGATTATTTTGGATCAATTTAAGCTGATATTAAGTCGAAATAAAACCCACTCTTCAAGAAATTCATTAGGCTTAAAATCATACTAAATTGGGCCTATTAGAAGGCCAAATCGATGGTCTAAAGTAGGCTTAGGTGATAGTCATATCAAACTCAAGCAATAGTATCGCATAAGTCAGTTGACAAGTGTTATTCGTACTTTATCAACTTTTCTAACAATGGTATCATTTATGGCAACGATAGTACCACATAGGGTGATGGTAGTACTATCTAGAATTTAAATTTTATGATGATATTACCAATAGAGTTCAGATTTATGATGTCAAAATTTACGACGATAGCACTACTTATTATCGATGAAACTGTCGCTCGTATCCTGAAATTATAGAGATTTAAATTTTTGGCTCTATACTTAAAGTCTTTTGGGACTTATAAATATCTCACCTAGGCTTGGTTGATAGAATATTCATTTCTAAGCTAATTAAGTATTTTTAAAATTAATTAAAAATACTTTTACACTAGTTCAACCCCCTCTTTGTGTCATTAATATTCTAACATATCTAATAGCTATTAGGGATGCATGACGATGTCTAATATTCTCACTCTAAAATTTATATAGTGCTAATCTAATAATTATATCAACTAAGTCCTCAAATGAAAGTAGTAATAATTTATGAAGAATATAACATCCAAATTTATTATATAATCCATAATCTTAAGCTTGATTCCTGAATATTGTCAAAACATAGATCCATTGTGCCAAAAATACAATCCTGGTGTCTAAGTGTGCCATTATAAGTTAGAATATTAATCTTTGATCCAACTTATTCTAATTTTAAATCGTAATGCACATAAAAAATTATTGTATAATATGAATCTTGAGGAGAGATGCCCAATGACGATTATAGATGACTACTGTTAGGTTTGTCTCATGGGTAAAATTCTAGAAAAAACTATATATAATATAAGGATGAGAGATAAATATAAGCATAAAATAAAAAATACTAGATCTATTTATGATGCATATTTTTAGATGTCATATTTGAATAGATCGAATTAGATCTTCAAGAATACCACCTACGGATCTCAATATCACTGAGATATTAATCTACAAGGAGAAGTAGAATAGATCTAGACCTCTTCTCCTCTCTTCTTATCCTTTCACAGGATCACTGTTATTGATGGTATTTGGGGAGATTGAGAGAATAACCGTAATCTCTCTAACTCTATTCCTTATTGTTGTTTTGTGCCTTAGGTTTATAGTAGGTCCTGTTTATTTATAGGCAAGAGTAGAGGGTATAGGGTAAGTTATTAGGAGAGTTCCTTCCATCAAGGACATCCCCTAAAATATCCCAATATAATATGAACTTTATTTAATATTGACTAATATCTTTTATCATAATTTAATTAATTCATAATATATCTTATTCAATTATAAAGAACTACATAATCTTACATTCTCTCACTTGGCCTATTAATTGATAAGATATAAAAGATGTCCAAAATTAAAATAAACAAAATAAAATTTATTTAAAAATAATTTTATATAATTGGATTCTAAAAAAAAATTTTAAAAGTATTTTATACATGGTCATGATTTTAAAAATAAGCCAATAAGTCCAATAAGCACAATAATACTATATTCAGTCCAACTATCAATGTGAGTCATAGCGGTTGTATGTCATCAATGCCACACTTCCTCTATGTACAACAATACTGTTAGTCTTTCTTTATATAGTCTATAATGACCCCTGTAATTTATCTTATCAAGATAATCTTGTTTCTTACATTTAATCATAATATGCATAATCATAACACAAACAGGATAGCAGAAATAAATAACTTTAATTATGCAAAAAAAATGTCAATAATAGTATCTACTTAAATATGCATCACCATCACCATATCCTTTATGGTTTACTCACAAGTCTCATTCTAAGAACATGTTCTTTAAATGATTTGCACTGCAAAGCTTTAGTAAATGAAACAACAATCATCATAGTGGTGCTCAAATTTTCAATTGACACTTGTTATTTCTGGACTCTTTCTCTAACCACCAAGTACTTTATCTCAATGTGCTTGGAACCACTATAGTACTTATCATTCTTAGAGAAGAAAACAGTTGTAGTATTATCACAAAATATCTTAAATAGCTTGGTAATTGAGTCAACCACACCAAATCCTGAGATAAAATTTTGCAACCATAAAGCTTGATTTGTGGCCTCAAAGCATGCCACAAATTCAGCTTCCATCGTATATAATGCAATAAGTCATTATTTTACACTTTTTCAAGAAATTGCCCCACCAGCTAGCATAAACATAAATCCTGAAGTGGATTTCCTGTTATCGAAACAATTTACAAAATCAACATCTGAATATTCGTCACTTCAAGCTGATTTGATTTCCTATATATGAGCATATAATCATTTGTCCCTTATAGATATCTCATTAATTTCTTTGCAACTTTTCAATGTTTCATTCTTGGGTTACTCTGGTATCTATCCAGCATTGCTACTGCAAAACTGATATCTGGCCTTGTACATGTTTATATATAATAGATTTCTAATTGCGCACCCATAAGGAATATTTTTCATTTGATCTCTTTCTAAGTCATTTTTCGAGCACTGGTTTTAGTTTAATTTTTCATCTCTAGTAATAGGTGTATCATTGACTTTACAAAGCTGCGTATTGAACCTCTCTAAGATATGATTAGTATAATCTTTCTGAGACAATCATAACAAACCTTGAGATCTGTCCCTGAATATCTCAATGCCAATAACATAGGATGTCTCATTCATATCAATCATCTTAAAGTTCTTATTGAGAAATATCTTAGTTTTGTGCAACAAACTAAGATCAATATTGGCAAGCAATATATTATCTACATATAGGACCAATATAATAAACTTACTCCCACTAACTTTCAGATATATACACTGATTAACAATATTTTTCTTAAATCTAAAGGAAGTAATGGTATCATGAAACTTTATATACCATTGTCTGGAAGCTTATTTAAGATTATAAATGAATTTCTTAAGTTTACAAGCCCAATATTCTTTTCTCTTTTCTATGAATCCTTCAGGTTGTTTCATATAGATTTTCTCATCTAGATCCCTGTTAAGAAATGATATTTTCACATCCATCTGTTATAACTCAAGATCATAATGAGATACTAATGTCATGATGATCTTCAATGAGTCTTTTCGAGAAACTGGAGAAAATGTCTCATGGTAGTCAATGTCTTCTTTCTAAGAAAAACCTTTAGCTACAAGTTTGGCTTTATATCGTTCGATATTGTCCACCGAGTCGTATTTAGTCTTAAAGACTCATTTATAATCAACTCTTTTATAATTATTGAGCAATTCAACGAGTTCTCATACACAATTCCGTTCTATTGATTTTAACTCCTCTTTCATTGCATCAAATCATTTTTTAGAATTATTACTTTCTATGGCTTATGAAAATGATAATGGGTCTATTTTCATTCCTATATTAAAATCGGATTCTTGTAGATATACCACATAATCATCAAAAATGACATGTTTTCTTTTCCTTTAAGATCTTCTCAAATCTTCTAATTGTAATTGTTCTACAAGACTATCAATAATGACATCAACATTATATGAGAATTCATCAATGTTATTTTGTTGTTCACCCTCATCAATTCTCTCATTGATTTGAGGAATAATAATTTCTCGAATAGGGGATAATACATGAGAATAAGTCTGAATCTTCTCAATATCAAAATTAATCTTTTAAGACTTTTGACTCCCACTGATTTCATCATTTTCTAGGAATTTTGTATTACCAGATTCTACAACCCTCATATTATGATTAGGGCAATAAAATATGTATCCCTTGGATCTTTCTTGGCAACCAATAAAATATCCAGAAATTATTCTTGGATCCCATTTCTTTTCATGTGAATTAAATACTCTTATCTCTACAAGACACCCCCAAATATGTAAATGTCTCAAACTCGGTTTTGTACTAGTCCATAACTCAAATGGAGTTAATGTAATTGACTTACTAGGAACCTTGTTCAATATATACATAGCTGTCCTAAGAGCATCACCCCACATTGACTCAAGTACAAAGGAATAACTCATTATGCTCCTAACCATATCCATTAGAGTATGATTTTACCTTTCAGCAACACTGTTCTACTATGGCACACCTGGTAATATATACTGAGCACAAATACTCCGTTGTTCTAAGAATCTAGTAAAAGGACCAATATTATGATCGGATTCATCATATTTGCCATAAAATTCACCACCTCTGTCAAATCTGAAAATTTTAACTTTTCTATCTAATTATCTCTCGACCTCATTTATGTACACTTAAAGAATATCAATGGTCTGAGACTTTTCATGTATTAGATAAACATAGCCATATCTGGACAAGTCATTTATAAATGTGATAAAATGTCTTTCTCCACTAAAATAGGGAATATAGAGTGGTTCGCAGATATCATATGAATAATTTCAAGAAGTTCTTTAGTATTTTTCTTTGTATGCTTAGTTTATTTTCCTTTAATGCAATCTATGCAAATATTAAAATCAATTAAGTCTAAAATTTTCAAAATATTATCATTTACTAATCTTTCAATTATTTCCTTAAAGATATACCCCAAATGTCTATGTCATAATATAGAAGATCTTTCATTATTGGAATTACGTTTTATTCCAATACTTGATTGTAGTGTTAATAATGCATTTGTAAACTCAAGATTAAAATTAATTCTGTACAAACCATCATACAAAATTCCAAAACTAACTTTTATTGAATCATAAAATATATTGAGTTTATCATTACCAAAAGAAATACAATATCCTAACTCATCAATTCTAGACAGAGAAATTAAATTTCTAGAAATTATAGGAACAAAATATGTGTCTTTAAGATCCATCAGATGATCTGTCTCTATCAATAATAGATAAGTCCCTAGTGATACCACTTTTGCTTTAAGACGATTTCCTATAATTATGAATCTTTCATATTCTTTTGGTTTCCGGATTGAAAGGAATCCCTGCATATTATTAGTAACATGAGTTAAAGCACCAGAATCAATCCACCATATATTAGAAGGAACTTCTGTAATGTTTGATTCAAAACATACAAAGGTTGAGTTTATACCTTTCTTTTCGAACCAAGTCCTATGTTTAATACAGTCATTCTTTACATGTCTTTTATTACCACAAAAGAAGCATTTTACTGTAATAGTTTTCTTTTCAATAGTCTGTCTAACACTTCCAAACCCGACAAATTTCTTTGATGGATGATGCTTCGATTTTCTTTTCTTGTTACTAACTCCTTGAGTAGTTGTCAGTATATTATATGAAGTTTGTTATCTTAATCTTAATTCTTTCTGAATATACATACTAATTAACTCATTCAAGTCTCACTTATCCTTATTTGTATTGTAGTGAATCTTGAATAGGCCAAACTGAGAAGGAAGAGAATTAAGAATGAACTACATAAAGAAAGATTCGTCAATATTCATTTCCAATGCTTTAAGTTTTATACCTTTGTCAGCCATATTGAGAATGTGATCCTGAATTCCTCGAGTATCATTATATTGAGCTGTAGTTAGTTCTTTCATTAATGTGTCAATCAATGACTTATCAGCAGATTTAAATCTATCGTCAATAACCTTTAAATATTAATATGCGCTAGTTACAACTAGTAATGAAGTCTTTATATTATTTACAATTGTCATCCTTATAATATTAAACTGAGCCTATCAAATCTTTCTAAAGCCTTCATTTCATTAACTTGTTTCATAGTAATTTTATCAGTTAATTTTATGGGCTTTTCAACAAGCAATGTCAAATCAAGATCTAATACGCTCAATGTAAATTGCACATGCTCTAACCATTCTGAATAATCTGATCCAGAGAGTACAGGACACTAGAAGTATGTGAATATATAAATGGAAATACCATTGAAGAATATAAAATAAAATTAATGCTTTGAGTTTACTAAAATATGATGAACTATTGATATCATCAATATTTAACCTTTGGGTAAAAATATTGACATATCTAGTGTTCATTCAAGATCATTTATGGATGACTGATACCATCATTGTGGAATTGTTTTACTACCTTTGAATATATAATTGTAAACTTTAAGGATATCCAAAACAATATTATCTTACCCTATCACATAATTATCTGAAATAGATTATCCTTTGGGATTATCTAAATCTTCTAATTATGCATGTAATTTTAAATATTATTTTTTTAATGTCATTGAGGACTTGTTCCTTAATGTAATTTTATAAAACATTGATCTAGGCCACTTTGATGACTACAAGACCAATACAGTAATATAAAATATAAATTAAATTATCCTATGAATGACAAGACTTTATTTATATTTCATATCCAATAAGTCTACCATCCCAAGCTACTTTGGCAGCTACCGGTCAGGCATAACTTAAGAAGATGAATTATAAATAATATTTATCAAGTTCATTTGAACTAATTTATGCTGAAATAGTTCAATAATATAATAACAACCATAATAATTATTAAACACTTAATCAATGAAAAAAAAACTCATATGATAACTATAATCATGATAATACATAAATGTGAAAAATAAATATCATTTCATAATTACTAACATTTACATGTAAATAACTGAATAAATATCCAAGGAACAATAATTGGATTTAACACATGTAATTAATAATTCATATGAGAAAATATAAAGAAATAATAATTTATAATAATTTTTAATTAAACTAATTAATTTTGTTTAATAGGAGAAGCCCATAAGTCTAATTAAATAAATTGATCAAATAACAAAAATTGATCAAGATTCATTAATTCTAATTTTATTAAAATAAAATATAATTAATGAATAATCAGAATATAATCATGATTAAATTTTATTAGATTATATATTGATCAATTTCATAATTAAGAAAATAAGTCATAATTTCTCAATTTTATAATGCTATAACTATAATTCTAAAAGGACATAAAAAGAATTATAGAATTTATAAAGTACAAAAATGTTATAGGATTGATAAAACACGAGTAAAATGGTAAATAATCCTATTCGATCGAAGGATAAAATTATAATTTTGACTAAATGGTAAAATTATAATTTCAGTAGAATGGTAAAACTGTGATTTCTACTAAAGGGTAAAAATATAATTTTAGTCGAATGACAAAATCATGATTTCAACCAAATGGTAAAACTGTCATTTCAATATAATGGCAAAACTGTAATTGTTCTTTCATTGAAGAGAAAGCCTAATCCTAATTTCTTCCCCTTCTACAATCGTCTGCGTGGCCGCATGTGTGGCGCGCTCGCATGCCACCGATCGCTAACATGCGAGGCCGCCACTTGCGCGTTATCGCATGCCGCTGACGCAGCCACACACGGATGCCTCTTAATGCCGGTCACCAGGGCATACCGCGTCGCACTTGATGCGCCTATGCGTGATCGACCCAGCGCATAGTTGGGGCCATCGACAGCGTGGCCGCCACTACTGCATGTGCGCACACTCGATGATGCCGCCAAAACGTAGCGAAATTACTGCGTCTTTTCCATGATGCACAACAACTATCAAGATCATTCGCAAGTAAACGATTAAACTTAACATATAGGAATATAGATCGATCAAATATTCAGATTTATGCATCATAAACTAAAATAATATATTTAATATTTTTGATCTCAAATAACTATGTTGTGATACCAATTATAAGTATAAAAATAATAATTATACAAATTATTATATGAAAAAAATTATGCCAAAATTTAAAATCAAAAATATTATATCTGTTTGAAATGAGTACCATTGGTTTGCACTCCTCACATGAGATCAGCGGCCCTTCCTAAACTGTTCATATAGCTTACCAAATTGCACGCCACTTCACCTTCTCTTAGAGTAGACAGACAGGTCGTCATGAATCACGTGCAAAGCTTAACCACAAGTCAAATTGGCCTTACTTTTTTCCTGTCGGTATTGACCGATGAGAATATATATACATATATATATGTAGGCCCTTTTCCTTGAAGCCTTGATGAGGGCTTCCTGTGGAGGTGTATTCTTGCAGCGGGATCTCATGCAGCAGCATAGCTTTGTAGGAGATCCAAAAGGAGAGAAGAGCTAACACCAATAGCAGCTGTAGATAGGGTTACGGCGAAGGAGAGACCCTGTGTTTGGGGTGAGTGATATCCATGCCATGCATTTGTCAAGTGAACAGTCCTCGTGGTATCAACCTTGTGTTCGTTGTCTGTTCAACCTTGAACACCAAGTTACAGCTGAGGTTGGGAGGTCTCTTCTCTTTTCTTGTTCGTCTCTTAGGAGATAAGGTGGGGAATAGAACAAGGATCGTCCTGCAAATCACATAGAAGCATTTCCGAGGTCAATGATGTGTTTGTGGATGATAAATTTGTCCATGAAATAGGTGCTTAATTAGCAATCATCAAACTAAAGAAAGTGTGTTTGTGTATTTTTGAATAGCAAGTTCTTAGGAATAAACATTAGCCCAATCTCTCTTTTTTCTTGCATTCCATCTTTTACTCTAATATTTTTTGTCTAGTCTACATATCCGAAATTGAGATCCAGAAATAGCTACTTGGGATAAACCGTTCGCATGCCATGATAAGAATGAGCCTAATGGTCATATGAACATGAATGAATGCACAAGGCATCAGAAGGAACTAAGCTACAGGTAGTGTCGAAAGCTGGTAATCTTGCAAAAATGGCTTTTTTTTTTGTAGTTGGCTGTTCTGAACGCTCTCTGATCGATTTCCTCTTTCTAGAGCCATTATTCTCCTCTCGTTAATTCTTCTTCTTCTTCTTCTTCTTCTTCTTCTAGATACTAGTGAGGCATCAAGTAGATGGCTGCGAATCTTATGGCGTCTTTGTAGATGGCTGTTCTAAATGCTGTCTCTCTATCTCTCTCTCTCTCTCTCTCTTAACACTCTTACTAAACCAGCATCCCATGGAAGTGGGAGACCTATGGAGCTTCTTCTGTTGTGCCATGTTCATGTGTGGTTAGGCGCCAAACAGTGTTTTGTCAACTAAAAGTATTGTCCATGGCTCATATCCCTCCCACACACTCCCTACCCTTCTTGTATCTGCCCTTACCAAAGCCAACGACCAACCTTTCCTATATATATATATATATATATATATAGCTTAGTCACGTAGTACTACTACCACTGCTGCACCTAAATGTTAGGTCATGTGGTACTCGAAGTAGCAACATCCAGCATGTCGCCTTCACAAAGTAATTTATGGCTGATGAGCTTAACACAGGATTGTTCACTAAATATTGGACTTTCTTTGAACAAGGAAAAGTTTTAGAGATTACAGATGCAAGCCGTAGTTATATTTCAACGTCAATTCAACTATCTCACTCGCCATAACTACAATGAAAGAAATGTGATTTGAGATTCCAGTCAGCGTGCCTGATCACATAGTGCTGAATATTTTTAGGTGGGTTTTGGTGTGTAATCTATAGTAAGGATAACACCCATAATAGGGAGCCCTAATCTATTCAAGTGTCATCAGTGTAATCTATATATAAATAAGAGTTATTTTCGATAGAGACTAACAGTACCAATAGAGAGGTTGTAATCAGGTTCATTCTATTTATGAAATAGTATTTTACTCTTCCAAGTTATTTTACTTCTTTCATTTGTGTTTGGCCTTCTACCTCTTTTTTGGATCTTGATTCTGAACAATATATGATAGAAAAGATAGTATCAAATCATTTCTTTCAAGTTATATGGACATGAACAGTTTGCAGTATATGATGACTCGATAGATTGGTGGCCATAAACCCGTGTTTTAAGGTCGAATAGGCAGCGAAGATGAGGTATAAATGAAGGACTGCACACTTGACAAGGCTTTGGCATGGATAAAGCAGCCGCTGGTGATTCATTCTAAACACTGAGCCTTCCACAAAGAAGGTATGTTGAAGTACATGGTAAGATAATGAACTCCTCCTTTATTTTTCCTTCTCTTATCAAGATTAAACGACACAGAAAATATGCAGGATTTAATGGTGTTTGCATGACCGTACGCTAGATTGAAAAAACATAAATTAAAATTAAAATAAATTTACATTACATTAAATGACGTACATGATGCATGCTTATACGTGGATTCGAACATGATGGCTCAGGAGAGACTAAAAGTATACGTGAATAAGGTTTCGTCCGGTAATAATAAAGTGTTTCTAGTTATTATCTGCTATACACAAGTATATACAGGTCAATTTTGCCTTTTATTAGTAACATAAACATTCTTTGGAAGCTTCGAAAGAAACCACCTGAAGTGCTGAAATTAGAAAAAGTTAGCTGTTGGTGACCTGATATGATCAATACTTTCCTTTGTTGATGTTTACGTACAGGTTTTCCTGTGGGATTAAAAGACTCAACTCAATTATTTGCAATGCATTGATATTATATCTGAACAACTAAGGGGAACATGCATTCAATCTTTCAGCTTCATTTCCTTGTAGCAGAAAAAACTTAGCTTCCTATCCAAACTACCATACTCTATCTCTGTAACAATCATGGAGTCAGCTGCAATGTTTGGCTATCAACAGGTCAACTTTCCTAGCTTTTAGTCGACCCTCAAAAATATAATGGGACATGAACAGTCGAGGAATCAGCTGCCATGTTTTGCCATCAGCAGGTCAGCTTTCCAAGCTTATTTGTTTCCATTTCCACCTTTTTTTGTAGGTCAAACATAATATGATGCTATGGAGAAAACAAGGAGCATCTCATTTCCCACTAAGCATGTCATCAACCAGATTATTTTTCTGCTTAATATTTCCTATTTGCTAAAACATGATGTATGTGATATCTTGAGACTTTACTGAGCCTTAGAACTTTGCTAAACCTTGTCAAATGTCCAAATAAAATTCATGATGTATTTGATGACACAAAATAATTTGATATGACTAATATTTAGAATGTCACTGATCATAGTTGTAGCTTTTTCATGGTCCTAGCAATGGTGTTAATGCCTCGTTATTACTCTGAGCAATATTGTCCAACATTCTTGGAGCACTAATAAACTGATTTTTCTCAACATTTAGGATTCTGAATCCTAAAATTAGAAGAAGAAAAATATATATTCTGAATCCTTCAGCAATCTGTTGATGGCATCAAGCTCTTTCAGTTTGCCCCATTGTTGTCAACATCAAAAGTTTGAGCAAATTATGTGATGCTTTAATCAGATAACAATGACATGGTTTCTCACTTTCTTAAACTATTTTGTGGATACTGAGTTTGGAAGTGCCAATAAAATCATATGAAACTTTAGTAAGTAAATTATTGTGTGGATACTGAGTTTGGAAGAGCCAATAGAATCATATGAAACTTTTAGGTCTTACTACAATTCCAGAAAGCATTTGAGGTAGTGAAAGACCTAATTTATTTGACATGTCTTTTACTCCCTCATCCTGAAAACACATTTGAAACTTGTGTTTATTGAATCTAGTTTCTTCATCAACATGAAAAGAGAATCAAAATTTCATCGACTCTTGTTTTTGGCGAGGAAAAGAATAAATAAATATCATTATATAAGATATATTTCATTACTTTGACTCTACTGAATCACACATATATACAAGGGAAGAAAAATGCTACAGTGGTGGGGATTTGGAAGCCATCAGCGGCTTCTCAATTTCCACAAAGTGATCTATTTCTCCTTTGAACTTAACGCTGTAGCGATCGAGACGTCGGCAACACGGATGATGTCTTAGGTAATTATCTCATCTGGTATGGCAGCAAACCTTGCTCGTCTCTGGTGAATGAGAAAAGGGTTAGTTCAATGAGCAAGTAATCAGCAGACGCTGCACAAAAGGTAAGAAGATGTTTCATGAAGCAATATAATCGATCTTCTTCGGTAGTTCTCTCACTATATTTTACTTTGACTCAGCTACCTAGTGGATTAATATGATGTCCCCATGCAGATATGGTCAGCATTTTACTAGGTTATTATGTAGAAAAAGAGGTCATTCATGGCAGTCGGAAACCATCTTGTAGCTTCACCTCCTGAATCTTCCATGGTGTTCATCGACTTGACGTGAAGAACAGAGTGGTTTTGGGCAAGAAAACAAGAAAGTGAGAGCGGATATTGGTGAAACGGCAAAGGTTTGACTTGCTGGTTCTTGGTCAAGTGGGTGTGTCATTCTCCATCTTCTTTAAATACAGCTGACAGAGATGAATTAGATTTCATATTTGTTCTCTTACTATGAACTCTTTGAAGGTTTTGTCGTATGCATTCACAGCCTATTACTTCCTTCCACCGATCTTATAGCAGAAGTCAAAGATTAGCATTCGGCAACTCGTACCTCGTTCCGTCCGGTTCCCACAGCCGGTGTCCGCAGCTGTGGCATCTTGGTGGCGCCGCCATCCTTCACCACACACAGCTCCGCAATCTTCGCAGCCGCCTCGGTGGCAGTCTTGCTCTCCCGCATCACCTTCTCCATTTCAGCCTTCGGAAGCCTCATCTTGAGGCGGATGGTGCCATCCTTACCCTCCTCTGCCTCGACCGCCGCTGACGTCGTCTTTCCTGTCGCTAAGATGTCCGACATGCTCCGACGCGTTAGCATGAGACTCTCCAGCCGCTCCTTGGCGCTCAGGTGCATCGGCCCCGACCAGGCCCTCCGGGGGGCTCGCTGGTTCCGAACCCGGGGCAGCTCCACAAGAAAGTAGAGCTTCCCCGGGCGTAACGGCGCATCCGGAGCAAGCGGCCGGGCTTGCACCCCGACCCGCTTCACCTCCTCCGACTCGAGGAGGTCGTAGCCCGGGCAATCCCGCAGCACACTCTCGGCGTCAGCTGGAGGCTTTAGCTTCAAGGTGGTGCCATCTACCTTCATCACTTTGATGATTCTCTTCTTCCCGCTCAAGCTATTCCCCATCCCTCTTCCTTCTCTCTCTCTCTCTCTCTCTCTCTCTCTCTCTCTCTCCCTCTCTCTGTGTTGCTAAGTTAAATAGTTAGAGAGGAGGGGAATATAAGAAGTATTCGATCAGAGAGTTGGACCGAAACGAAATTGCTGGGAAGCTCTTGATCGAAGGTTGGCAAGTTTGACGGCGTACTACCAATAGGTGATGCAAATCCCCGAGCTATGTTCGATGATTTCTCCTCCTCGGTCTTTGATACTGCAGCAGAGAAGACCAGATGATGTTTCTTGCAGCAGTGGGAAACTGCAGGCGACTACGTCTTTCGTGCATCCTGCAATGCTGCGCTGCACGTTCAACGTACGGCGCCATGAAAGGTTTCATAAGCTAAAACACTACCTATATCGCATCATTGGTTGATGTTTCTTTGCTTCCAGAAACTTGATTTGGTAATCACCAGTAAGAGAATAATGTTTATGAGAAAAATATATATTTTTTTAAAAGATTTTTTTTTCAAAATTTTGTCCATAATTAATTAATTAATTAATTAATTAATTTTTGCTTCAAAAGTATGATATTATAGAAACAAACATTTTAATTTTCATGTTAATCTATTCCGCATATATTTTATTGAGAATTGCGCATATTTTACACGCTGATAGTATAGAACACAAACATATTATAGTGTTGTCATATTTTACATATTATAGAACACAAACAAATTATAGAACACAAATATATGAATTCAACTCTTTGATGAGAATTGAGCATATTTTATAATATTCAGCGTTGTCATATTTAAACATATTATAGAACAGAAACATACGAATTCAACTCTTTGACGAGAATTGCGGCATGTTTTACACGTTGCCATCGTCGGGTCACAGTGGTATTCGATCCGCTTAAGTTGGTGAAAAGGTTGGAGTCTTTGCTCGCACCCCAATTCTTCAAGGAGTCTTCCAGTAAGGTTGACTTTTTTTTTTTGTTTAAGCGTCCGAACATTGAGCAGATGCACAGCTGACCTTTTCTTTCTCCTCTTATCTTCTTCTTCCACAGAGTGACAGAGATTAGGATAAGAAAAATACTGTTTCGATCGACCAAGTCAACGTGACTTTGTGTTCGTCGGGCTCCTAACGCTGTGTTGTTCTTAGCTCGTGTTCCATGAGCATAATATTCCGGAAGTGCGTCGCATTGGAATAAGCTACATGTCGTTGATGCCACTCATTCATTTCTTCTTCTTCTTCTTCATCTGCGTTTAACATTTCCTTGTCCTATTCTATCAAGAATCAAACATAATTCCATCAAGAGTCAAACATTTACGTCATAACTATTATTGACCTTTCCTTCGTATTCCGAATTATCACAAGCTAATAACCAGTCAAAGGATCCCTGTGAAGCCACAAATTACTTGGATATTAAGAGAAATAAACCGAGGTTTCTTCTGTTTTTGTTTCTATGCATTCGGAGGAACGCAACAAGGCATCCAACAAGATATCGAACTATTGATCTATGAGAATGTAACACAGACAGTTTAACCATTTAATCATCGAAACATAACCCACAAAAGAATGACATGAACCAAATGATTCTACTTAATTATGGGCATAATCAGTCTTTAAATGCATGCCTGGTTGTAGGCCAAAGAGATGAAAAGTTCAACACCAAAATACATCATTCAAGGAGGAGGAAGAAGAAGAAGAAGAAGAAGACTGACGACGACGAAGAAGAAGAAAACAAAACACAAAAATGCTCTAACATACCACAATACTACAAAAGAGAAACCAAAGTGAGGCAATATCCATCTTAGGGCAGGCTTGCTTCCAGTTACTGTCCCTCCTCGGATTCACGCTTTGGACCCTCTTTGATCTCGTCCCTGGCATCCTCCTAGCAATGAAGACAGTAAGGGTGTGTCTAATAAAGACTAGATTGTTAGGACCCTAGCTAAGTCGGGTCCATTTATTCAAGTTGAGTCATATTAGCCAGAGTTAGTTATAGGTTGGGTGAATCTCATCAAATCGGTTATGAGTAGATTGAGTAATTTTTATCCTCAATTAGGATTGAGTTCGTTATTATTTTCAATTAAAGTTTATCAAGAATCAAAGATTAGTAAGACTATTGATAAAGCCTTATAAATAAGGTTGTAAAATTTTTTATGAAAGACAATCAATGAGAAGTATTAGTTTTAGTCAAAAGACAAAAACTTAGGAGGCATATCCCCTCGAAGAGATCGTTTATCTCCTTTTTCACCCTCTTCCTCCATGATAGAACCCTAAGGTTCTACCATCTGGTATCAGAGTAGCAATTGTCACCACCATCATTGTCATACCTTGTTATAATAAAAAAAAAAAAGGGGGGAGAGAGAGAAGTAAAAAAGCAAGAGCCACCCCTACTTTCTCCTTATCTTCCAAAAAATAAAAAAAAAAGAGAAAGGGAGAAAGAAAAGATAGAGAGGGAAGAAGAAGGGGCCACCATTTCCTCTCCTCCCTGCTACCGTTGGCCACCATATCCCCATCTCCTCTGTCGCAGTAGCCGACACGCCCGCAGCCTCCTCCCACCGACCATCACTGTCCTTCCCCATCTTCCCCATGCAAGCCGCTGCCACCTCTACTGCCAGCCCTCATCACTGCTCCACTCATGTACAGCCCCCTTCTTCCCCCTTTGCTCCTATCGTCGGCCAACACCGCCTTAGCCGTTGCCTCCCTTGCTCTCAGCCACAACCTCCGCTGGGCGCTCCTCAAGCTGATGCCACACCCTCCTCCCTCTCTCGCTGCCACAGCCCTCGTCGGATTGCCGCTACCCTCACCTTCCTCCCTCGCCTCGGGACCCGCTGCAGCCTCACCGGATCCCACGCCTCCTTTTCTTCCCTCGTCATCGCCTCTATCGCAATAGCCGCCCGCCCCTGCCATCCTTAACCGTCGGCTGCTATCTTCTTCCTCCCGCACCCATCGTCGACGCTGCCGCCGTCCTCTTCATCATCGCCGGCCATTCCTGCCATCTCCCACTGCAGCCGCTGCAACCCACTGCCGCAACCTCCTTCTCACAGCCGCCTGTAGCCCCCGGTCGTATACACCCACATGGTCACCATCTCTTCCTTGCTTTTCCCTTTCCTCCCTACTCCTCACCTGCCGGATCACCGCTTCCCGTTGCCTCTCGCTGCTGCCGCCGCCACTCCTTCCCGTCCGCAAGAGCACCGCCCGCTTCCGCCGCAGCATCCGTGCCTCCTCGATGTTGCCGCCCCATCTGCCTACAACCCCTGGGCGTACCCATGCTTTAGCCACACCGCCACCCCTGCATCAACCGCAACCGCGCCCTCCTTATCTTCTTCCCTCTACAGCCACCTCTGTTGCAGCCTTGCCCAATTGTCGCTAGCAGCCGCAGCCACCCTTCGCCGGACCACGCTGCTTGCTGGACCCTACTGCTCCCACTTCTTCTTCCTCGTCGGACCCCGTTGCTCATCGGAACCTGCTTCTCCTCCTTGTTGTCAGCATCTCCATAACCGTTTCTCCTTCCCTACGATGCAAACTCATGCCCCTGACTCGATAGTAGAAAAAAGAATTGAACATCACTGATCTACAATCCTACATAATGACTATAGATGATACAGTTGATACAAGGTTGAAAGCTTTCGAGGCTCGCATGGAAGACAGATTTCAAGAACTCCACGAAATTAGAAGAAGCCGATCAGAGAGTCCCAAGAAAACTCAACACGGTGAAAGTTCCAAAGGGAGTTGATCTAAAAAGTATGATCAGGGGCAGGACACATGATACACACGCATGAGGGTGGAATTTTTCAAATGGGAAGATAGAAACCCGATTGGTTGGATTTCACGTGTTGAAAATTTTTTTCGTTTTCACATGACTTCGGAGGAATCCAAGGTGGAGATCGCCTTCATTCAACTTGAAGGAGATGCGATCCAGTGGTACGATTGGTACGAGCATACTCATAGAGAACCATCTTGGGAGTAATTCAAAAGTGGACTTTTGATTTGCTTCGGACTATCGGAGTATGGAAACATGGATGGACAACTTGCCAAAATCGTATAAGAGTACCAAAGCATATTTGAGCGCCTCTCAAACCAAACCCAAGACTGGTCCTAAAAACAACTGCTGGGAACATTTATTGAAGGGCTCAATCTAGAGATTCGGTGTGAAGTTAAGGCTCAACAACCTCGTACTGTGATGGCTGCCATATCATTTGCTCGGATACAAGAAGAAAAGCTCAATAGGGACAATTGTAGAAATAAAATCATAAATCAACCAGTAGTAAGCAAATCGACAGCCCCCCCTCCCTCCACTCCAACCCCTCGAAGACTTACCAAAGAAGAGCTCCATGAAAGATCAGCGAAAGGGTTATGCTGGCATTGTGATGAAAAATGGAGTAGAGGACATCGATGCAAATAGGGTCATCTCCTAATGATAAAACCAATTAAAGAGGAACCGGAGAATGATGACGTGGACTCTGATCGAGAAGGTATAAATTCTAACAATGCTATGGGACCTTTTGTACATATAGTACATGCAATCGTAGGCTACTCTAACCCGCAAACCATGAAAATCGAGGGAATTTTGAAACAATAGCTTGTTACTGTTTTAATTGATACCGGTAGCACTCACAATTTCATGGACAGAAGGCTTGCCAACCGATTAGCCTATCAAATTGAAGACTGTGACAGATTTGAAGTCAAGATTGCTGATGGTCGAATTCTAATTTGTAATAGTAAGTGCTCAAAAATCAAACTAATGGTACAGGGCCAAGAACTACGGGTGGATTTCTTTTTGATACCCCTAGAAGACATCGAGATAGTGCTTGGAATTGAATGACTATCAACCCTGGGTGATGTCACCTGGAATCTTTCTAAACTAATTATGAAGTTCCTTATTAATGGAAGGTAGGTGATCCTCAAAGGAAGACATTGAAGCAAGATCACAACCGCTAGTAACTATCGAATGGAAAGGCTTCCTCATAAGACTTCAATGACGGCTGCACCAAAAGGCCGACCTATTGCCTACACGAAGTGAAGACCTTATTTAATTGATCAAAAGATTGTGACACATGACAAATATCCTGGATCGAAGTACCCCTAAAGTTCGATGCTGCTCAGCCTTGAGGACAAGGCTGATCTGAAGAGGGCAGGTCTGTTAAGACCCTAGCTAAGTCGGATCCATTTATTCAAGTTGAGTCATGTTAGCCAAAGTCAGTTATGGGTCGGGTGAATCTCATCAAGTCGGTTATGAGTAGATTGAGTGGTTTTTATCTTTAGCTGAGATTGAGTCTATTATTATTTTCAGTTAGGAGTCTATCAAGAGTCAAATATTAGTAAGACTCTTGGTAAAGCCTTATAAATAAGGTTGTAAAACTCTTTATAGAATGCAATCAATGAGAAGTATTAGTTTTAGCTAAAAGGCAAAAAACCCTAGGAGGCAGATCCCCTCAAAGTGATCTAAGAGGCCCGATCCCCTCGAAGAGATCGTTTATCCCCTTTTTCATCCTCTTCCTCTACGATAGAACCCTAAGGTTTTACCATAGATGAATCAAATTTTGACACAAATTTGTAAAGTGAACTTACAGTTATGTTAGAGGTCCATAAGGTTTCTTGCTCATAGTGTCTAACTCCAAGATGGCCTCATCAAAAGCCTGTGAAAGAGAAAGGTTGAAATTATTATTGACCCCTCCGTATTATACCTCAAAATCAAAGTCACCCATCATACTTTAAAACTCATGTAAGTGTCTCATGTATGATGATTTCACATCAAAGTCACCCCCTGTACTTTAAAACTCGTCTAAATAACCCCTAGTACTATGTCTCAAAATCAAAGTCACCCCCCGTACTTTAAAACTCGTCTAAGTGACCTCTCGTAATATGCCTCAAAATTAAAGTCACCCCCCGTACTACGATTTTACATCAAAGTGATCCTCTTTGTTAGAAATAAGATTACACTATTAAGTAAAATAATTTAGGAGATTACTTTTATTTGATTATTATAACTAAATAGTCTCAAAGCCCTAATCCATTTTTTCCTCTCTTTCTTTCTTCTCCAACCTCTGTCTCGTTCATTTCTGCAACTCTGATCTCTGTCTTTCTTCATCAACCTCTCTCAGCGTTAGTTTGTTCGCGTTTCCGTTGTCTTTCTATCTTTTTATTTTTTCTTTGCTTGAGATATGTGATTTTTATAATTTTGTTGATAAATAAATTAAAGATAAAAATATGTATATTTTTTCTGGGTCAAGCATTATGTTATGTCTTTTAGATCATTCTTTATTTACTGATTCTTATCTACATAGAGCAATGATGTCATCATTTTTGACTGACTTGATTGATAATGGCAATGGGAAAATAATATGGCCTAACATGATAGAAGCTCTTACCTCATTGTTGCTCACTGAAGATGAGAATCAACAAATAGAGAATGATCGAAAAGACAGAACAAAGCGCTTGACCCAGAAAAAATACACATATTTTTATCTTTAATTTATTTATTAATAAAATTATAGAAATCATAGATCTCAAGCAAAAAAAAAAGAAAAAGAAAAAGAAAGGTAGAAAGATAGTAGAAAGGCGAACAAACTAACACCGAAATAAAAATAAGAAAGATAGAAAGACATCAGAAATGCGAACAAACTAACACCGATAGAGGTTGATGAAGAAAGGCAGAGATTGGAGTTGCAGAAATGAACGTCGACAGAGGTTGGAGAAGAAATAAAGAGAGGAAAAAATTGATTAGAGATTTACGACTATTTAATTATAATCCTAAAATAAAAATAATCCTCTAAATTATTTTACCTAATGGCTTAACCTTATTTCTAATAGAGGGGATCACTTTGATACAAAATCATAGTACGGGGAGGTCACTTACATGAGTTATAAAGTATGAAGGGTGACTTTGATTTTAAGACATAGTAAGGGGGGGAGGGGGTCACTTAGACGAGTTTTAAAGTACGAGGGGTGACTTTGATTTTGAGACATAATACAGGGGGTCAGTTAAACGAGTTTTAAAATACGGGGGATGACTTTTGTTTTGAGACATAGTACGATGAGTCACTCAAATGAGTTTTAAAGTACGAAAAGTGATTTTGATTTTGAGGCATATACGAGAGCTATTTTGGCCAAAGAGAGATTGATCATTTATGATCGGCAACCAACAAGATCAACATAAAACAAAACATAAATGGTTTTGATATAAATATCTATGTAAAAGCCATCGCTACTACACTAAGAAATGAAAAATCAAAGCAAGATCTAGAGAAAGTATAACTAGGCGTAATATCAAAAATGAATTAGCATGGCTCTTAATATGTCACAACATCCATGACTAACATGAGATGAGTGAAACTATTAGGGAAGATTCGACCATTTCAACAAAGTATTTGCAGAAATCAGGAGTAGGGATAAAATAAAGACCACTTATCTTGCTAAAACTATTAGATTCCTGATACTTACTTCGAAGGTTCTGTAGTAAAAATCATGGTTTGTGACATTTTACTCAAACCAAGTAATACCAATGAAATAAGTTAATTTTCTATCAAAATTGAAAATTTTCATCCCAGAAACTGGGGTTTTCCACTTGGGATAAAACATAACTACTTTTACTATCAAGCATTAAATCTACTTCACTGGTTTCAGACTACCACTTGTCATATTTCAAAAGATATCCATAATAACTTCTCTATTTATTTTCGATTACCTGTATCTCTGCATGTGCACACTATTGCCATGATCTTTTTCCATCGCTCACCAATTTTACCGGACAATTTTTAAATATTTTTTAGAATATATAATATTTTTTTTCTAGATGGATGCAACTGATCTAGAAAATAGGATCTTCTGAAATAATATTTCATATATATAATCATAAAAATATTAAATTATTTTAATAAACGTCAAAAATTATTTTTTTTACTTCCTCCTCATTCATCTTTACTTATCTTATTTCATCTTCAACAGAAAAGAAAAAAAAAAGAGAAAAAGTATATTATAGATAAGGAGTAAAAAGTTTTTATTATAATTAGGTTATACATTTATGGTATATATGTCTATTCATAATGGGATGACCTACAAATATTTAAAATTTTTAAGAGGGATTATTAATAATAAAAGGGGCTACAGATAGTAATATTTTTTAAAAAATATTATCTTTAAAAGAGTGAATCTAGAAAAAAAATCTAAATTTTGAAAATTTCTTGCAAAACATCATATTTCCAAAATTCTAATAATGTACACCTTGCTTATATTAAAAGATCATTTTAATTATATTTCGGTGAGAGTCATCATCAAGTTTTGTCTTATCGAGCGTTAAGACCTAGTATCGTCCAATATGTATCAATCTAAAAATTGATCGGTACGTGGACCATCCAATTTTTTTTTTTTTTTTGAAGGATCTAAGAATCAAATAATATTTTTGTCAATCGACATTTGGTGGTCGATTGACGAAGAAAAAAGAAAAAAGAAGAAGAAGAAGAGGATATATACCTCATTTCTCCCGAGTCGTCCTCGCCCATGGGTGGCCCGTCGGAGATTGATTCTTCTCCCACACGAGGAGGAGATGAATGAGTGGGGAAGAAGAAGAAGAAGAAGGGAACATGAGGGCTATCGTTGCAAACCTCAATGCCGTGACAAATCCGGCCCTGCACACCTTTCCCTCGTCGTGCTTACATGCATGGAAGGAGAGGTATAGGGGTGGGTGGGCGACAAGTCATTGTTGGACCCAATACCACATTTGTGCCTTTTTCCTCGTGCGAGAGTTGAGGGCAAGCATGCTAACGGTGGTGGCAATGAATGATAGATAGGTTTAGTAGGGGAAAAGAATAAAATGATTATTTATATTAAAAAGATGGTCATCTCTACAGATAACTCGATTGACTAGGTTGGAGCAGCACAGTTAATACTAAGGATTTGTAGTAAGTAAATTGTGTCCAATCTTTTAGCCTGCAAGTCTATTTTAATGCATCTTTTATAGAATGAATGAATGCTCCCAATGAACATTTGTGTCGTCTTCATATATTTGGATGTGTAAAGTTATATCCCGCATTTGCAAGTGAAAATCCAGCATTGTTGTGCATCTTAAATCCAAACTTTCCACATTTGTATTAGAAGACATTAGGATAGCAGATGATGCCTTCATTATCCTCTCTCCACCTGCATTCATAAGATAGAGAAATAGGTGCACATCTAAAAGTGAACACTTGTATAATTTTATTTAGTGGAGTTAGGATACATTGTTCCTAATTATCTATGCATAGTTGGCACTCATGACCCAGATTCAATTTATAATGGGTTTTAGTAAAGCGAACTTAAGTTATATTAACCTAAATCCTAGATTATATGGTTAGGGTGAGAGAAAATAAAAAACTACGGATTGATAGTAGAGGACAGAAAATAAGAAATCCAGAAAAGGAAATAGGACAAGGACAAAAAAAAAATTATTCTTAATCATTTATATCTCAAGTTATATCAGTTTGCAATGAATTCTTATTATAATCTCTTGAAGAAGTTTTGGATATTATGCTTAGTATTATAGTCTTTATATTCCTGTGATTCTCTTATGGCTGTTGCTTTGGTTTGGGCAAGAAGCCTTGAGATCTGTATCTTCATTATTTTGATAGTGGATTTTCTCTGACTTGTTCTATGTTTTTTACCCTTCGAGTTGAAAAGATTTTTTACGTAAATCTTGGTATTCATTTAATTATGATTTCTATTTGATTTTGTTATAAAAATTAATTTTATATATGAATAAATACTAATAGACCGTTATAGGATGTAGGTAAACCTAAAATACAGCACGCACCAAGTTGTAAGATGGTGAAGCATCATCATCTTGTTATTGCATGGAGCGCATCAACATAGTAGCTGAAGCCCATCTAATTTTGATGTGTTGCTCTATTCTTCAATCACGTGAACGCTTCGGTTGGTGTGAATTATTAGAGCTAAAGGATCACAGGGAGGGTATGTTGGTTAATTTGACATGCAAAAACAAGTTGCTAGACATGGTTGATGTAGTAAAGTTTAGAAATGTAAGGATAAGAAGGCAGAGGTAGAAGTTTTGGAGAAAGAGTGGATATATATTAATAGTTAGAAACCATGACACCTGACTGTTGCTGTCTCTTAATGCCAAGAAATCAAAGATTCAATTTCTATGATTTAACAGTTCAATGAAGACACATCCAAAGGTTTCAGTGACTCCTTATCAACTTTCAATGTATTAGCCTTTTGGTTCAACTCAGGACAGGTTGATTCTGGTTGAACTAAAACAATATTATTTGGATGGACATGACAATGCAATGTAATGTAATGTAATGACAGTTTGAATGATGCCACCCGACTGTTGGTTGTCTTCAACATCTGCAATAGAGCCTCACAGAAGAAAAGTTATCATCATTCATGATGTGAGCTTTCTTCACTGCAAAGCCAATCTTTTATCTCATGTGAGCTTTCTTCAACACCAGTGGTCGTCACTACGAGTGCAATTATGATTAGGACAGTTTAAAATCATCTCATCTCATGTAGCATGCGACTTAGTACGTGCAATATATTGATTAATAATATATCTCTATGTTTCTCTCATTTTGTGAACTACCTTGTTCAAATCGTAATATATCTTGACGAGAGTGGTGTCCGATTGTGACTTGGTTGAATTGTGAGGTAATTTGTAAGCTACAAGTTGGGTTGTTCCTAAAATTTGTCGACGGATATTGGCATGATGGATGGACGGATGGATGGTTCCAAATCTAGTAAGATGGTTGGTTATCTCTTCTTCCTCTATTAGTTGTTGATCTTGTGATGATTACATATGGAAGAGGATAGCCTAACTCATTGTAGTTCATCGTGTTTGCTCGCTTGCTTATTTCAACAATCCAAATACGAGTTCTCGATTCTTATGCATCTCTTTATATACCTTGTCACCTCTCGTCCTCTATCTCTTGGTGGTTGTCTTCATTATCGCTGTGTTCGATTTTGATTCGTCGACTTGGTTCTCTCTCTTATTCGTCTCCTATGTTGATCATGCCTGTGTTTCGATTTGAAACACGTATTGATCGGGGTCAATTTGTAATCTCATGCCTCGTTGTCCTATGGAGGCAAGACAACCTGCTAAAGATGATATCCATCTTATTGTATCTGGAACCATCCATCAAGGCAGTGGACGCTGACAAATCTTAAGCTATAACTCAACTTGTAGCTCGTAAAGTACCTTATAAATTCAACCTAGTTGCAATCCAACATATACATCCGATTAACTCTCGTCGGGACATATTATGATGTCACGTAGGTACATTAGAAAATGAGAGTGGGAGAGATATACCAACGATCAGTTTGTCTGTGTATTGCAGATGATGGGTCACATGCTACGTAAGATGATTTTAAACATATCGAGCGTTAATTGCCCAAAGAGCGATGACCATTGGATCGGGGAGTATGAACGGAGAAAGCACAATACTTGCTTCGTGTCCACGTTAGACCAATGCTTATACTTTGAAGCAACTATCGAGTTCAAGAAACAAGTAAATATCCTTGGGATCCTCAAGAATGCAGGTATTTAGTATGGTAACCGATATTACAATCCGATATATATCATCAACATCATAATTGAATCAATAAAATTTATGTCGATAATCAATTATAAATTTAATAATTAATTAATTATCTTATATGTATTTTCCCCTTATTGAAGTCCTTTCGCTTAAAATGTGAGATCTCAAAGTGGTCATTCCTAAGAAGCAATTGATGCTGCCTTCAAACCATTTGGTGGTAGTGCTGCTACGGCTATACACTAGCATGCTTTCGCAGTTGGAAGTTTTGTAACTTTTTGGTAACCCTTATGATGACAGTCATCCATCACCTATCATCGTATGTACTCGACATCCCTCCCACCCCACCCTGAGAGAATCCGTTGCCTATCATCGTCGATCTCGCTCGTGGGTTTCTCTTTTGACGTCCCTCTCATTTATCTATTCTCGGCAATTAAGTATTGTGGGCTTCCCAACGGTGTTTCTCTCGTCAATCCATCATCGATCGAATGGATTGTGTGCGGAAGAGGAGAGCGGTCGTGATTTAATAATTGTCCCCCTTTTGTTTATTTTTATTTTTATAATTAATTCATTATCTTGTCTCTTTTTTTTTTTTTATGTATGTTGTTAGAGATATAATTGTCTTACTATTATAATGTCTTCTTGATTTAAAACACGTAAGTTATGAATAAGATATAACAAGTATACTATAATGAATGCCTAATTGGAAAGAAAGGTTGTGGCTTGATGAACCTCCTTTAAGTAACAGGGCACATCAAAGCTGTATGTCAAGTTATATGCATGCATTTCTAGACTTACCCACCAGAAGGCCAATTCCTGTATCGTCGGTATGTTTCTGGTTGCACCATCAATTATTTTACAAACTACTACTACTACACATGGTTAGATCACTGAAAAAGATATAAAATGTGTTAGATGCTTGCCATCAGATGACTCTGTGC
Organism: Ensete glaucum; assembly: GCA_021527575.1. NCBI lineage: Eukaryota > Viridiplantae > Streptophyta > Magnoliopsida > Zingiberales > Musaceae > Ensete > Ensete glaucum. Next base: position 15,725,947 of record CM038558.1, read on the forward strand.
CAAGATCTAGCAATGACCAGAGAGCGAACAGCTAAACTCAAGGCTTCTTCACTAACACCTTAACCCAACCAGTCATGTTAAATGGATGGATGGATATATAGGTTTTCAGCTCACCACAGCTTGAGCTCAATCTAAGCCTTGTAAGATGCTAACTCTTTATCTCCTTCACCATCAAGCTTTATGACTCCAAGATGCTGAAAAAAAATCCCTGTTGCAAAAACAGTTGATATGGAAAAAAATATTTCCCCAATCACATATCCACTTGTGGCAGCGGCAACATCAGTCCAACACCGAAGGCTGAGTGAAAATTTCACCTGTACTACTTAACAGAAGGTTAAGGAAATATTCCATCAGTACCATAAAATATTCTCTTTAGTTAATAAAAAATCACTTACTATTTTACTAAAAATTCTCTCATTTTGTTATCTCACTAATTTGATAGTTGGAGGTACCATGTCGAGAAACCTATTCGATCTTGATCTTCATACAAGTTGGTCATGGAACAAGCATCCGACCATCCCTCACCTATCGAACATGCATTTGAGTCCCTTCCTTTCGACCACATCAATCTTCTTGTACTAACGGCCCTGAACCGAGTGAGCCAGGATGGTCCAGTCAATACTGATATTCTCTATATCATTTTGGCATTAGAAAGATGATATCACATGTCACAATAACATCGTCTCGCTAACTGCTCAACAAGTGCTCTTGCAAGGATGCTCCGCCCCTGAGACACAACACCTTCACCATGGTGTGTAATAGCCAACTTTTCCAACCCTCGACACTTCCACCTCGATGCATTACTAATGGTTGTTCGATAGCTATGGTCCATCGATTAGGACTCATACACATGTGATGGTCCCTTCTAAGGTCTTCCTAAGTTGTCCTCAATAGGTTCAAAGCTTACTAGGATAATGTAGTCCATCATCCCACTCATCCGTTTGTTGGATTCGTTAGTGGTAGCTCTAGCTCGTCAACAACCGATGACCTTGTCGATGCCTGTCGAGATGCCTAGGCTAATCACAACTTCTAATAACCCATAGTGCCCGTGACCGACCGATCACTCAGCGGATCGGGTGTCATGGTCATCCATTGTCAAGGCAACGACGCTCATCAACCTCAATTGATGGCTCTCGAATTAAAGGCCCATCGGTGGACTCCACCGAATACAACCTTAGAGCATAGTCATATATATAATTTTAGATTGAAAACTCAATTTTAGATTGGCAAAGCGCCCAAGCAAAAGGGTAAACTCGATTTAGCAAAATGGTAAACTCGATTTAGTTATAGTTATGATTCAAAATCTATTTACTAGAATTATTATTCTTTCATAAAATTATACACAGATTTTGTTGGATCATTAAGCTTTGATTTGTGTTAATTCACTATTTAGACATTAATAGCATATAAATTTTGACAAAACTAAGCTAATATAAGTTCCAACTTTTTAATTTAAAATATTTTTATATTCATAATAATGTTTTGAAAGTGACATTATTATAAAAATTTTCATCCTTAGTAATAACTTTGAAAAGATAAATATCATGTTCTTATCTTAAATATAATTGGGAATTGGGAAAGTTTAGAGAAGTTTAATTTTAGTGAATCAAACTAATATATCTCTTAATATCAAGAAATAAAAACAAGTCTTCTATGATAGCATTAGAATAATGATACATTCATTGACTCCTTATCAAACTAATTAAATCAACTTAAAGAGTGATGGTAAAATATCATAATTTTTGTTAAATTTACTAATTAAACATGATATTCCTTTTATTTATACATTTTTAAGTTAATTTTAATTTTTTTTAATTTTTTATATGCAATTCAAGATTTATAAACCTTAATATCATCTTATGACTAAGACTTTTTTTTAAAAAATCTATAAAATAAATTGATAAAAGATAGAATATATAGCTTGTTCGGGATGGAGTTCCCTCTCAGTCTTCCCATTGTCACACTCCTCTCTACTAGTGATGAATAAAATAGGAGGTGAGCTCCTCTTTCTATAAGGGGGACGGTATTCCCCATAAGGACATTTTTAAAAACACTTTTCTACATTAATTAATAATTTTTTTATATGTTAATTAAATTCCTAACTTGCCCACACTATTCAAAAAAGAAAATAGAATTTAGTTATTTTCTTAATCATATTACACAAACAAACAAATGCATCAATACAAATAAAGCAAGATCTAATCAACGTAATTTTAAATTATAAATGAGTGAAAATAATCTAAATGATTACAACAATAGTGTGAAGAGGTCTAAAAATCTACTTCTAGTTCTACATATATCTATATGCATGACTAAAATAGGATGTTATGTTTAATTTAATTATTGCTATTAATAGGAGAGTAGTAGAAAAGTAGGTAATCTTAAAATTAAAATATGCTGATTTACTAAACAAAATGATAAAAAAATTTCCTTTTATATAGTGATTTGAACAACTGTACATAATTATAATATTTAACTAAAAATAATATAGTCTCAAATCAATATATATATATATATATATATATATATATATATATATATATATATATATATATATATATATATATATATATATAGGTTACCATTCGTATTTACATTGGCATAGGCTCACATATGCTTATTTTCGTATCTAATCACTTGGGTGGTTACTAATATCCTTACATACAAAATAAGATTCATAATAAATAATCATTTAGTAAGTATAAATATTTATAGTTTTATTTAGATAAGCATAAGATATTTAATAGTAAACACCTCATCTTGCAGTTTTTTTAGCAACCAAAATCTTATAACATATGCAAAATCAAAAGATAAATTTCTATGTTGAAATAACTCAAAATGCTTATATGTACATATATAAATTATAGCATATACTATCACACCTTATATCATCATAATATACATATACACTCATATACCGTAAGTCATAATATATACGTGTACTCCTACATCATATGTTATAGTATATAGATGTACTCTCACAGTGCATGTAGTAACATAGACGTGCATTGTATGTCATAACATTATCACACACCCCTACGCAGCAATATAATATATTTTTTATTATAATTCATATATTTTATATTTATTTATATATACATTAATATTGAGCTTATCAGTAGCTCTTAACAATCATATCATTTGAAATATGATTTCTAAAGTATATTATGAATATAGTAATTTATACTATCATTATTTTACAATAAATTAAATTTAAATAATTTAACTAAAAAATGAAGATATCGAATAAAGATCACGTTCCTCAATGATTGAGTGTATAAGGAATAGTAAATCTATTAAATTGGGAGCATATGGTCGTAAGATATCTTAACTAACAATCCTACCTTTTGAATTATTAATTTATATTAATTTATACTAATAATTTATTGCTATGAATGAATAGAAGTCATATATCATTATGCTTACATAAACTTAACTTTCAGGAGGTATTTTTAATAAAAGATACATTTGGCAGTAAGGTTATGTCTGTCTCGAGAGATCATCGTAAATTATTAAAGTACATCATCCACGATACATAAAAGACTCGGCCATAATCACTCTCGTATAAGGAGCAAGGTACTGTATAAGAGATATATATTGAGAAATCACATTAGAACATCACATGTATAGTGAAAAAATAAAAATAAAATTATTTCCCAAACAAATACGTCATATCGTCGTGTAATGACTAGGAGCATAAAACTTGAAAACCAAAAAATCGCATTAAAAGGGTTAGATGTTCTTACTTACGGGAGATCGTATATCCCCTAAATTACATATATTAATCTATTGGATGAAGTAGCTCTTGTAAACTCCTCTCTAGTGGTAAATCATATAGCGAACACAACAATGATGCACCTCCTCTGACAGTGGGTTCTTTCCTTGTGACCATGCACCAGCAATCAAGAGAGAGGCTGATCCTCTTGTTGTCCTCTCATTCTAGAGAGGCTCATGGCTGAGAGAAGATGAGGAAAAGATGAATAGGAGGTTGGCAGCTATTAGGGTCTAATCTATGACTCTTTGAACCCTAACTCCTATTTATAGAGAGTCATTTTATTAAACCCTAATGGATCCTTCTTAGTGAGTATGCTTGTTATATGTACCCTACAAACTAATCACATGAGTGATGGCACATGTGATACTTTATGTATTTTTATAATTATTATTATGATATTTTCTAACTTTGTATTATATGATTAATATATTATGATGTCCTTGGATCTATGCAATAATAATTGGATCATGATGAGATCATGATAATGAGACCAATTCGCCTTTAAACATAGACCCTAAATAATTTTGATCATAGGTTCCTCGAGAGGGATATCAAGATAATTAGACAAACCAATGTGCTATATATCTATCCATATGATAGAGATAATTGATCTCATAATTGCTTATATGGGGATATTAGAGATATAATGTAGGTCCTCAGTGGATAATGAGTTCACTGATTAATCTACTTATAGAATATTGAATGGTTAAAGATACTTGATAGTGATACAATAATTTCGTAGTCCTAGTTGTGTATATAGTCCTTAGATTTGAGATGTCAATGATGCTTTATTTGAGTAACCCTTTCTTTGATACCAGACTTATGGGTCTGAAAGTTTCAAACTAGTACAACCGATTATTATGAACGGTAGCGAACCTTGCGAAGACAATTGAATGTCAATAGAGTATCATCCACTCTTAAAATCATAAAAGAAATATCCTACGTATTCTTACTCAAGGAAATCTCTAGTCAAGATCATTCTGATTAAGAAAGATATAGCTCCTTGGGAGAATCCGATTGGTGAAACTCAGATGGATTCCACATGAGCCTGATAATACCATGTATGATATACGATCTATGGGATATTAGATGGATGTGAGACTATAGATACATAATAATCGAGAATAGATAAGTCAAATAGATTAGATCTTTATGTGCCATTTAGGGACAATGACATAGTAGCCTAGTATATCATCTATAGTCAAAGAGTTAAGTGAATTATCATGAGATGATAATTCACCAAATCAAAGAGAGTTATGACATGTGCAACTCACGACCAGCTAGATATTGGACCTAGAAGGTCACACATATATGGTGGATGACACAACGAATAGAGGATTAAATATGTGATATCAAATAAGCCATTATATTATTGGATCCATTGGGTGAAACCCAATGATAAAACCTCAAGGGTATCTATCGGGGATAACCGATCTCTATAAGAGATCAACCCTCCTTGATCTTTATAGGAGATCGACCCTCATAGGTTTCAGCTCCAAGAGCTGAATAAAAGTGGTTGAAAGTTTATTAATCAAAATAAAAGTGTTACACCCTTATTTATAGGGACTCTAATCCAACTCTTAATTGAAATTTTACTTAGAACTCCTACTTTAAGAGAAACTCTCATAGATGAATCCTAACCTTAGTAGGACTTGGATCCATCAAACCCTAGCTAACTTTCTCAATCAAAGGTGATCGATTAATCAGGATTTATTGCAATAAACCCTAACCAAAGATCATGAATGACAAAATCTTTATCTGAATATCATATTTTCATATGACAATAAGACTTAATATTGCAATATGATCCCAACCACTATATACTTCAAATCAATGCAATCAACATAATACAATAAATTAGACTTACTTAAAGAACTAATTGAAAATAATCATAATTAGATATAATAGTGGTGGAGAAAATTATCAAAAAAGGAAGAAAGATAGAGATATCACGCTTTGTCGTCATAGTAAACTTATTTCACTCTATTATTGTAGTCAAACAAACGTGTAAGAAGTGAGAACATGAACCTAAAGAGTGGAGACAAATTTGATGAATTAGGCTTGTAGGCATATCGAAGAACTTTTTGTCTTCTATATATATTCATCACAAGATTTTATAAATGTTAATGATAGTATGTTTGAGATAGATTTAATTAAATATCTATAAGACAAATGCATTGAATGAGAAAGATGAAAGAAAGTAACTGAAGCTAGAATTAATTATCTATAGCTTAGATACATATGCTTTTCTTTGCGATTAAGGGGGGCTTGATGATAAATTTCTATTTAAACCAAATCAAATTTTATAAATTTATTTTTATTACGTGACACATTATTTTCCTAGATATTAGAGATTTTATATTGAAAATGGAAATGGGTATGTTTTGGATTCATTTCCAAATCGATAAATTACGCCTCAGAAGTTTCAGGGTGAAACGTAGTGTTCAAATTAACACCTCGTTGCCCGACGGAGAGATCCACGTACACGTGTGCACAAATCAGCTGTCCCCGTCCCCATCAGGGTTTCAGGGGTGATTCAGTCTTGTCCACCCGGGCCGCTACGGATTTGTTTCACGCACCCAGCTTGTTCGGAGGCCCGCTTGGCCGAGCGTAACTGGAGATGGGACGTGGAGCCCACGAGAGAGATGGGGTCGCGACGGTGAGTCACGTAGAGCAACCCGGTTAGTTTGGCAGCAGAATTCTACCCTCGTTCTCGTTGGAGGTTATCCGTGGCTTCCAACGGATCCGCCGGTTTCCTCCAATTACATGACAAGTTTGATTTCGAGTAGATGTAGGGATGTAGTAGAAAAATAAGTTTTCTGCCACGGAGATCACAGGTGGACCAACGAACCCTTTCCCCGGTTCATGTTTGTCGTAAGCCCAAACCCGCACGAACTAGAGTGGCTGCCTCTCTCTCTCTCTCTCTCCCCCGTCTTTGCACACTGTATTTGGTCGCTTCCTCCGCCCTCGAACGCCAGAAAACATCAATTGGAGCTGCGAATTCGATCTCGCCTTCCTCCGCTTTGCACCCGCGGCGCCCGGATTCGAGCCGGACCGTCGAAACCCTAGCGCCCCCGCCCTCCGCCCCAAACTTTGGGCGCCGGTGCGGAGGGTGATGGCGGCGGAACTGGGGCAGCAGACGGTGGAGTTCTCCGCCCTGGTGCGACGAGCCGCGGAGGATTCCTACCTGGCCCTCAAGGACCTGGTGGAGCGGTCCCGGGCGCCGGAGGACCAGCGATCCGACTCCGAGAAGAAGATAGACCTCCTCAAGTTCATCGCCAAGACCCGGCAGCGGATGCTCCGCATCCATGTGCTCGCCAAGTGGTGCCAACAGGTGATGCTCGTCGTCGTCTTTTTTCTTTTGGCTTCTTTATTGCTCGCCGTAAACTGGTTTTTTTGCCTAGGGTTTCTGTATGTGTTCCTTCTCGAGTGCCTCTAGGCTCCGGTAGATGGAAAGCCGCTTCATTTCTTAATCCATGGTACGGATTTGGTCTAGTGTCTGGATTAGTACTTTATCTGGGGATGATCCTGGAAACCTAGTTCCAAACTGGTAGTCAGTCCTGGTGAATTTGGCGTTTTGGATATGCCCTAGGTTACAATGAGCGCAGCTTATTTCAGTTTCCTGGAGTAATGCATTTTAGTAACAATGTGAAATTTATTAGTTTTGAGATGTAGTACAACACCCTTCGTGCTCTAACAATTTTTTTCTACTAACCCCAAATGCTAAAACATCATTAAATCCTTGGCCTATTTGTATGTATTAATAGTTTTAAAATAGCAGATGATGTTTTGATGCAATTTTAAGATGTAGCTAAATCCTTGAAGGTGAATTGTATAACTAGAGAAATTTGTTGGAACCATTATTTTTGAGAATTTTCTCATTGGTGTTCTATTTACTATTCTCAACCTTTGACAATTTTTATTTGAGACTGATTGTATCCTAAATTACTAAGATGCTTTACAACTTTAGGAACCAACTGAGCCATTTTTATATGGTGCAGAAAATATTTCTCATGATTCACAACATATTAAATCTTTGTTGTCCATACATGTTAGGAGAAATATTCCATAAAGCACAGATTAATGCTGTAAGTTGGGCAGTTAGGGTTTATTAGAGGTGAAAACTTTATTGACCAAAGGTGAACACCTTCACCGCATGATGAACCCAATGTAATTTCTGAACTGGCATGATAAACATGAATCTAATTCGAGGTGGAATCAAATTGATTCTCAAGGTATTTATGTCAGAAGAAGAAGTAAGCCACTGCATTCAATTTGTAAATGTTGATTGACAAAGCATGTTGTGCTTTTAATTGTCATTATCTAATTGTACAACTTTCCAGAAAGGTTGCACACTTTTTATGTTTGAACATGTCTTCACTCCTAACCTTATTATAAAACTCTTTCTGACATTATGCCTCTTGATTTCTTGGAGTCCTTTTTATTCACTTTGTCACTTGTTTTACATCTTAGCGTTTTCTTTTAATTAAGCTCGGAATCTGACTTGAAGATGGTGGTCTGTGCATTTATTCATTTGTTTTATGATCAATGTCAAAGTATTCTTGTAAACTTTTGAGATGCCTTATTGTATAAATAAATTGTTGGCTCATGTTGTGTAACACATTAGGTGACTGATTTGATCTTGAACTGGCATGGTTCAGGCGAAGTTCACGTGTGGCATTTGTAACACCTTGCCAGAGAACTATAATCTTAAGCCTGGACAAACATTCAAGTGAAAGCATAAAGAGTCTTGAATTAGCAAAATGATTGTTCTGTTACAGTTGTTACAACTCATGAGCTTTATGAATTCCATTTGTTTTGTCTGATACAAGATAGTGTTCCTAATTATAGTCTGGTCTGGGACCTATTGTCCATTCTCATATAACTGAAATGTCAAAGCCCTAGTTCTGAATTATTTCCCTCCTTAGCTGCTGCGTAATGAACTCGCTACCGAAAAGAGTGGAGCTAAGCTAGCCGCGCTTGGGGCGAGGGGCCGGGCTAAGGAAACTAATACTTACTTGACTTTCGAATAGAGTGTGTTTGGACTCCCTTTCTGTTGTGGATTACTTGTTTTGAGTTAAGGTATGATTAGCATCAGTTCTATTCTTGCCCACATGATTGTCGATATACTCAAATCGGGCTCCTTCATGGAGACAACTTCAAAATTTTAATAACATGTAGGGCTACATAAAAGATTCTAATGTACTTATCGATCTTGTCTTTTTGCAATCTCCCATTTTGTCTGTGTGACGTAGCTAAATTTAGATATGCCTTAACCTTGAAGATGATCTTCCAGGAAATCTTTAAGAATTTAGGTGAAGGGTAAAAGTGCAATTACTGTTCTCTTGGTAGAAGTTTTGGAGGACAATTAAGATATAGTTATCTATTCTAGTGTTGAAAACTTTATGGTGTACATGTTTACAACTTTTAGTGGTCAATTTTGAGGTTGTGTCTTTTACATTGTCTGATTTGCTCAAATGGAGCCTACGATTGATGCACTAGTTGCCATGTGTTGACGTGTGGCTTGCCATAAAGGTTCCCATGCATGCTAGGCTGAGTCGCAGTCAAACAAATCTTCACATGTGGAGGTTGGCATGGGTCCTTTTCCATTGCAAAGGCTTTGTGTGCTACAAAGGTTATGAAATGCTCTGCTGCTATAGACAACATCCTTCCATTGAACACACAAATGAACTCTTATTGGAGGCTTTTTTGCTACATGTTCTTTAGAAACACTTTTTGTCAAATTTAGTTGCCCGACTATGAGTACATACTAAACGCTAAACACAACTTGATCAGTTATTTACTTTGGTTTGGAGGGATATATGATGAATAAGTCTTGTTGTTTAATAGATAATTTACATTGATATTCGAGTTTTGAAGTTTTACAAAAATTAAACTATTTTCGTCTCTTTGGAATACTGGAATTTAAGCTCTTAAGTAGCTGATTGGTGGCCCATTCTTATGATACATTAACTTACATTTTGACTTGTGCAGGTACCATTGATTCAGCATTGCCAACAACTTGCAGCAACACTTTCCAGCCATGATACTTGTTTTACCCAAACTGCAGATTCATTATTTTACATGCATGAAGGACTGCAGCATGCACGTGCTCCTATATTTGATGTTCCAGCTGCTATTGAAATACTCCTTTCAGGAGGATATAAACGGCTGCCAAAATGTATAGAAGATTTGGTTGTTCAGAGCACACTATCTGAAGATGAACAAAAGCCCACTTTAAGGAAGTTGGATACAATCCTCCGGTCCAAACTTTTAGAGGTTGTACTTCCTAATGAAATTAGTGAGGTGATTATTTCTGATGGTATTGCTGTTCTTCGTGTGGATGGGGAGTTTAAGGTTTTCCTTACCTTGGGTTACCGTGGCCATCTGTCATTGTGGAGGATACTTCACATAGAGTTGCTTGTTGGGGAGAAGAGTGGAACTATTAAGCTTGAAGAGACACGAAGATATGCCCTTGGGGATGATCTTGAGCGCCGAATGGCTGCAGCTGAAAATCCTTTTTTAATTTTATACACAGTTCTCCATGAACTGTGTGTTGCCCTTGTTATGGACACTGTACTAAGGCAAGTTCAGGTACTACGTCAAGGTAGGTGGAAGGATGCAATACGCTTTGAGCTTATCTCTGATGGCACTGCAGCACAAGGAGCGAATACCAGTGCTTTGCAACTGGCCCAAGAGGGTGAACTCGATTCAACAGGCCTAAAAATTCCTGGTTTGAAAATCATTTATTGGTTAGATGCTGACAAAAATGCCGGGGGTTCTGATTTTAGTTCACGTCCATTCCTCAAACTTGAACCAGGGCAAGATACACAGATTAAGTGTCTACATAATTCCTTTGTACTAGACCCACTTACTGGCAAGGAAGCTATTTTTCCACTAGATCAAAGTTGCATTGATGTTGAGAAACTCCTGCTAAAAGCTATTGCATGCAATATACACACCTGTCTGCTTGAAATCCAGAGGGAGTTGAGTAAAAATGTTAACATTTGTCGAGGTTCAGGTGATGTGGTACTGAAGAATGATGGAAGTATGGTAACAGATTCAAGAAAGGTTAGTAATGGATAAATTTATCCTTAATTTGTCATATGACTTATCTGTTTCTAAGATACATATGTAGTTTTCTTGATTGGGATCTTTAGGATCAATAAATGTTTAAATGGTTCTAGTAAAAAGATTTTTAAGGTGCTGGCCTATGTCACTGTTGATTACATGGTTTCATTCATATTGGCTAGATTTTCTTGGTTATACTTCTTACATTTTGTTCATTTGTATTCAAATTCAAAAGATCAACTAATTAGTACATTACAAAGTCCCACATGATTGACCCAAAACAATTAGTTGATCTATTTGTATTTTATTAATATTCATACAAGCTCTACTTCCATAAAGAAATGCAATTAATATTTGCAAATACTCCCATGGCATCACAAATCATGATGCAAGGAAATTCTCTTTGGCTTACAGAATATTGTAGAATGGATCCATAGGAAAAAAATGGATTATGTGGGTTAGGAAGTTGAAGCGGGGAATGTTCATATGATTAAGATTTTTTGAGCTGCAGGCCGTGGCTAGATCTGGTCCTCATGTATTTGCTTGGGAAAAAAATATTAGAAAAGCCTCCTTGGGGGTGTTCCAGGGGTTTTCAAAATTAGATCAATGCTAATGGAGACTAGAGTTGATCATGCTTGTCTAAGGCATTTTGGTGGTGCAAGGTGGAAAGATGTTAATTCAAACTGTCCTGTTCTGTGAAGAGGTCTAACTATGTCTAGTGCCATTGAATTAATTTAATACAGTCATCATGTTCTTTGTTGTCCCATGAACATAAGGGCTGGCTTTTTATTCATATTGTCAATTTTGAACTGGATGCCTGTTGAGTTCTTTGATGTATCTAGCATGAATGACATCTTCTTTTATCTTAGTATGTGCATCCTGAATGATCCAGGTTAGATGGTCTCTTTTGGTCATTAATTTTGATTTTCAGTGCTATAATGATCTTCTATCATAAATATCATTCTTTATTTGCTTGTGTACAATCCTAGCTACTTTATCATGGATGTAACTTTTTGTTCAGAGTAGCATACTATTAGCAACTAGCTTCATCAACTTGGACTCCTTTCAAGTCCTTGGATTCCCATGAGGAGGGTGTTGACAATATTCATTGGATTTGGTGGAAAAAAAATCATTAGTTGACTGACTCAATGCCTTGACCATAAAATCACTTGTCAGTTTATATCTGCTTCTTTAAACTAGTTGATTAAGAATAAAACAAAGAAAGAGAAAAACTATTCTATATTGGATTCAGTGATAATCTTCTTTTTGGGTCGAAGGGAAAAATCCAAGTAGTGATCTCAAGTAATCTTAGTTTTTATTCAAACCGATAAATGAAAAGTTATATGCCACTTATTGAAGCTTCTCTAATGGGATATTATGATTATCCTGCCTAGTGGCTAAGGTTTCTGATTAGATACAGGTTATTATGAAGAATTCTGGTAGGTATCCTTTTTGCCTTAAAGGTCTCAGTGGTTTACATAGGATCCTGGTCAACTACCTCTCTTTACATGGTTGTGATATTATAATTTATATAGTTGTGCTTCGTGTTTTTTGTCCAAATTTGTGAGATGGGTTAGTTTTATTTGTGACTTTAAAGGCAGACTAGTATCTCTTATGCATCTTCCAGGGGCTTTGCCATACAATAATTTTAATTGCTGACTTGATATTTCCACTGGTGATCATATTTGCTTGTAAATGATGATTCAAGTTTTATACAAGCTATCTTTATGAGCACAAAAGGCTAATTAAACCGAAATCTCTGAGAAATTAGTCAGTGAATTGGAAGTATCATGTCATAAATTTCTTGGTAGTTGTCTTTTAAGTTTTAACTAATATATAATATGCTAGATTGTGATTCCATAATAAGTACCTAGGTGATGTTTGTTTGATTTCATGAAACCTATCATTTTTAAAAGTTAAGTCAAATGATGTTGAGCATTCTTTCTTAGTTTCTTGTTTTTGACTTGATAGTTCTATACTTGTTCTTTCATGACAACATGAATATTCTAAGTAGCTTTTTAACTTTTTTTAAGTAATTTGCAGACGGATGAAAACTCCAGTATTGAGGATTATTTTGGGGATGAAGTACTAAAAGTGCGAGCTTGTGGGATGTCATTTATTACACTTGGAATAAATATCCGGTTAGTTAATCTTTTTATCCTGTGACATCAGTAAATGTTGCTTTATTTTTTGTTTTGTTTAGTTTTAGAGCATAGCTTCTTAGTGTCAACTGCAACAAGAATCATGTGATGTTTTTCATGGTTTCAACCTTCTATAAAAGTACATATGTTCTAGAATAACCAAATATGGTAAATGACTCCCTTAAATTCTTAGCATCATAATTTATCCTAAATTTCTTCTGACAATGTGTTGGCTTCAATATTCATGTATGTAAATTTCTTGGGACAAAAGATTGACATATTATGTATTGCATGTAGCTCACTTGTAAATATAGCATTGTTCCTAACAAGGTTCTCCGCTTCGTTTTGTACCGCTTGGTATGGGCGGTATGTACCGGTCCAACAGTATACCGGTACACGGACTGCTCTCTATCGGATGGTACCGTCGAAATCGACCGTCGGCGATTGATTTCGATCGTCGGTGGTCAATTGAGGGAGAAAGAAGAAGAGGGAGAAAAAGAAAAGGGAGATACCTGATCTTCCCTGGTTCCCCGCGCGATCCGTCGCTCGCGGGCGGTTCTTCGCCGGCGTGCTTCCTTCTCCCCATACGGGGAGACGAGGTGAGAAAGGAGAAGGGAACGACGTCGCATTGTCTCCCCGTTTTTATTCTTTTAATATATTATATTATATAAAATATAATATTATATAATAATATACCGAGCGGTATGCACACTGTGTGTACCACTTGGTACCGGGTATCATACCGTACCGAGATAAATATGGTATGCCAGTATGGACCGTATGACGAACCTTGGTTCCTAATATAAAGCACAGTATGTAACAAGCACGTAGGTAATTTCATAGTTTAAAGGCAGATCCCACAATTGAGGTGCTTTCTGGACAGTGCTGTATTTATTTTAAATGATTTGAGTGCACAATTTCACATCAGCATGCTTCTTGATAACTATATTTTAGTAAGTTGTTTACAGATATCTAGGATCAGAAATCCTCATAGATTGATTTTGTTTTTATCAACTAAATATTTAATATATGAAGATTTAAAACAATAATTATGTACTTCAATAAGATTTATTAGTTGCATGGAGTGGGACATGCATGTAATAGGCTAACATGATATGATGCTTTACTATGGTGTCTTGTGCTGGTCCCCACATGCTGTTATCTTATAGTCCATGAACTATCATGCAAGTTGCACATTACCAAGAAATGCAATTTCGATTTATACCGCCCGGTATGGTGGTATGTACCAGTCCGCCAGGTTTTACCGATAAGTGGACCACCCTATGCCGGGCGGTATTGCCAAAATCGACTGATGACGGTCAATTTCGGCGGTCGATTGAGGGAGAAAAAGGGAAGAAGAAGAAGAAGAGGAAAAAGAAGAAAGAAGAAGAAGAGGAGAAGAAGAGAGAAGTACCTCCTTTCCCCGTGTCGTTCTCACCCGCACGCCGTTGTCACCCGCACTCCGTCATGCCCTCACCATGGTGATTTTTCTCCCGCGCGAGGAGACGAAACGTCTCCCCGCATGGAGGAAGATCGAGGCGGCATCGCCCCTTTTGTTTTTTTTAATATATTAATATGTAATATTATATAATATTATATTATAAATATATATTAAATATATTTTAATGTACCAAGCAGTATGCACTGTGTGTATCGCCCGGTACTGTACTAGTACCGAGATAATCTTGGTACACCGGTATGGACCGGTATGTAAAACCTTGCACATTACTAAAAGTATCATATGTCCAGGACTCATTTGTGGTACATAAGTGCTCAAAATCATATTTTGCACTTATATAACTATTATGGATAATGAGGGTGCATTTGACCCTTCGTAGACCCTGCACTAGGCTTGTTCATTTTGATGGTGCAGGTGCCCATTGTTCTTTTCCATAATCCATTACTTCAGTGTAAACAACTTCTTCAATGCTCAATGAAACGAAAGGGGACAGTGGCAATTCTACGTTAACTTTATGACATAGGCATGCCAAGAAAGTTCAGATGTATAGTATAAGAAGCAAGGTTGAAGCCAGTTGTTCTGTACCGGCCGGTATTTAGGTTTGCTGGCCAATGGTATGTGGACCAGATGGTTTCATCCTGTCCAATTTGATACCAAGCATACTGCTCGGTAAAGTAATTAGTACTGAACTGTACGACCACCTGGTACTGTTGTTTCCCTCCTTTTGTTTTAAACCCCATGATAGCTGTTTGCATCTCTCTCTCTCTCTCTCTCTCTCTTCTTTTTACTTGTTTCTTTTATGTGTATGGGTAGCTGTTTCTTTTTTATTTATGTCAACAGCTCTTTGTTTTAACTCCTCTTTGTTCTTCCACTCCCCTCTTTCTCTCACTTTTTCTCTCTGTCTCCACTACCACTCCATTACCTCAGCCCCCTTCTCCTTCTCATAACTTCCTGCTCCTCTGCCTCCTCTCCCTCCTCCTCCCAACCAGATGTTCTTGTATGGAGTTGCATGTTGAACGTAGCAAAGGCTTCATTACATCACAATGATTTGACATTTTGACTATGGTCAACAGCTGCTTCTTTCTATTTTATTTTTTTCTCTCTGCCTCTTATGTGAACTTCCTATCTTGATTTCTCCTGCTGTTGGCACAAGCCTTCTTCCTTTATATTTAGAAACCTTCATAGCACCTAATCGTTCGTTATTGCTTTGCAATGTTGTTCCCGTTGTTCAAACCTTCAATCAATTTTTTTTTAATCTACATTAAGTATTTTGGTTGATCACTATATCTTTCATTTTCATTTTTTCTCTGCCTTATATTTTGCATTTTCTCCTGCAGTTGTCACAAGCCTTCTTTCTTCAAACCTTTATGGGACAAGACTTCCTTTATTGCTTTGCACCTGTTGCCTTCATCTATCACTCAAACCTTGATTCAATTTTCTCTTGCATCTAACATTAAGGGAGATTCAGCCTAGAATGATGTTTTGTTTTCAATTTAATTGCCTTCTATATGAAATCTTCAGCTTTTGAATATTGTACTGGTACAAGTGCATAGACAAAGGACTTGTTAAAGGATTAAGCTGCTTAATTATTGTGGTCATGTCTCCCATGCTTTATGATTCCCCTTCCATAACTGACATTTGCTTTATGATTCCCCTTCCATAACTGACATTCATTCTTCCGGAATGCGAACATCAGTATGGCAAATGCTTTCCTCTTAATATTTTTCACTTGGAGCTGAAGAGTTAATGCATTCAATTGAATCATGTAAATATTTCAATCTCAGTCAAAAAAACTGTTGATTTCTAAATTTTTTTGTGATAAATTCCTTCAGGAATTACCAAGTTGAGTTAGATAATTTTTTCCTGAAATTAGCAAGTTTAGATAGAGCTTTGGCACTCTATTTCTGAAGTGGTACCAGGTAGGTTTGAGGAGCTGGACATCTGAAGATTAATGTTACATATAGTAACTGAAAGTTTATGCTTGATTACATCCTTATGGGCATAATCTCTAACTGTCACAATATTAACCTTTCCAAATTTATCTCAGAATATTTTATGTTACACCTACTTTTCCTTTTCAAGCCTTCTTGACAAACCTGATGTTATTAGCTACACTCCAAAGTCCAAACTAGCATTTATGATTTGATGTTATTGCTTCTAAATTAAAAGCTGCCTAAAAAGCAGCACACTTTCCATGAATTTATACTGGAGTCATATCTTTATAATCTGTAGTTAAAATGTGGTTTCAGTCAATATCAACAATTCGGAAGTTATATCAAGCAAACAATATGCTGTATGAGATCTATTGGATGCTATGAATATAATGACAGGAATATCATATCTTTTGTAAATATGCTTCCAAAAGTTATTATATGGTTAAGTATTACTATATTTCAAATAGGATTTGTATTTTGGAGAGTTTCAGTGAATTTCAGCAGTAGTTTATCGTGCTAAGGGTTATTGAAATGGTGATCTATGCTATGATGAGGTTATGTTGACTCATCCTATTGTATATCTTTGGCTTGATCATGATGGATTTGTGTCAGACATCTAGTTCTTCTGGTATCGTGTCCCAGCAAAGATTAAATCTTGATTTGAATTCATGGTGTTTTTGAAATATATATTCTTTAAGCTGTTGAATGATATTTTACATTCAGCCAGAAATCATGTCTAATATTTTGGCCAAGCTTCTTCATTCTTCTGATTTAGATTTCTAGCAACTCTTACATAATTCTGCAGTTTTCTTATGTATCCTCAATTGGTTAAATTATTTGTTCAAAGCACAGGAATGGACGATTCCTCCTTCAATCTTCCAAGAATATCCTTTTACCATCTACTCTAGTTGATTGTGAAGAGGCTTTAAACCAACGAAGCCTTAGTGTGACAGAAGTATTTACAAGCTTAAGAAGCAAGAGTATTCTCAATATATTTGCATCAACTGGGAGAGTTTTAGGCCTAGAGGTAATTTTTGCAAGGGTTTTCACATAAAATCATTTTCGTTTTGCATTGACTGTCAACATGGCTTATATGATAGTTTGAGATTTTAAAGTTTATTGGGATATTGGCATGTCGACTTAGGGAAAGGAAAGAAAAAAACTGCAATGTAATCCAAGAGATCAATATTTGAAGTTCTAATTTAAAATTGAATGAACATCGCAGTCGTCTCTGTGCTTGAAATCGGTGCTTTGTTCTCTTCATTAATTATTGTTGGGCTTGCCCTAGACCTAATGGTTCATCTGCATAATCAAATCTAATTTATGTAAATATCTCCTGTAGTGATGTCAGGAGACTTTTCTTTGCTCTCTTTTATATTGTCAGTATGCATAACTGTAAGGATTAACATGTCCTAGCCTGTTTGACAGTTTCACCTGTCAAGTCATCAGAAACATGTCTGGGGGAGAGCTGAAATAAGTTAGCATGCATAGTGGATTGAAAAAGTTGGAGGATGCACCTAGGTCTCATCTTATACAGTTTCCATTTATGGGATTACATTTATAATCATTTAGCAACTGATTTAGGGAGAAATTTATAGTGTTGCCTCCTTTAAAACTATAACATTTCCTGATTTCTGAACTATAAGGATGATTCTGCGTTATGCAGTGAGAAAGTTATGAATTTAGCTGGATGGCAGCCAAGATATGTTTCTATTGAACCTTTAATGAATGATTAATTCGATGATAGTGAATATTTTTGGTTTTTATGTGCTATCCCTGATTTTACAGCAATAGCTGTATATGGAATTTTGAGTTTTTTTTTGCCTTATGCCATTTTAGACGGAGGACATTTGGGTTTGAAGTAATTCAGCATCGTCACCTGGTCTCCAACATACTGGCTGGCTAGTTCAACCTTTTTTTGTTTGCCTGTTTGGTTACTTTAGAATATATATTTTTCAAAATATTTTGCATGAAATAAAGGACAGGCTGGGTGAAAAGAAGGATAAATAGATGAAAGTTGGTACATGATTGCCTTACATGAGGATGATAAGGCCCCATGTCCTACTCTTTCTAGATAAACATGTGCATATTTTCTTGAAACAACTGAAACATATAGAATTTTTATATGAACTTGTGGAGTTTAGCTCTATAATTTCCTTCAACTAGGTCTATGTTGGATGAGATCATAGCACTTCAGAGTCATGGACTAAACACTTGGACGATGAGTGTGGCTCATGGAAGCAAATATTGAGCTAAAGCATCTTAATGGATATTGACAAAGCAATCCAACCTGACTAACAAAGTTAAGGAGACCTGCATACATGAAACAAGAACATCTGAATCCAACTTTTAGAAAACTCATCTGGAACCCTGTCCTTTTTCTAGCAACTCCTCAAAGGTGGATCCAAAACCTCTTCAAAGTCTATGTTACTGATTCTCTTTAGACTTGTAGACATAGTAGAGTCTGTTCTGTCAATCCTTTTTTGACTTTCACGAACTAACATTATGATTTCAGCAGCTGCACACACTTAGGTTGTTGGCTTGCTTTTAGAGAGATGTTATTGAATTTTATGTCTATTATTTTCTGCTTAATGATGTTTTTTCTGTCATCTGCAGGTTTATGATCAATCTTTGACTAGTCTGAAGATCCCCAATTCCATATTGCAAGTCTCAGATTTACTTGTAATGGGTTTTCCTCAGTGTGCAAATTGTTATTATTTACTGATGCAGGTCGATAAGGATTTTAAACTAGTGTTCAATTTGCTAGAATCACGATCTGACCAAGATGGAAAATCTAGTTCATTTGGTGATGCCAATCAAATCGTACGTTTTTGTAGAATTGATATTGGTCAGATGAAAATAGTTGATGATGAATTGAATGTGAGCCTCTTTGATTGGGAGAAGCTACATTGTTTACCAAACATCGGCACTGTTAACCAGGTTGGAGGACATAATATTGGAGTAGATGCTGCTCTCCAGCATCCTGGATTTTCACAATCAGCCTTCTCATCTGTTGTTGATGAGGTGTTCGAGTTTGGAAAAGGTCCTTTTCCCACGGCAAACCATCTTACCTCATCTTATAGGATTCCTCCTTTTTCTCATCTAGGTACTCCTTCAAGTGGTTATCAAGGACTAAATCCTGGAGTGAACTCATCTAATTTTGAAAGGGAGTTACAACAATCTCAAGTTCATAAATTTAAAAAGGTTTCTTCTAGTCTTACGAGTTCGTCAATGTTTGATGAAGTAAACAACTTAAAAGGCTTAATTCAGAATAGTGCTACTGGTTCCCTTTCCTCTTCAAGCCCAGTGGGGATATCACCCGTTCATAAATTGTCAACCTTGAGGTCTGATCAAGACATTATCTCTCTTAAGCCTCCATATTCGGCTGACGTTGGTCAACGTCCTCCTGTGGATGAACCTCCGAAAGAGTTTAATATGATTGAAGGGAGTGGGTCAGGTCAACTATTGCCTCCACTTCGGACATCTTGTTCACCAGTTTCTGCTCCTAGTATGATACCAAATATCATAGAAAGCTCATCATTGAATGTTCCTAGATCTAACTCATCGCCTTTGGCTAAACCATGTAAGACTTAATGCCTTATAAGTTTGAAGTACTTTGATGATCATGATGTATTTGCTCTCTTTAGTTTTAAATCCTTTTTTCATCGTTAATGCATTTTTTATAGGCCAAACACCAGAAATTGGAGCTTCCACCTTAGATGATAATGTTGCTCACAAACATGCAAGAAAAGGAAGGAAGCAGTCTCTGTTGGATTTTATTAAATTGCTTCCTTCATTTCAAGGATCAGAAGCAAGTTTTCCACAGCATAAAAGGCGAAAAATATTAAAATTAGCTGACTCTAGTTCTGCAGCTTCTCCATCCCTTCCTTCAATATTGTCATGCAGAACTGGTAGATGTACATATGGGGATCTTCTTGCTGAAGCAAATCATGTCATTACTCCTTCAAATTTATATGTTTCTGTCCTACTACATGTTGTCAGGCATTCCTCACTCTGTATTAAGCATGCGCGGCTAACCAGCCAAATGGATTCACAAGACATTTCTTATGTTGAAGAAATTGGTCTGCAAATTCCATCCTCAAACTTGTGGTTGAAGTTGCCATTTCCCAGGGATGATTCTTGGCAGCGCATTTGCTTGCGCCTTGGTAAGCCTGGAACCATGTGCTGGGATGTAAAAATCAATGACCCTTATTTCAGGGAATTATGGGAACTTCATAAAGGAAGTACCACGACATTGTGGGGCTCTGGTGTACGTATTGCCAAAACATCCGAGATTGATTCACACATCCGTTTGGACCCAGAAGGTGTTGTCTTGAGTTATAAGAGTGTTGAAGATGATAGTATTCAGAGGCTTGTATCAGATTTACGTAGGCTTTCAAATGCACGATTATTTGCTCATGGGATGCAAAAACTAATTGGTTTGGGTACTGATGATAGGAGTGAACATATAACAAACTTTGACTTGAAGGTACAAACTAAAGGTACCGGTGAGTTGTCAGATAAGTTATCCGAACAGATGAGAAAAGCCTTTAAAATTGAAGCAGTTGGTTTGATGAGTTTGTGGTTTAGCTATGGCTCAATGCCCATGATAGTTCATTTTGTTGTTGAATGGGAAGCTGGTAAGGATTGTTGTACGATGCATGTTTCCCTTGATCAACTTTGGCCACATACAAAGGTACATCCTTTTTCCTCTAAAAAACATTACTACTGCATTTGTTTTTTCTTTGATAACATCTCACACCAGAATGTCACAAGACGACAAATATATTATGGGAGTCATTGAGGTATAGAATACTGCTTCAATTTTCTTTAGGTCTATATTATTTTTCCAGGTTGAAAGTGGTTGATGGTACCACGATACATTAATGATTAAACAATTTCATTTCTGCATTTTTAGTAACCTGAGATGACCTTTGTTACCGTAAAATTTAGATGAAGCCTTTTTCAGGTTCTTACATTATATTACAGGCAATGAGCAGAATTCAAGTAAATAAACAATATCTTGAAAAGTGTCCAGCTGGCATCAGATGTGCTCCTTTTTCGTGCTCATGTAAAAATATTCTGTTTCATATTAAATCTGTTTGCTTTGTTGACAGATTTTATTCACGTAACCTATACTGATTTTGATGCATTGCTCATGTATCATTCTGATCTTGATGCAGATTTTTTAGGCAGTCATGAGACAAATTTGGCATGCAGTTGAACTTTTCCTTTACATGTTAATTAGATGATTGCATATCACACTTGTTATGATTATATATTTGATTGTTTATAGCATGACATTTGATGTTTGTTTTGAAAGTTTAATTTCATTGTAATTTATCTATGCAGTTTTTGGAAGATTTCATTAATGGAGGTGAAGTTGCATCTTTCTTGAACTGTATCCGTCTTACTGCTGGTCCTTTACTTGCTCTTTGTGGCGCAATACGTCCTGCACGTATACCTGTTCCTGTTTCTGCTGGTCATTCCCTTGTACAAAAGCAGAACAATTTCATGTCATCTCACGGATTAATGGCAAATCCTTCTTCAACTGCAATGCAAGTTTCATCTAGTGCTACTGCAACTACTACACTTATGACCCAGCTTGGCAGTAACAGTCTTCAAGCCGCCACAGTTTTCTCAGCCACTGGAAGAGGTGGGCCAGGATTTGTTCCTAGCTCTTTATTGCCTTTTGACGTCTCAGTCGTCTTGAGAGGTCCATACTGGATACGCATAATATACCGTAAGAAGTTTGCTGTGGATATGCGCTGCTTTGCTGGTGATCAAGTTTGGCTACAGCCTGCAACACCTCCTAAACGAGGACCTGCAGCTGGTGGATCGTTGCCGTGCCCACAATTTCGGCCATTTATTATGGAGCATGTTGCTCAGGGCTTGAATGCTTTAGAGCCTAACTTTTCTGGTGCATCACATGTTGGTGTGCAGCTTGGTTCAAGCAATGCCAATGTGAATTCAGTCGCTCAACCACTGGCACCTAATACCAACCGTGTGAATGCTGCAACTGGTACTGGAACATCAAGATCGAATTCTGTTCTTGGAAATCTGGTGGGTGGTACCATAGGTCGAGCTGGCAGTGCCATGCTAGCCTCTTCAGGGCTGGCTTCTGGGATCTCTGGGTTACCATTACGTATATCTCCAGGTACTTGTTTTCCAGTTCATGTGAAAGGAGAGCTTAACACAGCTTTTATTGGGCTTGGAGATGATGGAGGATATGGTGGTGGTTGGGTTCCCCTTGCAGCCCTCAAGAAGGTGTTGCGTGGCATTCTCAAATATCTTGGTGTATTGTGGTTGTTTGCACAGTTGCCTGATCTCATAAAAGAAATTCTAGGAATTTTAAAAGATAATGAAGGGGGGCTTCTGAATTTGGATCAGGAGCAACCTGCCTTGCGCTTTTTTGTCGGGTGAGAGATTTATTGCCTATGTATTTATATTGAAACCATTTGTGATGCCAGGGGATGAAACTTCTGTTTTATAATTATTCGTCTTTCACACTTGCTAATTGATAAGACTTTATGGTCAACTGCTATTCAAGTTGGGGCAACAAATACAACAAGAACAAGAAATCGTACCTCATAGTTACATTGATTTTTGTTTCCGTCTTTTGCATAAGTTTTTGGGGCACAAATACAACAAGAACAAGAAATCATACCGTCATAGTTACATTGATTTTTGTTTCCGTCTTTTGCTACCTCAGTTGTGATTCCCAACAGTTGATACGACTGACTCAATGTGTTTGCTTTGTTTTGTTCTGTAGAAGCTACGTGTTTGCTGTAAGTGTGCACAGAGTTCAACTTCTTCTGCAAGTTTTGAGTCTCAGACGGTTTCACCATCAGCAACAACAGCAGCAGCAGCAAAACCAAAGTGCCACTCAGGAAGAATTAGCCCCTGGAGAAATTAATGAGATATGTGACTACTTCAGCAGGCGTGTCGCGTCTGAGCCCTATGATGCTTCTAGGGTTGCATCCTTTATTACACTTCTTACCCTACCCATTTCAGTCCTTCGAGAATTTCTGAAGCTGATCTCTTGGAAGAAAGGATTGTCACAGGCACATGGTGGAGACATAGCAACTGCTCAAAGGTCCCGTATCGAGTTATGCTTAGAGAATCACTCGGGCTCTGTTCTAGAGAACTCAGAGACCATGCCTTGTTCAAAAAGTAATATACATCATGATCGAGTCCATAGTCTAGTAGATTTTGCTCTTACCTTTGTCCTTGACCCTGCCCATATCCCTCACATGAATGCTGGTGGAGCTGCTTGGCTACCAAACTGTGTTTCTGTACGACTAAGATATTCATTTGGTGAGACTGCCCATGTTTCTTTTCTTGGAATGGAAGGAAGCCATGGAGGAAGAGCATGCTGGTCGCGACATGAAGACTGGGAGAAATGCAAGCAGAGGATGACCAGAGCGGCAGAATATGCCAATGGGAACTCGGCAGGTGATGCCAGTCAGGGGAGGTTGCGGTTGGTTGCCGATGCACTGCAGAGGACATTGCAGGTGGCACTACAGCAGCTGAGAGATGGCTCTCTTTCCTCGAGTTCCAATGGAACTTAACCACTTCCCTCCGGAAACTTCATCAATGGAGGTTTCTGCATCATGGGCTGATTCAGTAGTGCCTCATCCATGCTGACGATCAGGCATCCTGGATTCCTTTTATCCAGAACATGAACCAAGTGTTTGATGATGGTGGAGAAGTTTGAGGTGGAAGCACTTCCAAGTTTGTCTGCATCGGACATGTAAATTTGTGCGTGTATAGTTCATATAGTGGAGTTAAATGAGAGTTGATTTTTTGGTTCCATGATCAACCGGGTATGTGGATTGCGCACAAAGCGAGCAAGGATCTTTGGAAAATCCTCTGGGGTTTCGAATCTTGGATAGCTTGACGAGGATGTAGCTGCATAACCTATGTTGGAGTGTATGTTAAACATTTATTTATATATCCCTTTGTTAATCAGGGAAATCACCAGTATGTAACAAGTTATTTTGTCATTGACTTTTTCTTTAGATCTGGTGTGGCATCGGTGAAATCAGAGGGTTTGTCAATGTGATAGGTTTGCTCATGTTTGTTAATGTTTTTTTTCTTATTTTCCTTGTTTTCACAGATTCATTGTTTCCAGATCAAAGTATTTGTAAATTGAAGGTTTTGATTCAACATTTTTTTGATAAAAATATAACAGATAGATACTTCAGTATCTCCTATGAGGACTTGAGTGTTTTTTTTTCCCTCTCATTTTACAGTAATGATTGTAGTGAAAAGATGATGGTGGTAATACATGGCTGGTGGTGAGAAATATTTTGGTGCATACATTTTTGAGCTGATTTCTAGTTAGCTGTTGCATTACTCCTTGATGAATGGAGAGAGAGAGATCACATTACTCCTTGTTATCTCATATATCTATATAGGACAATATCACGATAGTTAAGAAATTATTTAAATGACCAACAATACCATGAAATATAAAATAAGATGTTAAGATATAAATAGCGATAAGAAAAATAATAGGCAGGAGTTAGATTAATACAAAAGGAATAAAATACAGATGAGCATGAACATATATAATTACATTACAAACATCACAACTAACCAATGTAATCATTGTGCCAAAAACTGCAGCAATCATCAAGTAAGTAGACTACTAATGGCTTATGGCATTTTAGGGATAAACTTGCACTGCACTCTCCAAAAACCAAATTTAGATACCAATAGCAAATTGGTGTCGTAGCAAAATGGCTTCATCTTATGGATGCTCGTAAAAAAAAGCAGAGCAGAGCAGAGCAGAGCCTCTGTTACTGAAAACATCAAGGCCGCCCGTATAAAAGAAATTACAAGTTGTATGAAATTTTTTGACTGATGCAATATGTCAACATCACAAATTCATCAGCTCAAATTGTAATGCTCTTGGATGCATAATGTTGGATAAAACTTCATGCTCCAGTTTGCCTCAAGCAGACTCCTTGATGAATGGAGAAAGTGAGATGACTGCCTCCCCTACTGTCAGGTAAAGGCAACCCACTCCAAGAAACTCGTGTATTTTATTTGCTCTTTGAAGTTTCTCCATGACTTGTCCCATTGGATTCACAAAGATAAGCTGTAATCAGATGTTACTGGCTTCAGGAATCAAGATTCAAGAATGTGATGCAGACCAGCTCAAAAAATAGTGTCCATCTGTGACTGTACCTCAAGCCCTTCTTTTTCTGTTGATTTCTTTAACTCATTTAGAAATGTGATTCCACTTGTATCCACTGTTGGCACAGCTGAAATTTACTCCTAATATGTTAGTATTACAATGGCAAATACCTTTTTGTTTGAATGGCTACATTTTTTCCAAGTATAAAGAAAACGTAGTTTTCTTTCTTTCTCTCCCATACTTTGTGATTAAGCAAACTGTACAACTTCATTACTTTGATTAAGATTATGATGCAAAAAATACAAGTTCTTTTGTTAAACTTTTGGGTGTCTTACATTTTTTGCATCATAATCTTAATCAAAGTTCTTTTGTTAAAGTTTTTGGGCGTCTTACATTTTTCTAGAGATGGAAATATGCAAATTAACACTGTACAATTGTATGGATATTATGCTACATTTACTTTTAACAAGAGTAACATTTTTCATATATATATATATATATATATCAATTTTTATAGAATTTCAGAAGCAAAAAAAGAAATAATCTAATAAATTCATCAACTTGAGTAATTTGTGGTGGATGAAAAGAAGGTAGAGCAGATTTAGAATCTTTGACATTGGATCATACCTGACAAATCTAGGATTAGAAACCGAAGAGTTGCTTCTTTATCTTCCATGGTGGTTTCATTCTCTATCCACCTTGTTATCCTGCCAAGAACAGAAGCAATTCACATTTGAGTTTAAGCCTACGTTTTCTGTTCTTCGACACACAGAATTAGGAGACACCGCAACGTGCCTTTCGTTCAGATAAGTGGTGTTGGAGAAGTTAATGGGGGCTTCAATGGCAAGGATGAGGAACCCAGGGACTCCTTTAGCTTCCTTGTACTGATGCATGTCTCTGTAGATACTTGTCCCTGGAATGTTGCCTAGAGCAATCATCTTTGGTCTTGTGATCTGGAGAAGGATCCTAAATGTCGACAAACCAATCTACACTCACCACGATTCAAGAGAAAATATCGGCAACAATGTTGGGCGACGAGATGCAATTAACATGCCACCATTACCGCGATCGCAAGGCCCTGTTGCACCGAGACGAAGACGACGCCGAGGAAGGAAGACAAGCAGACAAGGAAGTCGACCTTATCCAGCTTCCATATGTTGCATGCGGCGGGGACGTCGACCAGGCCGACGACTGCTGCGATTATGATGGCGGCGAGCACGACGTTGGGGGTGTAGGCGAAGAGGGGCATGAGGAGGAGGAGCGTCACCATCACCGTCGTCGCCATCACCACGTTCGACATGGCGGTCTTGCACCCTGCGTTGTGGTTCACAGCCGAGCGGGAGAAGGCGCCTGAGATAGATCCATGTGTAGATCAGCCTCCTCCTCGTATCGGACCGCATGCGAGTGCCGTGATCGATTACCCGTGGAGACGTAGCAGGAGGTGCAAGAACCCACGATGTTCATCAGTCCGATGGCCATCATCTCCTTGTTCCCGTCGACCTTGTAGCTCCTCAACGAAGCAAATGTTCTTCCACTCGCGATTCCTTCCTGTGGCAGCACAGAGATCAGCATGCTTGTTCCAACATGTTCTTTCTTGATGGCTACAAGAACTCACGGCGAGGGAGATGATCCCTGTAACGAGCCCAGTTTTCATGGTGGTGCTCAAGTGGGTACCGTCGAACAGTAATTTGTCCCATGATGGACGATTCAGGCCACATCTCAGCTTCCCGATCTGTATGGTAATGAAAGGAAGATTAGAAGCAGGGGCTAAACAACGAGAGAGAAGGGACATGGGATCTGTATGGGACTGACAGTGCTGATTCCATGATTCTGAGCTTTGAGCAGGAAGACCACGAGCGTGGAGACGACGACGGATGCCAGCGGAGCTCCAACTGAGATCCATGACAGCTTTGGCCTTCTCATGCCCTGCATCAGATCATCATCCACTCCACGTTAGTTAAAGGAGGGCTGACTACATCTATATCTTCTGCTGTGATCATCATTAATTACTTCATCCATGGATTTATGGACATAGGATGAGTGAGATTCATTTGACCACATTTCGCAGGGTCAACCGAATCTGCTTTCAGGTTGACTTTTCAGCTTTTCCCCTGCTCTTGAGTTTAATCCGAGTTAATGATAGCAAACCGAGATGTTCGATGACAGCCGACCAATGTTGCTAATCTGTCACCCATCATGCAACTGCACTAATGGCTGCACAAAGTTTGGATTCCAAACCTCGGATTCATATGTTTGTGTAATCAATCCGAGGATAAGGTACGGAAGATGTTGTACATGTACGTGTAGACAAAAGCAAGCAGGACAAACAAGACATGGAGAGATCATACCGCGTGCCTCGCCAGTAGCAGGAAGGCCAGGAAGCAGATCCCCATCGCCGCCGTTTCCCATGACCACTGCACCCCAACATGTAAGGAGGAGGAAGAAGGAGGGGGGGACCTTAACGTAAGCAAGAGATGGACCTCATTGGTGTTGTGGAAGACAGAGCTCATCACCGGAACCACGCCCATCTTCTTGGTGAAATGGACGATCCCCAGAAGGTTTCTGAGCTGCTGGAGAGAGACTATGATGGCAGATCCGGCCATGAACCCGACCAACGTAGCTTTGGACAGGAAGTCGATGATGAATCCCAACCTTATCGACGCCACAGACATGAATCCAACATTCTCTGTTATGGCCACAGAATTACCCATGCAAACAAGACTGACCTTAATATCCCGAGAGACGCTTGGAAGAGGCCGGCGAAGAAGGTGGCGGTCAAGGCCAGCTGAAGGAAGAGGTAGGGGTCGGCGTTGGGGTTCGCCGCCTGCCGCAGCATCGACCCCATCACGAGCGACGCGACGGACACCGGCCCGACCGCGACATCCCTCGAGCTCCCCAGCACCGAGTACACCAGCGGCGGCACGAAGCTCGTATCTACCACCACCGTCGCAACATGTAACGTACATACATGCATGCATGAATGGCACAAAACCCCAACCCTACTGCTCGGGAGACTTACAGAGGCCGACTGCGGGAGGCAGACTCGCGAGCTTGGCATAGCTGATTCCCTATAGAGCGGGCACCAACTCACGTCACCTCCTAACGCAGCAAGATCCATCAAGAACACAGCAAAAGAGATAGATGGTTGCCTGTGGGATGGCTAAGCTGGCGACGGTGAGCCCGGCGACGAGGTCGGACTTGAAGAGGGAGAAGCTGTAGCTCGGAGCCCAGTCAAGGACGGGAAAGAGGTACTGAGCCGCGAGCACCCACTTCCTTTTGAGTGGCTGCCCTTTGAACCGGCGGAACGGGTCGTCGGGGAAGAAGGTCTCCTTCATCCTCACCTTCACCTTGTCCACCGTGCTCTGTGGTGGCGGCTCCGCCACCCTGTGCACCGCCTCCGACGTCACCACCCCTATCTCCACCTGTCCCTCTTCTCTCCTCATGCACTCCCCCTCCATGTCAAATTGCTCCGTCACAACCGGAAACAGGTCTCGGGACCTCTTCTCTTACGCACTCCATCGGATCTCCTCTTATATTTAAAAGCCTTGTTTCTCCATCTAATATCCCTAGAAAGAATGCCTGGGGTGGGGACGAGGAGGAAAGGAGGAAGGGAGAGATGCACGCCATGGGAGGAGATGCATGTAGAAGAAGATCCATAGTATATGCTGAAAGGATGAGGAGATTCTTTGTATGGGTGTGTCAATGGTTGTCGAGTCCTCTCTGCTGCTCATTATCTAAGCATCTTCTTATCTCTTCCCCATCTTATATCTACAATTTTAATTAACTTATTCATGTTCTCATTACACCAATTCGACGATGATATTAAGGACTCACTCAATCTTCACCTTTAACTCGTTCATACTCCTTCGCGTGGCTGCTGCAGAGAGTTGGATGTAATGGCATCGACAAGTGTGCCATGGAGTTTCTAACACGAGGAAGCAAGGATGAGGAAGATGATGGTTAAATTTTAAATAATATCTTTGGAAGATTCTAAATTTTTATTTTTTTATTTTATCTTTTAAATAAGTTGATTAAATAGAATTATAAAAAATAAGAATCTCTTGGTCTAAACTATTATTTCATATCTATAGGAAAATGACATATATGCACGTAGAATCGTCTCAGTGCTGGAAATTTATAGGGCTAAGTCGTAGTAAATCAAATGGTATTTTTATTCAAAAATTTAATATAATTTTTTTTTATTTAGTTTGATCTTAGGTTAACAATGTCTTGTTATTATTATTTGAGGAAGGGTTATAATGATATCAGAGCCATAAAAATAGTAATGTATATTTCAAAATCTATTTGGTGCTTAAGATAATTTTTTTTTAATATGGATTATAATAGTCGAGTTGATGAATTTGGAATCAAACTTTTTAATCAATCTAATTATAAAATTTGGAAGACTTGTATGAAGTCCTATCTTATAATGTAACAACACTAGGTGTTGTATATGGAAACGTCATACAAAGTTTAGGGACATTAAATATAAAAGTTAAATTTATATTAAATATATCTATTTATTATTATCTCTTTTAATATATTATTGGTTATAACACAAGGAAGGAAGGATGAGGAAGCTGATGGTTAAATTTTAAAGAATATCTTTGGAAGATTCTAAATTTTCATTTTTTTTATTTTATCTTTTAAATAAGTTAATTAAATAGAATTATAAAAATAAGAATCTCTTGGTTTAGACTATTATTTTATATCTATAGATAAATGACACTTATATGTACGTAGAATCTTTGAAGTGTTGAAGTTTATACGACTAAGCCGGAGTAACTCAAGTTGTGTTTTTTATTCAAAAAATTAATATAGTTTTGTTTTATTTTTATTTTTTTATTTAGTTTGACCTTGGGCTAATAGTGTCTTGTTATTATTATTTGAGAAAGGATTATACTTACATATGATCTCTCCTTTTCTCCATATCATATCAGAGCCACAAGAATAATAATCTATATTTTAAAATCTAATGGTGCAAAAGATAACTTTTTTTTTTACTATGGATTATAATAGCCGAGTTGGTGAGATTGATATTAGACTTTTTAATCAATCTAATTATAAAATTTGGAAGACTTGTTTGAAGTCCTATATGATAATTAATGTAAGGTGTTGTAGATCGCAACGTCATAAAAATTTAGGGACATTAAATGTAAAAGTTAAATTTATATTAAATATATCTATTTATTATTATCTCTTTTAATATATTATTGGTTATAACTCAACTTTAGATATTTGAAACACTCCTGAGGCATTGCTCAATAAAATATTAACATTTGGAGAATAATTTAACAAATACTATCGAAGATGATCTCTCAAATTTTTAGTATTTTTTAAAATTAAAAATTTATATTCAGAAATATCACTGTTAAATCCACATCAACCTATTTTTGATGTATGAATGAAATGTTATATTATTTATGATCTTCGAAAAGAATATATTTTTTATCTTACAACTATTCAAGGATAGTTGTCTTTAGTAAGGTTGAAAAATATAATTACTTCTCATAAGTTTTTAACGCATCAAATGGGAAGAATCTACTTTAGGAGAGATAAAGATTTTTTTATAAATAAAAAAGATAATGATAAAGATAAAAATAAAAAGGATGATGCTAAGAGTAAGCTAAAGTATTTTTTCCAACAGTGAGTCTACGAGGTGAAACGTAAATTAAGATGGACGTATAAACTTTTGTAAGATAAAACTTATTACAAGGAGGTTTTTTTAAAAATATAAAGAAGATTATGAGAAAATATTTAATCATATGGGCAAGATGACATTTCAAATGAAAGCCTTAATGTCTTCTTTCTTATATGGTAAAATTGATAAGGACATTCGAATATTATATTTCTATTTTCAAATCAATTCTCTCTCCAAAAGATGGATCTTCAATCCAAAAGTATAGTTAAAGGGGAGTGTTAAAATTTAAAATATATCTTGTGAAAGAATTTAAATTACTATCTTTTATCTTATTCTTTTAAATAAGTTGATTAGATAGAGTCATAGAAATAAAGGTCTCTTCGTTTAAATTATTATTTCACACCTATAAATAAATGACATATATGTAGAATCATCCAAGTCTAAGTGTTCGAGTCTATAGGGATCAATTTAAAGAGTATTTTAAAATATTCTGAATATTTTTAGAAATTTAATATATATATATATATATATATTTTTTAGTTGTCTTATTTTTTTTCTATTTGATTTAGTCTTATACTAATAATATTTATTATTACTATTTAAAAAATGATTATACTTACATTTGAGACTTTTCTTTTTGAGAGCTGATAAAGTCAATGATGTGGCCAAGAATTTTAGATAAGAGAGATTTCGATCTCTTTTGTGTATTTTGTAATGGAATTTTGATCAAACATCATGTCATACGATTGTTTGAAGATCTTGGAAGCAAGCTGAGACTTGCATAAAAAAACGTATACTTTAAAAGGAGTATTAAAATTTAAAAAATATATTTTAAAAGATTTAAATTATTATTATTAATAATCTTATTTTTCAAATAAGTCGATTAGATAAAGTTATATAGATAAGAATATCTCGATATCTAGATAAGATTAATAATAATAATTTAAATCAATGAACTATAGGTCAGATACTTAGTTTTCGTAGCTTTGTTGAGTTGATTTATTATTGTTATTTTCTTCTTTCTCACTTCTTTTTCTAAAGGTTCCCTATGGATCATGTTTTATATATTGCATAAATCGAGCTGAGTGAGAACTCTCGTGATCTCACATAGAAAACAAATTTGATGCACAGCTATCTTCTACTTATTCTATGGAAACGATTCGTTTATACTGTGTTTTTTCGAAAGGCAATACTGTCTTTTTCGTATTAAATGCGGTTATTAAGTATTACATATGCTTTGAGATGATCATATCACATGTTTCGATTAAGCTCAATCGCAAGTGTGGTTCTTCTGATGGAAAACTGTCAATTGGACTGCTCTACATACATCCGTACGACACATTAATTTAAATCATCATGCACATATGGAGACATACATCGTATCATACACAAGAGGATCATCAATTATGTGCATGTCCACAAGTGCAGATACCGTAGACGGCATTTTTATTATTTTTATTGTTTTTATTATTACATACTTGTCAATTATTTTTAATAATCCTTGATTATTTTTTATTTGTGTGTAAAGATTTAAAATTGTATTATTATTATTATTATTAACTTCGATTTAAACATCTACACAAGTGATTCAGGATCAACCAAGTTATTATTGTCAATCATCCCATCGGATCCTATTGTGATTATTGATATCAAAATTAACATAATATTAATTAACTATGGTGAAAGGCTTACGTAGAAAATAGAGATCCAATCATGAAGATGGGTCTCCGAGGCTTGAGAAGAAGAGGGAGATCAAATTATAAAAATTGGTATCATAGCCTAACATAATATTTGAGTATGATAAAAATAAATAAATAAATAATGTTAGAATTAAATTGACCATAATCGATAGTTTTTAAAGTAATTAAAACCAGGTAAAAAAGACTGTAATCCTCATAAATCAATCTTTTTTTATCCACTTCAGTATTATAGTTCGAGACTATATATTCTCTCTCTCTCTCTCTCTCTCTCATGAATCTATCATTTTCTATGTTAACTTACTGAACGAATGTTATCTCCTATTTTTCTATCGCAATCCTTACATATCTTTCACACATATTAATACATTTCACCTTCTCGCTCTTTTGCTTATACAAATTGATACCAATCCATTTTAAATACACAACTTGGATCTTCACATTTCTTGCTCAAATTTTCTTCAGGTATATAATCTATCCTTGCGATTTCATTTTGAATTTTCTTTCAATGATTCTTGCATTAAAAAAATGCACGATATTAGTTGCATTTTTGATGATTTCACACTATCTACTTTGAAAAAACACACAAACAAGGACTTGGAACCCTAATTTGGAGGGTTCAAAGAGTCATCCAACTCCATGTGATGAGTCCACGACACCAACCATAACGTTAAGTCTTAAGTCAATCAAGCCTTATAAGAACAAAAACACGTTGACCGAAAACATCATTTCTTATTTGTTCGTACTATTTTATCAATAACTAATTTTATATCGGTGTCCCCCAAAGTCAAAAAGGACACACGACAAAGGAATCCTTAATAGCTCGAATGATTATGAACACAAGAATCAAATATTACATGGATATGATGGACCTAAGAATCGAATTAGTTGTCACATATAATTGAAGCATCATTGGTTGGTTAATGCAATAGACATAATTCTTTGACATGATGTGATATGTAGGTCAAAACATTCTTATTGCTTGTACATGATATGTTGGTATTTATGTTTCAGTAGTAATAGAGTGAATTGTACTAAATGGGCCATCAAACAGGCATCTTACAAAAACTTTTTTTGGGAGGATTTATTGTATGTGATTTTTTATCTTAGATATAACATGATAATTTGGTACGAGAGTAATAAATCTTTCACATTGGGATCCATTATGCATTCCAAAATATAAAAAAAAATGCAATTATTATATCACACATGATGCATGATGTCATATGATTTATAGGATCAAAGTAAACACACTAATTAGAGTGTCAATGGAGTAAAAACTTCAAATTGCATTAGGGCCTTCAACTGTGGTCGTTACTAATTATGAAACTTCAAATTGCATTAGAACAGGGAAACTAAGTAGATTTAACACCAGATTTTACATAAGTTTAGGGTTTTGTCCTGTAAACATGATTTTACATATGTTTAGGGTTTTGTCCAACATGCTAATACTCTGTTTTCATTTCAAACTCAGTGGAGAAAACTGACTAAAAAACTTTTGAGCTGACAAATAGAAGCTTATAAGTGTTTATCAACTAATATTTAGAATCATTTTCTTAATCTAAACACCTACAGTTCTTCACTATCAAACACTTTGCTGACCTTTTTTATGTGCTTCTCGAATCCGAAACTCCTCTCTGCAGAAACTTCTTTATAGTGACAAATCTAATTACAGAAGATTCCTGAGCAAGGAACAATGCCAAACATGTTGACAAGGCAAAGAACTTGAATCAAGTTGGATGACACTGACATGGTTACGGCATACCTAATCGTATACCGAGACCTTGTTCCTACTTCTACTGGTACTTCCCCCATTCTTTTATTCCAAAGTTGCTCCAGCGTGGGTAGCCATGGCTGATGCCTCCACCGAAGATGCTGGAGGAATAGCTGGTAGAAGTTTCCAAGCTGTCCATGGTTGGTAGATGTGGAGAAGAGTTCGCCAGGTAAGAGCTGAAGGAAGCTGGTGGCACAAGGTCAGGAATGCTGTCTACAATGGAAGATGAGGAATCTGCCGAGTTCATTGGCATATGATTTGCTGCTGCTGCTGCTGCTGCTGCTGCTGCTGCTGCTGTGGTGGAAGCCAGTGCAGTTGCAGCAACAGGTAGGGGATGGTCGTGTGTTCCTTCGTAGGTGGTCACCAGTATCGACATGTCTTCGAGGCATCGCTGCACCTGCTTAATGGAAGATCATATAGTGTGATTGATTCACACCAATTCTGCAACTCCTTTGTGAACAACAGTTCTGCTAACCTGCTTCCTGACCGGGCATGCGGGTGTGACCGTGCACCGATAGTAGGCTCTCGGACATGGATTCCCCTTCGCAACCTTCTGCCCATACTTTCTCCATCGGCACCCATCGTTCATCTGTAAGATCTCAAGGAGTCAGAGGATTAGCTCGGATGCATAAGATGAACTTGGGGTAGCATGTAAAAAATGGGGGCTTAGGCTTACGGTAGGCCCTTGGCATCTTGATCTCACTGAAACCCTAGTTCTTCTGGTGGCTGGATTGGTGTTGTGACTCGTGATCATGGCCGCATCCTGGAGCGGTGCCGAGCTTTTCAAACCCTTACCTTTCTCCGCCCTCGCATCCACTCTTTTATGTGGATCTGCATGTGTTTGCAGACTCAAAGACAAGCTCAACTCCGTAGCGTCGTCTGAGTCCATGCCTTGATCGGCCACCACCATCTTCGGAGCTTGAGAGCTCTCCGCTCCAAGCGGAAGAGAAACCTGGAATTCACAGGAGAGTTGAACTGTGGATGTTGGAAGAATGCGAAGGGGAGGGAATGGTTACTTTTAGCTGTTCCCGTTGCAGGATGTCTCTAAATCTCATCTGTAGCTCGTAATAATCCTTCCGGCTGCGATCGACCACCTCTCGCAGCATCTTGTTCTCTTCCTTGACGCGATCCAACTCAGTTTGTAACATGCGCAGCTGCATCAACTCCAAAAGCCAAATCATAAGACGTCACAGAAGGGAAGAACACAAATCAAGAGAGATAACCTCATGTATGATCATATCTACGGGCTTCTGGTTCTCCTCCCGACGGCTATCTTCCTCCTTTTCTTCTTCTTCTTCTTCCACCAGACGGCCACCATCTTCACCCTCTTCTACTGCTCTTTCCTCATCTTCTGCGGCCTCCAGGGACAGATCTATCTGCATCATCCTCTTCATTGACATGCTCTTCTTCTAATCGATGCCCACCCTCTATTCCTCTCTATCTTTTTGGTCTCTCTGATGCCACCAAGACAATGAAGTCAATGACCATAGCCTAATTTTCCAGCTATCTAAACAAAACCAATGGGGAGTTACGGGAGACAAACATCGATCCATCCAGCTGACAAAGACTCATGTATCCTCAGTCAACGCCATGGAATTCTGAGCGCTGCTGTCCTTGTCATCGCCACGACAAGAGTATTTATTCCCAAGGATACATCACGCTTACTTGCTTTAACTCACCACAACATGAGAACTTATCACCGTTGCAAATGTTTAATGGCTCCATTTCAGGTCAACCAAGACATGAATGATCTGTTGCATGGTTAACATCAAGTTGGGGGCTTAACAATCACCCAAAGAACATTCCTCTTCATTGACTTGGGCAGGCCTCGTGATCTATGCAAGAACTGTGACCTGTCTCTCTACGTGCATGGTTTGGGCTTTGTAATGGAAAGTACCAACTTGCAAGCTTGAAGAACACATAGCCGATCTTTGTTTAGGAGGCGTCGGAATGAAACTTATGGCAGAATATATAGCTTCCGAGATCAGCCCGGAAACTGTCAACGACAAGACCGCCAACCTCCATTCTCTTTCCACCGTCAAACTCCTGCACAAGCAAAGAATAAGATTTGCCAAAGTAATCTCGAAAATGATGATGAGAATCAAATAAAAATTATAATTAAATGAATATCAAGATTTACATGAAAAATTTTTTCAACTCGAAGGGTAAAAATCATATGACAAGCCAGAAAAAATATACTATCAAAATAATGAATATACAGATTTCAATACTTATTACCCAAGCCCAAGCAACATTTATAATAGAATCATAGGGATACAAGTAATATAATACTAAGCACAATATCCAAAACCTTTTCAATAGATCACAATAAGAATCCACCTTCTCAAGAGATCACAATAAGAATCCACTGAAAACTGATCTAACCTGAGATATGAATGTTTTAGAATAGTTTTTCTTGTCTTTGTCTTCTTTTCTTTCTTAGATCTCTTATTTTTTAGCCTCTACTATCAATCTGCAGCCTTCTTTCTCCCTTCCACGTTTTCAGCTGATGCTACCCTCTTAATCTCAATCCTAACTACCTAATCTAGGATTTAGGTTAATATAAGTGAGGTTCTGGGCCGTGGGCTTCACTAAAGCCCATTATGAGATAGCCTCCCCCTTCAGCCCATAAGAGAGGCTGTCTCATGACTCCTCAATGTGAAGCCATGTCGACCAACTATCGGCACACCTCCTGTCTCTCTTTTGGTAAAGCCTTTGTCAATATGTCTACCCCGTTATCATCTGTGAATTTTTTGAAGCTGTAATTGCTTATCTTCAAGCACACTTCTGATCCAGTGACATCTAACATCTATATGCTTTGACTTGGAATGAAATATTGGGTTTTTGTACAAATAAATGGCACTCTAACTGTCATAATACACCATATAGTTTTTTTATTTCGGCCCCAATTTTTGTAAGAATCCTTTCATCTATAGCATTTATTTGCAAACCTCTATAGCAACAATATATTCTACCTTTCTGGTAGAAAGAGCAATATATCTTTGCAATCTGGACTGTCATGACACAGCTCCCCCTGTAAAAGTAAGTACAAAACCTGATGTGGGCTTCATTGTGTCAATATCTCTTGTCATATCTACATCCGTATAACCTGTCAACACAGGTGGTCCACCTCCAAAGCTTAGATAAACATTAAAACTTCCTCTGAGATATCTAAAAATCAACTTCACTGCTGCCCAATGCTCTTTACTTAGATTTGCAAGAAATCTACTAGCAACACATACTGCATATGCGATGTCTGGCCTCGTACATTCCATTGCGTATATTAAACTTCCAACTACTGAAGCATAAGGAACCTTTTGCATTTTCTCCTTCTCCTCATCACTTGACGGACTCTGCTCTGAGTACAACTTGAAGTGACCTGCAAGAGGAGAATCAACTAGCTTTGCATTACTTATACTAAACCTATCCAATAACTTCTCAATGTATTTCTCCTGTGATAACCAAATCTTCCTCTTTCTTTTGTCACAAGAAATCTGCATGCCCAGTATTTGTTTTGTTAGCCCCATGTCTTTCATTACAAAAGACTCACTTAGTTCCTTCTTTAACCTGTCAATCATAGACATATCTTTCCCGAGGATAAGCATATCATCAACATAAAGTAGAAAATAATAAAATCCTCACAAAACTATTTGATGTATACACAATGATTTGAAGATATTCTTTTGTATTCATTTTCAATCATAAATGAATCAAACTTTTTATACCACTATCTTGAAGCTTGCTTTAGCCCATACAAGCTCTTCTTTAAATTGCAGATAAGATTTTCTTTACCTTTGACTTTAAAGCCTTTTGGTTGCTCCATATAAATTTTCTCCTCCAAATCACCATGAAGGAAAGTTGTTTTCATATCTAATTGCTCAATCTCTAAGTCTAGGTTAGTAACAATACCCAAAGCAATACGGATAGAAGACATTTTAACAACAGGAGAAAAAATCTCTTCAAAGTTAATACCTTTATTTTGACCAAAGCCTTTCACAAATAATCTAGCTTTGTACTTTTGTTGAGAACAATATTCTTGAGTCTTCAACCTGAAAACTCACTTATTCTTCAAGACTTTACTTCCCTCTGGTAGTTGCACCAAATTATATGTGTGGTTCTTCTGTAGAGAATCCATCTCTTCCTGCATAGTAATAAACCACTTCTTTTTCTGCTCACTTTAAACTACTTCCTGGTAACTCTATAGTTCATCTACATTAGTAAGCATCACATACTCATCTGTAGAGTATCTTTTGGAAGGTTGATGTAATCTAAAAGATTTTCTTAACTGAGGTTCTGTGGGAACTTTCTCTCTTTCTTCTTCTTGCTCAATATATCCTGTAGGTAAACCAACATCTTGCTATGCACCATCTTCGTGCACATCTCTCCCACTCACCATAATATACTGGAGGAATAACTGGGTCAAAGTCTACAAATCCCTATGTAGAAGTCTTAGCTGGTGTCTCCTTCTTCAAATCCTCAATGGTTTGATCCTCAAAGAAGACAACATCTCTGCTTCTGAACACCTTCTGCTTTTCTGGATCCCAAAGCCTCTAACCAAACTGATGATATGAGTAACCAAGAAAAATATACTCTTTTATCTTACCATCCAGCTTGGACCTCTCATTGTTTGGAACATGTGCAAATGCACAACAACCAAATACTCTTAAATGCCTATAGGAGACATCTTTCCCTGATCATACATGCTCTGCAACATCACCATCTAGAGCTGTACATGGTGATAAGTTGATTACATCAACTGCAGTCCTCAAAGTCTCATCCCAAAACCTTTTAGGTAGCTTGGCCTATGAAAACATACATATGATCTTTTCCATGATAGTGCGATTCATCCTCTCTGTAATTATATTATGGTAAGGCATACCAGGAACTGTCAACTCATGCTGAATGTCATGTGACCTGCAATAATTATTAAATAATCCTGTGGACTCACCACCATTATCTGATCTTATGCATTTCACTTGTATTTATGTCTCCCTTTCAACTCTGGCATGAAACTCCTTGAAAACATTAATAACCTGATCTTTGATCTTCAAAGTATAGGCCCAAACTTTTCTGGAAAAGTCATATATAAAAGTAACAAAATAGAGTACACCACTGATACTAGGAACATTAACATATCCACTATAAGTTTTATCCTTAAAGAACCACACACATCTGTATAGATATGGTCCAATGCATGCATTTTTCTAGATAAGACCGGACTAATAAAGGAAACTCTATGTTGTTTACCAGCCAAACAATCAATACAATGGTTCAAATGTGTACCTCTTAGGTTTGATAATACCTCTCTCTTGGAAAGTTCTTGCAGCCCCTTCTCGCTTATGTGTCCCAGTCGCCTATGCCACAACTCCATGCTGAAGTCTTTCTATGTAGCATTCAACTACTCACCATAAGCTTTAGCTTGTAATCTATACAATGTATGATATTTCTTTCCGTTAGCTATAATAAGAGAACCCTTACTGAGCTTCCACTGCCCTCTGTGAAATATGACATCAAAGTCTTTATCGTCCAGCCTTTCAACTGAAATTAAATTCAGTCTCAAGTTAACCATATGCCTCACATCATTAAGCATCAACTTGCAGCCAAGGTTGATCTTTATATGGATATCTCTCATGCCAATGATGTTTGTTATGCCATAGTTGCCCATCTTGACAACACCAAAATTTCCAGACCTGTGAGTAGCAAAGAACTCCCTTCATGGTGTAGCATGATAAGAAGCACTTGTATCAATTATCTACTCGAGATCCTGGCACGCATAAGAAAAAATATCATCATAAGTAG
The DNA here is from genome assembly GCA_021527575.1 of Ensete glaucum. NCBI lineage: Eukaryota > Viridiplantae > Streptophyta > Magnoliopsida > Zingiberales > Musaceae > Ensete > Ensete glaucum. The sequence goes on from CM038558.1 coordinate 15,766,383, forward strand.
ACAAAATCAAATAATCACTACCTTGCATTGTAGTTGTGATAATCTCTTTTGACTCTGTATGCTCCACTTCTTTTTTCTTTTTATTGTTCTTCTTAGGTTACTTGCACTGATTCTTGTAATGTTCTTTCTCACCATAATTATAGCAAATAATATCTTTCCTTGATCTTGACTTTCCTTTACCTACGCGTGAACCACTTTTATCCTTTAACTTTGACCTTCATCTGTTCTCTGAGACAAGTGCCTATGAATTAATCTAAGAAGTAGCTGAATTCTTTCTTCTCAACTCTTCATTCAATAAACTGCTTGTTTCTTGACTCATGGTGATAATATCATATGGTACAGAATTACTAAGGGAAACCACTAGTGTCTCCCAACTTTATAACAAAGAACTGAGAAGTAACAATGCCTGCAACTCATCATCAAGAGACATTTTCATAGAGGATAACTGATTAGTAATACTCTACATTTCATTCAAATGCTCAGGAATAGAAGTACCCTCTTTATATTTCAAGTTCATAATTTTTTTGATCAGAAAAGTTTTGTTGCCAGCCATTTTTATTTCATAAAGACCTTCTAACTTTTTCTAAAGAGATTAAGTAGAACTTTCAGTAGAAACATGATGAAAGACACTATCATCAAGCCACTAACGAATAAAGCCAATAGTTTTTCGATCTAACCTCTTCCACTCATCATCTGTTATAGTTATGGGCTTTGCACTATCCCCTTGCAAAGGTCCATACAAATCTTTGCAATACAAGAGATCTTCCATTATTGGTTTCTATATCATCCAATTGTTTTTATTTAAACTAATCATACAATAAACATTACTAGCCTCTATGTTCGAATACAAAAGATTAAATGCCACCAAAACCCTACTCTGATACCAGTTGATGAGAATAAAATATGAATAAAATTTGTATATGAACAAATACTAGCAGTCCGTTATATACAGCGGAATCAAATAGAAATTATAATCAAATGAACACCAAGATTTACGTGAAACACCCCATCAACTCGAAGAGTAAAAACCATGGGACAAGCTAGAGAAAATCCACCATGAGAATAATGAATATACAGATATTAAAGCTTATTGTCTAAGCTCAAGCAACAGCTACAAGAGAATCACAGGGATACAAGGACTATAATACTAAGTACAATATCCAAAACCTTCTCAAGAGATCACAGTAAGAATATACTGCAATTGTTATAAATTGTTCAAATTAAAAAAAAAAAAGGTGTTTTCTTTTATTTTGGTAGTTATTTTTCAAAGGTTGTGTCTTTTGAGAAAAAAGTTATTTTTCAAAGGTTGTGTCTTTTGAGAAAATAGTTAATTTTCAAAGGTTGTGTCTTTTGAGAAAATATCTATAAATAGATATTTGAGGGTAAATTACATAACAAGTAAAAAACTCTTTCATGCTCTTTTTCTTTACTCTCCAAGTGATTGAGTTAGACATTCTCTAATTCCTCTTTGAAGATTCTTTATTGTTTGCTCAATACAGATCTTCTAAAGGCTTGTCATATCCACTAAAACTATTTGCATCAAACCCATAGTAATCTTGTTGAGAAGAGGGTGCAAATATCGTTTTTAGGAAAGTGTTTATACACGTTTCAAGCCTAAATATCTTTCCTAAAGTATTCTTGATCTTGTGTTTGTTTTTTGTTTCCATAGTATTTTTTATCCTCTTCTTTTGTCGTATTTTATCTTTTTTCCCAACAATCTAAAAACGATATTTGGTGAGTTTATACAAATTCACTATGGAGGCTACAAATACCAATTCCTGATCCAACCGACGATGACACCAATGAAGTCAAGGCTGAACAAAAGAAAAGAAATGAAGATGAAGTCATGTGTAGAGGACATATTCTCAATGCTCTTTCGGACCGACTTTATGATCTTTATACGGTGGAACCATCTGCAAAAGCAATTTGGAATGCTTTGGAATTCAAATATCATGCCGAGGAAGAAGGTACAAAGAAATTTTTAATTTCTAAATATTTTGATTACATATTCGTGTTAAATCAAAGATGACGAAGAAACCTTTCAAAAGTGTTGAAAGATATACTACTTTGTTAGATTTAATACATTCTGATATATGTGAATTAAATGACATATTAACGAGAGGAGGTAATAGATATTTTATTACTTTTATAGATGATATGTCTAGATTCACATATGTGTACTTATTGAAACATAAAAATAATGCTTTTAATGCTTTTAAGGCATATAAAGCAGAAGTTGAAAATCAATTGGGGAAGAAAATTAAAGGTTTAAGAAGTGATAGAGGAGGAGAATACTTTCCTAATGAATTTAACTTGTTTTGTGAACAACATGGCATAATTCATGAATGTTCAGCACCTAGAACACACGAGCAAAATGGATTAGCAGAAAGAAAAAATAGAACTTATCTAGAGATGATTAATGCTATGTTGTTGCATGCTAAATTATCTTATAATTTGTGGGGAGAAGTTTTATTGGCTGCATGTCATATCTTAAATAGAATTCCCTCTAAAAAGAATAAGATCTCTCCATATGAGTTATGGAAAGGAAGACAACCTAACATTGGTTATTTTAAAGTGTGGGGGTGTCTTGCATATTGTAAGAATAATGATCCTCAAAGGACAAAATTGGGACCTAGAGGAATCAAATGTGCATTTATAGGCTATGCCTCAAATGACAAAGCATATAGACTTCTTAATTTGGAGTCTAATATCATAATAGAATCTCGAGATGTGGAGTTCTTTGAACATTTATTGACTTCTAGTAATAATGTTCATCCTCCAACTAGTGAAGAGTCACTAATGGAGAAATCTCAAAAGGTTGGTGAGCAACCTAAAATTCCTTTGATTGGACATCAATCAAGTTCACAAGAGGTTGGAGTGCAATCTTATGAATTAAGGAGAAGCACTCGTGTACGAAAAGCAAAAACATTAAGATCGGATGAGATTGATTCTCAAAGTATTTCTTTTTACCTTGTAGAAGGAACAAATGAGAGAGTATTAAAAACAATTCCTCTTGTTTTACAAGTGGAAGATAATCCTAAAACATTTAAAGAAGCTATGGCTTCTCGTGATGCTGCTTTTTGGAAAGATGCTATTAATGATGAGATGGATTTTATTATGTTAAACCAAACTTGGGAACTTGTCGATTTACCTTTTGCCTCAAAACCTATTAGTTGTAGATGGATATTTTGTAGGAAGTATCATACAAATGGTACTCTCCAAACATTCAAAGCAAGGTTAGTTGCTAAAGGATTTCGACAAAAGGAAGGAATAGATTATTTTGACACATATGCTCCTGTGGCTAGGATCACATCTATTAGAATTATTTTTGCTTTAGCATCAATTTTTTATCTTTATGTTCATCAAATGGATGTCAAAACAACATTTCTAAACGGAGACCTCGATGAGGAGGTATATATGGAACAACCCGAAGGTTTTGTTCTACCGGAAAATAAACATAAAGTGTGTAAACTTATTAAGTCATTGTATGGTTTAAAGCAAGCCCCAAAACAATGGCATGAGAAATTTGATGCAATAATTCTTTCTAACGGATTTGTTCATAATATTGCAGATAAATGTGTTTATCTCAAAACTTGTGATGGCTATATGGTGATAGTTTGCCTTTATGTTGATGATATGCTAATAGTGAGCAACAACATGAAAGGTATTGTAGAAACAAAGAGGTTTCTATCTTCAACATTTAAGATGAAAGATCTTGGGCAAGTTGATACTATACTAGGTATCAAGGTAAAAAGAAATAATGGGGGATATGTTTTGAGTCAAACTCATTACATAGAGAAAGTATTGGAGAAATTCAGTCACTTAAAATTCAAAGAAGCAAATACCCCATTTGACCCAAGTATCAAATTAGTCAAGAATGTTGGAAGAACGGTGGCTCAATTAGAATATTCAAGTGCTATAGGAAGTCTTATGTATGCAACGCACAAGACACGATATAGCATTTGCGATTAGTAAATTGAGTAGATTTACTAGCAATCCAAATGTAGAGCATTGGAAGGCTATTGAAAGAGTTCTTGGGTACCTTAAACGAACCAAAGATTATGGCCTACAATACTCAAAATTTCCCTATTTTAGAAGGATATACTGACGCAAGTTGGATATCGAGTTTTGGAGATAACAAATCCTCTACTGGTTGGGTGTTCACCTTAGGAGGTGGCGCTGTTTCTTGGAAGAGCAAGAAACAAACGTGTATAACTCACTCAACTATGTAATCAAAATTTGTTGCTCTAGCAAATACAGGAAAAGAGTTGAATGGTTGAGGGACTTTCTATTAGAAATTTCATTGACTTCTAAGAGTATGAATTCAATTTCTATACTTTGTGATAGTCAAGCCACTTTAGCTCGTGCGTATAGTGAAATATATAATGGAAAGTCAAGACATATAAGTCTTAGACATGATTATGTGAGGAAATTAATCAAGAGTGGGATTATTTCACTCACATTTGTGAAAACAAGTGAGAATTTGGCTGATCCATTCACCAAACCTCTTACAAGAGAAGTTGTAAGATCAACATCAAAATGGATGAGACTAAAACTCCTAGAATAAAAGATCCACCAATGATAGCAACCCTACTCAACATTATGAAATGAGTAATGAAGAGTTCAAAGGGTAAGAACAAGTCATTGACATGTGGAGTGGTTCAGCACTTTGAAATATTTCTGAGTCCCATCTAAAGATGTTAAAGTCTTTGGTTGTCACCGAATGAGGGTTGAGTTAATTATACTCTTAATGAAGTTCAGTCAAGTTAGGACAAGTATCTCAAAGAGTGACAAAGATACTATAAGAACTTCACCTATATGAACTTAGAAGTGGTGCCGCTTCGATTGAGAGTTGGAGTTTCTCTCACAAAAGTTCATGAACTTGGATGAGCCCAAGGCCATATTAGGGCTAAGCGAGATTTTATGAGGAATACAAGAATGTTGTATTTATGTGTGTGGTATCACTGGTGTTGTCATGAGGAATAACAAATTCAAAGCTTTTATGCTATTTGGGATTTCGACTTCACTTTGTGATGCTTACACTAAGGTAATATTCAAATCGAAAAATATATTACTTTATTCATAAATACTATTTAATCACTTGGAGAAAATTTTAAATTTGAACAAGTGGGGGATTGTTATAAATTGTTCAAATTAAAAAGAAAAAAGGTGTTTTCTTTTATTTGGTAGTTATTTTTCAAAGGTTGTGTCTTTTGAGAAAAAAGTTATTTTTCAAAAGGTTGTGTCTTTTGAGAAAATAGTTAATTTTCAAAGGTTGTGTCTTTTGAGAAAATATCTATAAATAGATATTTGAGGGTAAATTACAGAACAAGTAAAAAACTCTTTCATGCTCTTTTTCTTTACTCTCTAAGTGATTGAGTTAGACATTCTCTAATTCCTCTTTGAATATTCTTTATTGTTTGCTCAATACAGATCTTTTAAAGGCTTGTCATATCCACTAAAACTATTTGCATCAAACCCATAGCAATCTTGTTGAGAAGAGGGTGCAAATATCGTTTTTAGGAAATTGTTTATACACGTTTCAAGCCTAAATATCTTTCCTAAAGTATTCTTGATCTTGTGTTTGTTTTTTGTTTCCATAGTGTTTCTTATCCTCTTCTTTTGTCGTATTTTATCTTTTTTCCCAACAGCAAATTGATCTAACATGAGATATGAATGTTTGAGAATAGTTTTTCCTGTCTTTTTCTTCTTCCCTTTCTTGGATCTCTTATTTTCTGGCCTCTACTATCAATCTGCAGTCTTCTTTCTCCCTTCTATATTTTCGATCGTCGTTACCCTCTTAATCTTAATCCTAGCTATCTAATCTAGGGTTTAAGTTAATATAAGTGAGGTTCTGGACTATGAACTTCACTAAAATCTATTATGAACTAAATCTGGATCATTTGTCCAATAAAATATACATACATACGTACATGTATATGTAATGATTGGGAGCCTCTTCTTGCACACATAAAACTATAATTTGGGATAACATTTAGAAGGCCCACAGTATCTTCTGTAGTAATATGCACATATGTTAGTTTAATAGTTTCTTATTTTTAAGTTGTTCTGATTAGTCAATAAATTATGTTCCCAAGATATCTAGTTGTGTACTCTTGGTTCTTGGATTATGACCACCCAAGAGATCGAGGCTCAGAATGAGTCATTCTTCTCAGGGTTCTTAGTTAAACTACATAATTAAATGGTTACAATTTTGCAAGATGTCACTGTTGATTTATAGTTCTAAATTTTTTATTTGTGATGAGTGAGTTAGTGGTTTAAGTGTAAACGTGTAGAATTAAAATTCAAATTTTAAGCTAAAATAAGGTGAATCGGGTACACGACCATCAAAATAAAAGTTTTATATATTTTAGCGAAGAGAATATTGATTTATATACTATGTGAGTCTTACGTACATTTGACATGAATATTTATATTTTTTATTTAATTAAAATAAAATTTCTATAAAATAAAAAATCATTTAATCAAATTTTTATGATATAATTTTTATCCGTTATCTCCAAAGTCAATCACTAAGTTAGATATTGAAGCATCACGATCAAGTATATGCCCAAAGTAAAAGCATGTTGATCCGATTTGGTGGTGTCTAAAATAAAACTCCCGATGTATAATCTAAAGAAAGCTTTCGATCTATCGAGATCTCTTTGTAGGGAAAATGATCACATAAATATTTTTCATGTGTCAAAAAATATATATATTTTTTGCCCTTATCACATGAGGGGGGAGGGGGGTTTTAATTTTTACTATTTTTATTTATTACAATATTTATGTAGTGGTTCGAACACTGGCGTTGTGGTGGCAGAGGAACAGTCCAACAACAGTTTGAATGAGTCATCATATAATAATACTCTGCTTTTAAGAGGAGAAGCTGAGTGGGGGAGAAGGCAAGTCGAGATGAGGCGGCGCGGCGCGGTGCTCCTGCGGCTCGCCGTGCTGCTGCCGCTGCTACTGCTGACGGTGGCGCCGGGGGCGGCCGGGGTGTGGCTGAACCTGCCGGTGGCCGGAACCAAGTGCGTGTCGGAGGAGATACAACCCAACGTGGTGGTGCTCGCCGACTACGCCGTCGTCCATGAGGGCCACGCCGAGGGTGGCCTCCCCACCATCGCCGCCAAGGTCAGCCCCTCTAATGCTTCAGATCTATTGTTCGGGTTGGTTCTTGATGGGGAACAAGGGCTTGGGATTCGACTTGAAACTTAGGTTTCTATCGAGGTCGATCTTTTTGACCTGTTAGATTGGAGTTGCTTTCTCATCAATAAGGAATGATATATGAGATGATTGAGGTCTTATTAAAACGCCATAATGAAGGAGATGGCAAATGGCTTTTTTAGATGTCGCAAAACAGACCCAGAAGATTTGACTTTTGAGCTCTTAAAGTTTGGATTTTTTGAGTTTCTAGGGTTCGGTTGAACTTGTTATAGTCAGCTGGAGTATGCTGAACCCCCTCTTTGCATCAACTTTTGGGTTCAGCTCAGGAATACCGGAATAAAACATCGAATTATGGCTGCAACCTTTAAATTGTTCGATAGCAAGGTAGGTGCACAAGCTGGGTTAATTAAATGTTTTCATTGAGGAAATTTTCATTGTTTGACATGTATGTCAAATTAGTAGAATTTAGCTTATAACTGACTCATAAAGTATTTCTTGTCTGCTTTTTGGCAAATTACATGTTTAATTTGCTTGAAGATATAAGAATGTGTGGTTAGGGTTCGAAGAAGATATGTGCACTTGGTGCACCTAGGCATGGATGAAGCCGAGCGCAGCCCAATGGATAAGGTTCCCAAAATTGATCATCTTAGGGCTGCTCATATATACGGAGAGTCAAAGAGAGTGACCTTCACACTTTGCATTTAGAAAAAAAGGAGGGTTAGGTTTATATGTAGCCTTTATCATGCATACAGGGAGGGAGAACTAGATGAAGACAGCCTTAAACACTCACAACAAATGACTTCTTTTTTGTATGTTTTAAACATTCATGCATCACTCCTAGTTGAGCAACCTATCATACTACTCGATGTTATCATCAATTACACAAGTACTTGGTGTTATCACCTACCAAGGATACATACTAATTATATCTACCTTTGTCTTTTGGGTTGCACTCTCTCTCTCTCTCTCTCTCTCTCTCTCTCCTCTTCCCTCTGAAATCTTGAAGTTTAATCCGCTTACCTTTTCTTATTAGATGATCTTCCCTTCTCTCATCCGCTAACCTTTTCTTACTAGTGACTAAAATGTGTTTGTGGCATATGTCCCAGCTGCATGCATCTTATAACACCTATAATTCCATTCCTATTTTGTGTTGCACACAGAATAATGAGTTTCTTCATTTGTTAAATAGATTGAACCTTAAGAAGTTTGCTAAGATATACTTCATCGAACCTAAGGTTCCTCTTTTGCATTATGAATAGTTAGCTCCATTCTATTCTGAGGCGATGCTGTGGTTGGACTCATTGGAGTTGATATGCTCACCTGCATGAAGATGTTTTCTCTAGCCAGAGAATAATCTCCCTACAGCACTTAATCTCCTTGACGGTTGTCAGTATATTTGTAGATATTATTGCCTTTTATCATTGTTGACGAGGTGTAAATTTCAACTAAAGTTGAATATTGAACTTAGAGCAGTGTTATCTTCTGTTAGCATATCTTTACATTTGTTACCATTCTTTGTTTGCATTACATATCCTTTTCTGTAATAAAAATCCTTTAAATATGCAGAAAAGTGAACACCTAAGTACTAAAAGAATAGATGTGATTGTGATTAGTTTAGTCACCATTAAAATATCTAGTGGGTATATATGGATCATAATAATGGTCGTTTATTTGGGGCTGCTGAGACATACCAATCTTAGTAGAACTATCCAATTTTCCACTATAGTTATTTAACAGAAGCTTGTTGCTGCAAAGAATTATTCAACATGTACCAAAGAAGTATCTTGCATCATATTTGAGATGTAGCAGATATAGTCACTGCAAGCGATCGAAGTATCGATACATCATTGCTATTCTCTTTTGATGAATATCCACCTATTCGGTGATCACCCACCATGATGGCATGATAAGCTAACTTCACTGTCTGAGACTCAAAGCTCTGAATTGTAGATGAAATGGTTGTTTGAAAGTTTGGAGCTATTAATTTTTGATGTGGAACCATGGGAGCCACATTAATTGTCATGGGGAGGAGATGACAAGGGAATATGGGATGTTAAGAATTAGGAGGTAGGCTTCTGTGTTGTACTCACATTCAAGCAACATCGAAATACATCGAAAAGGAAGGATTCATATTACCAGAATCCTTTGACTTGTGTCTTCTGCTCAGATTCAAGCAATACTGAAACAATGGAAAAGGAGTTCATATTCCAAGGAATCTTTTGACCGGGGAACCAATATTATTCTCACGTGATCCCACTTGCTGCTATTCCTTGTAGGTCGGAGCTTATCAACCCTCCTTATCGTATGTCCTTGATTAACACAACCAAGAGGTTGGGATCAAGGGAGGCCTCAGAGAAACTGTATAATATATATTACTGGTAATATTAGGTAGTGTGATTGTTGATTGAGTTGCTCTAGTGCAGGTCACATCACCATACGGAAATACGCTTCATCACAAAGAACATGTTACAGCAGGTCAGTTTGCATTCACAACCACCGAGGCTGGCAACTATCTGGCTTGTTTCTGGATAGATAGCGGTGACAAAGGAGTGGAGACGAGTGTTAGCCTTGACTGGAAGATTGGGATTGCAGCAAAGGATTGGGATTCTGTTGCGAAAAAGGAAAAGATTGAGGTGAGCACTTGTAAATAAATACAAATTACCTCGTCCGACTGAATAGATGATGTTCAATTCCAATTCGAGATGCATTATCTTTGTGACAAAAAATTTGCTAAATTTAGGGCGTGGAACTAGAGCTGACAAAATTAGAAGCAGCTGTGCAGGCAATCCATGAGAATTTGCTTTATCTCAAGACCAGGTACTTTAAAAAGCTGTGGATTCATGCAAACTATGGATTACAACAATTTGCTCAGATAATTTGTGATTCTATTTTTTTTTTCGTTTTTCTTTCTTTCGTTCAGGGAAGCTGAGATGAGGGAGGTGAGCGAGCGGACCAACACAAGGGTTGCATGGTTCAGTATCATGTCCCTTGGGGTTTGCATTGTAGTCTCCATCTTGCAGTTGTGGCACCTGAAGAGTTACTTCCAGAAAAAGAAACTTATCTAGGTTATGGTTGTGTGCTCTTTTTGACTCTGCAATGCTTATCAAGATATGGATTGACTTCAAATCTAATATGGATTACAACTTAGTTTTGCAGCAAAGTGACAGCATTTCGAGTGGTTCTTCCTTGAGGCTGTTTACATTGGCAACTGTGGCATCCAACATCTGGATTGAACTTAAAGCTTCTTGCAATTTTATTATATTACTTGGATTTGCAGGTTAGAACACAAAACTTTTAATTTTGGATTCTACACGAATATATATAGGGAATCCGATCGACTGATAAAACGGTGCTCGCTTTTGAGAATGGATCGGATCCAATGAATGATTCTGGTCAGATTCCATCCATTAGGTCGGTCAATTTGCCCTTTCCAAAGCTGAGCTGGCAATAATGTAGATTTGCGGCTTTTTGACTTTTTGGGCCTCCTATGAGCGTGGAAACCGCAGGAATCTCGCGTGGCTGCCATGTCAACCGTAGTATACCGGTCAAAGTTCATGTCAGCCGTTAATAATTGGTCAATCTCGTGCCCGTTGATCTAAAATCACACGATTGGTGATAATTAAACTATAATTGAATGATAATTAATTTATCTATATCTATAAAATAAACATGTCATCGTGGTGTTCAATTGTGGTGCTTTTTGCGTTCTTAGAGTAAGTAGTACACGTCCCAAGGAAAGGTATCGAATCCGACACCCAATCTGGAATTTTAGTGCTTATCTACATCGGTACGAGTCCGAAATCCGTAGATAACGGGTATAGATTTGATATCAAAACCAAGTCCGGCCCGAAACCGTGTCATCGTTGCTGTGTCTGACCATGAAGCCTCCCGAGTTCCGACTCGATGACGTCATCCATCATCGTGGTAAATGCCGCCAAACAAACGCTTTACCCACGTGCACACCCTCCACCGTTTCGACAACGCGTGAGCTATCGTGCGTGACACCTGGCGCCACTCCACGTTCCCCAAATCCTTTCTTTATATATCGCCCACATGGAACCGACCCTAAGCCTCGTCTTCTTGCAAACTCCTCGACAACGAACATACTACGTTCCCATAGCAGTGGCTCACCGATCTCCATCAACGCACAGCTACGATGGTCGAAAACCTGCGGAGTCGTAATGAAGGTGAGCCGCCCTTCCTTTCATGGTGTTGCCCCGTCTCCCGCGAGCAGGAGCATTACACGATGATCGCGGCGTTGCTCCGCGTCGTTGGCGGCAACCCAGCCGAGCTCCCGCAGGCAGGCGCCTGCGGGATCTGCGGCAACGGCGGATGCCTGGGCTGCGACTCCTTCGTCTTTGCCGCGGATGGAGATGCGGGTCCGCCGGCTGCGGTGGTGTCGGAGGGCAGCGGCGACGGCAGGAGGAAGGTGACGAGGAGGGGGGAGAAGAAGGAGAACAAGTACCGGGGCGTGCGGCAGCGGCCGTGGGGAAAGTGGGCGGCGGAGATCCGTGACCCGAGGCGGGGGGTGCGCAAGTGGCTGGGGACGTTCGACACGGCGGAGGCGGCGGCGCGGGCCTACGATGCGGCCGCCATCGAGTTCCGGGGGCCGCGAGCCAAGCTCAATTTCCCCATCCAGGAGCGACCTCTGGTGACTACCCAAGCCATCTCGCTGTCGGCCACGATTCACCCACGGGAACAGCAGTTTGGAATGCAATGGGAAGAGGGGGGGGAAAAGGGACCGACAGATGGGGGAGGAGTTGATGGATTTGTGGGCAGAGCTACAGGATGGATGATGGGGAACCCAGCTTTGGTTTTTAGTTTTTTTAGTTAGAGCTGTGCAAGAAATGGATTCGAATCAATTTGTTGTGTTTTCGTTACATGTAATTTTAGGATCGTGGGATTGTTTTAGACAGAGTGGCTAAGAGGATGGCGGGTGGGTTTCATTCACGTCGAGTCAGAGTCGGAGTTTGGGCGGGTCAGTGCTAATAATATGTGGATGGTGATGGCCACGGCCTTCTCCACCAGCCAGTGGTAGTCATCGTGGGATCCACTCGGATGGATGATGGACCCCTTGAGACGCACCAGCTGGCAACAGAATATTGTTTCGAGGGCTTAATCAGTTATGCCTTTTATTATTTTTCATTCTCAAACTTAAAAAGTAATTTATATTGAAATATGTATAATTATGAAATTAAAATATCAATCTTTATTTATTCTAATATCATCGATTTTACTAATGAAAGCAATACCAATACAATTCAAAGGGTCGGTTAATATCTATATATCTATATTGATGTAGTTATAATTTTGTTGCTCTATATCGATATTGATGTAGTTGTAGGCATAATTAGATCTGTCACAGATCTAATACGCCAGACACGATTATAACTTATCACATTTATAAGCATACAAAACATATAATCGCTATACATTACATATATACACACACAGTACGTGACTATATTATGTTATGTTCCATTCGGTTCGGATACTTTTTATTTTACCAACTCATTTGCACATCCCTAAACCAGCATTTCTATTGGCGGATCATAAACCTGCAAAATATGCCCACCGTTCCATCTTTCTAAATGGACGGTTAATTTTTAAGATGGGAGGAAACATAAAATTAAGTCTTAAAGAGACTAAGCAATATGTTGGTATATAGAGTAACATGGCTTTTTCAGTAAAGCAAGATAATCTCGGGACGAGCAAAACAAAACAGGTGGTCATTACTCGAATCATCGCCGTAGCATATCCATTTTTTACTCGTCATCTTTGTAAGGGTACTCCTCAGGCACTTGCTTCAGAAGTTTCACCCTGAGCTCATATGCATCGTCCCCGTGCAGCATGTCCCGAACCCAAGTTACTTCAGTCTTCATCGACACCTGAAACAAGCAAACACTCATCTTAGCATGTGGCAAATTGTTTGCAGTTGATACTTGATGCCGGAATACTACTTGGGGAGTCAAAGATACTTTATGCCAATGCAACATCAGTTTTGTGTGTGCAGCCAGCCCTGCGAAAGAATTTCCAGGATCGTGCTAATGAGGAAGTTGCGTGTGGGTCATGATCATTATACTATCTAATTAAAAGAAGTTTCAAACAAGAGAAGTCAATACGAAAAGATCAGGATGACAAAACTCATTTTAGCATATAGCAAAATTACTTGTGGGCAATACTCAGTTGGCAGAAAACTATTTTGTGTAGCATGTCATATCTAGTGGAAAGATTTTTTTTTTTTGTGCCAATGCAAAATCAGTTGTGTACATCCCTATGAAAGAATATCTAGGATCATGTTAATAAGGAAGTTTCCTGTGGGTCACGATCATGTAATATCTAATTAAAAGGGGTTACAACAAAAAAAAAATGAATAAGAAACAGATATCCAACCATCTCCAGTGCTCCTCTTAAAACTCCACTCAAGATATTGCAGTAATGAAGACCTTGGCAAGTATCCGGAAGCTCAACAAAGTCCACCAAGGGATTATCCTCCAGAACAAGGCTGAAACTTGTTCCTTCAGCATCCCAACTGGTAACAGATGCAGTGACCCCTAAGAACATTTTGAAACCAACCTGGTTCAGGCAAATTTAAATCTAAATCAGATACCTCATGAAATTTTGCAGATCATATTAGTAAAGGTGGATATCCTGGAAAAGGAACAAACAACTAAACAATGAAGAAAGCGACTGTGCAACATGGCAAAATATAACCTCTCCAAAAATTTGCTCACAAAGCAAGCTGACCCGATAAGAAAAAAAGTGGGGCCAACAGGAGCACAGTTAAAGAACTCTTTGTCAGAAACAAGAAAAAGGATTTGATAACTCTTGAATCAAATAATGATATTATTTCTATCAGAAATAAAGGTGGAGAAGCATCCATGTAGCCGACTCAAGTACTTGGAAACAATGAATTGTTGACAATAGTTTTGCTTGTGGCAAAAGATGAACTTTACACAAATAAAAATGCACCTTAAGACTGCAAAACACAAATAATTACAAACAACTAAGTAAATCTTTTTAACATAGTCATCATGTTTTATCAGAATTGACCACATCACTCAAGCTCAGTCACTCTAGGTTGCTTATTAGGAAAAGCCAACTTATCTATTAACTATTTAGTTACATAGCACCGAGTACAATGGATGGCATACAGTTTCATCTAAAGTTGATTACTAACAATTACTATCATTCTTGATGTAACTAATAGCTCAATGACATTTCTTCATGAAACAAAATAAGTTCGTTTCTTTTGGAACCCAGTGCTATATTGATTACATACATATGTAACCCAACAAAAAAAAACCAAAAACAAATTTCAGCAATATATCTGAAGAAACAAACATATATTTTCACAATGCCCCTAAAAGAGGTATTTATGATAGATTAGAGTTTTTTGAGAGAGATGCTACATATACGTATTCGTGAGCTTATGTGGATGCATAGATGCATGGGCAGATTACTACTTTTTAGTATGAAATCATCACAACTGGTCATCTAATCCAAATAATTTTGGAATAGTTAGACAGATTTTGGATATTTCAAAGGGGTACTGACTTGAAGACAGAAAATTGAAATAAAAATCTATCACCAGCGAAGATGAAAATACAAAAGGACAAAGGAAGTGAATAAATATCCTTTGAGAATGTTAACAGTGTAAGCCTTGGACTGATCTTTTAATAGCATTACAACTTAGGTCATGTAAGCATTTAATGTGCATCTAAAATGATGCACAAGAATGATTGACCCTTGTCAAAAGAATTGGTGAAATATATTCATGAAGAAGCCAGAGGTGGCAAAACTCTCGAGTGGAATTGTGGAAAGACTGATATATTACTTCAACAATCAACTGTAGTTGCATCAAGTTGAAGCTCAGGTACATTAGATATTGAATCTATTGATCATTAACCAAAAAAATCAGAATTTTAAGAGCTGACGTAATCTGCATCATTGATTGATCTATGGGTCATAGCTGTCATTTACGTTTACAATATTGAAGCATGTACTAAAAGTAAGAATAAAACTAAAAGAAGCACCTTTGCAATTACATCAGCTGTCTCCTTGAAGTCGACACATCTAGATACATTGGACTTGGCTAGGAATTCATCAATCAACCGGACTCCAATGTTGTATCCCCTGCACAATATGCAATAACTTGAGACATGAGAAATGCATCGAGTACGATATCCACAAATAGGAGGTTAGGATAAATATGACATGATTCACAAAAAAAAATCTAAAGAGGATTTAGTTTAGAAGCAGAACTAGCATAAATTCATTTCTATTAAGCAAATGAATTAAGCAAATCAGTTTATAGATCAGCCTGGACAATCACTGACAGATTATAGATCATATCTATTAAGCAAATCAGTTAGTCTACTCACTAAATGGGGCAGCATGATGCAAGAATGGTTGCGTGCGTGAGCTATCTTCTGAAGAAGAAACAAATTACAAGAAAGTCCGGTCTTAGTACCCAGCAAATTTCAGTTCTCTCTACCTCTACTGATAGGTTAATTCCTTATACCTCATAGGCTCAAACATCATTTCCGAAATTCTATTCAATTTTTCCCCTCCTCTTCTTTGGTAACTTAATCAGATGCTCTTTTCGGGTCATAACTTGTGTTTGTATAACATATCATCTTTTATGTGTGCTAGTATGTTAAAGTTGACTTGAGTATTAAATTTTAGTTTTGCTAAAAATGCACATAGATCATCAAGATCGATGAACTCTAAGCGACTATTGCACCTGCCGATTAAAATTATTTCATACCACTTATATACCCTAAAGCTGTTCGATTTCAGATAAGGCCAATGCATTAACAGAAGAGGGAGAAGAATAACGATTGAAGAAAGATGACGATGGTGGACAGTCGAGAGACGAAAGAAGAAGAGGGAGGATCCGACAGAAATCGACCCACCAATCTACACTGCACGCTGATCCAGCGTACAAGAATCAACGACCGACGCACGATACATCGATTCTTGAATCGAGCTTTCCACCTACCAACAAATTCCTATAACATCCAAAGGTAGATCTTGTGATCGAAGATTAAAGTTCACAAAATCGCCGAGTTCATTCGCAGATTTCCCTCGTGAAGACAGAAGGCAAATCAAGCAAGATCAAGAAAAGGGTGGAAGGAAGGGGAAGACATTCTCATACATCTGATCGAGCTGCTTGTTGACCTCATCGACCTCCTCCAGATCCGTGAGGAGCTGCCGCACCATCGCCCCGTACGTCAGGGTGAAAAGCTCCGCATTCTGCCAAGATCATCGTCGACACCACATCAACGGACAAGGCACAGAAGAATTAGGGCAACAATAATCGATGGTTAGGGTTTTCAATTCGATCGCAATTTCTTCGGAGTTGAATCGATCTTACCACGCGATCGACGCTGGCAAAGACTGCGTCCCCGGTCTTGGGTGCGAGAGGAGCCATTCTCCTCCTCTTCTTCTTCGTCCTCCTCCTCCTCCTCCTTGCACTCGCCTGTGGGTTTCGACTCACGCAACAATGGGCTTCGCCATTGGAGCAGAGTAATAGTAGTACAAAAGAGGGCTCGAGCGGGTTTCGACTCGAAGTCTATTGTACTGAAGGATCCTCTCCAAAGGAACTTCGAAATAGTCGCTCCGCTCCCGCATCTCAATCGTTCGTTAAGCCACACAAGCAATAGGAGCGGTGATGATTCGTCCGAGATAGTCCGATGACGAAATGCTTCCCTTAGGCCAATCCACGTCGGGTCGGGTTTAAGAATTGAGGGAAATCGGATCGAATTCGAACAATTTCGGATAGGCTTTAGTTACTATTTTTATCGACCATGCAATTTTGCATAGGTATCATTCACACATGCCAACCATGTCGATTGACGATCTCTATTTTTTGGCTATGTTGCGATAAGTGACATACAACCCACATTCTATTCCCGTATAATTCATATTACATATAGAGTGTATCATCGTCCTTTCCATGTTTGATAACCCAAACTGCGTTAGAAAAATAATTATAAGTGAATACTTCATCTGATGTTATATTCTGCTACTACGTTGATTGATTTATATTGTCGCATGATAAGAGAAGAGCATCCATCACCATATTCTCCAATGTTCCGTGATACTTATTGCTTCATAAACCTTACGCATATCATAAGAAAAACAGATACAGCGAAATAAAGTCAAAACGTTGACTAAGTTTGCGTTCATCTTCTCATGCCACCAATTGCAGGAGCTCCCATGACGGGAGCAAGCATGACTCCACGCCTCTGCCTCTCGATGTTCGCTGTCCATCCTTCACACACAGCACACAAACACATGAGTTAGTCGATCGACGATGCGGCAGAGAAGACTGGGGGTGGGGGCTGGTGGCGAAGGGAGGCAACACTCACCGATTCCCATGTCGAAGCCCCTGTTCCTGAGCTCGCGGTACTCCTGGCACAGAGCACACGGCTCACAGCAGCAATGGATGAGGCAGTCGGGAACAGGACCCTCCTCCAGGTCGTGTTGTCCTCTCAGTCTGGAACGGTAGAAGCACGAGTACAAGCACGCCATGCCGGTGAGGCAGAGCAGTCCGTAGACCGCCCCACTCGTTACACAAGCTGCGCACGCAGAGAGCAGAGCAGCATCAAAGTTTTCATTCGATCTCTCGTTTCTTCTTCCGTTTGGAGGCTCAAATTAGAGGGAGATGGTGTAGAAAAAGAAGGAGATCTTACAGCATGTGCCTTCATCGACAATGTCAGCTATCTGTCCGAATGTGATGCAAGGGCATAACCCTGTGACCAGACCTGGAGAAGACACGGAAGAAGGAGACCGCGGTGAGGAACTGGAAAGATCGGAACCCCAAGCAAACAGATACAAGATGGATATGTATTCTTACAGTTGCCCGGGTCATCCATGCAGTGGCAGAGACCGGTCGACCATGGAGTGATGCTGCCGCGGGCTCGGCCGGGCATGGCTGCAGAGGTGTAAGGAGAGCTGTGGCTTTCCGGTGGCACCGGCACAGGGATCGTCGTGCCATATTTGTCATGGAGATGAGGGGAGAGCGAGGGATACATCTCGTAGCTCGATCTTGGAGAGGCTGGGAGAGAGAGAGAGAGAGAGCTGGGAACAGCTTCTTCTAAGTACTCTTGCACCCAGAAGCAAGCACATGGGGTGCTCTTATGGAAGCTCTCAAACCCCCATTACCTTATTGGTTTCCCGTACCCATCACCTATTTTCCTGTGCACTTCTTTCGAAGCTTTTCATCGACAGTAAACATTTATTCTGGAATCAGAATACAGACGGCTCCTCATCACCAGCCAACCTCTACATGAAGCTTCCTTCCTGTGGAAGTTCGACCTGGTTTGAAATGGCTTTCCTGTTCTTCTTTTTTGATCTTGGAGATCTCAATCGCTTTGAATAACGAGGTACAGCTTGGTGTGGAAGAAGGTGAGCTTTGGAAACAGCTCTGATCCCTTCATATTATACAAAGGAACAACTAAGCAGTAGTTGGAATATATGCAAGTCCGAAAGCTTCAGTAGGTTTCGGCGTTCCTACTACATTTTCTTTAGAACCAAGACTCGAATAGATTACTGCAACCAAGGAACCGCGTCATCTGCTCGTAAAACTAAAGAGAGAGTTGGTGTTTAAGCTAAAACGTGGCCGTCGATGTGACGATCACACTGCAATTGCTCATAGCAACTTGATTCATGAAGCAACCCCAAGTGGGAACAAAAGAAATGATAGCTAAATCAATATTAAACCTAAATTTTAAAAAAAATAAAAAAACCTGATATCACAGCAGTATACAAACATATCCAGCATATATGAAATGATAATTATATAGATCGGATTATTATTATTATTATTATTATTTCACATAATTTCCTTTGAATTGTTTAGATCAATAAAAAACAAAATTCATCCAAGAGACAGGGGGCTTCCATCTGCAGAGAATGGGCCCCACATGTGGGGCTGGCTGTGCCTCCAATTACGAGGCAGGTAGGGAAAGGGGAGCAATGAGAGACGGTCCTTAAAGGCTCTTTTGCCACGTGACTGCGGGCAGTGAAGGGGCCCACATGGCCTAACACGTGAGGCCATCTCGGCTCCAATTACGAGGCAAGTAATACTTTGGGTAGCAAGCTTTAAAACACCCTTTTCAGTGATCCACTTTCGGTGCCTCACTCGTGTCCCGTCGAACGCAAAAAGCTTTTACCACTTATTTTAAGCAAGCCGTGTTCGTAACTCGTTCCGCTTCGCACACGTCAACGACCACACGCCTTTTCCTACCCATCAAGTACACGCGCACCGCGATTGGGCGTGCCAGCGGAATCACCGGGCCCAGGAAGCTGCGGGTCCCCGCCGATCGTCCAACCCTGGCGTGAGTATACGCCGCACATGGGTGATGATTTACTGTACAGCGTCTACAAAGAACACGTCTCCTCCTACGGAGAAGACCGAGGAAGAAAACACTCGCTGTCCCTCCCACTTGCTCTTTCTCTTCGCCGTATAAATGGTGAACCTTGAATTTGACCGTACATATGATCAGATAGACACCTGCGCTTGCATTCATTTCATTATCCCACCTCGCCAGGAAAAATAGGATCTAATTCCGAAACACTTTCTTTGTTGCTTTTTTTATAAAAAAAAACACTTTCTTTTTGTTTATTTTATTTTATTACCCGCCTAATTAATTCCGAATCACTTTCGTTTTTGTTTATTTTATCTTATACCTGCCTAATTAATTCCTCTCCCTCTCACTCGTTGCAGCTTTTCTAATTTGGAGTTCCACTAACCGCTGTCGCGTTTCCTCTTCGCACCACCGGAAGCAAGGCGCGATCCCGTCACTGGACGGCGAGATTCTTCGGCGAGGACTGACTAGTACCCACTCCCGTCCCGCCCCCAGTGCCCCTCCACCCATCGCCTATCTCCATCTCCCTCTCTTTGCGTGAACACTAAGCAAGAACCGAATCGACTGACCCCCGAAGCCTGTCGAGGAGGGGGAGGGCGACGATGTCATGAGGGCGGCAACGGCAGAAGCGGAGGAACCGAAGGTGGAGGGATGGCCAGGGCCGCGGTGGAGTCGGGTAGGGGCGGCAGCAAACGTTTGTGCTCCTTCAAGCGGATTACCGTCATGGTTTGCTGCGTCAACATCGTCGCGGCGCTCCTCGTGCTTCGATCGTACTACAGCTCTTTCTTCTCTGCCTCTTGGTCTAGGGTCAGCAGCGATCCGTTCTCTGGTGCATAGATGGACCCTCTCTCGTTTAGATTCTAAATGCTTACCTATTTTTAGGGGTTCCTTTCATTTTTATTGCGGATTTTTGTTTTCTGAAATTTCCAGTGGATCAGGCCAAGAGAATAGAAGAGTCGATTCAGATTCGAAGAGAAGCGGAGCCTGTGGAGCTCGTTAAAGCGGTAAGCTCGTAAGTTCAAGTTGTCTTCTATATGTTTGGGATTACGGCTTTGATGGATGAAACGTTTCTGTTCTTTCTGGGTACGAATAGGTGAGAAAACTGACAAAGGAGTTCTCCAGAGAAGCGAAGAGGGGATTGAAGTTGCCACGATCGCTGAAGCAAAAGCTGGTCTATGAGATTCTGCATAGTTTGCAAAGTGTTAATAACACCAACTTTACAGAACAACGAGGTGGTCGTCCTTTTGTTTGTTAAATGTTGTTGATCAACTCTTATTTGATGCTTGTTGATTAATTACTTGTTCACTGGAACAGAGAGCTTGCTTTACCATCGGTCAGCTATGAAAAGAAAAAAAGAAAAATAAATAAAGAGCTTCAAAAAATTGATTGTTTTTGCATCTTAAATTATCCTAAGTTTCTGACAGAATTTTGTTTCAGTCCTCAGTTTGATCAGGGTTTAACACCATTTCCTAAGGTGCCACATCACAGTTCTTAAGCTACTAACTTCATTGGACCTTACTGAAGGGACAGTTGTTCCCTTTTCCACTCTATTTATGCAGAAGTTGCTGGATTGAAGGTTTTGTTTCCGGAAGGCATTGATGACTTAATCAAAAGTACCTCATCTAATTGGGTGCTTTATTTGCTTGCAAATGCAACACTCATCTTGTTGAATATATGCATTCTGATATATCTTTAGGAATCTTTTTTTTTTTCTAAATGTTTTCTTACAAGATTTCTATTTTGTTAGAATAGTTGATTGTTTCCATTATATATTGTGGTAGTGGTGCTACCAGGATTTGGTTCTGTTATTGTCTATTTGTTCACTTGAGGATACTCAGTACATCCACACTATATTTGAAAGTTTAGACTTTAAACTACAACTATGATAACAAGTTGTAGATTGCAACTAATTGGGATTGATTATATGAATCATTTTATCCCTTTGAGCTTGCTGATGGATATATTGCTACTCAACATGAGGGGCCTTAAAATTTGTTTCGAATTGTTATAGTATAATCTTCTTGTGACTTCATTTACCTTTCCTAGCACCACTAACTATTGTTAACTCATGTAGATGCCTGAACTAATTTTCCCTTGCACTGCCAGTAATTGAATATCATCTGTTTTGGTATAAGTTTTCCTTGTGACTCTATACCTTGATGTTAACATCCTTATCTTGGTAACATATTGCTTTCTTTACTATCTAGCATTGTCACATAATATATAGCTGGACTTATATCCGTGTTTTATGATTTTTCTTTTTTTTAAATCTTGAAAGGATACAAAATTTACTCAATGCTTGGATGGCCCTTTCGATGTGCCTTAGCTGTTTAAGTTACATCTCCTTTATTTTCCCCTTTCCTTGAATAATAAACCCAAGATACCTAACCCTTTTGTGAATGAATACAAGTTGTGTTATTTGAATGGAAGTTACATGATTGCCCTTAGAAGACTACTAGAATTAAATGTGATATTGCTCAAGTAGAAACACACAGTGATATTGGTCTGAAAATATGAATTTTGTGGGAGTTTTTCTTGTCTGTGTAGCATAGTGATGCAGATATAGTCATATTTGATTAGAATCAAATCTACACTTGTGTTCCCTCATTGTGCTCTCATTGGCATCTCCTCATTCAACTAATTACTGGGCAAGTGTGGCTGTGCTACACTTCATCTGATTGTTTGCTTCTTCTAAATATTATTAATTTCTTCCTACATAAGACATGAAACTTTTCTATAAAGGAAACATATTAGACCATAGGACCTGAGAATGGAAGAATGTCAAAGATTAGCCTAAATGTTAGTTTCTTGTACTGCCTAGGTTAGACTAACTTGTTGAAGTACTATGCATGACCGCTAGTGTTATATCCAAATATACAATTTAGGTCGGAGACTCCTAAATAATGCTAGTCTATGTTTTGCAGCAGAATTATGGCGTGTTGAGAAACTTGGAGAGGTTAAAAAGGCTACACATACAAAATCAAATTCAAGTATACCTTATCAAGAAGCAAGTATGTTGTCTCTTTTGGATGTCAATGCACTTCATATAATTGTTTCTAAATTATATAATTGATGTTTGTAGAGATGTTGAAACGGGCATTGGAGTCTAAATGGCCAATATTAATGGAAGAGATTGGACTCTGGACACCAGCTGATGTTGTCAACAGTGAACATAATGATAAACCTGAAAATGAGCAGGAGCCCGGTAATATTGATTGCTTCCTAAAATCATTTGTAATTTTGTTTCCCTTTGCAGTTATCTTCAGCTTTGTTGGTCATCTGCTTGTGCTATTCTGTAGTAAATTCTGCAATATTTGATGAGCTGATAGTTGTCTTACACTGCTTTCAAGTTATGCTGTATAGAACTATTGTTTCATGTTACATTTAAGTGCATTTAATTTGAGATGCTCCTTCCTGCAGAAGAGATTATCCCTGGTCGACCACTGCCTCCAGAATGCCATGCTGAGCCTCATACTGATTATGATGGGACTGCTGTTAGATGGGGTCTTACCCACCATAAAGAAAGTGCTGCTGATTGTTGTCAGGCTTGCTTTGACCAGGCCAAACATGCAAAGCCAGGGCAAATGAAGTGCAATATATGGGTTTACTGTCCATCAGAGTATGGATGCTATTCACCTGATATATACGAACACAAACATCAAGAGTGCTGGCTAAAGCAGGTAAAGTATGATTAATTTCTACTCTATTAGCCACCTTAATTTTGTTGAATAATATCATATTTTTCCTTCTTGCTATTTTGGGTTAGTTCAACAGTTGAATCCGAAGAGGAAGCATTTTATCTTATATCCATAAGATAAAATAAATACCAAAGTTATTGTTAGGACCTTAGCTAAGTCAAGTCCATCTATTCAGTCATGTTAGCCAGAATCAGTTATGGATTGGGTAAATCTCATCAAGTCAGTTATGAGTGGATTGAGTGGTTTTTATCTTTAGTTGGAATTGAGTCAGTTATTATTTTCAGTTAGGAGTTTATCAAGTTGGTTAAGAGTCAAAGATTAGTGAGACTCTTGGTAGAGCCCTATAAATAAGGCAGATCCCCTCGAAGTGATCTAGGAGGCCGATCCCCTCAAAGAAATCGTTTATCCCTCTTTTCTACCCTCTTTTTCCACGATAGAACCTTAGGATTCTATCAATTGATATCAAAGTAGTGATCTTCGGCGTTCTTGTTGTGATTCTGCGGTCGCTCCTCTCGTCATCGTTGTCGTCGCCTCCATCGTCGTCAACGTCATCGTCATCATATCTACCATCTTGCTGTAAAAAGAAAAAAAAACAGAGAGAGAGAGAAAAGAAAAAGAAGCCGCAGCCACCCCTCCTTTCTCCTCATCTTCCAAAAAATATATATATAGAGAGAAAGAGAAAGAAAGGGAGAAAGAAAAGAGAGAGACGGAAGAAGAAGAAGAAGAAGAGCCCTGCACTTTCCCCCTTCTTCCTCCCCACCTACCTGCTGTCAGCCCTCTTCCTCTCCTCCTCTCCTCCTCTCCTACCGCAGCAGCCGAACATCATCGTTGCCCTCTCCCTCGGCCGCCTCTTTCTCCGTCGGCCACCTCTATTCCTCTCCTCCCTGCTGCTGCCGCCGGCCACCATATTCCCATCTCCCCTGCCGCAGCAGCTGTCCCAAACATCGACGCAGCCCTCCTCCCACCGTCACTATCCTTCCTCACCCACGCACATTGGCGACCCTCGTCACATACGTGCCACCCTTCTCTCCAGCAGTCGCTCCTAGCCACTGCCATCCCTTCATCTACCGTCGTCCAGCCCTCGGTAGCGCACTACCCTTGCCGTTGCTATCTTTCTCTGCTCCCTCTACCGCTGTCCAGCTTTTTCCAATCGACCTTCACCGTTGCCTTGCCCTCCTCACACCGCACCCTTTCTTCCTCCCCTGCTCCTGCTGTTGGCCACCACCTCCCTTTCTCCTCCGTGCCTCGGTGCCTCCTTGCTCTTAGCGCAACCATCGGCGCTCCTCGTCTTGACGCCGCCTCCTCCCTCTCCGACCCTCGGCCGCTCATTTGTTGCTAGCCGTTGCACCACGTCGTCGTTGCTGTTCCCACTCTCTGTCTCTCCTCCCTACCACCGTCGGCCATCCACCGCTCTTCCTTTCCTCCTCTTCTTCATCACCGCCGGACAGCTGCTGTCATCTTCCCTCGCAGCCCCCCCTACAGCGCCCACACCTTCCTTCCTCTACCGTTGTAACCGCCGCAACCTCCTCCTCAGCCGCGCCCTCCTCTGCCACCGAGGCCACCTCTGTTCCACCCCTCCGCTCCTCACGACACCACTGCCTCCTCTCTTGTCGTTGTTGCCCTCGCTGCTGCAGCCGCTTTCAAACGTGCCCCTGCCTTGCTCCCCTCCTCAATCGTTGTCGCCCACTCTTCTCCACCGACATCATGACCCTCGCCACTTGCTTCGGTCGCGCCAACTCCCTCTGCAGCAACCGTTGCCCCTCCCCTACGATGCAAACTCATGCCCCTGACTCGACAACAAAAAAAAGAACTGAATATCACTGATCTACAATCCTACACGATGACTACAGATGATGCACTTAATGCAAGGTTTAAAGCCTTCAAGGCTCGCATGGAAAACAGATTTCAAGAGCTCCGCGAAATTAGAAGAAGTCGATCAGAGAGTCCCAAAAAAACTCAACATAGTGAAAGTTCCAATGGGAGTCGATCTGAAAAGTATGATTAGGGGCAGGACACATGATACACACGCATGAGGGTGGAGTTTCCCAGATGGGAAGATGGAAACCCGATTGGTTGGATTTCACGTAGTGAAAGATTTTTTTGTTTTCACAGGACTCCGAAGGAATCCAAGGTAGAGATCGCCTCCATTCAACTTGTAGGAGACGCGATCCAGTGGTACGATTGGTACGAGCATACTCATGGAGAACCCTTGTGGGAGCAATTCAAAAGCGGACTTTTGATTCGCTTCAGACTATCAGAGTATGAAAACATGGATAGACAACTTGCCAAAATCCGTCAGACCTCTACCATACAAGAGTACCAGAGCAGATTTGAGCGTCTCTCAAACCAAACCCAAGACTAGTTCGAAAAACAACTGTTGGGAACATTTATTGAAGGGCTCAATCCAGAGATTCGATGCGAAGTTAAGGCTTGACAACCTCGTACTGTGATGGCTGCCATATCATTCGCTCGCATACATGAAGAAAAGGTCAATAAGGACAATCGCAGAAATAAAAGTATAAATCAACCAGTAGCAAGCAAGCCGACAGCCCCACCTCCCTCTACTCCAAACCTCGAAGACTTACCAGAGAAGAGCTCCAGGAAAGATAAGCAAAAGGGTTATGCTGGCATTGTGATGAAAAATGGAGTAGAGAACATCGATGCAAACAAGGCCTTTTGATGATAGAACCAATTAAAGAGGAACCAGAGAATGATGATGTGAACTCTGATCGAGTAGGTATAGATTCTAACAACGCTATTGGACCTTTCGTACATACGGTACATGCAATAGTAGGCTACTCTAACCCACAAACCATGAAAATCGAGGGAATTTTGAAACAACAGCCTGTTACTGTTTTAACCGATACTAGTAGCACTAACAATTTCATGGACAGAAGGCTTGCTGACCAATTGGCCTATCAAATTGAAGACTGTGACAGATTTAAAGTCAAGGTTGTTGATGGTCGAATTCTAACATGTAATAGTAAGTGCTCAAGAATCAAACTAATCGTACAGGGCCAAGAACTACGGGTGGATTTCTTTCTGATACCACTGGAGGACATCAAAATAGTGCTTGGAATTGAATAGCTGTCAACCCTGGGTGATGTCACATGGTATCTTTCTAAACTAATTATGAAGTTTTTTATTAATGGAAAGCAGGTGATCCTCAAAGTAAGACGTGGAAGCAAGATCACAACTGCTAGTAATCATCGAATGAAGAGGCTTCCTCACAAGATGTCAATGACGACTGCACCAGAAGGTCGCTGACCTATTGCTTACACAAAATGGAGACCTTATTTAATTGATCAAAAGATTGTGACGCGTGGCAAATATCCTGGACCGAAGTACCCCCGAAGTTCGATGCTGCTCAGCCTTGAGGACAAGGCTGATTTGAAGAGGGCGGGTCTGTTAGGACCCTAGCTAAGTCAGGTCCATCTATTCAGGTTGAGTCATGTTAGCCAGAATCAGTTATAGGTCGGGTGAATCTCATCAAGTCAGTTATGAGTGGATTGAGTAGTTTTTATCTTTAGTTGGGATTGAGTTAATTATTATTTTCAGTTAGGAATTTATCAAGTTGGTTAAGAGTCAAAGATTAGTGAGACTCTTGGTAGAGCCCTATAAATAAGGTTATAAATTCTTTTATGGAGATCAATCAATGAAGAAGTATTAGTTTTAGCCACAGGCAAAATCCTAAGAGGCAGATCCCCTCGAAGTAATCTAGGAGGCCGATCCCCTCGAAGAGATCGTTTATCCCTCTTTTCTACCATTTTTTTCCACGATAGAACCCTAGGATTCTATCAGTTATGCCATGGTATACACCAGATTGGAATGTAGTTCAACATTACAAAGCTTTTTAAGGTTTGGGAAAGGAAAAAAATGAGAATTTTGTCTATATCTGAGATGTTAGATGTCATCGACTATTTACTATTACATGCTTATTGGATTTTTTCTAGGCAACATTTGTAAAACAACCCATGTCTATTGTTGATTGATAATAAGTGTTTTTCCATGCTTTAGACCCCCTATTGTCATTGAGAGTTTATGCACCTGTATAACCTGTAAATTCATATTAGAATGTTATATATGCAGTACGTTACTGATGGTCGTTTATTTATTATGCTTACACTGAACGTCACATGAAACATGATTGATCAATGTCAATTAGTATTCATTGAATGTCCTTGCTACTCTAGTTTAATCATTCTTCTCCTCTTGATGTGAGACTATTGTCATAATCCCCTCTAGTCAAAGACTGATATCTTTGTCAAGATTTGATGTCTAAGAATCTACATTGGTTTTCTACTTGTAACCAACCAATAAATTTCCATGATGTGTGACTAATTGGTTTCTATCAAAATCTCCTTCAGATCTACACTCCTTGCACCAACCAGAGTTCTCTGTCAGTTTTTAGGTCCCAAATGTAGGCAACATATGAGGGGTTCTTAATGTTTTAATACCATATTTGACAAGTTCTTTTGGGATGGGAAATGACTTGTACGTTGTACACATTATCACTGATATCCCTCACAGGACTAGTCAATGGTATCACAAAAATTTTCTTTCAACATGTTTTGTCTCAGTAGAATATACATATTATTACTAATTTGCAAGGTTTGCAATTTCGACCTGTACCGTCCGGTACAAGTGGTACATACCAGTCCGTCAAGTTGTCGGTACACGAACCGCTCGCTACTGGGCGGTCCTGTCGAAAATCGATCGTCGCGGTCGATTTCGGCCGTCGGCGGCCGATTGAGGGAGAAATCGACTGTCGACGGTCGATGAAGCGAGAAAAAGGGAAGAAGAAGAAGAAGAGGAAAAGAAGAAAAAAAGAAAAGAAGAGAAGAAGAAAGAATACCTAGCGCCCGCGCGTTGTCGTCGCTTGCGTGCTATCCTCACTCGTGCGTCGTGCATGCACTGCCGTTGTCGCCCATGAGTCACGGGCACTTTTTCTCCCTCATGGGAGAAAGATTGAGCGACGTCGTCCCTTTTCTTTTTATATTTAATATATTAATATTATATTTAATTATATTATAAAATATTTATATTATATTTTAATATACTGGGTGATATGTATTATATGTACACTACCCGATACTAGTACCATATCAATACCGAGATGAACTCGTTACACCGGTATGGACCGGTAAGTCAAACCTTGCTAATTTGCATTATTATCTTTGTGGGGACAAGTCTTCTATCATATTGTTTTGTAAAAACCTCAAGACCGTAATCTTCTTTACTTCCTTTTTTTTCTTTAGTATACAGTAAATGTGTAACCGAGTAAATTATACTTGAGCCACTTTTTATTCTTGTTTTCATATTTTAACCAGACTTCTCATACATTTTACATCAAATCTTTCATTTTTCTTTGGAAGACCTGTTTTTTCACTAATATTGGACTCTTCACAACAACTTAAGCTAAAACAACCATACTGACAAGGATTTTTTTTCCCAAAAGAAAAAGGTTAGAGAATGGATACACTCTGGCTCTGAATATCATCATACAAAAATGAGAGAAGGCTTGAGGGCCAATCTCTTTTCCGAACACAAAACAAACGATTGGTTCTAGCCTGGTAAGAATTAGGTGTCATGGTTTGTAGTACAGGTCACTGCAGGTAAGAATAAGCTACAGTTTGATTGAAGATTATTTTCTGATTAATGTCCATGGTGCATTTTCCAAACCGAAGCAGTCATATATAATTCTATTTGCAGCCAAATGTAGGAAGAAAATTGAACTGAAAGTCAACCATATTTCACTGGTTTGTTTCTGTTTTAAATATTATTAACTATTATGTTGTAGTTTAGAACCTCCAACTTTGTTTCATATTGTCAAATATTGGACAGTTAGAAAACATGTGCAAAAGCTAGCATTATGGAGATTAGGATGTTGAAATTGATATCGTTGAACAATGTTTAAATTTGTCAAGTACTTCAATACGGTTGACAATATCCATCTAGATTGGGTGCCAACATCAATCAAATATGAAAGGGTTGAGTCAAGTCAGGAGTGAGATTCATCTATTCTATCGTATGTGCATAAGATTCATAAGAATAAAGGGTAGCGCGATATATTTATGAGAATAAAATAAATTTTTCCATGGACTCTATATATATAGGCTCCTGCAGTGGGTGTTTGAGGGAGAGACTGGTGTCTGTATATTTATAGTGTGAACACAGGCTGTTTTCCGATGGTTGACCTCTGATCCAAGACTTCCCACATTTCACTTTCTTTAGATTGTCATTTTAATTTGATTTAGGATAATATATTTTTAACTAAAAACCAAACTGAAGTTGAAGTTGTTTGGTTCCTAATTTTCTGAACTTAATCAAACCAATCAATCAATCTGAATAAGACCAAATCAAATATCTGAGTTAGTCTTGCTTTTTCATTTAACATGCCTATTTTATGATGCATGTTTTGCGAAAGATCCTTCAGCTGACGATTGTACTCTTCCTTTTACTTTTCCCCTGATGAGCAAGCTACTTATGTTGTCAAATGCAGGCTGAAAAACCACGGTTGAACTTTAAAGACAAGTATTCAGAGTCATACAGGACCGATCACTCCGATGCCCCTGTGCTTGTGCCATGGATTTCAGGTGTTGTGGGTGCATAAACATTACGTTCTCCTAAATGCTGCATTTCCGGCGGCATTAAAATTATCTGGCTGTTTCATCCTGTCGCCAGCAATTTTCAAACATGACAGTAAGGTTTTCTTTCATGCATTCTTTATGCCCTCATAAATTGTCAGAGGCATCAAATTCCTTTCAAAGTTTAGCCGGCTTTTAGCTCAATGCAAGGCTTGATTAACATTTGCGGAAAAACATTTGGGATGCACTGTTGCCGTCATACATCGGTTTGATTAACATTTGTAATTGGCATGTGATGGTGACAAGTCTAAATGTTTAGACGTATCCTTTGCTCAAAATTTGTTTTTGCTCGTTATTTGTATATTGACAACTTGGCATAGGTTTGTGAAACAACTGTTTTATCCATCATCCTGCTTGATAGGTTCCATAATTAAGAATTGTCATGTAGATTACTTGGTCAGTGTGCTGATTCACCCTTTTATTGAGGAGCCTCTTTGACACCTGAGAAAGAGAACCTTATTCAGAGTTGCAGACCCCAGCTTTGGTCTACCTGTATTCCCCACCTAAACCGCATCATGTTACTTCATTCCTTCAATGTTATATATCATATCTGAGTTACATCAATGTCAATTTCTCCAGTAAGATGGGTTATCCTACAATATTATGTGCTTTCATGAGGATTTAATTCCAGTGAAGTAATGGATTGTTATCGTTGTTGGTTAGAAACTGTTTATAAAATAATGTATTGTGTGCTCTCTCACTCTCATTCTCAAATGACAAAAGTGCAGCCTTCGTCTTCCGACCTCTCTCTCCCCTGTCCTCTACCTGACCAAAGGGTGGCTTGTGTCAAACCACCTGCTTCTTCGTCTCATGTCACCTTATGTTTCTGCTTACATCCATTTTTATCTTTGATATCCATCTATTTGATGATCTGATATTTGATTATAAATTCTATTTATTTTTACTATTTATAATTTTATATTAACTTTTTAAAAATATTTTTAAGATACCTACCTCTCGACGTAAATATTTTTAACTTCAATCAACAAACTCTTCCCATTAGTTCCATATAATTTTTTTTCTTCTCTTAACCATCAAGACATCTTTCTTGATGACATAAAATAATAAAATAAATAAATAATCAAATGAAACTATCTAAAAATTAAAAATAGTTTTTTTATATTTGTTGTATCGATTTAATACTTTTATAATTTAAGACATCGGTACAAGTCCAAAAGATGATATTTAAAATGTTTTTATAGAGATTCAAACAAAAGAAAGAAAGCCGGGTTTTGGATACTTGGGAAAATAGGGGCGGGGAGACCTAAAAAATGGACAAAAGACACAAAATTGTCGATGTCAATTAATGGTGTCTAAATCATAGCTGCGTGCGTAAAAAAAGGCGGCTGTATATTAAATCTGCTATAAGATTTTTGTTGTGGTCTTCCCTCTTTGGTTGGTCAAAGAATGACACTGTGCCTCCTTTTCCTCTCACCTTCTCCACAACCATCTCCATTTAAGACTTCCATTGCACAGTTTCGTATGTCATCATAGGAGGAAGGAGGAGGAGGAGAAGGAAGAGAGAGAGAGAGAGAGAGAGAGATGGAAGTGGTGGCGGCGGCGGCGAGAGACTTGCACTTCGCCAGCACATACACCGGCCCCTCCGTGAGCGCACCGTCGCGCCTCCGCCATCTACTCCCACTTCAACGCCATGGATCCTCTCCCTCCTCCCCCGCCCTCGGCTGGTGGCGTCCCCTTCGGCTGGGAGGAGACGCCCGGCACGCCCAAATCCCGCGGCAGCCCCGCCAGGGATGAGAAGGGCGACGTGTTCGACTTCGCCTTCGACTTCGGTGACAAAGAAGGCCTACCGATGCTCACCACCGCCGACGAGCTCTTCGAAGAAGGGAAGATTCGGCCACTTAAGCCCCCTCCACGCCTGCAGTATCCAGCTGCGGATGACAGAAGCAGCGTGGCCTCCTCCCCGAGGTCGCCGAGGCGGAGGGGGTTGTGGTCTCCCCGCCACCGCGGCAGGAGCGCCGGGGGAGAAGAGTTCGACCCCTTCACCGCCGCCATGGTGGAAGCGACGAAGGATAGACGGAGGGAGTGGACACCAACCCCTCCCCCTGTTTCTTCTTCCACAAGCCCCACCCTCAAGAGCGGCGGCGGTGGAAGCAAGAAGTGGCGGCTGATGGACTTGCTTCTGTTCCGGAGCGCGTCAGAAGGACGCGCCACCGGCAACCGGAGCAAGGACCCTCTCCGCAAGTACACCTTGCTGTCATCAACATCGAGCAAGAAAGTAGTCGCCGAGGACGCCAAGCACTCAAGCTTGAGATCGACCCAAACGCACCTCGCTCCAAACCGGGCGGCGGCAGCAGAGGAGCTTAAGAACAAGACGCCCCTGCCGTATCGGCAGGGCCTCTTCGGCTGCCTGCGCCTCAACCCGGCTGTGCTCAGCATTTCCAAAGGATTCGGTCGCCGCCGGTGACGGCGACGAGAACCACTCTGTATGCTTCATTCTGTAATATGAAAGAACAGCCATGTATGACATCATCTCCGGCTTCCTTCCATGCTTTATATTTGGCTGTTTGTTTTCCCTGTCAGCTCTCACCGATCATTTTAGAGCTGAAGAAGGTGAACATGAATTCTTATATTAAGCCATGGCTTTACATCAGTAAAATTCCATTGTCACGACAACTATGCTCCGGTCTTTATAATAAAGTGGAACAGACCTCATAGTTTGCATGTAGAGATTGCCAAACCAAAGAGACAGCAAGATGGCACAGTGGAACTTATGAAGCTGCGATCGGACAGCACAAGTTAAAAAGACTGTTGTTTTAGCAAGTCAACCTTGTCGTTGCCGCCAACAATGGTTATTGTAGAAACTTATGAAATATCTATCATATTTAATACATCAGACATCTTTTAACTCTGAAAACATTAAACTTATATAATAAATTTAAAAAATATTTCTCATCATCTATCAAGTAGCTTAGCTGATAAACACTTCGGCGATATATATATATATAAAATTCTGAACTCGCCTCACTTATCTTATGTAATAAAAAGAAAATTCACTATTTTTGTTAACAATGTAATGGTTTCCATCATGCTTGTTGGGAGCGAGCTCCCTGGAATGATGCATTGCCATGTAGCGTTCGCAACTCTTAACAATGTAAGGTTGACTGTGGTATGAGGATATGTTATGATGTTGATGGCAAAAGACTAGAGAACTGAAGGACCGACCACCAGTATCGTTCACAACTCTTTATGATGTTCATGCCAAAAGACTCTTGAGGATATGTAGACTTGGGTGTGGGCCATTTTGGTCAAAACTTTGACTTAGAAAGCTGACTCTGTGACCCTTACCCTAGGACAAGAGGCTCATCATGCTTCCTCAGGCTCTCATGATCATAATGAACTGCACCAAGGATCATCCTTCTATTAGGAGCTTTTACTACTACTACTACTACCTTTTTTTTATCTAGAAATCTGAAATAAAAAACTCTAGTTTCTTTGTAACACAATGGATCCCATCACTGTCTTGATTCCTCTATCTTCATCACAATCACCTGAGAATATGCATGAAAAATCTACTTATCTCTTGCACTTGAGGAGTCAAGACACATAGCTCAAGGAAAAAATTTAAGCTTAGATGATTCACAAGGGATAAGAAAGAGAAAAATAAACACCTTTATGTCCACAATCTACTTTGGTTGACCATTTTCTACAGTGGATGGAAATGTCAAAGCTTCGTCGTATGAGTGGGCGGTTGGGCACGATGGAAGACACTAAAGAAAAAGAAGATTGAAGTAGATAAGTGTGTCCAAGTGAGTGAGTCTTTGAGGAAGAGAAAAACAATTGAGACTCTCAGCTGATTTCTTTGACAGCCTTCTCCAGAGTCAGAGAAAACAACAGTTGGATCCACAACTGGTCAACTCAAAACAAAGACAATTAATTGCAGAGGAGGACACAGCAACAACATCATTCCAACTTTGAACAGAGTCAAGAAAGTGAGATGAATCTATAGCACACTTCATGAACGGCAAGAGAGCATATGGATTGATTGCTTGGTATGACTGACAGAAAAAATATCAAAGATGCTTGCGATAAATTAATGAAAAACTTTTTAACTCATTGCTAAGAAGAGAGCATAGCCAATCAACTAATGTTCTAAAAACTAGCAGGAATTGTTGGTAGATTCATGGAAGCACTTGGGGGGGGGGGGGTTTTTTTTTTAATGTCATCTTATGGGCATTAGACTAACAAGTCGTTGCTGTTCTAATCAATGAAGCAGAACATATTGCTCATTGAATGAGACTCGAGTTATCACAATCCAACCTGATGGAATAATTAATTGTTAACTCTGTTGAGCCTGAACCATTGGTTCAAAATGTTTAAACTGAAATTAACAATAGTACATCCACCATACCCTCTCATAAATCGATGATAGTCTTTATATGCTTCCGATGTAGGATTATACACCGTGTTAGCAATTGAAGTTCTAAAAACTGCAAGGAAGTGTTGGTGGATTCATGAAAGCACTACAGGTTTTTTGTAATTTCTTCTTATGGGCTTCAGAATAACAAAGTCTGTTGCTATTCTAATCGGTGAAGTAGAACATACTCATTGAATGGGACTTGGGCGGTCTGTCACTCTATGACCTGATAAGATAATTTATCTGTTAATTTTGTTGAACATGAACCACTGACTCAAAATACTTAAGCTGAAAGTTAATATTAATCATCAAGCCCATATAGACCAATCCTAGTATTAGTACACTTTCAATAGGCTAAACCGGTGTGTCACACAAGTTTACCATGAGATGACAAACTTACAAGTGATTTGGTACTGGTCGAGAACAATACTATTCTACATCACAGACAGACATGTACCATTTGAGCATAGAAATTTGAAGCCTTAAGAGAGTGAATAAAAAAAATTTGATTGAGCAAATTTTTAAAATTTTGTTTTATTGATAAACAATAAGCCAAATTAATATTTTAATCTGTGGATCAGGAGTAAGAAAAATGTTATGCAACTTGACTAATGCTAAAAGAGATTCATCTCTGGATGGCTAAAAAAAAAAAAAATCCCCATTTTACTTCTATTTCATTATTCTAAAACCAGCAAAATAAACAACAGAATTCATATAATCCCTCATTTGTCGCCCCGTCTAAAACAAGCATAAGACCGAACACTACTCATGGGTTTGCTACGTCACAGGAGTACTCAACGGGGCCCACCTTCCGAGGCCACCGCAACATCTACCCAAGAGAAGGAGAAGGCGAGAGAGAGAGATTCCCCAGCCGGAAACGGATCGGGTCGAGTTGAATCCGTCACCGACACACCCAGACGTGTGAGTCGACCCATTTGTAAGCCGTACTGCGATCCCAACGCCACTTACGAAGACATCAGCCACCCGCAAAAGGCGTGGGAGTCTCCAGTAGTGGAGAGAGAGAGAGAGAGAGAGAGAGAGAGAGAGAGAGAAGCAACAAGGCGTCATGGAGATTCCAGCTCGAGGTGCAAAGACATCGAATACGGATGGACGTCAGAGCCATGCAAGGTCACATGACCCCACTGACAGCTGGAGCACCCCGAGGTGGTCCATTTCGCGTCCACATCCTTGACGCAATTATGAGGTGCCGCGAGCACAATCCCTGCGTCTGATCGTAACCATCGATCCGTATACCTCGCACCCAGATGGATACGATCGACGGTTAGGATCTCCCTCTCCTTTGCTAAAGAAGGCAATAATACGATGCATCAACAAGGTGGATGAAGGCTACAGTACAACCTCATCATGCACGGATGGCATGATGAAGGGCGTACAAGTGCAAGCATGCGGCCAGACACTGGCATCCAGCTCACAGCTCCTGAAGCTCTCACCAACCTTCACCCACCCCATCACTACCTCGCTATAAATACCAACCCAAACACCCCACACTCACTCATCACTCAGACTGAGAGTAGTAGTAGTGTCACGATGAAGCTCCTACATCTCGCGTTAGTAATTCTACTCATCCTCTTCACCTCCTCCTGTGCCCAACTCGCCATGGCAGGGTCAGGTAAACAACACTCGCAGCTTGGCAAACATAAATGCCTGCAATGATGTGTTAGCAGTAGTAATATATCTTTGGTTGGTTTCAGCGTTCTGTGACTCCAAGTGCACGGTGAGGTGCTCCAAGGCTAGCTTAAAGGGCCGGTGCTTGAAGTTTTGTGGCTTGTGCTGTGAGGCGTGCCGATGTGTGCCGTCCGGCACCTACGGGAACAAGGATGAGTGTCCTTGTTATAGGGACAAGTACACAGGGGTAGGCAAGAGGAGGAGGCCCAAGTGCCCCTAAATGAGAGAGAGAGGAGCTATGTGCTTTCTCGCTTCTTCCATGCGTGTACATGTGGTTATATGGAGTGATGGTGTGTCTGCATCAGTTGCTATATTACCTGTGCTGAAAATAAATCCTGCTCTCTAACATGTTTAATGTATAGAGAGAGAGTTGTGTACCTGTCCACTATGTATATAATGTATTGCATATGTTGAGGCCACCGTATATTGCTTTTGTTTTCAGAATCACCTTCTGGCATCTCTTGTGCAGTGACACTCACCAACATTGTTTTTGCCACTTTGGTTGGTTGTCTGAATCCCTGCAGCATCACTAATCATTGAATGGCTGAATGGGTTCCACTGTCATACGCTAGTCTTTTTAACAGGTGGGTCAAACTGAGCAGAAGCTACTGCAATGCATGCATGCATGCATGCATGTCTGGGTCAGCTTCATTATTGATTAGATCGTACTCACAGTGAGGTTTCTGCTCATCAGTACAGAAATCCCGCACGGGTTGAAGGTAAAAATAAAATAAATATAAAAGATGAGGAGGAGGAGATTGCTTAAATTGATATTTTTGTTAATCACAAAAGAAATGTTTTACCTTTCTTTTATACTTCATGAGAAGGGATAACATCAGGGCTCTCTTGCATCCCCACTGGGATCATAGGAACTCGAGGGGGTTTAGAGTCTTCAACGTCAATTCTGAGATTTTCTCACGCCATGTCAATAAATCTAAAGCTCAAACCAAACAAATAATCAAATTATCATGGCCTTATCCATGTTATAGATACATGCAAATCAATCCACATCATCATCTACTTGTTGTTACTTTATGAGAAAATAAAGCTACGCTACAAAAATTCCAAAATGCCAATTAGTGCAGACAGAGAAGGTGGAGATGACAGATTGCTTATGTGGTTGAGATCAAGATCAGCAGTGGACATCAAGATAGACAGACAGATGTGGCAGATCCGGATTGGTAATGGCATATATTTGTGACAAGGAATGACAAAAGTTGTTCTACTTGAGAGTGAGAATTTGGGAAAGAGGTGAGAATTCAACTATTCCGAGTTATCAGAGTGACTTTACACTTAGCCATGGTTTTCACCATGTTTGACAGACGTTTAGCAGACTAGTGAACAAATCATTGTTATATAAGCAATTGGCATAGATCATCATAAAAAATTATGAATATTAAAGCATAAAAAATGGCTATAGCTAGAAATCATTGTTATAGAAGCAATTGGCATAGGTCATCATAAAATTATGAATATTAAAGCATAAAAAATTGGCTATAGCTATTACTTGAGCAAAGTCACATCGATCACACCAAACGGAACATGAATCCATGACTGAAGATACAAAATTCAACTAAATAGAAATATAAATATAGGTTGCTAATGTCTAGAAAGTACCTTTCAGAATGCTTGTAGGCCTCCAATATAATCAACTAAAGCATCGAGTAATTCCACTTCTTTAGAAAAATCACAGGCTCACCTTGCCGGCTCAATCCAACACAACACTCTTGCAACTTGGTCATGGCTTGGAGAGAATGATTATAGAATGTTCCTGTGATACAATGTTCCAGAATTAACAATGCCAAAAGACATGCAATTTTTTTCCTTTTCCTTTGTATCATTGTAAATTATCAAGTTACACATGCTATTTAGTATCAACTGCCAGATAAAAGCATAACAACTCATGAGTATACAGCTCATGAGTTGCAACTATTAGACTGTGTGATCGAGGAAACAATAGCTCCTTGGTCATGGGTTCCTGAATCAAACATATACACCAAATAAAAAGAAAAAGAAACCAAGAAAACCATAGGTTTAACAAGTGTTTCATTCAATGGGAATACCTCAGACCCCTAACTCACTCATCTTCTACTTGCAAGATAATGCTAAACACCTACAGTAACAAGCAATTTAAAACGTGTTCCTCTTATTATTTGGCCACTTCAGACTACTTTTTAACCGAGGTTTGGAAGAACCATATGGGTCTTGCCCCAGCAAGCATACCAAAAAGGTTCTTTTTGAGGATTTGTAATATCCATAAAACATCTCATAAACCATGCATCAATAACTGGGTAGTCACACAAAATGTCCAGTGTCCTAGTCTCCTAGACAATCTCTGAACCATAGTGAAGGAACCATTTCCAAATTATAGTTCACTTGGAGAAAGAAAAAGGTGGAAGGAGAGGTATAAAAGTGGTATAGCTAACAGGAAAAAAGTGCTCCAGTCATCACCTAATCATTATCAGATTGAACTCAGCTCCAAATGACAAGGAATGAAGAATGAACCCCTAATGGAAGCTCAAGCAATTTTGTTACTGATTCTCTGATTGTGGGTCAAATGAAAACGGCAGCAAGCTTACTTTTGTCTTTGACACCTCTAGAAGCAACTGCCAGTGGTAATTATTAATAAAACAGACATGATTTTGCTCATCCAATATATGGTGAAACAGGCGAGAAAGGCTTATTGTGAATATTATAGCACTCAGAATAATCGGGATATAGATAAATATTACTGAAGGGAAGATGTTGGTTGGAAATGTCAAGTGTAGCAATACAGGGCCGTAAACAGGGTTTCCCTCCTTACACAATTGTCAGCAGAAATTGTTAATGAAGCAGCAGTATTTTGATTTTTCCTATCCAGTTTATGGCGAAATGGGTGGCAGAAAGGGACTCATCTGAAGGTCACAACAATCTGTACAATTGGGATACTATAAAAGATTGAATGAATGATGTTAGTTGGCAACATCAGGTATAGCAATATATGGTCTTAACTCTTTAAGCCATTAATTACCTAAGCAACAAAAGCAAATAACAATAACAATAATAATAGACGTAATAGTATGTGACATTCTTAAGAAGCAACACCTGAGTACCGCAGTAACTCAACTTCCTAGCACATGTTTGTTGCCAAACAGGCCCTAAATTCCAACCGATGAATCTGTAGGAGTGAGTTCCACAACTAACTGTTTCCGTCAATAGTAGTGAAAAATTTTTTGCACCTTCCTATGTTCAGATACATGACATATGGAAACAATACTCTGATCAATAACTTAATGTGATTTTTTTACAGTTGAAAGAAAATTTTGAGCACTCAAAGCAGATAATTGTATTTGTTCCCAAAAAATCATCTTCCTTGAAACTCTCAATGCACACTAACACAATATAAAGCATATAGAGTTCCAAATTAAGATTCCCATACTAGATATACAAGACTGGAATCTTGATAATATACACACACACAAAAGAAGATGAATTAGTAGCAGGCCATCACTACTCAAAAACAGACTATGCATACATTTTCCACTTAAAAGCTGAATGCCAACTGACCGAAAGAATAAAAAGCTAGTGAATTCAAATGATAAATAGCATCTTTGTGTAACAGCAGAGTCCAATATAGTGACAACAATGTTGACGATAAGTAAGTCCTTTACCATGATATGAACTTCCAACAAATTCCACTAGGCAACCTAGTGCTATCCAGATTCCAGTCATTCACATGCAGATTCTATTTCTTTGGATCAGCAAGCTGATGTCTCTCTCTTATAGACAAGGCAGAAAGCCAACCTGCAAAACAGAAATTAAGCCATAGAATATCAGCATAAGCTTGGCACCACAAGTAACATGTAAATGCAGACTTATTATGCACTAAAGCCAAACTATGTTACCTCATCTCCAACTGGTTGACTAGCGACCATGGTACATAGCGTAAAACCATGGTAGTTTTTTTTGTTTTTCCTGACTTTGAGATGATTTTCAATAACGATTACCCTTTTTTGTTCTCATTATTTTCATCATTTGAAACATACCTCCAAACTCTTCATGGCAAAAAGTTCACTGTGACCACCCTATTTGACCAAGGTCAAGGATATCTTCTGCACAATGTCCAATAGGTCTTTAATTGGCAACGACTCCACTTCAATTATCATCTCATAAACACTGGTAGATCCAAACTAACTCAGTAGTAACTACTCACTGATATGAAAGAGCCACACGGTGGCCCAATTCGGGTGATTGTGCCCTGTCTTCAAGTAATGTCTCCAAGATTAAGGAGGCTTCAGATCTTTCTCCTTGACACAAGTACTCATCTACAAGTCTTGCATACTTAAGAGCCACCTCAAATTCATTCTGCTGAAAATGACAAGAAAAAGCGCTCTTCAAATCTTCTAGCTTCCCTTCTGCACAAGCCCTACGGAGAAGGAAAACAACTGTGATATGATCAGGGAAACAACCTTTTTCGATCATTTTATCTCTCAGCTCCAATGCACTATTAAGCATTCGATGTTTGCAAAGGCAAAATATGATAGCATTATATGCTGCAGTCTTGTGATCCCAACCATCAAGAACCATAATTTTGTAGATATTTAAAGTTGCATACTCGTGTCGATGTTGAAGATCATTGCTAATAATTAACCCACTATTGGAAATACTATCTGTTAGCCCATTAATTAAGTAACGATATGTGAAGTCATTAGGTAGGCACCTATATTGCAACATTTCTTCAAAGTATACAATAGCTCTAGCCATTCTATAATTTTTACAACAGCCTCCTATGAGAATGCTATATGTAACAACATTAGGGGTGATCTCATTACGCTGCATATATTTGAAAAGGACCTCTGCTGTATCTGTGTCTCCGTTCTGACAATATCCATTGATTAGAGCAGAATAAGTGACAACGTTGGGCTTGCATCTATGCTTCATCATATCAATGAATACTCTCATAGCCCCATCTAAGTCACCTTGTCTCGCATAACCATTAATGACAGTTGTGTATGTGAATTCATCAGGGAGGTAGCCATCCTTCCTCATTCTACTGATGCATAAAATTGCATCGTGAATCATACCAAATTTGCAGTAACCTTTTATCATGGCATTATAACCAACAATATCATGTTTAATGCCTTTCTGATCCATGAATTCAAAAACCTTCTTTGCCTCGTTGAGATCCTCATTTCTGATAAATCCATCAACAAGCGTGGCATAAACAAATTCATCCGGGATGATATTTTGATCAAGCATCTCAGCGAGTAGCTTCTTAGCAGAGGGAAGCATCCCTTTCTTGCAAAGGCCACTGATTAGGACATTATATATTGCAGCATCTGGGAGCACTCCCTTCTCCATCATTTTCTTTCTAATTTTTAAGGCATCATTTACCTCGCCCAAGACAACAAGCCCATGAATCAGAGCTCCATAAGTTACCAAGTCAGGACTATGACCTCTCTCTATCATCTCGACAAGCAAATTTGATGCAGTAACAACATCTCCTATTTGGCAATATCCATGTATGATGGGCGTGTAGCTCAATTTATTTGGATCCAACTGCCTGCTAATAGCCTCCCTCAGTAGCTGCTCAGCTTCTGGCACTTTCCCATCCCGACAAAAACCAGCTATCAAAATGTTATATGTAATGATATCAGGTTCGCATCCACTTGCAATCATTTGCCCCAGAGCCACTTTCGCTTCAACAAAAGAACCATGCTTACACCGAGAATCAATCACATCATTGTAAATTTGCACATTTGGTTGCAATCCACGGGCTTTCATTTCCGAAATCAAACTATTTATCTCAACAATGTTCCCTTTCATGCATAATCCATGAATAACAATGCCGTATGACACTACTGTGGGCAAGAATCCTCTCAACTTCATCTCTTCAAATAGTGCATATCCTCTCCTGATGTCGCCTTTCCTGCAGTATCCATCAAGAAGCATGTTGTAGAATACAACATTCGGAATGCACCCTGCGCCCCATCTATCCTCAATCAAACTCTTGGCCTCATCCATCCTCCCTTCCAAGCACAAACCCCTCACCACTATACCGGTGCTGTAGTTATCAGCCCCGCCCTCTCTTTCAACCATTTCGTCGTACACTCGACGAGCCAATTCATAATGCCGCTGTCTCACGAGCAACTTCAGCAAACTGATGCAATCAGAAACATAAGGAAAACATCCGTCTTGGTCCCTCATACTCGCGTAGATATCCAAAGCCTTC
The DNA here is from genome assembly GCA_021527575.1 of Ensete glaucum. NCBI lineage: Eukaryota > Viridiplantae > Streptophyta > Magnoliopsida > Zingiberales > Musaceae > Ensete > Ensete glaucum. The sequence continues at coordinate 15,808,544 of CM038558.1, forward strand.
TCCTCTGCGCCGGAATCGGCGTAAGCGGCGAGGAGAGCGCTGGAGGCTTCGCGGGTCGGTGTGCGCCCGTCGCTCCTCATCGCGTCGAGCACGAGACCGGCCTCGGGAAGGCGACCCGACCGGGCGAGGAGGCGCAGGAGGGCCGAGTAAGAGCGAGAGTCTGGGGGGTCGGCCCAGCGGGGGCGGCGGCGGCGCGCCCAGTCGAAGAAGTCGAGGGCGGCGTCGGGGTCGCGGATGCGAGCGACGATCGGGGCCATGTCTTCCTCATCCTCGTGGCAGGACAAGATCTCTTCGAGGGTTTGCTCCCATCGGGGGTCGGCCTTGCGGGTGAGGAGAACCCGGACGACGGAGTCGGCGAGCTTCCGGGTCCGGGGGTGGAGGGAACAGCGTCCCGAGGGGGTTCGAGGCGGCTTCTTGAGGTGGGGGAGGAGTCGTTTGGCCATCGACGAAGATGGAAGAGGGCAACGCGCGGCTGACGAGCGAAAGGCCGTCTTCGGTGCGCATCCCGCGGTAGTTCGAGTTTGGACCCGAAGACTAGGGCAATCGGCCAGTTTAAACAGCAGGCCGGTCCATTACTATCGTCTCGTAAATGGGCCGGACGAAGACCGGTTCACCGTAGTGGGCTGCTTTAAACTGCTTAAATTACAGAAAAATAAGAGATACCAACTGCTTAAACTTTTCACAATAATAATATGATACATTATTATTATTATTATTATTATTATTATTATTACTACTACTATATGTTAGCTTGCTGTTCTTTGGGAACCCGATGGCTGCAGCTTCCTCCTACCCCAACCAAGACAGGACCGACGCCTTTAGCTGGCCCTGTGGAGGAGACAACGCACCGTGAGCAGCAGAAGAGTCCATCGTCCGGCGGTCCCACGGTTGCCCTCGTCGACGTATCATCACAGGGATCGAAGTCAACGGCGAAGACAGATACACGCACAGCTCACTCTTCTTTGGACATGCATGTGAAGAGCCAGCCATATGCCCCTCATGTGTGTATGCTTCTAGCGGTAGCTGGTGAAGGAAGGAACTTGCACAGCATGAGGCCTGTTTTCAGGGTCATTGTTGCGTGGTGCAATTGGTACTCCTCGAATCCATTTATTCTTTTTCTGAATGCAACTGATGAGCTGATGAACAGAAGCTTTTCTTTCTTCTTTTTTTTTTTTTTTTAAACTTACTTTTGTCTTTTATTTGCTCTGGATCCAATAGTTTTAGCCATTGAGGTGTCCTTCTTCCTCCTTGTTGAGGGTATCTATCCATCTCCCATTTGCTTGCTGTATCTTATGCTGCAGATGAGGTAAGAAACACTGGCATCCAGCGATGGCGGATACCCTCTCTCATTGGATGGGGCTATCATTTAGTGTGAGGCAACCCATAGTCATCAATCTCATTCGATGACTCATCATCGATTGACTTCGAGCTTGAGCTTATCCATTCGACACCCTTGCGCTTTGAGCAGACAGAAAACAAAGAGCCTCGCCTTCCTCGTGCATGGGAAGAAATAATATTTATTCTAAGTTATCATCCACCTAATCACTAACTTGTCCTATTGGTGACCCATACATTAGAAGGTACTTAGCACTGTATAATATCCTTTCCAGGTTTTAGATCTGTAAGAATCATGTGCATAAATTCCAAGTTTTCTGTAGCTCTCTCTCTCTCTCTCTCTCTCTCTCTCTCTCTCTCTCTTCACGTTATGTTCTCTCTGATTGCAACGCAACATATCATAGTGGTTTCTAATCTTTATTGGCTGTAGTGTCAGAATCTTGATGTGGCCATGCATCATGAATTAATATGAGATAAACATACGATGATACGTATCAGAGAATACAGAAATGTTTCCTCTGTTGATTTGAGAGACTTTTCCTTGATTTTTTTTTTTTTTGTGTAGTGTTTGATCACAGGGGGATTTTAATTGGGGTTAGAACTTTGATGTTTACACAAAAAAATATATAATCATCATCACCTTTGCAGGAATGGCTTCAACATCTTATGAAGCTATTTCTGTAAGAGATGTTTGGCCAACAATTTGCTTGAGAAAAAAAAAAAATGATCTAGTCTATGGTTGAATATTTTCTTGTAGATTTAGAGGGAGGATTTTGTCTTACAACTTGCAGGTGATTGATCCATGGAGGTATTAAAGACCAAAAGACAAAGCTTTTATTGAGGAGAGGGGTACAGCAGAAGACCATTGAGACTCAGAATAACGCACTCGAACAGTAGAGATAGAGATCGATGTCGATAGAGAAAGAGAGACGGAGCTCAGTTTAATGCCATTACGCCTTTCCGGCGATGCCTCTCCTCGGAGAGTATCTTAGCCAAGCGAGTGAGTGCGTCGGCGTTGGTTCCTTCTCCCTTGACCTCCTCGAAGGCGCCGGTCTCAAGGTTGACCCTGGAGAGTGGTTTCTTCAGAAGACTTTCGCCGATCTTCACCAGCTCAAGCAGGTTCGCCTTTGTCGAGACATCAACAGACGATGCTTGGCCCATCAAGGTCTCATCCTGCAGTCCGGTTGGATCAGTAGTACCTTGGTCGTCCAAGAACTTAGAACGAGATGGATCTGAGGAAGCTCAGCAATGGGTTTACCTGGATGCGCAGATAGTTCTGCTCACAGTTCAGTGACTGGAAAATAGAGGACATGTGGACGTCGACTATGTCGGCGCTTGCATGGCTGAAGCTATCGATCAGAGGGGTGGTACCACCATGGTACAACCACTGAAGAATGCCCCACTTGGACGCGAGTTGTGCGCTAAACTTCTGCTCCACCTTGGCGGCGCCGGTGCCGATGGAGATGATAATGAAGTTGTGGTAGTCGATCGGCTTGTAGGAGTGGAAGTCCTGGTTCATCAGGAACATCTCCTTCTTGATCTGGCTCATGGCCACCAAGGTCTGGATCGCAAGAAACGGTGGCAAGTCAGTCACCGGCAAGCAGATCAAGCGAAACAAGGAAGCTACTCGTAGATTCTTGCTTACTGGATTGTTCGCTGCAACACCGCCATCGATGAGATTGTAGCTACGAGTGTTTCCATTGGAATCTTTGGTCTCAAAGTAGTGCGCCGGAAGGAAGGTCGGCGCCGCCGATGTACTGATGCAAATGTCAGCAACGTGCGCGTCCTTGAGAGGCTCCAATCTCGCCTGAGAGTAACAAGGCAGATCTACAGACATCACATCTCCATTGTCGAAGAGTAAAAAAAGAGTATTCGGAGGCACCTCAAAGGATGAAAAGATGATGGGCTGGAGAAGCTTGATGTCAAAGGCTGGGATTATGACGTTCGTTAAGGTCTGACTGAGCTTTATGTCTTTGAGCAGGTCCTTGACTTTGGAGTGCAGGTACTTGCCGTCGTATTTAGGCCCCATAATTGCAGCTGCCAAATTCCTGACAGAGGCGAGAAATCCGTTTCTGCAAGGAGGTAGAGAGCTCGATGTGTTAGCAGAGGTAGAGTCGCAACTGTGCGTCAGAAGAGGAGCAGTGGACCGACCCTTGAGGAAAGATCTTTGGGCAATTCTGGAGGTAGAAGTCGATGATGTCCTTCGCTGAGAAGAGCGGGCGCTGCTTCTCATCAGGAGCGGTGATCATGGCCGTGAGCAGTCCTCCGGTGCTCGTCCCCGTAACCACGTCGAAGTAATCCGCCACCCTTGCGTCCGGTCCGTCGAATTCCTGCACTCACAGAACAGTTGGTCGTTGACCACACTTGACTGTTTCATCCCTAAGGCTACGATGGATTGGTGTCCCCACCTGAAGCTTCGTCTCGAGAAAGTTGATGATGGTTCCCGGGATGATGCCTCTCACACCTCCTCCATCTATGCTCAGCACCGTGATCAGCTTCCCCTTGCAGGGCGGCGGCCTGTGCAGGTGATGCGCGTTGTGCCTGGGATGATGGCGGCCACCTGGTTGGGTCTCAGCCATTGGTTGTGCTTGGATCTGAAAGGCCTGGGAGAAGAAAGAGGAGCGGGCAAGCAGGGAGCTGAGAACAAAGAACCGGATCGAAGAAAGGCTGTGTTTGTTATCCTACACATCCATCGATTCCCTCTCATGGGTGTCATTATATAGAGGAGGAGGAGGAGGAGGAGGAGGAGGAAGAAGAAGATTAGTAGGTAGGCCAACAGTAACGAATGCGTGCATGCAAAACAGCACAAACACATGCGTTTTTAGCAACAAAATAATGGAGCTGCTCAGTTCATTACACAAAAAAATCCAAAAGTAAAGATGATAAGTTAGTTTGGGGCGGATGAATCGACGAGGAGAAGAAAGTTCTTGGAATGCGTCCAATGACAATACCATTTGCTCTCTCCTTTTCCTTTTGCATGTGGAAAACGCATGTAATTTGACTTTGTTAATCTTCTTTATCAAACTCTCTAATATATATATCTCTATGTATGTAGCCCCGTTTCCAGCGTGCATGTAAACCGACTTTGTTAATTAATGCTTCATATCTCTCTCTCTTTCTCTATTATTTATATATATATAAACAACCTGAATTAGCTACAAAGATATGTGATCTTACAAATCAATCTACAAAATGTAAGATTACTCCTTATTTATTATATGAATGTGGTGACCTAGGAGGGTATTAATACTTGCAAAGCAGACAAATATTATTGTAGCAGATATATATCTGGTATAATAAGTGTTGATAGAAGGACAAGGACTTGGTTCATGGTCGGTGGCGGCCACTATGTGTGAATTAGGCAGCCCATTATTGCAACAACTGTGATGTACTACTTTACTCTCATTTTTTGTTGACATAGGCAAATGCACGTGCCCATTTGTACCATCCAACACCATTATATTATGTTTTTGATGGCAATCATATAACGCATAAAATAAAAATGTCATGATTCTCCTTTTAAATACATTTAATCATTGTCCTTAGGAACAATAAATATTCTTAGAATTAAATTCTAGTACGGTGCACATCACATGAGAATATTTTTTTAAAAAAATTATTCATCGTAATCGATATTAGGTCAGATTCGATATCATCTATAGGAATTTGAAACGATCAAATGACTAGCTTATTTATATTATTTAATTTTTATTATCGTAGGCAAATCTGAGATATAAAATGAGACATATATTGTCTCTTTTTAGAGAGAGAGAGAGAGAATCATTATGATATTTTTTCATTCCAATTCACAGTGTCAGGAATTTAGTGGTCAGATTCGTGCATCCAATGCAGCAAAAATCAAAATTCATGAATGTAAAACAATGTCAAATGATTGATGCGTTATCATTTCCAATTTGAAAAGGACAAGCTGTTTCCGATCATGTTCATTTCCAATTTCAAAAATTCACTAGCAATTTCATTATTTTATATGGTACTATAATTTTGAATCATGTCATATCTTAAAAAAAAAAATGCATGCCAAACTAGATTAAGATTGATAACATTTAACAGCACAAAACCCAATACCAAATAGTGTTTTGAATTTGATAATATATATTTTTCATCGATCAAACGTGGAACTCCATGCTAGTCTCGACATAAACTAACTAAACGCATTTGACTCAACTCGAGCTTAGGTCTCGGGAATGAGTAGTAAGTAATCTAGTTCATCGATCGAGGATCTTACGTCAACATCAACAAACAAATCGATGATCCACTCTTCATCCACTACTACTCGAGAGCTTCAAGTTGACATCAGTAAGATAGATCGATGATCCGTCTACCGCTCGAGAACCTCATGTCAATATCAACAATACATCTGCTCCAATTGAAACAAACAAACTCATGTGATTTTTATTTTTTTTTTTAAAAAAAACTCAACCACATCACATTTCTCAAAGGTCACTTTGCAACTCAATGTTGCACAATTTTCTTTGTTTTGATGATGCTGTTTGAATATTTGAAACAATTCTAAAACTTAGGGCATGTAAAGTTCATCGTTCAAAGATGACAAAGAAAATTTCATCCTACCTATCTGTCTGATATGATCATTATTTCTTATCTAATACGTCATATTAATATTCAAAGATTACAAAGAATTTATCAGACAATCGGCATCAGCTTATAAAGGACATATTTTTCTCATCAACCTGATGGTTACTATAATATAAAATGACCTTTGCACTTATATTTTTATTTAAAATAAACTAAATAAATATTTATAAGATTTAGACATTTATCTAATTTGATTCTTAGAAAAGTTTTATTGAATAAACCCTTGATGTGACCATTTTGTAATGTGTAGAATAGAGAATAATGACGTCGTTCGCTATTGATGTATGACAAAAGACAAATTAATATATTCGATGTAATTAATATATTCGAATCAATTTCACTAAGTCAAATTAATGATCAAAATTTAATATTATTAGAATCATAGTCTGATTTAAGCATATCATAAAGATAAATCTGATATAAAGATTTAGAAATGATCGACTTATACAATCCTATTTTTATGTTTAAGGGACCTTTGACACTAAAAAAACTCTCACCTTCTAAGTGGTAGAGAAAATAAAGTTGTGTAGTCAACTCACCCTCTCCATTTAAGCATATCAAAATAAATATAATATGGTCAAGTTTGTTGGACTCTATCAAATAAATATACCATCTTAGCTTCAGTGAACCATTTTGATCATCTAAAGAAAGCTTATTTAGATTCATCCTAAATTAATTCCCCTTATCTTATCCAAAGTGGAAGCAAATTCCCAAAACCCAAATCCAATTTTCCAACATCCCTACCCAAATCCTAATGGATCTAAACTCTTAAATCCCAAAACCAAACCCAATCCCAATTGAAACTCCAATGTCAAATTAACACAGGCCCAATCCAAATGACTATGAATAATTAATGCCTATTTGTCTGTGGCAGATTTCTTCAGATGATATCAAATTTAGGGTTTGCGTGAGCTTCCAAAGAAAAATAAATCATGAAAACCATAAACTTATTATTTAATTTGAGTTATTATATTTTTTTAGACATATCATTTTAATGACTGGGTGTAAGCCCTTATAAATTGTAAAGTATTCTTTTAGATACTTTTTTTTAACAAAATACTCATATTTTAGATATTTTTCAATCGATATTTTTATTTTTATTTTTTGAATTATTGTCTTAATTTTTTTAAAAAATCCAAACTGCTTTATAAAAATTTTCACGCTTGTTATAGTTTTTTTTTTTTTGTGTGTGTGTGTTTTGGCTATTAGAATAAAAATACTATACAAAATCTATTTAAAAATATTATAAATAATCTAAACCGATTTTTAATCTTAACTAAACTAATTATAAGTCTAAATATATAATATTATAATAGTCTTTGAACAATGACATTCAAAGTGATATGATATCACCTATAGTTTTTTCAAATTATAATATATAAAACTATTATAATTATTATTAAAAATATGATAAATTAACTTATTTAAGAAATTTTTTAAAAAAATTTAAGAAATTTAAGAAAAAAAAGAGCGAAAAAATTTTAAGAAATTTTTTAAAAAAGATTTCACATTAGAGGTATTATTTGAAAAAAGAAACAAAAAAGGACACTCGTCTTATTTTTTTAAGATCCATTATGGATGTTTTAGATATTTAATATTTTAATTTTTTGGTTAAAAATTTCAAACTATTAGTTGATTTCAATCTTAATTTTATGTTTAAAAGTTATAAACCTTGATCATATGGTAGTATGAGTTCTGGCACATATCTCAAAGGTTCGGATCAAGTGTCTGCACGGTTCTTGAGATGGAATGGACGTCGAGAAGAATTCGCATTGTTTAATGCCTTAAAAGAAGATACAATGTAATCGCCGTCAACCGATATCCTCTCTCCTCTCCGTCCGCTCTTTCGCGTCGGAGATGGCGACCGGCAACCTCGGCTGCGTGGTGGTGGCGGTCGACGGCAGCGAGGAGAGCATGAACGGCCTCCGCTGGGCACTCGATAACCTCCGCCTCCGTCCCGCCGGCGAGGGCGCCGACGGAGCCGCGCAGGAGGCCGGTGCGCTCGTCGTCCTCCACGTCCAGTCTCCCCCCTCCATCGCCGCCGGCCTGAACCCCGGATCCGTCCCCTTCGGCGGCCCCGGTCTGTTGCCAAAGCCCGACTCCTCCTCATTCTCTTCGATCCCGAACCTTCCGCTCGTGTCCTCCGATTCTTGTTCTCTGATTGGGGTTTCCATCTTCAGATTACATCGAGGTGCCGGCCTTCACGGCGGCGATCGAGGCGCACCAGAGACGGATCACGGATGCGATCATGGCGCACGCCCTCCAGATTTGCGCTGGGAAAAATGTGAGATCGCTTCGTTTTTACTGTCCCGTATGATCTTGTTTGCTGCTTAGGGCTGTTTTCTTGAGGTTTTCCGTCAATTTGATTGGAAAATGCTGCGGCAAATATGAAGGTTAATGTCAAGACGCAAGTGGTGGTGGGTGATCCGAAGGAGATGATATGTGAGGTGGCCACCAACTTGCACGCGGATCTACTTGTGATGGGTTCCCGTGCTTTTGGGCCCATCAAGAGGTAACTCTTTCTCTTTGTTTTTTTTTTTTTCTTTCCCCCCTTCAGTATGGGAATGCCTGTTTGTTTGGTACCGTAAAACTTGCAGATCTTAAGTTGCTTTATTATATTTTTCCTTTCCAGCTTTACAAACTTTGATCTCCTCAAAAAAGAAAAAAAAAAAAAGTCAAGACCGTAACTTTTTTCAGCATTAAACTTCAGTTAAAGCATGATTACTGCAAGAAGAGGAAACAGATAAACCATATAGTAAATTATTGTATGACAATCAAACATCGGTATCAGTTCTGGTCAAACAGCAGAGAGTTCTTAAATGACTGCAAATAGTGACATGACAGTGAACCGAACAACAGGGCATCTGAAACTTTTAAAGGGAAATTGAGGTCGACGGTCCCTACATTTGTTGCAAGATGATGTTCTGAATTTGATATTGCCATTCTTTGTCTGTTATATATTGTCTAATTGCGGATGCTATCAGTTTGTAGCATCTGTAGAGAGTTTCTTCGCTTTGGTAGGTTACTTAGTTCCACCCAGAAAAAGTGGTTATATCTCTTAACTCATGCTGGGAATAGTTCACAAAGTTTTCCTGGAAACCTGTGACAGCTGGTTTTCAATCGGAATAAGCTTTGGAATTCTTCTTTTGGCACCATACGCAGGTTGAGTCAATTATAAGTGGGTTTGGGTGTATTTTTATCAACCAACATCAACAAATACGTGGGTTCGCATAAATAGAATGATCATATTGAATTCAAGCTTCCTTAGCATCTGGACTCGGGGAATGGTTTTGGTGTTTCATAAGCTGGCTTCTTGCTTTAGTTTCTTTAAGGCCAAGAGACGCCTTATGGAAATCTAAGGGGTTTGTTTGTTTGTTTTTTTTTTTTTTTTTTTTTTTTTGAGGTGGTGGAAGAAGTAAACCGTGAGAAAACATTTCTTGTCCCTCTTGGAAAGGAGTTTCATATTCTTGATAGATACAACTTTAAAAGGAGTTTGATACATGTAACTGTGTTTGGATGTTGTGAAGGCTCTATATATGTATTTGTGGATCCTTAAAGCGATCTGATATTCTTGTTGAAATTAACTGAAACAGAAATCTGAGGAAACATCCATGAGATTATTGAAAGATGTTCTTGGAGGCAAGGATGCTCTCGAATGTGGCGCAGAAAAAAACAAATTACTAACACTGTTTTGTTACAGACAAATTTTGAGGTATAATTTCAATATGTTGAGGATGTCCTCCGATACTCTGAAATCTCTCTAGGTTAACTTAGTTTCCTTCTTTTATAAATAACTAGAAGATAAATAATGGTCGATATGGAATGTGCTTATTGCAAGCTATATATGAGTCTCAACCAAGATCTAGAGCTAGTCCTGTCAGACGAGTCTAGGAACTCTGGTATGAGGGGTGGTGTGTCAGAGTACTGTGATTCATGATTGGGTGATATACCAGTTCCAGTGTCCTACATGTATGTCAGACACGTGTAGGAAACTCCGGTATGAGGGATGGTGTGTCAGATTACTGTGATTTTCTTGAGTTCCTTTATTGCTTCATGATTGGGTGATATACCGGTTACAGTGTCCTATATGTAAACCATGTTCATGTGATTTTTTTTTTTAAATTCCTTTATTGCTTTATTGTTTATCTTAGCAATTCGAATACTTGTAGACCATGTTCTTTTGTTTGTTTGTTTGCTTGCTTCAAATTAGCATGCGGTGATTCTTATTATGCAATTCTTTTGTATGGGGAACGTTACATGATGTCTATCTTCAGTTGTTGCATATTTGCCAGTGTGATTATAATGCCGTGAGCTACAACTGAAAAATAGTTTATCTCTTTTGAGTCAGACTTGCATCAATTTATCAAAACCCTTTATTGCAGGATGTTCTTGGGAAGTGTAAGCAACTACTGCATCAACCATGCAAACTGCCCAGTTGTTGTGATAAAAGGTTCATCCTGAAGTGAATATATTTCCCTGTGTGCGTTTGTTTGTTGTATCTTATTCCGTTTGATGGTTCCTTTGTTTGCTTCCATGGTACTAGAATTTGTGGGTCTCTTTCTGAAAGACTGGAGTTTGTCTCCCTTAGGTGTTGTTTCACTGGATAGTGTTGTTGTTATGGGACTCCATGGAATGAAATTTCTGTTTGGTATTCTAAGGATCTTCATGTAAAGGGTGTCTTCGATTAACATTTGTGTATCATTTGCTATTCATTATATACTATTAAGTTATTTAGTTCAGTGTCTTTCCTTTGATTCATTTTTGTTGTGTGTTGTATGTGTGTAAAAGAAGGGGACTTTTTTTTTTTTTGTTTGTTTCTTACAAAAAAAAAAAAAAAACTCTTAATGGTTTTCTTGCTCCTGTGATTACCCATGCATACCTCATTATTTTTGTGAGATTGTATGTGGTAGTGATCAAAGCCATAGGCTGCAGACAATATGAAATTATTCAGGGCATTATTATTGATGACAACCTTGAGACAAGTTAACTCCTGGTTTGGTTGGTGTGCTTAAAGAGAGTCCATAGGCTTGCTGTTTCACCAAGTTGCATACAAGGAGACAACCAAAGCATACCCTCAAGCCATTACTAGATTCAGCTCACCTAATTAGAAACTTGCAGGCACCCATCGATCTCCAGCTTGTCAATTATTTTTTTTTTTTTTAGTACATTCCCAGAAACTACACTTGGGACTGCACTCCTTGATCCCACATGACTGGAAATATAAGATTTCTGCCTCTCATGGAAGTTTGGGCATCTGCAATGCCATGAACTGAGTAGCTTTGCCTTCCAGTGTGCTGATGCAGAAAGCTGCATACAGCTACTGAAGAGAAAGCATGAAAGCAAAAAAAAAAAAAAATTAAACTCCTTGATATCTGCTGCAACTAAACTACTCCTTTACCCTGCTCCTGAGCACCATAAAAGCATATCAGCACCAAGGATTCCTCTGCTGGAGGCCCCTATAGTCCCCCTTATTCTTTAAACACCTCGTTAGCCTCCATTTTGACCACCCAATTACTTTTTGCCTCATTGGACCTCTGGGTGATGTATGCTATTCCACTGAGGCTAGGATAATCTAAATAAGTAGATCGATGGGGGACAATTCAACATATATGGTTCAAAATAAGTTTGCTTTATAGGAAGAGCCTTAGTATCTTATTATCTGCTACATCTTTCTGTAAAATAACATGTTAGGGCCTTTTTTTATTGTGCTTTAAATAAGTATTTGATGCTGTAGATCCAAAAGGAGATAATGAGTCTGTGTCAACAGTTCAGAGCCATAGTAAGTTATTTTAATGAATTCAGGTCTTTTTTGATGGAAATGATAAGATGAGAAATGAGAATCATAATGTGGTTATGATTTTTCCACATTTTTGTTCCATAATTCGTAATTTTAAAAAACCAGCATCAGATATCTAATATAAAAGGTTTACTACCTCATGTATAGTATCTCTACTCAAAAGTTGGAAGTGCCCCACCTTATGCAGCTTTTCTGAGGTCTCTCACTTGTTTACCTTTTGATAATGTGCTCCACAGACCAGTTACTTATAAAGTCGCGTATACAGTATGTAGATAAGGAGGGATTATTTAGTTCAGTAGTATGATTGCCAGCTGATCATAGATTTTTTTATCCTCATTATATCTAATAACAACTCCTGCAGATGGGCTAATATATGCAGATGATTAATTAACAAGGAAGAAAAAGTTTGTTCATGTAAGATCAGCCAGATTCTGCTTTGCTATTGGTGTCCTGCAATGACTTGTCAAATATGGGTTCACTTCTATCTATGTCATTTCTTTTCTCATTCTTTGTTTTTTTTTTTTTTTTGAAAGATTGAGAAATAGGGGAATTATTGATGATAAACCAGGATGCATTGAAGAGTAGCACATTGTGTTGGGTACCTTAAAAACTTTTACAAAGAATTGTCCAGGTGTATTATAAATTTAGACTATTATATATTTAGACTATGCTCTTCAAATGCCACAGCATGCCTTCTCTGTACTTGCACAAATGTTGCACCTTTACATTTCAGGCCATTACTTGATAGGTTTCTGGGTGTTGACAAGGTAAGGTGAACCAGGAAGGGGTGGGTGGGTCAAGCACTCTCAAATCAAGTTGGTATGTTTACTAAGTTGAAGTTGACCAGGAGATATAAGGTCTTTTCTTTCCATCTAATAAATTATTTTTCTTTCCATGTATTAGATCCTCATAATTAAGATATTTTCATGAGAGATCTAAATGTTCACAGTGCCAGTTGCAGATGAACATAACAATGGATACCAAAATCTTACTATCAGAAGTTGCTCAGCAGATCAACCTTAAAATGGGGAACAACTTGTTTTTGCATGACTTGGTAGCAGACCTGAGAGGATGACAGTCTTAAGAATCAGTAGTATGGACAACCTGCAACTCCATATGCGATTTGATCTGTTTATATTAACTTTACATATCGCATCTCGAGATGGTAAATATTTGATTAGAGACACTTTTGAAGTTTGTATAATTCTGTCAGCAACTAAACATGAAACCTGACGTGAAGCACTTCAGAGTAAATTAAAATATCTGTTTCTGACTTCAAATTTAGAAGATTACTTCTTTTTTTTTTTTTAATCTTTGATTTAGGACGTACAAGTTGTTGACATGGGAAACTTGAATCTGGTTCTTAGTTATGGAAGCAAAACACATGAGCTGTTAATTGATGGCTCAGTTAAGTTTTTATCTGCAGGTTGCCAGTCTCCTGCCAAGCAGCTTCCTAAAAGTTTCCTTGCCACTTGATTGCTTTCACTTCCTGTTCATGGGTTGTCCAAAGGAAACAAGTCCCTTCAATCTTGTCTTGTTGTTAGAAGTTGCACTGCACTTGTTCAAACATGTCCCAAGCTCATATCAATTGACATAAAATCTCTAAAGATCTTATAGCAATATCTTTCTTCTGTGGGGCATCAGATATGTAGATTTCAGCATTTTCATTTATAGCAAAACAATATAATTTTTTTTTTCTCCTCCTTTGCAATTTCCTTATAGTTGCTCGTTTTTCAGATTATAATCTAGAGTAAGTCCTCTCATTGATGCATTAGAAAGCTTGTCTTGGTTAAATAACATTTCTCTTGATCAATGGGAAAAATATCTCAAGTTGATCTAATTGCATGCACATCAAAGGCCAGGACTGCAGATGAAAGAAAAGGATGGATTGGTTGCAGTATGGTTAAGTATGGAAAGAGTCATGGAAACAGAGAGAGAGAGAGAGAGAGAGAGAGAGAGAGAGAGAGACTTAGTAGGGAATGTGAGAAACAAAGGAGCATGTCAAAGTGGTGGAGCAGAGAAGCTCATCTCTTTGGAACTCTAAAAAGTAGTGCTTGCAAGCATCTTAGTAAAGCTTTGAGTTACCTTCCATGTTGTTTCTGCATGACATCTGAATAATAAAGTCTACAGTTTCCAAAAGAGAAGAACAGTTGATGTACTGTTTTAACTTCTGCCATATTCATTTTGGTGATGTAGTTCCTCAATCGCCTACATTCATTTTTCTCTAGCCCATACCTTTTTCACTCTCATGGCAGATGTTAGGATTTCATCTTATAAATTCTCTCTGAAATTAAGTGATATATCAAGCTGATGTTTGGAGTCAGTTGATCAATATATAGTATAGATTCTGTCATGGTACAGAGTGTCCTTAACCTTTTGGTGTTGTGATGAAACAGAACACAGACAATAATGGATTTGTAGTTTTTGAAGTTTTCTCATCCTGATCATCTCAATCTCACAATTAAGCTTCTTCTTTTTTTGTTTTTTATGAACCTTGTGCCCTGTCACTTTATTCCTTTATGGTATACTAAAAAAGAAAATAAACTCTGATATTATATTAATTTATTCTGGAATTAAATTTCCATTGTCAGGTGGGAGAAAACCCAGAGGAAATAAAGGACAGTGAGAATTCTGGGGGATCTTGAATAGATGTGAAGTATGAGAGAGAGAGAGAGAGAGAGAGTCTTCTATACTTTGTTACTCTGCACATTTCTGAGGAACTTACTGAACAATGCTTTCAACTTCTGGATTCATGCCATCTCTATGTACTCTTCTATTTATTAAGTACATGAATAACTCAACAAGGGTGACTGCAATATTAAGCTTATAAGTGCCATTTTAGCAATTTCCATTTGTTCCTACTACTAAAGTAAACTGATTCACACAGAGTAGCATTTTTTTATAGAGAGAATACAGAAAAAAATAACAATTCATCTAACATAAATTTACTACATACTAATTTGATAGGAATGCATCTCCAAGCCTTTATTAGTCCCATGAAACCTCCTCTTTAATCCTTCCTTGTCTTCAGAGATCTTGTTAGACCATATCATGCCAATCTAGTCACCAAAAAGTGTTCCAAGCAATCAATTTTCATCATCATCATCACCTCTAAAACCCACCACAAATCCCACACCCATCTTTGAGTTTTTAATCATTTCCTCCTCCTAACTTCCCTTCATATTCTCTTCCCCCACCCTACAAAATCTTCACCTTGTTCTCGATACAACAGTGAGCCTTCCTCCTCTTCCTCCCCTCTTTCTCTGATCTCACACTGGAATTGTATCGACATAAACTCGCTTTCTGTATGAAAAGGAGTCGTCTTTGTAGGTCGAGGAGAGGAGAAGAGGGGAGGGAGAACAGGGACCCTTTCTATAGAATAAAGCTTTCACATTTCCCTTATCTGCATCTCTTTCTCCTCTCTCTTAGTGAGCAATGAGTCCAAGCTATGGCTGTGCTTCCTCCGGCCTCCTCTGCGCCGAGGACAACAACAGCATTCTGGGCTTTGGTGATGAGGAGCAGCAGCGTGGGGATAGGCCTAGTCGTGTTTCTGAACCAGAAAGGTGTGATTTTTGTGTGGATTTGCCCCTGCAGTCGGATGAGTGCTTGAGTTTGTTGGTCGAGAGAGAACAGAAGCATCTGCCGAGGGAGGACTACGGCGAGAGGCTGCGTTCGGGGGACTTACACCTGTCCTTCAGGCGAGACGCCATTGATTGGATGTGGAAGGCGGGTTTTTCATATTATTTTTCCTTTTATTCTTCTTAGTCTCTTTTGCTGGATTTGCGCAATAGTACCTTTTGAGTTTATGTTGATTTGCTCAAAACGTGTCGATAAAGTTATAAGACTGCTGCTGTTGCTAACCACATTTATGTGTCATTTTAATGTTTGCATTATGTTCTTCTTCTTCTTCTTCTTCTTCTTCTTCTTCTTCTTCTTCAGTTACTCTGTGTTTGCGATTAATCTTATGTGTTTGCTTCTATGAATTTGTGTTCGTATTGAAAAAATCACAGTGTTCTTATTTATTTGGCTTGATAATCTTTGTGTATTAGGCTTCAATTCATGAGAATGGAAATGATTTCTTATTTTACTCCTATCACAGTGTTGTTATTTATTTGGCTTGATAATCTTTGTGTATTAAGCTTCAATTTATGATAATGGAATTGATTTCTTATTTTACACCTGCCTTTGCTTCCAGCTTCTGTTCTATCCTGAGTTGTGGATTGATGACATTTGTGGTTCACTGAACAGGTTCATGCCCATTACAATTTTGGACCAGTAAGTGCCTATGTATCTGTCAATTACTTGGATAGGTTCCTCTCTGCCTATGAGCTTCCAGTAAGAACATACACTGCTCATATTCATTTCTGTCGGTCATAGTCTTCATTACAAGCTCATTCCTATAATTGCATGTTGACTTAATATAATTCACTGATTCAAATCTTTACCATCATCTATAATTGTAGCAAGGCAAGGGTTGGATGATGCAGCTACTGGCTGTGGCCTGTCTCTCTTTGGCGGTCAAGATGGAAGAAACTGATGTTCCTCTGTC
The DNA here is from genome assembly GCA_021527575.1 of Ensete glaucum. NCBI lineage: Eukaryota > Viridiplantae > Streptophyta > Magnoliopsida > Zingiberales > Musaceae > Ensete > Ensete glaucum. Next base: position 15,824,839 of record CM038558.1, read on the forward strand.
CATGGATTTACAGGTGAGTAGACATCAAGAATGCGCAGTTATCTGACATGATCTTCGCAAGTATTTCTATTGAGATTCTCTCTGAATTGTTTTGGATAGGTTGGTGAGGCAAAGTATGTCTTTGAAGCTAAGACTATTCAGAGAATGGAGCTTCTGTTGCTGAGCACCCTCAGATGGAGGATGCAAGCTGTGACTCCTTTCTCTTGCATAGAATTCTTCCTTCACAAGTTCAGTGATGGCAATCCACCAACCGAGATATCGGTCTCTCGTTTTGCAGAAGTCATCTTGAGCACGGTTAAAGGTAAGGTTTCTCCATGAAAACAATAATTTCATGCACATCACGATAATCGGGTTGTGTGACTAAGAATGATGCAATTGGATGCAGATACTGATTTCCTACCATTCAGACCTTCTGTAATTGCTGCAGCCATTGCACTGTTGGTTTTGAGAGAAACCCAAATGGTGGATGTTGAAAAGAAGTTGTCTTGTTGCACTCATGTAATGAAGGTAAAAATGGTTCTGGCACTACTAGTTCTTCATTGTATCAAAATTTTTCTGCATGATTACTACCAATTGGTAATCATCTTCAAGTTGAAGACAATTTGCCAAGTGTGTGCTTCACTTGAGATTTACCTTTGAGGTGGTTTTTCATGATTTGATGGTTTTTCATTTTGTCATAACTTTGGTGGTTGCAGGAGGATGTCTTAGGATGTCATGAAGTGCTTCAAAACAAAGTTTTAATTAGGAAGCAGTCAATTGAAGAGTTCAGCTCATCAGTGTCCTCTGTGCCACAAAGCCCACTAGGGGTGTTGGATGTTGCTTGCCTGAGCTACAAGAGTGATGATGTAAGTCTTCAGACCTCTCCAGCTTCCAAGAAGAGGAAAGTAAGCAGATGACATTGCCATGAAGGAGTTCTTGTGTGTACTCCTTCCTCCCAGGGAGGTTTAGGCTTTCTCTCAAGCAACCATTTTGGTTTGGTCAAGGAGGATTTTTGGTGTGTTATGGAGTTCTTCCAACAAAAACCAAAAAAAAAAAAAACAGACCTGAAAAAAAGGAATAAATACAAGCAAGCATTCAGTTGCTCTTGCAATAGATGTGATGGAGCAGCCACCACCTTCTAAATCATGAAAATTCTATTGAAAGAAATGAGAGGAGATGGACAATCTCTTTGAAGAAAGATGCTGCCAGAGAGAATAAAGTGAAGAAACCAGGAAACAAGCTCCTTTAAGGATCAAAAGTGACCACCCAGACAAAAGGAAAAGAAGAAGAAAAAGAATAGAAAGTTAGAGAAAAGGAGAAGTGAATTTTCTCCGAAAAGGTTCAATTCCTACTCTCAAAATTGTTTGTTGTGTCTGTAATGCCTGCCATCATACTACCATATCACTGACTGGTGTATGCTTAGATCCTGGAATTAGCCTACCCCATGGCATAAAAGAAGAGCTCCTGTCAGTAGAAATATTGGGAAGACAACATAAAAAGCCTTCAAAAGAACACAGAATCCAGTCCTTATGAGATGGGTGTGGGGGGTGTGGGTTGGACCTTATTTAAGAACATTGCTGTGTTTCCAAAAGGATAAAGGAAGAATTATTCTCTGCAGTCTTGTTTGCCTCTTCTTGTCTCTCCCTTTCTGAAGAAAACTTTTCCTAGTGCTGATCAAGGATACCCTGAGATCCAATCTATCAAAGGCCATCAAACATCAAATTGCAAGCCATTTTGGATTTGATATGTGCATACATGTGGATTGGTTTTCTCTAATCCAAGTTCATATTAAAATAAAGGATGAGCACTCAGTGGAGATCCACTTCACCTCAAAGGTTATGTTCATATATGTGCACTTATATGGGAGTCATGGAAGCTCATACAATATGTTATGTTCACTGTCAATCACTTTATTTGTGTCCATGTGTGTTGATGAATACATTACAAACAGTAAAAATTAGCCTCTCCTCTTTGGCAGAAGCCTAATTTATGCATAGTTCATCATATATTAAATATTAATTATCTATAGCTGCATCTGAATACTTGAAAAAGAAAAACTTTAATATGTAAAATAATAAATTAATACATTTTTCCTCCTATTTTCCTCCTTTATTCTCTTGTAACAACACCATTCCTCTTCAATGTTGACATCGCATCAAATTCTCAACCAAAAAAAAAAAAAAAAAAGTTCATCTCCACTACTACTTCACCCTCACCTCATTTCCTTCATTTCTTCATCACTTCCTCTATACAAGGCTCTCAAGATTTTTATTTTATTTTATTTTTTTGGCTTGCACTAAAAAAAAATATTAAAATATAAGTTTGACATAAATTATTTTTATATTAAGACCTTTACGATAATTGACATATACAATTAATTTAATCTTTTCATAGACATTCGATAAAATTGAAAGGATATTTAATTAATTATCAATCAAGTTGATACATTTTAATACTTAATTAATTAATTATTAGAATACAAATATTATTTAGTATATCCAGATAGAATCCAATGATTAACTAACAAAAAATACAATTATTTTAACCTATCACACAATGTTTTCTCATCACAATTGCTTACTATCTTTATAGGACTCAAGACCTGATTAATTTGGGCCGGCCCAGATGTGAACCGAACCGGGCTGAACCGATTAAGTTCACTTACCGCTATAGAAGGAGGAAGTCGTGTTTCCGATGAGTTGGAATCGCCAACCCTAAGCCCCCAAATCCTCTCCGCCTGTTCTTCTCTCCTCCATCTTGTCGTGGGATTCTTCGCGCTCGGACTTGATCTGATCTCAAGTTCTTTGTACAAACTACGGTTCGTTGCTTCTCGTCTCTCTTCTTTCATACCTTTTCTATGTTGTCTTTGTTCATTTGATCGGGTCTTCTCGGCGGGTTCTTCGACTGACTTTCTTTTGGGGGAAAGCTGGTCTTTCCATCGTTAGTTTTTTGTGGTTTATTTGATTTCGATTGTTTTCGTTGATGGATTTGAAGGAAAAAAAGGTTTTTCTTTTGGGTCATATTATCCTGATGTTAGGGTTTCTGATTTGCTTTTTTTAAGATCTTTCGATTGGAAAAGGTTAGTCTGATCTAAGGTTGAGTTACGTTGTTGATGATTGTGGTATAGATTTGTATAACGGAGTCACAAGGAAGGGCGTCTTTTGTTGATTGTTCTTCTTGTTGGAATTAGGATTTCTATATAACTCTTGGAAATTGATCGATTTGTTGTCTGTTGAGTCATACCAGGTGATTGATCTTTTGTCATGGCGACCCTCAAGGACCTTCTGCCGCCGTCAAAGTCGAGCACCACTTCGCACTATGACCACTCAAACGATCCGTGGTTCAAGGAGCGGTACAGCGCCTCCTCAGAATCCACCAGATCTGTAGCAATTAAACAGAATCCAGTCCCGCCCTATGGTAAGCGCTCTGGGTTCGTTCCCAGGAAGCCTGAGGACTTTGGTGACGGCGGTGCCTTCCCTGAGATACACGTCGCCCAGTATCCCCTTGGCATGGGGAGGAAGGATCAGAAGCCTGGTTCCAAGATCCTCGCGCTCACTGTTGATTCCCAGGGAAAAGTTGCCTTTGATGCGGTCGTGAAGCAGAATGAGAATGCTTCGAAGATTGTCTACTCCCAGCACAAGGACCTCGTCCCAAAGGTGGGTTTGGAAGATGAGAACGAGAGTGAGGAGGAAAAGGAGATTGAGGAGAGTACCCAGCGGACAAAGGAAGCTTTGGAGAAGATTGTTAATGTAAGATTGAGTGCTGCCCAACCAAAGAATGTCCCCACGCAATCCTCAGAGTCGAAGTTCATCAAGTACAAGCCCTCACAGCAGTCCGCAGCGTTCAATTCTGGTGCGAAAGAGAGGATCATTCGGATGGTTGAGATGCCTGTCGATCCACTTGAGCCCCCAAAGTTCAAGCACAAGAGAGTCCCAAAGGCATCAGGGTCGCCACCGGTGCCGGTGATGCACTCCCCACCACGACCTGTCACAGTGAAGGACCAACAGGACTGGAAGATCCCTCCTTGCATCTCAAATTGGAAAAATCCAAAAGGTTATACAATTCCTTTGGACAAGCGTCTGGCTGCGGATGGTAGGGGTCTTCAAGATGTGCAAATTAATGACAACTTCGCTAAGCTTTCTGAGGCTTTGTATGTGGCCGAGCAGAAGGCAAGAGAAGCTGTTGATATGAGATCAAAGGTGCAGAAGGAGCTCATGCTTAAGGAGAAAGCAAGAAAGGAGCAGGAGCTACGTGCATTGGCTCAAAAGGCACGTTCTGAGAGGACTGGCATTGCTCCAGCCCCTGCTGCTCCTATGCCTTCCGATAAGACCATGATTGATGATGCAGAACTAGGAGAGCCACAGGAACAGAGGAAGGAAGCAAGAGAAGATCGAGAAGAACGGCTGCAGCGTGATAAGATCCGTGAAGAGCGGAGACGTGAGAGGGAGAGGGAGAGAAGGCTGGAAAGTAGGGATGCTGCCATGGGAAAAAAGAGTAAGACGACTAGGGACAGGGACCGAGATATTAGTGAGAAGGTTGCTCTTGGTATGGCGAATGTTGGCGCTGGGCGTGCTGGGGAAGTTATGTATGACCAGAGGCTCTTTAATCAGGACAAGGGTATGGACTCTGGGTTTGCGACTGATGATCAATACAATATATATGATAAGGGCCTGTTCACAGCACAGCCCACGCTTTCCACGCTCTACAGGCCCAAGAAAGATGCTGACGCAGATATGTATGGAGGTGCGGATGAGCAGCTGGAGAAGGTTCTGAAGACCGATAGGTTCAAGCCTGATAAGGCATTTACCGGTGCTTCTGAGAGGCCATCTGGTAGTAAGAGAGAGAGGCCAGTGGAGTTTGATAAGCAGGAAGAGAATGATCCTTTCGGTCTGGATCAATTCTTGACTGAGGTGAAGAAGGGTAAAAAGCCACTTGATAAAATTGGTGGTGGAGGAACCATGAAGGCGAGTGCTGGGTCTTCAATGAGAGATGATTATGAGGGAGGAGGATCTGGAAGGTCTCGCATTGCCTTTGAAAGAGGACGTTGAAGGATGTGTCGGTTCTCCTATTTTATTAGGTCAGTGTACTGTCAAATGTTGCAGCCTTAATGTTGTAGAACCTGGTATGAAGCTAAGCTTCAGCTGCTTAAGCATGTGGTTGTGTTTGGAACTTTATCGTCTCTTATCTTACATTCTGAGATATGAACCTTCTGTAAAAGCTAATATCAGAATTATAAGTTCAGACATGCAAGAGTGAAATATTTCTGCAAAGTTGGGAAGAGTGCTTCCTTTTTTTAGCATATGATAAAGAGTTTAGCTGCCCTTTTTTTTGTTTGATGTTTTTGTGTTTTGCCCGATAGGGGAGTTCATATGTTGAGGCAACTTCTCTTATACCTTTTTTGGGAGGGTCTTTGAATTGTCAGTTATGGTTGAGGACTCCTCTTTATTTCTTCCATTTTGTGCTTCTGAAGTCGTTCTTTTCAAAATTTGCGATATGTTGCCATTTTGAATATTTGATCGTTATCATCATCATTTCAAAATTCTCATCTCACTAGTGGTTGACATGTCATTTGATTTAATTGCTGCAGTTGGCCATAGAGTTATCATCTCACTGGTGGTTGACATATGCCATTTGATGTAATTGCTGCAGTTGGCCATATGTAAAGTCAATGTATCAAGCCTTTTATGAAAGACTGCAGCTTATTTCATCATGCTTTTCTTATCTAAACTTTTAATATTTCCTGCACTCTGATGATATAGAAAGTGCAAATGGTAATTTTAATTCTCTCTTGCAGCATAACTTTGTTATAGTATGTTTGTGTACAGGTCACACTCATCCTGTGAAGCTTCTATCTATATTAAATCTAGATGATATTTAACTATCTTGTGCTCTTGATTTTTAGATGGATTATGATGCTTTGTTGGAGACTTTCTCTGCGATGGTGTGAAAAAGTAACTCCTTTGGGTAAACAAGTGGTACAGTGTTGAGGATTCTGGATCATCATTCAACATATGCCAGTTAATTTGTGCTATTGTGATTGTTCCTAAAGAACCCTTGTAAGCTACTGGCTGGTTTTGACAAAGTTATAAAGAAAACCTCTGCAACTGAACTGTTTTTGAGTGTCAGAATTAATGAATTATTACTGTTTCTTCAACTGTGCAGTGCATTATTTCATACTCCTAGTACTCATACACATGATAGTGCTAGCTTGTTATACCTTGGAGAAATCTTTGATCTATTGTATATAATAGGGCAACATGCACAGCATGCATGGATAGGAGTTGGTATATTATGGCATTGAGGCAGGCGTATGGTATCATAATAAAAGGTCTCATGGTACTATGTAGGTTGAACATTGCCATAATTTTGTATGAAGTTAACATGCCATAATTTTGTATGAAGTTATGTTTGACCTCAGTCCGAGGTGATAATATGGACATGCTATTACAGAACGCAAACACAGCAGTCTGACTTGAAAGAATATGACCAGAAAGCACAATGGTCTGAGAGGATTTATTTGTTCACTATGTTGATTTGTTGATCAAGAAAATTAGGAATGATATGTTGATTTATATGGTCCGAGAGGATTTATTTGTTTCATGTGTTGGATATCATTTTGCAATGCTTGACAGATTTGTTTGATGTAGTGGCTCCCAGCATCAAGTTAGATGAACTTATTAGCTCCTGTTGGCTGCTGCCTGCTGCTCATGTGCAACCTTTTGGAAAGACTGCAGAGATTTGGGTTGAAGGGGTTAACCAGTGAGAAAAGTTATCTAATTCCTTTCTCCTTTTCTCCTTGTCTATGTTTCTCTCTTCTTAGCTCTTGTCAAAGTTTTCTTCCATGGCAGGCTGATGGTCATTTTGGACTGTGAACTGTAAATTATTTTTTAGTTTGTTTCATGATAGGTTGATCGATGGGTTTGGATGAATATTAAATGACAACTTCTATGATCAGTTTATTGCAAGGTCCAATGAAATCATATTTTAGTTGTTTGATGACATCAATGTGGTCTGGCTGCACTTTGGCCAGTTGGTTGATGGCTCCTGCACTCTGCCCCTGCAGACAACAGCTGAGTTTGCTGCAGGCCTCACCTGAAACTTATATAGACAATGAGAAGTGTGAGGGATCCTTTTTTTTTATTTTTCATATTAAATATCTATTTTTTTCCATAAAAGATAAATGAGGGGTAATTATATATTATGACATGTAGTTAGTCACCCTTAGCATTTCGATCCATATATTTTAAAAAGTTATATTGATATTTCTATAGTTACAAAAGTAAAACATATACATTCATTTATCCTAATATCATCCATTTTGCTAATGAAAATACGAAAATAAAAAAAATTAATTTCAAGATTTTAGTTGGTGGCGGCGGATGACGTCGATGGTGATAATTGGCAACATCACTGGAGGTTATGGGTGGCTGTTATCAAGATTTTCTTGATACCTACGACGCTATTGACATAATCATCGAGCGATGATAGGGTTGCTCGGTAACTGCATCGATGTCGATATAAATTCAAAGCGACTCTCACCTCTCGTTGTCGTTCTCTTCATCTACAACAATCACCTGTAATCTCTTGCGACATCGTAGTTCACTAACATCACTTGGAACATTAAAATTATCATTTTATATTTTTTATTTTCGTATTTCATAAAATTGAGGATATCAAGATAAATGAATCTAGATATTTCACTAGGAATGTCAATATAATTTTGTAAAGTATAACCCGATAAATATTGAATCTAAAAAATCTTCTATTAATATATAATGATCAATCAACCTACCTGATATCTTTAAGATTTGTATGGAAAATGTAAGATCTTGAAGCTCAATGAAAGATTGAAGGGGATTAGTTAATATTTTTCTTTTTTTTGTCTAATGCAAACATAAGAAAAATATAGCTACAAATTGAGGGAAAAATAATAAAACTAAAAAAACCATAAAATTACATGAACCGTTATAATGTTTATGCCGGCCGGGATCTCGGATCTCACCGTATATATATAATTTCTGCTCCCGCACGCGTCGGCGGTGCTACCTTCCTTCAAACAAACGCTATCCGACCTATAGCGAAGATTTAAACGTCGGCCCTCCGATCTCGTGAGCAGCGGAAGAATTGCGATCCTTGAGGGATGGATCCGGGCGTCGAACATGCTGGCAAGGCGGTGTCCGACGGCGAACGCTCCCCCGAAGCTTCCCCGCACACCGATCTCCGAACCGAGGACCCCGCTCCCCCTCCGCCGCCGCGGCCGCCTCTTCCGAACTCCGACGTCCCTCAGCCCCATCAGCAACCCACCGAGTCCCAGACGCCTCAGCTGGCCAGGGAGGCGCCTCCCGCGGCTTCCGCGACTCCGCCGGTGTCGAACCCTTATGCGCTTCCCTCGCCCGCTGCGAACTCGTCTTCCTACCAAAGTACCAAGTTTTCCCCTTTGTCTTATTAATTAACTGGAGTTTTGATTGATTTGGGGGGTGGTTTGTGGATGATCAGGTACGGTGGAGACGGTGAAGAACGTGCTTAAGAGATGGGGGAGCAAGGTCGGTGAGACAGCGAGGAAAGCAGAGGACTTGACTAGAAACACATGGCAGCACCGTAAGTGACAATATCGTAGATTAACTGATACTGAGTAGCCAATGGAATTTTTGAATGCGTGGATATGAGTTAGGATTCATAGTTAACCAAATTATCGGACATGCATTTGCACCCGAAATTTAATAAATAGTAAGGATTATATTAGAACAACACATAATATTATGACTTTCTCAGGCCATCTTGATGGTTGCAGCGAAGTTATCTCTTTGCAGTTGTTAATAACAGGCTGTTATGCTTCTTAACTAGATCCAATCAAGGATATACCCTTCTAAAACATCCCCTAAAACTGTGTGGCTAATTCGTTGATTCTTCGTGTAATACTTTCAAATGTTAATTGCAGGAATAATGGTAGCATGGTGTGTTAGCTTGTGAGAATGTTGATTTTCCTGATCGACTTTAATATAGTCAGGCTACATATTTATCTAAATCATAGTCATTGGATGGAATATAAAAACCAATTGAAAAATGGAAAGAAAATTTGGATCACTGAAATTTTTTCAGAAATCAATGCTTAGCAGGGTATACACAAAGAGCATCACAGCCAGAGTCATAGTATTTTAAATTATATTTCAATTATGGTTTACTTTGTTTGGGAAAATTAAGGGGATGGCAGTATAAAACTTGTGTGGATAAATGAATAAATAAGTTAAGACTGGATCTTGATGGTGAAATTAACCATTAGTAGGGGTTCTGGAATAAATTGACTAAGATATTGCAATTACTGATGATGTAACAGTTAAGACTTAACAAAGTCATTTAAGTCTTAAAGAAAAGGATGGTCCCCTGCAAGTAGTGACTTTCCCTGACTTGAATTTCCCATCACTTAGATCATAAAGAAGCAACCTTATCATATCACTAGGTCCGACGTTTAAAGTCATATAAGTCTTCTTCCTTCTTTTTAAAATTCACGTACTATGCCTACATCTTATGTACATAATAACTAGAATGCTATTAATTGTTGTTGTAAGATGATATAAGTTGGCAAGGTAACTTCAACAATTTAATTGCAGTCATTCTTTGTGAATTTTTAATTTTGAGATCATAATGGAAGGCTTCTAGAAATTGTGCTATTTTGGATAGCCAAACCATGGAGGAGGATGACGACCATGGCTAGTGTCACTTACTACCAACTGTTACTTCCATCATTTTTAACAATATGATGTTAACGACAGTAATGGTGCACACCTATATGTTTTGACTAATCATAACAATATGATTTTGGATTTCCTAGGACTCTGTATGCTGTCAACTTCAAGTGATATGTAGTTTTTCTATTGCCATATATATCTTGATATAGAGATAATACATGTTCCATGTTTTAAGGTGATGGAAGAAAAAGATGTTGCACCCACAAAACTATGTATAGACTGATGAGTTCATGTGCGCTATGTAGAATTTATTTCTAAAGAGCTATAAAATTGAAGAGGCAAAAAACTCTGGCTTAATTTGGTAAACTATATTTGTCAAAATTTTCTTCTGAGCTGAAAGTTGTTTTTGTTCCTTGACTTCAACTCGATATTTTATTTTCTGCAAACATTAATTTTTATTCTTATTTTTTGGAAGCTTGAATTCATGCTCTATCAATATCTTGCTCTCTTATTCTATACAGTGAACACTGGACCTAGTTTTGTTGAAGCTACCATGGGAAGAATTGCTCAAGGAACCAAAGCGATTGCAGAAGGTGGTTATGATAAGATATTTCAACAAACTTTTGACACGCTTTCTGAAGAGAAACTTAGGGAATACCATGCATGCTATCTATCAACATCTGCTGGTCCTGTTATGGGAATTCTCTATCTTTCCACCACAAAACTTGCATTCTGCAGTGACAATCCTCTTCCCTACAAAATTGGAGATCAAACTGAATGGAGTTATTATAAGGTATGTACCACTTAGCATGTACAACTTGGGTTGTTGTTTTACTGGGATCGACCAAGTATCAGAGATAGTGTTGTTAGCTGTGATTTAAAAAATATATTGATACATGACTATGTGTATCAATGTACAGATGGCGACACAATGAAACAGATTCATCACTGTCTATGCATTGACATCTAATCATTCATATGTATAGGAAGCTAGATTTCTTATAGGGAGCTACCTTTCTTAACAAAGGAATGGTACTAATACTATAGAAATTTCCAACATCTAACTTCTGAATACTTTTTAAGTTTGAACTGATTTCCTTCATGCACTTCTTTTCTAGAAAAGATACACAACTTACCACTAATGATATGAGGAATAGTAATTTGTTGTCATATGGAGAAAGTTTCTAGGGCTCATTTGATTCAAAATTCTTGGGTGTGTCTATTACCTAAAAAAATGTTGTGCCCTAATAAGAGGTCAAAGACTCACAAGAGAATTATCTACTAGGATTAATACTAGTTATTACTACTTTAGTTATGCAAAAAGACAAGGCGATAGTGAAAGCATGAATGTTAGAGGCTTATATCCATGTCTATTTACAGGGCTACTAGTGCCCAAATTTTCATCCCAACTAAAATTCGAAACTGGCAAGACAAGTCTCCAATTGTTATATAAGAAGGCATGAAGATACCATATGAATTTTGTGCTACAATACTTGTATGGTACTAGACTACATTACCATGCCACATTTTTTTCGTATAGTGAGAACCCTTGCCCATTAAGTCGAAATAAGGGTGACGTAGTTTTAACCAATTTTGATGGCAGCTCTTCAAACATTGTAAATTGATATCCTCTTCACCTTTTGCCATTCGGGCTCCTCTTAGATCTCCTCCTATCCTCATTCTCAATCATTTATTGTCTGACTCATCCACATCCTGTAAGCACACATCATGGAAAGCCTTGTCATCAATCAAGGCCCAACATTGGGCTGATGAATCTAGTAAAAGAAAAGCTGAGCCCAAATTATGGCACCCGATTCAGGATCAAACATGGCAGTTTTCTGAGCAAACGATCTTTGCTATTCTTGATTGAATCTTGTCGGGATATAATCTTTATTTAAGAGATCTGCCTGGAATAACAAACAAGATTAATATATTATTCTAACATTTAAATTTGGAAGTTATGTCGCACTTGATAATGAACAATCACATACTTTGTCACCTGGTAGAAAAGACTTTGTAGACATGAGCTACACGCTGAAAGCATGAATGAGAGTATACTAATTGCTCACTTGAATGAAAATTCCCATGCCCATCTATTTTTTGACGTGATGTTGTGAAGTTCAATTTTTGGAATTTGGTTAAACTATTCTTCATTTCTACCATATAACTTCTATCACCGAGCTATTTCTTTGTTTATCACATTGACTGATTCTTCTTCCCGACTCTTAGACCTTTAAAATGATGATAGTCTACAGTGTTAAAACTTTTTAATTCACTCTTATTGTCACACATTGAACGGCTGTCTTTTTCTTAGGCGTACGATGATCCATAACTTAGATATGTTTTTGTTGGATTATGAGCAGGTAGTTGTTCCTTTGAATCATCTCGGAGCAGTTAACCCTTCAGTAAACAGAATGAAGACTGCAGAAAAATATATTCAAGTTGTTTCCATAGACAACCATGAATTTTGGTTTATGGGATTCTTAAACTACGATAGTGCTGTAAAGATTCTACAGGAAGCTTTGCGTGATGTACAGGAGGCACGACCATAAACAGTAATGGCTATGATGTCCAGGTTTCAATCAAATGCTCTAGCAATGGAACACCGGGAATCCCGGGGGGATTTTGTTGTGACCATTGGTGTATCCATGATCTGGAACAGGATATTTGCCTCCATCTCTTGGATCTCTCGAGACGACTTATTAAAGTTCATCTAGTTTAAAACGGTTTAGGTTTTCAATTGCCTATCAAATTCTCGTATACTGTCCAGCATGTCAAAAGGCTTCTGAAATAGATTGAAATTTTCATGTAATCTCTATGTTTAATTAGTATTGAGGATGGGCCTTAGTACTACGGTAAGATTGTTCCTGGGACCTGAGAAATCAAGGTTCGTTTAAATATTTAAAGATAAGATTATCCTACATTGATGTAAAAGCCTCATGTATTGTCTACATCCTTTATTAATGTTTCATTATTGTGCCGTTTCTGTTTACTGTGTACAGATTTGATGAAGTAGTCTGAGGTTTGGCGTCACCAATTATTTAGCAGCTGTCATCGTGTTATCAGATGTAATAAATAGCCGGCGGACTGCCTCTCGTGTCTGCAAGGTCAGTGTTCGTTTAGTATCGCCATTGTTTATCTTGTGCTGTATCCAAACAGGTAAAAAAAAAAAAAAAGAGCATCGATGATGAATGACACATCTGTGACTTGGTTCACTATTTGTGCTTTAAACGAGTCATTAACTCATGTGTATTTATTTGCTATCTGAAGCTTTCTCTCCAAGTGGATGCTGATAAGAACTTTGCTCAGAAATCCAAAGAGCTGTGCTCATCCTTTTTCTGCCACCAATAATTCGTTTATAACATGACAGCATCTTCTGCTTCTGCTCCTGCGTGAACTTGGTCCGGAACCTCTTCCTCGCCACCACCCCTCCTCGGCTTCCGACTCCGCCGCCCACGCCCACCATCGGCTTCGGTGTCTCCTCCTGCTCGTCCCTCCGCGTCGACGGCAGCGCCAGCGGCCCCCGCATGTGCTGCTGCCTCTGCGGCCGCGGCGACCACGCGACTGCCGCGGCCGTGGAGTGGAAGTACCCTCCCGGCGCGCGGTTGTAGGGCGAGAACTGGGGGGTGGTACCCGATGACATCCGTCGCGCCTCCCTCCTCCCTCCCTCCGGTGGGTGGAAGTTCCGGTGGCAGCCGCATGCAGCGCAGCGGAGCGCGTCGAGTGTCCCCTCCTCCCCCGCCGCCATCAACTCCCCGCACCCGTCCACCGCGTGCCCCCCCGATTCCCACAGCGTGGTTCTTCAGGCACTCCCGGTACTTCCCTCGTCCACCTCTGCCACCGTACGTCTTGCGGTGCCCCGACCCTCCCACCGCCATCCCTGCCGTCGCCGACGCCGATTTCCCTCCTCCTCCTCCTCCTCCTCCTAGATCTGAATTCCCCGTGACGGTCTGGTCACTCGATCCCACCGGCAAGGCCATCTCCTCTATTCCCTCATCGTGTTCCTCGAAATCCATATCCCTCTATCTCCCTCTTGCTATCTTTCTCTTCAAAACTGGCACTGGGTAAGAGAAGAGAGCGTGCACACATCGACCCTAAACATCGCCACCTCGTGATGACACACACACACAATCTCTTCTCTCTCTCTCTCTCTCTCTCTCCCCCCCCCTACGAGCCCGATGAATTCTCGCCGGAGAGTGAATCAGCTTCCGGTGGGTGACGGGAGTCGAGGGTAGCCAATTAATCCCTCCATCAATAACCTCCGCCACCTCTACTTAAGCCCAGCCATCCTCGCTCCGTATTATGGTACTGTTCCGCTCCCATCTCGCTTGAACTGCTCATCATGCGTCACGTCGACATGAAATGACGCCGATGATCAAAATTACCACCACAAAATGCTGCTAAGCAAACCAACATATACCTATGCTCTACATTGTTTTGACAGCCCACAATAACCAGAGTACAAGGTTTCAATCCTTCGATCCGAGAGTCCAGTTTGCATGTGCGACAACGTTGCTCTGCATGCCCATTACTGTTTGTTCCCTGCTACAGTGGAGTAGGGTTTCGATGACCACCGCAGAGAAGATATCATCAGCTTCATCACAGTTGCTGTCATGTTGACCAGACCTGCGTTGGTTGACTGGAGGTCTGCGGTTGACCTGCCAAATGATTGATTGGAACACCAGATACTATTGTAATTAATACATACTCCCGTGTTGCCTTTGATCACCAGATAAAGTTGTCATCCATCTTAATTAACTTCTGTTAAGTGCTTAATTTTCAAGATTTTGACCTATCTGGTGTCGTGATTTCAAATGCTGAAAAATATTATTTCCGAATCATCATATATGCATATTCTTATATGGTGATTATTCCTTCAGGGAACAATTATGATCCTCTTAAAATTCTCAAAAAGTGGCTCAATTCACCAACTATCTCTTCATATATGATCTACTACTCTATGTTAATAGCTATCGCAATTGTCCATGTAAAAATCTTTAATTATTATGAGAATTAACCTTAATGGTAAATTCTAGTAACAAATTGTGATTATGTCAAAATTATGTTCTTCTATAAACTATTCAAGCATCAGTTACTTTCTTCGTCCCATCACTAATTTCTTCATGCAACACTATAATAAAAGCATGGTACAAGTTATAAATCACTTTCGCTAATCGTTCTCATAACAGTATGCTATTTTTTATTAGCCCTGATGAAAATAATCCAAGAAAAAAAAATTTACTAATTACATATAAAATCTAAAAGTTATTATAGATGATTTGATTTTAATAAGTTCTCTCCATGAAGAATTTATTATTAATACTCTCAATATCTTAGGAGACGAATAAAAGAAATTGACAGTAGCAATGAACACACGATTCACCGATGTCATTTGAAGAATTATATAACAAGTTGATAATGATTTTAATTATATAACATACCTGAAATGAGAATAAAAAAAATACAAGACCAACTATCAAAAATCAATTTAATTAAAAATTCAAAGGAAAGGATAATCAAAATAACAAGAACTTTAATAAATGATAAAAAAAAAAGGATACCTCTTGAACATATAGATAACACATAGAGCTATCATCCTACATTATATTATCAAACTCTCCAAGCATAATAACAACTTCAACCCAAATGAATGAAAGAATACCTTTAACAATAATCACTACAACTATTAGTAGTTTTAACATTGCAATAATAACATTCAATAACAAAAAAAAATCATCTACAATCTATGACAAAATTGAAT
Organism: Ensete glaucum; assembly: GCA_021527575.1. Lineage (NCBI taxonomy): Eukaryota > Viridiplantae > Streptophyta > Magnoliopsida > Zingiberales > Musaceae > Ensete > Ensete glaucum. The sequence continues at coordinate 15,840,265 of CM038558.1, forward strand.
ACACAATAAAAGTTTATTGATTTTGACCTAAGCCTGTAGCTATACTCAACTAACCTTAAGCAAATATTAAGACTACTTTGATTGCTTATCTAAATAATTGGATTATTGACTTTGGTGCTTCCCATCATATCACTTCTGATATGTAAAATTTATCCATCCATGACTATAGAGGTATTGAAGATATCATCAATGGTGATGATAATAGAATTTGTCATTTATACTAGTTTCACAACACTTAATTCACATATGAACATTTCTACAATTAATGTTTTATGTGCACCTCAAATAAAAAAGAATCTTATTTCTATTTCTTAATCTTGTAAACAAGATAACACTTCTATTAAGTTCTTCCTAGCTTGTCTCTTAAAAAGAGCACGAAGATATCCTTAGTCCGAGGTTGGAATAAAGATAATCTCTATGAGTGATTGTCAGCTTCATAAATCACCTAATCAATCGCTTTTGCTTTAGTTGTTACATCAATCGATGTGTGACATTACAACCTTCATCGTCCATCATCTTCATAATAGCTAATTTCTTGTTACTCTATTCATACTTTTAATTCAAGTAGAATTATTGTTCATTTTAATGCTTGTCTTAGTAATAAAAGTCACCAACTATTATTTTGAACATCTTCCATATCCTGCTTCAAACCACTTGAAATTATTTATGCTAATGTCTGAGGCCATACCCAGTCGCTTTCTTTGATAATTTTAAATTATTTTTGTAGATTACTTCACTAAATATATATGGCTTTATACTCTCAAAAAGTTAACATTGTCTTTACTTATTTTAGAAAATTGGTAAAGAACTTCTTTAAATATACCATTAAAATAATTTACTCTAAAGAAGAAAGTGAATATCAAGCTCTGATAACTAACTTTTCATCATGTGGTATATAATATCTAAAGACACTATTGCCCACGCGTCAATTGGTTAACTATATCAAAGGAACACACTGACACATGATTAAAACTAGTCTCACCCTCCTACATTAAGCCTTCATGCCACTAATCTTTTAGTTAGTCATCTTTTAAACTATGATCTACCTCATTAACTGCATGCTCATCCAAATCCTACAACATCATTTATCATATGAAAGTCTATTTTACAAAATCTCAAACCTTCAAGTGTGCTATCTCTTGCTATGCTCCTAAATTTAATACAACTCCAAGATCTAATCCTTGCATTTTTCTAGGATACTTTCTTGAATATAATATTTTTTGGTGCCATGAGCATCAAACTCAAAAGGTATTTATATCATGTCATATTATTCTTGTTGAGACCATGTTTTATTTCTAAAATCTTACTCTTTTAGCTATATAAACCATTATAACAACCATATATTGCTAGGTTCATAGAAGTACATTTTTTATATCATGTCATATTATTCTTGTTGAGACCATGTTTTATTTCTAAAATCTTACTCTTTTAGCTATATAAACCATTATAACAACCATCTATTGCTAGGTTCATAGGAGTACATTTTAAATCCCCTCAAGTGCAATTCTCTCCATATCAACTAGTAGTTCTCCTCTAGACCTCGTACTCACTTATTACTCCAATTTAGTGATATCTCATTTCCATAACCTCTCCATCTATCTTTCTAATAATTTACTCTGCGATGCTCGACGAAGCAATACTCTTTACAATACAAATGATATCTTTATCCTTATCTCGGCCTAAGTCATACCAAAGTGTATTAATTTGATAATGTACATATCACTAATTCTTTATCAATTCTTATACATTCAACACAATCGGATAATATCATAGAGTCTGAATATCACATGATAATATATTCCAAATATGACAACTTAAAACTATGTCAAATCCTTAATATTCACGTTATCATAAACCTTAACCCACAAGCATCATTCAAACTCAAAAATCTCTACAAAACCATATATAAGAGAAATATGATGCCGTAGTCTATTATGTCACGTTAACCTTTATATCGTATCACATCATATAAAATATCATCAGATATAAATATTTTTTTAATTAAATAAAATCCAGATAAAACCCTTTGACAGATTCGGCCAAAGACACCGAATACATGCATGGACGTACAAACAAAGCACACCATGTACGGTGTACACATCAACATGATGCAGTATACTCCTCATCGAACACGATACACCCTCATGTAAGGAGTCAAAGGTTGACGAGGACATAAGGATCAACTACCTGTTATCTTTTATTATTGACATCACATTGCATCACTAGTATAATGTTGATTGAGAACAAACTAGATGTATACATTGAGAGTAGCTGATGATGTAGTTGGTCGGCATGGGAGAAGACTGGTTGATGCGTTAATGGGTGCAATAGAGGGGAGAGTGAGGCGTAGGAAGAGGTGGGTTCATGTCATGTGAGCTGAGCCAGGCCAGCACCGACGCCATGCACCTGTCGGCCATGGCTGGGAACTCCCGCAGAGTGTCCATGCATGAGAGAGAGAGAGAGAGAGAGAGAGAATGGGTTAACCATGCAAATCGGGAACACGACTGTAGTGTTTCAGCGTTGCAGATATGCACTGTACCAGCAGCGGCTTGAAGAATCCCGTTTTGGTTATTGTTATTGTTTAGAGAGAGAGAGAGAGAGAGAGGAAGGCTGGTGGATGTGGACAAGACGATAAAAGATTGCCTGCCTGACTTCCATTTACTTTCCTAGCAGGCTTTTCCCATATTTTTATGCCTCCCTTTCGCCCATCCCTAAACTCCTCTCTCAAGAGTCTCTGTGCATTTCTCAGTCTTCCAGACTCTCTATATATGCATCTCCGGCCACCAATCAACGTGAACTTGTAGTTCCAGTCTCCATATCATTTGCAGTCGAGTTCTGAACTCCCGTTGGATTATATGGAACAGTGAGGTGAATTTTGCACATTTCTCCATATTATACATATGTTGAAAGCATGGGCATAGTTAGAGGAACAAGGAAATGCTGGTTAGTGATCTCTGTGGACCATCTACACATATGTACAGTAGTTGAAGGGGCATTTAGTGTGTTGCAGTGTTGTCAATGTGAGAGAGAGAGAGAGGAATGATGATAAGATATCGGAGGTCTCTTCAGCTTTTGTCACCCAACCGAGTTCATTGCCTTTCTTCACCTACGAGCCGAGAGAGGTCTCTTCAGCTCACGTCCCCCAACACAGCTCATGCCATATCATTGCCTTTCTTCGGAATCTTATTTCCTTCCTCTTTCACCATCAACACGATGTTTCATTTCTCCACACACACACCCACCCACCAGTGCAAGACGTCTGTCCTCCATTAATCCCGACGCCTCCATAAGAAACACACAGAATTCAGAGGGCATGGACGATCGCAGCTCTGTTGGAAAGAAGAATGGATTATGTCCACTTCATTGCTAGAGAAAGTGAGGGTTGTGTTTTCTTTGGTCTCATGATTAGTCACTTCCAAGTTTGGCTTGGCATGTCTTCCCTCCCTTTTCCCGTCCCACCAACAGATCCGATCACAGAACACTGATGCAGATAGGATAAAGAACACAATGAATTGCAGACATGAGGAGCTTTGGCACTCGATGATGCCATTTGATGATAGCTGGCGATAACCCCGAGCTGTTTTGGAAATGGTCGTGTCTCTGAGGCCACACCAACAACACACAATAATCCATGATTAAGACAGTACGTGGTGGAAGCTCCAAGGAACGCTTGCCATGCTGCTCTTAACCTTTTTACTGTCTCTCATGTGAGTGCAAACCGTACTGCCAGCCATGGCAGTATCTCGCGAGCTCGACCTTAGCAGAGCTGCGTAGGGGCTGGCTCTACTGCACTGGGTTTGTAAGAACCTTAACATTCGACACGTCCTGCAGCAGTTCGCCGGGGTGGGGTGGCGGCGGCGCGTTGGAGGGAGTGGACTGGAGACGAGAGCTCGCTACTGCTGTCTCAGAGTCCCGTCTTAATTCTTTGGGACTGCTGTGGGCTGGGGATGGACGATGGATGTAGGGAGTCACGTGCCAATGGGGGCCTCGTATTGCATGGTCGCACGTGTGACTGCTGCATGACCTCTACCATTGAATGGGGTTGGCTATTTTGCACACGAACACTGCCCTTTGTCGATTCAATGACAGTGATATATATGTGGGGGATCTTTTAAATCTGGAGGAATATATTGATATTATATTAAGATTTTTTTATGATAAAAATATTATTTATTATGGGTAAAGGTAAGAAAAAAAAAATAGAGCAGACATAATGATATTTTTCCTGATCGATTGATTTTTGAGAAGAATAAGTTTGGTCAAGATTGGTCAAACATTCGTGTTATCGATGCTGAAATCGACGTCTCCAGCTACCATTCATTGCAAATTGGGCCTCGACTAACTTGGGCCCAACTATATTATACTGAACCGGACCGGCATAGCCGCTACTGTCTCGATTATTTCGGCCCGGCCCGATTTAACCCAACCACACCCGCATAGCCGCAATGCTAATCTTTAGCGGAGAATGCAAGCGGTCTACAAGGCGTCGAGTCGAGGTTGCTGGAGTCCAGTCACCATATCGTCGGATCTCCAACCCTCCTCAGCAGCACCCCTTCGCCGCTACCGCCGTCGCTTTCCCTCCGCCCTCACCTTCCTCTCTTCGACCCTTCGTTTCTCCTTTGCGACGGCTGATTGATCTTGGGGTTTTACCGTCGGAGGAGGCAGAGTCGCAGAGTGTTACGGCAGAGATGGGGTTTTATGAGGGTCTAGGGTTCCATTTCATCCTCTGCCGAGTTCTTCTACCCATTCTTGCGTTACGTTGGTGATCGAGGTTGGGACCTGAGAACCACGGATGGGTGGACTCTGGCTGGGTATACCGAAGAGGTCGTTACCGTCCCTTTTCCTATCAAGAAAGGTTGGCATCGGCATGAAATTGATCTTCTTGCGGGTTAACGTATGCTTTTGGTTCTTTACGGTTCTTTTTTGATTTGTTGCAGGCTTTTGGCCGTTCTTGGTCTTCGCCGATTATGGGTTCACCGTTGGGTCTTGTCCACGGGAGGAAGGAGGCCCTCTCACCATTTATGAGAGCAATTTCTCACCTGTCAACAAGTAATTATTTCACGAAATAAAATTTGTACGTTTCGTCAAATTTGATGTAGTTCTTGATTCTGTTTAATTCTTCTGTGCACCGTGATTGCAGAAGATATGATCTCAAAGCTGAACGAATGAGATACTTAATGTAGTAAAATGATGCATTTTTATATGTTCTCGGTGATATACTTATATTGAAGTATGCTACTGTCGCTTAAGGAAACTATTTCTACATTCAAAAATGCTGGTGGAGTTGTACTTCTGTGGAGAATGATGATCTGTAGCTGTACTATATATTTCTTATAAATTATATATGCATATATATATATATATATATATAGGTATATATGTATTAGAATAACTCTTTATGTATTATATATAATACATTTTTTAAAAAATATTTTATATTGAACTTGTAGACCAACTACTTGATCCGCTGGTCTAACCAGTGAACTAGTGACCTGAGGCTTCATCAGATCGATGTGTGCTCCAGCTTTGATAATATGCTTAGCTGATACTAATTGGCTGGACTTGGTCAATCTAATGGGAATTAGTGAGAAGGGGATGGGCGGTGGTGAGGGAGAGGTAGATGATTCCTTGAGTGGTTGAGTGATAGTTGTAGGAAAGAGAGTAGCTTTTAGCCCCTTTAAGGAAGAGTAATATCATAGCAAAGGAGATACGATGGAATTTGATATCAATCCTGAATTCCTCAAGCATCCTTCTTAGAGAAGTCCTTTTCATAACTTTGCATTACCATGTGCAATTGCCTCCTGCATATGTGAGAAGGACTGAAAAATTGGAAACAAAAGCTTGATAATTAGAGGCGAGGGGTCGACCGAAGTGCCAGCACTACTACTTGATCGAGTGCTAGTATGTAGTTGTGCCTTCAGAAAGAACTTCACCACTGCTAACTGGTGCCTTTTGAAGCATTTTCACATGTGAACCAAGTTCTTCAGCATTATAGTGATCACAGAAGCGTTGATCCCTAGTGTGGTCCATTGTTTTTTTTTTTAAGTTGTTAGGTGGGTCAGTTTTTGATAGAATCCCATATGGAGCTCTATAGATTTTGATCCTTGAGGGGGATCAACCCTTGGAACACTATAGGGGTTCCTTCCTCCTAGATTCGATACAAGGCTGAAATAAAATTGATAATTGCTTGCTTCAAGAGAGGGGGCGGCTACATCATTATATAGGGATCAAAACCCTAGCCTAAGGGGGTGCTTGCCTAAGTAAAATTACCTCTTTGCCCCTCCTATAGCCAACCTGCCTTAATAGGAACAGGGGGTGACTAGGTTGGCTCTATAGCCGACCTAAGTAGGGGGAACCTTGGCCAACCAACCCAGTAAGGGGGCGAGGCTAAGCCCTAAGGGCTAATCTAAACCCTAGCTATACTCCTTTATAAGATATGAGTGACTTTATTACAATCCAGCAGAGTTTTATTGACTACTTCTAGGGAGATTAGGACTCAACCCTATTGGAGTCCTATCAAACCCGATATCTTAAAATCAGCTCCTCATCAGCTTGGGTGTCAGTTGGAAGAACTTGAGCTGAGTCGTCGTCTTTAAATTTCCATTTGAGGTGGGATACTTGGAGGATCAACTATAATTTTGATCTGGTGCACGGATCTGATCTTCAGATTAGGGTCCCAATATGATCCCCAATTTTGCAAGGCCCAAAGAAATAGGGAAACCATTTTCTTGAGGCTTGAATTTCATGCTGGTGGAGCTGGAGATGAAGGGGGACTTGATCTTTCTCAGGAAACTTTCTTCTGCTCCAGCGTTTGTCAGGGGGAAGTTTCTTCCTTGCATGGGCTGCCACGTGGTTGCTCTGTAATAGTAGTCGTGCCTTCTTTTGGAGTGAGGGCTGTCCTCTGATAAAATCTCTAGTGGTTTGAGCCCGATCTGAGTTCGACGTGGGTAGGAGTGGTGATTTTTTGGGACCCATTTTCACTTCTTCATGTTGTTGACCATCTTGCATGAGGATGGTGCTGACCCCCACTCTGGGTGTGTCTACTCCAATAATAAACATCTGGCCACGATTTGGTGTGGACGAAATCGTGGCCATGAGGGCTATAGTTCCACTCGACCAAGGTGGTGCATCTTTCTTTATAATGAGAGTGATGACGTTCATGCTTCGTTGAGTCCTACAAATGATACTTCCCCTTTTTTGATTTCGCCACTGGAGGGGCTCAATTTTCTCGCGGTCTTGGGCCGTAGATCGGATGTCATCATCAAGGAAGTCTTTAAGCATCATGGTCCGATCCTGGGGAAAGTCGTGGAAGTCACCTAAGATCTGGAAGTGCTGCATCAACAACCATGGTGAGTTCAACAGGATGTAACACTTTAGAAGTAGCTTATCTCCGGGAAAAAAGATATAGGGAGTAGGGAAGTGTCGTAGCGGGAAATAAACATGGCCGAACAATCCGTGCGTCTGTTATCTCTTGGACGACCCTTTTATCTTCGACCTTCTGAGGTTGTTTGAAGCAATCTGGTTGAGCAACAACTAGTAGAAGTTTCGACCTGTTCAACATAGGGGGGTCGGCCAGCTTCAGAGGAGGTAGTTGGCTCGGTTGGGTGGAGACGCCCAAAAATTCAGCAAGTTGTGGGAGGGGTTTTTTTTATCTTCAATCTCATGAAACTCTTGAATTTGAATTGGGGAACCACTGGATTCTTCTTTTGGTACCCCCTCCAAGTGTGGTGTTGTGGGTGTAGTCGCTGGGCTCCCTTGTAGAATCACCTGCTTTCCTTTTCTGAAAAATTTCATGGTTAGCTTCGAAAAATTCTAAAAAACATCTCCAATCGTGGACAACCAATCAATGTTAAGCACTATATCAAAACCATCAAGAGGGAGGAGGAAAAAATCAGCAACTACGTCTTGCTCCTGTAGGATCAGTTTTACCCGCGGGCACTTCTGGTTGCACTTCAGAATTTGGTAGTTAGCTACCTTGACTTCGAACCCGTTGTAATCTTCTTTTTGGAGCATTAAGTGGGCAGCAACCTTACTGCTCATAAAGTTGTGTGTGCTCCTGGCGTTGATGAGGATGATGACGGACTGCTGCCCGAGAAACCCTTCGATCTTCAATTTTTGTAAGTTGGTGTAGCCGGCTAAGGTAGGGACCGTGCGGGTGACCGGTTGTGGTGTATCCTTCTCCTTGGGCTCGAGAGTCGTATCTTCAAGTTTAGGTTCTTCAGTGAGTGCAATCATCAGCGGTGTCTCTTTTTTACATTTGGCTGAGGGGGTCGGCTGATAGTAGGATGAGGTGAAAGCTTTGGTGCCGCTGGTTGGGGAGCAACTCTAGTCTTCCGAGCTTCATAGTTCAATTGCTCCTCTTGATGTCGTGCAAAGGAGATGGCTGCCTTAAGTGTGTAAAGCTGTCGCGCTTTAACTTCTTCCTGAATCTCCGACTTCAAGCCCTCAATAAAAGTCTTCAATATCTGTTTTTCAGACCAATTCTCAATTTGGTTAGATAAACGCTTAAACCTTGTTTGTTATTCTTGTATTGTAGAGGTTTGACGGATCTTTGCTAATTGTCCATCATTGTTGTTGAAATTGATTATTCCGAAGCAGTTTAGTAGTCCTTCCTTGAATCGCTGCCAAGAGAGTCTTCCATGGGTGTGCTTAAACCAATTAAACCATTGAGTAGCATCTCCCTCGAGGTGGATGGCAGCAATCTCCACCGGTGTGGCGTCAGCGGTTCGGTAGAACTGAAAATAGCACACCACTTGCGAGATCCACCCGATCGGGTCTCCTTCTTCCCATCTAGGGAAGTCAACCTTCATGCGCGAATTATTGAGATCAGAGGTGATGTGATCATATTCTTGAGGATCGGCTCGCCGATCTGAAGTTTCTCCGTATTGTGATTTCCTCGGGCTCAACGGTCGGCCAATGCTGAATTTGGCAAAAAGGGATCGCATCTTCTCTTCCATACGGTTTTCAAAGGCTTCAAGCTTTGCATCGATAGCCTCCTCTGATGCCATAGTATACGCTTCTAAATCTGTAATATTGAGATCTTTTTTCTGTTGTTGGGTTAGTGGCATGGGAATTTTGGAGAAGGGGGTGGTCGGTTGGAAGGTGAATCGGTTTGGATGGAAGTAGGCTGCGGTTTAGGGCAGATTTGGGGCTGCGATTTTGTGGAGTTTAGGCTGTGAATTGGTGTGGTTTTAGGGCTGTGATAGCAGTAGATGAAGGTTAGGAAAATAGATTTTAGATCTAGGATAGATGGCAGCAAAGGTAGGTGTCTCGGTAAGGAAAGTTGGCTAAAAAGGTAAGTGGATCGATAAGGAAGTAGGCTGATTTGGGTGGCTGATTTGGGGGCTGTTTGGATTTGGTTTAGGGTAATATTTGGAAGGGTTTTTGGTGAGGATGGTAGGGTTTGGAGATGAGGAAAGGAAAATCCGAAATCCCACAAAAAACAACACTCAAATCTGATAGAATTCGATGAAAAGAAGTGCTGCGATGTGCTGTCCTGCTGAATCGGTTTTACGTCGGAGAAATGATGACTTCTCGACGTAAATTCCAGACGAAAGTTCAAGAAAATTATGCAGAAACCTTTGGTTTAGATGTTGTCAATACCAGTAGAAACTTGACGAAATTTTGGCAGTATAACAGTAGGGAAATAAGGCAAAAGATGCAAGACAGATTCCTTTGTCATAAAATTCCAGAACTGCATGATGGTGAAAGATCGTACAAGAAAACCGGTTCCAGAAGGAGTTTTTTCGTGAAATCAAATCGAGATAAAAGCCAACTTGATTTTGAGAATTGTGTAAAAATTTCAGTCAAAAAGGATGAACAAAAGTTTGGTTTCAAGAGGCCAATAGACGGAAGGCAGATTCTGCGTTGTAAAATTTCAGTACTGTGCAATGAAGGATCACAGTGCTATAAGTCTAGATCCAAAAGGAGTTTTTTCACGAGATCAGTCTTAGATGAAAGTTAAGACGATCTATAAAATTGTATAAAAGTTTCAGCCAAAAAGGAAGATTAAAAGTTTAGTTTCAAGAAGCAACAATCGGTTGAAAATTTCTGTAGCATTTCGTCTTTGCAACGATGATAACGTTTGCGATGAACAAAATTTGCAACGGATAAAATTTGGGAAAAATCTTCAACGTGTAAAGTAAGGAATCTTGCAGTATTGAAGATGCGTGGATAATAAAAATATACCAGAATTCCAGATCAAACGCAAGGGGTAGCGGTAGACTGATTTGATCTGCTGCTGGGGTGGAAGGTGGAGGCGCGTGTCGTAGCAATTGTGAGAATTGCTTGGGAAGGGGGAGGCGGCTGAGATGGCTATAGGGGTAGCAAGATTGCTGCTCTGATACCAGATGATAGAACCCCAGATGGAGCTCTATAGATTTTGATCCTTGAGGGGGATCAACCCTTGAAACGCTGTAGGGGTTCCTCCCTCCTAGATTCGGCACAAGACTGAAATAAAATTGATAATTGCTTGCTTTAAGAGAGGGGGCGGCTACATCATTATATAGGGATCAAAACCCTAGCCTAAGGGGGTGCTTGCGTAAGTAAAATTATCCCTTTGCCCCTCCAATAACCAACCTGCCTTAATAGGAACAAGGGGTGACTAGGTTGGCTTTATAGCCGACCTAAGTAGGGGGAAACTTTGGCCAACCAACCCAGTAAGGGGGCGACGGCTACTAAACCCTAAGGGCTAATCTAAATCTAAACCCTAGCTATACTCCTTTATAAGATAGGAGTGACTTTATTACAATCTAGCAGGGTTTTATTGACTACTTCTAAGGAGATTAGGACTCAACCCTGTTGGAGTCCTATCAGTTTTAAACTATCTTTGGATTTCATTTTACAAACTAGTATTTTACTACAATAATTTAAAATCATAGTTATTTCCTTGATGATTTTTTCATTTTTTATATTTTTTCCATATTTATAATTTAGTCATTATTTCAAATAGATAAAATATATTTTTACAAACACCTTTGATATTTTTGTATGTTTTATTTTTATCTTTAGAATTTTAAGTTTATGTTCTCAATAGACCCCAATGCCACTAGTCCAATCTCGCTAACATCATGGATTCCAATCGTATCACTCTTGTCAGATCTTGATCACATGAATATGCTATGACCCATTTCAAAAATGACAAGATTTGTTCAATTAGAACTGTTTAAGTAGTTGTGCAAGTATCAAGTTGTGTTAGTGAAATATCAGTTTAGATCAATGTTTTTAATTTTGTATGCAAACCACCGCCATCAGGTTTTTGGCCTTGTATCAGACGATACGGGGCTGTGTTGGGCGATAACGGTTGAAATTTTGATCATTACCTACTTGTATCGGAGGCAACAGATGCGACCAAGGGGAACAATGTCGATAGGGTAAAAGGAACAAAAATTGCACCACAACTCAATTAAAAGATACAACTTTTAGAATTTCCACTTCAAAAAGAACAACAAGAACATTTGCACAACGTCAAAGTAATAAAATCATAGCATAAAATCTTTCCACGAGCCAATAAATAGAAATGTTGAGACAAAAGAAACAATGCTAACCACATGAAGATACCACAAACCACAATAAATCACTAAACCAAGAAGAATCGAAGAGTGGTTTTGCATTTGCTAGGCGTACCGGAGGCAATAGATGCAACCAAGGGGGAGCAACACCGACATAGTGAGGAGGCTGGATTCGAGATGGTATATAGCCAATCGCCAGTCCTAGTTCCTTCACAAGCAGAACGAATGAAATGATTGGGCAAGAGTTGGTCCAAGTTAGATGATGAAACCAAATCATGTTAGTTGGTTTGTAGGACTCATTGAGCTAAAGCTTTAATGAAAGAATCGATACCTGTATCGGGTACCGAGCAAAGCTCGGTACGCCCTGGCGGACTGCTCGTTCATCGGTAGCATATCGTATCGAGCAAAGCATGGTACATTGATCCGGCACAAGATTAAAACCTTGGTTTAGATGACACTTGCATTTGGTTCAAGGTTGGAGTTGCTTAGTGTGAAGGGCATTCAATTTCTACCAAAGAGCTACAATATCCTATTTTGGCAAGCTGGGTAGAGATAGTGAGAAGATACTATATGGAAGATTTTTGTGATTGGTATTATAATGCAAGTACAAATAGTAGAGTTATTATTTCTTTTAGTAAGATCTAGAGGATTGTTAGTTTTATGTTGCAACCTATGTTTTTCTTTGGTATGATCCAAGCAGAAAGAACCAATACAATCTTTGAAGCACTTCAAATCAAGGTTTTCCATACCGATCTGTACCGCCCCGTACCGGGCGGTACATATCGGTCCGCCAGGTTATCGGTACGCGGACCGCCCGCTACCGGGTGGTACCACCAAAATCGACCGTCGGCGGTCGATTGAGGGAGAAAAAGGGAAGAAGAAGAAGAAGAGGAAAAAAAGAAAAAGGAAGAAGAGGAGAAGAAATACCTCGCGTCGTCCTCGCCCGCACTCTGTCGCTGCCTGCGAGCCGTCCTTGCTCGCACGTTGTCGCCGCTCGCGAGCCCTCGCCCACACGCCGCCGTGGAGAGAAAGATCGAGGCATTTTTATATATTTTAATATTTTTAATATTATATTATATTTTATTTTAATATATTTTAATATATCGGGGGGTATGCACCGTGTGTACCACCCGGTATTGGTACCGTACCGGTACCGACAAAATGTCGGTACACCGGTACGGCCGGTAAGTAAAACCTTGCTTCAAATGCATAACACAACTTTTGGTGGTTACCTTAAATTCAAGGTTTGCCTCACCGGTCCAAATTGGCGTACCGACCAGCAAGGTTTGTAAATACCGATGGATATCGCCCATACCGAGCGGTATGTACTGGTCCACCAATAGATCGGTACGTTGATCAATCGCTATCAGGCGGCATTGCCGATTGGGGCTGTTTTCGCTCCATTACCGCCCGAAATCAGCTAGTAATGGTCGATTTCGACCGTCGGCGATTGATTTCGGGTGGTATCAGTCGAGGGAGAAAGAAGAGGGAGAAAAAAAGGGAGAACCTGGAGTTCGACGCTGCTCTCTTGATCCGTTACCTGCGGGCGATTTCTTCTCCCCTTGCGAGGAGAAGAAACTTTTCCTTGTGTGGGGAGAAAGAACGAGGCGACGTCGCCCTTATATATATATATATATATATATATATATATATATATATATATATATAGCTCAAGGATTACAATTTTGATTTGTACCACTTGTACCTGGCAGTACGTATCGGTCCGTTAGATTATCGGTACGCGGACTGCTCGTTACCAGGTGATACCGCCAAAATCAACCGTCGGTGGTCGATTTCGATCGTTGGCGGTCGATTGAGGGAGAAAAAGGGAAGAAAAGACGGGTCGACGTGCCGCCGTCGCTATGGGTTGCCCACGAGACGTCGCTGCCCTCGCCCGCAGGCGATTTTTCTCCGCGTGAGGAGACGGAATGTCTCCCCGCATGGGGAGAAAGATTGAGGCGACGTTGCCCCTTTTTTTTCTTTTTTTAATATATTAATATTTAATATTATATAATATACTATTATAATATATTTTAATGTATCGGACTGTACGCACTGTGCATACCACCTGGTATCAGTACGGAGAAAATGTCAATATACCGTACAGATTGGTAGGTAAAACCTTGAGATATATATATATACATATACACACACACATATCGTACCATACTAAACTGAGCTCGGTATGCTAGTACGGTACAGTTTGGCGAACATTGGTGACCAGTATGTGTCACCACGTACTGGTGTGTCGAGTGCCAACACAGAGAGGCATGTTGACGATATAGAAAAATGCCAAAAATTGCTCTGAAATTACCTGAAATATAAAAATTTTGGTCGTGTCGACAACACAAAAAAAGGCCAAAAATTCCTCCAAAATTACTTGAAAATATAAAAATCTTAAATTAGGATTTTTAAGCTGGAAATAAATATAAATTTAGTATACTTTTGGCTAAAATATTCTAAATTAGGAAAGAATAACGACACATATTTTTTTGAGCTTTGAGGAGCAACTTTGTGGCATGCTTTAGACTGTTCTTCTGCTGATATTGAATTATCTAGAAAGAAATGATTTGAATTATTAGATTTCGAGTTAAACTTTATGATTCAAATGAATAAAGTAATAAATGGATGGATCGATAGGTATACCTAGTTCTACCACCAAGAAGAGTGACGAGGCTCTATGGGCAGTGGAGCTGGATCCTCAATCTTATATGTTTGTATATCAAGACGATATGTTAGGTAGATCCAATCTTGAAATTGATCCCATGACATAGTATATTGAGACACCGTATGTTATTGGTGCATCAATGTAGTGATAGTCATAGTCTGATCGTCATAAACCACACGTGTCCTAGGCGGCTCTTGTGGTAAGTACGATTCGTGACATGTATTAGTGCGGAGGTTGGAGAATGCCAGATTCTTTACTTTCACCACTCATTTGTTACTTCATATCATAAGATTGATCACTATAACATTGCTTAGAAAAAATAACCAACTATCACCGTACTGCTTTTGGCCGTAAAATTCTCCATAATACGATTAGCCTCTCAAAATTTATTCGATCCATAAATCACAGCTTTGTTGAGTTTAAGAGAATGCAAATGTGAGAATTAGAGAGATGTGAGTGAGAAAGAGATTGAGAGAGTAGAAGAGTTTGAGAAAGTGAAAGGGGAGTGAATGATAGGGTATAAACGGTTTAAAAACTGTTAGATTTGGTTCAAACGGTCAAATGGATCATTTGAATTCAACAAATCCTAGCCTTTCATTGATAACGGTCGAAATCCGATTGTGATCATACTGGTCAAAATTCAACCATTACCATACCAATCGGTAACGGTCGGACTTTGATTGTTACCAATGAAGGCCTGGGATATGTTGAATTCAAACAATTCATTTGATCGTTCCATCTGGTACAGACCACGTATCGCTCGAAACAAGGTCCCCTGTTATGGACCACCCTGTATAGGGTGGTCCACGTGTCGGTGCCCTGTCAAATTGATATGTACCGCCTTTAAATTAACTTTCTAATTCACCATTTGCTATCAAATATAATATGCATGTAATTCTGGATGTGATCATGACAAAATAACAAAAAGCTCTCATTGGAACTGTAATGAACCACCTTTGTAATTTGCTCTTGGAGGGAAGAAGAGTATCAATTTTGGATCTTTTTAATTCTTTTGAAGGATTATGTTATTGGTCTGGCATCTGTAAAGGGTTCCTTTTCAATCACCAATGTTTTTGTAAAATCATTTTGTTTTATGGACGTTCTTTAAAGCCTGTTACTATAAATCTCTCGTGGTTTCTTTTGCTTTTGTTTTTTTGAGTATTCGGTGGTGAATGAAAAAATTTAAGGCTAAAGTAACTTCTTTTCCTTATATTGTTGGTTTCACCTTGCAAATCTTCCACACTTTTTCATCTTAACTATTAGAGACTGCGCCTTTGTCAATGATTTGTAATCAGTGGTATGTCTGAATTTTTTTTTCTTCATAGGTCCATTTAATATCCATGCATGTGTCTAACACCTCTTCTTTTTAGGATATGAAACCAATGGTGGTATTGTTGAAGGAACCCATGAGCTTATGAGATTGAGGACATTTTTGTTAAGCCGATTCTTTCATGCAACAGGTAATTGATTAATGCAGATGTTGCAGTTTCCAATCTTAAAGAGATACTTCACTCTTGGCTGTTGAAATGCTCACAAGTTTTTTTTGTATGTGTGAAGGACCTTGTTATGCTATTGAACGGGACTATTATGAAATTCTTGGTATCCCAAAAGATGCTTCGTCAGATGATATCAAGAAAGCTTTTCATGCGGTTGGTATCTTGCTATCAGTTGGTCTACATTGACTATTAGGCACTTGTTTTTAAGTTCTTTTGCATAAAGATATGTGAACTGTTTGAAATTGTGGCTAGCACATGCTATGTTAGGAGGTTAAGAAAACTGTCCATGTAATACTGTTGTTCACAGTTCAAGTGGCAACAAGTTGTTAATAGTGAAAATTGGCCTACCCATAGATAATGCTGAGATTTTGAACTGCATGTACAGTACACTTGCATCACAGGGTAGAATCCCTGTTTGTATGTAAAAAGGCAAGCCAGTGGGAGAAATACATCTTTGCTGTTAGCCTAGACAGTCTACTTCTCTTTTGGGCCTTCTAGATCTTTAAATTAGCTTTTCTTCCCTCTCAGGCTGCAGCCATTTTGAAGAGTAAGAGAGACCTGAAAATGCTCACTCTAGTATACTAGAGGATCATATCTCTTCTAATTAAGGATGCAAGTTGTTGGTTAATATGAACATATCAAATGGATATTTACCATTTTTTCTCGGAGTGAATCTTTCTGTTCCATGGCTGAACAATGTCAATTCAATTCCACAAGAATTTTGTAGCTTCCTCTACTGGCTGCCTACTTGAGTCATCCTTCTAGAAAATGATTTTGCCAAAATTCTAACACATGACAAATTAGGCATTGGAACAGCTTTTGTGGATAAATGAAAACATTTTGCAAAGTAGGATTTCTATCTTCTTGTGTGGCTTGAATATGCAGCATATGTAGCTGCATATGCAGTACATACATCTTTGATGGTGTTTATGCGTTCCACATAAGAAAGAAAATGGGATTGTATACATGGTTTACGTTACCTCCTTATTGCTATTAGTTCTATTATTATATTATTATAATACTATAAGACATTATTGATGATAGTATAACTTTAATAAAGTACATCTTAATATAATTCTGTATAATTTCACTTATATTGAGATGTATAAAATTATTCCAGAAGTTTCTAGCTTAGTCAAGGCATTTGCTTATCCATTTATCTATCTGAATCCTCTTTTCCTCATGATGTGTTCAATTTTGTATTTTTCATAAAATTCATTTAATAACATATGACCTCATACTTAAATGTCACATATGAGCTACCAGAAAGTTTTGCATCGCATACTGGCTCCTAAAATACACGGTACTAGTCATGCATGGAAGACAACTGCTTTTCAACACTTTAGCTTTTACAGTTATGAACTTTCCTTCTTCAAACAACGAGTCTCTAGCATAAAATTGAAGGAAAATTCAAGAAGAGCAGCAGTAGAGCAGTTGATAAGAGAACTTTTTATCAAGCCTGTGTTAATACATATATCTGATTTTTTCCTTCTTGTTAAATTTGATGCTCTATCTGTTCCTTATTAATTGTGCTTTATATTTTCTCCCTCTTCACACTTCTACCTTTAACAAGTGTTTATCCAATCTGACAAGAAGGCCTTTCGACTCTCTAGGTCATCACTTCAAAGTCCCATATGACAATTTAGGGACCACATTCTATGCTTGTATATGTATTGTAACATACTGTTATGGCATGTGCAATTGTGCATTGCAGTACCATGTAATGACATGATTAATGGTGTGATTTGTATTGCCCATAATTTAGTGTACAATATTGGCATGATGTTGTAGCATAATCCACTATGTTTCTTTCTATAAATAATAGAATATGAGTTAAGAAGCTTAATTATATTGCTTGTCTGGAGCTTCAGCACAATCTTTAGCTATTTATTTGTTGTTTTTTTGCAGCTGTTTTTAATTTATTCTTAAGGATTTTTTTGTTGTATGTTCTTTCTGTTTAATTTTTAAGCTGGCTAAGAAGTACCATCCAGATGCCAACAAAAACAATCCTACATCAAAGAGAAAGTTTCAAGAGATAAGAGATGCATACGAGGTCAGGTATTCAGAAAATTAGTTTGGACTTCTATATTGTGTTTGATTGGGATACACTTTGTATTTGACTCACTTGGACTTGTTATTGCAGACTTTGCGAGATCCCAAAAAGAGAGGACAATATGACAAGGTAACCATTGTTTGTTTGTTAGATATATTACTAATACTCCTCTATGTTATATTTTTAATTACCTTGCAACTTATTATGGTGTCTTTTTTCTGATGTTGTCTAAAGTAGTGTTACGAGAGAAGTTTGTGACTCACCCATATATTTGGGTTCCATGCTGGTTGGCATAATATGGTATGGGTACCATGCTGACTTGTACAAATCAATCAAATTGCCAAGGCTGTGTTGTGTGTAGTGTGAGATCTTGTTCTATTACCGGATTGGCATAGGATGATATTGTACCTTGGTATGTCTCAACATGGTCAGCATGGAAATGCTTGATCAGTAGTATCCATGTGAAGTTTTCCTTTTGTTATCTTTATGTATCTCTATGTGGTACATGGCACTATTCAGATTTTATATTTCTAACTTTCGCTACATAACAAGTTGATAAAAGCTATCTAGTTTATTAATTAAGGATTACAGTGCTGTGTGCGAAGCATCTTCATGTGACATGCTAGTACAACATGAACAACATTTTTCTGTACCATTCATCATGCCTTGGTGGCACATGGTTGCTACATTACAGGATAGCATGGCTCAATATGCATGGCCAAATTGTTGACAGATTCAAATACAATATATTCATCCTCCTCTCTGTGTGGTGATATCAATGTGTTAGTACTAGACCAATTTTAATCGTTGATATGAACTAGAAATTGCTCGACATAGAGTAAATGGTCATATGATGATGATCTAAGATGTATGTTAGGACTTACATAACAAAAACAATAAAAAAATTTGTGATATAAATATATCTTTTTTTCTGCCGATTGATTAAGGTACAGATTGAAGTGTATATGTAAAGCTAATCAGTGTTAACCAGAATTGTTAGGAATAACCTTGGTCCCTTCCCAAGCTTCTTAGACTAGCTAAATGTCTTTAAAACAAAAAAAGACCTTTGGCACTAAGGCGACAACCAGGCCCAGTCAGGCACATGACTTGTTATCTGGCCTAAGACCCTGAAAAGTGTTGGATGCTTTAGCGGTGGGGGATATCAAACTGCTGTGAGATCTGTGTCTATGTCAATTACGTGCATCATATATTGTCTTGGCGTCATATTTGTCCATCAGATGTCATAATATCCTGTTGATATGATCCATATCTGTCAGAATGTAGTAGACTTTGCATCCTTACTCTATTCCTAATGTCTTGCTCCTATTAGTGGATTAAGCACATCACTTTATGTACTTATTGTTACTCGTTATGGTGATTGAAGAAATCCTTCCAAGGGTCAGAGAATGTAGGTCATGCTGCTGATGACACAGAAGGGTTCCATGAAGCCTATCATGATCCTTTCTCAGAATTCCGCAAAACCAATCATGGTCCTTTCTCTGATTCATTCTTTAAAATATTTACTGAGGTAAGTTATATGTTTTTTACCTTATTCCACTAATGTTCTACAGGTAAGTGTTATGATTATTCTTCTTGCTTCAGGTGTTTGAACATGAGAGAGAAACATATGCAGCTGACATACAGGTTTAGTCTTGCTTGGACCTTTGCTACTCAGCTGTTTCGTGATCTGAATCCATGTTTGCTTTACAAACTTACATCTATTGACACACAGGTGGAGCTAAATCTATCATTTTCTGAAGCTGCTAAAGGTTGTATTAAGCAGGTGTCCTTTAGCGCACAAGTTCTCTGCAGCTCTTGCCGTGAGTAGATACTCTAGATATGGGCTTTTAACACTAATTCCTTCTCTAATTTCTTTTGAACCCTCTACTCAATGGGAATGTTGAATATGTTCTTAGATTCATTCATATTGTAGTCTATATTCTTGAAATCCTTACAAACTTCCTTTTTGTTCTTAAATTGTACACATGCTGTCTTTAATTTTCTATATTTAGAGTATGTCAAAAAGTCAATATTAGTTTAATTATGTATGTTTGAGTTTTTTTTATCATAACTAATTGCTGATAATCCATTTATGAATGCTTATGCAGTAGCTTCTCATGGCTCGAATCTTAAACCAGATTCATGCTTTGAGTATCATATGAACTGTATGTTTGCTTGAGACTTACATATGCATGTCAAGTTTTACACAATAATTTAGCTTGATCCATGAATTAACATCTACGCACGGAAGTTTGTAATTTTCTGGAAGTGAGCACTAGATGATATCTTTATAAAGATGTAGTTTCTACAAGATTAATGTAGAACAAGCTTTTTATTAGGTTGCGAAGAGAGATTGTGACTTTGCAATGACCACTGGTAAGTATGGATCGCTGAACGATCAATCTATCCTTTGTTGTCTGATCCCATGATATACCTTTGATTTGCTCCTAAGGTCAATTTCCCTGTGCATCTGACTTCTTAGGGTAATGTTCTACATCTCCTTGTTTCTTAATTTGCTATGGTATTTTAAATATCTTATTTTTCTGTACAGAAAACTTTATTATTCACAAAGATCATCTTCTGGGATAAGCACATTGCAGAAGGCTGCATGTAGTCATAGGCATGGGAGTTGTTGAAATACGTGTGAGAGGATTTCACAATTGGTTGAAAAGATGATTTTTTTTTATAAGCACATTGGTTGAGTAATGAACTAGGCAGTTACAAATATGATTTTTTTTTTAAATTTGGCCTAATCGACTGATATACTCACTTTTGTGTTAACAAGGGAACAGTTTCGTTGTTTATATTTTTTTTGTTTGTGCATTATATGATACCTTTTGGTTTGAAATGATGCAGATGGAAGGGGCCATCCTGTTAATGCAAAGCCTTCAAGATGTCCTACTTGTAATGGTGTTGGAACAGTGAGTTTCTTTTGTATTTAGAAGTTTTGAGTAACTATTAATGCTTGAAAATGTGACTTTTCGTAATTCATGTGTCTTGATTTAGGTCACAGTGTTTCCGTTTACATCTACTTGTAGCTCTTGCAGAGGGTTGGGGAAGATAATCAAGGTTAATAATAGTTCTGAAAAGAAAATTCTGATTTCACCCTATTAAGTTCTACATACATAATCACCAATTATATCCTTGCAGGATAATTGCTCAGCATGCAGGGGTTTGGGGCTGGTTGATGGTGTGAAGAATGTTAATGTAACCATTCCAGCAGGTTATGCTATTTTCTTTTTCTATCTGAAATTGCACCAAAGAGTGAATCATCTCCAAGTATTTGTCCCCTCTTTCATATTCAATCATTCCAGCAGGTTTAAGACTCGGCTCTTGTCTTCCTTCCTGCTTTGTGGATATAATGATGATATACTGCTACGACCGTTCTGATTGAAACTTGAGATTTTTAGCCCCATTTTCACCATATTATCAGTTGCCCTTTGCTTCTTTTCTTTCATTATTATTAATTTGTTATTTGTTTAATATTTGCCTATTAGTTATAATCATAAATTTTTTTCCTGCTTTAACTATAATTAACATTACATTACTGTTCCGTGTGCTTGATTTTTTGTTTTTTTACTGATTCTTCAGTTTGCTTGACATAGGAGTTGATTCTGGTGATACAATTAGTGTGCCAAATGCTGGAAATCAAGGTGGAAATGGTGCCCATCCCGGAAATCTGTACATTAAATTGCAGGTTTTCTCTTTTTTTTCCTGTTATCTTTCTTTTATTGGCATATACCTCCTTGCTTGAGACTTGTGGAACTTCAAAGTCCACTCCCTTTCATGCTTCCATTTTTTTTAGTTGGTGACTGACTTGCAATTTTTATATTTCAGAGCTTTCTAATTACTTTAGAGAATCTAATACAAGTCACAAAGTAGTTCCATATGGAGTGATAAAGCTTATTAAGTGAAACTGTTGTTGTGTATTGTGTATTGAACACTTATGTTGATGTAAAAGATCCAATTGATTTTATTTTAACTAAATTTAAATCGAAAGTACTGATTTATTGGAAGTGTTTCAAAATTTTAAGGCATACTTTGTACCTTGCAAGAATAGTGAATTTATTTTTTGCAAGGGTACTCTTTGTTGTTGAAGTTATGAATTTCAATAGCGTCATCTAAGATTTAAACTCTTATTAGGGCTTGTCGGACAACTTCAAACTATGGAGCTTTCTGGTTATCTATTTTCTGTTGTCTAAAATAGAGGAATTGATTTGTATATTCTTTTGCTATGAATTCACGTCATTTCTTTTTAAAGAGAAAAATATTGCTTCTAGCACTATTATTATGTTTTAGTTGTTTTTAGTGATTTCATTGTCAGTTATTTCACTAAACTTGGTTTGGAGTGTGGTGCTATGCCAGCAAGATGGTGATCAATGATTCTCATTACTTCTGCTTAAACTGATTGTATTCATTGAATTCGTAGCCTTTTACAACTCTTTGTGTACATGTATTTACTTTGATGGACCAATAATTTGTATTATTGTATTACATGATTTATCATCATATTTATGGCATTTATTCTTCTGAATGTGCTGTTTTCCTTTTAATTCTTATTCATCTTTATTTTGGTGATTTAGGTAGACAAGGACCCTGTCTACCTACGAGATGGTGCTGATGTATATGTTGACACCCACATAAGCTTCACTCAGGCAATGATAGTCATCTGACTTTTCTCCAGTTCTCCTAAAAATTTGTTTATTTATAGAACTCTATATCACATCAGAAAGCAGTACATTCAGCTTCCTTTTCTTGTTTTGTATGTTTTCGTACTATATGCTTCTACTGAAACTTGACATAATCAAGTAATTTGTAAATTATTCTTCTTGAACAGGCTATTCTTGGTGGTAATGTTGAAGTTCCCACCTTGTTTGGGAAGACAAAAGTGAAGGTAGGAGTTCCGACTTTGCATCTAAAGTGTATTCATGATTCACCTTTTTCTTTCTTTGTTCTGTGAAGATCTCTGTGAGCATTCCATCTCATACTTCTCCACAGTCCTGCTTCCCTGGATTTATATCTTTTAGGCTTAATGGTCCTTTGATAGGACACAAATTTTCTTTGATCAGTAGATCATGTGAATTTTCCCTACTGGAAAGACAATTGTTCAAATGCCTCTTGCAGATAATTTTCCCCACTTCGATGTATCAGCAAATAACACACTTGTTAGTCTTTAGTATTCTGATTGACAAGAAGCATGACATTGATATGAACAACTTTAGGTAGCTTGACTTTGTTTACATTTTGTCCAGATACCGAAAGGAGTCCAACCCGGGCAACTGTTAATTCTGAGGGGTAGAGGTACAAGACACAATGCCTTTTGTGCTACCGTGCTGTGCTTGCCATAGGTGCTAATTATATGATGAAAATATCAGGTTTACCGAAGCAAATTGGCCTAGTTGATCATGGTGACCAGTATGTGCGGTTCCGTGTGCATTTTCCTTCGTAAGCTCTTCTTCACAGAATAATTGTTCAATTTTGCTTATGGTGACAACACTTGGTGCATTTATTGATTCATTTGAGCCCTGTCAGTCAACCGACCTTTATAGTTGTGAAAAAAAAAAAGTTAAAAAACTGAGAACTCATTGTCTTATTATGGACCATATCCATAAAATTCTACATGCAAATTGGCATTGTCACAAATAGGATTGAGTTCATCTGTATATAACTGCACAATCTATAGAATAATGATTGATAAGTTGGCACCATGATAATGCAGCACCAAGTTGCCCGTCTCTTATATTTATACATACCAAATCTTATCGTATGACATATAGATATTATATAAATAGTGCATCATGTTTGATATCATAGTGTTTAACACCGTCCTTGAATTTTGGTTTCCCTGGAAATTTTGTTCAAACTATGGAAAATTTTTCATAATAAAATGTATCCACAATTATTTATTTACCTTTGCATCTGGTCAGTGAGGTTTTTCTTTAGTCTCACCATATGTTTGAGTGGCCACAATATGCTAGTTGACATTAGCTTGATTTGGCTGTATTGGTATAACAGATGCTTGATTTTGTCTTATATTATCAAGAGGTAAAAAAATTGAGGGTGTGCCACCGTAAATGGGAGTTTCTGTCTCCTAGTATCAGCTCAATGATAGGATTAGTTTCTTTTCCGGAAGTGCAATGCTTGTTTATCTACAACCAACCTTATGCTAATATTTTTTCTTCTGACATGGTACCTTTGTTTGGATATTCTCTTAAATTTTTACATATCAAATTGACCAATTGAGTACTTAATTTGTGCTGAAATTTGACTGATGTGCTTCATTTCAACAACTCCCTAATGCACAACGGGACTAAGCTTGTTACGTTGCTTGTTCTATTGTGCATATATAATAGGAATTGAATCATTTCTTTCTTACTAATGCGCATATAAGATAGGAATTTAGATCTCACAAACATTAGTTTCATCTATCGCAGTCGACTCGCATTAGCAAACAAAACAGTAAGTCTAGCGAGCAGCTCACTGATACACTTAGTCTTGTTTGCTTGTTTCATCTCTTACTGACGCACATATAAGAAAGGAATTGAAGAATTGAATCAAATGAAAGACACTTCTTGTGCAAAGTTCAGTTTTTTTATATTGTTTTTTTCCATGATTCCGAAATATTGTTTCCATGATAATTGTTTTACTAGACTTTCAAAAGGGGATGGTAGTAGCATATTGAACTAGTATCTGTTGTGAATTTGTTATTATTATATTTTGGGATTCTTCATTAGGTCAGTAAATGACCGGCAGCGGGAATTGTTAGAAGAATTTGCAAAGGAGGAAGCAAACCAGGAAAGTTATGGATTTGCTGATGGAAACTGGTATGTCTGTGACATCTTTACCTTCATATGCTAGAACCAAAAATTATGACTATAATAAATACTTGTCCTGGAGTTCTGAAATAGTTCACTATTTGACTCATACATATCAGATGCAATGGTCAGTTAGCTAATTGCTAGAACATTAATCTTCTTTATTTATTGTTGTTTTGTCACAAAACTTTTGTGGTCTCTTATGTTCTCCGATGGCTGTTTTTATCTTGAACATAATTATTTTTTATCATAGTATTTGTGATTGATCTGATCAAAATAACCTGTGCATGAGACACACTGTTCTTGTCTTGCTTTTGTAACCTGTTTGTCTTTTCTTTTGACAATACACTTTAAAACAATATTCTTTTAGGTTAGCATATTGGGCTTACATATATATTCCATATAAGTACTTTATAGTTTATAGAATGTCATGTATGACAGGAAACAATCTGTATTTTATGGGTCGCACAGAATAGGAAACATCACCTACATAAGTCTTAGATTGGATACAATCTAAAGTTCCCATGTCCTCTCCATGCACTGAATAACAAATTAAAGGGAAAAGTTCTAAGATAGGTTACACGATAATCGATAAAAATAGACGGTGGCTTGCCGTAAGTCAACACAATACTGATTTTAGGATTACCTGATCTGGTCGACCTTACCAGTGGTGCACAAATTGATAGTACGTTCTTTTGTTTGCTCATCTTCTGTTTTACAAGGATATGAAGACTGATCTTCAAACTGCAAGTTTTCTGTCATTACAAAGATTTCTCTCTGTAGCGTTGGTTTTGATTGATTGCTGCAGTTCACAATTTCACATTAACATGCAATGGTTTATGTGTGTGTAATTGAGATTTTGGACATGGATAACAGGCTTTACCAGCAGCTCTCTACTGGTTGAACTTACAGGTGGCAGCGAATCATCGATCAACTGACTCATCTTAGATTCATTGATCATCTGACCAGTCCTAGGTTCATGCTGGGTATCGCCTTTCTGTTGTTACTTAGTTTGCTGGTGAGGAAAAGCTTGAGCTAGGGGGCGACATGTGCATGACAGACCACAAGATGCTGTATCCATTTAGGAGAGAGATCCTTGTGTGAACAAGTTGTGAGATCCAAGTTTTAAGCATGACAAATTTTTAGCTTTATGCGCCCCACCGAGCCACATCCGCAATCATCATTTGAAGTCTGGAACTCCTTGAGAGAAGGCTTCTCTTTCTGGGATCCAAGTACTTGATTGATATCAGAGCGCCTCTGCTTCTTGTAACCGTTCATAATTTGTCATCATCTTTTAGTCATGGCAAAGTGATTTTTTCCCTCAATTACTCTCTGTCTGTGGTGAAAGCAAAAAAAAAAAAAAAAAATACGGTGAATAATGAGAATAATTATTCCTCTGTTTGGAATAAAAGGAACGTGAGATATGCAATTGCGCGCAAATTGTATTATTTAATCGTGTGGTTTCTTTTGGCATTGAGATCCAATCTCATTGCTTTTGAATCATTCATATATGTCTTTGGAAGTTGTTGGATTGCATGAGTAGTCCGTAGAGCATCGTTGATTGGTTGTGGGGGGGGGGGGGGGCATTCATTCTCTCTGCTGCTACTAGTACTGTTCATTAAAATAACAGCACCTCATTCCTTATTTCTCTCTTTATTGAAAACATTTAACAGCAATTATGTGAGTATACGTTTGCTGTGACTTCCTGCCCGCTGGTAATGCGATGTTACTGCTATCCAATGGACATAACATGATCACGGTGCGGTCCATTTAAGAAGCCCTTTGTATTATCCATCCACACAAGGCAGGCATGGGACGTCTTCAATCTGCCCATTATGATGCCACATTGTTATGAAATGGATACGGAAAGATAATAATCATCATTGCTTTGTGATTATTACTCTCTCGTCTTTGTATTTGTTGATAATTATGAACCTGATTTCAGTTGTACAAGTGCTGTATTTTTTGTGAACTCCAGGTGCTAGTTACGTGTTATCCTTTCTTCTTAGCACCATGGTTCTCTATATT
The DNA here is from genome assembly GCA_021527575.1 of Ensete glaucum. Classification (NCBI taxonomy): domain Eukaryota; kingdom Viridiplantae; phylum Streptophyta; class Magnoliopsida; order Zingiberales; family Musaceae; genus Ensete; species Ensete glaucum. The sequence continues at coordinate 15,866,835 of CM038558.1, forward strand.
TTAAAAATCTATATATATGGGATTCTCATGTTATAAAAGTAAATTGACTTATCCCAATTTTTTTATTATCATCGGTTGTATTAGTGAAAAATATAATACATGAAATCATGTGCTAGATTAATATATAATTGATAAGCGAAAAGGGTAAAATTTCAACGGCAATTATCATTATACGGGTTGTGATCCAAGATGAGCTACACGGTGAGCAAGTCGTCGTCGTCGTTTGATTCAAGATAACGTAGTCTCGTTCCAAATGACTTCTATCTATCTCCTGGATCGTTTGCCCCACCAAGTTCCAGAGATCACACTCTCTCTCCTAGCTATAACAATAAATACACGTCGTCACCTCTCATCAGCATCACAAGAACACATGATCCCCTTAGTGCCCACTTCCCAAACACCATCGTGTTGGCCATATGCAAATAGGCCTCCTTTGGTTTTCTAAGAGAGCCCTTGAGATTGTCTTCAGTAACTGCTCTATGGTCGGTCGTCGGTGCTCGACTATGTCAATTATTCTTTTGACCACTTGCATGTTGTATCGTTCCTTTTAATCCTACTCAGCTTTCCTTCCTTGCAATTGTTGGAATTAAACTTGTTCAAGTATCATAAAGAGGTTCATTTCATCAAAAGGTTCATTGCATCAAGAGAGAGATTTATTACATCAAGAAGAAAAAATGGATTAAAAGACTATAGAAGGATAAGTCAAATTGGTTATTGGTTTTTGAAAGGGTTTTTTGAAAGAGAATGATTCATCTTGAATACAATTAATATCATGTATCTTTGGGGACTATATAAACCCCATATGTTGGGTCATGAAAGTAAGAGAGTTTCTGAAATTTGTAAAGAGTTTTTTCTTGAGAGAAATATAGAAGATTGAACCTTGTCCTACTCTTCCTCTGTTTTCATATCTCTATTCCCTCTTCCTATCAACATCAACATCTGATATCAGAGCATAGGTTAAGCTATGACCTCTTCCTCAAGTGCCATCCAATTTCAGATCCCCAGATTAACAAAAGAAAATTATGACATATGGTGCATCCAAATGAAGGTTCTTCTAGGCTCCCAAGATATATGGGAGTTTGTAGAAGATGGGTTCGCTGAACCAACTCCAGCAGAAGAAGGAGCAATGAATGCAGAAGGAAGAAAGCAACTCAAAGAAAGAAGGAAGAAAGAGAAAAAGGCTTTGTCCACAATCTACCAAGGGCTTGATGATACAATGTTCGAGATCATCGCTCCAAGCAAATACTTCAAAGGAGGCTTGGGAAATACTTCAAAAAGCATTCGGTGGTGTTGATAAGGTAAAGAAACTCCGTCTACAAGTTTTACGAGCGAGTTTGAAAAACTACAACAAGGTACTTAAACTATTTCGATTACTTCTCAAAAATCATTTCTATTGTTCATCAAATGAGACGAAATGGTGAACAAGTAAATGATCGAGAGTAATAGAAAAATATTGAGATCTCTAGACCAAATTTGATTTTATTGTCATTGAAGAATCTAAAGATTTGGAAAAAATGTCTTTAGAAGAACTTATGGGTTCCCTTCAAGTTCATGAACAAAGAGTTACAAAAAGAGGAGAAGACAAAACTATGGAGCAAGCACTACAAGCTAAGTTTGCTCTTGAAAATAAAGGAGAATCAAATTCTCAAAGAGGAAGAAGACGAGGACAAAGAGGAAGAGGAGGCAGAAATCAAACCAATCAAGAATCTCCATATAATGAAGAGGCTAGAGAAAATTCTAGCCAAAGAGGCCGAGGTTATGGTCGAGGACGCGAGGTGGACATGGCGTAAACTCTAAAAGGTCCAAATATGTTATGTTTGCAAAAGGTATGGACATTACTCTTATGAATGTTATTATAATCCTAATAATCAAAGTGATGAGGTAAATTTTGTTGAGGAAGAAAAGAAGGAAAATCAAGTTTTGCTAATGAGTTATGAAAATTTGAAAAAAGATCAATTTATGACATGGTATCTAGATACAGGAGCCTCAAATCATATGTGTGGCATCAAAGAGCTATTTTCAGAAATGGATACAAGTTATTCCGGGAACATTACATTTGGTGATTTGTCTCAAAGACCAGTAAGAGGCAAAGGTAAAATTCTCCTTGAACTTAATAATGGCAAGGAATTATGCATTTCAGATATTTATTATGTTCCTGATATGAAAAATAATATTTTAAGCATGGGACAATTACTTGAAAAAGGTTATGAAGTTGAGATGAAAGACATGGCTCTCTCAATTCGTGATAAGAATAAAATATTGATATCACATGTGAAAATGGGAAGGAATAGAATGTTTCCTCTACATTTGAGTATTTTTGATCAATCAAATTGTTTTAAAGCTGATATTGAGGATATTTCTACACTTTGGCATCTTAGATATGCTCACTTAAATTTTGAGGCTTTGAAACTTCTAGAGAAGTATAGGAATGCCAAAAATTGATCACCCAGCAAAATTATATGAAGTATGTGTCATGGGTAAACAAGAAAGAAAACCTTTCAAAGTGAGAAGAACAAAAAGAGCATGGCATTGACTCTGGTGCACTCAGATGTTTGTGGCCCTATCAATCCAGTATCACTTGGAGGAAGCAGGTATTTTCTTACATTTACTGATGATCATAGTGGCAAAACTTGGGTTTACATGTTGAAAGAAAAGAAAGAAGTTTTAAGCAAATTCAAAGAATTTAAGGATTTGGTTGAAAGACAAAGTTGTTGTAAGATTAAATGTTTAAGAACAGATAGAGGTGGTGAATATATATCAAATGAATTTGAAAGTTTTTGTAGAAATAATGGAATTCTACATCAATTCACCATGCCATACACACCTCAACAAAATGGTGTCTCGGAAAAAAAAAATAGGACTATCCTTAACATGGTCTGATGCATGTTAAAGGAAAGAAAAATTTCGAAAGAATTTTGGGGTGATGCTGTTGCTTGTGCAGTTTATTTGATTAACAGGTTTTCGACAAAGCGAATTGGTAATATTACACCAGAAGAAGCATGGAGCTTACAAAAACCAAGAGTTGATCATTTGAGGATTTTTGGAAGTGTTGCATTTGCCAAGATACCAGAAGAAAAGAGAACGAAATTGGAGGATAAAAGCCAAAAATGCATTTTGCTAGGTTATCCAGAGAATTCGGTTACAAACTCTACAATCCTATCACAAATAAAGTTGTGATGTCAAGAGATGTTGAGTTTGATGAACAATGATTTGAACTGGAAAAGTGATGAGCAAGATAAGAAAGTCAGAGAAGAAGATGATATAATACAAGCAAACACTGAAGTGACTTTGCCAGAATCATCACCTAGATCAGCTAGGTCACATGATTCAAGAAGCCCAATTATAAGAAGGACAAGACCGATTCAGGACCTATATGATGTGACTCGAAGGATTGATACTAACAATGATGAACTTTCTTTATTTTATCTTTTTGCAGGATATGATCCATTAATCTTCGAAGAAGCTTATAGAAATGAAAAATGGCGACAAGCTATGAATGAAGAGATTCATGCCATTAACAAAAATAATATATGGGAGGTTACTACACTTCCAGAAGACCACCAAGCTATCGGTGTTAAGTGGATCTTCAAAACAAAAAGAAATGCAAAAGGAGAGATGGAGAAATACAAGGCTAGATTAGTTGCAAAGGGATATAAACAATAATATAGAATTGACTATGAAGAAGTATTTGCGCCAGTTGCTCGATTGGAGACAATAAGATTACTTATCTCTCTAGCAGCTCAAATGAAATGGAAGATTTTACAAATGGATGTAAAATCAACATTTCTTAATGGAGTTCTTAAAGAAGAGGTATATATTCAACAACTTCGAAAGAAACTTGGCATGCTAGATGGAACAAGTTTAACGGGGGAAAATGTTGGAATTAAACTTGTTCAAGTATCATAAAGAGGTTCATTTCATCAAAAGAGGTTCATTGCATCAAGAGAGAGATTTATTACATCAAGAAGAAAAAATGGATTAAAAGACTATAGAAGGATAAGTCAAATTGGTTATTGGTTCTTGAAAGGGTTTCTTAAAAGAGAATGATTCATCTTGAATACAATTAATATCATGTATCTTTGGGGACTATATAAACTCCATATGTTGGGTCATGAAAGTAAGAGAGTTTCTGAAATTTGTAAAAAGTTTTTTCTTGAGAGAAATATAGAAGATTGAACCTTGTCCTACTCTTCCTCTGTTTTCATATCTCTATTCCCTTTTCCTATCAATATCAACAACCATCATCGAGCTCTTGTGAGGTGTTAGTAGAAGGCTCACTAGCGTTTAGCAACTAAGATTTGGTGACAGTTCCGGAGAGGCAGGTACTTAGTAAAGCAATGGATGATGGCATGCATAGTGTCGATGTGACAAGCTATGATAGAAGTTGGCCAGAGGAAGACGACAAGAAAGGGAGGCAATTGAGTGTTAGGGTTATATAGGGACGAAGACAAAGGAGGAGAAGCTCTCAAAGGAGGCAACGAAGGAGCAGGGCAGCTCATTTTGAAGGATGAGTAACACAACGGAGAGAGAGGGGTGGTGTCATTAGTGCTCATTAATGCATCAAATATGGATCAAAATATTGGTGATGTCTATGGTGGCACCCTGTTTAGGGTGGCAGATGCAAAGGAGGAGGCATTAAAACGGGAGCTAGCGAGGTGGGGGCACGTCAAGGCTGAGGGTTGGCTGAAGGCTCTCGTCGACAAAAACTCCGATGCCATAGTAGTTGTAACTGTAACATGGGCAATCATCACGGTAAAAGCAATCACCTCATCAGCATTCAAATTATCTTATTGTCTATCGATTTTGTATTAATCTGATATATGTATGATAGATATCATGTGTTAGGTTTTTCGTCAGAAAGTGGTAGGTTATTTGTCTATCGATTTTGTATTAATCTGATATATGATATCATCTCTTTGATTTGCATCATCTGCGATTGAAATGTGTGCTACTGCGTTGCCTACAGTTGAATCTACTTAAACTAGCTAAGGCAATCAAAATGAAAACCAACAGTCGGGGGAGGGCTGCGGACGCTTATGGAAGTGGGACGAAGGAAGGATTGGGCTAGGCTGCCTATGACAACAAAGATTGGCAGCCATGGGCACCCTTGTTGACTACGTGATGAGGATTCTGATTCCTTCGTCCATACCTTCCTTCTTCAACTGCTCTATTTCTGTGAGATTCTAAAACCTATCTCAATGAACCCAGTGGGGGGTCATCAAGGAAGGCTTGCGTCGTGTTATCTAGAAACCAAAACCGATTCCTCTAATCTGGTGGAGGGTACAAACATGACATCCAATTTTGATATTGAGGAATGCAAACAGGACTGTCGACTGGATAGCCGATCATACCAGAGTTATTCGGTCCACTTGTATATGGAATTTCCATTTCCGAATGACCTTTTTGATGCTACTGGTAACCATTTCATTTGAAGGTGTAATTGCATCTTCTTCTCTGGGGATTGAAAGAAAAAAAAAAAGGGCAAACTGGTGAGACCAGGAAATAAGAATGAACATTCTTTGTGTCAGTTAGGTCTTTAGCCGTAGCTTCTCTTCGCACCCGACTTGTGCAGCAGCAGACACCATTAATGATGACTTTGTGGTGGATTCATGGCTGACCTCCATATTTAGTTCTTGTTTCTCATGCACCTGAGGTGTAGGTCTGCCTGTCCTCGACAATATGGGCCTGTGTGCAACTCTTCAACTGTTGCTGTTTCTGGGGTGGCTGATAGTTAAGCTTTGGTAAGTGAGCTGCTGAGATGCTCTTAAGGAGCAATGGTGGGGTTTTTATAGGCTGTGGTGACTTGAGATATGCATGTGGTGTGTCTTCTTGTGCATGTACTTGTATAGTTGTCTCTGTAAACTCTCATTTGGCCAGCGTATCTGCACCCAACAGTTTCCTATAGCTCTCCTGTTGTCCATGTGATCGGCTTGCATTGCAATCATCTTTTTTTTAGGGTTCTTCTTTCGGGGTGAAAGTTTTGTGTTGATTGCAGGTAGACAGACTATTCGGTCAGTAGCTTTGTTGTGGATTTACCTTTGATTTCCATAGCTTAATCTGATTATTTTAATATGACACGATGATTCAGATGCAGACTACTGGAAGAACACTGGCTGATATCGTAGAAGATTCAGATGTTTCCCAAGATGGAGTTCTCCAGCCTCATAATATCTGTTTCTTCTTCTTCTTCTTCTTCTCCTTTTTCTCTTTGGATTCTTCCAAGATCCGACCATGAAACGCTTAGCAATCAAGATAAGGACGGGGTGATGTTGTCGATGGAAGGATGAATCACGTATCCCCAGACAACATTAATGGTATCACACTGGGTCCAACCTCAAAGCACTATCTATCCCTCCCTCATCATCATCACCTCGCACTGTACCACTTCAGGTTGTGTGTGGTCACAGGTTGGGCAAGCGAAACGCACACGGATTGGCCAAAGGAGAGGGAGAAGGAATCCAATCATGCCTGCGCATGCAACAGCAACATTGTTATACTTTTGGCTTTAAAGGATCAGCTAATGACCCCTCAGACTACGTGTAGTGGTGGTACTTTTGCAACTGTTTGTTTTCTTTTTTGTTTTTGTTCTGACCAAGTGATTCTAAAACTTGTTGTTAATTATATGGAGTCAGATGAGGCTCATGTTTCGGGCCTACGACTTTATTATCATTGTTGTATCTTGAGATCATATCATTCTCCTTCTCTCTCTTCACTCTCCGTCTCTCTGTATAATATATATATATATATATATATATATATATATATATATATATATATATATATATATATATATATATATATATATATATATATATATATATATGAGTTCTTCTCTTGACATACATCAATCTTTTAACACTGAAGGTTCTTAGGTGAACACTGTGGGGAACAATGGCTCGGGATGAATCATTGTGGTTTTTTGCTGGAGATCGACTGTGCATGGCTCAGTGAAGTACGGCAGCTTCTACACTTGGCTCCTCTCCTCCATGGTCATCATATATTATTTACTTCAGGCTTCTTCAACAGCTTTTTTCACAGAGATCTGCTTCCATGTAGCTGATGGTTTCTTCCACTTCCCTTCCACGTTTCTCAAGCCTCATGCGACTCATCCCGACGCTGATCTAAAGGTTGGAGAGGTTGCATAAAGCATCCTATGGATTGTTCTAATTACATTTCTTATGTGTGTGTGTGTGTGTGTGTGAGAGAGAGAGAGAGAGAGAGAGAGAGAACATAGTCCAAAACGAGACCGAACGAATCTTCCACGTCAAATCTGGTACGTCGGCATGTCGTTCGGACGCTCTCGTGACCTTCCCATGCAAATATTTGGATAAATGGCCAACAAAATCCCCAAACTTGTCAAAACTATATATATATATATATATATATATATATATACGACATGATTTGAGAGGTGGAATATAATGTTTTGCTAGCACGATGAACGCCGTATGAAATGAAACACTATATGTTGGCTCAAACGTGGAGTTGGCGCAAGCAAAAAGAGGTGTGGAGATGGATCGAAGCTTACACTACAATAGGGGATTGGGGAAACAGCGAAATGGCAATGGGTTCTTCGATGAAATAAATCCAATTGCAACGTACGATCCATCTAGCTCAGGCGACATAACCTCTGAACAAGTCCACCTAATTCTTGTACGTTCTCCCGGAATCGTATTGCATTCATGTCTCTCTACGACTCGATCATTAGTGGTACTTGTTTTTGGCACAGCTGATGTGATCCCAAAAGCAATGTTATTTATTCCCCCTTCGCTTGTGTCCACAAATCATTATTTGCTCTCCATCCATCTTCTTCATCGTGTGAAGGGCATAAATGAAGCATAATAAGGTGGATATGGGTCATAAGAAACCCCCACGTCAAGTCCCATTCATGGGACTCCCCCTTCCACCATACCATGACGACCCGACTTGAGAGCATCCCATGCCACAAATCCTTCATCTGCAGTTATTTTCTGCATCCACCAACGTTTATGGTCAGGTAATATGCAGCATCATGAACTCTTGAATCATGGTTACTGGAATTTGCATGTGATTACAGAGTTCATAGCACTTGTACTTTCTGATGACCTTTTGAATTATTCTTCTTTGTAGATATCACTCTTCCCAGCTTTTATCAACAGGAGTTCCCCCACCATGCCATCAGTAACAGGCCTATCTCGAGAAGAAGCTGTTGATTCGTCCTTGTCAGGTGGTGCAACCCAATGAATGTGTCCTTCTCCCGATCAACGCTGCAGTGTTGTATCAAGGTGAGTAATCATTAAGTTTTGGGTTCTGACGACCTCATGAAGCTGTTCCCTTCTGCCACCGAACGAGCATGAACAAGGGTTTAACCTACAAAACTTAAAGATTTACGTGGGAGATGAGAGAGAGAGAGAGAGAGAGAGAGAGAGGAGAAAGGTGTTGAGCCTTTAAGGCTGATGATTGCAGAAGAGTTGGAGGAGAAGATCACATGGCGTTTCTCTATAAAGCATATAAAGAACAAGGCAAAGAGACATAGGTCCTTTAATAGGGATGCGGCCCTCACCGGTGTTGCAAGGCAATGGAGAGCTTCTGACTCCAATGGCTGCTGCCACTTCTTTTCTGTCAGTCGTCCCTGAGCTGTTCGACTCTTAGAGTTTTGGGCCTTGGAGTCATTAGATCTTAATTATAGCTCATCATGCGCCTCCTCTAAATCTTAACAGAAGCTAACACGCACCACGTTACTCGTGTCCCTTCCCTCCGTTGGACTCATACGGAAATGTTGCGTTGCTTTTGGCACCATTAATGCCTTTATAGCACCCCACCAAGTTGTATGTAGCTTTTTCTCTCACCACCACGGACGAGGAGGAGAAAGTAGAGCTCGCTCTCAGCATGTTTGCGCCCATCTAAGCTTTCCTTGGTGTTAGTGTCTGAAGAAAGAGAGAGAGAGAGAGAGAGAGCGAGCGAGAGGGAGGGACGGAGGGAGGCATATGGCACTGGAAGCTGTGGCGCTTCTACAGGACCTCTTCGGTTGCGCCATGAACGAGTTGTACAACATGGGAGGAGCAGCGTGGTGCTACGCCTTTGGTGATGAGTGGGAGGAGAAGGGTGTGTCGTTAGATTGTAAGATAGGTGGTGGTGGAGCAGGTGGCATGCATGGGAATTTGGACGTCTCTTCAGGTGCAAGCTCGTCGCTGCTGGAGACAGCTGCCAAGGACGGCGCCGTGGTCATCAGCCGAGAGGTAACGGCAGGGGGGCGGAAGAGGCGGCGCACCAGGGTTTTTAAGAACCAGGAGGAGGTGGAGAACCAAAGGATGACCCACATCGCCGTAGAGCGGAACCGGCGGAAGCAGATGAACGAGTACCTGGCTGTGCTTCAGTCACTCATGCCGGCCTCCTACGTTCAAAGGGTCTGCCTTCCTCACCCTCCTCCTCCTCTTCTTCTCTAACCTTCCTCTGGCATTGCATTTGCACTGATTTGTGTGTGCCACTTTTCTGATCTCTCTTCGGTTGATCTCTTATGGCGTATAGTTTTCAGAGCCAGTAACAGTCTTTGCATTCATATCTGGTCATCGTTTAGGGTCCTTCGGTTTCCAAAATGACAAAGGATCTAATCATCATACAGCAACCTAGCGAGGTGTTAATAATGTCTGCATGAACAGGGTGATCAAGCATCGATCATCGGAGGGGCGATAAACTACGTCAAAGAGCTCGAACAACTGGTCCAATCTCTGGAGGCTTGGAAGCGAGTCGAGCAACGCATGGACGCGGCTCCGTTCGCCGACTTCTTCACCTTCCCCCAGTATTCGACCACCGGTTCGCGCAGCGCAAACAACGACACCGCGGACGAGGGGGCGACGGAGAACCGGCCGGCTGCGGCTGACATAGAGGTGACCATGGTGGAGAGCCACGCCAACCTTAAGGTCCTCTCCAGGCGGCGGCCGAAGCAGCTGCTTAAGATGGTGCTGGAGCTGCAGAACCTCCGGCTGACCACCCTCCACCTCAACGTGACCTCCATTGCCGAGATGGCCTTCTACTCTTTCAGCCTGAAGGTATGACAGTCATGCAAACGCTCCTCTTCTGTCTTCCTTGGTTGCAACCAACAATGTCGACCTGTTCTTTTTCTTCATCCGATTGGCGTAGGTGGAAGATGATTGCCAACTGACAACGGTGGATGAAATTGCAACTGCGGTCCATCAGATGGTTGGGACGATTCAGGAGGATGCTGATTGCGACAGCAATCTGTGATTGTAATATAACCACAATAAGTAGATCCAGCAAATCCACTACTGCTCTTCGTATAAGGAGCTTTGAGATCTTGTTGTAGTGTCTCAATCCTTGAATAGTATTATTCAAGCATAGCTTTAATATATGATCTCACATGCATGTATGTAGCCAACAATTCAAAGAGAGCCCCCCTTCTCGTCAGGAGGTCCTCCAAACAGTGTAAGTGCTCGAGTTATACAGGTAGAGAGCTGTGTTTCCTAGTGTTGATGGAAATGGGAGAAGCGGAGAAGAGAGGAAAGATGAGGGAGGGGATAGGAGATGTTGGATTCCAAGGGATTTGATGCGGACTTAAATAAAATGTTGAACCGAGAACACAAGTTTCAAATGGAGAAAGTGACGTTGAAGTGAAGTCTGGGTTCCCCATGTCATGTCATTTGTTTGAGAGAGAGAGAGAGAGAGAGAGAGCATCGGGAAGAGGATAGATACTATAGGGGTTGGGATGAATGATTAAAAGATGAAAAGACCTAATGACACTACTTACTGCCATGTGGTGCTGCAAAGGCAGGGAGGAGTCTGCCCCCATGAGGATTTGCTGATGGTACCATTTCACTAGGGAAGAAGGAAGAGAACAAAAGCGTGACTGCAGCCCTCTCTACTTCATGTGACAAGAGGGCCATTCTTGACGCAGTAACAAAGTCCCTTCACTGCGAGATGAGGATGACAAGGTTCATATCACCAGCACCACAAGCCCTGTGGAGGAGGGAAAGCAAACCGTACATCTGACCCACCCCATCGATGGAGCCTCTTCTGCTGGTACACATATATGTTTGTTCATCACAGTATGGGGCCAAACTCTTTGGTCCCCTCCCCCTTCTAAACCCTCACAATAGAATCAATTTGTTTGAACATTAAAATAATAATAATAATAAGGAGCTGCTCGATCCATGATTCTAATCCTATAATTTGTTCATGAGCAGTTAAAACCAGTCTAATCTATCAAAAGACAGGATATTAAGGTGCTAATGTCTATGTCCAGTGAGAATCAAGTACTTAAGCATCATAGCATGGCCTCATTTTTCTCTGCAGCTCAGGTAAAAAAAGATTTTTTTTTTTTTTACCTACCCAAGAGGATAGAGATAAGTAGTTTCTCTCTCAACTCTCAGCAGCTTCAGATTACACATTTGCTAACAGTTGGGTTTCCAACTGTAGAAAGAAGCAAATAGGCCCTGTTCTACAGTATGTATCTTGTTGGATTTTTAATCATAATTTTCTCATTCATAAAGGAAAGATAACTGCATGTTCTGGTAAGATCCACAAAAGATAATTGATGCAGAATTTTGTTGCGTGCAAGAGACTCTGAACTCTTGGACACTCAAGCTCCTCTAGATTCCAAGCTAATCAAATGTTCCTGGAGTTAAGGTTTGAATAATTTGAAAGGAATCCACAAAGGGTCTGTCTTATCACAGAAAGAAGCCAAAAAGTGATACTTCACATGCATATATACGTGATTTATCTAAGACCACACCAATCCCCAAACAAGAAAATGATAGCATGGAAAATTACAAAGCTTTTACGTTATGTTCTTACTGACTGAGAAGTTTCGGTGACATGAATTAAGTAGATGATGAAAAGCTATATTAGTAGAAAACGCACATCATTTTGAGAGTATAAACAGGAAGTAAGTACATATAACCTTGTAAATGTTCTTAATCCTGCCACCTGATGTACACTCATGTTAAAAAGGAATCTACTCGTCAAAACACACAGTTTGCAAGACTATGCAGGTGGGTGGTGAACCGAGAGACAAGGAAGGAGACGAAGGGCCATTGCAGAAAATGAATCTAAAAAAAGAGAAGGATGTGCATTTTGTCATATTTGTTCTTGCATTGTTGCTGTCGCAAAAAGCACATCCAACAGCACATGCAATGCTTCGTGTAGAGCTCATGGTCCCCCTAGAGTAGAAGAAAGAGAGGTACATGGCACCTTATAATACCAGATGGAAGCTTCATGATGATGGAAGAGGAAGGCAGGGCAGGAAACCAACGAGGCCTAGTGGTAATGACCAGGTTGAGCTACTTGCAAATAATGGCCGTATAAAACATGTGAAAGATGGAGACAAAAGAGCAATATGGTCCATCACTGGATTGACTTCTTCGGGCGATGTCTGTGCTCACTTCAGTTTCTGGAATGCTGTCTCACATCTATCTTTTGCATCCACAGATCCACAGTGTTTGCATCAGGAGATACATCTTTCTTCGTAAACAAAGATTAAGTGACTTCCTTATGCTTCAACCACGCTTCTTAAGCTGAAAATATACAGCATAAATGCAAGACCAGATTTGGGACACATTTCCTTGGACATTAGACGAGTTAGCTTCTCAACCAGAGTGCAATATAAAAGATATTTGAATGGCATCATCTCCATGGAGCATCAGCAGAATATATTTTAAAATATTAAAAAATCTAACACATCTTAATAAATCTCATCTTCATCTAAACTAGATTTAAATTTAAATCTTTATCTAATCCTAACTACTTCAATTAATCTTAACTACTTCAATTATTTCCAACCCTTACACTCTTCCCTTCTAATGCATGAACACATGGTATCTGATGGAGGACAAAATGGATCATCTCAAGACTGATGACACATGGTTACATCATCCTTAGTATTCTGTAGGATCTCAGATAACAACAACACATAAAGGATTGGGCAACGTCTAGATTACAGTGATAGATTTTTTCTCCAACCATCCTCGACATCTCGAGACAATGATATCGCATATCATTGGGTCCGAATCAGGTTACATCATTCTCCTCTCGATTTATCAAACGACCATCTTAGTATTCATTTACAACATAAACTGGGCTTGTTTAGGTAATATGCAGCGAGTGGATCGAATTAGGTTAATATCTAGTCCATGGGTAATACTAAGATCGTATACCAATCTGACGGAGCTCTGAAAACGACTGTAATTTTACTACAAAAACCCAGTGCAACATTAGATCAAGAACGAGTATAGTTTTTATTATGCCTTGAACCACAATGTATAACATAGACTGGAATGCTCTGTAATCAAGCATACAGGCCTCCAACTTTTATACTGTATCTTCCATTTATGTAAATAGTTCGGATGGAGTGTGATGTTCCAGTAAGCAAATTAATGTATGATGGAGACTTGTCCAACTTGTTATTTCCCTTCATGCTTGATCTGTACAGAAATAGTGACTAGTTTGTGTTTTGTACATGTGTGATAATTCTGTTGGTCCATCAAATGAATCAATGAACTCTTGCTTAGATCAAATATTAGCATATTTCTTTAGGTATATGTACAGAACAGTAGCTTCTGTTGGTGAATGCAAATGATTGAGAAGAGAGTATTTGCATTCAGAACAATAACATGCGGGGAGATCCTTTCAATATACCAGTCATCTGCGGCCTAAGGAACATTTCTATCATCGTCGTCTAACATCATCACCCAAGAAGGTCGCCGAGTGCGGTGGTCAAAAGAGTTGACCCTCACAACAAAACAGTCCACGCACGCATGCTTCTCTTGGAATCATAGCATCAAACCTAAAACATTTTCCGTGTAACAAGGAAATTGGAATTCCTTCTGCATGCACCCATCACATTACAGCTCCCCGTTTGGCCCTCCACATCATGCCATGCACAATGTAAACCGTGAGGCTAACATGGGCAAGAATGGAAGCAAGAGTAAAGCATCGCTACACCATTAATAACAACATGATAGTTAGCTGACTAAATCTACCGTCTCTATAACTGAAATCTTTGACTAAGTCTGCTGTTAAATTAAATCTGTAATTGAACGAGTAAATCTTTCCTTATAAATAAATAATACATTTATTAATAATATTCATCCTTTTATTCTCTCATTTCCATTTCTAACATGGTATCAGAGCCATAAGAGAAATTATTCTCTCTGTCAAACAATAGAAAAATAGTTACCATTACACGCTGCCTCCTCTACTGCTACCTTATTGTCGAGGCAACACTACTCGTTGGATCTTTCAAATCTACTATCACCTGCAAATAGCTCCAGCCAATCCACAGCAGTTTATAGCTCTACGCAGAGCGTTTCTCCTCTTTACCATTTGTATTCCAGCAGTAAGGCAGTTAGATTCCCATCTGCGGCTGCACTTGTACCTATTGGACTGCCGTTGGATATTCTCTTCCGCCACTCACTCCCGTATCTACCAAGTGTTTTCAGTTTTGTTGGTCACCTTCTGATCTATGCTACTACCTGCAACTTTATAGCCATTAATTGCTTCTGTTTTTCTTTTCTTCCTTTCTTTTTTCTTGGTCATCAGTTGTGTTACTGTTCTCTACTCTGTGCAACAGCTTTTGTGATTTTCTAATGTCTTTCTCATCCACTTCTGATGTTCCTACTCTTTTTTCTACTAATAATTCTGCTCCATCCTCCGGTCTTATTTTCGTTAATGCTGCATCTTTAATCCCCTTTAAGTTATCTAAAAATGGAAATTATGCCTCTTGGCGTGCTCATTTCTCTAACCTTTTGTTTGGTTATGATTTATTGGGTTATGTTGACGGTTCTCTTAGTTGTCCACCAGCCATGATTCATGTCCCAGAGACCCTAGCCCAAGCACTACAAGTTATGGCTTCGGCAGGATCGACTAATTCTCCAGGCCATTTAGGCCTCTGTTGCTGGATCCATCGCTCCGCTTTGACCTCCTGTACTACTGCTGCGGAAGCATGGAACAAGTTACAGACTACCCTAGCGAATCGCTCTCGGACTCGCATGCTTGGACTACTCTCTAATCTTATGACTCTCAAGTAAGAGGGAAGTTGTATTGCTAATTACTCACAAAATATCAAAGTAATTATCGATGACCTAGCTTTAATAGGTCATCTTCTTACTGATGAAGAGATACTGGTTCACACGCTCAATGACTTAAGTCCTGAGTACAAAGAACTTACTGTTGCTCTTCGGGCGCGTGACTCTCCTATCCTCTTTGAAGAATTTTATGACAAGCTAATAGATTATGAAGCTTACTTAAAGCGTGACACCAAGCTATCGGGACCTTTGTCAGAACCTCCCATTACAGCTCAGTTCACCCAAAAACTCAAAAAGCCCAGCCGTAAATACCACAACAATACTTCAAAATGTGTAGTCACCCAACCTCCCACTACTATGAGTTTTCATCCGTCACTTCTTCCTCCATATCCTTTGTCCGTCAATTCTCGTCCAAATGTTTCCTTTTCACCTCGCCGCCCCCCACCTATGTCTCTGCAACCAGTTGTCTGTCAATTGTGTGACAAAAGCGGTCACACTACCAAAGTTTGTCGATCGCGTCTTCCAAAGACCATCTACTTGGCCTCAAGCAAATATCCCGATCGCTTCTTCAAGGTCCGCCTAATCGGATTGTGGATTCGGCGCTTCCCACCATATCACCTCCGATCACCGAGTTCTAAGAAACAAAGAGTTGCGGTCTCGATCGAATATCGAGCTATAGCCATCGCCAACTTATTTAGATCTCCAACTTGCTTAAGGAGCTTCATTTCTTCTTCTACTCGTTATTTATTGTGATAACCTTGGTGCAACTTACCTGCAAACCGGTTTTCACTCGCATGAAGCATGTGGTTATCGACTTTCATTTTGTGCGGGATCAAGTTGCTCGTCAGCCTTCGTTTCTCATGTTCACACGATCAACTTGCGACTCCCTCACAAAGTCTATAGCCCGCAAGCCCTTTTATTGCATCGGTCCAAGATCGGCATCCTCGATGTAAGCTCGATCTTGCGGGGGCATGTTCACGACTAAGTCTACCGCCAACTCAGAATCGAACGAGTCAATCTCGTTCATTAGTTGAGGGAAATCCTCATTAGTTGAGGGAAATCCTCATTAGTTGAGGAAAATCTTTTGACTAAGTCTACTGCCAAATCTGTAACAGAACGAGTAAACCTCGTTCATTAGTTGAGAAAAATCTTCATTAGTTGATGGAAATCTTTCCTCACCCCTGTATAAATAGATCATGCCTTTATTAATAATATTCACCCTTGTATAAATCTCGTTCATGCGTGGACTGTTTTGTTGTGAACTGAGATTTATTCGTTCAGTTACAGATTTGGCGGTAGACTTAGTCAAAAGATTTCCCTCAACTAATGAGGATTTCTCTCAACTAATGAACAAGATTGACTCGTTCGGTTACAGAGTTGGCGGTAGACTTAGTCCGCTAACATGTCCCCGCAAGATCGAGCTTCTGTCAAGGATGTCGACTTGGACCGATGCAATAAAAAGGGCTTGCGGGCTAAAGACTTTGTGAGGGATTCAATAAGTTGATCAGCCGTGTGAACATGAGAAACACGAAGCTACTGATGAGCAACTTGATCCTGCACAAAATGAAAGTCGATAGCCACATGCTTCATGCGAGAGTGAAAAACCGGGTTTGCACATAGGTAAGTTGCACCAAGGTTATCACAATAAATAACAGGCAGAGTAGAAGAAGAAATGTGAAGCTCCTTAAGCAAGTTGGAGATCCAAATAAGTTCAGCAGCAGTAGTAGCTATAGCTCGATATTCAGCTTCAGTCGTAGACCTGGCAATTGTCTTTTGTTTCTTAGAACTCCAACTGATCGGATTGGCACCAAGAAAAATAATGTAGCCAGATGTGGAGGTTCGATCATCAACATTGTCGGCCCAATCAGCATCAGCAAAGACATGAAGCTGAGAGGGAGAATGTTTGCGAAGAAAAATACCATGATCAATAGTCCCTTTAAGATAACGCAAAACGCGTTTGATAGCAGTCCAATGGAAAGCAGATGATCGATGCATGAACTGAGACAGTTTATTAACTGCAAAGGAAATATCCGGGCGAGTAAGGGCGAGATATTGTAGGGAGTCAACTACCTGTCGAAACTGAGTAGGGTCCGTAGCAGGACTACCATCACATAACTTCAGTGATTCACTAGAGGATAGAGGAGTAACAACCTCTTTTGCATCCTGCATAGCCGTCTTGAACAGCAAATCAAGAATATACTTTCTCTGTGAGAGAAAGAGACCAGAAGACGTAGATGTAGCCTTGACTCCGAGAAAATAATTTAGGTGACCAAGATCTTTAAGAGAGAATCGGTCGACCAATTGCTGAATAAATGCTTCAATCGCCATAGAGTTATCGTCGGTAATAATAATACTGTCCAGATAAACTAGAAGATAGATAGTAAACCCATGTTGGTGGCGTAGAAAAAGAGAGACATCAGATTTAGAGTTAATGAAGTCAACCAAAGACAAGTAGAGACCAAGCCCAATATACCAGGCTCGTGGAGCCTGACGAAGGCCATAAATGACTTTTTGTAATTTACAAACATGCCAGGGATACTGAGGATGTATAAAACCTGGAGGTTGTTGCATGAAAACGTCTTTAGTAAGTGTTCCTTATAAAAAGGCATTGTTAACATCGAGTTGGCGTAAGCACCAGTCGTTGGAGATGGTCAAACTCAGGATAAGCCGAATGGTAGTAGGTTTGACGACAGGACTAAATGTCTCAGTGTAGTCAAGACCAGGACGTTGATGAAAACATTTAACCACAAGTCGAGCTTTATAGCGAGCAATCGAGCCATCAGGGTTTCGCTTAATGCGATAGACCCACTTACACCCTATAATGTTTTACGTGGGGTGAGAGTGGGTGAGAGTCCATATACCAGTATGAAGAAGCGCATCATACTCGTCACTCATGGTTGTACGCCAGTGTAAGAATTTTTGGGCTTGAGTAAAAGATGATGGTTCAGTATAGGCTAGGGAAGAGTTGGTGCTGACATGTAAATTAAGAACTTGACGGGGTTTAAAGATACCACTTTTGGAGCGGGTTTGCATTGGATGGCTTGAGATGATAGGAGTAGCAGAGGGTAAGGATTGAGGGTGATCACTAGTGGAGGTGGACGCAGGGACGGCAGAGGAACCAAGACAAGGTGAGGACAAAGGCATTGGCTCTAGAGGAGAGGAAGAAGTCGGAGAAGAAGACGAAGGAGGAATGTGCAGAATCGAAATAACAAGAGAGTGTGGATCTTGTAGAGGCACGAGGGAGGAGGAAGATGTATTAGAGGAACTCAATGGGATGACACAATGACCTTGATTTCGAAAGGGAAAGACAGACTCCACAAAAGTGACATGTCTGGAGATAAATACCTTAGCAGATAGAGGATCATAACACCGAAAAGTATTATGTTCAAGAGAATATCCGATGAAAATATAAGGACGAAATCGAGGCTGCAGTTTATGAGAATTGTAAGGGCGTAACCAAGGATTACACAGACAACCAAAAACCTTTATGTATGTAAGTTAGGGCATTTTTGAAATAGCTTTTCAAATGGTGACTGATACTGAAGAACTGGAGTGGGCATACGATTAATGAGGTACACCGCAGTTTGAAAGGCGACAGACCAAAAGGCAGAAGGCATAGATGCTTGATGAAGTAGAGTTAGACCAGTTTCAACAACATGACGATGTTTACATTCGGCAGAACCAACCAGTTGAGGAGTATACTAAGGTGACTTAATATGTTGAATACCACAAGTAGATAGATAAGATGCAAGAGCTTGATATTCACCTTCGCCATCAGAATAGATGGTTTCAATAGTAGTTTGAAAATAGTTCTCAACTAAGTTCTTAAATTTAGAGAATACAACAACGGCATCAGATTTTTGACGAAGAGAATAGAGCCATATATACTTCGTAAAATAATCTACGAAGACAACATAGAATCTAAACTTGTCAAAGGAAACAACCGATGCAGGACCCCACACATCAGTATAAATAACCTCAAACGGCTTAGAGCAAGAAAGAGAGGAAGTACTAAAAGGTAATTGATGACTTTTATTACTAAGACAGACATTACAGTGAGGAAGAACATTGCTGGATTTAAAAAACAGGAATAGAATAACGAGAAAGCATTTTTTGTTGAATAGAGTTTGAGGGATGACCAAGACGATGATGTCATATATCGACTGAAGCTGCAGTGGAAGTGTTTGCTGTGGGCTGGGTGAGAAACACGGTAGACGGTCATTCGTAGATGTTGTCTTTATTCGGGCCACGAACTAGAGATGCCCCTGTGCTCGTCCTTAACAAGAAAATAATTAGGAAAGAACTCAATAGAAGTATGATTTTGTTGACAAAATTGAGAGACAGAAATAAGATTTCTTTTGATGTGAGCGGCACACAAAACATTATGAAGTGTAAAAGAAGAGTCGTTGGAATGTAATATCTTAGAACCAACATGAGTAATAGGGATTCGATTACCATCACCAACGATGACGTCTTCATGACCGCCATAGCCATTATGGAGTGATAAATTCTGGAGGTCAAAGGTGATATGGTGGGAAGCGCCAGAATCCACAATCCAGTTAGACGGACCTTCAGAAGAAGCAGTCAGGATATTTGCTTGAGGCCAAGTAGATGGCGCTGGACCGATTTTGTCACACAATTGATAGACAACTGGTTGCAGAGACATAGGTGGGGGGCGACGAGGTGAAAAGGAAACATTTGGACGAGAATTGACGGACGAAGGATATTGAGGAAGAAGTGATGGATGAAAACTCATAGTAGTGGGATGTTGGGTGACTACACCTTTTGAAGTATTGTTGTGGTATTTACGGCTGGGCTTTTTGAGTTTTTGGGTGAACTTAGCTGTGATGGGAGATTCTGACAAAGGTCCCGATAACTTGGTGTCACATTTTAAGTAAGTTACAGAGTTGACGATAGACTTAGTCAAAAAAGTTGACCCTCACAAGAAAACAATCCACGCATGCTTCTCTCGGAATCATAGCATCAAACCTAAAACATTTTCCGTGTAAGAAGGAAATTGGAATTCCTGCTGCATGCACCCATCACATTACAGCTCCCCGTTTGGCCCTCCACATCATGCCATGCACAATGTAAACCGTGAGGCTAACATGGGCAAGAATGGAAGCAAGAGTAAAGCATCACTACAGCATTAATAACACGATAACGAGAGGAAAAGATACACGCGAGAGCAAAGAGTGCGAGAAAAATGTCTAAGAGAAGGAACTAGTAATTTGACAGTGCAACAGCACAAGTACAGTACAACATAATATGGAGAGCAAACTAACGAACGTGGGATCCAAAGGCGGCGGCCAAGCTCGCTCTAGAACGTGCACACCACGGCGGCGGCAGCGAGGGCGGCGGCCCAGGGAACGGAGTGCAGCCCTGCGGCGCTTCTGTGGTCGGCTGGCGTAGACATGGGCGGCGACGTCGGGACGGAGGCAACAGCACAAGTACAGTAGAAGATAATAAGTCAGAAAACAAGAAGGAAATTGTTTTCTTTTATAAGTGTTAATGATATTTATTATATGTAGTACAAAATAATTCATAGCAGAAGATTTTTTTTTTTTCTTTGGCAGATAATTCACCATTCTTGGTGAGCTGTTTGACTCATGACAATAAAGAAACAGAACCAGATTTTTCTATTAATAAATTATTGGAAATCGCCAAACATTTGGAAATTCAAATAATAATTCTGGCAATATATAATTATAGAAAACACATTTATGTTTTCTGTGATACCAAAGAAATGATCTAATTTTTATAATACTTTAATGAGTACTTTCTAGCTCCACTTTTCAAGGTTACAAATAATAGAGAAAGAATAGAGATAATATAATATATTATCTAACAAGCAAGCAGAAAGTCGAAGTGCTTTAATTGCCAGGTAATTGTTTTGAGATGGTCAAAGAACACTCCTAATTTGGTGTAATGTGCGAAGGTTTGGTCAGCATTTCCATTCTTTCATCTTCCCCGGTTAAGACCGCTTCGGCCCCTTCCAAACTCTAACCTCCTCCTAAATTTGTTGCCGACGTCCGCCGCTTCTCACTCTAAACCAAAGAAAGGCATGCATCCTCCCGAACCTGCGTATAAAAGGCCACCGACTCGTCCGCCTCCCTTCTCACGCATGCTGTACTTGTGCGTTCCTCAAAACAACAGGAAAGCTAATAAGGAAGAGGCGGACATGGCTCTCGGCAAGGGAGTGATGGCTCTGTTGATCGTGGCGGTGGTGGCCGCGGCGACGGTGGAGCAGGCCAGGGCCGACTTCGACGACCCCGCGACTTGCTACTGCCCCTGCATGAGAAATGAGTGCATGACCCTCGATGGAGCCACCAAGGGGGTGTGCGCCCGCGCCTGCGACAAGGGCTGCCGTGATGCTGGCGTCGGTGGCCAGCCCAATCCTTTTGAGTTCTGCGGCTTCTGATCTCCATGCATGACGCCCCATCCCTGCACGCGTCCATGCGTGTCAAGACTATTGAGCATGGCCTTCTTCTCTTCTCTTTTTCTTTTCTTTAGAGGTGTTATAGATGGGTCTCTATCATTTTTCTTCTTGTTCTTGGGATGTTAAACATAGCGATATAATTTAATTGCGTGCTTCGGGTCTGTGGGATTACATATGGTGACTTGGTCCTTTTCTCATGCAATGTAAGTAGAGAGATTTCGATATATATCGATGGGTTGCACTAAGAGAGAGACTTCTGCTCCTCTCAATGGGAGCGAAAACTTGGGTTACTGTGACACACATGCAATGCAAAATTCATTAATTAAGCAGAACGGTCTCAGTTTTCTAAAATATTATATTCTATAACAAATGATAATTTGTACACGGCTTGATTTTTTTAGTTTAATTCATGGATGAAAAAGTAAAAGATCATCAAGAGAGAGAGAGAGAGAGAGAGAGAGAGAGAGAGAGAGCTGTGGACATTCCAAATATAATATGCGAGGGAAGCGAGTGAGTTAGTCCTGTAAAAAAACCATAAGGTTTTATTAGAAGAAAAATATCATTAAATCTTCCAACATCTTTTCTTATAATTAGTCAGTAAAATTTTTTTATATCTATAGATAAATTAAGATGTCCATTTCTAGATAAAGTATATTCCATTCCTACCATACACACTATATTTATCTTTTAAAAAAGTTTGCTATTGGCAACGCGTTTGCTATTGACAATATATTAAAAATAATAAAATAAAATTTAATTATTTATAATATTTTAATCATCAATTATTTTCTTATTCTCATAACCTCTTGTTTCATCCATCAAGACATTAGCGATATAAGTTTGTTACTCCACGAAGAGGAAAATGAAGTTCCCTGTTGCTTGCTACCAGAAGACAAGATGAAATAAAAAAAATTAAATAGGTTAAGATCCATTTTAGCCCATATTTTTTTGGTTATGGATCTCTTACATACTTATGGTTTACTTGTGTCCTAAATAATTCTTATATTTTAAAAAATATAACATATAATTATCTTTTCTGTCAAGTTTAAGTTAACAAACGTTAAAGTCTATATACATGATATGCTAACTCAGAATAAACCATTAATATAATGATACATATAATTTAAGTTTAAAAAAATTAATAATATATGAATTTGAAAACATGGACTGGTTGCCTAATCAATTTTTCTCAAAATGAGGTTTTCACGATTTGGCTAGTGATACATTGGTCGAGAAGGTCATTTTAGAGAGTTGATCGCCTAGGCCTAAAGAGGAAATCACTACCCGCATTGCATGCTTTAGCATTCAGAGTTTCTCCCCTATCATACCTTAGGTCATGTCCAATACCATTACTAGATCAATTATAGTGCGGAGAGAGGCGAAAGATCTCATTAGTGGCACTTTTATCTTGAGAGCCACCATGTAGCTTTGATGCCTCTACTCTTCCGAGAGCAGAGCTGCTTGTGACATCATGTTCATAAGGACGCCACCAGCCCTGGACCTCAGTGTTAGACGAATGACTCCTCCGTCAATGTAGCTAGTATATCGGGTGTGAGGGGACGTAGGGAGTCCATAGAACTCGTCCTCTTGTTTTACATCCTTTATTTGCTCGTCATCATTGTAATCTTTCGAATTATTGTTCTCGTTGATTGCTTCTGAGATAGGGTTGCATCGCACATCCCCTCCCTGGTTGAGCTTCGACATAAGCAACTATAGCTCATCGTCATCACAGACCTTAGCAGCAACAATGATCGCTGTTGGTATTTCTACTATTTGGGTTCTAGTTCTCCGTCTCTCTTATCGCCCCTTGCTCGATAGTGGGTGCATCATCTTTTTAGTGGCAGAGCATTGAGAGGAAAGGCCTGTGGTGCAAAGAGGTGAAGCAAACAGGGCAAGCAAACAGGGCAGGGCATGCTCCTAATGTGGGCGACAATATAAAAAAAGTGAAAGGCGTGGCAACACTTCGTCATGAAGATTGGCGTCTCTTGGCTCTCCTTCACATGGTTGATTAGGCAACTGATTCATAGTAATTTATTATTAATTAGCATGCTACTTAAATAGATTCTAATGTCTGCTAACTTATACTTAATGTCTGTTAACTTAGACTTAACATGAGAAATTTATATGTTATATTTTTAAATATAATGATTATTTTAGGTATAAATAAATCATATATAATTAAGAGATCTATGAGTAAAATTATAAGGATTAAGATGAATCTTAATCCTATTTAAATTCATTTATGTTTGCCCACTTTATTTATTTTAATTATAAATTAAATACAGCTGTGCACCTTCCAATTGGTAAAAAGCGACCACAGTTTCATCAAAAAGGAAATAGGAAAAAAAAAAGCCACCGCGGTAACATGGGACGAGAAACTGTGGCCTTTTTATCCTTTCAATGGCGGCCACACTGCTCCGTCATCGAGAAGGAGAAAAGAACTGCAAGGCTTGTCACCGGTTTGACGTCGTCCCGTCCAAAGTGCTGGGTTTCATACTCGTCGTTTGCGCTACTCATTTCATCTTTCTCGATAAGCTCATTCCTGTGGTCTGCTTCCGGCTTTCCCGAGTCATATGACGAGTCTTGTGGTTGAGATTATTCTGCTCTTTCCTGCACCACTCCCACAAGTCTCCACAAAGCTGTGGGCTGTGTCGATCCTTATCAGCGGACACCTTCGTATCGTGCCCATGTCGCATCTTACCAAAAAATGTTGATGCTTCTTAATAATCTATGAGTTCCTTCTTGGTCATCGAAATCTGATGTGATGAAGAACTTGCTCCGGTTGATGGATCCGTCTCCCTGGCTCTTTGGGATCACTCACTGGAATCTAGAAAATATGCTAATACGCTGCTAATTTTTCTTTTCATCAACTCATCATAATCTTCCTTCGTTAGATTCGACAAACAAAAAATAACAAATAATAATAATTGTTCTTTGTTTTGTCTTTCCGCGTGTGCTTTTTTCTTTTAGGAAACAGGCAATGGTTGGATGGTAATAAATGCATCGCCCACCGTAGATCGCAATTAGATTTTGTGTTGCCCCGACCTGTGTTTTGCTAGATCTCGATCTGCGCCACGTGGCCGTTTATATACCTTACAAGTGGCGCAGGCACTGAGAGAACACCGGAGGAGATGGCCCACCAAATCGCACGCTCCTGGTTTGCTGGCGCGGTGCTCAGGCTGGCCGCTGTTTTCCCTGGCGAACGGCTCAAGGTTCACACGCCGGTTTATGATTACCACCTGTAACGCTCACCGCGGAGGGAAAGAAGGTTTGTCCTCGACGCTGATGCTGTCGATAAAACCTACTCTTTTTCTTCGTTGAATTAATTTGCCATATTGAAACGCAAATAGACTTTGTGCAGTAGAAGCAAACGAATTTTGCCCGAAGCCGTTTGACTTCTTAGATTTCCGTGGGGAGAAGAAGCCCGTTGTTTCAAATAACGTACAAAGTGTGGAAAAACTCGTCCCCTCATTTGAGATTTGCAGCCTCACACAAACAGCGGCAATAGACGCCACCGCCAACACATATATTAATACATCTCCGACGAATTCATCGAGCTTCAGCAACAATGGAGGTGGCGGTGAGGAGCAAAGTGCAGAGGCTGTACGACGCATGCGCCAGTGTTTTCTGCACCGGGAAGGATGAACTGCTCACGCTCGAGCAGATACGGTGGCTGCAAAGCCTCCTGGGTACCGATCTCTTCTTCGACACGAATCTATATGCGTCGTTAGTGGCTCTGCAGCTGATTAATGACCTCGTCGAAGGCATGCAGATGGCGTGGGGCCGGCCGACGTCGGAATCGATGGATACGGAGACGAAGGGCCGCGAGCAGATGAGCGAAGTCCGACGAGCCGCCGTGGAATGGTACCAGGGCATGCGTTGGAGCAGATTACCTATATACACATCCATGAGTGCCAAGATTTCTCGGTAAGTCGGCCTCCCAACTACAAATAGGATGCATTCGTCATGTTCATGAAGCTCCTTGTTCGTTTTCGTCAGTAGCTAAATGGATACGATGGCCAAACAGATGGGGGTATTCTGCTTCCCAGCTGGTGCAACGATGCCTCTGCACGATCACCCGGGAATGGTGGTGCTCACCAAGGTTTTGTACGGTTCAGTGTCATGGAACGCCTATGATTGGGTCTCCAACCCCAGAAAGAGTGAGCACCTTCTTCTCAGTTCCACCCCTTTAATTTCTTCGAGGTTGAGATCAGAAAACATCTCTTAATCTTCCCTCGAAGAAGAGCAAGTTTGTGTGTTTGTAACTAACACGAAGCTTGTGGAGTGCTCAACTCATAATACGGGCAGGGAAGAGAGCAGTATTACTCTACAAAAGCTTAGAAAGGTTGAGATAGAGTTAATGACACCATCGAGGTACTCGTTGCAGATGGACTAGCAAAGGTTGTGGCAGAAGAACGCATACTCCAAGCATCCACCAAGACATCAGTCTTGCTCCCGAGGAGTGGAGGAAACATACACTCTTTCACTGCTCTAACTCCCTGTGCTATACTTGATGTGTTGACTCCTCCGTACTCTGATGAGCTTGGAAGGCCATCAACCTACTACATCGACATACCCATACCTTGGCTTTCGGGTAAGCTTGAACCTGCTACCTTTTGCTGGCTTTCGCAGTCATGGGAGAATGACGAGATGTGGATGCATTCAGGTTTCTGCATACTTGAAGAGACAGAATTGCCGGATGATCTGGTCGTTGCCGGAGCGCCATACCTTGGCCCTGAGCTCGTTGTTGTCGATGAAGAAAAAGAAGATGATGATGACGAAGATGATGGCATGTATTGATTAGCTTTTCTTGTACACTGCACATATTTTTCCGGTGGTACAGGTTCAGCTAGGTAGGATGAGTCCTGCTGCTTCCTTTGATGATCATACATCAATGTTTAGATGTGTATTTTTGATGTCACTCAGAAAATACTTATAATCACTCTTCTATATATTATCATATATAGTCCTTGAGAGGTATCATTTATTTACCTACCAGAGTAGAATGATATCGATATGTAAAGATTTATAATCATTCTTCTACATATTATCACGTATAGAGTCACTAAAAGGTACTATCTATTTACATATAAGAGTAGAGTGTATGAGATAAATTACTCATACAGTCTCTCCTATTAAGATTATCTCATAAGAAATCATACCATTATAATCAAATTTCAATCAGATCTATAATTTTATCTTACACAATTAAATAATAACATATAATCTAATATTCTCATACTTAATCCATTAATTAATAAGAAATAAAAAATTAAACATAAAATAAAAAACATTTAAAAATAATTTTACTAATAAATTTTAAAGTTTTGACAAACATTTTACATATGTGCACAAATTTTATAAAATAAAATAATAATTCCAATAAGCATAATGATGCTATATTAAGTTTGACATGCAAATCATAGTGATTATATATTATTAATACCATGCTCTTTTTAATATCTTATAATACTATCAATCTTTTATAATTTAGTTCATAATAATATTTATAATTTATCTTATTAAGATAATCATGTTATTACATTCAACTATGATAAACATATACATAAACAAAAATAAGATAATAAAAATAAATAACTTTAATTAATTAAAAACTAATAATAATATTTTTTAAATATATATCATCATATCTTTTATGAGTTACTCACAAGTCAATTTTAAAAATATATTCTTTAAATATTTTATGTTACAATGTTTTAGTAAATGAATCAATAATCATCCAAGAGATACTTGTTGGTTACAAGTGCATTGTAAGTCAATTATGTAAGTGATGACACGTGTTATATGCTACACAATCTCTTTTAATTATTATTATTATTAATATTTTTTTATTTTATATTGGATGATAAATATATATTATAATATCCTTAGATCTTTGTAGTGGAAATTGGATCGTGATGATAAGACCAATTCATTTTTTAATACATATCCTAAATATTCTTGGTCATAGGTTACTCATAAAGGATATTGAGGTAACTAGATATATTAGTGTACTATATAACTGTTCGTATGATAGAGGTGGCTGGTCTCATAGTTGCTTATGTGATGACACTAGATATATAGTATAGATGCTCATTAGAGAATGAGTTCACTAAATGATCTAGGATGATTAATGATACCTTATCATTAGATAATGATTTCGTAGTTTTAATTGTATATATGGTCCTAAGTCTTAAGACACCAATAATATCTTATTTGAGTACTCCGTTCTTTGATAATGGACTTACATGTCCGAAAGTTTTAGATCTAATACAAACGATCATCGAAAATGATAGCCAACCTTACAAAGGTAATTGCATGTCAACATAAGATCATTCACTCTTTGTATCATAAAATGAATTTCATATATACTCTTACTTAAGTGAATCCCTAGCCATGGTTAATCAAATTGAGAGAATATGATAAGAGTGAGACTCGGATTAAAAGAAAAAAAGTTCTACGAAAGAATCCGATATGAGTGAGACTCGAGTAAATTCTGTATAGGCCTGACAACACAATGCCCAATATATGATATCTGGGATATTAGATAGATGATAAATTGTACATACACGATTACTGAGGATAGACAAGTCTAATAGATTAGATCTTCATGTATCATCTAGGGACTATGGCGTAGTGGCTTAGTACGTTTATAATCAATAAATTTAATGAATTATTATAAAAATAATAATTCACTGAGTTAGAATAAAATTCTAAGTAAGAATGAGTTCTAATAGATACAACTTATGGCCAGCTCGGTATTCGGCCTAGAGAGTCACACACATATGGTGGATGACACGACAAATAAAGGATTAGATATGTGATATCCAATAAGCTCCTGTTTTAATAGATCTATTGGGTGAGACCCAATAGAGCTTAGAATGATTATTAGATGATGATCCAATATCCATTAAGCCATGGGCAATTGGATTGATATTCGATACTATTGAGATAGGATCCATTAGGGTTAGCAGTATGAGACTCTCTATAAAATAGTTGAGGGGCTCAAAGGGTCATAGGTTGGACCCCTATAGCCATCAATGTCCTATCTCCTCATCCCCTTCTTCTTTAGTCGTGAGTCCCCTCTCTGGTGTAAGAGGATAACAAGAAGGTCTGATCCCTTCTTGTTTGCTACTGCATGGTGGTATGCGATCACGAGGAGAGAACTCATTGCACGAGAAGGTGTGTTGTCGCTACTGTCTACTATATGGATCACCGCTAGAGAGGAGTTTCTAAGAGCTCCTTCATCCATGGAGCAGGATCTGTGGTTTTAAGGGGATATATGATTTCCCCTAGGTAAGAAGATGTCACTTCTTTACGCGATTTTTTTAGTTTTATGAATTTTATGCTCCTTATTATAACACAATGATCTGATGTTTTTTTGTTTGAGAAACTATATTTTTATTTTTATTTTTTGTTGGGCATGTGATGCTCTTGAATATTTCTTAGTAGTACTCAGGTTCTCAATTGACACTTACTATTTTCAGATTCTCCCTCTGACCACAAAATACTTTATCTCAATATACTTATAACTATTAAGGTACTTATCATTCTTAGAGAATAAAACTACTCTAGTATCATCATAAAATATCTTCGGTAGTTTGGCAATTGAGTCGATCATGCCAGGTCCAAAGATGAAATTTTATAGACATAAAGTTTAATTTATAGCCTCAAGAATGTCACAAATTTAATTTCTATGATTGATGATACAATAAACGATTATTTTATACTTTTTCAAGTAATTGACTCTCTAACTAATATGAATATGAATCATAAAATGGACTTCCTACTATTGAGATAATTTATAAAATCAACTTCTAAATTTCTCATCGCTTCAAGCTGATCTGATCTTCTATATATAAGCATATAATTTTTCGTCCCCTATAGACATTTCATCATTTTCTTTATAACTTTCTAATATTTCATTCTTAGGTTACACTGATATCTACATAATATTCTAACTACAAAACTAATATATAATATTGTATGAATTTGAGCATATAATATACTTTTAACTAGTAATAATATTGCATTTCATTGAATCTTTCTCCTTTGGTAATAGGTGTATCATTAGTTAAATAGTATTGCATACTAAATCTATTAAAGAATCGATATCACCCCTTTTGTATTTTTTAATTTATTATATATTATATTATATTATACCGAGCAATATGCCCTATGCATACCACTCAGTATTGGTACCGTACCATATTGAGCTGAGCTCGATATGTTGATATAGACCGGTATAAAAATCCTTGGTCCTAGCATTCCTTGAGATATATTTCTAATATCTTAGTGCTAATAATATAAACTATCTCATTTATATCAATTATCTTAAAATTCTTAAAAATCTCTCCAATATTAGGTTAATATATTTTTTCTAAGATAATCCTAGCAACTGTTTAAGATATAATCCAAAATATCTCAATACTAATAACATAAACTCTCTTAACCATTTTAAAATTCATCAAGAGAAATATCTTTATTTTGAATAATAAATTAAGATTACTCCTAATAAATAAAATATTATAAATATATAAGAATAATATAATAAACTTGTTCACACTCAACTTTAGATATATAAAGTGATTAATAATATTTTTTCTTAAATTTGAAAAAATATTAATATTATTAAACATTAATGCTATCATGATCCTCAACAAGTTATTTTTAGAAACTAAAGGAATATTTTATTATAATCAATTTTCTTTCTAAAATAATAGTTGGCCACATATCTAACTTAATATTATTTGATATTACCTTGTGAGTTACATTTTGTCTTGAAGACTTATTTACAACAAATTCTTTTATAATTATTGGGTAATTCAATAAATTTTTAAATACTATTCTGGTCCATTGTTTTAACTCTTCTTTCATGCATCACACCATCTTTCATAATAAATTTTTATATGACTTGTGAAAATGATTTAAGGTCTCTTTTGATTTTTTATATCATAGTTTAATTCTTACATATACTGCTAGTTATAGGTACCTTGCAAACCAATCATGTAAGTGATGATACGTGTGACACACTTCACGATTTTTTTACTTATTATTATTAATAATATTTTCACTTTATGTTACCTATTGCATATATTGTGATGTTCTTAGATCTGTGCAATGAGAATTGCATCATGATGAGATTATGATAATGAGACCAATTTATCTTTAAATACAAACTCTAATAATCTCGGTTGTAAGTTACTCCATAGGGACATCGAGATAACCGAACAGATCGATGTATTATATACTCATCCATATGATGGACACGGTTGGTCTTATAGCTACTCGTGTGGAGACATTAAGGGTATAGTACATATGCTTATTGGAGAATGAGTTCACTAATTGATCAATATGTAGAATACTGGATAGTTAATGATATCTGACGTCAGACAGTGATTATGTGGTTGCAATTGTGTGTTTGGTCTTTAGACTTGAGACACCAATGATGTCTTGTTTGAGTACTCCTTTCTTTGACGTCAAACTTATAGGTCTAAAAGTTTCAGATATGATATAATTAATTATCAGGATTAGTAGCCAATCTTATGAAGTCAATTGAGTATCAATAGAAAATCGTCCGGTCTCGATATCATGAGAGGAATATCTCATGTGTTCTTGCTTAGGTAAATCCCTAGCTAGGGTCGTTCGGATTGAGATTTTTTCGGAAGTATCCGATTAGAACGAGATTCGAATGAATTTTGTATAATGCCTAATAGCAAGTACTATGCCCAATATATTATATTTAGGATATTAGATGAATGAGAGACTGTAGATACATGATAACTGATGATAGATAGGTCTAGTAGATTAGATCCCTCTGTACTATTTGAGAATTATGGTGTAGTAGTCTAGTACATTCACAGTCGATAAATTGAGTAAATTGTTATATGATTACAATTCACCAAGTCAGAAGGAGTTCTGATAGGTGTAACTCATTGCCAACTCAGTATTGGGCCTAGAGTGTCATACACATATGGTGGATGTTGCGATGAATAAAGGTTCGGATATAAGATATCCTTTGAACCCCTATTTTATTGGATATCTAATAAACCTCGATATTATTGGATCTTATGATGAGATCCAATAAGAGCTAATCAATTATTATTGGGTATCAATTTACTAATCCAAGAGACTTGAGTAATTAGATGAAGATCCAATACCCATTAGGGCAGGATCCATTAGAGTTAAACAGGAACCTCTATAAAGAGGAAGCCGTCATAGGGCTCATAGTCTAGAGACTTTTGGCTGCCTCCTCCTATTTTCCTCCCTCCTTTTTCTTTTCAACTGACCACACCTCTCCTTGGTGTGTGAGGATAGTGAGGAAGAAATAAGGTTTTCTTCGATGCTTACTGTAAGATGGTGTGCAAAAAGCTGCAAAGGAGTGCAAAAGCTACAAGTTTTTGCATTACAAGGGATGGGCATCTTTGCTTCTTCCACCATGTGGATATCGCTAAAGAGGCGACATCTGACCTTCTTCATCTTCTCCTTTGGATCTAGGTTTTCAGATATATACGATCTTTTTAAGTAAAACATCTAATATATGATGAGTAGATTTCTCGATTATATGATTTTTCATGCATCAATCATCGTATGATGATATGATAAATGTGGGAGAGCCTTTTATTTTTATTTTTTACTGTGCATGTGATGCTCCTATCAGGTTTCTCAACAATGGTATTAGAGCTTGGTTGATCATGTGATGATTGGCTATATAAACTATATGCATTGTGTTAAATCACGTAGATTATTTTCTACGTAACTTGCTGTAGTTTTGTCATAGTTTTCAGATCTAAACAACATCCTTTCTCACTATTGAGAGGTGTTATGGAGAGGTTCTTTGATGTCAAAATTTTTGACACGAAAGGAGAGAAAAAGGACATCAATTGTTGTTGCCCTGCGGTGTGGACGAAAGCTGCTTACAGCCTTAGCCGAGAGCACAACTTGTTGCTCTCAAACTGGTCAAGGGCTGCCTAGCCGAGAGCAACAATCTCTCAACCATGGCTGAGATTTCTCATGTAGCCAAGAGTCATGGCCGCATGGGGAATCCTAGTGGATACGGTTTCCTAGCCGCACATGGTAACCCCGCGGCTAAGGACTCTTAGTAGCATGGACAACCCAAAAGCCAAAAGAGTCTTGGTCGACCATGACAGCCTTGCAGGAGATCTAGATGCAACGGAGACCTTGGCAACTAGGGTTTTCCAGCCTCCCAAGGTAGCCCTACATCTAGATATTCTTCGTCATAGGGGAAACTATAGTGGCTAAGGTTTCTAGGCCACATGGGGCACCCTAGTGTAGGGTTCTCAAAAGTCAGCGAATAATTAATTAAAATAGTTTAATTAATTATTATAATTTATCTAGTTGTCCTACATGATTATGTGTATATGTGATATATGATATAGATAAATGATTATGACAATGTGATGTGATGTGTGTATGTGTGATTATTATTATTATTGGAGCCTACGAGCCTTTGATTTTTCTCGTCTATTGTCGGTCTGCATGTCTGAAATTATGATGTAATTACATGAGGAGGTACAATAGGAGCGTGAAGTTACCAACCGGACCCATAAGGCTAAGATGGATGATCGTAATGCATTATCATGAACAAAAATATAAATATGATGCTCGATGTAATACTCATGTATGTCTATGTCTTTCAATCTTTATTTATGCTTTATACAACAAGTAGCAGGCTAGCAACAGGCTTGACAGCCCTAGTTTGATTAACTTTTGTAGTCATTTTAGCTTATAAATGAGAGTTGTGTCATGTAGACACTTGTGAGAATTTTGGTTTGTAATAGACTATGATCCTTTGTGTGTAACCGTTTAGAGTTTATGAAGTCCATGTTTATAATTTACATTGGCTATAAAGTATTTGTTGAAATGGTTGCTTATGGATTCCGTGTTAAACATCTTCTCTAACATGTTCTCTTATTTTATAGGTCCTAAGAGATCATAAGAGGTTTCGGGGAGGCTAACCTTTACAAATGGACACACAAGGATGCATACGACTTAGGCAAAATAAGCTAAGTTTGTGATATTTGATATCATAGCAGGACAAGGACATGTAGAAACGCTTATCATACAAATGTCTGGAACCTAGTTGGGCTGCGTAGAGGGCAATCAGTGCATGTGACCATTTGGGGGAACATACATTGAAATATAGGGAAATGAGTCAATCAGAGGAGCGGACATCCAAGATTGGTATTTAATAGAATGGTTAACCCTTTACATGAGAGGCATCATGAGAATAAGTAAGCTAGGATGAATGCATAATGCACAAAGGTTGGGATATCTGAGTTTGAGCTATGGCTCGACGTTAGCAACTAAACTTGATGGTGCTCAAACGAAGCAAGACACTTGATAAAGGATGAAACCATGCTTTGAAAGAATTATGCAAAACTCACAAAGGTGAGGGGATTGTGAAGAGTCGATACTTATATAAGGGCTTGTATGTAGATGATGGAATGTTTGTGGCCATCCCAAGGCGATCGAAACTCAGAGCTGTGGAGCATTGAAACTTTCTCTTTGGTATGAGATAGATACATCTGTAGAAGGCTGAAGTGTGCAACAAGTTCATGTTGCTAGGCCTTGAAGGGTGTAGCGGGGGCTATATTAGTAAAGAGTCATAATCTAACAAGTACATTTACAGGGGCAGAATAATGCACAGTTTATTTAGTAAGACGGAGTAATTTAAGAGGATGATGATCTTTGAAACTTTGAAAGGGAAGGATATGAAAATAAAAGTTACTCCAACAGGACAGATATCCATTAGGGATAAGTCATGATTCTCTAGAGAGAGAATCATATGCAGCGGATCATATATGTTGAGGAGTAGTACCTCAAGATAACAACTACACAAAGCTCAACGGATCGAGTGAGTGGTGTGGAGTCATCATACGATCTTATATGAGGTAATGCATTGGTGGATACATTGCAAGATCATGTGGGAGCAACCTATGACAACACTAAATGGAGGCACACTTAGGATCGATATGTAAATCAGACCCAACAGAGGGCTAACCCATGGAATAGTAGACATAAGGGCCACCGTTAACTCAATACAAATCGAGAGGTAGAGCAACTTGGGTGAAACATTGTGAAGTACCTAAATCACATGAAGGGAGTCAACATAGAAGCTGGAAAATAGAGCAGAGTTAAGAAGCTTTCCTTAGACAGAGGTCAAGGACATGAACTCTTGCAGAGGCAAGAGTATATTCATCTTATATGGTGCTAAAGATGTAGAGAGCTTCGAGGCACATGCACCTTATCTCAGAGAAGCATTTAATGGAGGAACTAAAATAATTCAACTTGCGAAGGTGAAGTTAGGATTCGAAGGCCTTAGCACGAGGCAAGAGGACATAAAAGAAGGTACTGTTGAAGAATATGTCATAGTGCTGCCAATCAAGTTATCATGAAGAAAATGATACAGATCGGAGATCGTGCTAGTGAGGGATAGAGACCCATTATTCAAATAATGGTACACTAATTTCAGTAAACTCTATAGACTTCGAGAGCTACTAGACGACAGACTATCCTAAAGCGATGCTTCGTCCGGATATGACTCGAGAATAGGTGGATAAAGGTCAATTATCAAAGGAGCAAACATAATCAAATGTGGCATAGGCCCTACGATATATTGGCAGAGGCCACATGTAGAGAGATCATAGTCTGAGTTCATCTCATAAGAATCTGAATAGAATAGAGATGTTACCGTGAGGCAAAATGGTTTAGTGGATTATGGTGGAACAGTTCAAGATAATACAACACATATGAGAGAAGTCCTGCGAGGGACTTAATAATGTGGAGATATGATCAAGAATTATTGAGAGCTCTATTTCGGTAAATAACACGATGACAAGAAGGGCTATGGATTCAAGAAGTAAATGTCATAATACCATAGAGGTAAGTCTTCCATGTATGCATCAAATTTTACATCGGATGAAAGCCTTTGTCATCAATATATGAGGGCCGTGTATCATCGAGGGGGGATTCCGAGTGTAAGTATCAATAAGTTCTATGGAGAGGACTTGATTATACAGAGGTATAATCAGAGCGGTAGAGAGTTGAATTACTCTAGTGCCTATAGGAGCCCGACAAGTAAGATGACAAGGTTAAGTAAGTAAACATTACTACCAAGAAAGCTAAGGAGAACAGAATCGATACGAGCCCTATAATAGAATGGCAAAAGCCATGCATAGGAGTTCTAGTCTATCTTTTCGACGACCAAGGGGTACTACTTGAAAAACACAAAAGTGTTGAAGCAGGTAGTCAAATGGGGTGCGGAAGTGATGATGAGTCTAGAGAGGCTCAGCTCTCCAAAAGCAAAGCATCGGTAAGAATGAAGGTAGTCTCGGAGGAGTGTCACAGTACTACATAAGTGGATCTACCGATCACGAATAAAGGGATATAGATGTGAGACAATAAATAGTAGTGTCATGGGCTCCATAGCATCTTGGTACCACAGAGGTTGGACTTTCATGGTGTCATCGATCCTTTGCTCTCATAGAGAGAGTATTAGTCATGAAAAGGGGTCGAGGAGGTGGAGAATGCAGAGATAAACTACAAATACTAAGACAAAACTGAAAGGCAGAGGGTACGAAACTTCATAAGATTGGTGTTAACATGCTTCTCATTAAGATAGCCGAAAGTGGAGGACTTCGAGTTGATGCAAGAGTGATCAACCAAGGAACGAAGTAAGCAATACATGAAGAAGATAGCACAATCTCAGAGGCAACTAAAACTATCAGAGACTTGCTCCAAGTTGGAGTGAAATTTTGCTCTTTTTAGGTAAAACTTTTACATTTTTGAAGTTCAATGGCAGTGAGAAAACAAATCACAATAGCTAACTCAACGTAAGGAGTGTAAACACTTCGGGTACTTCAAAAGTGTAAGCAAAGAGTGGGTGAAGACTAGTAATCAACTCGATGCATGAAGTACAATCTCGAGAAGGTAGGCAATATCCTTATCTTCTCAACTCAACAGCATAGACGAAATCGAGTATCTTAATTCTCTTATTTATCTAGTAGAGGAGCTCTGTGTAGGTTCAAAGACCCTTCGAAGAAATCTAATGGAAGATAAGAGTTATCAAATCCTCACCAATGATAATCAGTGCTACTAAAAGTAGATTATCTACTTCATTTCCCAACATAATGTTAATCGAAAGTGTAAGTGATGTGAACCTACTTGAAAGTGACAACTAAATTAAAGAAGAATCGATGGACAAATTTATGAAGGAATGACATTAAAAGCTTCAAAATTTGTGAGGCGATGCTTGTTAAAGCTCCAACAAGCATCCACTCAGTTTAAGTGGTATGAGACGATTGAGATACTTGCACATAATAAGGAATGTTTTTTCTTCATTAAAAAGATCCACAAGAATCAACAAGGATCAACATAACTCAGCTATCCCCTCATTAGAGTCAGTCATTGGTGAGTTGAGGCAGCATGACAGATTAAAGTTCGACTACTCAATAATAGCGATGAAGAGTAGTTGGGAGCCGAGAGGTGTGTTGCAGCTAGAGTAGAAGACTGAAGATTTAATAAAAGGCGAGGAGATATAACGTCTACAACGGCTTCAACAAGGATGTCAAAGGAATAAGTGGGGGAGAATTTTACGAACAAAAATATAAATCGGGTGCTCGATGTAATGGTTATGTATGTTTGTGACTTTTGGTTTTTCTTTATATTTTATAAAATAAGTAGTAGGCTAGTAGTAGACTTGGTAGCCCTAGTTTGGTTAGCTTGCATGGCCATTTTTGGCTTGTAAATGAGGATTGTGTCATGTGGACACTTATAGGGATTTGGGTCTATAATGAACCATGATCCTTTATGTGGGACCGTTTAGAGTTTATGAAGTCCATGTTTGTAATTTGCAATGGCTATAAAATTTTACTGAAATGCTTGCTAGTGGATCTCATATAAAATGCTTTCTTTAACCCATTTTCTCTTTTGTAGGTCCTAAAGGACCATAGAAGGTTTCGGAAAGATTGATCTTTACAAATAGACATGTAAGGGTGCCGTGAGATTTAAGCAAAGTCAGCTTAGTTCTTGGCAACATGAAGATGCACTGAGATACCAATGGAGCCGATGATGATGAGATAGATAACCACAAGGCATAAAAATACATTGATATACACATAAATCATGATGTGAATGATTGGGCCCATTGGCTCAAACCTAATCGGATTAGGATATGGTCCATGATTATTTGGTGTGATTGCTCATATATAATATGTGATTGATTATATACTTATTAGATACTTATATATATTTACATGCGATGGACATATATATTAAATATATATGTGTGTGACACATCATATTAGAAGACCGAATCAAAATCCCCTCCTATGATAATATTAATCAATAAACGTGAGATAATTAGATTGGCTCATGTGGCCTTCCGTCATTATAGGAAGAAATCGAATCCTGATATCGATTAAGTTGGTTGAGTCCCTAGAGACTCACCTATCTCGCGATTCGAGATCTTACCTATGATATATAGATGTCACTAATAACATGAATATATGGTATACTTGATCAAATCCCTCGAGAGCATATCATCAAATTAGATTTATCTTATAACAATAATGATGAGTTAATTGAACATCATGGTTTGTCGAGTCCCTCAAGGCCATGATGGTTTGGAAGCCAAACAAGAAGAGAATCACAAGGAGTTATAATTAGCAAGAGTTGTCTACCTTTTTGGATTTAGTGTAATTAGTCGAGTCTCTTGAGGTGACACTAAGATGTTGATTGGATCTTAATCCCCACTAGAAGTTTGCTAGAGACTTTCATTTTTCACATGTTGAGGGTGTCATGTGACTCACCAAAAAATTAGTGGGAATAGCTTAAGATAGAAGTATATGTCTTAATTATTTTATTTTTATAAAATTTACATGTTATTTATTTATGCTATATCTCTTCTTTATCAGAAGTATATCGCTTGCAAACCCTCTATGTGACACACTTGATGCTAACCACCTCACTGATCCAAACCACACGAATTGGCTCTACAACTTGAGGATTGTTCTCACAAAGAAGAAAATTGCATATGTTCTTAACACGATTTTGCTAATGCTAGAGAAAGGGGCAAGGATGAGATCCCTCACTACGTGAAGTATATAGATCATTCTACCTTTGTTAAGTGCTATATATTAGCATCTGTGACTCCTGAGCTATAAAGACAACATAAGAGCACGGATATCAATTTCATCCATCTTTATCTTTGCTAGGTGTTTGAGGAATAGGAACAAACTAAGAGATATGAGATTCAAAAGTCTATTATATACTAGGTGACAGAGGGGACATCAGTTCATAATTATGTCCTAAGAATTATTGAGTGGATTGAGAAACTCATAGGTTTAGGAATGATCCTAGAGGAAAACCTATGCGTATGCCTTATACTTTAGTCCATCTGAGACTCTTTTTCATAATTTATCATAAATTTTAATATGAATAAATTTGAGGGGACTCTCGTGGAGCTCCTCAATATGTGAAGGGAGGCAGAGAGTACTATCAAAAAAGAGAAATTAGTTTTTTATATTGGTGAGATCAAAAAGAAAAGAAAAGTTTCCTTAAGAAAGCAAGAGCAACTCAGGTAAGGAAAATGTTACTAAGAAATACTCGACAAAGGACAAAGGCTAGTACTTCCACTACGACAAAGATGAGTATTGAAAGAGAAATTCCAAAGAGTATCTTGTAGAGAAGGCGAAATAGAAGCTTCAGGTATAGTCATGATTAGTCTTCATTTCACATATTCATATAATAACATATAAGTATTGGATATCAAGAGTATTTATTACATCTACAATTGTAGGTTTTGGTAATGAATAGGAGATTTATGAAAGGTGAGATGGACATCAAGATAGGCAATGGAGCAAGAGTTGTTGCAGTTGTTATTGGCAAGATCATCTTACATCTGCTTGGTGAAGCTATTATTGCATTAGATACATGATATTATGTTCCTTCTATTATCAAAAATATTATTTTTATTTTATGTTTGACAGTTAGTGGATATAAATTAGTTTTTGAAAATAATAGTTGTTCATTAATACTAGATGATAAGATGATCACTAGAGGAACATCGAATAATGATTTATTTATTCTAGACATTGCTCTACAAATCATGAATATAAGTGCCTCAAGAGGAAATGAGATGAAATGAACATTATATACTTATGATATTGTAGGCTAGGTTATATCCATCAGGGAATAATTCAAAAGTTATTAAAGGATGGATACTTAGATCCATTCGACTATGAGTCATATATAACTTACAAACATTACCTTGATAGAAAGTTGACCAACTCTCCATTTAGAGAAATTGGTGAGAGAGCCACTGAGTTATTAGAACTCATACATAGCGATGTGCTCAAGTCATAGGTGGTTACACCTATGTTATTGCTAGTTATAGGTGCCCTACAAGCCAATCACGTGAGTGATGGCACGTGTGACATATTACATAATCTTTTTGCTTATGATTAATATTGGCATATTCTCACATTATATTATATGTACCATATATATTGTGATGTCCTTGGTTCTGTGCAATGGGAATCAGATCGTGATGAGATCATGATAATAAGATTGATTGATCTTTAAATACAGATCCTAAGTAATCTTGGTCATAGGTTACTCGAGAGGGACATCGAGATAACCGGATAGACCGATGTACTATATATCTATCCATATGATGGAGGCGGTTGGTCTCATAGCCACTTGTGTGGAGACACTAAGGATATAGTACAGGTGCTCATTGGAGAATGAGTTCACTGATTGATCCACTTATGGAATGCTGTATGGTTAATGATACCTAATATTAGATAGTGATTTCATAGTCTTAGTTGTGTATCTGTTCCTTGGACTTGAGACACCAAGAATGTCTTATATGAGTACTCTTTTATTTGACGCTAGACTTATGGATTTGGAAAGCTCCAGATATGGTACAATTGGTTATCGGGATTGGTAGCCAACCTTACGAAGTTAATTGAGTGTCAATAGAGGATCATCCACTCTTGGTATCACAAGAGAAATATCATATATGTGCTTGCTCAGACAAATCCCTGGCCAGGGTCATTTGGATTGATAGAGAAGGAGTTCTCTGGTGGAATCCGAATAGAGCAAGACAAACTGATTATGTATATGACCTGACACTACTATATCTAATATACGGTCTCTGGGATATTAGTTAGATGAGAGATTATAGATACACGGTAACGTGGACAGACAGGTCCGTTGAATTCGATCCCCTACTGTCTGGGGACTATGACATAGTGACCTAGTACGTCCATAGCCGATGAGTCAAGTGAATTATTATGGAGATAATAATTCACTATATCAGAGGGAGTTATGATTACAGTAACTCATGGCTAGCTCGGTATCGGGCCTAGAGGGTCATATACATATGGTGGATGCTTTAGCGAATAGAGAATTGGATGGAGATCCAATTATCTCCTATTCTCATTAGATGAGACCCTATGCTGATGGGCTCCTTGATTAAGACATAATTAGAGGCCTAAGGCGATTATTGTATAGAGATCCAATAATGTAAGGTTAGTGGGTAATTGGATGGAGATCCAATATCTACTAAGGTAGGAGCCCTAGGGTTTTTTGATGGCTCTCTATAAATAGGAGGGGAGACTCTTGGTTGATAGACTACAACTTTAGCCGCCACCTCCTATTCTCCTCCCTCCCTCTGAGCAAGAGTTGCAAGATCAGATTGAAGGAGTTTCGCCACAGAGATCCATCGTGTGGATACCGCTAGAGAGGAGGATGCTTAACCTCCTTCATCTTCTCCGTCCAGATTGAGGGCTACACAGACTCGAGTTTCCAGTCTAATGTCGATAATAGCAAGTCAAAATCATGGTATGTCTTCACCTTGAATGGAGGAGCAATAAGCTAGAAGAGTTCCAAGTAATATACCATTACTGACTTGACTATAGAGACAGAGTACATTGCTACAGCAGAAGCAATAAAGAAAGGAGTCTGGATGAAGAAGTTTATTATGGATTTGGGTGTCATACCGAGCAGTGAAGAGTTGATTCTCATATATTATGACAACAACGAGGCGATTACTCAAGCAAATGAAGCCATGCCTCATCAAAAGTCCAAGCATATTTTGAGGAGGTTCCATCTGATCAAAAATATCATAGCCCCACAAAGATATAGCAATAGAAAGAGTTTCATCCGAAAATAATATTATAGATCTATTAGTGAAGTCGTTATCTCAAATTATCTTTGAGTGTCACAAAGGCTTGATAGGAATCATACACGTAGGTGATTAGCTTTAGATCAAGTGAGAGATTATTGGTTACAGGTGCCCTACAAGCCAATCACATGAGTGATGACACGTGTGACATAATGTATTTACTTATTATTATTAGTATATTCTCACTTTATGTTACTTATTACATATATATTGATGTCATTGGATCTATATAATGAGAATTAGATCATGATGAGATCATGATAATGAGACAAATTCACCTTTAAACATATACTCTAAATAATCTCGGTTGTAAGTTACTCAAGATTGATATCGAGATAACTAAACATACCGGTGTTATGTAAATATGTCCATATAATGAAGGCGATCTCATAACCGCTCGTGTGGGGACAATAAAGGTAAAATATATATGCGCATTAGAGAATGAATTTACTGATTGATATACTTATGAAATATTGGATGATTAATAGTACCTAACGTCAAACAGTAATTATATAGTCTCAATTGTGTATCTAATTCTTAGACTTGAGATACTCAGGATGGATTATTTAATTACTCCTTTTTTTAATGTCGATCTTACAGGTCTGAAAGTTTTATATCTAGTATAGCCAGTTATTGAGATTGATAGTTAACTTTATGAAGGTAATTGAGTGTTAATAGAAAATTATCCACTCTTGTTATTATGAGAGTAATATCTTATATATTCTTGCTTAAGCAAATCCCTAACTAAGATCACTCAGATTGAGAGATGAGTTCTTCGGAAAAATTTATTAGAGCAAGAATCAGATGGATTTAGTATGAGTTGGATAGTACCATATTTGATATATAGTCTTTGTAATATTAGATAAATGAGGAACTATATATACATGGTGATTGAGGACAAATAAATCCAATGGATTGGATCCCCTGTACTATCTGGGAACTATAGCGTCTATAATCGATGAGTAGAGAAAATTATTATGGGATAATAATTCACTAAGTCAAAAGAAATTCTGATAGGCGTAACTCATGGCCAGCTCGATGTTGGGCCTAGAGTGTTATACACATATGATGGATGTTGTGATGAGTAGATGTTCGGATATTAGATATACGTTGTGTGTGCTCTTATTTTATTGGATATCCAATAAACCCCTGTATTATTGAATCATATTGATGAGATCTAATAAGAGCTAATAAAATCTTATTGAATAGAAATTCATTAATCCAATAGGCTTGAGTAATTGGATGGAGATCCAGTACCCAATAGGATATGATTCATTAGGGATAAATTGTCAAAGACCTCTATAAATAGGAAAGGGCTATAAGGCTCACAAGCTAGAAACTTTTGATTGCCTCCTCCTATTCTCCTCTCTCCCCTTTCTTCTCAACTGACCGCCCCTCTTCTTGGTGCGTGAGGATAATGAAGAAAAAAGGAATTCTTCTACTTTCACTATAAAATTATGCGCAAAAAGCTGTGAAGAAGGAGCGTAAAAAGTTGTAATTTTTTACGTTGTCAAGGACGAGCATCATCATCTCTTCCACTGTGTGGATAACGCTAGAGAGGAGGATATCTAACCTCTTTCATCTTTTCCTTTTGATTTGGGTTTTCAGAGATATACATCTCCATAGGTAAAACATCTAACACATAACGCGTAGATTTTTTGATTTTGTAATTTTTTGTACACTAATCAATCACACAACAATATAATAAATGTGGGAGACCTTTATGTTTTTGTTTTCCGCTATGCATGTGATACTCCTATAATTTTTCCTAACAAATATATCACATAATCATTAGAATGATATGTCTTTATTCCTTTTGAATTTATTTTTAAAACTATTATTTATGATTATTCTACAAGATCATTAATGATTACATCAACATTAACTCATCATTATTAATTTTTTTGTTCATACTAATCGATTCATTTAATATTTAAGAAATGATAATATTTTGAATATGAAATGATAAAGCAGTATTAACTTGTGTCTCCTCTATATTAAAATTAATCTTTTACAAAAATTTCTTGACTTATTGATATTATCATTTTTAGAAATAACGTATTATCATATTTTATTATCCTTATACTATAATTAGGGTAATAAAATTTATAACCCTTGATTTTTTTATATGATCAATAAAATATTTAAAAATAGTTCTTGTATGATATTACTCAAATAAAGTTGATGAAACTAATTTATTATAAACCCTGTACAAGATATATATAGTTGTCCTAAGAGCTTCATCCTATATCGACTAAGGTACACAGGGATAAATCATTATGCTCTTAATCATATTCATAAGAGTATAATTTCATTTTTTAATTATGTTATTTTACTATAACA
This sequence comes from Ensete glaucum, assembly GCA_021527575.1. Lineage (NCBI taxonomy): Eukaryota > Viridiplantae > Streptophyta > Magnoliopsida > Zingiberales > Musaceae > Ensete > Ensete glaucum. The sequence continues at coordinate 15,910,846 of CM038558.1, forward strand.
CATCTAGTAAGATATAATGAGCATAATTATCTTATTTTTTTCTAAGATTCTAATTTGACTCATCATATCTGTTAGAAAATCCATCACCATAGTCAAATCTTTTATAATATGTTAACTAAGTTATCTACATATTTAAAATTTTTTTTTATATCCCTTAGATATTCCTATGTAATAGTTATAAATGATAATAAAGTCTTTATATTATTTATTAATTATCATTCTCGTAGATATTAGACTAAGTATTTAGATCTTTCCTAAGCATTCATTTCATAATTTGTTATATAATAGTTTTATTAGTCAAGTTTGTCAGTCTTTCAATAAGTAATACTAGGTCTAGATTTAATATATCTAGTATGAATTGTACATGCTCTAATCATTATAAATAATTTGAATCAATGAATATAAGGATGTTAGAAGCATAAGAGTGTATGAAAGTAATTATTATTGTAAAATATAAAGTAATATTAATGCTTTAAGTTTTTAAAATATGATGAACTATTAATATTATTTATATTTTGTTGAAATATTAATCTCTCTAGTGGTTACTCAAAATTATTTATAATTGTAGAATAATATTTCTACCTTTGGATATATAACCTTCAACTATAAGGATATCCAAAATATAATCATCATATCTCATCACATAATTATTCGAAGTAAATTCTCATTTAAAATATCTAAATCTTTTAATTATATGTGCCATTGTGAATATTTATTTTTTCTTAATATTATTTAAAATTAATATTAATCTTTAATATAATTTTATAAATTATCAGTGTTAACCACTTTGATGGTTATAAAACTAATATAATAATTTAAAATATCTTGAATAATAAAGTATTTATTATAATTCATATCCCACAAGTTTGTTATTCCAAGTCATTTCAATCACTATTAATAGATAACAGTTAGATACATAAATTATAAATAAAATTTACTAGATATCTCTTAATATAATTTATGTAAATATAGTTTATTAATTAGTAAAACAATAATTATAATAGTTATTAAATATTATTAAATATAAAAAATTCATATGATAACTATAATAATGATAAAATATAAATCATATTTTTATGTAATTTTATAATTTTAAATATATGCATGTGGATAGCTACATAAATATTGAAGAACAATAATTAAATCTAATTATCACAAGCAAAAAAAAATTATTAATATGTCATTTATGAAATTATAAAAAATATAAGTTATAATTTTAATTCTATAAATAATATAAATGAGCCAATCAGTCTTATTTAATTGAACATCTTAAAATTGAATCAAAATTAGACTACCAAGATTAGACCCAATTAAATCAATCAAAGTTAAGTTACTCAAACATTTTATTTAGAAAAAGATTGATTAAGAAAAGGCTAAAATTGTGCTTCAATCAAACTGATTTCTGGAATGTAAAACTAACAAAAATCTAATTAGGGTAAAATTTGATCAAAATTAATTATGTCTCACTCAAAATCTCCTATCGCCCAATTGGGGGGTGAAAACCCTAATTTTAACTTTGGTCAAAATTGAGATGCACTCACTGCCTCAATCAATCGACATTTACCACATGCAGCTACCATGAGTCCTCATTGTTGGCACATGCAAATAAGAAACGATGTTGACTATGCCAAAGGTCCCTTCAGCACGTGCTCCAATACACTAGTAACTGGGTTGATACTGAGCCCCACTGGTAGGGCCGGTGGACCAATTTGTCGGATCACATATTTAATTTTAAAAAAATATTTTATATTTTATTAAATAATTTAAAAATATAAATAGAATTTCTTAATAACGATGATAATATCAATCAGCATCATAAACACCAAACTAAATCAAATATTATTTCTCATGTAAACTGTGATTTTATGATTGATATAAATGTCCTCAATTAAATAAATAATAAAACATATTTAAAGTAAGAGTATTTTTATGTTGTATCACAAAACCGAATCAACATTTAATTAATCCGGTCGGTTCATGTGGTTTCGTTCAATTTTTCAACAATAATTAAATCAAATCGGTTAATAGTACTCCAGTCCGACCTAATCGTCAATTTCGGTTTGGTTCTAATAAATATATGAGAACGACCCTACTAGTCCCAACTTGATGATCCGGATTTATCTGCATCTAAAAAAAAAAAAAAAAGGGTTGTGTGTCACCTAAGATGTTGGACGGTTGGACATGGTTTCAGTCCCGAGATATATATATATATATATATATATATATATATATATATATATTGTTCTTGCATAAAAAACTGATATCTTTTGATACATAAATTGGATTTCTTGAGGTGAGTTCGACAATATTATTATAATAAAAATGATTTCAAATAATGTTTCTCACTATGACAGCCACGTAGGGAGGAGAGAGAGGGATCGATTCAGTGAGCACATTTAACTTGACGCTTCTCTCTCTCTCTCTCAGATGTGCACGCAGCGTAGATTGAATTGACTATTGAAGGAGACCAAACTCGTCGCATGTAGCAGGAGGAGTCCACGCCGGACAACATACGAGTCAACGCAGAAGCCAAAGGCAAGCAAAGAGTGCATCATACATGTTGGAGTCCACATTCAAACCTTTCCACGACCATATCTTATTCTTCTTCCCATCTAATTGTCGAGAGAAGGAGATTAGATTTCTTGCAATTGTGCATTTGCTTTTAGACACGTAACATATGCATGCTCATGATTTTGAAAACCAAGAACGGTCCATTAATTAAAAATAATTTTAAGTATAAAAAAATGGAAGAATTTATTTTTAATTTTTTTATTAAAAAATAGATGTATGGTTATAATGGGTGTGATGACATTAAAAAATGAAATAAATAATTATAGACTTTTTAATCAAGCTACTAAAAAAAAAATACTTCTATTAGAATTTACTCGATAAAAGTATTTATTTATTTATTTATAGTTTACGTTCTTTATCCTATTTAATCAGTTTGAAATCGAAACCATCGGTCTTAGACTCAACCTGAATCGTGTCCATCATCAACTCTGATTTGGTTTGAAACCGATAAATCGTCAAATTGATTCGATTTTTTTATTCAAACCCAATTTGAAACCTATATGCGTCTCTCTCGCACCTTAAAACCAGAGGTTGAAACCGAGGCAGTCGTGTGTGACACATGCCCTCTTCCAACTATAAATTATAAAATATCTACACCACTACGTTGACAGACTAAATGTTTGATCTCACTAAGTCTTCCTTTCCGCCTATACGCTGTGTTGCTTAGCCGTCACAGCCACCAATTATTGCGTGTGTGGAAAAGCCACTACATACATTTTTTTGGATGACTCGCAGCGACTACATACAACATCCCGTCATGAAGGCTTTCTTACGGCCAACCCATCTTTGAACCTCGTTTGATTTTTTTTTTCTTTTTTTTTTTTTGGTTTCTTGTGTTCGACTTGTCTTTATCTGAAAATTTTCCATCTTTTTCAGTTTTGTTCCCACCAAAATGGTAGGAAGAACAGTTGCAGGTTTTTCTCATGCGTATATTTTGCAGTCCTTTTTCCCCCCACATGTTTGCTGTGGTCTGCACCCAATGAATGAAGAGAGAGAGAGAGAGAGAGAAATGTTGGGCAGATGGAGCTCAAAGTTCGATGGTGACTTGGATATCTTGTCAAGAACGCAGAGTAAGGTAATGTGGATCCACATCAGAGAAGTAGGAACAGGAAATCTAGCGTGTTGATTTGCTGCTAGTGTTATCTGTATTCAAAGTCACGTACTTGAACAGATGTCTTTCCAAACCTACGGCAATCCGTGTTAGCTACTCCACCAGAATAGAAAGGACAGAAACATGCACGCAGGGGGTCTTCTGTCATTGTGATCGCGATGCAGAACAACACCTTGAGCTTCTGCAGACACGCCGTCAAACCATCCTTGTCAGTCTGGTATCCACGAGAATAATGCTTTGACACGGCTGATGTGGTAACGCAAGTCCTTCATGCAGACATTTCTTGTACTCGTTCCATTCTCTCTCTCTCTCTCTCTTGCCGGCTTTTCTCGTTTGTTTCCTTGCCGCTGCTGCTTCGAAATTTACTACGAGAGATGAGGACGATCGAGTTAGTTTATGTGAATGAGGTGATGTTGTGAAAGACAATTAAACATCCTTCGAATGGCTTTGTTCCATATTGGATTTCTCTTCGGCGGTGCATCGAACATGTCCAGTTCCGGTCACTTCCAGCACTACTAACAAGTGGTCCAGCTCTTCCCTGCCGGCAATAATCTCCGTGAACAGCAGTGTCACTTTCAGCAGGACTTCCAAGTGGTTCAGCTCTTCCCTGACGATAATAATCTCCATCAACTGTGTTGTTGTTGTCAATCAAGTTTCTGCAAGTTTAGTTGGGAAGTATGAGAAGACTTGTTCGTCTATGACCATTAAATTGAGTGCACTACGAGGTTTGCCCAATCGTTGGTTCATCAAGTTTTTTCTCTTAATTTACTTCCATTCAAATAATGTCTAATATACTCACTCACACGTGAATTCTAACTTCAGATATATCAACTGTGTATCATCGATATATGACATTTGCATATGAATTCGAATTTAAGATCTATCAACTGTGTGTCAATGTATTTAATTGATGGATTCGAGTATATATATAAAAAAAAAACTATTCTTGCAGGAATAACATTCGTATATATATATATATATATATATATATATATCGCATGTTTCACATGTCGACGTCGCACGGTTGCATTGGCCCGGGTTCGTTACAATGTTGACATCCCGCAAGTTCGTGTTTCACGTTGCGGTCTTAGTTTCTTTAGGTCCGACCTGCCCAATTAATGACGCTCATCTGTACGTCTTCTTTCTTCCCTTACCCATTTCTATAAGTAGATCGACGGTAGAATGTAACCCAAAACCAACCATCTCTCTCTCTCTCTCTCTCTCTCTCTCTCTCTCTCTCTCTCTCTGATCTCTTTCGTTAGCTTAATTGATGGCAGAAGAGATAGCTCAGGAAATGGGACTGGTGACCCAGAATCGGCCGCCGGAGCATGTTGTTCCGGTCGGGCCGAGTGAAAGGGGAGTGTATCTGACGTGGGAGGAGCTGTGGGTGACTGCATCCAACGGTAGTGGTGCGCCGCACGTTATACTCGCCGGCCTGACCGGATATGCTCAGCCTGGCGAGGTCACCGCCATCATGGGTCCTTCCGGCTGCGGCAAGTCCACCCTTCTCGATGCATTAGCAGGGAGATTAGGGTCAAGCACAAGGCGATCCGGGCACATCTTGGTGAATGGCCGACGACAGAGGCTATCTTTTGGGACTTCGGTGAGATTGCCAGTCCCATATGCATTTCCATGGTTGAATCTCTTCCCCATCTGCTTCTTCTCCTTCGTCTCTAATGATCTTCTCCGACGTGATAACTCAGGCTTATGTGACGCAAGATGACATCCTGATGACGACGCTGACGGTACGAGAAGCCGTGTACTACTCTGCGGAACTGCAGCTGCCGAAGACGATGACCAAGTCGGAGAAGAGGGAGAGAGCAGACATGACCATCAGAGAGATGGGGCTGCAGGACGCCATGGACACAAGGATCGGCGGCTACTCTTCCAAAGGTATCAGCGGCGGCCAGAAGAGAAGGGTGAGCATCTGCGTCGAGATCCTCACTCGCCCCAAGCTTCTCTTCTTGGACGAGCCCACCAGCGGCCTCGACAGCGCCGCTTCCTACCACATCATGCATCGTATCGTCAACCTTGCAAGGCACGACGGAATGACCATTCTTGCCTCCATTCATCAACCCAGCAGCGAAGTATTTGAGCTCTTCGACAACTTGTGCCTCCTCTCTTCCGGCAGAACCGTTTACTTGGGACCAACTTCCAGAACCAATGAGGTAAGTCCACATCCTTGGCAACATAACATCTGCGACATCGTTTTAGCTGATGTGATTCGGTTCTGCAGTTCTTTGCGCTGAATGGTTTTCCATGCCCAACCTTCAGAAACCCCTCCGATCACTACCTTCGAACCATAAACAAAGACTTCGATAAGGTCAGATGATGAATTCTCATTCTGTCATGTTCATGCTTTGGAGCTTCTTCCTCGAAGCTGATGAAAGCTGTTGCTCTGTGCAGGAGTCCGAAGAAGGGTGTAGTGAGAGGTCGACCAACGCCAACAAAGCTATTGATGTACTGACGATGTCATACAAGCAGTCCGAGACGTGCAAAGATGTGGCGAGACGAGTCTCTGAGATATGCAATATGGTGAGCTAATAGTCACCTATCAGCGTCGATCATCGTTCGCTAAATCTGAGCTCACAAGGAGTTAGCTTTGCAGGAAGGAGATCTCGTAAAGAACAAAAGGCAAGCCAGTTTTGCTGCGCAGTGCGTTGTGCTCACGAACAGATCCTTCGTGAACATGTACCGGGATTTAGGCTACTACTGGCTGCGACTTGCGATCTACATCATGCTCTGTCTTTGCATTGGTACTGTCTTCTATGATGTTGGACTCAGCTATGGGTCGATCCAGGTGAGATGATCACCCCTCTCGTGTTATGCTTGGTTATAAGCAAGTCATAATTGAAGGATGAAAACCGATCACACGCATGCTCTTGCTAAATCTTACAGGCAAGGGGTTCGTTGCTGATGTTTGTAGCAGGATTCCTCACTTTCATGGCGATTGGAGGATTTCCATCCTTCGTGGAAGACATGAAGGTGAGAGGCAATCTGGTTTTACTGTCTTCATGATCTATATGCTGTCCAGAAACTGAATTGGGCACGAAGACACTTCCTGCAGATTTTTCGACGCGAGAGACTCAACGGGCACTACGGCGTGGCGGCGTTCGTGATCAGCAACACGCTCTCGTCGGCGCCCTACCTGGCGCTCGTCTCCCTACTTCCGGCAGCCATGGCGTACTACCTCGCCGGTCTCCAACGAGGGCTTGAACACTTCATCTTCTTCAGCCTGGTGCTCTACATGTGCATGCTGCTGGTGGAGGGGCTGATGATGATCGTCGCCAGCATCGTGCCCAACTTCCTCATGGGCATCATCACCGGTGCCGGAATCCAAGCGGTGATGATACTGTCGAGTGGCTTCTTCCGATTGCCCAGAGACCTACCCAAGCCGGTGTGGAAGTATCCGGTCTACCACATCGCCTTCCACAAGTACGCCAACCAGGGCTACTTCAAGAACGAGTTCATCGGCCTGACCTTCCCCGGCAACGAAGCCGGTGGAGCAGCCGCCGTGACAGGGGAGACTGTGGTGAGAGATTACTGGCAGATGGAGGTGGGGTACTCCAAGTGGGTTGATCTGGCCATACTGTTCGCCATGGTGATCCTTTACAGGCTCTTGTTCTTGGTCATCATAAAGGTGAGCGAGAAGGCGAAGCCAATGCTCATGGAGCTGCTGAATGCGCCACCCAAGAAGGTCACGCAGGTCATGGAACTGCCCCTTGAAGATGATACAGAACCAAACACTTGATGCAGCACTTGGACTTTCTCGGGGTGGAATTAGATTTTTCAGCATCATTAACATGTTTTCTTTTACCTGTACCATGTTTTTTTCCTTTTTCTTTTTTGTGGAGCGTAAGAGTTGGTGACAGCAAATTAAGCTTCTTTTTTCCTTCAATCTATTCATTTGAAATATGATTAAAGTGATTTATAGGATGCATTTGAGAACATATTTAAAATATATATTAAGATTTTGCTATATATTACTTATCACGTGTGTGTTGGTGATAAGTGATATAGAATTAATTATGATTTGAAAAAAGTAAAATAATTATGAAAAAATCTATCGTTAGGTCGGAGTCGAGGTCGAGAGCTCGTTGAGGTTTAGCCGAGAGTCAATCAGGGTTTAGACGATGTGGTCGGGAGTTTGTCGAGATTAGTCGGGGTTCGGATGATGTGGTCAAGAGCTCGCCAAGAGTCGATCGGGGTTCAAACGATGTGGTCAGGAGCTTGTCAAAAGTTTGCCAGAAGTTGGCCGAGGTTCGAACTATATTGTCGGGACCTTATCGAGAGTTCTCCAGAGATTTGTCGGGAAGTTCGTCGAGAGTTCGTCGACAGTTTACCAGGAGCTCACCAAAAGTTCATCGAAAAGATGTTGTGAGTTCATCAGGAGTTCACCAAAGGAGATCAGGAGCTCGCCGGGGATTCACCGTAAGGATGCTGAGAGTTGACCGAGAGTTCATCGAGAGATCAATTGACTATCGGACAACAAAGATTATGTGTTATAATTATTTACCTTAAGTATTTTAGTTAGCATCATAATGAGAGTTAATTTTACTAACTAAATTAAGAGGCCATTAGGCCTTAATTGAGATTTATTTGAACTTATTAGAAAGCTCATTTCAATAACCCAAGGATAGATAAGACACGATCTTCAAAGACATAATCTCAGAAGAGACATAGTCTTCGAAACTGTGTCAACTGTGGTATTGCCTAGGCTGGCAGTACTACCATTAGAAGACAGTCTCCAAGGGGTAGAGGCTGTCAACACCACAGAAATTCTTAAAAATTTAAATTTTGACTCCACTTTTGAAGTTATTTGGGGCCTATAAATACCCCACCAATTCTTGCTTAAGGATATGAAAAAAGTGAGCAAAAAAACTTACGAGAACGCTATTGTAATTCTTTGAGAGCTCTCCCTCATTTCTTCTTGTGTAGTTTTTGTTTAAGGGAGAGCTTAGATAATTATAAAAGTATTTCTTGTAAAAGGAGAATAGAGTTGTAACATAGGTGTTTGATCTTCCCCATTGAATAAGATCAAAAGTGGAAACCAATGGCCTCAAGTGAAGAGGAATCGAGAGTGAACGTAGGTCAAGGGGATCGAACCACTATAAAGATCGGGTGTGCATCTCTTTCTTACCTTTCATTACTGTTGTTGTAAGATTAAATTGCTTATTAATTAGTTTAAACTTAAAGCAATTTCAATATCGATTTTCTTTGAATTAAAAAATTTTTAAACCAAAGTTTTTCACTTAGCACTAATTCACTCCAACCCCTCACCCCCCCACCCCCCGGTGCCAACTCAATCCTAACAGTTGGTATCAGAGCCATGTTTCTCTCTATTTGGCTTAAAATCCAAAAGAGATGACTTTTATCGATAATCAAGAGGAATTTTCTATCACTCGTCCTCTCATATTTAATTGGACAGACTACACATATTGAAAAACTCGAATGAGAATTTTCAAACTAATGAACGAATGAAATGATTTGGAAAATAGACTTTCACTTTGAATGCTAAGGCGATGAACACTTTATTTTATGCACTTAATAAAAATAAATTAATCGAGTTTCTATATACGGAAGTACGTATTAGATTTGGCACAAATTTAAAGCCACACATGAAGTCACTAGTCGAGTCAAAGTATCAAAAATTAATCTTTTGGTGTATAGCTATGTGTTATTTTATATGAAACCAAGTAAGATCATTGGAGATATATACACCCGTTTTATAAATATCGTCAATGGTCCAAAAGCACTTAGTAAAAGTTTTCTAACTTTGAACTTGTAAACAAGATATTAAGATTCCTTCTAAAATTTTAAGATCCTAAAGTTACGATAATTCAAGAAGTAAAAGACCTAAATACTTTTCCACTTAAAGAACTTATTGGATCTCTTATGACTTATGAAATGAGTTTTAAAACTCATGATAAACTTTAAGAATACATTCTAAACAACAAGAAGGATATTACCTTGAGAACTAAAGATGAATACCTTCTAAACAAAATAAAGGATTTAGTACTGAGAATAGCAAATGACTCCTCAAGTATAATCTTGAGCGATGAGGACAATGATCTTGCAATATTAACAAGAAAACTCAAAAAAATTCATGAAAAAATAAAAATCATAAAAATAAAAATTAATCCAAAAATAATAATATAATATGTTTTGAATGCAAGAAGTTAGGGCATTTCAAAATGAATGCCCACAATTGAAAAAAAAGGCACCAAACAAGAAGATGACATTCTTAGCAATAGTTTTTATTTAAGGGAAAGCTAAGAGAATTGTAAAGGTTATATCTTGAATCTGTAAAAGAAGTTTAGAATTGTAACAGTGGTGTTTGATCTTCCCCATTGAAGAAGATCATGAGTGGAAGCCAATGACCTCAAGTGAAGAGGAACCGAGAGTGGACGTAGGTCAAGGGAACCGAACTACTATAAAAATCTGGTGTGCATCTCTTTATTACCTTTCATTACTATTGTTATTGGATTTAATTGCTTATTAATTAGTTCCATTTTCAATATCGATTTTCTTCGAATGAAAATTTTTTTAAACACTTAGCACTAATTCACTAATTCACTAAAACCCACCCCCTCTATCCCCCCCACCCCCCTCTTGGCGTTAACTCAATTCTAACAGTTGGTATCAGAGTCACGTTTCACTCTATTTGGTTTAAAACTCAAAAGAGATGACTTATGTTGACAATCAAGAGGGACTTTCTATCACTCGTTCTCTCATATTAAATGGGACAAACTACACGTATTGAAAAACTCGAATGAGAATTTTTTTACTTTATATAGATTTTGATTTATGATATATTGTTGAAAGTGGTTTTGAAAAATCTTTCAAACCGATGAATGAATGAAATGATTTGGAAAATAGAATTTCACTTTGAATGCTAAGGCGATGAACACTTTATTTTGTGTACTTAATAAAAATAAATTTAATCGAGTTTCTATATGTGAAAATACGCACGAGATTTAGCACACACTTAGAGTTACACATGAAGGCACTAGTCGCGTCAAAGTATCAAAAATTAATCTTTTGGTGCAGAGCTATGAGTTATTTCGTATGAAATCAAGAGAGACCATTAGAGACATATACACTCGTTTTACAAATATCGTCAATGGTCTAAAATCAATTAGTAAAAGTTTTTCTAACTTTAAACTTGCAAACAAGATATTAAGATTCATTCTAAAATTTTGAGATCCTAAAGTAATAAAAATTCAAGAAGCAAAAGACCTAAATAATTTTTTACTTAAAGAACTTATTGGATCTCTGATGACTTATGAAATGAGCTGTAAAGCTCATGATGAACTTGAAGATACATTCAAAAGAATAAGAAGGATATTACCTTAAGAACTAAATATGAATACCTTTTAAAGAAAAGGAAGGGTACTGAGAACAATAGATCAATCCTCGAGTGTAATCTCGAGTGACGAAGACAATGATCTTGCACTATTTACAAGAAAACTCAAAAAATCATGAAAAGGAATAAAAATCATAAAAATAAAAATTAATCCAAAAAGGATAATATAATATGTTTTGAATATAAGAAGCTAGGGCATTTCAAAATTGAATGCCCACAGTTGAAGAAAAAGGCACCAAATAAGAAGATGATCTTCTCAACAATATAGGATTATTCAAACTCATTAGAAGAAGAAGACGATATCATAGAAGCGGTTGAGAATTATGCTCTCATAGCCATCAATGCCAAGGTAAGTAAATCTTCCGAAGACTCCATTAATTTTAATGAATTATTAAATGTATTTCATGAATCATAAAATGGATTTAAGAAGCTTAGCAAAATTTATAAATTACTTAAGAATGAACATACATTTCTCGCTAGTAACTTTGAAAATATACATAAAGCATCAACATCATACAATTCTTGCACTAAATGTGAAATACTAGAAGAACTTAGAAAGGAAAATAACTTATTGTAACAATATTTAGAAAAATTTTAAAATAGAGAATAAATCTTTAAATATGATTCTTACAAATAAGGGTCATGTTCATATGAAAGAAGGTATTAGCTTTGTGGGCAACTCTCAACAAAAGCCAACTATCATCATTAGGAGACCTACATTACTAAACCTTAATACAATTTTTATGGTAGACTAGGACATTTTGCCTATGTGTTTATTTAGAAAGTATAGTCCATATTAATTGCTTTGGTTTTCTAAAGGAACCATAAACAACACATTGCTCTTAGTTAAATTAGGTAGAGCTTTTCATAAGAGACTAAAAGTCAAATGAGTATTTAAATCAAAATCACCTTTATTGTAGGTTTGTCTCCAAACAAAGGCTAGGAGCATAAAATGATACTTTGATAATGAATGCTCAAGGCACATGACTAGAGATCCAACTTATTTTTCTATGCTTACTAGCCTAAATGAAGAAGTTGTCACTTTCAGAGACAATAACAAGGGAAAAATCATTGGAAAAGGAATCATAGTGAACAAATCAAATCTTTTGATTGAAGATGTGCTATTAGTTGATAGTTTTAAACATAATCTACTAATTAGCCAATTATGTGATGAAAAATACATCATTAAATTTGAATAATAATGTGTAGACATTAAAAAAAATTTTGTGATAAAATATGTTTTTCGGCTTTGAATGATGATGCTTGGATTTGACATAGGAGACTAGCCATAATAGCATGAAACTACTAAATCAAATCTCAAATAAACATTTATTAAGAGGATTGTTTAGCATTAAGTTCATCTAAGACAAAATTTATGATCCTTGCCAAATAGAAAAGCAAATAAAAAATAGTTTTAAGTCAAAAAATCAAATAAACACCTCTAGGCTACTATAATTGATCCATATTGATTTATTTTGACCAATTGATACTATATAGAAGGTAACAAACATTTATCATTGTAGACGATTATAGTAGATATACTTGGACTTACTTCTTGACATACAAAAATAATTTAGGCTTTATGATTTCATCGATATGTAGTGATCATAGTAGTGAGTTTCAAAATAATAATTTTTAAACTTTTTATGAGTCAAATGGGTTTAACCATAATTTCTTTACTCATAGAAATCCACAACAAAATGGAGTAGTGGGAAGAAAAAATAGAAGCTTACAATAAATGGCTAGAACCATGTTAAACAAACATAGCCTACCTAAATATTTTTAGGCCAAAGTCATTAACACGATATGCCGGTTATGAATAAAACTCCTTATGAAATGTGGAATAGTAAAAAACTCAATATTTCATATTTTTAGATTTTTGGTTATCAATGCTTCATTTTAAATGAAAGGATGCCTTATGAAAATTTGATTAAAATCTGATAAAAGTATTTATTCTTCTAATTCAAAAGCTTATTATGTTTTTAATAAAAGAACATTAGTTCATATCATTTTTAATAATATTTTTAAATTTTAAAAAATTAAGTTTGATGATGATTTTGATTTTATCACTTTAAATTTGAATGAAAATCTTCCTAAAAGCAACTTGGATGAATCTACTTCTAAATCCCTACCCAAGTAATGAAAGTTAATAAATACTCATCCTAAGGAACTTGTAATATGAGATACATCAAAAGCTATTCAAACTTATTTTTTAAAAAAAAATTCTTGTACTAATATTTCATTTTTATCTCAAATTGAACCAAAATGCATCGATGAAGCCCTAAGAGATGATTCTTGGGTTATTGTAATGCATGAAGAATTGAACTAATTTGAGAGAAATGTGGTATAAGAGCTTGTTTCTAGACCTAATGATCATTTAGTAATTGGTACTAAATGAGTCTTTAGAAACAAGCAAGATAAAAATGGTATCATTGTTATAAACAAAGCTAGATCAGTGGCCAAGGGTTTCAATCAAGAAGAAGGGATCAATTATAAAGAGAGACTCGAATCCAAAAGGATGCTCCCTTGCTTTTGATTCTTTTAAAAATTTTAAATTATTTTAAATAGATATCAAAATTACTTTTCTTAATGGGTTTATTTTGGAATAAGTTTATATTGAACAACCACCTGGATTGAAGTAAGCCCCTAGGGCTTGGTATGAGAGATATAGCTCTTTTTTATTCGTAAAGTCGATATCATATTATTTATTAAGTATTTTAAAAATAATTTTCTCATTATTCAAATTTATATTGATAACATTATTTTTTGTTCTACCAATAAATCCTTATGCGAATCTTTTGCCAAAAGTATAATCTAAGAATTTGAAAGAAGTTTAATGGGCGAATTAACTTTTTTCTTATGACTATAGATTAAACAATTATATGATATTATTTTCATAAGTCAAACTAAGTATACTTTTGATATGTTAAAGTGATTTAATATGGATAGTGCTAAAGCTATAAATATACTTATGAGCACCTCTACAAAATTGGATTTAGATAATGAAAGTGAAGAATTTGATAAAAAAAACTTATAGAGGAATAATAGGCAGTTTGTTGTATCTAATTGCAATTAGATCAGATATTATATTTAGTGTTGCTTTATTTGTAACATTTCAGTCTAATCCTAGAAAATCTCATTACAAGGTAGTTAAAAAAATATTTAGATACTTAAAAGTAACTTCAAATCTAGGATCATGATATTCGAAATCTAAAAATTTTAATTTAATTGCTTATACAAACGCTAACTTTTGAAAATATAGGATAGATAGAAAAGATACCTTCTGAACACATCAATTTTTAGGTCATGCACTAGTCACTTGGTCTTTCAAAAAAGTAAAACATTGTTACATTATCCACAGTTGAAGTTAAATATATTATGGCAGATGCATGTTGTGCAAAAATAATATGGATGAAAAATATTTTACAAGATTATGAACTTTGTTTTAAAGACATCCCTATAAAGTATGACAACATGAGCTCAATATACTTATAAAAAAATCATATTCAACATTCACGAACCAAACATATTGATATTAGACATCATTTTATTAAAAATCATATCAATAACCATGATATACCTTTAAAATTTATTGATACAAAACATTAATTAGCTGATATCTTTACGAAGTCATTGAATGAAGAACAATTTGATTTCATTATGAGAGATATAGCCATATTGAATATACGAAATGAATAAACTATATATATATATATATATATATATATATATATATATATATATATATATATATATCTTGGTTTCTCGATTTTTATGACTTAAGTTTGTTCTTTTGAATCAAGATCGTTCCTTAATGATTTCTCTTCGAGCTATTTACAAAAAGAGAGAATTGTTGAAATGATTTATTTTTTCATGACTTATCTTTCATTTTTCATGTGATGAAAAATCTTTGCACCATTGAGTCCTTCCCTTTCCGTTCTTTTTGAAAATGATAAATGAGGAGAAAAAACTTACAAACATGCATATCTAAAAAGAAAAGACAAAACTTGCATGTTACATTTTTCTCCTTTTTATTGATGACAAAGGGGGAGAAGTTATGATGATCTAATCATGCACATATGATATAAGAGGAAGAAAATAATTTTTTTATGTGATAAATATTTAAGAATGTTGAAATATAAATTGAGCATTTCTCTTATTTATTGATGATAAAAGGGGAGAAAAAATATAATTGATGACACAAAAGAAGATGAATATTGTAATATTGTATGATTGATGCCAAATGATATAATCTGTGAAATGAATATTGTAATGTTTGAAATTCTAAAAAATTTTATCATGTATTTTTCATGAATGATTAAATTGTGAAAATTTCAAGATAATATGCTATACTTGAATTCAAAGGTAATGGGTTCATTTGAATTCAAATTTGCTTTATTTATAGCATATAGATATTGGGAGTTAAGGTTAACTTTGTCATCAATTGGTTATCATCATCAAAAAGGGAGAGATTATTGAATCTCAGGTTTTGATGATAAAGGCAATTGGTGTGTTCATAACTTGTGTGTTAGTGATAAGTGATGCAGGATTAACTATGACTAGGAAAAGACAAAGCAATAATTGAAGAATCTATCTTTGGGTTGGAGTCAAGGTTGGGAGTTCGTCGAGGTTTCGCCAAGAGTCGATCGGGGTTTAGATGATGTAGTCGGGAGCTCACTGAGTGTCAATTGAGGTTCGGATGATATGGTCGGGAGCTCGCCGAAAGTTCGTCAAAAGTTTGTCGGGAAGTTCGTAGAGAGTTCGCTGAAGGAGATCGGGAGCTCGCCAGAAGTTCACTAAAAGGATGCTGGGAGTTCGTCGGGAGTTCACCGAAGGAGATCGTGAGCTCACTAGCGATTCATCGGAAGGATGCCGGGAGTTCGCGGAGAGATCACTCGATGACTAGACAACAAAGATTGTGTGTTATAATTATTTAACTTAAGTATCGTAGTTATCATCATAATGAGAATTAGTTTTACTAACTCAATTAAAAGATCATTATGCCTTAATTGGGGTTAATTTAAACTTATTAGCAAGTTCATTTCAATAACCTAAGGATATGTAAGACACGATTTTCAAAGACACAATCTTCAAAGAAACATAGTCTTTGAAACTATGTCAAGCGATGGTATCGCCCAAACACAATCTCCCGGACTATATCAAGCGGTGGTACCACCCAGGTTGGTGATACCCAAAACATAGTCTCTAAGGGGTAAAGGTTGTCAACACCTTGTAAATCGTAAAAAATTTGAATTATGGCTCTACTTTTGAAGCTATTTGAGGCATATAAATACTCTACCTGCTTTTTCTTGAGGATGTAAGAAAAGTGAGAAAAAAAAACTTGCAAAAAAGCTATTGTAATTTTTTTAGAGCTCTCCTTCATTTCTTCTTATGTAGTTTTTACTTAAGGGAGAGCTGAGAGAACTGTAAAGATTATCTCCTGAACTTATAAAATAAAAATAGAGTTGTAAAAGTGATGTTTAATCTTCGCGTGTTGAAAAAAATTAGGAGTGAAAGTCGATAGCCTCAAGTGAAAAGGAATCGAAAGTGAACATAAGTTATACAAACCTAACCACTATAAAAATATGGTTTGCATCGATTTAATTGTTTATTAACTCGTTCGAAGTTAAAATACTTTCAATATCAATTTTCTAACTTTTTCACTCCCTCAGTTCCAGTCATTTCTCTTAGTGCTAACTCAATCTTAACAAATATTACTTTAGGTTAACATTAGCATTTTAATATTTATAGGATGTTAATAATTTTTTTTATTTTTTAAATTACTTTATAATATTCGATAAAATCCAAGATTACCATACAAATTCTGACCCTTATTTTCCTCCCCTTCCTCTCTCTCGATTGCTTCCGTAACCAACATTATTTATGTTTTTATATGATAGAGTTTTATTTATTTATTTATTTTTAAATATTATTTTAAATTCATTTATATTATTATATTTTTATTTATTGTATATTTAAGCCGTACAATTTTTAAAAGACTACTTGAGTTCATTTATCTATTTTATTTATTAATTTAAATAAAACATTATCTTTGAAGAAATATAAAAATATTATTATGGTAAATTTATCATATAATATTCAGTGGACTTTTGAAATATAATTTTACGAAACGGTTATATCAATATACACATAAAACATAATTTTTCATTTATCATTTATCAAATACTTAATACATGTTATAATCGGACATTTACTCGAACTTTTTTTTTCTCCGAATGCTCATTAAAAGTACAAATGTTGTTCCAAACACACCTGAACTATGTGCTTCTCTCTCACAAGCCTACCTCCAAAGACCATTACATCTATATGAATCCATGCTCTATCAAAAGTGCCAGTTAGCTTAGTTGGTAAAATTTTTTTTATCATTTATATTTTTAGAAATAAGTAATTGAATATGCCGGATTTATTAATTTTGATTGTGTTTGAATCATTCACTGCTTCTCACCCCCAACTTAGCACGTCGAATACTATCATTTATCATGATCAAATCCTACAGATTAATTAGCATATTCATCACATTGAGTCTAGACTCGATAGTGCTATGAGATATATTTCTTACGTTTAACGCAATGGATTATGATTTCACGAGAGTTTCCACGGCAGCGGCGGCGGCGGCGAAGAGGCCGGGGAAGGCCGGCATGGGGCTCAACCTTAATGGGCCACATATTTAAAACTGTAGAGACACAACATTGGGCTTCAAAAGAGATACTATCTAATACTATTGGATTACCCAATCATACTAGTTAAGATGGTTGATCACCACTTAATTATAACCACAAATCTTTTCGTCTAATCATTTGCCATATTTTGGTGACGTAAACCTAATTAATATTTCTGCAAATTGAGATAGCAAGATGATTTGGTACAGCTGTTGCCTGGTCTTTTGTTTCAAGTTATCTGGAAGACTTGATTTGGCAGGTGAAATTGGACTCCATCTCCATCTGAAGATTCTGAGCTGATGGAATTGACCACACTCAAACATCAAAATCTCAAATCTCGATCATAATAATTAATATCGACTGAGATTTATGGAACCGATCACACTATTTGACATCGAAATTTATATTATATGGTCCAGCCTCCATCATCCGATTGGTTACCGACATCAATAATATCATATCAGATTTCTCGGGTCTTCACCATTGCTAATCTTCCAGAGAATTAAGTGTTTTCTTACTGAATCCAAAATGGATATATGTATATAAAGGTGACTCCACATCATTAATAGTGGGTGAGAAAAGAGAGGGACGGTCCACGCGATCTCACTCTCTAGGGGAGGGGCACGGGTGCACACCAGTCTTTTCATGTGATCAATGGAGCATGATTCGTGGGATCAGTAATAACCTATAGGAAGAACTCTAAAAAAAAAAAAACCCACCGAAAATTTCTTTTGTATGAACTTAAAAAAGTTATATAAAACCTCTCTTCATATATAAAAAGACTATTTTTACCCCATCTCCTTTAGACCAATCGTAGTCTCCTGTTCTTCCTTGCACCACTTCTGTCTATGTACTCTTATGCGATGAAGCATGCGGTGTGGAGGTGATGATGTGTTTGATGGGGTCAAAAGGGGTTACAAAAGCAGTAATGACCCTCAAGCCATCTCCTTTCTCACCTAAGGTACATAGGAGGTAGGTACAACGAATTCGCTAAGGTGACAATCCTCATGCCCTCTCCTTCATTGTGTAAGGTTACGAGCGATGATGAGTCTTACAAGACAAAGAGGATTGGAGACAATTAAAAAAAAAAAGGAGGTAGTATAGATCCACAGATTCAACGACGACCCTCTTCCTTCCTTGTGTGAAGGCTTCAAATGCGATAGCGGGAGCAAAATAATTATTTTATATAAAAAAAAAGAGGATGTTTTGTAAGAATTTTGTAAGTTAAGAGCCCTATGCTAAAAATTTTCAAAAATAAATATTTTTCTAAGAATTCATCCATATATATATATATATATATATATATATTTATTTATTTATATATTGTTGCCGTCCGTCTTAATTTTATCAACTGCTCCAAACTGTGACTTGTGATGTTCAGATATATTGCATGGTTTGGTGATGGGAAGGTGTTTGGTTCAATATGGCACCAATCTCCATAGTGGGTGGGTGTTGTCATGGTGCCAATCTCCATGTGTTGAGGAGCACAGTGAAACCTTTGAACACTGTTGATGAGGTCGCGCATGGCGATTGATTGTTCTATTCTGTGTCCCAACTAAGATCACGAAAGAGGAAGAAGGGTTCCATCTCATCCATGATTCACCAGCTTATACCACTCCTTCCATGAAATCATGCTAATGCAAGAAGACATAATGACGCAGGAGATGATCATAGATGGGAGCTTGCGGTGGCAATTCGGACACGAGGGGATGAGTACCGACCGAGTACAGGCTCCATGAAAGCTCTCTACTGTTGACGAAGCTGCCGAGAGAGCTGATCAATATCCAGAGCAGCTGAGTGCAAGACCTTGAAAGCTCTCTCTCGTGTGGCCCTCGAAGCTCTGAACACCGCCAAGCTGATGGATATCCAGAGCTCATGGGTACAGTTCACTTGAAAGCTCTGGGAACGTAGCCCCCCATGATGACTCGTGACATCTGGAAGCTAAGACAGCCCTAGGGTTTACATTTATGCACCTGCATGCTCCCAAGGCCAAATAAATGCAGCGCAAGTGACATCATAACTACTGACGATGGAAATATACGTGAACCGAAAGCGATTGATAAGTTTCTTTTCTTTCTTCTTCTTCTGTTCAGGTCTTCATGGTGAAAAACTGATGCTGTCTGTGCAGGAGAAGGGAGACAGCGTGGTTGAAGACCAGAAAATCCCATTTCATGTACTTGATTCCTACATCTTCTTTCCTTGTGGCATGCTGACAACTTGAAGGAGATATGTATCTATTTATTGGTAGTATTTTAATGCCTGCCGACATTATTGAATTGTGAGGAGGGAGGGGGGGAAGAGGGAGGGGGGCCATGGCATCTTTCGAAGAGAAAGCTGAGTGGTCATAATCCAAATCGATCTCTTCTTTTCTGCAAACAATGCACCAAAATGATTGATGTTAGAATGTCGATCATCCCATGAACATGCATGTAGAAGAACAGCAGCATGCTTCGGGGCATAAGGAGGAGGACGGGTGGCAAATGGGCACGGAGAGAGAGATCGATAAGAAAGGATAAGAAGCACCAAGGAGCAGCTCATCTCCCCCACCATGTATCTATCATCAACGATTCAACTAGCTTTTTAGATGATCTTGGAGCTGAGGAAACTGTTCGCATCATCATAATGGGTTGTTAACAGGCAACAAGACAACTCCATACACACGTCGAGTTTTTGGGGCCTTTTTCTCAGGTATTTTTCATTAACCCCTCTTCTCTCTCCCTCTCTCTCTCTCTCTCTATGTGAATTAGTCACTTGAGAAAGTTGGGAACGCAGCGGCAATACAAAATTATGATTAGAAGACCATGCATAGATTAGAATATTTGAGTCAATTATGTGGGAGCGTAAAATCGACAACAGGTTGTTCTGCATATTTCTAAATTTGTTCGTGTCATCAATCAATCAATCAATCAAACACCCTCCTTTTCGTTCTTCATCCATCATCCACAGCCACTCTGCTGCCTTCCATAAAGAAAAAGCTTGAAGATGCATGTATGTCTGTTTTGCTCGGCTCTGTATCAATCTGATGTTGACATTACACATCTTGTATTATACTGTACTGCATACATGTCAACACAAACAGACATATATATAACCTTTCGACTGTATACAACAACCTCTTTCTATCTCTTCCCTCGTCTTCCTCGCTTTCCTCCCCCCCGCCCCCCCTTAAACCTTACTCACTTCTACAACAACAGTTGTATAGACTCCCAACAGAGGCAGCAACACCTTCGAACGCTAGAGTGGCCACTGTGATCAACGATGCGCGAATCCTTAGACTAACGTGGAGCACTTGGATGTGACGGGGTCCCACATGGCGGGCAGCAGGTACTTCCTCCCTCCGAGTCCCCTCGCGTTATAGCTGGCCCCGCTCGTGGGGTCCACCAGGACCTTGCCCGGGTACCCCGGGTACGCGCCGCTGCCGAACACCCCCGTGCACGCCGTCACCGCCTCCAGCGGCGCGTCCGGCGGCCCCTGGAAGTAGCCGTCGCCGTTGGGGTTGGTTGCCGCGCCCGCCAGCAGCGTCGCCAGGTTGATGACGACGCCGTCCATCCCCACGTCGCCGCTGGGCGCCACCAGCGGCGGCGCCTGCGGCCCGTAGATCGGCTGGTGGAATGGCCACGCGCACTGGCCCGGGCACTGACTCGCCGAGTCGCCCACCCAGACGAACCCGGCGGAGCCGCGAGCCGCCCGTGCGTCCCGCACCGGCTGGAGCAGAATCCCTCGACCGCGACGTCGCCGTCGGTGACGACGACCCCGATGGCCCGGTGCCCGCCCCGGGCTGCCGCCTTTCCGGCCAGCGTGGCGACGTCGGAGGAGGATAACAGCTTCCCCTTGGTGTAGGACTCGTCCAGCAGCTGCGGGCCGAGAGAGAGGTGCACGTCGCCACCGGCGTAGCGGGCGGTGGTGCGCCACCAGGAAGCGACGGAGGGCGGCGGGAGTGAGGCCCCGGTGGGGGCGAGGGAGCGAACGAAGTCGACGACGATGGAGCGCTGGGCGGCAGTGAAGCGGCCGTAGAAGAGCAGGCTCAGGGTGTAGTTACCCCTAAGGAGGGGGCCATTGTGGTACTTGAGGACGAGGGGTGGCTGCTGCACCAGGACAAGTTTCCTGGGGGCAGCTGCGAAGGAGTAGGAGCAGAGCAGGAGTGAGCAGAAGAGAAGCAGAGTGGAAGAAGCGGCCATTCTATCCACCTAACTCGGGCGATGTTTATTGGTTGTACCGTGAGCCAATGCAGTGAGGAAGAGAGGAACACCGAGGGAGATATATATAGTGGTGGGGAGTTCGGAAGCTGGAGGTGGAGGTGGTGTGCGTGAGTGGCCTTGGATGCAGCAGCTTCGCATGGTGGGACCGGGCGAAGTAAACTGGAAGCAGCCAAATGATTGCGGGGGGTTGGTGGACTTTGACTGATGCCGTGTGCAGCTTTGCTTACCATCCGACCAAAAACAAGTTGAGAAGTAATTTACGACCCAATGTAATTGCCCTGTGGACGTGAACGCCGGCCATGCATGTACGTCGAACACCTTTTAATTATCAATCTTACAAGCCAATTTATATAATTATTTCCCAATAAGAAGGTGAAAAATATTCCAAAGTAACCAAAGGAACAGGGACAAATGTGGCTCATGGGACCAAGGACCGCGTGTGGTTAACACGTGACACATGTGATGTGAGGAATGAAACCAAAAAAGATGGTACACAACAAGGAACACCATGGACCAATTTACATTGAAGATATAAACGAACGAATCATGTCCACTCAAAAGTCCTTCCATGCATTTGTATTCATAATGTATCCTGATATATAGTGCAAAATGTAGCATCAATCTATTTAGGATGTCGGCTTGAATGATTGAGCAAGTGAGGGCGACTGCTTGAGCCCATGAAGCTGGTTCAGTGAACCAGGCAGATTTGAAGTCAATTATATTATTGCTATTTGCAATTTGAACGAATATATATATATATATATATATATATATATATATATCTATATATATCATGTTAAGTTTAGCAGGATTAAAGTTGACCATTGACTGCCGGCAAGTAAGACCGTGGTCAACTGTGGGTACCACTTCATGGGAATTGATACCTAACGTGTCCACGAGGATGCCAGTCTGCCAAGTAGTAGCTTTGTTCATTAGCATATATATATATATGAGATATGATATAGCGAACCTACCAGTCATAAATATTGCTTAGAGAAAGCATCTGTCGATAATAATATTGAGCTAATTATAATTTTTTATAATTAATTATTTTTTAATATTTTAATATTTATTTTTTTAAAAGTTATATTATATCTTTATTTTTATTAAAAAATATTAAGATCTTTATATTAATTTTTTTAAAAATATTTATTAGAGCAACAAGGTTAAATATTTCATCTATATAAGTATAAAGATATTAATATAAGTTTTGAAAGTATAAGAATTGAGATGTTAAAAATAATTAATTATAAAAGTAATACTTAATTAGTCCTAATAATACTAATTATATATCGATAATGTTGTAAAACAAATCAATCATCTTTTTACATAACTTGCAAAATGGCAGTATAATGGAAGTCGAAATATCGATCCCGGTCGCCTCGAGAAACTTGAGATCGTATTCCACCTCGGTCAGCTTTTCTCCGGATCAAAACCTAACCCTCTGTCTCACCGGGGGAATCCTCAAGGCAGTGAGGAGTTGGCCTTGGTTTTGGTGGAGGATGGGGATCGGAAGGTCGTTAATGGAGAACGCCAGACGGTGGATTTGATCTAGTTTGGGGCTTGATGGAGGGTCCCTTTGCTGAGTAGTTGAGGCAGAGAATGGCTGGACTGACGATGAAGGAGCAGCTTCCGGGTTTAATGAGCGGATTGGAAGGGCAATGGGGAAGCCGGAGGAGAAGGATGACTGTGGATGCTTCAGAGTTGGGCGATCACTTGCCGAAGGGATGAAAACTGCTTCTTGGCCTCGAGGGGAAGGTGAAGTATTGTCGGTGATACATCGGGTTTGCCTCCTTGCTTTGCCCTTCTTTGCTGGTTCACTGTTGAAAAATGAAGGTGAATGATTTGAATTGGTTGTTGCGGAACATACTTATCTTTGTTTAGATCTATTGGAACATTAAGTTGCGATGCCACTGGCTGATGCCCTTATCCATCCCATTTTGCAAGAATATCGCATATGCATGCACATATTTGTATGTTTGCTATTGTGCTCGGTGCCATTTTTCCTTGGATGATCTTTGTTTTGTGGCCTGAATGAAGTTGTAGAGACATGAAAAATACTTGAAAATGTTTGAACATCTTCATAGGCGTAAGGGCAATGAAGAATGGAAGGGACACTTTAATAACTTGTGATGTTCGGTCACATGACAAAGTTAAAAATTGGTCATTGCAGCAGCTAAAGTATGGCATGTTCTTAATATTGATGACAAATTTGCTGGGCTTGTTTGTGTATGAGGACCCAAAAAGCTGATATATTTCAGAGGGTCGAAAAATGGATCAGCCTATCGCCATTAAAAGTGTCACGTTCTTTTGTAGTTCCCTGTTCAGAGAATTTGATCATCCTGAAATTGGCCAATACCCATGGGATCAACTTAGATCAGTCCATCTGTTTTTCTTCCTTCCCTTTCTCACTCTGGTAAGCTATCTTCTGTATTAGCTGTTTGGGGAATCATACTGTTCTGCATTGATCAATACCCATGGGGTCGACTTACATCACTCCATTTTTCTCCTTTCTCTTTTTGCCCCCGTTTTTCTATCTTCGGTATATTAGCAGAAGCAAAGGTGATGGACCACTCATCGCACACATCACGTTCAACACAAAGAATTGGAAAAGAACAAAAACAGGAGATGAGGAGAGGCTGAGAGGACCCTAGCTTAAAAAAGTTATCCTGTTTTATGGACAAAATGTATAGTTAAAGCAACACAGTAAAATTTTTTTTTTCAGCAACACAGGAAAGTTCTAACGCTGATTTTGATTGAGTTTTCTTCACTTCCCTTCATGTTCCTTATATCTGTGAACTCTACCATTTTCTATTGTGTTAATTAATTTGGAGAGGGGCCACACAGTGTCGATTAGAAGCAGAAAAGATATCTGGTCTTGATGAGCTGACATTGGATGTTTAATTTGTTCACTTGGATGGTCAAGATTCTCTGTTCCTGAGCCACCCATTGGATTGTGTTATGTGATAGATCTAAACAATGTGGGTTGCTCCTCTGTTCAGTTAGGATGGGATGTGTCTTTGCAGAACAATGCATAGGAACTGACATCTATTTGTGTGTTGTACATAGAGAGTTCAGCCATGTAGCTGCTGATACTGAAGAAGAATCTGATATATTTTGCTTCATTTATCCTGCATGCACGTCTCAATGTACTAAGCAATAAATCATCTCATTAAATACTGACTTGCCTCGTGTTCATGCAAGTTTTTTCAAAAATTTGTCTTTCAACTAGCCACTTTTGATGGATTATGTTTCCAGAGCACTGTTCTTGTAAGTTCTTGACTGATCTTTTCTTGTGCAAGTTCCCTGTACATTCTTTTTAATTATTATGGCCAGAAATCCAGCATGGGTGACCATATTATAATGTACTTGTGATCCATGAAGTAAGTGTATTAATTGAGTATTTAGTTTGTTAGTTATTCATTTAAAAATAGCTAAAGCTGAAATTTGTCTTGAATTGGGTCTGGTTATATGCCAGTTGATGTTACAGGATCAGTTGCTCATTGTTTCTCGTTTATTGTGCAGCGGGGCAGCTCTTAAAAAGGAGTGCTCATGAGGTCTGTAATAGTAAATAGCTCGTCAATCTGGATGAAACCTTGGTTGTCTGTTTTTCATGGACATGCCAATGAGATAAATATAATGAGTATTTTATCTACCGTATTATATCTCAGGCTTTAGCTAAGAAACTTGAACATGTTGTTTGACCTTCTTGTTTCTCAACTAGGAAGATATAGATAAATTTATTATTTTCTTGTGATGTAATATTATGGGATCTTCTGTATCTGTTGGGGAACCATGTTTATCAAATAGCCATGGTACTTCCCTTAGGCACACTTTTGATTGCCCTATTCAAGAGATCTGAATTCTTTGCATGTGCATATTAACTATCGAAGATTTATGATTGGCTGTGTTATTATATATTTTATGCCTTGATTTCCTTCTTTTCAATCTCAGTTCCATCATGATGCCTGCTTCCATAATTTTGTTTTGCGAGGATCCATAAGCTATCTGATGAAAGTTCATTTCTCTGATTCTCTTTTTTTTTTTTTGTCCTCTGATTTACCCATGTGCCTTCATAATCCCAGATAATCTTGATCAAATTTTTATCTGATTCATGGGAGACCCATACCAATGATGGAAGTTTTGCTGATAGCACCTTTTTATACATGGAGGTGTCCCATTAGTTGATCACTACACATTGCCACTTCTCTCTTTTCGTTTTATGTTTATGTTGACAATTTCTTCCAAAAAAATTGTTTATCTTCTGTTTTATGTTCATTTCATTTTTCTGTGCATTCTCGTATTTGATACTTAAAATATCAGCCCATAACTTCTGTCTTTGTGTTATTTGATTCTTGTGGCACTGAGTTTACATATTATAGGTTAATATGGTTCATTAGTCGCTCCAGACATTCCTTTGTTTTTCTGTCAAAGAGTTTTTGTTGAAAACTTTCATTATAAGCCTAGACTGTATCATTTTGGGTTATGGTTCTCTGTGCCTCTTCATGCCTTGAGAACTTGAGAATGATTATAATCAGTTGCCCTGTGGGCATTAATTTGGCTGGTGTTGCATTGTATCCTGTGTTGTCCAAGAGTGTATATGAAATTATAGTTTGCACAATTTGGAAGTGGCTTGCACCTGAACCATGTAATTTAAGCAGCATGCATAGGGTCATCAATTTTGGTCTCTAGCTAATGTGTTACTTCTTCCACCCGGCTAATTTCACATTGGAACTAACAAGATGTCATAATACATATGCATCTTGGTTTATAGTTTTGTAGCTTTCTGCACACCAGATTTGTCTATGATCTTAAAAGGACATACTTCACCACTACATGTCTGACTCTGTAGGTCATTCACCAGTAATGGGCTCAAGAGAATTTGTCGCGAAAGTAGCCAATCCTGAGGCAGGCATACAAAGAAAATTGTATGTTCTCGCGGTAAAGTTGCTATAGAAATTGCTTCAGCAAGGTATGAATCTGGCAGTAGAAAGGTGCTTCATCCTGAGATCTTTTTCCTTTTTTTCCTGAAAATGCATATATATATCTGTAGATCAGTTGAACATGATTTATGATGTTTAAGACAACTAGAAACAAATATTGCATTTTTTTACATATTAAATTAAACATTTTAAACTGTTCAAAGTATATTTTGAATTGATCAATTTTGTTACAAATTTTAAAATAAGTTGCATCATTTCATATGTTCATTGGAAGACAACAACAAAGTTGTAAAGGCCCAATTACAAGGACGGAAAGAGTATATCCTTGGTAGTATTTAAATGCTTGATAGTTTGATCAATATAATTTATTTTGATGCTACAATCATGGTTTCTTAAGAAACAATTTTATGTATAAAAACTTTATGATGCCATTCATTCTCTGATGGTTCCATGAACATACAAAACATGTCTAAACTATATGAATTTTTTTCATTAACTATCTTGAATCTGATCATGCTTACAATGTTCATCTTCGGTTTAGAGCCTTCCTTATTTGTTAGGTGATAAAGTTGACTGAGTGCTTAATCCTTGTGATGGGATTACATCTCAATTCTTGATTC
This sequence comes from Ensete glaucum, assembly GCA_021527575.1. Classification (NCBI taxonomy): domain Eukaryota; kingdom Viridiplantae; phylum Streptophyta; class Magnoliopsida; order Zingiberales; family Musaceae; genus Ensete; species Ensete glaucum. The sequence goes on from CM038558.1 coordinate 15,938,336, forward strand.
TCTTTTCTAACTTTTGCAAGTGCTGATCAATTGTGATGAGATGTTTTATTTACTAAATGTTTTTTTCCTTCAATTTTGCTAGATGGTCAGGAGTAAGAAAAGATTTTTCTAGCAAACAGCAAAATCATGTTATGAGTTCATTCATCAAGTCTTATACGTTGCATGAACAATACAGATCTGGACTCCACGACCAAATTTTGCAATAAGGGCAAAATATGCATGTTATATTCAAGGCAATAAAATGGAAAACAACCGATCATCAAATTCCATCTGAAATGCTACATATTACCTGTAAGCTATGATACTAGGAAATAATGTAGCTTTAGAATCGCCATCATCTATTTGAATAAGCTGCATATGGATCCAACATAGGAATTTTATTTCGATGTAAATAATAAGTTAGTTCATCCACATATGAGCATAATTTGTGGTCCTGGCTGACAAGTTGCTGTGGTGCCAAACTGCAGCCACAAGCATATTTTTTGTCCTGTGAAGACTGCTGTTGTCTGGTAAACAATTTTCCTTGTTAAAAAAAAAAATCCTATTCCTATAAATTATGTTGTTTCTTTCTGCTGCGTTGCATATTGTTGGCAACCTCTTTTCAAAAAAAAAAAAAAAGAGGAACTTGGCAGCACCATATGTTACATGACCAAATTACTACAATCCTGATATTGTTCCATCAAATTTGTTAATTTCATCACAATTTGTTAAGCCTGACATTATTATGGTTTTGCAGAAAGGTAGGTTTGGCATGTCAGATATGCAGCTACAGGAGGATTTGGAACAAGAAGTGATTGTGTTTTTAACTGCAAGTAGAAAAAAAGAAAATTCTAAACGGGTTTGCCCAAAAACTTAGATTCATCTAGACCTTATCTCTTATTGTCATTGATATGGTTTTGCGGAAAGGTAGGTTTGGCATGTCAGGGTTGCAGAAAAGGATTTGGATCAAGTAGGTATGCAGCAGCTACAAGAGGATTTGGATCAAGAAGTGATTGTGATTTTAACTGCAAGTAGAAAAAATAAATCTAAATAGGTTTGCAGAAAAGCATAGATTCATCTAGACCTTATCTCTAATTGTCAGAAAGGTAGGTTTGGCATGTCGGATATGCTGCTACAGGAGGGCTTGGAACTAAGGATGTGATTGTGATTTGAAGTGCAACTAGAAAAAGAAAAAAAAAAATCTAAACAGGCTTGCTGAAAAGCTTAGATTCATCTAGACCTTATCTCTTATTATTGTCATTGAGATAACTATGACATCCACATCCAGATAGTGAGATTTCAACTGAGACGTGTTCCAGAAAGCACTGCTGAATCAAAACTAGCTTTGTTCCTCTCAATCTTGGCAGCTTTGCACCCTTCCCCCAACTTTCAGCATCATGCACGATTCCTTTTTTTTTGTTTTTGTTTTTGGGCCTCCCTTCTGTTTATTATTCTTTTTTTCTTCTTTCGAGTCAAAACATGGGGACATCAAGCTATTGACTTGGTCTGGGCTGGCATTTCGTATCCAATCAACTAGGAAAATTAGGGTGGGAACAAGGTTGGTATTTTCAAGCCTCTTCATTGTCCACATGACATCTATGACAATGACATGATCAGAATCTGAAAGGGATTTATATGTTCGAGGGAGGGAAACTTCCATCCCTAATGTTGCAGTGGTCTGCTCCTTATATAATGCTTACAGCCCTTGCCGGTCGGGGCCGGTCCGATGGCTTTATACGAATTACCGAGTTTTGACCCGCTCTTGATCCAATGTGGAGATTGGTTATACCCTTCATGACTCGGTATTTTAGGCGGAACTATAACTAATCTCGGTATTTGGAGTTAATGAAGGTGTCGCAGGGGCACACATATCTCCTCCATTTAGAAAAAAATTATTTTGACCAGTATGTTATTTCGAATGTCAAGCCTATTTATGTATGGTCTTGTTAGTTGAAAGTAAACTCATGTTTTAGTTATATTTTTTATATTTTTTTAAAATATATAATATAAGTTTTTCTAGTTAAGTTTTAGTTAATAGACGTTAGAGTCTTTTTTTTCATGAACTCATAATAAATTATTAATATAATAATATATAATTTAATTTTTTAGTTTATTTTAGCTTTCATAGTTTTAGTCATATATTACTTAAGCTTTTATTGTTTTACTTGTATCTAAAATAATTTTTATATTTTTAAAAATATTATATATAAGTTACTCATGTCAAATTTGAGTTAATATATGTTAAAGTCTATTTATAACATATTGATTCATAATAAATAATTAATATAATAATATATATAATTTAAATTAGAAAATTAAGACTACCATTAATGGCGTGAGGAGGTATCATCATAGAAGCAATCATCAGCAGCAACATTGAGTCGTTGTTGTCTAGTAGGGCGGTGTTGTCTAGTAGGGCATTGTACGGACGTAGTCTCTCTAGCGTTGATGACAAGCTTAGGAGCTTTTGATCCTGCCCTAGGTAGATGTGCGTCGACTAATTAGATGTTAAGCACGCAATGGTTTCATGATTCATTTTTCATCTCTTGGGCGTCTTTGTCCCTACCTTCTCTCACTTTGTCCTCATCTACGCCTCTACTCATTGCGCTTACAACGTGATGGTCCCAATCTTCGTCATTTCTATCTTCATCCTCTCCTACCTTTGCCTCTTCATTATGAATTTTTTCTAAACTTAAATTATACATATCATTATATTAATGATTTATTACGAATCAGTATATCATATAAGTAGATTCTAATGTCTGTGAACTCAGATTTGATGGAAGAAATTTATATGTTATATTTATAAAACTGTAGGGATTATTTTAGATGTGAGTCAAATTATAAGAGTTTAATTGGTCTATGAACAAAATCACTATGATTAAAATATATTTTTTTAAATTAAATTATATATTATTTTAGTAAGTAATTTTTTTATGAGTCAACATATCTATCATATAAGCATACTTTAAAGTCTAAAGTCTAAAGTCTATTAACTTAAATTTGATTGAAAGAATTTATGTGTTACGTTTTTTAAAATATAAAAATTATTTTAGATATAAAAATATAATAAAAATTTAAATGATCCATAGTTAAAATCATAAAGGCACAAATCTTATATATATATATATATATATATATATATATATATATATATATATATATATATATATATAAAAGTCGTGTTCAAAAGGTAGAAAAAGAGTAATATGAAAAGATTATTCGAGTGGTGGCAGGGGGATGCACAACGCAATCCACAAGTACACATGGAAGGACCCAACACAGGCGCATGAGGAGAAGATAAAAGAGTAAGGAATCGGTGCTTACTAACTCAGGAACGAGTACGTGGGCATCCACCACCGGGGGAAGTAAGGAGGAGGCCTCTCACCGTAGGCCAAGTCGCGTGAGGGGAGTCGAGTGACGAAGGAAGCACTAGTGGAAGTAAATAACACGCAGAGCTGGTATTTACGAAAGGTATTTATCACTGTCTTTCTTTATCGTTCCATCCATCCATCGGACCAGATACTTTAATATTGACTTAAAACTCCAAAAAAAAAAATTTCCTTCACCATAACGTAGGGAATAATAATTCATTTTATAGGATATATATAAATCATTAGCACTCGTGAAATAAAGCAACTGTTGACCGAAGAGAAATCAATAATAATTTAGTTTGGAAAGGGAGACAGAAAAAGAAGCAACAGGAAAATCCAGTACCATTCATTCATCTCAATCCCCACATCCATTTGGGCAAGCCATGGCTGTCCCCCACCAGAAAAGAGAGCCCAAAGGGGACAAAACCCACCAGCCATAGACTGCAGCTTTCCCCTCATCTCCACTGTGATTCACGGTGGCATAACCTAATCTAAATCTTCTCCCATTACACTGTTATTTGTGGTAGCAGGAAAAGAGAGAGAGAGAGAAAGAGAGAGAGAGTGAGCGAGAGAGAGGGATTGATGCCTGGTGGCGGCGGCGGCGGCGGCAGTAGCAGCAGCAACCAAACTAGTGTAGTATGGTTCAGAAGGGACCTGAGGGTGGAGGACAACCCAGCCCTGGCTGCTGGGGTGAGGGCAGGGGCGGTGGTGGCCCTGTACATATGGGCTCCTGAGGAGGAGGGGCCTTTCTACCCTGGGAGGGTGTCCAGGTGGTGGCTCAGCCAGAGTCTCCACCACCTTGACTCCTCCCTCAGGAGCCTCGGCACCCCCCTCGTCACCAAGAGGTCACTGGATACGGCTTCCACCCTCCTTGAGGTCGTTCGCTCCACTGCTGCCACCAGCCTCTTCTTCAACCACCTCTATGGTCAGTCTCTCTTCTAGCTGCTGCCTTTTTGTTAAAGGCTGTTAATTTTTGTTGTTATCGTAAAACCTAGATCTGCGAGTTATCTTTCGATGTGTGGTTGATCCTTGTTTGTAGCTTCTTTACCATTTTTTTTTTTTATATCGACTTTACTTTCTCCTTGATATATTTTAATGTCTCTTTTCCAATCATTATATTGATCTTGGTGTTCTTTGTTCAATCAGTTGATGCCAATTAGTTCTCCCCCTTTCTGATATATCATGGTCTGGATTAATTATAGTTTTCTTTTCCATGTTTCTGTCAGATTCCTATCGTATTGTTGTTTTTTCTTTTTTTAATTTCCTATCACTGATAAAATCTGTGTGACAGATTACAACACTCTTCAGCTCCTTATTTGTTTCACTAATTATAGCTAAGAAATGTTTGTAATTCGTTCCTGCTATTTGATTGTCAAGTTCCTGTTATAGTCAGGTTTATTCTCGTGCCTATTATTTGTCTCCTTCTATAGGTCAATATTCTAACTTTGTTGAGCAAAATTCAGATCCATATTGTGATTTTATGGATTGCCATCTGTAATCTAAAGGCTATGTATCCTCAATTTGATGTACACTTGGATTATCCACCAAGATTTAGCCAAGTTTGAGGTTGGATCACTTAAAGTGTGTTCAATTTGGTGTATACTTTCTTTGTCATGATTGAATTGCCTCTAGTATCTCATGATTGAATAGTGGTGCTACAATTTTGCAAGCACAGGGTCATTCATGTTCAAGATTTTCTTGTATTGATTTTTATAAATAAATTTTGCAAAAAAAAATCTCTGAATAATTCCAAACAAGTTTTTCATTACTTTAGCCTCCATATATTATCTATCTAGCTTGCTGTATGCAGCTATCACTGAACATTCCTGACAACTTGACTTGAAATAGTTCTTTAGATCCATTTATCCCTTTGTTCTTGCAGATCCTCTCTCTCTTGTTAGGGATCATCGGCTGAAGGAACTTCTGACTGCTCAAGGCATAAGAGTTTGCTCATTCAATGCGGATTTGCTCTATGAACCGTGGGAAGTCAATGATGAAAATGGTCAACCATTTACAACATTTGCTCCTTTCTGGAATAGGTGCCTCAGCATGCCTTATGATCCAGCTGCGCCTTTGTTGCCACCGAAAAGAGTAATACGAGGTGCTTTAGATTTTTGAAAAGTTTAGCATTTGTTTTTTAATTTCCATGTTACAAATTCTCGTAGTCTAACCACTCGTGTATTTCGGGGTACGGTCATGAGATTTCAACATTTCCTAGTGTTATTTATGCTCTTGTTAGTCAATCTTTCCCAGGGCTACCTGAGCTTATGGGTAGTTGGTAGTTATTGGCAATGTTACTCAAGAGTAGCACTTGTCCTTCTAGATAAATCAGTCTGCTTATAGAAGCATTGAAACTGAATTCCTTGATCCGACCTTATAAAATTTCTTTTCTCCCAAAGGTTGATTATTGATTTCATCGGTTAAACTTAATTTGGTTATTGTTGCTTCCTCATGTCTTTGATTTTGGTTCTATCAGGTGATATATCAAGGTGCCCTTCAGATATTCTGGTCTTTGAGGATGATTCTGAGAAGGGAAGCAATGCCCTTCTTGCTCGAGCGTGGTCACCAGGTTGGCGTAATGCTGATAAGTCTCTGACTTCTTTCATTAATGGACCTTTGATCGAGTACTCTGTGAATCGAAGGAAAGCAGATAGTGCATCTACATCACTGCTTTCACCTTATTTGCATTTTGGGGAGCTAAGTGTCCGCAAAGTCTTCCATTTTGTTCGTATGAAGCAGCTTGTGTGGACTAATGAGGGGAATAAAGCAGCCGAAGAGAGCTGTGATTTGTTCCTTAAATCTATTGGTCTTCGGGAGTACTCTAGATACTTGAGTTTCAACCACCCTTGCAGTCATGAGAAACCTCTCTTGGCCCACCTTAGGTTCTTTCCTTGGGTGATTGATGAAGATTATTTTAAAGCTTGGAGACAAGGTAGAACAGGTTATCCTCTCGTAGATGCTGGCATGAGAGAGCTTTGGGCCACTGGCTGGCTGCATGATCGAATACGTGTGGTTGTGGCCAGCTTCTTTGTGAAGGTCTTGCAACTTCCTTGGAGGTGGGGAATGAAGTACTTTTGGGACACTCTATTAGATGCTGATCTTGAAAGTGATGCCCTGGGTTGGCAGTACATATCTGGATCTCTTCCTGATGGTCGTGAGCTGGATCGCATCGATAACCCTCAGGTATGGTTCTTGTGTAGTAGCTGTCAACCAGATTGCTATCACATCGAGCTATTTTATGCTCGTGTGTTCCCTGATATTACTGTGGCACAGTTCCTTTCCTGGGGAAGTACTAAACTACCAAGCAACATTATGAACTATGGTATCTTAGCATATACAGTTTTTGTTGGAAATTTTAGCTGTAGCTACTTTTATTTCCTTTTTTGAAGTTTCTTTAGTCAATCCTTGAATAATGTCATTGAATATTTAATTATAAACATACTTATGTACATAAAGCCCCTGATTGTTCACTTCTTTTTCTTTCCATATTATTGTTTTGATCTGCAGTTCGAGGGCTACAAGTTTGATCCGCATGGAGAATATGTACGACGTTGGCTTCCTGAGCTTGCAAGGTTACCAACTCAATGGATACATCATCCATGGGATGCACCTGAATCTGTACTACAAGCTGCAGGGGTTGAACTTGGTTCCAACTACCCTCTCCCTATTGTAGAAATTGCTACAGCTATAGCCAGACTTCAAGAAGCTCTTGCTCAGATGTGGCAATTAGAGGCTGCATCAAGAGCTGCATTAGAGAATGGAACAGAGGAAGGCCTTGGTGATTCATCAGAACTACCCGTAATAGATTTTCCTCAGGAGGTACATATGGAAGTGGAGCAGGAACGATTAAGGATCAACAATTTCCCAGCTTCGGGGTGGAGACATCAAGATCAGATGGTTCCGAGCATGACCTCTTCACTAGTTAGAGTTGAAGAGGAGGAAGTTTCTACTAGTTCAGGAAATGCTGCTGCTGATAGCAGAGCAGAAGTACCATCACAGACAGCTTACGGTCTGCTGCCTCAAAGAGAACCCACTGATCAGGCTGGCATGCCTACAGTCAGAGATAATGTAACTCAACATTTCAACCCCACCCGGCTGGAGATGCCTGAACGTTCCACAGGGCCTTCATCTGGTAGTTGGAGGGAAAGAGACAGTGGCGTCGTTCCTGTTTGGTCCCCTCCAACAACTTCTAGCTGCTCAGGGCTTTTAGCAACCGAGGATGTGGGTGTTGCAAGCAGCAGTTATTTAGAGGGGCACCCACATTCCCGCCAATTGATGAATTGGGGGCAGCTTTCACAGACAAGGTCACTAAAAACCTACAGTTGTATAATACCATTTGACTAGAGGCTTTCACATTTCCTGTTATGCTTGAGTTTCTATGAGCTCCAAATTTCGTGCTGATAGATTTGGCTGTTCTTCAATCTATAAGACTTTTGTTCATAATGACTAATCCCTCTGATCCCAAAAGTGCATCTGTATGCTTTTTTCTTCTCTTCTTAGTATGACCTAACATCACTGAAGCAATCTATTGACTGGCATAATTAAAAGGCTTTAACTAACTAGTCATTATGCAATATATGCATACACCATTGTGGTTTTAAATGAGGTGAGGTTGAACTGTTTGCATGCCAGTTATTGACATTATATCCTTTGTAAAGTGTAGACTCGTAGAAGGTTTATGTTTATTTAGGTATTTCTTATTCCTATGTGTTTGTTTGCTATTACTATCTCACTGATTGTTGACGATTCTTATGTGGCAGGACGAGAAGTTGGGAGGTGGAAAACACTCTGCAGCCGAATGCCATTGGATAGGCTGTGTAGTAAGACTAGCTCTGTAAATTGTCTATCACTCCCACTTTATAACTTGCATATGGTCATCCTCATATAGGAATGTTTAAATCTGTGTTGACAATTTAATCCTATATACTTATGTACCATCAAGATGTCTTATAGCTATTTTTTAGAGTATTTCTCCAGCAAATATGTTTTTCTCTTTTCTCATGAACGCCCATGCATGTGCCTCGCTTTGCTGAACAGTGTCGACGATGCATATTATTCTTTGACCTGAGCACCCGTGTATACGAGTTGAGCACTGTGATTGCCGTATTGTATGATCCCAAAATGATATAGCAGGGTGATGTTGGAGATGATTGTACACACAAGCCAAAAATGTTTCTTATTATTCCTATGAATGTTGTAGAGCCTCACTTTGTCTCTGCTCACCTTGTTCTAGACCACCTGGGGAATTCTTTTCACTGTGATTGCCCTATTGTATGATCCAAAAATGATATGGCAGGATGATGTTGGAGATGATTGTACACACAAGCCAAAAATGTTTCTTATTATTCCTATGAATGTTTGTAGGGTCTCACTCTGTCTCTGCTCACCTTGTTCTACACCACCTGAGGAATTCTTTTTTCTTGCCATGGATTCACCACATCAGTGGCACTTACTACAAATGTATTTTATTTTATTTTTGTTGTCATACTTTTCATCTTATTGGCATCTTAATATTATCTCTTTGTTTATGTTTATGTATTCTTCATAACTGATCTCGAGTAGTTGGAACACGATAAATTTATCGCTGGGTATATGCATTATATTTGTTTGGATTGTTGATCTATATGATATCATAGAATTTGTTAAAAATATAAATACATAGATCCCATCCCATCTATTAACTTAATAATGAAAAATAAAAAAAATCTTTTTAAAAATTTAGAGATAAAAGAATTCCAAAAGAAAAAGTTCTTTATATTTCTTTTTTTTTTTCTGGAGTCATTTTTAATTATCTTACTGTCGAGTCCATCGATCTTATTTTACTGTGGAGTCATTCACGTGCATTTGCATGTGATAATTTTGTATCGCGTATACTGCAACCCTCTTGAGGCCTTGCACCGGTGGAATCGTACCGTGCCATCGAACCCGAATCCCCAATCGAGGCCCGACCGGAACCTGTTCGAGGAATTGCCACTGACAGCAATCACCCAATCCGCGCGAGCGCAAGAGTACAAATCATGCACAAATCCCTCCTCCTCCTCCTCCTCCTCCTCCTCGCAATTAACCCTCGTCCTCACGAAAATATAAGCCAAAAGCTTCGGTCTCCTCCCATTCCTTCCGATAATTCTTATTTTTTTCCTGTTATCGGAAAGAAGATCGATCGATCGATCGGTCTCCAGATCTAGGGTTGCTTATTGCCCTCTCTTTCTCTCTCCCCTTTTCTTCTTCGATCTCTACTTTATTCCGGTTCTTTGTTCTCCACTTCTGTTGGTGGGAATCGATTCCAACCATGGGCGCCGTGGGCGAGCAGGTGGCGGCAGCGGCAGCAGTAGCGGTGAAAGAGGCCGTTAAAGAGAAGAAGCGGCGGCGCCGCCAGAACCGCCGCCCCAAGCAGAACCCGGCCTACCTACCAGGTCGCCTGCTGTTTACCAGGGTTTTGATTTGATTTGCTTCGGTCAAGATTTGATCTAAAGATCGGCTTTGTCTTTGGTGTTTTGTGGGGAGGATGGGCAGGTGGAGCGTGCGGGTCTGTGGACTCGGCGTGCGGGCGGCCAGAGATTTGGACTGGCATCACGGACGCCACCCTAATCAGTCCGTCCGAAATTGCCTTCACTTCCCTGCCCGCTATGCACTTGAACGGCGACGTGGATGTGGCGGGCTTGAACTCCACATCGCCATCCGCCGGCGTGGTTGGCGGGGAAATCTCGAAATCGTGCCCCTTGCCAGCTTCCTCGTTACCTGTAGATGAGGTCACTGTTGGTATGGCAGCTCCTCCTCGCAATTCAAATAAGTATTTTGATCCTCATTGGTCAGACCAGGCTGTTGAAGAGGCGCTTGAGGTAATCAAATATCCGTGGTTTTGTACGTACCGAGTAATCTCTCTCCCGCTTTTTCTTATGTGTGTGTCTTTAATTTTGTAGAAAGGTCGCGCCTTTAAAGCAACATTTCGTGTGAATGCATACAACCGACTTGAGGTGAAACGCAAAATTTGTCTTTGAAACGTATAAATTCTGTTCTTGTTTGAATTCTTAGAGGGGTAGTGGTTTCTTGGCTGCTGTAGGCCTACTGTACCATAGATGGTCTCCCCGTGGATGTTCTTATCAATGGAATTGCTGCCCAAAATAGAGCGGTATGTGTGCCGTCCTGATCCTGCATGTATTCTCCACCATTTCTGCTTCTTTCCATTGAGAGTTGGTAGATCTATGGTGCAGATTAAAAAATTGCCAATTTGACAAATGTGTATATATCTGATGAATGATAATTGGGTTGGTTTTCTGAAAAATTTACAATATCTTCTACTTTATTAAACTGTTCTATTGGTGTTATATGATATTGGCCTTGTTTTTCTGGATTGTCAATAGCATTGATGAAAAGCACATCAGACAGTTAAAGACCAGGTTTAACGATGATTAGCATATTTGGTTACCCAAACCTCAGCACGGTGCTATCAGTTTCTTTAACTATCCCCCGATTCCATTATCAATCCCTTACTTTGTTCTTTGCATTAGTTGCTGGATTCTTGATCATGGAGATGGTTGTCCACTACATAAGTTGTGTTGGTTACATGATCTGTTGTAGCTATATATGATTTTTTTTTTTTTAAAACAAGATACATCTAATCTAAAATTCTAATTAACTAAAAGAAAGTTCATGTATGACTCATACTTTATTTTTCTGAAGTTCGTGCAACCTGCTTAGGGAGCTGATAAATCCACAGAATCCTTGGATGTGTTGGCAACTTTTCTTTCTCCAAAAACAACTTTATGTGTTTCTCTGCAAAGCAGAGGAAGAGGCTGCGAGTAATGTATTTATTTTGAGATGTATGCATCTTTGAAGATACTTTTGCAGATATCACTATATATTAGAACAACAATATATTAGAAATTTTAAGGATTTTGTGATATCATTAGTTTCATATGCACAGGTATTCATTTATCGATGCAAGGTGTACTATTTTTGCACAATTGCACATATGTATTCATTTATGATAAAGCGAAACTCTATATGGATGTCATCTTGATGATTCATGTATATACTCTTGTGTGGCGTTTTAATGATTTTGTAGATAGAAGGTGATATCGTTGCTGTAATGTTGGATCCTGTTGCATACTGGACGAAGTTGAAAGGGTTAACTATGCGGAGCAGTCCTGTTGCATCAGGTGGTTCAGATTTTCCAACTAAGACCAGTGAAGTGATTGACAAAAATGACACCAAGAAAGAACAAGTTGATGCCAACTGCGAGTCCTATTCTCATGGTAATGGCATGCATTCAATGAACAAGGGGTATCAAAATCATGAAAACAGTGGTTTTAGTGAAGCTGTTAGTAATGATATTGGAAATGGATCTGTGACATCTGATAACAGGTACAGTGGATGGAACTCTAAGTCTATAACAGGTTCAACTAGAAATTGGGAATCTGAGCAGGGAGAAGCTGCAAGAGCTTTAGAGAGAATACGTGCAATGATAAGTCCTAACCAATCAAAACGACCTACTGGTAGAGTCTTGTCTATTATCAGGAACTCTCCTCGCCGTGCGGCAGTGATTGGTTTTTTGAAGCCATGGCTTCCTGAAGAGGAAGAAAAGAGCAACGGACAGTTGTCTAAGAAAAACAAGGAATCTGTATTTTCAGCTGGCTTGGACTACATACAGCTGGTACCTACAAATTCTAAATTCCCAAAGATGGTAGTTTCTGTGAAAGGACTTCCAGATTGTGCAAAGGAAAGACTTAAGAATGGCGACATATCAATTGAAACTGAATTAGTTGCTGCTCAAATAGATGACTGGAATGAAGAAAATCTTTGCCCCAAAGCCCAAGTTATTCATATATTAGGACAAGGTGGGGAAATTGAACCTCATATAAGTGCCATATTGTTTGAACATGCGACAAGTGTTGCAAACTTTACTCCTGAATCATTGGCTTGTCTTCCAAATGTGCCATGGAAGGTTCCTGTGGAGGAATATAAAACTAGAAAGGATCTTAGAAACGTTTGCACATTTACAATTGATCCTTCTTCTTCTAATGACTTGGACGATGCATTATCTATTGAGGAAGTGTCTGATAAAATATTCCGAATTGGTGTGCACATTGCTGATGTTTCATGCTTTGTTCTCCCAGACACAGCCTTGGATGCTGAAGCCCAAGTTCGGTCAACCAGTGTATATATTTTACAACATAAACTGCCAATGTTGCCTCCAGGAATTTCTGAAGTGTGTTCCCTTTTGCCAGGTGTGGATAGGCTTGCCTTCTCGATTATGTGGGACATTGATGACTCTGGTAACATTTTCCAGTGCTGGATTGGTCGGTCTGTGATTTGTTCATGCTGCAAGCTATCATATGATTATGTGCAGGATATCATTGATGAAGGATTTGAGATTGATCAATTTGGTCCTTCTGGAAAACTGCATCCTGAATTGTGTGGGCAGTTTGAATTCAAGGATGTTATTCAATCTCTTAGAAGCCTTCATGATATCTCTATGAAGCGGAGGGAGATTAGATTTAAACAGGGAGCCCTTGGGCTCCAGAATCCTAAGCTTGTCTTCTTGTTTGATGAGAATGGGACTCCATATGATAGCTTTCTTGATGAGAGAAAACAGTCCTGTTCACTTGTTGAAGAATTTATGCTGTTGGCAAATAAATCAGTTGCAGAGGTTATATCCAGGGCTTTTCCTGATTGTGCTCTACTTCGGAGGCATCCTGAACCTAACATAAGGAAACTTCAAGAGTTTGAAGCATTTTGTAGCAAACATGGGTTCGAGTTAGATGCTTCATCATCTGGCAAACTTCACCTATCACTATCTAAAATAAGAGAGAAACTAAAGGATGATCCTGTGCTGTTTGATATTCTAATCTCGTATGCTTTGAAGCCTATGCAGTCAGCAACATACTTCTGCTCGGGAGATTTAATAGGCAGGGAAAATGAGTGGGCACATTATGCACTGTCAGTTCCACTATATACACATTTCACTTCTCCTTTGCGGAGATATCCTGATATTATTGTACATCGAACATTATCTGCGGTTGTTGAAGCTGAAGAAGTTTATGTGAAGCAAAGACAGACTTTGGTTACAGTTAACAATGGCCAAATATCTGGTGATGGAATTGTTGGTAGATGCTTTAGTGGTCTTTATTTTGATAATGATGTTGCAGAATCTGAGCAAGTTAGAGAAATATTATTATCTGCTGCTTTGAAATATAAAGTTCCTGGATCTGAAGTGCTCGCAGAAGTTGCTGCATATTGTAATGAAAGAAAACAAGCTAGCAAGCATGCTGAGGAAGCTGGAGAAAAGCTTTATCTCTGGACTCTATTGAAGAGGAGGGAGGTAATTTGATTTTGTTTTTTGACTTAGTTTATGACCTTGAGTTACACTGCTAATAAATTGTCACATGGTGTCAAGCTTCAACTAAGGAATATGAGGTTATCTGAAACATTTCATTTGTGAAATTCTTGATTCTGGTATATCACTCGAGTAGCTATCCTGCAGGTGTGTTAATTTTCTCGACTCACAGTTATAGTGCTAACAATTATTTTCCGATTTCTCCTCTTAATAATTAGATATTGCTAAAATTAAACAAACCAAATTGGAGTTGACTGATATTGGCCAAAGCTAGCTGATTTGCAGCATCAGAAGAAGGTAAATAAGAGAGGACGTGGAAGGAGAAGAAGAGGGAAGCCAAGATAGATGAAACATTCAGGAAAGAAATGGATAACTATGAGATCAAAGGAGATGCTATTACTTTTGCATTTGCTATTTGCCGTAAGGTTGGCTATAACTATGGCATCATTAGTCGGTTGGTTTTTGGTTGCATTTAAAAGAATAGGAATGTGATGGATCATTGGACTCTTATAATGTCTAGAAAGCCCAAGAATTGGAGATGTAAATGCCTTTTCCCTACAACACCAGGGCTGGCCTCTTTTTTCTTGAAACAAAATTGGTGTTCTTTCGATGATTGTTAATTGTAGAATATCATTGGGGTTTTTGTGGTCAGTGATTATCCCATGGTCATATGTACTCTTAAATTCCAATTTTTCTCAAAGTTTTTCCGCTTAATAGTTTTGTTTGAGCCGTAGATATTGTTGTTAATCTGGTTATCCTATGCAGGTTCTGCTTTCCAAAGCCAGGGTTCTGGGACTGGGACCAAGATTCATGACAATTTACATAAACAATTTTGCTGTAAGGATCCTAACCAAGACACAATTGATTCTTTAACATCTTTAGTCTCATGGCTTTCTCTTTTTCTAAATAGCTTGAGAGGCGGATATATTATGATGAGGTTGAAGGCTTGGCTGTTGAGTGGTTGGAAACTTCTGGTACATTAGTTGTAGATATACCAAAGACTAAACCCTTCCAGAGAAGGGTTATTCCTGGGAAATCACGTGTAATCGAAGATGTAGCCTTGGTGCTGAACGCATCTGGGTTACTTATAACGGAAGAAGAACAGGAAGACAACACCACTGCACCTAGTACTTCCAATCTACTCCCAGCGGTATCTGCAGCAGAAAACAATGCAACTGTTCCCCTGTGCTTTCCTTTGGTGCTCCGACTTTTATCCACCATTCCTGTGGCTCTTCATGCAGTTGGGGGGGAAAATGGTCCAGTAGATATCGCGGCAAGACTGTATATGTGCTCGTACTTCAAATAAGGTCAGAAGATGCTCAGAGAGCATGAGAAATATGCATGCTTGTGCGTGTGCGCACACACACACCGGTGGAATGTTTCTGTCGACAGAAATCAAGGTCATGGATGGTGGATTCGAGGACGCAAAATGGGCTTGCACTGTGGTAGATATAACACATCCAAGTAGCATAGCGACACCAAGGAACCTTAATAAGTAGATGGATGTTTGTTAATAATGTACCAGGAAAGGTGTCTGTCTCCTAGGGGAATATTTAAATTTCTGTTTTGAGGTAGTGGTTTTTAGTTTGGAGTTTCAGGTGGCTTGACTTTTTTTTTTGATCAGCCAGCTGCTTGCTGGAGTTGGGATTTGCTTAGGCTATTTTTGAAAATGGGCAAATCCCACCCAGGGTGCTCCTGACCTCCTCCACTGTTGTATGTTATGTATGAACTGTGTAGCCCATCTGTGTTTTTTGGTTGGTGGGCTTGATTGTAGTAATCTGTTTTCACTTCCCATGTTCCCAACTCTCTGGATTATTACTACCTAAAACTATACCATTTCTGAGTACTTTCATGTTGGCAAAAGCAAAGAGCTTCTGTTATGCCCCTTTTGTTGCTCTTTTTACACACATTATGTGTCACAGGGGAATTTAAGCAGATGTTTGTGGTGCCATATTGTCTTGTTACCAATATGATGATGGTTTTGCCGAGTCTTTTGCATAATTTTTTTGAGACCGTGGAAACATTTTATTACCCTGTTGTGTCCTACTAGCATATTGGTTCAAGAAATCTACCATGTGATGATATGATGGTTTCCGGTCAAGTTTATTATGAAGCGAACACCAACAACCGAACCTTTATGTGATGTCTTCTTCTTTTTAATGTTAAACAATATAACTACTATAATATTATTTATTTATTTATTTTAATAAGTACTACATATATATATATATATATATATATATATATATATATATATATGTATTATATGTCATATTATTGGTCGAAAGGGACGGAGGAGCGGCGTGAGCAAGCAGCGACTCCAGAAACCCGTGGCGGTTAGGTCCAAGAAAAAACAGCATCTCTTCTCTCCCGATTTCTTGCTTAGAGAATCGAGGGTTTCTTGAATGATGGCCGAAGGGAAAGACAGCGAAGAGGGGCGGCGGAGATGATCTCGACAACTGGATGGATCCCCAGCTAGCCGCTAAGGAGCGCGCCAAGCGCCGGATCCGGACACGGGAGGACGATTTCTTCGGCGCCCAGGAGGATGTCTCCTCGGCCGAAGTCCAATATGAGGTACTGCTAGCTGTTCTTGATCTTTAAATTCCCGAAATAGGTGATGGAGTTTGATAATGGAGTTATGTTCGTATGTGATTCATGCTTCAAGAAACATGGCATATTTGCTAAGTCAGGTCGCCTGAGAATGTTTCTTGATGGACTATGACTATGGTCCGACAATGCAAGTCATCCGATATATCTTCCTGCTCCGTTTTGGAGCTTTCTTGTTAAATCTTTTTTTCAGAGGGGAGCTTAAAGTGGAGCACTAGGGTTTCTTTGATTTCTTTCTTTTTTTTTTTTTTTTTTTTTGGTTGGCCTCAGCCTTATAAGGTCTGAGTTATGGAGTAATCACAGCGCAATTGGGCATGGTGTTGTACACCCGACCTCTCTTAGTACCTAAAATGGTTGAAGCATCATGAGTTGGATCAATTTTTTCTGATCCTTTTTGTTTCCAACCATGTGTTCATATGGGCATGCAGCTGTACACACGACATATGTTGGGTGGAAGCATCATGAGTGGGTCACCGTTTTCTTATCTTTTTGTTTTTTAACAATGTGTTGTGCATTCTCTGGTCACCACACTTCTGTTAGTTTCAAGTTACACAAGATGAGCAACATATCTATCATGCATCTAACATGACTGGTATGGTACTTAAATTATTTTTGGGACAAAAACCAACGCACTAAAGGTTCGACAGTGCATCAACAACCTTAATTATTCAATTATGACTAAATGGTAATAGTTTGGTTTAAATGTCAGCTTCTGCCAATTATATGTTTAATCACTTAGTTTATCATCCATACCTTAATTTGCATTGGTTCACCTGGTTAGAAGCATCCTAGACTGGTAATCTTGAAACCGATTAATGTCCTCTTTTTCTCTTTGCATGTTCCTTTTCTTTTCCTATCCAATTCCAAATAGTTGGGGCCTTGTGTCTTCTTGTTGTTGTATATGCCTTTTCCTTGCTGCATTTTGAAGCTATTATATGTTGTAGGTATTTCTATCTCATTGAGGTAAGAATTTTATATACTAATCGAGAATGACGCTTTTAGACATGCTCTAGGTTGGCACACACAAAGGTAGCATCGAGGTGGCAAATGTACTAGTGGCAAGGTTTGCAGTACCAATGTGTACCGCTCGGTATGGTTGGTACGTGTCGGTCTGATAGGGGACCGGTGTGCGGACCGTCCTCTATCGGGTGGTATCATAATCTGACCCCGTATCAACCGTTATCGACCTATACCGCTCAAGGGTTGAGATAGCCTTATTTTAAATGGTCAAATTGACCGTTTTAACCCAACCTAACCAACCTCCCCTCTCTTTCAACTCATATTACTCTCTCAATCTCTTCAACTCTCTCGAACTCATTCTAACTCACATCTCTCTCTCATTCTCACATTTTCACTCTTCTAAACTCAACAAAACTACGATTTATGGATTGGATCAAATCTAGAAGGATTAAGAGGAAGATCCCCCTTGGTCAAAATGTGGCGAAAGGCGTCGAACAATATCGAGTCAAACTGCTCGAGGAACTAGAGACACCCAACCGTCACACTTGTCCGCCCAACATGCAAAGGTAAAGATAGTAATATCAATCGTACCGTTGCAAAGAATCGAGTCTGGTGACGAAACACCTTCTCAACCACATTCAACAACTTGCTCAGCCTAGAGACATGACAATGACGTGAACAGTAATGTCTCAACCGATGATAGCGGTGATGTCGAAGAGTCGATGGTCTCGTCTACATAATTTGAGCATGGTGCATGAACTAAGGAGCAATATTTTATACATGCTATCCAAGATTTGGATCATAGAACTCGACGAGGTACTAGTCAAGTTTATACCCGAAAGGGGAAGGGGAAGGCAATGGATGATTTTGAGCTGATGCTATAGAACCTACATGATGTAGTCACAGAGCGAAGCTCATCGTATTCAAAACCCTATTTTAACTTATTTTTGCTAGAGTCATACTAAATTTATATTTATTTCTAACTCAAAAATCCTATTCTAACTTTTTTTTCTAGTTTTGGAGGTTTTTTAGCTCATTTTGGGCATATCTTCGGTACACCTTGGTACATATCATTCTGAGTAGTGTTTTTCGTTTTTTATTTGTACCGCCGATACGGGCAGTACATATCGGTCCGACACGATCCGGTATGCGGTGCCCGCTATTGGTCGATCTGAAATCGGCGTCTCCTGCGAGCAGGCAACTAGGCATCGCCTTGTCTTCTAAGGAGGGGACGAGGCGTCATCTTGTCGTCCAGCGGGAGAACGAGGTGTTGCATCGTCCTCCTGTGGGGAGATAAGGTATCGTTCTCTCGCGACGCGAGGCAACGAGAGGCCACACTGTTTTTATTTTTTTCAATATAGATTATATTATATTAATATAATATTATATTATATAATATATTATATTATAATGTATCGAGCGGTGTGCACTATGTATATTGCTTGGTATCAGGTATCGTATCATACCAAGATAAACTCGGTACACTAGTATGGACCGGTACGACGAACCTTGGTACTGAGCAGGGCTCGGTACATTGGTACGGACCAAAATTGCAAACCTTGCTAGTGACTCTATTATATATTGAATTCATAGCCATCGTTATGAGGAAAACTTTGATAGATGAAACAAATTTGATCCTATAGGTTCTATATGCAGAGGCATGATAGAATTTCCCCATCTTTGGATGTTTATAATGATAATTTTTTTGTTCTCTGAAGCCTGATAATTGTTATATTGGATACCTATGCATTACATGGCTACTTTGTGTTTTTAGCCTTTCTTATTTAATTAGCTACTTATACCAACGCCCCACACTTCTTGGTTGCTTGAAGCAAGGTTTGTAATATCGACCTGTATTGCCCGGTATGGGCGGTACATACCGGTTTGTCAGGTTGCCGGTACGCAGACCACCCGTTACCTGGCTGTTCCGCCAAAAATCGATCGTCGGTGGTCGATTTTGACCATCGACGGTCGATTAAGGGAGAAATCGACCACCGACGATCAATTGAGGGAGAAATCGACCGTCGTCGGTCGATTGAGCGGGAAAAAGGGAAGAAGAAGAAGAGGAAAAGAAGAAAAAAAGAAAAGAGGAGAAAAAGAAAGAATACCTAGCGCTCGCGCACCATCCTCATCCGCACGTCATCGTCGCTTGTGGGTCGCCAGCGCCCGCGCGATGTCGCCTCGGCGATGTTGCCCCTTTTCTTTTTTTTAAATATATTTTAATATATTAATATTATATTATAAAATATTTATATTATATTTTAATATACCGGGTGGTACGTACTGTGTACTGCCTGGTAAGTAAAACCTTGGCTTGAAGTAATTTTGGTGTGGGCATCATGAGTCATCCTACAATAAGCCTGACTGTGTTTTGAGCTGGATCTGGCGGCTTTGAAACCCACACTGAGGGGTAAAAACAATGGTCTACAGTGTTCAATGTGATATACACTTTCTATCAGTATCCATCAACTTCCTTAAGACAACCTTAAAGATGATGTTCTTGGTCAAATCAACAAGACTGCCTTGTGGGCCATCTCTGTTTGGTGTTACTATGGAAAGCATTATTCTGTTTGAAGCTGGATCTGGTGGTTTTAGAACCCACACTTAGGGCTAGAAACAATGATACACAGTGTTCAATATGATATACACTTTCTGGCTACTGGTATTCAGTGTTCATCGAATTGCTTGAGAGAACCTTAAAGATAATGTTCTTGGTCAAATCAACAACATTGTCTTGGTGGCCGTATCTTCGTTTGGTTTATTATGGAAACCAGTACGCTTGTGAGTTTGTTATTGTTTTTGTTATCCTTTTACTATGGTCACTTAGCATAATTTCTCATACACATTAAAAAATTAATCACATTACATTATTTCAACCAATTTGGTTTCTTGTTCACATTATCTGAATGTTGTTTCTTAGTATGAAAGCATTTGTTTGTGTTAATTTTGTTGACCTCATATAATCTGTTCAATTTTTTCATTTGCTATTATACGGGCTGTACCTCACAGCTGTGCAACAGTATCAACTGTAGCTTTATGCTCAAATAATACAGATGGATTATCCTTGGCAGAATAATGATAACGTTGAGGATGATGGTATTCGAACAGAACCATTCAATTTGAAGCAAGATAGAGAAGAAGGTTACTTTGATGCAAATGGAAATTTTGTTGAATATGCTAAAAAAATGAAATCAAGGTGACGTTCCTCCTTTATATATATATTTTTTGGATGTATTTTCTTCTCCTTCTCCCCTTTTTCTCTTCTCCTTTCTATGTCTATATGTACTGTGAGTTGTCCACTTGACTTTATTACTTCTTGATCCAGGATGCATGGCTGGATAGTGTTGAAGTTGACACTAGGTTTGCAGAAAGGTTCCAGCCAAAATTAACTGTAAGAGTGGTATACGAGGACCTTTCTTCAGATGATATAGGAGAACTAAAAAGAAAAATTGCAAATGCACTTCAGCCAGGAGAAACGGTAACTCCAATAGTATAATAATACCTTCTAGGCAACATTATTTTTCTGTTGTTCATTACGATCAGGGATTGGTGAACTTGGCTAGTGATCATCTCATCACATTATTTCTTTTAATGACTTTAGTTTTTTTTTTTTTTTCAACTTCTTGAATTTACTAGTTACTACAATACACGTCATCTGGGACATCTTTATTTCTTTTAATGAGTTTGTAGCTGATGCTCTGGTTGCACATTTATCCAATTTTTATTTTGAGATTTACCTCTTATTGATTTGTCACAATCAAATATTTCATCTCCATGTATATCCATTCTCTCTTATTTTATAAAGCATTAAATAGACTACTTGTCTTCTTTTCTTTACCAGCATATTGTCATCTTTGGAGATTTCATTTCAAATTTTCAAAATTTCTTTTGAAAATTTGACATATTTTGTTTCAAATAAGTCAAGGTGCATATTGGTTGTCTGCTTTGATCCACTAAGCTGTCATATACTTTCGTAAATACAGATATGTGCACTCGTGACACTATTGTTTGTGATCCCGAGTTGCATTTTCTTGAGACAGATGCATTAAATGACGTAGAAACAACTTTGCTTTTAGAGTAAGACTGCCTATATTGAAGCTCCCACCTTTGCATCGGAATGTACTGAGTAACCACGAAAGCAAAATGACATTTAAGTCTTTTATTGACACAACATATTTGGCTGGTGATGGTGGTGACAAATTTGACGTCATGATGATGAAAGTGCTACATAGAATCTATCTGCCTCTAACACTGTTTCAGCAAAGTAAGCTTAATGCTCTTACTATTTTATTACAAGTGCAACAGGAACTTAATATGATTGCCTGCTTGCAAAAAGCACAAGGAGCGTGTCATCTATTTTATCGTTGCCCGACATATGTCGCTTTGCATCTGAGCGGCAACTACGTCGACCGCCATCAATGCAGATGGTGGTGGTCATCGTGGCTTCATACAGTGAAGATGATGGACCCATTGGTTATTAGTTATGCAACCGGATATACCATTTATCTTCAGGCTGAGGCTGCAAATTCGATTCACTTGAAATCCATAATATCAACTTGAAATTCGATTCAAGGCTTTCTCCCTTTTTTTTTATTTTTTATTTTTGTGTGTAATCTCAACAGATGATTCATATATTTACTTTCGAATAGAAAAGCTGGTGGGGTACTTACTGGGGTTAGGACGGCGTATGGAGATGATTCAACAGTACGTAAACTTTTAACTGGCATAAACATCTGTCGCGTTATGATAGCTCCAAGACACAGAACTAGCGTAACCACTATATCACAAAATAACAGCACAGGGAGATCTGTCAATAACTTAAAAAATATATACAATAGTTGAGCATAGTATAACCTCTCCACAGTACCTGCATAAATAAAAAAAAGGTCCTGCTAGCTCATGTTTTCTCCATGTACGCAAAGCCTATTTTGTAACTTTCCGCAGGATAGGATCCACTAACCTGTCAAGCCTGTCACACAATCTAAAAAGTTAGCTATAAAAATTAAAAAAAAAAGAAAAAAAGAAACAAATTAAACTCAACAGGTCCCACATTCACAGAAAAAGTCTTTTACCATATGAGACTCCAGCGATATAGCATCATCAGCAAATATATTTGCACTCTCTGTCTGTCTATGGAAAAGTAGGTGTGCCACTGACCGATCGATGGGATTCGTCTCCGTCTCCATGTCCATGTATACTGCAGACCTGCTAATGACCAGAAACATTTTTTTTTAATTATTTTTTTCTGATACAGACATAAAGATGAAACCATGGACAAAGCAGCAAAACATGTCCTTAAGCTCTATTTCACCTCTCTCTCTCTCAATAATTGGAGAAATAAATCTAGCACTTCACCATTAGCTACACATTTCCTTCAACCCTACATTTATTGATTGCCAAAGATAATTTATTATATGATTAAGAAACAATTGAGTTTTAATACATGTTATAGACTGAAATAATGTCCATATCATAAACTACATCATACACGGTGAAGAAAAATATGCTGCCTTGTGCTGCTGCTTCAATCCTTCTCTGAGATTGAACAAGATGAAAGTACATGGAAATCCCCCACTAATACTTACACATCATTGCTTATAGTGCAAAATCATGGTCTGAGCACAAAATGCAGCATTAGTAACTAATGGTCCTAAATATTTCAGGTTGTGGAAAATTATAAAGCACACACAGGAAACCAAGTACAGTTCACCATTACCACAGATCCTTTGAAGACAAAATAATTAAAAAAAAAATGAATTTTGCTAAGTTAAATTTAGGGCTTACCTTCTTAAATTTGCTGTTCCATGTACTCCTCTTCGACACTCTACGTTTTCATTGTTTGCAGCAGCAAAACTGTGTCTCTGTTCTGCACTCCTGGCCAATCGGTATAAACTGTCTCTTATACATAGCTTTGTTCTAAGATCCAACTGCAATGTGCACAACTAGAATTAAACTCATTATAATGTATGTGGTGAACCCTCTCACTTTCTGCCTAATTCATAGACAACCTATTTATGAAAGAGCAACTTTGGCACAGGGGCAAAAAAGGAAGAAAAGAATGGCAAAGCATGTAAGTGTATCTTTTTCTACATTAGCATGCATGTAAGATAAGATAACACAAGTTCATACAAGAAGAGACACAATGCACACATCAGGTAGTAAGCATAACAAAGCACACAGGCATACTTAAAAAATGAAATTGTCCAACTGCAACAATCAGAAATATACCTGACCTATGACATCCTGAAGCTGCTGAAAGCTAATAGCTTTTACAGAAGCATCTTCAGAGAAAACAGATGGCACTGACGAGCTTGTCCCCACTGTAAAATTCATCTCTGTTGCATGAAGCTCTAAACCCATGTTCCCTCTGTCATGACCAAGATCATCAGGCTGCTCCTTAACTGAATTTGCCAGCTCTAATGGTCCTATGCTTGGTATTTCTACCATTTCTTTGAGATGCATGACTGGATCTTCTGATATAAAATCAGGTAAATTCTCCACTCCATGGGAAGTGTTACTAATAGCCTGAGCCGAGATCTCAAAAGAAGAGGAAGGATTTTGTTTGCATTCATTTATAGAGTTCGACGTTGTGGGCATAAGAAGATCCCGGTACAGAAGTTTGTCCTCAATATGAGCATCAAGTTTGAGGGCAGGCATATAACTTGAATGGTCGGATTTTTTCATGAAACAATTATGCTTTCGAAGAATCTGAGATTGATAAGGTTCAATACCTGCAAAAAAATCGGCCCAAATATTTCATATTGACCAATTGTCGTATGTCAAAGGGCGAAGAAAGACAACTTGTGTCGATCAGATACTAACATTTTCCCTCTACTTCAGATGGGTATTGCCTACTAAGCTGCTCTGTTTGGATATTGATATGGGCCTGCTGAAACTTCAAAATAGAGATATATCAACTAAATATCCATAAACCAATTCCACTTTACATCTAGTGATCATTAACAATGAAAGTCCAAACAGATGTTTACCCATGCAGAAGAGAGTCGGAGTTATGAGCATACATAATGTAACTTGTTCTAGTCCAAGACTTCCAAGTAACATGATCTTTTAAGGAAAAAAAATCATGATATTTTCAAGTAGACTGACTTTTCAACCGTTGATCCATTGGATTAGGTTAATTGAACTAATAAAAGAGCAAGTTAGATTATCAAGAACAAACTAGGGAGTTATATCTCAATCTTCTATTGAATTCAGCACAAACAGCCAACCAACTCTCGATCACTTCAGAAACTGCAAATATACATGGCAACTCAACAATAGCAAGAATGCATAAGGTTTAACCCAAATACCTCACATTCATTCATGCTATTCACATGGCCAAATTCTGTTTGAGCTGATTTCGTCTCGCTCCCTCCACCACCATCATATGGCTGCAGGGATAAATTAAACAAATTTTAGAAAAGGTTTCATGGGTAATCATTCAACAATGCCGGTCATACACAAAATGCAAACGGTGAGATGAAATAGTCTAATAACCTGTTCTGTGCTCCTGAGTAATTCAAAGGACTGGTGGGCCAGACATGATGGACTATGATTATTAACCTCTGGTGTATTGCTTTCAGGCAAGGAACTGATGTTTGCACAATATGCTGATGCATCATTAAAGTCTCTGAATTCTAAAGTCGATGATTCAAAGCCTGAAATGAAAGTATCTTCTGGATCAAAAATGTCATTTGAAGAAGATGAAATCCACGACCGGCCATCTGTATTGCTCCATTGCCCAAATGTAGGGTCACAATTTCTCCAAAAGAAACAGAATAAATGAAAACAGACGGTCATACAAGAATACAAAATTAGAACTAAAAAGCTTAAAGTCTTAATCTGAAATACCCACTTTCTGACCTACCTGAACATTGTATCAACGTCCTCAAAATTGCTTATATCAGACCAGTCATAGTACAGAAGATCGTTTTCTCGGTCATTGTCATTCTCCAAAAAAGTAAGTTTAGAATCAGCTGTAGTATTATTATCAAATGACAGTTGGCAGATGCCCATCTCTTCTGCAGTGCCCCTACTTGCACCAATAGGATAGCTTGTGCTGCATGTGTTGTTGTCTAAACCTACATTGCGTTGTTTGAAGAAGTTGTCAGGAATTTGACGATTCCCAGGAGTTGAAAAAGTAACATCCATGAGAACAGATGAAGGATCATGTGAGGCTGACAAGTTATTTTTATAGCATGAGGCAACAAACCTGCAACAATCCTGGAGTTTCCAATTTCCGAAGAAGGGCAAATGTTTGTCCCTTCTTTTCTCCAATTGCCTTTAGTCTTGGACACTTTGCTATCTTCACTTGTTCCAGTGACAAGAATATCATCCGAAGCTAGAGGCTCTTTGACTGGTCTACCATGTTGGTGGGCCACTCTATGGTCATCGTTTTTGCCAAATTTACCAAAAACAATATCCTCAATCTGGATGGTCAATTAAAAGCCATATAGAAAGTTACCACTGTAATCTGTAGATAAGGTTCAATTTGTTTATGACAGTGGCAGAATAACTCGTAACTAACAAATAATTGACTTCCAAAAAGAGTGGCATGATTCATGGATGATCTATTGTCTTGCTTACAAAAAAAAAGACAAAGGAAATTTGTGTCTCATGTCAACTAGCATATTAAAATCATCACTTCATGGAAGATATTTATACAACAAAATGTTCCCACTTTTCATTTGTTCCTTTTTTTTCAATTTTTCCATAAGAAACAATGCATAAAATGACTTGTCTTATCATTTTCTCCGTTGTCCAGACAGCATTTTGGTGAATTTTGGCCACCACAAAAGGTCAGAACTCTTAAAAGACCATGCAATTAAAATCTTCAGTGTTCCTCTCTCTCACACACAGATGCAAAAGGGGAAACATCAAAGATATTAGGTGCACAAACTACACTCAACCAAACTATACCACTTGCATTACCATGGCTTCTATGTGTGTGTGTGTGAGTGTGTGTGTCCAAAGGCTGGTGAAATTGAAAATAATCAGTCATTTTACAAAGAGATGCAAAAATATGATTGTCAGCCAAGAACAAGGAGAAAGACAAATAGCACAAAAGAAAGACAATCACCATTATTTTAAATTGCATAGCCTGCTAGGTTTTAAAATGGGAACCATTTGAGTAATTATCAGGCTAATGGTTAAGTTCTTTCACATGATGCTTGCTGATTTGTTCACACTTCTGTTCCTGTTACAGGATATAACAAAATAAAAAAGCAGCCCGTACTAGTCCGAAGACTAAATGAGCTGTAAAATTTTTATAAAGTTGCCAAGGAGGACATTACAATAAAGGAGGCACATGCAGAAGGTTGAAAAATGGCTACAACATATGTTCCTTGGAAAAAAATATTCTTGTTAATTGAAATAAAGGTAAAGTTGCATATACTAACCCTCCTTGGACCCTGCATTGGCAAAAGTCTAGTGCACTAGGTTAAACCCTTTTCTAATATTTAGGAAATGAAACTTTACATAACAAGTATTCGTCACCCTGTGACCATTTATCACCACCACCTTTTCATACCATTCCAAAGGGATATGCAGAGACTGGTTGATAACTTTCAAGGTAGTACCTATTCTGTTGTACACACTGGAAGAGAAACATAGTGACATCTTCAGTCTAGTAACAAATACCAGCTGCTGGATCTCTTCCAAAGTGGTTCAGGATGGCGATCGGCATCTTACTTGGGGATATCCTCAAATTTATTAACTGTGGACTCAATCCCAAGGTCATCTATTCCTTGATATTATCCAGTGCAGATGGACAATGAATCAATGTTTCTCTTTCAAATCCTTCTGTGCTTTTCAAAAGAGGTGGTCCTTCCTCTGGCAAGAACTTTTGGCTAAAAGATCACATGCAAGTGTGCCATCTTTACATCGTTAGCTGCTCATAATTGTATACTAAAGAAGCAAAACTTCCTTACATTTACATTTTGATTCATTTTTCCATTCAGCTACAGAGACTGATTATCACTTATTATTATCTGCCCTTTTGTTATAATTCATTGGAGGGATTGTTTTTTTTCAAAAAATGGCATTTGATGTCACCCTGCCTATTTGATTTATTGCATGTCCACTTGGCTATCACAATACAAACCCCACACTTGTTGGAAAATGTAAAATATGTTTACTATAGCTCTGAGATGGTCTTGTGGCACAAGAAGAACAAGACAGTCTTTAAGAGTAGTGGTTCAAGTGAAAATTCTTTTTCTGGGATGTTGGTTCTTACCATTCATGGTTGGTTGAATGTCTGGAGTTCTTCATGCTGGCATTTCATTTCATAAAAAATTTTGCTAGCGGCTACCTTGAGAATTGTAACCATCACTAGCAACAGCCTAAAACAACTTTGCAAGATGTAATGAGTCTCTAGTTCCCACACAAATGCAGACCATTCTACCAAGTGTTTCGGACCTCTGTATTACTTTTAGTGTTCATTAAGGCAGTTTTTCTTTCATCCGATTGTATGCAGTTCTCTGGTTTATGGCTTGGCCAGTTCGCAGGATATTGACACAAGGGATTGTGTTCCCAAAGCTTGTATATACAAGACTAAGCATCAACTACACATAACGAATTGCTCAAATCCAAATGAGCCACTAGTTAATATCTTCATTCAATGAAAATTCGATAACGCATCACGATAACTTCCAGATCATGTCAACTAACTGCCTAATAAACTACAAAACCATCCCCACAGCTTAAAAAACATCGTCGTCTACAGAAGTAACTGAATCATGAAGAATTCAAAAACCTAACTATGAAATCTACCAAGTTGTCGATCTCAAAGTGTGATATCAGAGAAAGAGATTGTAGCATCAGTTACTACCTTATGTACCCGAAGAAACTAAACACCTAACTATGAAGTCTACCGAGAAGGTGCAGATCTCAAAGTGTAGCATGAGAAGAGAGAGCGAGAGAGAGAGAGATTATAGTATCAATTACTACCTTATATACCCGAAAAAAACCAACAAATAGCATATTACAAGAAATCCACAAGAAAAAAAGGCGATAAATAAAATAAAACAAAACAAAGATTGGCTATAAATTCGAGTGTAAGAAAATATACCTCGCGCTCGTTCCAATCTGCCATCCTTCAGCTGAAGCCCGTCAAATCCCCTTAAATCCAATTCTCCCTTCAAAATCGACACTCCATAGTTAAATCGCAAGAACAAACAACCCGCCATAAATCATCCATATCAAGAAAAGAAAGAAAAGATCACATCAACAGATACCTCAAGAACCAGGAATCACGGTGAAGAGCGGGACCAGAAACCCTGAACATGAAAGCAAAAAAGATTCAGATATCAAATAGAAACTCAAAACTCGGATCAACAGAGACCTCATGAATCCTCTCCCTGTCCACCTCAACATCTCAAGAACCAGGAATCATCTACCGAAGAAGAAGAAGAACGGAACCATAAACCCTAACCTTAGAAAGAAGCAGAACTGGATCTAGGTTGGCTGCCTCCTCTCCCCCTCTCTCTCTCTCTCTCTCTCTCTCTCTCTCTCTGTCTCTAGAGACTTCGTCTCCTCTCGTCGGCTTCGCGGAACGAATTCTTTTGGGGGGATAAAAGGGCAAAAATTGGGGGAAAACTTATTTTATGTATCCTGGCTCCCTAAACGAGGCCGGCAGCGGGTCCCGCTGCGGGTGCGTGGCGAGCAGGCGGAAACCAGCGGGGCCCGCCAGGTCGCAACTCGTGGCTGAGGCGAATGGTACGGGATCCGATCCGTTGCCGGTTGCCCATTGGCGCAGCGCCTCACCGACCACCGCCACGTGCCGGTCCACCGCCTCCCCTCTCCTCTCCCCTCCTCGTGGGTCGCGTCAGATCTGTTATAATGTACAACAATGATAACGTACGTAACGGTTCTATTTTAAAATATAAACCGGTAAAATAGCCGCGAGAGTTCTGGTGAATTCATGTGGGAAATCATAAATAATTTCAGTCCGACATCTAACTATTTTTTTTTTTACATCTGATCAACAAGCAAAAATAAATAAATAAAAGTCTTAAACGTTACATGATAATTACGTGGCTTACTGTTACGAACCAAATAACGGTGTAAGAATCGTGCAGCTACGCCCGAGGTGTATCCGTGACCGGATATTTTCGTCAGAGACCGGAGCTGGAATTCGTGGCGGAGATGGGTCGGGGGCCCGCTGCTTTGTGTGGAGCTGCGGAGTGGAGATGGTTATCGTGTTACCCACGGCGTCGAGATAGGGTCGACGACGCGTGGAGCTCTATGGAGGCACCACGTAGCGGGGAACACGAAGTTGGCGCGGAGCAACTCGTGGAGCTATGGGACGCGAACGAGATGGACACCGGAATGAGGGGCGGGAAGATACGAGACACGCAGGTTGGCGCAGCCTAACAGTCGGGTAAGAAGAGGAAGGAGGAACCCACTTTAAAAGCTAACGGTGGTGGATTGGCCCTGTCACAGCTCCTTTCTTGCCCCTAACATATCTTAGGTCTATAGGCAGACGTTAGAATGACGCAGAAATAGAGTAGGCTCCGTCGCATGCAGGAGGAATATTTGCTGCCACTCGTGAGTTGATATGTCCATAAAAGTAATTTCATGTTTCTTTTATTTCATTTATAAAATACTCCTAATTATCATCTCACAACGCCTCACAATTAAAATCTCCATAATTATCATCTCACAACACTTCCACAATTAAATACTCCAAAGATAACGAACGATTTGTCGCTTTATAAGGCTTCACAGTTTGTCTTTGCTCTGCAAACTTTCGAGTGTTTGGTTGTTTTAAGGTTACTATTTGACCAGACGACAGGACCGTTGTACATTTTTGTAGTAGTAAAAATAATATTTATACGCCCCCAAGTTGAGAAGGCAAGGTGGGCGGGCTAATTGAATCATGCGATTGGATATAAACATAAGTCAAGTCACAGGAAAAATCTTTTATCTTTGGATTTGTCTGACAGCATACCTCAAGTTTAAACATTCCCAACTGTTTGTCTAAATATTAGTGTCCGTTGAATAAGTACCATTTGCATCTACGTGTCCACTAAGTGGACATGATCTATTTTAGCCTCTGTGTGCTAACATGCTCTTGATAATCTTGACCGGAAGAAATGATGCTTGGTGGGACGAAGAGACCTTTGGGTCTGGCTCAGGTCGAGAGTCGGTGTAGGCGTCTCGGGTCGATCATCGATTTCTGTAAGAAGATTTTGTCAGATGGAGTTCTCGACGAGACCCCTCCGATGATTAAGTTAGGTTATTGATTTGAAAGTTTGAGATCCCCTCGCTCCATAGAGGTGCAAGAGCTTTTATACTACACATTAAAGGTCGTTCGTACTTGAGACCCTTAATGCCCCTGTTGCTTACCATATCGTCGTACGCCTTCATTCTGTCATTGGTCTTGACAGTGTGGTGCACGTTTCGCCTGCTGCAGCTATGACGGGTCGACCTTACTTATGCCATGTCGATCGTACAGACACTAACTCTGTCATGTTTGTGTCATGTCGGCTCTACTGTGTCAGGTCGACCATGTTAGAGGCCTAGTTGTCCATGGGTGGGGGGATGTGACAGCCATGCTAATATTCGCTATATCATTTCCTCCTCCCTCGGAAGACCTTCTCGAGGCTCCTAATTAAGCTATCGATGATAAGGTCTTGCGTCTAATCGCTAATTTGTTGTGGTGTCTAAATGTTCTTGCCGTGGGAATTGAGTTGGGCGAGCGGGGCAGTTCGGGAGCTTTGTTGGCTGAGTGGGAAAACTCAAGAACTTAACTTACCGAGCAGGGTATGCAATATCCATCATTTCTGAAATATTTATAATGATATATTTTAAATTATTTATGAGGACCCATTTGTAAATTTGAGGATTTATTTATTAATACTCTTGATTAAATAATTTTATATTAAAAATTGATTGGTAGGGACCTAAGTGTGAATCTTAAAAATATGAAATGAATTATAAAAGATTCACATTAAGTTTAAAAAAAAACATGGTGAAGACATGTATCAATATCTTGTTTAAAGTAGTGTCACTTATGTATATACATAGGTGATACATAAGCAGATTGTATGTAAATATTTGGCTGCAACGTGAACTTGAGGAGAAGAAAGAAGAATAAGAAGAAGAAGAATAATAAGAAGAAGAAGAAGAAGAAGAAGAGAAGGAAAGAAGAAGAAGAAGGATTTTGATATTGTAATCTAATCCACACCTTTGGGATCAAAATATTTAAATGCAAATATTCTATCTTTCTCCTACTAAAATTTATCTTTGTTTTTGCCTTGATTTATGAAGAAAATTCTGAACAAATTTGAAATTTTTTGTTGGTTACCTAAGTATGAATCTGTAACATTGTCAAGATTATGATCTATCTATCTGGTTCTTGCTATAACTTTTAGTATAAACCTTTGATTTAGATAAACTTAGTTTTTTCAAATATAGATTCAAATATCTTTCTTTTAAACCTAAGTTTAAAGAATTTAGAATTGATTTGCTAGCTCAAATATTTATTTCAATTATATATATAAAATCTATAAAACAAAATCAGTAGCTCCTGATCTTTCAATACTATATTACTTATATCTTCTTGTTGGAGTTTCTGATTTATGTAAAACTTAATTTGTTAGAAAATAGACTCTTAGACCTTTGTATTAAACCCAAGATTGAAAGATTTGGAGTCTAAATGACTATCAAAACCCCCATTTTGATGGACTATATGAATTCTACAAAGCAAGGATTATGATTCCGGACCTTTGATTGCAAAATCATTAATAACTCTTTCTAGAGACCTTCAATTTGTATGAAACTTATTTTGTATAAAACTAAATTGATTTAGCTTTTAACAATACCTTTCTTGAGTAATTTGGAATATGTTTGATCATCTAAATAACTTTATATTTTACCTTCAGAATTATGCTAGAATGGGAATTATATCAATTCTGCCAATACTTGCTTCATCCATTTCAAAACTTAAATCTCTAATGCTCTTGTCCTTGACTCCCTTACATATTAGAATATGTTATATATTAATCGATGTTACATTATGTTATTTTGTTTAGGTGTATATATGATTTATTATTTCGCATGTGCTTCTGATATATGCCAAATTCATTGCTCATGTCCTTTTGTACTCTGGTGTTTGTGGGACAATGTGAACCTTTGCCAAAAATGATAAAGGGAGTTATGCTTAGAGCCCGCGTGCTCTGCTGGCCCCCTATAACTTCACTCAGACATGGGTGGATGGAGCTCCCAGATATATGACTTATGTTTGGTGGTCATTCAGCGATGAATATTCCACATTATGCTTATGGTCTCTCTTCATCTTCTATGTTTTGATATGATATCCAAAGCATTGATTATGAGTTTGTTTATACACTTTGGATAAGAACGAAACAAATGTTATGTCCGAATGATATTTGAGCTTTTGTTCATTACTTGTTCATTTGATATACTTTTGAGATTATTCATACACTATAGATATACTTTTGAAAAATATCATGTACCTCCTTGATATGCTCCAAAATGTTTCGTATTCTCATTGGTATACTCCAAAATATTTTGTTTGCCTTTGATATACTGCTTGACATACTTACGCCTATGATATTCATCCAACTTCAAATATGACATACGAGCTTAAGCTTGATATTTGTTCCCTTGACATGTTCAGAAGTATTTCATGTGTTATTGATATGCTCCTAAAATTTCATGTCATTGATATATAATAAAATGCTTCTGATTGCCATATATACTCTAATTACCTTTTCAAGTTGTTATAGATTTAAGTGTGCTTCAAACGAGATGAACCTTATGGTTGTGAATCTTATTTGATGCTATATGTGAAAACTTTTGTATTCCCTACCTTGCACTCTTATATCAGGTTTAATTTGTAAACATCTTTCCTTGCCTTGAACCTGTTTGATATTTATTGGGCTTCTTAGCTCACTCTGTTGCTATCTAATCTTCTTCAAGCTAGCTTGGTATTTATTGAAATACTTGATATTGGTTAAAGCAATGGGAAACCAAGAGGTTTTTGGGCTAAATGTTTATTTGACAATAAATTATCATTGTATGTGTACACCTTGTGTTTAAAATAAAGTTGTAGATATATTTTAAAGTGGGGTAACTATGTAATGGTCTTAAGAGTACCCCCTTGTTTGGGATATCGAATGTTAAACTTTTTATATAACATACGAAATAATAGTATATGATTATTTTCGAAGTCATATAGATTTTATCGCATTGGTGGACTTTATGAATGTAGATTGTATTTAGCTACGCTGATTTGGATCAGTTTTGTGATTCATTAAGAGAATGTGAAGAGATTATAATCTGTACAGGTTTCTATGAAAGTGATTGAATGACTCTGTATGTTATTCTTAGTATCCTCAAATGATTATTTTGGATCCTGGATGGATTATGTTGTTGATAATATTATTGATTTTTAACATAAGGTCATACCTCTCGAATGTGACAGGGTGATAGGGTGGCTCAAGTCGACCGAACAGGTTAGCTCAAAAATTGGACTGGCCGAGTAAGACAACTCGGAAACTGAATCTGGCTGAGCAGAGCGGCTCAAAAATTGAACTAGCTGAGTAAGGTGGCTCAAGTCGAACTGGGTAAGTAGGTCAGAGGATGGGGGGCAACTCGAACCGAATTGGCTAAGGTGGCACTCAAAACAAAGCCGAGTAGGGCTAAACTGAACTGACTGAGCAAGGTGGCTTGGAAACTGGAGTGGCCAGGCAGGGTGGCTCCGAATTGGGGGTTCAGACTCGACTGGTCGGCACATCTAATCAGTAATGTTCCCTTATACATATCCGAGGAGGAATCCATCCTGTTCGGCAGACTAAAGGGTATTCTTTCCTCTTCTTGCATGATTAAGGAGATGTCTGAGCTTTGGCTGGTCGATGTGGATCTCAGCCAAGCCTCTAGGGGTATTACTTTTTTTTTTTTTTTGCTACTCCGATTTTTGAGATTATCTTTCTAACCTGAGGGTCGGGATGCAGATCGGATAGATCTTAGCAATCTGTATAGAATGCCGAAGGTGTCTGGTGGGAAACCTCCTGCAACTCGTGCTGTTGTGCCTGCTCGGGAGGTCAGTGAAACTCCATCAAATGAAGCTCTGAGGTCTTCCTCCAAGAGGCCATCTGATGGGTTGGCCCCATAATCTGGTGATCCTACCCGAAAGCATAATAAGGTGAAGGTATTATCGAGAAGACATAAGTCCTACCATGATAAAGAACCGATGGGGTTAGTTGAGGAGCTCGAGGCACCGGAGGAGTCAACCGAAGAAATCATGGCGTCGATCCTTCATTGCCCGAAATCCATGAATGATCTATGTGGAATCTCAGTCTGAAAGGATGATGAGGGGTACT
Source organism: Ensete glaucum (assembly GCA_021527575.1). Taxonomy (NCBI): domain Eukaryota; kingdom Viridiplantae; phylum Streptophyta; class Magnoliopsida; order Zingiberales; family Musaceae; genus Ensete; species Ensete glaucum. The sequence goes on from CM038558.1 coordinate 15,972,940, forward strand.
ATGCCCTTTTATATGTCTGATCTGGCTTTGCAAAACTTGTCAAATAGATGCGGGCGAGGTGGGAGTCACTAAAGAATTCAACCAAGATTTGGGATGACCCGAGGGCCATGGAGGAGTTCAAAAGGGGACTTCTACATCTACAGTTGGCGAGAGAGTTATATACGATCCCGTCCGAGGTGCTCCTCACACGAGCTACCAAGGAGATGGTCCTAGTAAGTAAGTACTCTCCCATCTCGGCCTTTCAAGTTGTTCCTTGATGCTATCTTGACAACCGTTATTTTATGTAGAGCCACCACGTCCAAATAGCATTGTTCGACCGAGTCCATGATGCGGGTCAGTTGATCATGTTCATGGGCTACCGGATCACCAATCTCCAACAAGAGATTGACACTCTGAAGTTGGGAGGAGGTCTGGAAGCAGTGGCCGCGGCCAAGGAATGGGCGATCGAGCTAGAAAAGGAACTTGAGAGGATAAAGCATGAGCGAGATGAGCACTCCAGCAGCTCGAGACTTCTGACAAAGAACATAACGAAGCCCGAGGTGACTTATCTGATGCTCGGAGGGAGCTAAAAGAGGCAAGGGTCAAGGCTCGCAGAGCAGACGATGACCTGCTGAAGTCAGTTAAGGAATTGGAGAGTGTGCAAGCCGAGTTATCGAGATGGGCAATCGACAACTACAAGGGCTTGGCTAGCTTCAAATAAGGTCTGAAGAGAATGAGTCATGTCTCATATGAATATGGATATCATGTTGCTCTGGCCCACTTCCGTGCTCTTCATCTAGATTTGGAGGTGGAGGAGAACCCTTTCACCATTTAGTCATAGGATGATTCGATGCTGATGGAGAGGCAACAGGCCTTCGATGACTCTGATCCGCCAGAGTCGTGACTCCATCTCCTTTCTAACTATTTATTTTTGTGGGTCAAGCTGCATTATTTAGCTTGATCGCCTGCCCAATTTTGACACTCGAGTCGAGTGAAGCCTTTTTTTGTAACCGACCTCTTTTTGTAAGCAAAGACATTTTATTAATGTGATCGTAACTTTCCTTCTCTCGAGTTCACTAAACATATTATGCATAAAATTTTTGAAGATTTGATATGTGTCATGTTCTGGGAAACAATTTCCTTCCATAGTCATCAAGGTACAAGTCCCTTCTTGAATGACGTCCACGACGCGATAGGGACCTTCCCAGATCGCCGCCAACTTTCTGCGAGATCAAGTCGGATCACTAACCTCAATTTTTCGCAACATTGGGTCGCCCGATTTGATAGACCGAGGACGCACCTTGCGATTATAGAGATTGGTGATGGTTTTTTGTAGGCTAATGTTCTTAAATGAGCCTCAGCCCGTTTTTCTTCCAAGAGGTCGAGATTTTCACGCAATTGCTTGCTGGAGGCCTCCTCATCGTGCATCTCAATCCGGAGCATCAGGTAGACCACTTTAGGAGGGAGTGTCACCTCTTCTGAAGGCCAGACTAAAAGGTGATTCTCCTATCAGGGACTTCGGGGTTGTCCTCGATGCCCATAGTATGCTCGGGAGTCCTTCGACCCAAGTTCCTTGAACCTCGAAAACCCTTTTTTTAACCCCCTCGAGGATGGCCTGATTTGTTACTTCAGCAAGTCCGTTGGCTTGGGGGTGAGCGACCAAGCTAAACTTTAGCTAGATTTGATAGCTTTGGCAAAAGGTCTTAAATTTTGCATTGTTGAATTGTGTTCCATTATCGGTAATGAGAACTCTAGGGAGGCCGAATCTAGTGATAATATTCTTCCACACGAACCCTTCGACCTGCTTTTCGATGATGGAGGCCAATGGTTCCACTTCGAGCTACTTTGCGAAGTAATCAACCTCCACTATAAGAAACCTGCGCTACCCCGAGGCTGAAGGAAAGGGACCGAGAAGGTCCATTCCCTACTGAGCAAATGGTCAGACACAATCCGCGGTTGCAAGTGGCATCATCAGTTGATGCTGAATCTGTGCATGTTTTTGGCATTGCTTGCAATTTTGCACGTAGGCTTGAGCATCCTTGTGCATAGTTGGCCAATAATAACCTTGTCTGAGGATTTTGTATTATAGGGTGCGGGCGCCAATATGTTCTCTACATATTCCTTTGTGAACCTTGGCTAAGGTGGCGTGCACTACAGCTGGGTGTAAGCATCGAAGTAAAGGTCGACTAAAACCACACCGATAAACATGGCATTAACAATATAGTACCATGATTCAGCCCTTTTGATTTTGATTTGTCAGGTCAGTGCTTTGTCTTCAGGGAGGGTTCCATATTTCTTGAAGCGGAGGATTTCATTGATCCAGCTCTCCCCTTCTTTTGTCACGGACACATAAGCTGAGCTGATAGATGACCTGGGAATCTTAGCTACTCCCCATGGCTGCATGTCGGTCTTGTGGGAGGACGCTAGCCGGGCAAGGGCGTCGGCCTGTGAATTCTCAGCTCGAGGTACTTTGGTGATGGTGCAGCTCCGAAATTGGTTAATCAGTCGTCGGGCTTTGGCTACATACTTGATCATTGATTCTTCTTGACCCTCAAAGTCTCTATTGATCTGCCCTGCAATAAGCTGCGAATTAGTAAATATTTCAATATCTTCCGTGCAGAGCTCGACAGCTATCTTTAACCCAAACAACAATGCTTCATATTCGACTTCATTGTTTGTGGCTTTAAATTCTAACCAAAGGGCGTGCTCATAAATGTAACCGGAGGGATCTCCGAGCACCAGCTCGACCCCTCCTCTTTCCGAGTTGGCCGACCTATCGATGTGCAATGTCCATGCAAGGTTCGAGTTCGCCTGGCCTTTCAAGATTGTGAGCTTCGAAATGGAGTCTGCTATTGCTTGACTCTTGATCTCCGTTATCGCCACGTACTCGGTGTCGAATTCTCCTAACTCTACTGACCATTTGAGCATTCAGCCTGTAACATCAAATTTTGAAAAGATCTGTCATAACGGTTGATCAATTATCACCTTGATAGGGTGCGCCTGAAAGTATAATCTTAGCTTTCTAGATGCTAAGATCAATGCCAAGGCTAGTCTTTTGATGGGGGGGTAACGGAGCTCGGGACCGGCCAAGACATGACTTGTGTAGTAGACCGATTTTTATCCTTCCTTGCTAAGTTTCACCAAGATAGAGCTGACTGATATGTTTGATGCCGCTAGGTACAAGTTGAGGGGCTCTCCAACCTCCACCGATGCCAGCTGGGGTAGATGTGCAAGATGCTCCTTTAGCTGGTGGAATACCTCTTCATATTTTGGGGTCCATTCGAAGTTTCTGGTCGACTTCAATGCTCGGAAGATGAATAGGCTCTTATCTCTAGCACGGGAAATGAACCAGCTTAATGCCGCTAGCCTGCCTGTGAGTCATTCTTTAACCATCTGGGGAGATTGCATCTTTAGTATCGCTTTTACCTTGTTGGGGTTCGTAATGATTCCTCGTTGATGTATAACGAAGCCCCGAAATTTTTCAGATATAACGCCAAAGGTGTACTTAGTTGGGTTAAGCCACATCTCATGCTTCCTTAGCATCAGAAACATCTCGGCTAGGTCCGAAAGGTTGGCCTCGTTCTTTTAGCTTTTGACTATCATGTCATCTACATAGATTTCCATATTTCTCTCAACCTGATCCTTGAACAAATGGTTCACCAACCATTGGCAAGTGGCTCCAGCATTTTTCAATCTAAATGGCATAACCTTGTAGCAGTAGGTGCCATAGTGAGTGATAAAGGCTATGTTCGCTCTATCTTTTGAAGTCATTCGGATTTGGTTGTATCCCGAGAAAGCATCCATGAAGGAGAGTAGCTTATGTCCCGACATGGCATCTACCAGCTAGTCTATTCTCGAGAGTGGATAGCAATCTTTTGGGTAAGCCCGATTGAGATCAGTATAATCAACGCACATACGCTAATTTTCATTAGCTTTTTTAACGAGTACAACATTAGACAACCAGGTCAGATATCTAACTTCTTCGATAAACTTGACATCCAACAACCGAGCGAATTTATCTTCTATAGCTTTCTATCACTTGAGAGCGAACCTCCGGGGGCGCTGTTTCACATGGTGAGTGTCGGGTGTGATATTGAGGTAGTGCTGAGCAATTTCTGGTCAAGCCCCGACATATCCCTCGGAGACCAAGCAAAAATGTTTGCATTTCTCCCAACGAATTCCACCAATTGAATTCTTTGTTCTTTCGGGAGTCCCGAGCTGACCTTCACCGTCTTGTATGGTTATGTTGGGTCGAGGGGCACTTCCAATGCTTGCTCTTCTAGCTTGGGATCTTGAGTGTCCCTGTCGGGGCTCCGAGGGCCCGCGATGGTTGTTGGGAATTTGGGTCTTTTGGGCAATGTTGTTACCATCAGGTAATATTGCCTAGATTCATGTGGGTTACTTTTTGCTTCTCCTGCTCCCACTTTGGTCGAAAACTTCATAATTTTGTGGTATATGGAGACGATCACCTTTAATCAGTTGAGGGTTGGTCATCCAATAATCACGTTGTACGCCGATAGGAGTCCCACCACCATAAACCACGCCATCAATGTTTTGGACTTTGGCTCCTCTCCAAATGTAACAAGAAGTGTAGTTGCTCCTAAAGGAGAGATAGAATCTCCTGTGAACCTTGTCAAAGCAGACGTCATGGAAACAAGATCTTTATCAGTCAATCCTAACTTTTGGAAAACATCAAGGTACAGAATGTCGATTGAACTTCCTATGTCAATCTTGACTCTTTTCATATGGGGCGTTTGCCATTCGGGTCGAGATCACTAGAGCATCGTCATGGTCGAGGTATTCTTCATCTTTCGATCTGAAGGCAATGTTGAGGTCGCCATCATGTTTCAGCCTCTTACCCACTGTTGTTCGTGCATAGGCTTTGCGTGCCAAAGAGCTGTCACCACCGGAGGCTGGCCCCCCGATAATGACATCGATCTGCTTTTCAACCAACCCCTTTGGACAAGGTGATGAATCCCTGGGGGTTTGATTGTCGGGCTGGTCATGAACATAGCGATGCAAATGTCCTTGCCGAATGAGGTCTTCGATTTGATTCTATAAGTCACGACACTCCTCCGTGTCATGGCCATACTCCTTACGGAAACGATAGTATCTTCTTTTGTCATGCTTTTCTAACTGTGTCTTTATTGGGTTGGGAGTTTTCAGGAGCCCTTTCTCCTGAATCTGAAGGAAAAATTTATGTTTGGGTTGAGTTGAGGGGAATTGGTGGCTGTCTCGACGGCAGCATATCTGGCCTATCGGCTCTTCTTTTGAGGGGACCCAAGGGCTGTCCTCGGGGTTGTTTAGCTCGAGGCCTTTTTAACTTGTCTTGCTTGCCAGCCACCAATGCTTTGGCAACTATCTATTGGTGCACTCGTTGTAGCATTTCGGGCATCGTCACGGGTGATCTTTCGATCAGCAACCAGAAAAACCTTAGTGGCTTAAGCCCCATCAGGAATGCCTGAATTGCGAGGGAGGGGTGCACATTAGGCACTCCTCGAAGTTGCAAAGTGAATTGCCCGACAAACTAGGCAAGAGATTCTTCATTTCCTTGAGCCAACCCGAGGAGTGATGCAACAGTGGGTTTTAGGCGTGCGCTTGCTAAGAAATTTAGCTGAAACTCTTTTGCTAATGAATCAAATGAAGAGATTGAAGCAGGTTTAAGTCAGTTGTACCATATTCTGGTCGATCCCCTTAGGGTGGTTAGGAAGGCTCAACACATCAATGCGTCAAATGTGTCATAAGGGGCCATTTGAGCTCGGAATATTACGACGTGTTCGGTCAGTCATAGCTGCCGCCATAGAGTTCGAGAGAGGGCAACCTAAAGTTAGTCGGTAGGGGCTTGTCTTGTATCTTAGGGGTGAACGGGGAGCTGCCTTTTGAGCTTTCCCCGAACTCCTCCTTGGATTTAAAGAATTCCTTTTGAACTTCATCCAATCGCTGATGGATTTGATGCACTTATTCCCTCAGCGAATCTATGGAGTCGAAGGAGAGGGTGTCCAAGTTGGGACTCGCTAAAGCAAAATCCCGAGAGTGGCACCATGACTGTACGAGTATGGTGGCCAGGGAATCCGACCAAACTTCAGTTGTCGAGCACTATGGTCCTTCCATGTTGGGTTAATCTTCCCGAATCGGGGCCGCAGGAGATTCCACCCGGAGGGGTGCTAGCTGGGGGGGCCAACTGTTAAGAGGTTATTGATTGTATAAGCTAAGGCAAATACGACATGATGGTCTACATCATTCCTGCCAATGTATGAACCTGTTGAGTAAGACTTAGGAAGGCCTCCACCATGACGACGGGTGGTCTAGGGTTCACAATGGGTGGAGAGAACCCCGGGTCGGTCAACATCCTCCAATAATGATTCGGGGTAGGTGCCAATGCAATAACCTCCTCCGTTTGGGGAAGGGGGTTTGGTCCCCCAAGATGCTCCACATTAGTGTTGCTTGGCGGGCGCTCTTGTGACATAGACCCTCCTTCTAGCGCTAAAATGTTTGTGTAAATCTTCTATGTCCGCTGAGTAGGCATGATTTGCACCTCCATGTCTACTGAGTGGGAACGGTTGGTTCTGGCCTGCATGCGCTAGCTTGCCCACGACAATCTTGGCTGGAAGAGATGGTGCTTGGTAGGATGGAGAGACCTTCGGGTCTGGCTTGGGTCGGGAGTCAGTGTAGGCGTCTCAGGTCGATCATTGATTCTTGTAAGAATGCCTTGTCGGGTGAGGTTCTCGACGAGACTCCTCTGATGATTAAGTTTGGTTATTGATCTGAAAGTTTGTGATCCCCTTGCTCCATAGAAATGCAGGAGCTTTTATACTATACATTAAAGGTCGTTCATATATGAGACCCTTAAAGCTCATGTTGCTTACCATACCATCGTACGCCTCCATGTCATCCTTGGTCATGACAGCGTGGTGCACATTTCGCCTACTGTAGCTGTAGCGAGTCAATCTTACCTATGCCATATCAGTCGTATAGGTGCCAACTCTGTCATATCTGTGTCAGGTCGGCTCTACTATGTCAGGTCGATCATGCTGGAGGCCTAGTTATCCAAGAGTGGGGGGACATGGCAGCCAGACCAATATCCGTTATATCACCAAATGATTTAATACATTTTTTTTTTGAAAAGAGTAATTTTTGAACCATCAATTCAATAAAAGTTCAATGGATTCAAAAGTGATTTAGCATGGGTGAGGAAACCTATTACTTTTTTTTGCAAGCAAACTCTTACATTTTAGTAGAAACAAGAAGAAAAACCAAAGAAAACAAGAAAAATAAACTAAATAATCCTTTAAAATATTTTAAAAAAATTATTCAGATATTGTTGAAAAGTACAAAATTCATTGCATAAATCTAAGGGTGGTTTGGTGGAAATAAGAAAAATAGGAAGAAATTTGAAAAAAGAAAATAAGAAAAACCCAGATACTATTCATATAGTGAATAAATCTGAAAAGTATATCTTTTATAAATTTAAAAATATATTATAGAGGTCCATCTGGTTGAAATTGAAAACTTTCTCAAACAATTTTAACTACTTCTAGGATAAAACTAAAATCAGTACATCAGTTGTCAAGAGTTGACTTTTTTTATTATATATTTTTACCATAATGTTAAGACATGTTTAGAAGTTCAAATGTCAAAATATTACATAAACACATCATATGTTAGTGAAAATAAAAAATATATATGAAGAAAAAAATAAAAAACTACAAACTATGCGGATTATAAATAAATAAAAAACAATCCAAACAATCCTCTAAATTAAAAATGTTATTATAGAGGTCCATCTGGTTACAGTTAAAAGTTTCCTTCTCAAATTTAAAGTATTTAACCATTTTCTGACGTCCATACTTTGATTTTAGAGATAAATAAAAAACAAGTTACCGAATACTAAAAAGTTGAATTTTGTTTTTCTTACCAATTTATAGCTTTAGAACATATCTAAAATCTCAAATGTTAAAAAAATTACATAAATGAAAATGAGAAAAAAAATGAAGAAAATTTCAAAAAGTATTTGGATCATTTTTTTGATATCAATACCTTGATTTTGGGTCAAACAAAAAAAATTAAGATATCTAACACCAAAAGTTGACTTTTTGGACTAATTTTTTTTTTATGATAGCTTTAGGATATTAGAAGTTTAAATGTTAAAAAATACTATTAAATACATCATATTTTGGTGAAAATAAAAAAATATGAAGAAAATTTTAAAATCATAAACTGTGCAGATTCTGAATAAATCAGAAAAATATCGAAATAATTCTCTAAATTAGAGAAGTGTTTGTTCATAGAGGTTTCATCTCGTTGTAACTGAAAATTTTAAAGCATTTGGATCATTTTTTTTGAGACTAACACTTTGATTTTGGGTCTAATCAAAATCACGATATCGGATACCAAGAGTTGTCTTGTTTTGACCAAATTTTTACCATAGCTTTAGGACATGGTCAGAAGCTTAAATATTGATATATATATATATATCTGCACCGTATTTTGTTGACAGTAGAAAAAAGAAAAAAATTCAAAAACAAAAGATTATGCAGATTTTGAATAAATAAAAATATCAGAAAATTTCTAAATTAGAAACATTATTATAGCGGTCTATCTAATTATAATTAAAGTTGTACTTTAAAATTCAAAGCATTTGAATCATTCATTAGGATGATACTCTAATTTTAAATTCAAACCAAAATTAGGATATCAAATACTATGCGTTCATTTTTTCGGATCAAACCTTTAGAACATATTTAGAAGCTTAAATGTAAAAAAAAAAAATTATATAAGTATGTTATATTTTAGTAAACATAAGAAAAATATGATAAAAATTAAAAATCACATAATATGTAGATTCTAAAAAATAGTGAAAATATAAAAAAATACTCTAAATTAGAAAATATATGATAGAGGTCTATCGTATATATTTGCAATAAAAAATACTATAAATATGTTATATTTGCAATAGGAAGCTTTCTAAAAATTTTAAATGATTTTAGAATTTTTTTTTATATGTGATAGATACCATATTTTTTTTATTTTACCCCAAAAGTAGGGTATTGTATACTAAGAGTTGATTATTCTACACTATCACTTTACTATGGAATTGACTATTTTGGACCAAGCTAACATGAAAAATATGTCAACCAAAAAATGAATAGTTCAACGTTAGATCGAACTAAGAGGAGGGACATAAAGAAGACTGCTTTACATGTTGTGCACAAACACTCCTCATAAACTTAATGCCAAATTTTCATAATAATAATGATTTTTTAACTTGTTATTTACTTCATATAAAATTTAAAAAAATATTTTTTTCCCCAGCAAATTCGTCGTTGAAATATTTTAATAAGTGAACTCGGAGGAAAACAAGCCATCTCTTATAATCTTCATGTGATAACTATCTCACTAGAGATCTACGGCAAGAGCTAAAGGTAAGCACATTAATCATTGTGTCAACACCAAAACCAATTAGGTTGGATGTCTTCGAAACTATAAAGCACTATTTACATGCATTCAGAGAACAGGAGAAAAATGGATGTGTGCAAAGCACTAGTACTGGCCAAAAGAAAGCAGCAATAACTCACTCAATCTTCCTCCTCATTGGCTATCTACACCTCTTCTTTAATCTCCTCCATCATGTCTTTATCCTGCAGTTGCTCCTCCATATATACTTCTCGTTGCAGAAGAAGATGTGATGACGAACGTAGTTGGTAGCTGTTGCTACTGGATGAACGATGTCCATCGCTACTAGTGGTGGCACTGGAGATGCTATTAATGGCAGTAACGGCGGAGCTAACATGAGCAGAGGAAGTAGAAGAGATGGGAAGGAAGGAAGGAGAATGGACCTTCTGTATGAAGGGGCGAGGGAGCAAGAAAGATGACGCCGGCAGCGGAGGGTCAGAGTAGGAACGGAAGGCGGCGGCAGAGTGGAAGAGGTCAAGGCGAGCGCGGGCGCAAGGGGAAGGGGAGGCCGCGAAGGAGGGGATGCCGGTGAGTTCTTGCACCATCGCGCGGAAATTGGAGGCGTCGGCGGTGAGCACCGTCGTCGGGGCACGCCGCGACGCCCTGCACCGCTTCTTGGAGCTCCGTTGCGGCGCAGCTGTGGCAGCAGTGACGCTAGACTGGTCAGGTAGTTGTTGCACCGGTGATGCACCGACGCCGACGCCATGGGAGACGGCGTCAGGTGGCGGCAAGGAGGAAAAGGTTACAGTGGAGGGGAAACTGGTGAAAGGACGGGTGGAATCAAGGTATGAGTGCGAGTCGAAGTGGTGGTCACCGGAGTAGTAGGGTGATGGTTGCAAGGTGGCAGCGGCCGAGGCGGCAGTTCTGGAGCGGAAGAAGGAGGATAGAGGAGGAACGGTGGGAGAACCAAACTCATCGTCGCCACCACCGGACGGCTGAAGACTGCTACTCTTAGCTGAGTCCATTAAGCAGACAAGAAATGGAAGAGAGAGCAGAGAAAAGAGTGAAAGGGATATCAGCGGATCCTTAGAAGACAGCAGCAGAGAGGAGCAAGAAGAGTTCTCGGCTTCGGTGAGCTTTTTGGTTGAAATCCAGCTAGCGTTTGAGAACAGCCATGGATCTTTCATTGGGTTTGGAAGCGTGAGAGAGAGAAAGAGAGAGAGCAAAGTGTCAAAACGACAAGTATCTCCAAAAAGAATATAAATATATTTCTTTACAGTGGAAGTATGTACGCATCTCCAAATATGTGCATTATTTACTTGATTCATCATATTATTGGATCAAATACAACTTGGATATCGGAAGGAACCTTGTCTTTTGGTACATGCAACATCTTGAAACATTACCATATATATGTAGCTCTTTTATCTCGTGGTGGAGTCAATAGAGTATACCCAAGTAGCCATCAATGGAGCCTAACACACTTCCTCTCTCGGTGTCAAGTTAGGTCAATGTCCAAATCCCTTGATTGGCATCTCATATTGACCATTCATGGAATGGCGGCCACTTGAATACCATGCATTGACTTGTCACACAGCTGGACTTGTATCTATCTGTATGCATACGATCTGCTTGCCTCACAGATGATGTATGTATGTGGCTTTTTTGCCTCTCTCCATTGAGAAATATGTGGTGAGTAAGCTGATGCTGAATATTAATTGTTCCTCATAATCCTCACCATATGCCAAAGCAAATGGGGATTTTTTTAATCTGTTCCGTATGGGGGAGATTTAACATGAAAAATGCCAGTGAATTAGTTTTGCCATATTGGAGTTATTTCTTGTATGGTATGATATATGATTATTAAAAATTTCATCTTCTTTTTTTTTTCCTTTAATGTTTTTGGTCCTTACTAAATGCAATCAAAAGGGCTATTTTTTTTTAATCTATCTTCTTCTAAATTTGAACTTTCCAAATTAAATTATTTTAATTGATTTCCGAATGTGTGATTTGAAATTCAGAAGATAAATATCTTAGTATGAGCCGTTTAGGTAAATATATTAAAATAAAATAATCATCAATTAAATACGAAAATTAAATTAGTTTTTGCCTTATTTAAAGAGTGTCATTCTCTCTATTTTTATTCATATTTTCATGAATTTTAGGAATTTAAAATACTATATCATAATGCAATCGACAGGTTACCCATTCTAAGTTCAAAATTTCTTAAGTTCAGATAATTTAATTGATTTCCAACTATGTGATTTGAGAAATTAATATTTTTAGCTTCCAGTTTAGTATGGCCATTTAAGTAAAGATATTTAGATAAAATAATAATCAATTAAATACGAAACTTGAACTAGTTTTTGCCTTGTGGAGAGGGTCATTCTCTCTATTTCTTTTTTATATTTTCATGATTTTTTTAGAATTTAAAAGACTATAACATAATGTAATCAACAGGTTACTTTATCCCATCCTAAGTTCAAAATTTCTGAAGTTGAGATAATTTAATTGATTTCCAACTATGTGATTTGAAATATAGGAAATAAATATTTTAGATATTAAAATAAAATAATAATTTAGTTTCAGTATTTAATTATGATTATTTTCATTTTAATATCTTTTTCCTAAATGATTCATAGTAAACTGAAGCTAAAATATTTATTTTCTAAATTTCAAATCAAATGTTTGCAAATCAGTTAAATTAGGAAAATTTGAATTTAGAAGGCTGCTGTTGATTAAAATAGAATATAATATTTCATAATCCTAAAATATTATGATCAACTGAGTTCTACATGAACTGCAGAAAACTCTATGGCAATTTGCAGAAGTCAGCAGTTGCTGCAACACTTCTACTGATGCAGCAGTCTAACTCAGTTCAGTTTACCATTGTTGGTCAATAAAATGACTTAGAAAATAAATAAAGTTAATTATATGTTTTTTATAATAAAAAAATAAAAATTATATATTACTTTATAATTAGCTATCTTTAGTATTTTCATCTCAATACTGTTAAAAATTATATTAAAATTTCTATACTTACAAAAGTTCTTCTTATACCGAAATGAGGTATAATCAATACTTTCTCTATAGTATATTCATCCATGAAACTAAGATTAAATATTTTATTTTCATAAATATAGGAATCCTAATGTAAAGTATAAAGATCCAAAAATACAGTTAGCTCAAATTTGATATATAAATATATAATTAGCTCAAACAACATAGCTTTTCAAAATACAACTGGTGTCAAACAATCACCATCTCAAATTTGATTTGCATTGTTAATGTAGCTGAGAGAATATTCCCAAGTTGAGAACTTTCATCATGAGAACCGGCCAAAGATTTTGATTCGACCATTTGTGGATGACTTCGCTTACCTGTGCATATGGAATGCCTTGTCTTAAGTCTGGAGGCTTTTATTTGCCTTGAAGAAATCAATTCAAATTACACTCATAAACTTCAATAAAATTAGCTATTAATAGCATATATCTCCTTTATTTCTTTCCTTTTAAAGTGTCTGGGGGAAGAATAAAAGTAATCACAATGTATGATGATATAGATTATATAAAGCTAAAGTGAGGCTTTGTATTGAGCACCAAAGTCATCGTGTATTAGTAGGCCCCGTGAGTTGGACATGTCAACCTGGTCCGAAACGATGTGATTTTTCGGGTACGGGTCTAACGATACGGGATCCATCCACTAAGCTTTTCGGGTCGGTTTTGGATCTTCACACTGTGGTTATGAACCGATCGAGAAAGAATGGCTTACCGTTTACTCGGATGCGGATCCTTAATGGGTCCAGTACCAAAATGATCCGTTGACAAAGCGGATCTTGGGCCTCCACCATTCGGTTTCTGGTGGGACTGCGGATCCATGCGACGCCTTTAAGACCCCACCCAGAGAGGCGGAGCGAGCGAGCGAGAGACAGGGACAGAGTGCGCTCGAGCTCGTGCCGAGAAGCTCAAATCTTCGCGTCTTCTTCTTCTTATACCTCTCTCCTCTTTGAGTCCTGTTTCCTGGATGGAGCAGCTCTTCTACTGATGCGCCTTCCCGTGTTTCCGTCGGTAGCTTCTCTTTTCAGCTTTGGTTTCTCTCCAGCGACATGATCCGTTCGGCGCTCACCGTCTCCAGTCCTGCTCCCTGGCGACCTCGGTGATTAGTCTGTTTATCTTTTCTTTTTGTCTCTCTTACTTTGTTTGATTGGTTGTGCATGCAATGCCCGTCATGTGTTTGCGTTAATTCCTTCTATTTGGTCCAGAAAGGGCACTCCAAAGGAATTGTAAGCTAGAGTCATAAACCGCCCCTGATTCGAGACTAATAACATCTAATTACCTAATGTCATTGTCGAGCCCATCCAAAGTCACGCACGGGTCAAGAGTTTATATGGGTGATATGAGTTTTCACAGGCGTTATGCCTATCACGCTGCTTATATTTTCCACGCTATTTGTCCCTGCCAGTGTGGAAATTAATGTGGATGCACTATGTATCATGACCTAGATGTGAAAACCGCATGGGCCAAGCCTCCATAAAGGAGTAATTTGAAGTTCCTCTCTTGGGGTGGACAGAAATCCACCAAGTTTTTCTCTTGGCATGGGTAGCAAAACATATGATAAGTCCCAATATGGTCCATACACCTAGTTGCTTTGGTATCATATCTGTTTGATCTAGACTAAAGAAGTACATGGGCTAGGCCAAAAACAAGAAAAAGAAAAAAAGGAGTACACAAAAATCAAAAAGTGCTTGAAGGTCAGTAGTAGCTCGAATACTATCTAAGCCATACTATATCCAATGTGGCACTGATCAGGGTATCACATTGATTGCAAGATTATTTAGGTCCAAATTGGGGGAGGTACTCTTTTAATGTGAAACTAGAGGCCTTCAGACAACACGAGGCAACATTTGAGATGAAAGATTATTGAGATTCATCAAGTTCTGTGGATCTTTTTTTATTTATTCTACTCCACATTGATTCATGACCATCTAAAGATAAGTAGTACTTTTTGTCTGACACTTCATGCCATATTTTTATCTAGGTTTATTATATTTAGTCAAAGCATTATATTTACTAGAAAACTAAAAGGTAGGTCTATCGTGCATATGTAACCCATCATTTTCCTCTATAAATCTAAAAGGTTTGTCATGGATATGTGTGCACTAAGTTCCAAACTATGCGAGGATGATATAGCAAACTATCAGAGGAAGATATACACTTGCAATTTGCTTTACTATCATTGGGGTCATCCAATTGGGAATCAAAGCTTTGGTTAATTAACATAGATAGAACTCATTTTAACCATGAGAGTTTGGAAGTTGGAACAAGTAGTTATAATTTGCTACTTTTGGGGTGAGTAGAAATTTGTATACTAGACAATTCTATCAGGTTGGCCTGATAAGGGAATAATTAAATCGTGGGTGGGCTTTGATGAGGGACATACCGAATTGGGATGTTACATAATGTCTTAATGCGGCATGTACACCTTGAGAGATTGTTACTATGACATTATATTCTTCTTGGTCCAAGCCCAAGAAACCGCATGAGCTAGGATTATATGTATACATGAAACTGAGAAGGTGCTTCAAGGTCGGTATTGACTTCATATAAATTATCTAAACACGTAGTTGTATCTGAAGTGGAACTAATCATGGTATCACTTTGATTGTAACATTATTTAGGTCTAAACTGGGGGAGGTGCTCTTGTGATCATGTGATGTCAAACTAGTGGCCTCCAAGAGAGAAGTGAGATAGCTTTCAAGGTTTTTCAAGTTCTGCATGGTCTTCTTTTATGATCTATTCTACTCCGCCTTGATTCATTGGCAGAACAAAGAACAAAACATCTGGCGCTTCGTGCCATTTTTTATCTCGGTTTATTATATTTAGTCAAAGTATTTTATTCATTAGCAAAACTACAAGGAACATCTATCTTACATTTGTAACCCATCTTTTTCCTTGATATTGCTAAAAGGTTTTGTCATGGATATGTGCACCTTGAAGCCATGTAAGGATGACAGAATAATTGTTGGAAAGATAATCACTTGTGACCTTGTTTACTATTCTTGTGGTTATTCAATTTGGAATCGCAGCATTTCTTAATTAACGTAAATGGAACTTGATTAACATCTGAATATCTAAAGAAGGCATTTGTACCATGGTGGCACATGCTACCATGGTTGAGGAAATTGCCTTCTATCAATGTCTGGTGAAGGCAGTCAACCATGGTGGCATGTCCAACTAACGTTTTTGGAATGAAGAGACAGGTGCCAACTACCAGAGGTTCCAAGTCAAACGAGTTGAACTTTGAACAAGGTGAACCATGAATGAGAAACTGGTGCTGAGGATGCTTCTTATTGTATGTGGGTGTAATTGTATGGAGCATGATTGGTTTTGTTTGTTCTAAGATGCAAGATTTGCTTCTGGTGACAGATTCTTGTATACATTGATATTGCTAATGATTTGCTTGGGAGTTTGCCAGTGACTATGCTCTCTTTGCTCAGGAACATCCATATGTTCATTACATATTTGAAATTTCTAGTTGTGCTCATGTTGCTGTATGTTTTATCATTCTCAAAAATTCCAACCTCGGTGCTATACAAATGGATCAGACTTTAGGAATCATAAGCTACCAAAACAAGTTTTAGAAGATGATGAGCCATTGGCTTCTTGGTCATGGGCAGCTTTTGTTAATTGTACGCTGATGGAAAAGTACCAATTTGGTTTATGATGATTTTTATTGGTCATTTTTTTATGTCTCTTTATGTATACTTAATAGTTATTTTGAGTTGGATGTATCATGATTGAATTGATGAATTGGATTTCTCACAGCCCACTACGGTACTATTGATCGCTGGAACTGGCCTGTATGTTCATTATAATGATGAAAAGCGAGCAGTCTTAAATGGTAAAAATCTTTTTGTTATTAGGAATCTTTGATATGTTGTTTTCTGCCAAAAAAAATTTCTTGATTGCTTTTGTGATGACAATATTTAAGTTTTGCTGTCTGAACATTCATTGTAATTGATCAGTTTAAGAGCTGAGTAAACCTAGATGCAAATATAATAACCTTACCTTCTGCTTATCTTCCTTCTTGAGCAATATGTGTATTATTTCTGAGACCTCCAATGGGTTTTATGAAGCAAAATTATATGGTTTAGATTGTGCAGTTATGCATCTGATAGCTTAAGATTTACAGTCAAATTCCATTTCAACATTTGCAGCAAAAAAAAAAAAAAGAAAGTAAAGAAAAACAGGCACATTGTCAGGTTATTAAAGATATCATCATAATTAATGAGAGTGAATGATTAAATGAACCAGACATGAGCCATGGCCATGACTTCTTATCAAACAAAAAGTACTAATGAATTCTACTGTATCAATCATCGCATTTCCGTTTTTGTTATATCAGAATGATTTTAAGCGACCAGTACTCCCAAATAACTAGATAAGGACCAATACCAAAAGTCAAGGTAACACAAGTATCAGAGGCATAACATTTAACTCATTATAAATGTGCAATACGTATGCTTAAGGTACTATAACTGTGTAAGAGGAAAAGGTTAGAAAAAGGAAACAAGGGTATTCATTATGCAGACTCTTCTTTGTTACAAGTTAACACATGATTTTATGCAGTCGTCCGCAGATAATTGAGACCTTGCATCTTGTTGATAGATATAGTAAGACAATGATAAACTTAAAGCAAGGGCTCTAGGAAAAAGTTGGGATCTTGTATTTATTGTATCCCTATTTTTTTTTCAGATATTCCAGTGAGATATTTTACCAGTAACTGTCTCATCTACATATCATTGACAGGTTCAGAACAAAGTATTGTTTATGAGAGGAATAATGTCACCAGACCAGCAGTTGGAGGGTCCTTGAAGCTGTTTGATACTGAAAATAATTCGGTAGCTGAATCAACCTTCCAGGGAAATGGGGTACTCATGTATTTTGGGCACACTTGGTCACCTGAGGTTGGACCAGAAGAAGTTAAAAAGATGGCTGATATTATTAAAGTATTAGGTGAAACTTTTTCTTGCATATCTTTTGGTAGCGCTTTAAAACATTTTTTGAAACAACTTAAGTATGATTTTTTTATTAGTTGTATTTTTTATGATAAATATGTATAGTTTTGCCAGAGGTAGGACGTCACTGATAAGGCTCATGTAGAATGTCTACATGTTATGTGATAAGTGTCATTATGGTGAAAATTAACCCCTTCACACATTTCTATAAAACCATCAAGTTAACTCGGATGATTTGTCAGAATGTATCATCTTTTGTTAGCTTTTTTCATTTGTGGAACCATAAAACAAGGAAATTTTCAGCCTGATCGTCTTTATTTGACAAGGACAAAAAAGACAGACATTTAACACTTCCTCTATTTGAATGTCCTGAATAAATAATAATGCTGCAGCTGAGCTTTAGCCTAGTGGTTTCTAATTATCATCATCCACAAGTGATCCATGTGTGTCTACTGAAAGATGTTAATTCCTCTCTCTAATAGACAATTAAGTGTGTGGGTATATCTAATCAGCTTGTCATGTGAGTTTATATCCTCTTTTTTACCTTGTTATGTATTATAGAATAGTTGATGATCATTGTTCATAGAAATTTACCTGTAACCAGAGTCTGAATACGATTTCAAGATTAAACCTGTTATTATCTCCATTGGTCCTCAACATGACACCCCTGCTCAAGTGAAGGCTTACCTAAAAGGTTAATTGTTTGATCCCTCTTTATCTTTTCTCCCTCAGATGGTTCTGTGATTTTGCTGTATTCAAGTTATCACTTCTTTTTCTGTGTGATTTCAGAAATTGATCCAAGAATGATAGGACTAACAGGTCCTGTATCCTCTGTAAGACAGGCCGGCGCAGGAATATCGTGTATTCTTTAGGGAAGTTGATGAAGAAGGCCAAGATTATCTTGGTGAATCTTCAAACATGTAATGCTTCTAAATCTGATAGTTTTAGGTAAGACTCATGGTGAGTATCATTGACTGTAAACATGGACATGATGTAATGACAGATACCTGTTAGATCCCAACATGGAGGTTGTCAGATTTTTCGGGGTGGAGTATGATGCACGACAATTGGCTGATGCCATAATGACAGGAGGTAAACAAGGCATCAAGATGACCAAACAGCTACTGTTGTGAGTGTTCTTAAGTGCTATTTATTTTGTCGGCAACACTGAACTTGTTGAAAGTATGCATTGCTTTTTTGGTAGTTTTAGTTTTAGTTTTTCTTTCCTTTTATCTCATTAATGTGGATCACTTGATGCATGTTTCAGTTGTTTGGGAAAGGATTGATTCAAGATTCCAAGTTACGTATTGAAACCGAGTTGAAGCAGCTTCAGACCTTGTGTGGTTGTGGTAATACACAGTTGACAGAAGCGATTGCCTTCTCAAGTTATACCCATGCTGATAGCTTGCATGCTTTCTGTTTCTACATGATCCAGTGAACATTGATTGATCTTTACATTACAACCTACACACGCTGCTGAGAAAAAAAAAAGAAAAAAAGAAAAAAGAGCACTCTAGACCCAAATCCTTAACCCTAAATAGAGACACTTGATACCTTAAAAGAATCTCTACAGCAGCCAGTTGGGACAGTACTACTCACTGTCAACACACAGGACAATGCATACTAATTTAGCATTTCGATCAATATTTATTTTTAAAACTGCTCTGCAGTCCACTTGCTGCTTGCGTTCCTTCTCAAGCGCTTGTCGAGGAAATCACGGGCGACGGTGGAACAGTAAGGGCAGCTAGTCCTCGTAACCACTACGAAATATTTGCTTTGCTGCGCTCCGGTGGCCATCTCGATGATCGGAACCTCGAGTAACCAGACGTCTGACTCCGACCTCGGCCGCTGCCCTCTGGCGACTTCCGGCGCCATCTCCACAGTGGCGTTCCCCGCACCCAAGCTACGCCTAATCTCCCCCGGAAATCCTCACTGTCGCATCTTTAATCCGTGACCATGGTGACGCCGACAGCTTCGGCTAACAGGATATCTCGACCCTTTACGTCGCAATGGATGACTCACTCCGGCCACGTCGTGGCCGTAACGAAGCGCACGGATCACACTTCGCGAGTAAAGAATGCACGTCCATGGCGTAATTCGTAATTAGCCCGTTCGTTGCGTTGCACCTCGGTGAAGTCTAATGCTGCATGCATCTCGAGCACCGGAGGCGAGGAGTCTTCGCCCTTCGACGAGCTCTCTGACTTGGTGTCCTCCGACGTCAAGCAGCCTACATCACGCTTAGTCGCAGTCGGTGCTGCATCGCCGCTGCCAAGTGTCGTGGCCTTGGGATTAGGCAGTTATTCGCCGGGCTCAAGGAGTCAGGACGACGAGATTCGGCTTGCTGGCACAAGAGTAGTCTAGCGGGAGACAAAGCATGGGGAAGACGTATAGGGGGTGTTTGGCTCGAGCTGTCATTGTGATGGAGATCTCCTCCTTCGCCACACGGTCGGATTCCTACATGAAAAGATCTTCGCCTGGGAATGGGATTCCCTGGGGAGATCCCTCTGATAGCTAAGTTAGCGCTCACGTTTCGGGTCTCCTCCAGTGCCCTCTTTCAGGGTTGGAGCTTTTCCCTTTTTAGAAATCAAGTGGGGACGCAGGAGCATAACCTTTTTCCTCCTCTCCTAGGGCTACCACTAGGGTGGCATTTTATACCTATCTATTGGCGGCCAATCGTGACTCACCTTCATCATTCCTCGAGAGTTCTCTATCAAAATGTTTAATGCGGCAGGCACCGTCGACGGTCATGCGCACTGTGGGTGAGCGTGTGGCCTATCATTTTCGCCTTACTACTGTGTGATCTCTCCCGATCCCTTGAGATTTGATGGCGATTGCACAACATCCGACAATGATGCGCATTGGGTTCGCCGTAATGTATCGTTCATGGGTGTCAGAGGTCCCATTGCTCACCTCGTCAACTGGTCTTGCTCCAGGTTAGAGGCGCTTATGCCATGTCAATCAATCAGTGAGGGAGCCCATTATCATTCTTCCCCCCCCCCCCGCCCCGGGAGGAGGCTTACTCGAGGTTTAGCGAAAACGTGGGGAAGGGTCCCTCAGGTTCATGGGCTTTTAGTGGAGTGATATGCAAGTTTGTCTTGAGCAACATCACACAACCATTGGTCAATTTGAGGTATGCAACCATTTGGTTTCATGTAAGAAGCCTTTAGTCGAGGTTAAAAGTTTACTTGAAGACTGATCGGGGCTGAAATTCCTCAGGCGAGACTAAGAGCTCGCTTGGGGGATGATCGGGACTGCAAGCCCTCGGGCGAGACTGAAAGCCCGCTTGGGGGATGGTCAGGACTGGAAGCCCTCGGGCGAGATTGAAGGCTCGCTTAGGGGATGGTCGAGACTGGAAGCTCTCGGGCGAGACTAAAGGCTCGCTTGGTGAATGATCGGGACTGCAAGCTCTTGGGCGAGACTGAGAGCTCTGTTGGAGAATGATTAGGATTGAAAGCCCTCGGGCGAGACCTAAGGCTCGCTTGAAAAATGATTAGGACTGGAAATCCTCTGGCAAGATGGAAGGCTCACTTGAAAAATGACTAGGACTAAAAACCTTTGGGCGAGTCTGAAGGCTCACTTGGAGAATGACTAGGGCGTCGCTCGACCTATCTTCTAGCAGGGAGATTTTTCTTGGGATTGATGATGATTCATTCGTCGATCAAGATACTTTGTAAGATGATGTGTGTCCCATGCGGTAACTCATCAAACATGGAGCATGAAGTGTCATGATGAGCTGTCCTGCTTTTAGGGGATATAGAGCACCCATCGGCGCTGGCATGAGATATTAATCCTCCTCGATTCTTTTGCAATCTTCCTTTACTCTGTTCAATGTTTCCTTCTCCATTGTCGTTGTTGCTCTTTATCGCCTCTAGCGCCAGCTTTGCCAACATTTTTGGCCTTCATCCCTTTTTTCTTCCCCTGACGGTTTCTCGAGCAGGTCGAATGTCTTCCGTCTCCTCCCACTCTGAGTCCTATTCGGTCGAGATTTTGACCTATAGGTCTAGGGCTTTGAGTCGTCTCTCCAGGGACTCTAGGTCTACCACCCTTGTTTCTTTGTTTGGGGGTGTGGCTCCGACCGACTCTAGGACCGTGAATGCCCTAGCAGCGATGCAGTCCAATTTTGATGTAGACTTGACCTTAACGACTCGTCAGTTGGTCGAAGTGAGGAAGAACCATTTCATTCCTTCAGAGTATGAGCTTCATGCGCCCCTGCCGGAGGAGCATCCTTACGACACCTTCCCAAATGGTTTTAGTCTGTCAACTAATGCCCTCAAGGCGGGCCTAAGGTTCTCATTGCACATATAGTCGAGGCGTGCTTCGAAGGGTGGGAAATTTCTCCTTCTCATATGCGCCCAACTCATGGAGCTATCTGATGGCTTTCCTGTGGGAATGCTATGGGTTGGGCATAGTGGCGACCCGAGATTTGTTCATGATTTGTTTTTGCCTAAGTCGGGGACAAGCCGAGTATTACCTGGCCGCTCGTACTAGTTCCGAGTGAGAGGTGCGCCTTCCAACAGCAAAGGCTAGAAGATGCACTTTTTCTTTGTCTCTTGTCGTCGAGGTTGGAACTTCCCGACTGAGTGGACCTCTCGGGCGGTGAACAAGTCGGTCCTGATGCTTTCGGTCGATGAGACTGAATTGGTTGAGATCCTACAGGGGATCCTTTCCTCTTCTAGGGGGTGAAGGACATGAATAAGGCCTGGCTACCCAAGGCGAGACTCAGCTCGGTGGTGGAGCAGGTAGCGGATCGATAATGCTGTCGACGGCCAACGCGCCTGCCATAGTAGATGTCGGAGCGTCTACAGCCGAGAAGCATCCCAGTATCGAAGAGGGGGCAGGTCTAAGGAAGTGCCTCAGGAAATCGACCCCTAAACAGCCTATGGATACTTCAGGGAGCACCACAAAGACCTCCGCTGAGAAGGGAAAATAGGTAGTGGAGCTTGAGGAGGTCCGCAAGCGGGGATACACCATTCAGGAGCTGTGCAAGGTGGAGGACCGAGCGGGGGTAGATAAGTATTTTACCTCCATCATGAGCGGTTGAAGTCTGTCGACAGCGAGGATCCTCTAGTGTCGAGGTGGTCAGCCATCTCCAAGTCATCTCCTAGTCATCCCAAGTGTGGATGGAGGGCCCATGGCTGGAGAATACTTATGGGGGGCTCTATACCCCATCCTTGCCAAGCAAGTATATGAGTACTCCTCCGAGGAGCTCATGAATAGGGCTAGCAAGTCGATCGTCTGGGTAAGTAACACACCACTTTTCGATGTTCCTAATTTTCTCTCTCCTTTTAAACTTAGCTCCATTTTCCTTAAGGGGCTTTACTTCATCAGTACCTTCATCGATCGGGTCCACGATGTGGGCCTATTGATTCAGAGCTAGTATAAAAGGATTCTGAGTCTTCCAGCTATAAACAAAGAACTGAAGCTCGATGCCAACCAAGAGTTGCTTACGACCGCCAAGCATCGGGTGAAGGAGTGGTAGGACGAGGCGAAGAAGTCACGGACTAAGATGGAGTCCTTTAAGAACTAGCAGAGGGAGCTGGAGCTGTAGTTGGAGGTGGGGGTTCTGTTGGGAAACCTCAACGGGAGCATCACATGCGCAGCGAAAATCAAAATAAAAACCTGGTTTCCTACGTAGATCAAATCGTCATGCAAAAGATTGGGGTCACGGGAAAAACCACAAAAACCAGAAAAACATGATGTGTGAGAGATTGATTTTATCTAGGGAGATCATATATCCCTGTATTTTAGATCCAAACAGAGAAGATGAAGGAGGTCAAGCGCCTCCTCTCTAGCAGTATCCACATGATGGATCTCTACAGCGAAACTCCTCCAATCTGATCTTGCAACTCTTGCACAAAGGAAGGGGGAAGAATAGGAGGTGGTGGCTAAAGCTGCAGCCTATCAACCATGAGTCTCCCCTCCTGTTTATAGAGAGCCACTAAAAACCCTAGGGCTCCTACCTTAGTAGGTATTGGATCTTCATCCAATTACCCATTAACCTTGCATTATTGGATCTCTATCAAATAATCTCCTTAGGCCTTTAATTGGGCCTTAATCAAAGAGTCCATCAGCATAGGGTATCATCTAATGAGAATAGGGGCTAATTGGATCTTCATCCAATCCTCTATTCGCAAAAGCATTTACCATATGTGTGTGACCCTCTAGGCATGATACTGAGCTAGTCGTGAGTCCCTCCCATCAGAACTTCTGATATAGTGAATTATTATCATCATAATAATCCACTCGACTTTTCGACTATGGATGTACTAGGCCACTACGCCATAGTCCCCAGATGGTATAGGGGGGATCAAATCCATCGGACTTGTCTATCAATAGTTACTATGTATCTATAATCCCTCATCTAACTAATATCTCAGATATCATATATTGGGTATGGTATTGTCAGGTCATATACGGAATCCGTCATAGTCTCGCTTTAATCGGATTCTCTCGGACAACTCTTTCTCTCAATTTGAATAATCTTGGCCAGAGATTTGTCTGAGCAAGCACATATGGGATATTTCTCTTGTGATACTGAAAGTGGATGATCCTCTATTGACACTCAATTGCATTCATAAAGTTGGCTACCAATCCTGATAACCAACTGTACAAGATCTGAAACTTTCCAAACCTGTAAGTCTGACGTCAAAGAAAGGAGTACTCATACAAGACATCCTTTGTATCTTAAGTATAAAGACCAGATACACAACTGAAACTATGAAATCGCTGTCTGACATTAGATATCATTAACCATATAGCATTCCATAAGCGGATCAATCAGTGAACTCATTTTCCAATGAGCACCTGTACTATATCCTTAGTGTCTCCACACAAGTGACTATGAGATCAACTGCCTCTATCATATAGATAGGTATATAGTACACTGGTATGTCCGGTTATATTGATGTCCCTCTCAAGTAACATATGACCGAGCTTATTTAGGATCTGTGTTTAAAGGTGAATCGATCTCATTATCATGATCTCGTCACGATCCGATTCTTATTGCACAGAACCAAGAACATCACAGTATATATGCTACATATAATATAATGTGAGAATATGCCAATATAAATCATAAGCAAAAAGATTACACAGCGTGTCACACGTGTCATCACTCATGTGATTGGCTTTCAAGGCACCTATAACTAATAATCTCCCACTTGACCAAAAGCCAATCACTTATATGTCTGATCCTCATCAGACCCTTATGACGCTCAAATATAATATGAGCCAGTGGCTTCGTCAGTGGATCTGCAATGTTATCTTCGGATAAAACTCTTTTTATTGCTATATCTTTTCGGGTCATGATTGTTCTAATTAGATGGAACCTCCTCAGAATAATTATGATGAGACTTGGGTTCCCTTGTTAGAGTTATTGCCCTGTCGCTGTCACAATATATGGGAGTCAACTCCACGCTGCTTGGTATGACTCCCAAATCCTTGATGAACTTCTTCATCCACACCCCTTCTTTTGCTGCTTTTGCTGCAGCGGTGTATTTCACTTTTGTGGTCGAGTCAACATTAGTATCTTGTTTGGAACTCTTCCAGCTTACTGCTCCTCCATTCAGGATGAAAATATACCCTGAATTTGACTTGTTATCATCAATATCAGACTGAAAACTTGAGTCTGTGTAGCCCTCAGCATTAAGGTTACCTCCTCCATATACTAGTAAAAGATACTTAGTACTTCTTATGTACTTAAGGATACACTTTAATGCCTTCTAATATTCTAAACCTAGATCTGCTTGATACTTACTCGTGACACTCGCAACATGTGCTATATCAGGCCTGGTACATAGCATTGCATACATGATAGACCCTATCACTGAGGCATAAGGTATCTTATCCATGTCTGCCCTTTCTTCAAGAGTCTTTGGGGACATACTCCTAGAAAGTGATATTTCATGTCTCATTAGTATAAGACCTTTCTTGGAATTCTTTATACTAAACCTTTTTATAATAGAGTCTATATACCTAGATTGGGACAAGCCAAGCATCCTTTTGGATCTATCTCTATAGATCCGGATCCCCAAAATATAGGATGCTTCCCCTAAGTCTTTCATGGAGAAATTTCTAGATAGTCAAGCTTTTACTGTAGAGAGCATTCTTACATTATTCCCAATGATTAGGATGTCATCCACATATAGCATCAAGAAGGTGATAGTGCTTCCACTTACCTTTCTATATACACAAGGCTCATCTTCGTTCTTAACGAAGTCATAAGATCTGATTACTTTATCAAATCTTATGTTCCAACTTTGGGAAGCTTGCTTTAATTCATAAATGGATCTAAGTAACCTGCACACTTTATCTGGACTCTCTTTGGATATGAATCCCTCTCGCTGTATCATATATACCTCTTCCTCAAGGTTGCCATTGAGGAATGTCGTTTTGACATCCATCTACTGGATCTCATAGTCATAGTGTGCTGCAATGGCCAAAATAATTCTAATGGACTTAAGCATGGCTACAGGTGAAAAGGTTTCATCATAGTCAACTTCTTATCATTGATGATATCCTTTAGCTACCAGCCTTATTTTATAAACCTTTCCATCCACTCTGATCTTCTTGAAGATCCATTTGCAGCCGATGGGTACAATACCCTCAGGTGCATCCACAAGGTTCGAAACCTTATTAGAGTATATGGAATTCATCTTAGAATTCATGGCTTATTACCACTTCCTAAAGTCTATACTCATAATAGCCTCCTCGTAGGTCTAAGGATCAACATCCTAAGAGTCATCTCTACTGATATGTTCCATATATCTTTCAGAAGGATGATATACTCTACTAGACCTACGTAAAGTTGAAACTTGTGTGTTAGGTACTTGAACAGTAAATTCTATCTTGCTCCCACTATTTCTACCAAGAATATGTTAGGATGCTTCCCCTAAGTCTTTCGTGGAGAAATTTCTAGATAGCCAAGCTTTTACTATAGAGAGCATTCCTACATCATTCCCAATGATTAGGATGTCATCCACATATAGCATCAAGAAGGTGATAGCGCTTCCACTTACCTTTCTGTATACACAAGGCTCATCTTCGTTCTTAACGAAATCATAAGATCTGATTACCTCATCAAATCTTATGTTCCAATTTTGGGAAGCTTGCTTCAATCCATAAATGGATCTAAGCAACCTACACATTTTATTTGGACTCTCTTTGGATATGAATCCCTCTGGCTGTATTATATATACCTCCTCCTCAAGGTTGCCATTGAGGAATGTCGTTTTGACATCCATCTGTCAGATCTCATAGTCATAGTGTGCTGCAATGACCAAAATAATTCTAATGGACTTAAGCACGACTACAGGTGAAAAGGTTTCATCATAGTCAACTTCTTGTCATTGATGATATCTTTTAGCTACCAGTCTTGTTTTATAAACCTTTCCATCCACTCTGATCTTCTTGAAGATCCATTTGCAGCCGATGGGTACAATACCCTCAGGTGCATCTATAAGGTTCAAAACCTTGTTAGAGTACATGGAATTCATCTCAGAATTCATGGCTTCTTACCACTTCCTAAAGTCTATACTCATAATAGCCTCCTCGTAGGTCTAAGGATCAACATCCTAAGAGTCATCTCCACTGATATGTTCCATATATCTTTTAGAAGGATGATATACTCTACTAGACCTACGTAAAGTTGAAACTTATGTGTTAGGTACCTGAACAGACTCGGGCTCTAGAATGGTGTTTGAGATAGGTTATCTAACCTTGCTCAATTCTATCTTGCTCCCATTGTTTCTACCAAGAATATGTTCCTTTTTAAGAAACATGGCTCTCTTGGCAATAAAGACCTTTCAGTTCTTGGGGTAATAGAAATAATACCCACAAGTTTTCTTTGGGTATCCTACGAATGTGCATCATTCTATCATTGATTCCAACTTATCGGGTTGTGTCTTTTGACGTGGGCAGGATAGTCCTAAATCTTAACAATCTTAAAATCGAACTTCTTTCCTTTCCATATCTCATACAGTATAGACACTACCGACTTTGATGGAACTCTCTTCAGAAGGTAAGCTGTGGTCTATAGGGCGTACCCCCAGAATGAGATGGGTAGGTCAACGAAACTCATAATGGACCGCATCATTTTTAATAGCGTGTGATTCCTCCTTTCTGATACACCATTGAGCTGAGGTGTATAAGAAGATGTCCACTGGGATAGAATCCCATTATCCCTGAGGAAATTAGTGAACTTCATACTCAAGTACTCTTCTCCTCGATCTAATCGAAGGGTCTTAATACTCTTTCCAATTTGGTTTTTGATAGAACTCCAGTAGGGTTAAGTCCTAATCTCCCTAGAAGTAGGCAATAAAACCCTACTAGATTATAATAAAGCAACTCCTATCTTATAAATGAGTATGACTAGGGTTTAGATTAGCTCTTAGGGCTTAGTGGCCATCGCCCCCTTACTGGGTTGGTTGGCCAGAGTTTCCCCCTACTTAGGTCGGCTATAGAGTCAACTTAGTCGCCCCTTGTTCCTATTAAGGCATGTTGGCTATAGGAGGGGCAAAGAAGTAATTTTACTTAGGTAAGTACCCCCTTAGGCTAGGATTTTGATCCCTATATAATGATTTAGTCGCCGCTCTCTTGAATTAAGCAATTATCATCTTTAATTAAGCTTTTGTGCTGACTCTAGGAGGAAGGAACCCCTATAGCGTTCCAAGGGTTGATCCTCCTCAGTAATCAAAATCTATAGGGCTCCTTCTGGGGTCTTTTCATCTAGTATCTGAGCAGCGATCTTGCTGCTCCTGTAGCCATCTCAGCTGTCTTCACCTTCCTAAGTAATTCCTACAATTGCTACGATACACGCCTCTACCTTCCACCCAACAGTAGATCAAATTAGTCTACCGTTGCCCCCTGTGTTTGATCTGAAATTCTGATATATTTTTATCATCCACGTATCTTTAATACTATAAGATTCCTTACTTTACACGTTGAAGATTTTTTTCAAATTTTATCCGCTGTAAATTTTATTCGTCATAAACGTTATCATCGTTGTAAAGGCGAAAAGCTGCATAAATTTTTAGCCGATTATTGCTTCTTAAAACTAAATTTTTAATTATCCTTTTTAGCTTTCATTTAAGACTGATCTTGTGAAAAAACTCCTTCTGGATCTGGATTTATAGCATTGTGATTCTTCATTGCACAGTACTAAAATTTTACAATGTAGAATTTGTCTTTTGTCTATTGGCCTCTTGAACCAAACTTTTGTTCATTCATTTTGGCTGAAATTTTTACACAATTCTCAAGTTCAAGTTAGCTTTTATCTGGATTTAATTTCATGAAAAAACTCCTTCTGGAACTAGTTTTATTGTATGATCTTTCACCACCATGCAGTTCTAGAATTTTACGATGAAGGAATCTACCTTGCATCTTTTGCCCTATTTCCCTACTGTTATACTGCCAAAATTTTGTCAAAATTTCTACTGGTATTGATAACATCTGAACCAAAGGTTTTTGTATAATTTTCTTAAACTTTCCTTTGGAATTTATGTTGAGAAGTCATCGTTTCTTCGATGTAAAACCAGGTCAGCAAGATAACACATCGCAACACTTCTTTTCACCAAATTCTATCAGATTTGAGTGTTATTTTTTGTGGAATTTTTAGATTCTCTTTTTATCATCTCCAAACCCTACCATCCTCACTAAAAAGCCTTCTAAATATTATCCTAAATCGAATCCAAGTAGCCCCTAAATTAGGCACCCAAATCAGCCTACTTCCTTATTGATCCACTTACCTTTTTAGCCAACTTTCCTTACCGAGACACCTACCTTTGCTGCCATCTATCCCAAATCTAAAATTTATTTTCTTAACCTTCATCTACTGCTATCATAGCCCTAAAACTATACCAATTTGTAACCTAAACTCCATAAAATCACAGCCCCAAATCTGCTCTAAACTGCAGCCTACTTCCATCTAAACCGATTCACCTTGCAACCGGCCACCCCCTTCTCCAAAATTCCCATGCCACTAACCCGACAACAGAAAAAAGATCTCAATATTATAGATCTGGAGGTATTACTATGGCATCAGAGGAGGCTATCGATGCAAAGCTTGAAGTATTTGGAAACCGCATAAAAGAGAAGATGCGATCCCTTTTTGCTGAATTGAGCATTGGTCGATTGTCGAACCTGAGAAAATTACAACACGGAGAAACATCAGATTGGCGAGACGATCCTTAAGAACATGGCCACATTACCTCTGATCTCAATAATCCATGCATGTAGGTTGACTTCCCTAGATGGGAAGAAGGAGACCCGATCGGATGGATCTCGCGCATGGAGCGCTATTTTCGGTTCTACCGAACTACCAACGCCACACGGGTGGAGATTGCTACCATCCACCTTGAGGGAGATGCTATTCAGTGGTTTAATTAGTTTAAGCACACCCATGAAGGACTCTCTTGACAATGATTCAAGGAAGGACTAATAGATTGCTTCGGACCAATCGATTTCAACATCGATGGACAATTGGTAAAGATTCGTCAAACCTCTACAATACAAGAATACCAAACAAGGTTTGAGCGTTTATCTAACCAAACTAACAATTAGTCTGAGAAATAACTTTTAGGTAATTTTATCAAGGGTCTAAAGCCGAAGATCCGAGGATAAGTAAAGGCGCAACAACCGTACACTCTTATAGCGGTGATTTCCTTCACGTGTATCTAGGAAGAACAATTGAACCACGAGGTACGAAGAACAAGGGTCGCTCCCCGACCAACCATGCCAAGGCCTACTACTCCTTCTACTGCCATCTAAGCCCCTGCACCAAAAAAGTTGACAAGAGATGAGCTTTGTGAACGATCGGCTAAAGAGTTATATTGGCATTGTGACGAACCATGGAGCTGCGAACATCACTGTAAAAAGGGCCGACTCCTTGTGATTGAACTAGTGGAGGATGAGAACAATGAAACACCTAAATAAGCCCTTAAATCTAAAGAAGAAGCCATAGAGGAAGAGTCCCAACCAACCAATTATGCAGTGCATGCATTGGCCGGTTATTCTAACCCGTAGATGATAAAAGTTGGAGGACTTCTAAAATAGCAACTCATCACCGTTCTCATCGACATGAGCAACACCAATAAATTCCTAAACAATAATGTTGCTACATGTTTGGCATTTCAAATCGAAGGTTGCAGCAAATTTGACATAAAGATTGCCGACGGCCGAATATTTAATTACGACCAATGGTGCCTATGGGTGAAGCTACTCCTCCAAGACCAAGAAGTGGTAGCTGATTTCTTCCTCCTACCCATCAATGATTATGAAGCCATACTCAGGATCGAATGGCTCATAATACTAGGTGATATCTCCTGGAATTTTTCTAAATTAATCATGAAATTTTATTGCAAACGGAGACATGTCATGTTATGAGGCAAGCGCGGGAGCCAAATTTTCACCGTTTTGTCACAATAAATGGAGAAAGTTTTGCACAAAGCATATAGTGGATTCTTGATACATATTCAGCAGCCATCTATAGGGGGGAACATACAAAACTCAGATCCTAAGCTTGCCCTTTACCTGAATGAATTTGTAGATGTTTTCTTGGAGCCGCGTGGGCTACCCCCTAACCGACCGCATGACCACTGCATTCCTATTTTGTCAGATAAACCTCTAACAAATTTGGGACCATACTACTCTCCTTACTTGCAAAAGGATGAGATCGAGAACATTGTTAAAGAGATGCTTGACACTGGGGTGATTCGACCGAGCTGCAGCCCTTACTCCTCACCGGTGTTGCTAGTGCGTAAGAAAGTTGGTACATGGTGGATGTGCGTTGACTACCAGGCTCTAAACGACATCACCATCAAGGATAAATATCATATCCCATTCGTAGATAAACTTTTAGATGAATTAAAAGGAGCCTAAGTCCTTACTAAATTGGATCTTCAATCCAGATACCATCAGATTCGGGTATGCAGTGAAGATATTCTAAAAACTACATTTCGCACGTATAACGACCACTACGAGTTTTTGGTAATACCTTTCGAACTTACGAATGCTCCTTCTAATTTCCAAAGCTTGATGAATTATATCTTCCGGAGTTTTTTATGCAAGTTCGTATTGGTATTCTTTAATGATATTCTCATTTATAGCCCTACGCTTGATATACATTTTCAGCACTTACAACTATTCTAACAATTCTTCGGGAGAATACTCCTTACATTAAACAGTCAAAGTGTAGCTCCTTACAACATAAATTAGAGTATCTTGGGCATATTATATTAGAGGATAGAGTGGCAATGGACCCGACAAAGATTGAGGTAATGTAAGGATAGCCGAGACCTACAGACGTGCAATCATTACACGGTTTCCTTGGACTCACAGGCTACTACCAAAATTTTGTGAAGGATTATGGCAAGATCAGTGTCCTGCTTATGTCCTTACTGAAGAAAGACTCATTCTTGTGGTCAGATAAAGCCTCCATAGCCTTCGAACGACTCAAGGCAGTCATGACAATGATGTCGGTCCTAGCGCTGCTCGATTTCGGCTGCACTTTAGTCATTAAGACTGATGCATTAGGAGTTAGAATTTCGGCTATTCTTATGCAAGATTGTTGACTCCTAATTTATACTAAAGCTTTCCCCACACTTCATACGAGGTTTTTACAAGATATACTAATTACTACCAAATATAAAATATGGTTGGATATATGTCAATGGCATGAAAGAGGAGTTAAACTAGAAGAATTACAATCCATGCTTATGCCAGATTAGGCTCTCATCATCCTGAATCATATCAGAGGGCAGTCATCATTCTAGAAGAAAGATTGGCTATCACTAAAGACTAACCATGTGGTAGTCCATGCAAGGAAGAAACTTCTCCCTGACAAACACTGGAGCAAAAGAAAGTTTCCTGAGAAAGATCAAGTCCCCCTTCATCTCCAGCTCCACTAGCATGAAATTCAAGCCTCAAGAAAGTGGACTCCCTATTTCTTTAAGTCTTGCAAAGTTGGGGATCATATTGGGGCCCTAAACTGGAGATCAGATCCGTACACCAAATCAAAATTACAGTTAATCCTCCAAGTATCCCACCTCAAATGGAAATTTAAAGATGATGACTCAGCTCAAGTTCTTCTAATTGACACCCAAGCTGATGAGGAGCTGAAGACCCAGTTTCCTGAGTTCATGGAACTTCAGCGTTGAGGACAAGACTAATTTTAAGAGGGCAGGTTTGATAGGACCTCCAGTAAGGTTGAGTCATAATCTCCTTAGAAGTAGTCAATAAAACTCTGCTAGATTGTAATAAAGCCACTCCTATCTTATAAAGGAGTATGACTAGGGTTTAGATTAGCCCTTATGGATTAATGGTCGTCGCCCCCTTACTGGGATAGTTGGCCAGAGTTTCCCCCTGCTTAGGTCGGCTATAGAGCCAACCTAGTCGCCCCTTGTTCCTATTAAGGCAGCTTGGCTATACGAGGGATAAAGGGATAATTTTATTTAGGTAAGCACCCCCTTATATTAGGGTTTTGATCCCTATATAATGATGTAGCTGCCACTTCTCTTGAATCAAGCAATTATCATCTTCAATTCAGCCTTTGTGCTGAGTCTATGAGGGAGGAACCCTTATAGCGTTCCAAGAGTTGATCCCCCTTAGTGATCTAAATCTATAGGGCTCCTTCTAGGGTCTTATTAGTTTTCTATCTCATTCTTATATTTTCTAAATTTCTAAAAGGTCTCAGATTTGTACTTCATTAAGTACACGTGTCCATACCTAGAGAAAACATCAGTGAATGTAATGAAATATGAGTAACCACCTATAGCCTGAGTCTACATGGGACCACATACATCACTATGTATGAGTTCTAATAACTCGATGGCTCTCTCTCCAGTTCCACTAAAAGGAGAGTTGGTCATCTTCCTACGAATGCAAGGTTCATAAGTTGCATATGACTCATAGTCAAATGGATCTAAGTATCCATCTTTTAGCAACTTTTGAATCCTTCCCTCATTAATATGACCTAGCCTATAATGTCATAGGTTTGTATTATTTACCTCATCTCTTTTCCTCTTAGACATATTTATATTCATGATGTGTGGAGAAGTGTCTGACATATATAAGCTATTTGCAAGGGTCCCTCTAGTTATGATCTCATCATCTATAATTCTTGAACTATTGTTCTCAAAAACTAATTTATATCCACTAATTATTAAACAAGAGATGGATATAATATTTTTGATAATAAAGAGAACACAATAACATGCATCCAATACAATGATAGTTCCACCAAGCAGATGTAGGGTGACCTCCTAATGGCAACTGCATCAACTCTTGCTCCATTGCCCATCTTAAGGTCCATCTTGCCTTTGGCTAGTCTCCTAGGTCTTACTAGAACTTGCAATGAATTGCAGATATGATAAGCACTCCCAGTATCCAGTACTCATGTGTTATCATAAAAATCTGACAAGTGAAGACTGATCATGAATATACCTAAAGCTTCTATAAGCTTCTGTTTCGCCTTATCTATAAGGTATTCCTTACAGTTCCTCTTCCAATGCCCATCTTGGCCGCGATAGAAGTATTATCCTTTGTCTTTTGCCAGGTCTCTCTTGACAACCTTTGCCTTACATAGTCTTTCTTTGTCCTTGCCCTTCTTAAGGGTCTTTACTAGCATTCCTTTTCCTATTGGTCTCACCAATATAGAGAATTGACTTCTCTTTCTTAATGGTACTCTCAGCTCCCCTCAACATATTAAGGAGCTCAGGTAGAGTCACCTCAAATATGTTCATATTAAAGTTAATAATGAACAGTGAAATGGAATCTGGTATGGATTGAAGTATAAGATCAATATACAGGTTATCTTTTAAGACTATTTTTATACTTCACAAAGCGAGCAATCTCATCTTCGCTTGTCCTTTCCTCCAGCGTGAGCACAATTATGTTAAGGACATGTATAATTTTCTCTTTTATGAGAATAATTTTCAAATTGTGGAGCATTTGGACTAATGAGGTGGTTGGCATCAAGTATGCTATATAAGGGTTTTGTAAGCGAAAAATAAGATATAGCGTAAATAAATAGTATGCATACTTTACAGAAAATACTAATTAAGATATGGATTTTTATCTTAATGTACTCCCACTATTTTCGTGGCGAATCACACAACACCCTCGACACGTGAGACAAAAGTCTCTACCAGACTCATAGTGGGGATCAGGATCCAATTGGCGTCTTAGTGCAACCTTGAGGGACTCGACCAATTACACTAAGCTCAAAAGATAGGCCACTTTTGCCAATCATAACTCCTTGTGATTCTCATCATGTTCAGCCTCCGAATCATCATGGTCTTGAGGGACTCGACCAACCATGATATTTAGTTAGGTCATCAACATTATTACAAGTTGAGTCTGATTTGATGATATGCCCTCGAGGGACTCGACCAAGCATACCATATCCTCAGGTCACCGATGACATCTTTATGTCGTAGGCAAGAACTCGATCATGTAGATAGGTGAGCCTCGAGGGACTCGACAAACTCAAATTATGTCATGATTCAATTTCTTCCTATAACGATGGAAAGTCACGTGGGTCAATCTTATTACCTCATGCTTACCAACTTAATATTATCGTAGGAGGGGTTTTTATTTCGTATTAGTTTCCTAATATGTCGTGTCACACATATACATATTTAATATATATCTACATTGCATGCAAATATACATATATCTGGTAGGTGTATAACACATCACATATGCAAGTCACACCAGATGATCATAAGCCATCACCTAATATGATTAAGCCCGAGCCAATGGGCCTAATCACTCATAATAAGATCTATGTGTGCATTGGCGCATCTCCATGCCTTGTGATTGTTGATCTCGTCATCATCGGTTCCATCGGATCGTCGCATACCATGCATCGTGATCTCCTGTTATAGCATCGTGAGTCCCGCTGTAACCTCCAAACTCCCGTTACGCCTCTCAATGTAATTATAAATAATCACGGGCACGCAGGCCCGACAATAAACGAGAAAAACATAGGCTTACAAGTCCCGATAATAATAATAATAATAATAATAATAATAATAATAATAATAATAATAATAATAATAATAATAATAATAATAATAATCACAATTACACACAACACATAGCTCATGATCATCCATCCACATCATACATCACATGTACATCACATCATACGTAGGATTACTAGATATATATAATAATTAAATAAATTATTTAATTAATTATTTTTTAGAAATTAGGATATATTCAGAATTTCTAGAATTATCAAGGGCATTTTCGTAATTCTAGATGAGAGGATAGTCCTCGAAATATTTGGAATTATTGAGGGTATTATGGTAATTATATACATAAGGATGGTCCTCGAAATTTTCTGAATTCATAGGGGTATGATCATCCTTTTCTTCAAAGGATGCCCTACCCCCTCTTTCATCCTCTGCATCGTCACCACCAACCCTATGACTCGCCCTGCTCTTGGCGGTGTGCATCGACCACCCTTGGTGGCGTCATCACCCCGGGTGATAGGGCTGGTGGCGGCCTTGCGGGCGCCCTACAACCGACCCTCTTTATGGGCGTCGTGCTGCAAGCGACTGTGCCCGCGGGCGGCTGCCACCCCTGTTGTGACCTTCTAGGCCGGATACCGAGCTAGCTGTGAGTCTCTCCCATCAGAACTCCTTCTGATATAGTGAATTATTATCCTTATAATAATTTACTCGATTCATCGACTATGGGCGTACTAGGCCACTACGCCATAGTCCCTAGACGGTACAGGGGGAATCAAATTCATCGGACCTATCTATCCACAGTTACCGTGTATCTATAATCCCTCATCCAACTAATATCTCAGAGATCGTATATTGGATATTGTACTATCAGGTCACATACGGAATCCGTCATAGTCTCGCTCTAATCAAATTATCCCGAAGAACTCTTTCTCTCTCAATCTGAATAACCCTGGCCAGGAATTTGTCTGAGCAAGTACATATGAGCAAGACATCCTTGGTGTCTCAAGTCTAAGGATCAGATATACAACTGAGACTATAGAATCAATATCTGACATTAGGTATCATTAACCATACAACATTCCATAAGCGAATCAATTAGTAAACTCATTATCCAATGAGCACTTGTATTATATCCTTAGTGTCTCCACATAAGTGACTATGAGACCAATTGTCTCCATCATATAGATGGGTATATAGTACACCGATATGTACGGTTATGTCGATGTCCCTCTTGAGTAACCTATCACCAGGATTATTTAGGATCTGTGTTTAAAGATAAATCAATCTCATTATCATGATCTCATCACGATCCAATTCTCATTACACAGAACCAAGGACATCACAGTATATATGTTACATATAATATAATGTGAGAATATGCTAATATTAATCATAAGTAAAAAGATTACACAACGTGTTACACATGCCATCACTCACGTGATTAGCTTGTAGGGCACCTGTAACTAGTAGGTTTTGTACTCCAGCTTGGATAAGGCTTGGAATGACCGAGCCTGCTTAGAGGGGGATGTACCGTCGCTAATTGAGGCAGCGACATTCCTCAAGGCTGATCTGAAGGTCGAGAGACCGAAGGCGATGACCGCCTATAAGGCATCTCGAGGGTTCAAGTTGGGCCTTGAGAAAATGTGGAGGGTCAACTATGAGTTCGAGTACCGAGAGACACCTAAATGGCTTCGAGGGAAGCATCCCGAGATAGTTATCGAGCAGGACCTGTTCGCTGAGTGTCCTGATGATGCTAATGTAGAAATGGACCTTAACCAGCCGTTTGACGGTAGCACTCCCTAGGAGAAGTAATTGTCTTTGTAATAGTTTTTGTTTTGTATATCGAGCGCTAAAGCCCAATTTTACATTGGTCGCCTAATCGGTTTTGTAATTTTCTCAATGTTAAATGAAATCACATCCTTTTCAAACATCTTGCTTCATCCGAACTGTGGTGAGCATTTTGAGTCTTCAATCCGTCCTTAGACAAAAAAGTTTTTCAAGTTCGACACATGCCAAGTTCGAGGAAGAATCTTCCCCTCCATTATCGTTAAGGTGAAAGTCTCATCTCGAATGACTCGAATGATGCAGTACGAACCCTCCCATCTTGGGGCAAGCTTCCCGTGGGAGTGCCCAGGATCGCTGACCCCAGCCTTCCTGAGGACTAGGTCTCCCATGTCGGTTAGTCGGGGTCGGACCCTCCGGTTATAAAGTCGGGTCACTGCCCTCTATATCGTAAGGTCTTCAGGTGGGCTTCAGTCCGACGCTCTTCCAGTAGATTGAAGTTCTCCATGAGACTGGCTTTTGATGCTTCAAGGGTGAATTATTCGATCCTCAGGGTCAGGAAAAGTATCTCAGGAGGTAGGATGACCTCAATGCCGTAGGCCATGCTATAGGGTGACTCTCCGATCGGGGTCTTCAAGGTCGTCCGTAGAGCCCATAAGACACTTGGGAGCTCCTCGACCCACGTGGTTAGAGCACCAGCTACCCTTCTCCTTAATCCTTCAAGTATGGTTCTGTTAGTCACCTCGCCAAACCGTTGGCCTGGGGGTGGGCGACTGAGCTGATATTATGTTGTGTGTTGTAATCTTGACATAAGGCTTTGAACTTGGGATTGTTGAACTGTGCCCCATTGTTGGTAACTATAACCTTTGGGATGCCAAACCTTATGATAGGGTTCTTTCATACAAAACCCTTGACTTATTTCTCGGTTATTAAGGCTAAGGGTTTGACCTCGATCCACTTAGTAAAATAATCCACCCTGACAATCAAGAATCTCCGTTGTCCCATAGCTGGTAGGAACAGACCGAGAATGTCACGCCCCTCCAAAATATCGACAATATTTAAAATTTTGTCACAACAACTAATCCAGGATCCAAACACACATTTTGAGGTCACTAAGAAAACATTCAGATCAAATTTTCACCTCTATAGTCTACAAATTCAACACCCTGTGCAGTTCATAAACATACCACGCATCACTCGATAATTCATATAATCTGAACTCGACTCTTCAAAATAATAACCACACATAATCTCATAAGTGGGGAAAGTCTATGCAGTCACCAAAACAACGATTACCATAAATTCATATCATTACATGCATTTAACTTAACATTCCAAAATCCTATACATGAGGAATCCTTTATCTTACACAAAATCCACAGGTTTAGATTCATCGTCACATTTCATAAGATGCAGAGTAGCTTATACAACAAAAACACATATGCTAACAAAGATGCCCAAAATCTTCTAAACTTTCCACCGCCTCAACCCAATCTTAACAAGTAAGCAAGCGTCGCTATCACGAAAAATTTATCAACAAACGGGTGAGCATAAGGAGCTCAAGTGACTAACATATCCATATCAAAATAATACAATTTCCAAAGGGATACAGTTGCAAAGTACAAGGCAGAATATACGAATTCGTAGACATAAAATTGTTAGGAGCAGAAACATAATTGTCTTTTCAATCTTACATATTTGGTTCCTGACAGATGGGGCATAGAGTAATTGGAGCATCTCAGTATCAAAGGAAACATATCGAAGCTTATCAGTGGCATACGAAATGTTACGAAGCATATCAACGACATATGGAATATTTCGAAGCAAAATCATCGATGAATGAAGCATTTGAGCATATCAAAACAAATATCGACAGAGCTCAAACGTCGTCCTTGACGTCAATCATATTATTCTTATCCGAGCATGAGCGAAACAACTCACCAAAACTCGGATGTCATATCAAACATATAGAAGGTGTAGTGGAATCTCGAATGTGATCCATCCATTTCTGAATGACCACCGACAAATGTCTCCCACCTGGGAGCTCCATCCACCCACGTCTAGGTGAAGTCGGAAGGGGCGAGCATCACAGCTCTAAGCACATACCCTTTACCATTTCGCAAAGGTCCGAATATCCCGAGCGGGACCCCACATAGCGGGTAATAAGCACATACCCTTTACCATTTCTGGCAAAGGTCCAGACAATCCCACACACCAGAGTACAAGAGGGCAGTTTTAACAATAAGTAGCATATGTCGGAAACACACGCGGAACAACAAAACGTGCATGTGTCTTTTCGAGATAATTCGAAACAAAGAACAAATCTCTCACAAATATATTTAGTTTTGGAATGAAATGAAAACAAGAATGTACAGGGATTCCAAGCAATCATATTTAGCTCAATTCCAATAAGAAAGTTAGACGAATTCAAATATCCAAAGGAATAGAACAAAATACGCGAAATCGACCAAAGCTCGATTTCGGACAGATTTCTAGTGGCACAGCAAACAAATATTTCAGAATATCAATTATGCTCCAATACCCATAAGAAAGTTATGGTCGAACCCTTTATCAATCTATATTTTGATGGAACAAATTTCGTATGAAACAGGGTTCCCAACATGGAGTTACTTTTGATTTGGTAACCCAAGGGCAAAAACACAATCACTATTTTGCAGAATTTATAGGGTCGGATTCAACAGATAATAGGGTAGGCAATTGAATTCCAAAATTTTCAAACTATATGTCAAAAGAAAGATTTTCAAGTCTAGTTTCAAATAAAATCAGTTTGGTATAAATCAGAATTTTCAACAGGGAGTTATAGGCATTTTAGTATTGATAGGTCAGAAATCTTGAACCCTGTTTTACAGCGTCTATAGGCTCATTTGAAACAGATGTTTGGGTAAGTATTCGGTGTCCAAAATCTACAAAATCAGTGTCAAAAGAAAGATATATCAGTCTAGATTCATATAAAATAAGTTTAACCTAAATCCAAAATCAGTACAATAATCTACAGCCGGAACAAGGCAGAAGGGTCAGGACTTTGATAATTTTCCAGATTCAAATCTTATAAGCAACAAAAGAGATTTCAGCTTTGCAGGTCTTGAATTCAGCAATTAATTTTGGAAAACAAGGCAAAACAGTAAGGATAAAGTATCAGAAGGCAAAAAAATTAGGATAGAACACTTGCCTTTGATAATTTTGACCCTAAGTGAAAAGATTTGAGCAAGAACCCTTAAAGCCCCAAATCTTCTTCTTCTTCTTCTTTCTTTCTTTCTTTCTTTCTTTTTTCTTGAACAGATCACCCACGTAGCTGCCTTCTCTGCTTCCTTAAGAATGAAGGCAGAGAGGCTTAAACGGTGGAATTTGTCATTTTTTACATTTTGCAGTTTAGTCCTTGTATTTAGTACATTTACGATTAGGTCCTCAGGGTTTACATATAGGTCCTCAGATTCTTTTTTTTTTTTTTTTTTTTGAACAGATTACCCAAATCTTACAAATAAGTACTTCTGATTCATACTCTATTTCCTTTGTCAATTTAAAATGAATGCTTACATTATCACCAGAAATTTATACGAAAATTCGGAAATGAGGGGTGTTACACTCTCCCCCCCTTAAAAGAAAATTTTAGTCCTCTAAATTTATCGTACCTCTATCGATGAAAAGACTGGGATACACCTTTTTCATTTCCTCCTCTAGCTCCCAAGTTGTCTCCTCTCCAGAATGATGTCTCCAATTTACTTGAACCAGTGGGATGACCCGATTCCTTAGGACTTTTTCTTTCTTATCAACAATGAATAGGCTCTTCCACATAAGATAAATCTTTATCGATCTCCACCAGCTCATACTTAATGATGTGAGAAGGGTCATATATATACTTTCTAATCATCGAGACATGAAATATATCATGGACATGGCACAATGCTGGTGGCAAGGCAATCCTGTATGCGACAGAACCAACCCTCTCAAGAACCTCAAAAGGTCCAATAAATCTTGGGCTTAATTTTCCTTTCTTCCCAAACCTTATAATGCCTTTGGAAGGGGAGACTTTTAAGAATACAAAATCTCCGATTTCAAACTCAATATCTCGTCTTCTATTGTCGGCATAACTCTTTTGACGACTCTGAGCAGTCTTTAACCTTTTCCTTATAACTTGAATTTTCTCGGTAGTTTCTTGTACCTTGTCCGGTGCTAACAGCTTTCTGTCACCAACTTCCTCCCAACATATAGGTGTTATGCACTTTCGCCCATATAAAGCTTCATAAGGAGCCATCTGAATACTTGAATGATAACTATTATTATACGTGAACTCAACAAGTGAAATATCCTTATCCCATTCACCATTCCAATCCATAACATAGGCTCTAAGCAAATCCTCAAGTGTTTGAATTGTTCTTTCTGACTGACCATCAGTCTGAGGATGATATGCAGTACTAAACTTAACTTTAGTGCCCATCGACTCCTGCAATCTTCTCCAGAATCTAGAGAGAAATCTGGAGTCTCTATCAGAGATGATCTCCTTTGGAATACCATGAAGTCTTACTATTTCATTGACATATAAATCTGCAAGTTTATCAAGCGAATAAGTCATATTAATCGGTAGGAAGTGTGCAGATTTTGTTAACCTATCAATGATAACCCAAATAGCATCATGCTTCCTAGAGGTTCTGGGTAATCCTGAAACAAAATCCATAGTAATACATTCCCATTTCCATTCAGGGATATCTAAAGGTTGCAACAACCCTCCAGGTCTTTGGTGTTCTACTTTGATTTGCTGACAAGTCAAACATTTTGAAACATACATTGCAATTTCCTTCTTCATGCCTTCCCACCAATAATGACTTTGAAGATCTCTATACATCTTAGTGCTCCCAGGATGTATGGTGTACTTTGAAGTATGACTTTCCTTTAGGATTTGATTCTTGATATTTGGTTCATTTGGTACACATACTCTCTCCCCAAATCTCAATAGGCCATCCTTTGAAACTTGAAATTGTGGCTTCAATCCCTTTTCTACTTCATTCCTCAAGTAGATTAAATGTGGATCTCATAATTGTGCTTCCTTAATTTGTTGAATAAGATCAGATTGCACTTGAATGGAGGCCATCAATATCATCGAGTCTTGCTCTTTCCTCAAAGCTTTCAAATCAAAATTTTCTTCTAATAACTTCCATTGCTTCACAACCAGACTAGCCATAAAACTTGTAGATTTCCTACTAAGTGCATCACTATAACATTGGCTTTGCGGGTGATAACGGATGGCACAATCATAATCCTTCGAAGTTCTATCCATCTTCGCCTCATGTTTAACTCTTTCGAGTGAAAATATATTTTAAACTCTTGTGATCGTGAAGATTTCAAACGTCGACCATACAAATAATGTCTCCAAATCTTTAGAGCAAAAATAATTCTGCTAACTCCAAATCATGAGTCGGATAATTCAATTCATAACCTTTAAGTTGCCTAGAAGCATAAGCAATTACTCTCCTTCTGCATCAAAACACATCCTAGGCCTTTTCTTGAAGCATCAAGATAAACTACAAATCCTCACTACCACTTGAAATAGTGAGAATAGGGGCACTAGTCAACCTTCTTTTTAACTCTTGAAAACTTTGCTCACAATCATCACCCCATACAAATTTCATGTTCTTTTTAGTGAGTTTGGTGAGAGGTTGTGCAATTCGAGAGAATCCCTCCACAAATCTCCTGTAATAACCTGCCATGCCCAAGAAACTTCTAACTTCTGTTATATTTGTTGGTACTTCCCATTCAACTACAGCTTCTATTTTCCTTGGATCAACAGATATACCCTTCCCTGAAATCACATGGCCTAAGAAAGCAACTTCATTCAACCAAAATTCACATTTGCTGAACTTCGCATACAACTTCTTTTCTCTTAGTATGGACAATACATCTCTCAAGTGTTCCTCATGCTCCTGATTACTCTTTGAATACACCAATATGTCATCAATAAATACAATTACACAGATATCCAAGAGTGGTTGAAATATCCTATTCATTAGTTCCATAAAAGCTACAGGGGCATTTGTCAAACCAAAAGGCATCACCAAGAATTCATAATGACCATATCGAGTTCTGAAAGCTGTTTTTGAAATATCCTCCTCCTTGATCTTCAACTGATAGTAACCTGACCTCAGGTCAATCTTAGAGAATATTTGTGCACCCTGCAATTGATCAAACAAATCATCAATTCTAGGTATGGGATACTTATTTTTGATGGTCACCTGATTCAACTGTCTATAATCAATACAAAGCCTCAATGTTCCATCCTTCTTCTTCACTAATAATACCGGAGCACCCCATGGGGATACACTGGGTCGTATGAAACCCTTATCTAATAATTCTTGTATTTGCTTCTTTAACTCCTCTAGCTCGAGTGGTGCCATTCTGTAGGGAGGCTTAGATATTGGGGTTGTACTGGGGACTAGATCAATAGCAAATTCACCCTCTCTATCTAGAGGTAAACCGCAAGTCATCCGGGAATACATCGAAATTCTTTGACCACTACAATTTCATCTAGGTGGGTTTCTGATCTGAATGCTCCTTTACACACACCATATAACAAAAATAACCTTCGCATAAGACGATAAACTTGAAGTCGATATCAAGCAAGGAGGCATATCATGCCTAATGCCCTCAAAGATAAATATAGGCTGATCCGGTATGCGGAAGGTAATTATTTTTTATAACAATCAATACT
Source organism: Ensete glaucum (assembly GCA_021527575.1). Lineage (NCBI taxonomy): Eukaryota > Viridiplantae > Streptophyta > Magnoliopsida > Zingiberales > Musaceae > Ensete > Ensete glaucum. Next base: position 16,016,807 of record CM038558.1, read on the forward strand.
AGCATGATGAGAAGATAACCAATCCATGCCAAGTATAATATCAAAGCCACGGATCTCTAGGAGAATCAAATCAGCAAGGAGTTCGCGGTCTCCAATAGAGATCAAACAAGATGGGTAGACCAAGTTTGTTGCCAATGAATCTCCAACGGTTGTTACATATAACATATAATCCGGGGTTTAGGTAGAATATCCAAGTGACAAGCAAAGTATTGTGAAACAAACGATAAGTTGGAGCCGGATCAAACAAAACTTTTGCATTTCTTTTAGAAACATAAAGAATACCTTCCACCACCGATTTGGAAGCCTTATAATCTTGTTCGGATAGCGTACACTCTAGCATGTGAGGGTCTAGGAGGCGATGGCTCTTTCTTCCTTTTCGGCAATCTCTTAATTGATGATCTAGCTTTCCACAACCAAAACATGCTCTAGTCACCCGAAAACACCGACTTGTTTCATGATTTAATCCACATTTTGCACATAATGAGTCCTCCCCAATGGTTTCCTTTTCTCAAATCCAGATGTCTTGAACCTCTTGTTACTAGCTTCATATTCATTTTCTCTCCGCTTTTGCCAAGAATTTGTCCCTTTTGTTCTTGCCAATGATTTCTTGAATTTCCTCCATGTCTCTTTCAATTTTCAAAGCTCTTTCTATCGTATCAGCATCGTTTGTAATTTTAAAGTGACATTCAGCTTCTTATTCAGTAATCCCTTTCAAACCTTCTTGCTTTTCTAGATTCATCATCGTCATATGTGTGGCAAACCCGGAGAGCTCGGTGAATTTAGATTCATCAGTAAGTCATACTTCCTGGATAAGATTCAAGAACTCCAATTCTTTTGCTTTCTCATACAACTGGAAAATATTTATCGTTAAACTTTTCTTGGAATAACTTCCATGTCATTGGCTCATGTTTGATTTCGACATCCTCTTAATCATTCTCCACTGTTGACTTCTCCTTCCAAAGATAAAGGTGGCAAGAAAAACCTTTCGATCATCGGGGTAATTTAAAGCATCAAATATTTTCTATATCGCATCATCCATCGCTCGCCACCATTGGATCGGACTCACCATTAAACCGGGAGGACTAAGCTTCTTAAACTCCAATTCCCAACCCCGTCGGTTTGATGTCTCTGCTCCATCATTACTTCCTTGATGGACGTTGTTGTTGTTGTTGCATCACTTGTGCCATAGTCTCCAAAGTCCGCATGATACCACTCAATTGATCGGAGATGCAACAGAGAACCGGATGATCTCGTCATCCTCGCTTCCTAAAACATCAAAAAACATTTTCTTTGATCAATCTCTAAATGATAGTCAATAAACCTCAAAAGAGAATATTCTTAGTGATACTCAAATCATGCTCGATACCACCTCTCACGCCCCTCCAAAATATCGACAATATTTAAAATTTTGTCACAACAACTAATCCAGGATCCAAACACACATTTTGAGGTCACTAAGAAAACATTCAGATCAAATTTTCACCTCTATAGTCTACAAATTCAACACCTGCGCTCATAAACATACCACGCATCACTCGATAATTCATATAATCGAACTCGACTCTTCAAAATAATAACCACACATAATCTCATAAGTGGGGAAAGTCTGCAATCGCCAAAACAACGATTACCATAAATTCATATCATTACATGCATTTAACTTAACATTCCAAAATCCTATACATGAGGAATCCTTTATCTTACACAAAATCCACAGTTTAGATTCATCGTCACATTTCATAAGATGCGAGTAGCTTATACAACAAAACACATATGCTAACAAAGATCGCAAAATCTTCTAAACTTTCCACCGCCTCAACCCAATCTTAACAAGTAAGCAAGCGATCGCTATCCTGAAAAATTTATCAACAAATGGGGTGAGCATAAGGAGCTCAGCAAGTGACTAACATATCCATATCAAAATAATACAATTTCCAAAGGGATACAGTTGCAAAGTACAAGGCAGAATATACGAATTCGTAGACATAAAATTGTTAGGAGCGAAACATAATTGTCTTTTCAATCTTACATATTTGGTTCTGACGGATGGGGCATAGAGTAATTGGAGCATCTCAAGATCAAGGAAACATATCGAAGCTTATCAGTGGCATACGAAATGTTACGAAGCATATCAACGACATATGGAATATTTCGAAGCAAAATCATCAGTGAATGAAGCATTTCAGAGCATATCAAAAACAAATATCGTACAGAAGCTCAAATGTCGTCCTTGACGTCGCAATCATATTATTCTTATCCAGAGCATGAACAGAAACAACTCACCAAAACTCTGGATGTCATATCAAACATATAGAAGGTGTAGTGGAATCTCAATGTGATCCATCCATTTCGAATGACCACGACAAATGTCTCCCACGTCTGGGAGCTCCATCCACCCACGTCTAGGTGAAGTGAAGGGCCGAGAGCATCACAGGCTCTAAGCACATACCCTTTACCATTTCTGGCAAAGGTCCAGAATATCCCACAGAGCGGGACCCCACATAGCGGGTAATAAGCACATACCCTTTACCATTTCTGGCAAAGGTCCAGACAATCCCACACACCAGAGTACAAGATGGTAGTTTTAACAATAAGTAGCATATGTCGGAAACACACGCGGAACAACAAAACGTGCATGTGTCTTTTCGAGATAATTCGAAACAAAGAACAAATCTCTCACAAATATATTTAGTTTTGGAATGAAATGAAAACAAGAATGTACAGGGATTCCAAGCAATCATATTTAGCTCAATTCCAATAAGAAAGTTAGACGAATTCAAATATCCAAAGGAATAGAATACGAAATCGACCAAAGCTCGATTTCGGACAGATTTCTAGTGGCACAGCAAACAAATATTTCAGAATATCAATTATGCTCCAATACCCATAAGAAAGTTATGGTCGAACCCTTTATCAATCTATATTTTGATGGAACAAATTTCGTATGAAACAGGGTTCCCAACATGGAGTTACTTTTGATTTGGTAACCCAAGGGCAAAAACACAATCACTGTTTTGCAGAATTTATAGGGTCGGATTCAACAGATAATAGGGTAGGCAATTGAATTCCAAAATTTTCAAACTATATGTCAAAAGAAAGATTTTCAAGTCTAGTTTCAAATAAAATCAGTTTGGTATAAATCAGAATTTTCAACAGGGAGTTATAGGCATTTTAGTATTGACAGGTCAGAAATCTTGAACCCTGTTTTACAGCGTCTATAGGCTCATTTGAAACAGATGTTTGGGTAAGTATTCGGTGTCCAAAATCTACAAAATCAATGTCAAAAGAAAGATATATCAGTCTAGATTCATATAAAATAAGTTTAACCTAAATCCAAAATCAGTACAATAATCTACAGCCGGAACAAGGCAGAAGGGTCAGGACTTTGATAATTTTCCAGATTCAAATCTTATAAGCAACAAGAGAGATTTCAGCTTTGCAGGTCTTGAATTCAGCAATTAATTTTGGAAAACAAGGCAAAACAGCAAGGATAAAGTATCAGAAGGCAAAAAAATTAGGATAGAACACTTGCCTTTGATAATTTTGACCCTAAGTGAAAAGATTTGAGCAAGAACCCTTAAAGCCCCAAATCTTCTTCTTCTTCTTCTTTCTTTCTTTCTTTCTTTTTTTTTTCTTGAACAGATCACCCACGTAGCTGCCTTCTCTGCTTCCTTAAGAATGAAGGCAGAGAGGCTTAAACGGTGGAATTTGTCATTTTTTACATTTTGCAGTTTAGTCCTTATATTTAGTACATTTACGATTAGGTCCTCAGGGTTTACATATAGGTCCTCAGATTTTTTTTTTTTTTTTTTTTGAACAGATTACCCAAATCTTACAAATAAGTACTTCTGATTCATACTCTATTTCCTTTGTCAATTTAAAATGAATGCTTACATTATCACTAGAAATTTATACGAAAATTCGGAAATGTGGGGTGTTACAGAGAAGATCCATCCCCCATTGCACAAAAGACTAGGCGTAGTAGGTCGAGGAGAGCAGCAAGGCGGGTTGGAGAGGAACATGGGCATGCTTTTGGCATTCCTGCACCTTTGTATGTAGGGCATCACGTATGTCCGCAAGGTGAACCAATAGTATCTAAGGTGTAGAATTTTGAAAGCCAAGGTGCACCCTCCGACGTGTTCGCCGCATATCCCCTCATGGACCTTAGCAAAACAATGTCAGCTTTTGATTTTGATAAACATCGTAGTAAGGGTTGATTAAGGCTCTCCTGTAGAGATTTTCGTTGATGACATCATACCACACTTTGGCCCTCTTGATTTGTTGGGTAGCCTCCTTGTCGGTCAGGAGGGTGGCATTCTTCTTGTAACATAGTATTTCCTCCATCTAGTATGAGGGAGTAGTTACTGTTACTTCCTCAATTATGGCAACTGACGGTCGATAGATGCTGAGGATTGACAACTGGTCACTATTGAGGACATTGGCAGAGGCCGACTTTGCCAGGGCGTCAGCCTTGGAGTTTGCAATACGAGGGACTTGAGAGATTTTGAAACACTTGATCATGTCGATCAATCGGTGCACCTCGATGAGATATCAGGCCATGTTGGGCTCTCGTGTCTCGAAACTCTTGCTGACTTGGCCCGCGACCAACTGTGAATCTGTGACTACCTCTAAATGCTCCACCTACATCTCGATCGGCAAACGCAAACCTAACAACAAAGCCTCGTACTCGGCCTCATTGTTTATAGTCACGAACTCAAGGTGTAGGTTGTGCTCCCAAGCCTGCCCCACGGGGTCTTTTAGGACCGCCCCGACCCCTCCCCTCGAGGCGTTTGCCAACCCATCAATGTAGAGGGTCCAAGTTGGTTGGTGCTGCTTAGGCTTTGGGGTAGTTAGTTCCAATGATAAGTTGGATATTGTTTGAGCCTTGATCGCCCTCCTCGGGGCATACATCAGGTCGAACTCGCCGAGTTCCACTGACCATTTGAGCATCTACCCTACAACATGGAACTTATAAAAGATTTGACGTAGTGGTTGGTCAGTGGTTACCTTAATGGTATGAGCCTGGAAGTATGGCCATAGTTTTCTAGTGATGAGGACCAGGGCGAGGGCGAGCTTCTCGATCGGGGGGTATCGCTTCTCAGGACCCTATAGGACATGGCTGGAGTAGTAGACCGGACATTGCTTGTTTTCGTCGAGTTTGATTAGGATTGAATTGACAGCCTGCCCTGAAGCGGCGAGATATAACTCGAGCTGGTCACCCGGGCTGATCGAGGATATCCCAGACAGAGCAGCGAGGTGGGCCTTCAGTTTTTAGAAGGCTTGATCACACTCGGGTCCCAACCAAACTTTGTGTTTTGCTTTAGCGCTTGTAGGCTGTGGTAGCTTCTGTCACCAGCTTGAGATACGAATCGTCTAATCGCAGCTAACCTTCCAACGAGGCATTGGACCTCCTTGATGGTGCGGGATGGTTCCATATTGATGATTGCCCTTATTTTTTTTGGGTTTATATCTATCCCTCACTAATGGATGATGAAATCGAGAAACTTCCCTGAGGCCTCGTTGAAGACGTATTTGGTAGGGTTAAGTTTCATTCCGAACCTCCTGAGGGTTTGAAACATTTCGACAATGCCTATGATGTGAACCTGTGCTTGTATGTTTTTTACGATCATGTCATCCACATAGACCTCCATATTCCAGCCAAGCTACCCTTTAAATAGTTGATTGACCATTCGTTGACAGGTAGCTCTGACGTTTTTATAGTCCGAATGACATCACTTTATAACAGTAAGTTCCCTGATAGGTGATGAAGGCTGTCTTCTCCTAATCCTGAGTGGTCATTCAAATCTGATTGTATCCCGAGAATGCATCTATGAAGGAAAGGAGTTCGTATCTTGAGGTGAAGTCTACCAGCTGGTCAATCCTCAACAACAGATAACAATCCTTCGAGCAAGCTCGGTTGGGATCGATGTAGTCAATACACATGCACCACTTTTTATTAGCTTTTTTTATAAGGACTACATTAGATAACCAAGTTGGGTATCTAACTTCTGCTATAAAGCCAGCTTCTAGTAGCCAATCAACTTCTTCTTTAATGGGCTTTTGTCGATCGAGGGCGAACTTCCTCGGCCTTTGTTGCATCGTGCGAGCCCTAGGGTGGTGCTTAACCCATGTTGGGCGATTTCTGGGTGTATGCTTAGCATGTCGCTTGGCGACCAGGCGAAGACGTCTGCATTACGCGGGAGGAAGTTTTTGAGCTGGATGTGTTGGTCCTCGGGTAGAGCTGGTCTAACTCGGACCATTTTCTCCGGACGGTCTTCTTCTAGGGGGATCTCCAGTATCAGCTCAATGGGCTTGGGTCGAGCGTTTTGCTTGCAAGGTCCTCAAGGTTCAAGGACTAGAGTTTCCCACTTGCTCTTCTTGGGGATCGTTGTTGTCGCTAGGTATTATCGTCTCGACTCTCGGGGGTTGCTCCTGATCTCCCCAGGCCTAGTGCTAGTTGAGAACTTCATGCTGCAGTGATACGTAGATACAACTGCTCTTAGCTTGTTGAGAGTCGACCGCTCAATAATTACATTATATGCTGAGGGGGGCTCGACCACCATGAAAGAAGCCATAACGGTCTTAGTCCTCGACTCGTCATTGAAAGTTATGAGGAGGGTTGCAATGTTATCACTTCCCTAATAAACCTTGTTAAAGTTGAAGCCAAAGGGACAAGATCTCGGTTAGTCATGTCGAGCTTTAGAAAAGCGTCAAAGTAGAGTATGTTGGCGGAGCTCCCTATATCTATCATGATGTGCTTGACGTGGGCATTTGTGATGCGGACCGTGATCACTAGGGCGTTGTCGTAGTCTGGATACTCACCCTCGGACTCGAAGGTGATTTTGGGATTACTCTGTGCATAAGGTCTTTTCTGGACTTCTGCACGGGAATAAGCTCTCCTTGCTGAGGAGCTATCACCGCTTGCGGTCGGGCCGCCAACTATAATATATATTTGCTTCTCTACGATGCCTTTCAGGCGGAGAGACGGCTCACACAGCCGCCTTACGAAACAGTCGAGGTAGCCCTGATGTATGAGGTCTTCAATCTGATTCTTCAAGTTGTAACACTCCTCGATGTCATGCCCATAGTCATGGTGGAAGTGACAGTAACGCCCGCGGTCATGCCCCGGATTCCTTATTGGATTGGGAGCTTTCAGGAGCCCTTTCTACTGGATCTGGAGGAAGATTTCTGTTTGGGTAGAATTGAGTGGGGCATTGGGGAGCTAGGGGATGGCCTGCTTGGCTCTCTCTGTTCTTTTCCTCGAGAGCATGGGTGGTAGCCCCCGAGAAGATTCGGCCTGTGGGCACTTATGATCTTCGCATTTCTCTACCACTAGGACTTTGGCAGGGACATACTGGTTGGCCCATTGAAGCATTTCTGGCACAGTTATCAGGGGTTGCTCCACGACCGACCAAAAGATGTGTGAAGGCCTAATCCCGACCATGAATACTTAAATGACCAGTGACAAGTGCACGTTGAGGATGGCTCTGATCTCTCTCATGAATCAGCTGAGGTACGGATCGAGGGACTCGTCCTCCTTTTGCCTCATCCCGAGGAGAGATGCAGCAGTTGGCTTTGGTCAACTGCTAGTGGGAAAGTTGGCCTCAAATTTCCTCGTGAGTTGGTCGAATGAGTGAATAGAAGTGGGTGATAGCCATCCGTACCACCCTCGAGCAACCCAACATAAGATCGTTGGAAAGACCCAACACATCAGGGCGTCAGAAGTGCCATACAAAGCCATTTGCACTCTGAATGCAGTGACATGCTCTGTTGGGTCAGAGCCTTCGTCATATGCCTCCAACTTCGGAAAGCAAAAATTTTGTGGGACGGGTGTGTCTTGGATTTCTTAAATGAAGAGGTGGGGGGGGTGGGTGGGGGAGGGATGCTGTAGAGAGTACCCTCACCCCGCTCGTCCTTTATCTTAATAGTTTTGTAGACATCATCTATCCTCTGGTTCACTAGACACAATTACGCCCTCAAGGAATCAGTGGAGTCCGAAGAAAGTGTATCGGGGTTCAGCAAGCTACGGATTGATGCGCTGGGTGTGGGTGTTAGACGCCTGGCTGTATTGCCCGAAGGGACACGTTCCGATACTCTTGGGAACTGAGGTAGGTCATCGATAGGCTGGGTCACCATGGCATATCTTTCTGGTGGTAGTATCACCCCTACCTAGGTTGGAGGGGTCGCTTGGGGCTGTGCACTCAAGCATTAAGTGAGTTGTGGTATGTAGGGGATGATTGCTTGGAGCATTCCTATTATGGCCTGGACCTGGTTGGTCAGCCCTTGAAAGGCCTCAGGAGTTACCGTTGGGACCCCAAGACTAAGTGGAGGCGAAGTTAGTCTGGGGTTATTGAATATGTGCTAGTATCATCCTCGGGTGCGGGGCCATCCCCGAACACAGGGAGTGGAGGTGGGAGTCGTGGGGCTCCTCCTGATGTCATGTGTGTCATAGGAGGGGCATCTTCCCCGAGGTTGTCGGGCGTTGAACACTCTTGTGATATCAGGCCCTCTTTCTAGTGCCAAAAATATTACTGGATGATTTGTGGGGCTCAAGGAGTCATGACAACGAGGTTCGGTGTGTAGGCGCAAGAGTAGTCCAGTAGGGGACGGAGCCTGGGGAAGACGTATAGGGGGTGTTTGGCTTCTTGAGCTGTCGTTGTGATGGGGATCTCCTCCTTCGCCACGTGGTCGGGTTCCTGTAAGAAAAGACCTTTGCTCGGGAATGGGATTTCTTGGGGAGATCCCTCTGATAGCTAAGTTAATGCTCACGTTTCGGGTCTTCTCTGGTGCCCTCTTTCCGGGTTAGAGCTTTTCCCTTTTTAGAAATCAAGTGGGACGTAGGAGCATAACCTTTTATCTCCTCTCCTATGGCTGCCACTTGGTGACTTTTTATACCTATCTGTTAGCGGCCGATCGTGACTTACCTTCATCATTCCTCGAGAGTTCTTTGTCGGAATGTTTAATGTGGTGGGCAGCAAGGAGATCGCTCATGATCCCTTGAGATTTGATGGCGATTGCGCGACACCCAACGATGATGCATGTTGGGTTCGTCATAGTGTGTCATTCACGGGTATCATAGGTCCCATCGCTCATCCTGTCAGCTGATCTTGCTCTAGGTTGGAGGCGCCTATGTCACATCGATCGATCGAGGATGGGGGCCATTATTACCCCTATTAGGCTTGAGTGTTGTGGAGGTGTGCGACTGGGCTTTGCAACGGAGTGCTTGGAGCTTGGCGTCAATTGTGGTGGAGCGGAGGTGACCCGGCGACAGATTTATTCCATGACATACACCAAAGCCATCGATAACCTTCCGATTATGATCCAACGGCCCAGATCTTACCAATGTCTACATCATTCGAATCCAAACCAACGGTTCCGGATACGGATCCGGATCAAGTATCCCTGTGTGTCGTTGGAATGACGTTTCTGCTCATACGTTTCGTATAGAAGCGTAAGGGCGTTTTGGTAATCGAGGTGCCTATAAGTATACACCCGCCAGGGTTCGGACACCTATCTCTCTCTCTCTCATCGCGACGTCCGTGGTCGAGGAAGCCGCCGCCGATCTTTCCTCTCCGCCGACTCTCTCTCGGTCTTTGTGGTCAGGGGGTTTTCCTTTTCCTCTCTTTGTTAAGAGTTTCTTCTGGTTGATTTGGACACCTCGATTTTTCTGATTGACCCTGTGGTAATTCTCTCTCCTTTAGTGATTTGTGATCCTGCCTCTTGCCTACATCCTAGATCCGAGACGTTCCGGGGGAACGTCATGTTAAAGGAGGGATTTTGAAATGCTTTCTTTTGGATGGGAAACGCTGGTGGTTTTGACTGATCTTAGTGATTCACTTTAGTGATCCATGATCTCATTGCTTAGTGTGAATATATGAATATAATATCTATACTATACTGGGAGAACGATGCTCACGAGTTGCAGTTTTCCTTTACAGATCATTTTAGAAGCTCTTTTTTGAAGGATTTGTGCTTGATTTTTTTTACTATTTTGTTGGTCACTGGACTTTGTAGATTAAAGGCGTTTTTTTTTCTTATATTTTGATTCCTAGTAAACTAAAGGAGGTAATGGATTTAACATTTCTGAATTTGGTGATGATGATGGTCTATGTTGTGGAATACTTATTTTACTGGAAAAGTTAGGTTCATTGTGACATTATCTGGGAGACTTTGATTAGTTTAAGTCAAGATTATGACATGAATTGTAGCATCAGACAATTGGGTTTTCTATTTTAACCTCTATAGCTTCAATATTATTTTTTATTCCTCTTCTGCCAGCAATGGTGCCCATTGTGCTATCTAATTATTCTTTTGCAGTAATTTGTTTAATCTATAATGCTATAAAAAATATGTAGGATATTTATGGATTTGTTAATGACATAAATTTGACTGATATATGTGCCTGCCATTGCAGTTAAGAAACTTGCAATGGGAAAGGAAAAGGTTCACATCAACATTGTGGTTATTGGCCATGTCGATTCTGGTAAATCGACAACAACTGGACATCTGATTTACAAACTTGGGGGGATTGACAAGCGTGTTATCGAGAGGTTTGAGAAGGAAGCTGCTGAGATGAACAAGAGGTCATTCAAGTATGCGTGGGTCCTTGACAAGCTGAAGGCTGAGCGTGAGCGTGGTATCACTATCGATATCGCTCTGTGGAAGTTTGAGACCACAAAGTACTATTGCACTGTCATCGATGCTCCTGGACATCGTGATTTCATCAAGAACATGATTACTGGAACCTCTCAGGCCGATTGTGCTGTCCTCATTATTGATTCGACAACTGGCGGTTTTGAAGCTGGAATTTCTAAGGATGGGCAGACTCGAGAGCATGCACTTCTCGCTTTCACTCTTGGTGTCAGACAAATGATTTGCTGCTGTAACAAGGTAGGAATTCAGTGTTTGATTGCATCTTCGGATGCATGATGATCTCTTTTATCGGACAGCTTATGTAACATTTGTTGTATTCATGACAGATGGATGCCACAACCCCCAAATATTCCAAGGCAAGGTATGATGAAATCGTCAAGGAGGTTTCGTCCTATCTTAAGAAGGTTGGTTACAATCCGGAGAAGATTCCTTTCGTGCCAATCTCTGGTTTTGAAGGCGATAACATGATCGAGAGATCCACCAACCTTGACTGGTACAAAGGCCCAACACTGCTGGAAGCGCTTGACATGATCCAAGAGCCCAAGCGACCCTCGGACAAGCCGCTTCGTCTCCCTCTGCAGGACGTGTACAAGATTGGAGGAATTGGGACTGTGCCTGTTGGCCGTGTTGAGACTGGAATCCTGAAGCCTGGTATGGTAGTTACCTTTGCTCCTACAGGTCTCACAACTGAAGTTAAGTCTGTGGAGATGCACCATGAGGCCCTTCAAGAGGCCTTCCCCGGTGACAATGTTGGTTTCAATGTCAAGAATGTTGCTGTGAAGGACCTGAAGCGTGGTTACGTTGCCTCGAATTCCAAGGAAGACCCAGCAAAGGAGGCTGCCAGCTTCATCTCGCAAGTCATCATTATGAATCATCCTGGTCAAATTGGGAATGGCTATGCTCCTGTTCTTGATTGTCACACCTCTCACATAGCTGTCAAGTTTGCGGAGCTTCTGACCAAGATTGACAGGCGATCCGGCAAGGAGCTGGAGAAGGAACCCAAGTTCCTCAAGAATGGAGATGCAGGTCTCGTGAAGATGATTCCGACAAAGCCGATGGTGGTCGAGACTTTCTCCGAGTACCCGCCCCTGGGTAGGTTTGCTGTTAGAGACATGAGGCAGACAGTTGCCGTCGGAGTTATCAAAAGCGTGGAGAAGAAGGATCCCACCGGGGCCAAGGTTACCAAAGCAGCCCAAAAGAAAAAATGAACCGAGGAGAATTCTGCTGCATTAATCTTATTTGGAGTGATTTGCGGTCTTAGTATGTGTCCCGGTCGTCTTTGTCGGTCCATAAGCACGGCATCTGGTGTCTGGACCCAGAACTGGGTGCTCGACAGGCGGTGGCAGTGTTCAACACATAAGGTCTCCCTCCCTGTTGTTGTACTGGTGTGTGTGGTGTTTGTTTTGCATGTCGCGTGATGGGTGTGTGCATGTCTCTGTTGTTTTTGAACCGCAATCTGCAGCTGAGTTAAGGTCACCTGTTTGCACGATTCCATTGCGTGGTGTGTGATCTGAGGTTTTTACTAAATAAATCCGTATTTAGATTTACTTGTGTCGTCGTGTGAAGTCTTCTGTGCTTCATGATGGAGCAACTCTTTTGTCTGCTGTTGGTGTGGGATGACGAAGACCCTTCCAAACCAATGTCGAGGTTGTGCTACATACGAATCTGTGTTTGCAACGGTATGACTAAATGATTATTTATGTTCATTGCATGCTGCAGGATGATCACAGAAACCCCAATTCCTATATATATATATATATATATATATATATATATATATATATATATATATATACACATACACATACTGTACAATATTTGACGAAAAGGGTGTGGTTTTTGTCATTACTGTTATGGACAACGTGGACAGTGGAATCGATAAAGTGGATGCAACCGATTCATTGACGGGAAAACTGTGACCGCACATGTTTCCGTATCGAGGTAAAGCTCCGAGTCACGATATGTTTCATCGGCCACTTTGGGTCGTCGTAGATTTATCCTCGGTATGATTTAGCTACTATCCATCCCTATGTACAAGATTTCTGTGTTATATAAAAAAAATAAAAGAAAATTCACCAATAGTAATATATAATTAGATTTTTTTTACTAATATTATAATTTTGAATATAAAAACTAATCATAATTATGTAACATCTTACCAAAATGTTATCACATTGCATGGGATAAATTTGGCATACTCCCGTTCCCTCCACCACATGCCCCAAAAGACAACAAAAATATTAAACCAATAATTCATTAATTAGATCATGCCTTAGCCTCTTCATCTCATAGTTGTCATCTCATGTCATGTCTTTTTGACTTACACCACTCTGCATCAATAACTGACAGAGTCTTCTTTATCTATTTATTCATTGTACATCGTACAAATACTTTGTATATCTCATCATTGCCTCTTGAAGAGACACATTGAGGCTCAAAATCGTCATGTAGCAGAATCCATGTCGTTTGGAATCACATGAAGTGACACTCGTCATTGAGAATACAACCTCACGAAATATGGGGTCAGAAAAATCGTCCTATAATGGACAAATCGTCCACATGAAATATCGATGGACGCCAACAACCAGCATGGCCATCTCCCTACAAGATGTATAAAAACCATGCCCCAAGAAAGTAAAAAATAGAGGAAAAGCATGCAAGAATCTCTCCACTATCTACTCTTTTATTTACATAGTTTTTACTATTGCTCCTCTTTACCTTGTATTGGCTTAAGCATCAAAGGGTCGAGCCAATAAGCCCTCCAACGTAGACATGTTATGTAGGACCAATAATAGTCAAAAGACGATCCCGTCACTAGGAGACAACACCGCTACCCACAGACAGCCCAACAGCCAACATAAGACCTTGTAGCTAAGCAAATTCCAATTTCTCTACCTGGCCATCACCACCCCCAAGGCTAGATCAATCTCAACGAACCACCTCCATGTTTGGTTACAAGTGACATACAACCCAATTACGTGAGTGAGGGTACGTTGTATAATCTTTTTACATTATCATTATTATTAACATTTCTCACACTATATATAGTCTATGATATATATATATATATATATATATATATATATATATATATATAGTAATATTCTTGGATCTATGTAATGAAAATCAGATCATGATGATATCATGATAATAAGATCGGTTTGCCCACAGACCCTAAATAATCCTGATCATAGGTTACTCGAGAGATACATCGAGATAACCAGATAGATCGGTGTATTATATACCCGCTCATATGATGGAGGCGATTGATCTTATAGCCACTGATGTGGGGACATTGAATGTACATTACAATTATTTATTAAAGAATGAATTTACTGATTGATCTTCTTATAAAATGTTGGATAGTTAATGATACATAATGTCAAACATCGATTATGTTGTCTCAATTGTGTGTCTGGTCCTTAGACTTCAGACACTAAAGATGTCTTATTTTAGTACTTCTTTCTTTGACACCAGACTTACAGGTATGAAAATTTTAGATCTAGTAAAATCTGTTATCAAGCTTAGTAGCTAACCTTACAAAGGATTGAGTGTCAATAGAGGATAATTCATTCTTAGTATCACGAAAGAATTATCTTGTATGCTATCGCTTAGGCAAATCTCTAGCCAAGATTGTTCAAATTGAGAGAATATAAGTTCTCTGGTAGAATCAAATTAGAGCGAGACTCGGATGAATTACCTATGGGGCTTGATAAGTATCATGTCTAATATATGATCTCTGGGATATTAGATAAATGAGGAATTATAGATACACGATAATTGAGGACAGACACATCCAATATATTAGATTTTTTTGTACCATCTAGGGATTATGGTGTAATGGCCTAGTACATCTATAGTCGATGAGTTGAGTGAATTATTATATGATAATAATTTACTGAGTTAGAAGGAGTTATGAGAAATGTAAGTCATGACTAACTCGATATTGGGCCTAGAAGGTTACACACGTATGGTGGATGTTGTAGGGAGTAGATGATTAAATATGAGTTATCCAATATGTTTTATTATATGAGACTCAACATCAATTAATTCATTGTACGAGGCTCAATGGAAGGAAACTTGAAATTATTAGATAGAAATTTATAATTAATAAGGTGAGGGTAATTAGATATAGATCCAACACTCACTAAGGCAGGATCCATTAGAATTTAAGAGGCTCTATGTAAATAGTAGATAGGGGTGTCAAATATTAGACATTATTTTAAGTTTTTCTTTTCTTTTCATTCCTTCTTTTACTAATATAAGTCTAATATTATAGTATCTTTAATTAAGTCTAATTTATATATCTGAATATTTTTAGTATAATACTTTTTTATTTACATCTTTATATATTTTTTATTACTTCATCCACCTAGGTAGCTTATTATTCTCCACATACGTAATGTCTCAACTTTCATTACTTTAATCACGATCAAGCTCATTTCAGATTCACTTAAAATTAATTAAGACTTAACTGTCATTTTTAGTCATTATATTTATGTTTATTATCATAACTTAATCTCATATTCAAATCCATTACCATGCTTTGATTTGTTGTGTTATACTTAAAAGTAAATATTCATGTTTATGTATGGTCAACTAATATTTTGTAGAATACTAAAAATATTTTTTTTAGAAAATATATACTTCAATTTAAATGTTGAAAGCATGAATATATTATTTATTATATTTATAAAATATAGACATCACAAATCATATTATTAAGTAAAGATTATATATATATATATAATTCATGTTTTTATTGTTATACTAAGTATAGTTCAATATGCTTGCGTGAGACTCAAACACTACAAATTATCTTATAATTATGTGATACATCTCTTAGAATTCACCAACAATAATATATATATTGAGTTTCCTCCGTATATCTAAAATTAGAAAATTTGAAGGACAATCATATTAAAAAAACCCAAATAATAAAAATTGGCTAATCTCCGCTCCAAATATATAACTTTCTTGGATTTCATTGTAAAATAAAATAATATGTACAATCTTAAATTGTTGACTAATAATTGGTACGTGAGCGTCATGTGACTTCAATCCACGTGGGACCCGTACCATGTTGTGCTCCTTTACCAACACGACACATGGATGGATAGCATGTCACCATCCACCATAGTACACGGCTCTTTATCCCATGAAATTAATCTCACTTTTAACGTCTAATGATTGCTTTGTGCCCTTAATTTTTGTGTGGTATAATTACCACGATGGTGGATGGGCAAAAGAAATATATACACATAAATAGCATAATTTTGAGCTAATAAAAAAAGGTAGGACGCCAGCCATCATGCATGTTTCATTGGCATCCACCAATCTTAATCCCATCCTACCAATTAAATGCCCTTTTTATGGGCTCACTCACTTAGTGATTACTTAATCGAACGCAACAACAATGATGATGAGATCTCAACGGACGGTCCAGATTCGTAGTTCGCCTCTTTTAATCCTTCACTTCTGCCGTCACCAAACCCCCCCCTCCCCTTCCCTTTCGCTCTCTGCGGCCTTCTCACTGCCTCCTCTTCTCGCTTCCGCTCACCGCCCGTTCACCTCTCTGGACGTACCGCTACGCGCTTTCTCAGGGAGGAGACGGACAGAGATGCTGCTGAGGAAGCGGCCGCGGCCGCCCATGCGGCGTACGACGAGCATGACGGAGTTCGCGGCCGAGGTGGAGGGCCCGCTTACCGCCGATCAGGTAGGGGCCGAGAGCCAGAGCCGCCACCCCCACCTCCTCCAGAAGCAGCGGAACCAGCGGCGGGCGGCGGAGGCCGCGCTGTGGAGGAGCGGCGGGGGCGGGGGTCGGAGGAGGAACTCCGGGGACTTCGCCATGGTGGAGGCCGCTCCCTTTTTGATGGCCTGCGGCCTCTGCAAGCGCCGCCTGGGCCCCGGCCGCGACACGTTCATGTATAGGTATTTTTCCTCCGCTGCATCCGTGGTTCTCTGCCTCAAAAGATCCATCTTTTTTTTGGGTTTCGTTGTCTTGACGAGGAAACATCAAGATCTCTTCGTGCATGTTCATTTATTGCTTCGATTCGTGAGTTTTCGCCTCGAATCTTTGTAAAAATTCCAACTTTTTAGTTTTTGTCTTCTTATCTTGATGAGATTTTGCTGTGAAACCATGGAGATGCTCGAGTGCATGTACACCTGTCCATTTACTGCTCTTTATCTTGCTTGTCTTCTTACAAGTTCAAATTTTTTTTTTCCTATTCTGTTGGTGAGTCTGAGGCGAAGTTTATGGAGACGCAGAAGTGCAGTCTTAATAGAGTCTTCTTTTGATGCTTTACTCTTGATTCTGCCTGCTCGAAGATGATGGATCTGCTGGGTGGTCAGCTCAGGAATTGTTTCGCTTGTGCTACTACCACTACTGCCTTTTGAGGTTGTCTCAAACAGTAGCTCCTCACTCATCAATTTCTTTTGCTCTTCTGCCTTCTTGCAAACACTGGCCGATCAAGTGCTATTTATGTGACTTGCAGATTTTAGCAAGGGGATGATTGCAGTTCTTTCGATTTGCCTTATTAATCATTACCAATGTCTTTGTAGGATTTAGGATTTGTGTTATCTCTTTCTGATGTCATTCCATGCTTAAACTTCAGGCTGATCCAAGCTTTCATTCATCAAAACTGTTGCTTTAGAGGACGAAACGCTGTAGATCTTCATAGTTTCTGGTCACAGTATACAGGAAGCCTTGACTAAACTTCTCTTGGTTACGAATGGACTTTGTTTCATGTCGATGATAATTTATTAATGGCTGGATAACAAAGATCAACGATCTTTGCTGCCATTATTCTTACTTTGCATGAGTTGTACTTCCATAATTCTTTCTAGTACTTGCTTTGGCATCGTGTTTCAAAGAATTCTAATTGCACCATTGCTGGATTTTGGGTTCTTTGCTTTATATCTATTGCATCTTTCTTCCACAGGGGTGACATCGCATTCTGTAGCCTCGAGTGCCGGCAGCAGCACATGAACCAGGCCGAGCCGAAGGAGAAGTGCTCCCTGACTTCCCCGGCAACCAATGGCTCTGAGAGTTCCGACGGTGGCGAAACTGTTGCCGCCGCTTAGTTTGCGACCGGCGTATCCTATCCTATCCTATCCTATCCTATCGTATCGTAGTTGTATATTGTGAATGCCGCCATAAGACAAAAAGTAAATAGATGTAGCTGAGTGTTTCCATGGTTTTCCAGCATCATTACAGGTGCTGATGTGCTTGGCAAGCTTTTTTTCTTTTGTTGTTGTGGGAGAGTGAAAAAGGGACTGCAGCATCATTTTTAGATATTGGAAGAACATGTTCTGTAAACATGATGCTAAAGTAATGCCAAACTTATCTTTTTTGTGATCTTTGGATGAAGAAGTCTCTATACCATCTTCCTGGATTATCCTCTACTGCAACTGTGTGCTGTTTCTTTAGATGGTTCTGATCGCCTGCAACTTCTGAATCAAAAATGGATGGTGGTGGTAAAAAATGGGAATCATGAGTGTCAGATGATTCCCATCCTTTTCTTGTGATTCTTGCAAGCACTTTGGACCCATAAAACTGGGACTGCCACAAGCCTTGTTTGAGATTTCATCTCAATTCCAATCCTCTTTATAAAGGTTGGATTTTTTTATCTGACAACATGACAGCTGATGATGCTACAGTGGAACTGTGGGATCTGTTGTAGTTCAAGAAACCACCAGAATTTGAGTCAAAATTACAATTGTGATTTTTTGCTTATTGTTATCATACTGATGTACAGTGACCTTCCCCATTTGTTGGATCTTGTTCATGAGATTTGAAAGCAAGGTTTTTGTTTGTTTGTTTGTTTGTTTGTTTTATGATGTAGAAAAATTGTTCTTTGAGCTACTTCTTCCAAAACATATCAGAATGAAAGCATGAGTCATGAGCAGCTGCAAGATCTGGAGTGGTCCACCATGGGAACCTCTTTCAAGATCAGACTTGTATTCAATTTCAGGAGGACAAAAAATGAGATTAAAAAAAAAAACAAGTTTTTTTGCTTGAGAAATAGGAAAAGAAAGTTGAAGCTGAGTTGCATAAAACTTACATATATATATATATATATATATATAAATATATATTTGCTTTCTAAAGGTAGACAAAGCTAGAGAAGGGAACTCTGTGGTTGGTGTTGCAAGCACAGGTTGGGAGCTCCTCCCAGCCCTTCACATAGACAATGATGCTTTAGCTCACATCAGTGGAGACAAATGGAGGCACTTGTCACCTCGACAGAACTCTCAGTTGAATGGTGGACAGTAGGAATCTGATGGTTAGGTTTGGTGTCAGCTTGCATGGTGTGGGGTCCCTCTTCAAGTCTCAAAGAAGAGGGGAAGGAAATAATAGAGACTTCACATATTGAGGAGTGAGGTTTTAGTTGTTTGAGAAGAAGCAATTTGGAGCCACCAAACACACAACACACACTTTATCACCCTTCACATGTCCTTTTTCCCCCACTCTCAGTCTCACTTTATTTTTTTTTTTTGTGTTGCTGTGTGACTTTGATCACACACACTGCCCCTCCATTCATTCATTCATTCATTCATTCATTCATTCATTTGGGGGTGCTGTGCTGAAAAGCTGCTGTGCTACCTCAACAGAGAACTCACTGTTTTGTTGCAGAAATGCATATTGTTTTGGCATGCCTGTC
The DNA here is from genome assembly GCA_021527575.1 of Ensete glaucum. Classification (NCBI taxonomy): domain Eukaryota; kingdom Viridiplantae; phylum Streptophyta; class Magnoliopsida; order Zingiberales; family Musaceae; genus Ensete; species Ensete glaucum. Next base: position 16,036,123 of record CM038558.1, read on the forward strand.
ACTGTAAAACGCTTTTGCTTAGTTCCCATCTTATTTGGATACCATGACAAGCTTTCACCACACCTAATAATACTATTTCTTTTCTCTGACCCACTTTTTCAATGTGTATCGAGTTCGATGCATCTTCTTTACAGATCGACTCCTTTGCCTCGTACATACTGATGCAATGCAGATGCCTTCGGATCTAAATCTGCTCACCCAGACTCTGCAGAGGTCTAAACATGGAGAATCATATATATATATATATATATATATATTTATTTATTTATTTTGTTATAAAGGGTTAAGTATGCATGCTACTGTCTTTTGGTGAATAGCATTCACTGCATCTGAATTGACTCATATTTCATGAGACCTTTCTTAGGCAGCTATACAAAAATGATACAGATTTCAGATAAGCATATTTATAAGATTTATGATAGGGTGCTTCCAAAAGAACAGATATATGCATTTATTGTGTGTGTGTGTGTGTTTTTTGTATAATGTTGCTGCTACATGCCATGGAGACGCAGCAGGGATCTGTGATCTGCATCCGAGTTGAATAGTTTAAGGCTTTAAGCTAAAAAAAAGAAAGAAAAAAAAGGTTGCAGGGTTGGGAATCCAATGGCCTGCCACAGCGAAAGCTGTCTCCTCTTGTGCATCATAGCTTGTCTTAGCTGAGGAGGCCATACCATTGTTGGCTCATTAAATAATATAATACTACTGGTGGTTGTACCAACTGACATGCATTAAATTTGCTTATGTTTCATTGAGAAATTTACTTCACTTTTTTTGTCTCTGTGTGGGTGTGTGTGTGTGATTTCTCTCACGATAATGAGAAAGAAATATATATGGTATTAAAAAGCTGTATGCTAAGAGTTTGACGAAGTGTTGATGATCGCTGCATAATATATACAGACAATACATATTCTTGAAAGTAAAAAATAAAAAAAAAAAGGGAGAGTTTAGGATTTGGAGAATCAATAACTTCGATTTCGATTCCGAACTAAAATTATATATATATATATATATATTAAAAGAAAATCTCTTGATCTTTTAGATTTTTATTTTTTTAAAAGTTTTGATCGATTTAGAACTGAACCGGAATCAACGGGTTCAGTTCCGATTCCAAAAATTCTAGGAATCAGAATCAAACTATCAAAACCATATTCTGATTTGATTGGATTTTAATTCTCGATCGATCAATACGACTTTAGTTCGATTCCGATTCAAACGAAACCATCATCATCATCATCATCAGAATTACTTCGCAGACTCCCTTCCCCTAAAAAAAAATTACCTCAAAAGTAGTGTAGTAGATACTACCTGAGCAAACTCTTGTTAATGGCACACACACACAACGAAGTGTGCTGTGGTCCATCACTCAGCTTAGGCAACATGCCGTAGTAGTAGCAGTAGTAGTAGTAGTAGTAGTAGTAGTAGTAATCAAGCTAGGCCATGGAAGGAATAGGCTGACTTGAGAAGAAGGGACGGACGGGACACCACCACCAGATGTGATATCTGCAATCATTTCTCTACCACCACCACCACCAGCAGCATGAAGAAGGGACTGCAGCCATGTTTATGATTGATTTGAGCTTAAAAACGTTGACAGCCTTTGCTGTCCTCTTCAGTATGACGAAGCTTTATGGATTGGAATATGATACGTCCAACTCTGAACTCATACTCTTATTGAGGAATGACTTTTCCTAAGTTGATTCGTCTCGACGCGTGTAGTGGGGTGGTAGGAACTGCAGCCAAACGGCGGGTGGGTCGTCGACGCCTACCTGCACTGCGATTGGAGGGTGAGATGCCCCCTCGTTGGGGCCCTCAACGGTGGAGTTGAGAAACAGAGAGAAGCGAAGTCATCTTTGTCTTAAGGTTTTTTTTTGGGGGGGGGGGCGAAGTCCAAGCCAAGCCCCAGTTTTTTCTTTTTTTTTTTTTTGTCTACCTGTCTACCTGTTCTAGCCATTGGAGCTGGGGCGGTGGGCCACCATAGTGGGCCCCACAGCGGGAGAGAGTTTAGAAGCGGGATGCGGATAGGATTAGTCGATGCTGCAATCCGTTTGATTGGCATCGGACGGCTAGAGAGCAGCGAGCGTATAAAAGAAATAAGCATAATAAAAACAATGCCCGGGATTTTTGAACCCGACGTGAATCGAACACGCAACCTTCTGATCTGGAGTCAGACGCGCTACCATTGCGCCACGGATCCTGGTTGACGTAATTATCCACACTAAATTATAAAAAGGGAGAATAATATAATACTTTTGCGTAGATTTCATGAGATCCTTTATTTGAAGCATCACATTTAGCTGCTAATGTTCTGCCTCATCATGTCTTTGCACGTCAAACATCCTCAGGAATAAGAAACTAGAAAGTCCTGCTTATTTTGGATATACCTGAATTCACTTGTGGATGAAGCTTGTTGCTGCCTAGATTGCTAAAAGATGCTGAAAACAAAAAAAAAAAAACGAAAGTTCATTGCTTACTGCATCAGACAATTTATATCAAATGTATAAGCTACTTGTAAAGTTACTTACATATACAGCACCATCTGTGGAATTTGGCATGGGCACATCTCCAAAGTTTTCCTTGAGTCCCCATGATTTAAATACTCCCCTTTGTACAGCTTTTCAGTCATCATTCCTGCTGATGATTGATATCTTGGGAAGTTAAGTTGATCTCATCTGTACAACAAAGTCATTTTATTTTCAATACTCTGCTCAACTTTGAAACAAAATAAATCATATGGATTAGTGAAGTATAATGCAATAGCTTGTATCCTTTGCCATTATTTGTGCACTTTTAACAAACTACTTCAGAAGCATTGTGGAAATCCAATTTCTAGATGACCTTATAAGATATTTCCAACAAAGTTAAAATTGATGATGCCTGAACTGATATACCTGTTGCATGCTCCATCAGAAAAGTTATTATTTTTCTTCCTAGTCCAAACCCTCAACCATCATTACCATACCAACAAATGGTCTCTGGCTGGTAATGGGGTCAATCAGCCTTAAAACAAGAATGATTTGACAAATCTCTCTTTCTCATTCCCACTTTTTTTTATTATACATAAATTGTTGTACACTAAAGACACCCTATGAACCTCATAATTAAAAAAATTAAGAATGTTGAAATGCCATGCATACAGTGCTTAAGAAAATGGTGCGCTTAAATTATTTGGTGTTTGTCAAAGAACTTAATAATTTTATTTAAATTTCTGATTACCCTTTAATATGTTGAGGTGTACCAAATAGATACTGTAACAACATGGATGGTGCCTCGTCTTTATCTTAATTTGTCGCCTATGTTGGGAATCACCATAATGTGTCTGCTTGTCAGTAAAATTGCATTTAGTCCAAAAAAGATTGAAAATGTTTAACCTGTATGGTATGAATCTTGAGCAATGGATGGTCAAAAAGCAGATTGCTGCAAACATCAAGCCATCAGAAACATCTCCAAAATCATCCTGAAACAAAATTACAACATTAGTTTCACCAGTTTAGAAACAAATAAATAACATTTGATCAGCAAATATATCTTACCTTATTGACCTTTCTAAAATGCTTATGAGCAGGCTTGTCTTCATCAGTTATCCTTCTCCATCCACCGCACCTGCCAAGGCAATACGAATCCCAGAAAGCATTAATACCACCATCTTAAAATGATCTCTGGCACCCATTTGCTGTGGCCATGGCTCCCACACTCACTCTCAAATTGGTTACTCTGCCCATCTCTTCTTGTACTGTCATTGTTTTCTAGATGTAGCTGGCTCAAGTCATTTCGTTATGGAGGTCCAATTAAATGCTACTCATTGATATAGATCTGTCCAAAGACAGGTCTGGAGCACCACCAGCAGAGTAGACATTTGCAGCTGGCAGTGCTATACACTTTCTCAATACATATGAAGTATGAACTACATTATCCACAAAAAGATTTTATGATTTATTGTGAAGGTAATGATAACCAAGACAGATTGCATTCTTTTCACATGTCTACAACTTTGCCTTGATCATGTAAAGCTAATAAAAGAGCACCTGTTGTGCCGGAAACTCAGTAGGCATGAAATAAAAATGTCATGGAAGAACCACACCAGTTTTTCCTACTCTAATACACAGGATCAGAAAGAATGATAATGACACTGATCCTTAAAAAAACAAGAACATAAGGGGAGTAGAATGCAACTTATAAACTGTTACCAAATGTTTCTGAAGCTCATTCTATCCATAGCAGTTGCATCACAGAAGCCCCTGAAAGATGAATGTCATACCCCAATTATCTAAATTGACGGTTCCAACAACATGGAAAGGAGAACCATGTCTAATTTGGAGAGTTCATACATCAAAACATAATATGACAACCCAATCCATTTTAAACAGGTATATAGTAATGCTCCGAATGCTAAATTATGCATAATTTTCAATGATCCTAGAAGCATGCACCAGGAACAAATTTATGTGGATTCAGCGGCAGCTTGGGTCACCCCATACTTCACCAGCAACTTCTCTAGCAGCTCCGGCTTGCACACCTGATATTTCACCTCTCCAGTGGGCTCTAGGAAAATCTCTGCCAGTTCAAGTTTTTCTGATGTCAGGCTCGTGCTGTCCATGGTCTTGCTCAGAACCTTTAAAGCGAGCTGAACCCCCTCCTCCCTTGTAATTTCATCCTTATAGTCTTGCTTCAGCATTGACTGTGCTGCCTGGTTGTTGGCACCAATCGCTGCTGCCTTCCAACCGCTGTAATTGCCACTAGGATCACTCATGTACAGCTGGAATCCAAAATTTTTGTCCCATCCTGCAAAAAGAAAGGAGACCCCAAAAGGCCGGAGGCCACCGAACTGGGTATAGCCCTGCTTGGTATCACAAAGTGATTGAACCAGCTGCTCAACAGGCATGGGCTCCTGATAGGCAAAGGTGTAACGCTGGGCTTGCACACGTGCAGTGTTGATAAGGATGTTGGCATCAGACATGATGCCAGCAACAGCACAGGCAAGGTGGTCATCAATCTTGTACATCTTCTCAGTTGACCGGGATGTCTGGAGAAGTTTTGAGGTGACCTTCTTCTCTCCAACTAGGACAACACCATCATGTGCTAGGATGCCAATGGCGGCCCCAGCATTGCCAATGGCCTCCATAGCATACTCCACTTGGTAGAGGCGTCCTTCAGGGGAGAAAATTGTTGTCCGGCTATCATAGCGGCGAGACATTCTTGAAAATGCTGAAAAAATAGAGCAATCACTTCAATTTTTGGAAACAAAGTTTAGCATGTAATTCCACAGGTTTGCTGCATGAGAAGGTAATATTGGTTGGAGCATTCCTGTTTTGTGCCCTGGCCTTGAATGTAACATTGGCAACAATCTCTGGAGAGATAGTTCTCTAGTACACTGATGGATAAGTAATTTGACTTATTCACATACAGATCATGAATGTTTGAAATCCATATTATGCAAGGAGACACTGCTTTCGCTAATTCGAATTGAAAGGTGATATCAAATCGGTCTATTTTTGCCGTCAGATGCATAGTTAGCACCCTCCAAGTTATATCAGAAGGTTTGGTGTACAGAAATCCAAAACCAGTCACAAGTTTGACACACAACAGAGCTGTTTGCCATAATTACAAATAAAAGAAAATTACGGGTCATCCGACTAACTTGTTTGGTGTCACAATCCGATCACTTCATCCACAGGATCCCATGTTGATTCTTTGTTTTGAATTGTACAATGTTGACTGTATTTATTTCACCAACTTTTGATATTAACCAAGACTATTGGATCTGAGATCAATTGCAATGGCAAAAACTAATTGAAGTACCAAATTATTGAATACATCGTTGTAAGTCATGGATACTAACATAAAAGTCAGAAATCCTTCACAGGATAAGACTAAGAAGCATTTAGACATGTATAAATAAGCATGCCTTGTAAAGGCTGACTGTGTTATCCTAGAAACTGTAATGCTTGTTTAGCCAAATGCTGTCAAGAAATAAAAGAAGCTCCACGCAAGAATAAAAGCTTATGCATTAGACAATAATTTATAGGAGAAACTATATATTAAAGAAACCATGTATATGAACAAGCAGGAATTAGATCCCGGGTCAATTCAAGCTTACCAGTTCTATATTTTTTTCAAATTGTAACGCCAGTTTTATATTCCATCGAATCATAAACAACGGAAAGAAACATTTTTAAGCAAGAGAGAGTACGCAACCCTTCTCAAAATGCTACACGATTATGATTAACAAGAACATTGGTCCATCTTAAAGTGTTAAACAAAAAAAAAAAAAAAAAATTCAATCATGATGGAGAAATTATAATCGAAAGCTTAGAACAAGCAACTACCATCTCGAACCAATCAACACCACGAATTGTCTATATTATATGACTAAAACGGACGATAAGTCCAAACACTCGTTCGAAGTCTTCAACATACAACAACCATCACCAACCTGATCAAGATTTATAGAAATTACAAGGTATATCATGATGGAGAATTTATAATCGAAACCTTATAAAATGGACGATAAGTCCAAACACTCGTTCGAAGTCTTCAACTTGCAACAACTATCACCAACCTGAACAAGATTTATAGAAATTACAAGGTATATCATATCAATAACATAAAAAATATATATTTCTTCTTGCACTGGCACGAACGACGAAGAAAATATCTGTGGGTTGAGTACAAAATTGAGAGATAAGACACTGAAAGAAAGATTTCTAATATAATCATATTCCATCCAACTTGCATCCAGATCTCTTAACATAAATGCAACATTGTAACCCTAACCAAACATCATCCAACATCATACTCAAAGTTCCATGACCAAATATGTTGACAAGATCCCAACAAAAAAATTTACAGCTACCGGGGGGGCGAGGGAGGGAGTGAGGCTCTCTCTACCTGTGGTGTGATCTGGTCCGGTCTGGTAGTAGCTAATGCAAGTCGGACGAAGGCTGAAAGGAGCGGAGCTGGCGGAGACGCGAAACCGGAGTGGAATTGGGGATCCGGGAACAGAGATGAATGGGACTTAGATGGACCTACCTACCGTTGAAATCACATCTAACGGCGGATAAAATACGCTGCACCCTCGCATTCGTAGGTGGACTTCGTTTGGGCCGCCGCCCAAAGCAGCCCATCATCACACCACACTCTCTCCCCCCATCAAATTGATCTGCAATCTTAAAGCTGTGGTTGCGGTCACGAGCCCATCACCGCTCTCTCGCACCATCGAATAACTGCCTCCTCCTACTCTTAAAACATGTACTCTACATATTTTGATTGCTGATGAACCTATTCATGTATGCTTGGTTGGGGGAAATCACATACTAGTTCAAGAAAACACATGTTTTCTTGCACAGGGCGAGAGAGAGAGAGAGAGAGAGAGAGAGAGAGAGAGAGAGCAATGGAGGAGGACAGATGATGCTGTTTTACGTACGATGTCAGATGAATGGTGATGGTCTCAGGAACCCACAAGTGAAACCGGCTTGCTCCAAGGCATCTTCTTGCTTGAGCCTCCATCACAGTTTATGAACACACTTGTGCAGAAAGCAATGAGGTGATGTTGTGGAGAAAAAGGAGTGGGCGGAATTGAGATCAGATTTGCAGAAATCATCAGAAAACCAATGAAAGACATCCTTTCTCAAGAAATCTATAGGGTCAACGAATGACTGAGTGATAGATAGCCAAGGCAAGAAAAACAAGTGAAATAAGAAGATCCAGTCAAGGCTGTAAGAATTAATCAACACAGTGCAATGAGTATCGATCATAGATTCAACCATCATCAAAGTTCAACTTGTAGCTCCTCGAGTCATAAGAGAGACCAGGTTTTCTTCTCCTGATGTTGTTGCGGCTCCTGGTCACCTTGTTCCCCAAAGATCTCCACCTCATCCTCGCCATGGACTCCAAGAGGAGGAGGAGGAGGTCTTTTGCTCGCTGACCTCTGCCCTCCCAGCACTTTATGTCTTCGGTGCAATCTCCATGCGGCAGCCACCGATAACCGACCCTCTCCGGCATTCCGAGCGGGCACAGAAGGCCGAAGCAGCCAAGGGAATGACCTCTTGTTCCGAACTCCTCCTCTTCATGGCCTTGGAAATCCTCGTTTGCTACTCTATCTCCACGAAGCTTAGCCATCAGACGTAGGAAAAGGCTGTTCGCGGAGAGAGGTGTGGTGCAAGAAAACGAGGAGGAGAGAAGATGATGGGAGGAGATCAACGTGAAAAGTGTCGGGTTTGCCTGCTGGATCTATCGAGGACTACCACAATAGTGTAATGACGGCTGTCTTTGAACTGTTGAGGAAGGAGTTTTGACAACCATACAATTTTCCTTTGTTTTGGGTGATGACGATGATGATGATGATGATGATGATGATGATGATACATATAAATAGGAGTGGAGCTCCATAATCATTTGTTAAATACACATCTTCTTAGGTGTGCTCACATGTATTATTACTAAAGTCATGATCTACTAACATTTTATAAGAAGCACGACACAATGTGAATCAAAAGGTGAGAGAGTTGAGGAACTTGGAATGCAAATTGCAAATCTTAGGTAGAGTATGGAAGTTATAGAAGCTCCTATGTAATGTTTTAGGTTTTTTTTCTTTTCTTTTTGGGTTATTTTTTTATTTTTAGGATAATGTTATATCATCTGCCTGCATGCAAAATAATTGCTTTTTTTTTTTAATCTCTGGATGAATTAGAGAGATATTTTTTCTTTTATTCTTTCTATAAAAAAATTATATTAGAACACTCATAACAAAATATATTTTTGTGGGTGGTCTTCACTTGTGTCTGCCAATGGCTTACAATATACTTAAGTGGGTAAGAATCGTATGACAAGAAGAAGCCATCTGCATGATAGAGACAAGTTATATTGTTCGACATCCCGTGTTGATCTATATAGTTACTAAATTGTGCGGAGATGAAAGAATTTGATTTAAGCATTCATCATTGATTCCTTGAGAAATAATTTATATGGCGTTTAATGCTGCCTGCTACAGATTCAATCCACAGAAATCACTTCAAGGGATCAAAAAAGAAAAAAAAAAAAGTTCATACCGAAGTTGCTGAAATTTTTGGTCGGCTTCTTGTTAGATTTTGGAATGAGAAGAAGAAAGGAAGAAAGAACGATGAAAACAAAAGGTTTGGTTTTGATAGAGAGATAGATAGAAGGGCTCAGACACATCACTTTGCTACATAAGGTGGGGGCTTCGTCTTCCAGCTCTCTGTCTTCAGCCCGCCGGAGACCGAGGTGGAAGCGGCTAGATCTCCCCCAGATGGACGGATCCGGAACGAGACGCCGCCGTTGCAGGGGAGGCCCTCCGGGGAGCGCCCGGATCGGTGCAAGGCGCAGCCGCAATTGCGGTGGTATGGCCGGCGTCGCACCTCAGTGTCGAAGGCGGCGATGCATCGGTCGAAGACGCACTGTAGCCCTGCTACAGTGGTCATCGTGACGCCTGGACCCGATGAAACCTTTCCGCTCTGGAGCCTCCTGGATCTTTCCTCGATCCCCCCCACGCTGTACGCAGTTTTGTATTGAGAGACAGGCTGGGAAAGAGTGAAAGAGGGCGACGGCCGTGCCGCGGAGAGAAAGAGGCGGCGTGGGCCGCGACGGACGCGCTGTAAACACGGTGCCCAGAACCGTCGGATGCGCTTTGCTACCGACATCGGCGCGAATCGCAAGCATTGCAAGGTAAGTACACAATATTTTTTTTTTTCTCTTTTATATAGTGCAGCACATCAAGTGTTTGTGGAAATGTCTCTATTGGTTCGGTTTGACCGGGTATGTGTGCATTACCACATTAGGTTGAGAGCGATCATTTGATCCATTTCAAAATACTGCGTCCAAAGACTCTCAACAGGTCCAACCCACTCGGTCATGGAGTTGGGTTAGCCCACTCGCTACTTACATTGAAGCCGAAAACATGGTCTATTATTATTATTACCTTACAATAATAACTCGTCTCTCTTCCTTTCATTGTACACATTGTTACAAGTTCCTATTCAGAACAGCTCAAATATCTTTTCTTTGCTAGCAAACATGTCATAAGAATGTTTCTCCATAAGAAGTTTGTTAGTTCTTAGAATAAAATGAATAGTTTGTACATGTTATAAGCCATAAGCTTTTGTTCTTTGTAGATTCTCTGAGAAGTAAAATATTGATGATTATCCACTCACTTGCAAAGGTATTTCAAATTAGATATGTGGAACAACTAGTCTTTTGAAAAGACAATTTTTTTTTTCCCCTATTCTTCTTTCTTTTATGATTAAGTTGTGAAGGGGATGATTCTAAACAAAGCTTTATTATTGGTGTAGTAGGTAGGATAAAGAGAAACACAGTAAGTAGTTTCTCATTGATTAGGAGCATCAAATCAAATGATGTAGGATGAAGAAAATTCCCTACAGTTCACCTAAACCTTTCAAGCACCTAAATGCATTAAGATATTGTGGAAAAGCAGGATTTATTGCACACTATTTGTGGTTAGTAATTGCTATTACCACAACCTGCAGGTCCCTTCTTATTCCTAACTGGCCTAAGAAAGTTAAGCATTCCCTACATTTGAGCCTACTTTCTTGCCATGATGCCAGCTAACTTCCTGCAGAGGAGTTTAATCTAGTTGTAATGGCTCTTTATGTCTTTGAAATCAATGCAATATTGTCACACATGCCTATAATCTTAAATAACTGCTTCTGGATGAAGTTAAACAAAACTTTCTCTCTCTCTCTCTCTCCCTATTTCTTGTGGCCTCCTGTAAATTCAACTTAAACTAAGAATTGTTTAATGCATGAAAGAATGAAATAAAATAGGTTCTTTTTTTTTTTTTTTTACATCCATGTCCATGGTTATTATTGCCACATTTTTATGTTGTCTAAAGCACTGGCTTTTGAGATAATGCTGAAGAAGAAAAGTAATTAATTATATAGAGTTGACAGTAAAAATACCTTTGTAAATATCAATGCAGAAATTAGTTCAGTACAAGGCTTTAGTGGTGCATATATATATATATATATATATATATATATATAATATGTTAGAGAAGGGTTTATCTAAATTGAAAAAATGTGATATTTGAGATATCTTTCATTGGATAATGCCACATGAATGCATTATCCAAAAGTGTCATCTTAATAATCAGTAAGCACAAGCAAAGAACCTTCTCCATGTCCAGATTTGCTATTTTGTTATCGGAGATATATATATATATATATATATACTGTGTTTGTCTCTTCTTCCATGTTATGGCGTAAACAGAAAGGAGAAGAACCAGTTTATGATTCAGGAAGAAAAGAGCCATTGATGGGTGGAGCTTCTCATTCCGAAACAAAAGAAATCTATATTAACCATTGTTTTCAACAAAGAGATAGAAGCAGAAGAGGGGGATGAAGTGAAAAAGGAAGAAGAAGCAACTGCCGAGCTCCTAACACCACCACCTCTCTACAGCTTTAAGGTCAAGTCAAGCATCTGCACCTCGTTCCTGCTCCCGACACCTTTGTCTCCGGCGTCAACCCATCGGATGTCCCCGGTCATTACCCCTGGCTCGTTGAACCGATCCACGAGAACCGACGTCCTTGTGCCGACGCCGGGTTGCTGGTCGATGATCATCGTCGGTCGGTGCTGTTGGTGTAGCACGATACCAGAAGAGGAAGTACCGTAGTAAGGCTTGTGTATCATCGAGTGCACCTGAACTCCCAGAGGACGCCCGCCGTACAAGGCGTGCAGTGGCAGCGCCGGCATGCCCGGCGGAAGCCTGTGGCTGAATTGGTCGCCGAGCCGGGCACCCCCGCGGCCGCCGTTCTTCGCCAGGGACCGCTCCCGCTTGTGCGCGTTCTGATGCCCGCCCAACGCCTGCGAACTGTAGAACTTCCGACGGCAGTAGTTGCACGAGAACACGCGGGGCTCCGACTCCGGCGGCTCCGGATTGGGTGGCTCCACGGAACCGAAGGACTCGATGAGATTGAGCTCAAGCACTGGCGTCCCCGGCGACGTGGTCTTATCTGTGTCCGTGTTGGACAGGCTAAGGTCCAACAGCTTCCCGTCGAACTGGGGTTCCTCCTGCTCTTGTTCCTCCAACACCATGACAGGTTCGTCCTTGGGGGGGACACGGGTATCAGGGAGGGAGGAAGATGTCCGAGAGAGAGCGGCATCAGTGGCGAACCCAAGTGGTTCCATGGAAGTCTAGGTTTGTTTGATGGCTGGGCTGCTGCTGCTGCTTGGCGGTGAAAGAATAAAAGGAGGGCTTCTCTTTGGAAGTCAGTCAGTCTACATGGAAAGAAAGAAAAGAGTAGTGAATGATGATGATTCTGCGCCATCTCACATCGCACATCCAAGGAAAGATGCAAAGGTCTACAGTTACCTGCAGATCAAAATTTAAGACTGCACTGCACAGAGAAAGAGGAGCCAACAATGGAAAATAGTATTTAAGGTTCCCTATTCATGCCTTCTCTCTCTCTCTCTTCCTTATGTGCATTGCTTTTTTGTCCCATTAATTCCGAGGAAACATCAAAAACCGATCTCGGATGAGTAGATGGCTTCTCCGATACTACAAATCATATCATGCAAAGATTGATACTGAATCTTTTTTTTTTTTTTTTTTCTTCCGGTCAATCATAAAAAGATTTGACATGAATCTTCTTTTTTTCTCTCGTGTGGCGGGTGATGGAGAATGACGCCGTCTTTGGATTTACGTTCAAGTTGACTGCAGGAATAGGAAAATGATTCAGGTTACGACGACGACGACGACGACGACTTCTATTTGGGTCTTTTCGGCCAGCAATTTAGCATACATTACATAGCAGGAGGCATGACTGCTGTGTCTTCTTCCCCTTTATTGCTGGGATTGTGTTTTTTTTTTTTTTGTGCACGTTTTTCTCATGGAATGCTGAAACGAGAAGTGGTGGGGTGGGCAGGCAGTTCTCGGAAGTCAGGAGAGATTTTTTTAAAGAAAAAAAAACAGATTGATGGGAGAGTTTGTAGGAAGTGCTTTTAATGGGATGTGGGAAAAAAAAAAAAGAAAAAAAGATGGGACTCCGTCCGTATCTCTGGGAATTGACAGTTTCATGGTCAAACCAGGCAATTAATTAATTACTCATGCCAAGGGTCAATATATTTTTTTTCCTTTTTAAAATATGATGCATAATTGTGATTGTTTCTGCTTTGGGAGGGAGAGTACACGATTTTTACGTGATGATGTCACGGATGAATAAGAGAAATAAGAAATTTTCAGGTATTCATAAAAAAACAAAAAAAGAGGCATATGTTACAATCCAATTTACTTAGAGTTATTATTAAGAATTTTTGTAAAGACAGCAGCGGTTTGATATTTGTGCTTATCAATAGGCTGCAGCCACATGCCATTATCGCAGAAACAACAGTCAATTATGCATAGAGAGAGAGAGAGAGAGAGATTGCCATATGCAAAAGTATTTTAGACAAAAAAAAAAAAAAAAATGGGTGCACAACAATGAAGAAGCAAAGTTCAACCTGTGTGTGTGTGACCTGACTCTAAATTCCTCACCTCATGAATCATCACTCTGTTCTTTACATTAACAGTGTTTGATATTACATTTTTGACTATGTAACATTATGTGACATTGCTTCCAGCAAGCAAGCACTCCAATCGATTCCATGGTTTTGGTTTTAGAATCGATTATTTTAATTTTTCTTTTTTTTTAAAAAAAAACAAAAAACTTAGAACTGAAAACGAACTGACCGTTTGAACCGATATATATTTTTTTATTTTTTTAACTAATAATAATAATTTTAAATATAAAAAATAATTTTATTTCTACATTTTGAAAATATGGGTGTACAGCTATAATTAGTGTAATTACATTAAAAAAAAATATAAAATTAAATAAATATATAATAGATGTTTAGATTACCCCTTCGGTTCATATATCGAATAGGAAAGCATTATGTTTGCGAATGATTTTTTTATTTTATTTTTATCTAATTATTGATGTATGCTTGACTCACAACTGATTCAAGGATTAGTGCATAATCTACTTTCAATATGATATGTACACTGGAGTGGAGTTGCTAGTATTTGTCTCACAAGCATCACTAAAATTATATATATATATATATATATATATATATATATATATATCCCCCTTTTTGATTTTATCACCAACATCAATGTCTATCCCTAATCTTTCATAATAAATAGTTAAATAATCATTTAAGTCATGTAATCTAGTCCAAGGACCATATTGATTGATAAATAAATTGATAAAATTTTAAAAAATATTTTATCCGTTTTGATTCCATAGCCATTATAGTCATATTTAAATCATTATCATATTGATATTCTTCTAAAGCACCAACAATAATTAATATAAACAACTAAAAAAAATATGGATAGTAGGATAATAAACCTACCTATAAGTTGCATTAATAAGAGAAAGAAAAGTTTCAACTTTACACATAAATTTAAAATATGATAAGCACACTTAACATTAAAAAAACCCCCAAATCATGCTGACATTCTTCATATATCTGCAACAGAATGGGTAGTTGTTGCTGCATGGTCAGAGCCAATGAAAAAAAATATTTTTTTTCTAAATTTTATATTATTTTATAAATACTATTGCTGGTGTATTATTTATAAAAAATAAAATAATAATTCATTTTTGCATGATCCAATCATTATCAATCCAATAATAAATGATTCAAATGTAGAGTGCATTTGCTAATTATTTCTTAAAATATCAGCACAAACAAAAACATGACCATCAAAAACATACAAAAAAATTATAATTTTTTATATAGTTTATGTAAAGTGCAGATAAAAGGTGATTTGAGGAACTTGTTTGGTAGTGAAATTCAGAGCCTTTTGACAACAATCATTAAAATTAACTTCTTCATCATAACCCAAAAATCAAGATTTCATGACAATTAATTTAACTTATGCTTCATAATTTTCTTTAAAAAAATAAAAATAGGACTAATAGGGTACCCAAAAAAATTTTAATTGATTTTTGTTCATAACAACTTGTTGTTTTGATGTTTCTTCTAAATATGCTTTGAGTTTTATATCATCTATCTTTTTAAAATTTATAATCTACTTGCAGCAGTTGCATATGACATAGAAGGAGTCATCGATATTTCATATCTTTCTCAAGTGTAATTTTAAGATATCTAACTTTGATCATTCCTCCGACTTATGATCGATGTTGATGCGTTGACTTTCTTAGGTTGTCACAATCAGACTTTTGAAGAACTCTTCAATGGTGAAATAATGATTTTCACTTACCATCAGATTCAAGGGCTTACTAGAGAGTTTAATAGCATTCAAAGAGTGTTTTATGAGTTGTTGTGAGGAAGAATGAGATGAGTTGTTGTGAGGAAGAATGAGGGGCTTAACAAGGTATTTATAGAGTTTTTAAATATTATTTTTTCTAAAAGATTCTAAAAATTAACTATTAGAAGGGGTAAATCTATCTTTTTTTTCATATATTTTTAATTATAAATAATAAAAATTTAATAATAATAATAATTAATATCATTGTTGTAAGGGACACATCAATCATCTTCTCTTCACCAACTTATCATGAATTTAATTGGAATTGCGTAACCCTTGCAACAATGTCATTGACTAAACTGAAATTAATTAAGTCATGATGCACCATAATATTATATGTTCGTAAAGGATAAACCTAGTTGCAACCCTACTCGGGTCCCGAATGACTTGTAATAAAATAAATTGATTAATTAAAAAATAAGTAATAAACAAGTAATAAATAAGTCCCGATATCTTATGAAGAAAACAGATTTATAAGTAATTTAATAAATACTTAGTGTGTAAGAGAGAAAAGCGAAAGGAGAAAACAATGTTTTAGAAGACAAACAAATAATTACTGCTCACCAAGTGTCGAGCACGTTGATAAGTTCTCATAGGCTTCACGTTCGAACTTATGAGTCTAATCAATGCCCGACACTATCCCAAATCCTTATCCACCCATATGACCCTAACGTTTTTCTGCACACTATAGCTTACAAAACAAACAAGTTATGACATGTGAAAAATAGATTATTTGGGATAGTTTTACCTATTTTATGAGCAATCATTTTATAAACTTGCAAACTATTCCCGTTTATAATTTTAAATTAAAATATAATAAAATAAGACAAAACATAATGACCATCCATGATAACCAATCACCAGTAGCAACAAGAACGAGTAGTCGAAAGCAGAAGACGACGTACAGATTCAAAGACAGATTTGCGCTTTCAATTTGATGAAACAGCAGTGCATATTTCATTTCAAACATGCAGGAGGCCTCATGTCGATACCAAAGGCCAACTCCCCTCGGCAGTAGTATGTTGGCCAAGCAGCTGCATTGGCAAAGAATGCGACGTCCGCTGGCTCAGGCCAAATCCAATCTGTAGCTTCTGAAAAGATATAAAAGATGACTGGCTGTACAATCAAAGAACTTTTTGTTCCCCACACAATAGTTTGTGAGTTTGAGAATTCATGCACTCAACATGCAGATCATGTCAAACGCTGAGCTTGTAAGGTTGTAAAGAAGACAACCTTCCAGGTACTAAAGTTGAATAAACTTCACATAAAGAGCAACTTTAGTACCAAAGACATCTACCACAATGGAAAATGAGAGATCAAGTATAAAGAACAAAACAAAAAAAATATTAACATGTAAGAGACTTCTAACCAAGAGATGGCTGCAGCTGGTTGCCTGCAGAATAGCAGACCATCCAATCTTTGCCACGCCATTGCTAGTTCAGATTCACCTTGCGATCATCAATGTCCCGGCCACAAGGCAGTAGGTAAGTGCAATTGCCAAGGGGTGGAGACGGGATTCAGGACTTGCTGTTAGCACTCAAGGCTCAGCTACAGGATGAGACTGAAGCTGTTTGATCTTGCAGGAAACTCACAAGGCAAAGAAGTGAAAGAAAGGTCTCAAAATCTTATGAAGAACCGAAAAAATGGGTAGAAATAGCACATCAAAACATGAAGATTGTATAGAGCCATCGTAGAGCGTCAAGATGAAAACCCCAGATGTTGAAGATTTATTTTGGACAATTGCCCAAAGAAAATGCTAGTTTGCATTAAGGCTCTTTTCCCTTTGTCGAAATAAAACATAAATTCAAGAAAAAAAAAAAGGAAGGAACTTGGACAGCAGTTGAATCTGTTCATCAAAATCGTATTTTTATTAGATAAACAGTATCATATGGTAGCCCTTTTGAGAAGGAGAGGATACTCATCACCTCCAGCAGGAGCCCAACATGTCTCACGAGTGTCTCCGACCACCTTCTTTCGACTTGAATTGAAGTCTCAATTAATATATTCAAAGCTTATAATATCAGAATAAATTTTGGGGTGGCAACACAAAAAAAGAATAGAACGACCAAATCTACGAAATACTATAGATTGAAACCCTAGTAATGCGAACCTCGGGGTTCGAAGTTATTTGCCTGCCTTAGGTCATTCCAAATCCATGAAATACTATAAATTGAAACCCTAGAAACGCAGGGATCTATTAACCACGCCAACCAATCACAAATTAAAAATGCAGATTTCCGAACGAATTGGAATTCTGACACACACCGCACCATAAACAAAATGAAAATCTTGGAGAAAAAAAAGAACCCTAAATATAGATCAACAACCTAAAAAAATCGAAGCACGAATGCTGAATCGATTACCCGTAGAAAGAATCAAGATTCAGACTGAATAAAGAAAAAGGAAGAAAGATTGCAGAGAAAAAGAATATATCGGAATGATCTTGAAGGAAGGAAACAGGACGAAGGAAGAGAGGCTCGGATTCGCCTTTGATCTATCACCGACAGGTTGGAGAACAAAACATCCGTTATCTGTTGGAGGAGTGGCTGCAGCGGTTGCTTGCCCTGCGGAGCAGCAGCAAAGCCATCCGAGCTGCCCCGCCACCGCCTCCCCCAATGAGGGTTTCATCGTCATCGCCTCTTGAACATATATATACTACACATACGCGCGCGCGCGCGCGCACACACACACACACACACCGACAGCAGAACTCGTCGGCCTAGGTAGGAGATGGTAGAGGAGAAGGGGAGGAAGCATGGCCGCCCTCCGTAACGGCGCACCACCCACCCACCCACCCACTCCTCCCTCTGCCTCCGCCGCTCTGTTGCGCAGCTCACGGAGAATAAAAGAAGGCACGGTGCCTGTGCTGCGCGCTTCAAGATTCGTGCCCAGTTACTACCCTAATATATATCGGAATGGCATCTGATCAACAAAGCGTGGACGATGTATGATTCGTCGATGTAACTAACATTACACGCTTCATGATTCGTGCCCGGGGTGACCCGAACTACATACTGAGGTGGCATCAATCTCAACTTACAACACGTGGACGATCTACGATTTGTCGAGATAATGTGTACGCGCCTTAAGATTCGTGCGACGGTCACGTATTATATCTCGAGGTGGCATTGTGATGAACAACAACTGTGATGCCAAGCGCACGTACACAGTTGGATCAATCAATGGATTCGATCACGTCGACAAGGGTGATGCACTCTGAGTGAAATGATATAACAATGGCATGGCACAAATGCTGGCTCGATCAACCATATCTGCTTGCTTATTTTTAGGGGATGACATTTTTTGACTCTTCTTCCTCAAAAGACACAGTTTTCATACTTTTTTGCTGCAGACATCACCTCAGCTGCATTAAATCCAAAGGTTTGGCCAGCATGGGCTTCTCATCTTTCCATGGCATCAACACTTGTTCTCTGTTACAATTCAGACTCGAAGATAAAGCTTACTTCATCTTCTTTCCCACAGCCCTTCACCTCCTCCTTGTCATCATCATCATCATACAGGTATTTCGATACCAAGATTCATTCCAATTTCCTAATTTGCTATGAATTAGTTTGGTAATTGACTTGGTGGCAGAGAAGGTAGAAGAAAGCCAATATGGGAATGTGCTAAGCTTCATGATGAAGTTGCAGGGAGACTGATGTAATGAGAAGAACCAGAAAAAGTACACATCCAACATTGACTGTCCTTCAAAAGCAGTGTAAGAGAATCTTCTTTAAAAACCAATGTGAATTGGAGCATTGATCTGATCTGCAAAAATACTGATGCAGATGCAGATGCTGCAGATCTGCAAAAATTCTTAAAACCTTAAAATTGCGTTCGTAACCTGAACTAGTACAGTCTGTTGAGCCATGGCTTGATCATTACCTCGCTGTACTCCTCCTCCTCCTCCTCTTCATGGCCAGCAGAGAAACCAAAAGACATCTCCATCAGCAGCAGCCTCCAACTAAGAAAGGAAGCCTACCCACAAACAAAGCTTATAAATCACATAAATATAGGTGATGAATCTTTTCCATAAATTGATAATTTGGAGACTTGTGAGAGAGGTCCAAAATCCTTGAGGACAGTTTGTGAATGGAATAAAATGCATATATAGATGGAAGAAGGTTGCGAAGGATTCGGTGGTCTCCTTTGCAGTTTGCACCTCCGCCATCTCATTGATGTAAAATAAACAATAATGACCATTTATATGTGGTAGATTTAGTTATATTATATTAAATCTTGTCTCTCTCTCTTTTTTTTCATGTGTAAGTGAAAAAGTTTAATCTTTTAATAAAAATAAAACAATATTTATAATTAGCGCCTCGCTTCTTTATAATATGCCTCCTCGCCCGGCGGTCGCTGCTGCTGCTGCTGCTGCTGCTCCAACACTTTGTTTGTCGGCCGCTTGCTCGCCTCCTGTCTCCGCTCGCGCGGCGCCGAGAACGGTGGTGGTGGAAGAAGGGAAGGGGACAGAATTCGACGGTCATGGCGGGAACAGGTGTGTTCGCGGAGATCATCGACGGGGAGGTCTACAAGTACTACGCCGACGGGGAGTGGAAGAAGTCCGCCTCCGGGAAGTTCGTCTCCATCATCAATCCCACCACCAGGACGCCTCAGTACAAGGTCCAAGGTGATGGAATTCTTTGTCCCTACTTCTCGAAGCTGCTTGTTTGGAGCAGAAATTTTACTTCTTTTAGCTACTTCTTCTTCTTCTTCTTCTTGTTCGGTGGGTGATCTGGTTGTGTTCGATTAGAGGGGCGGGAAAAAGTGATCTTTATGTGTTATAGCAACCAACAACGTTCGGAATCCCTGGAAACTCTTCCAATTTTCTACTGTGATTTCAGCCCTTTGGTATTCGGAGACTGGAAATTCACCAAGAAATTGAATCTTTACTGGAGTTTTCCCCTAAAAATCTGATTTTTTTTTTGGGGGATCAGGGCTGTAATTTGTCAGTACAGATTCATACGCTTCGTGACGCATGCTACCAAGGCGGCGGCGAGAACATCGCCTGCAATGAACCCGGAGTGATCCCAGTCATCGAGGGCATGCTCGATCGAGATCAAGGGGAGGGATATCGAAGACCATGACTGCTCACAGCTTCATTTTCCGAGTTTGTTTCATCTAGTCACACTCTCAGTTCCTCATCAGCCCTGCCAGCTCTTCGTTGCTACCCTCACTACCACCGCCACTCGAATCTTACTTCTATTCCCTTCGAAACAAAGAGCTGTTGTTTCAAATGTTCGCTTACTGTCACTAGGTCGATGCTTGCCCTACGGGTATGAATGCCACAAGTGCAAAGAAGTAGGCCACATTTTGTCTGCATCTGTATTTATTTTGGATCTCAATTTATTGTGTTGAGCTCTTTTTCCCTCTCAATGCAATATAGAGATAATTGGCCATCTAATTGTGCTTTAATTCAAGCTTTGGTAATGAGGTTTTTATTGTTTTTTCGTTTTCTTTTTCTTTTTTTCTTTATTGTTGATTGGCTGGGTGTTTGAACCAGCATGCACGCAAGAGGAGGTGAACAAAGTGATGGATGCTGCAAAGGCAGCACAAAAGTTGTGGGCACGGACACCGCTGTGGAGACGGGCAGAGCTTCTCCACAAGGCGGCTGCAATCCTCAAAGAGCACAAGAACCCCATAGCTGAGTGCCTTGTCAAAGAGATCGCCAAGCCTGCAAAGGATGCCGTCACTGAGGTAGACTCACTTGATGTTTCTCATGGCTACTTGACCACATTTTTTATTTATTGCCATTTAATTTTTGTCGAGTGGCTAATCTGAAGGTGGTAAGGTCGGGGGATCTGGTATCTTACACCGCAGAGGATGGAGTTAGGATTCTTGGGGAGGGCAAGCTCCTGGTCTCGGACAGTTTTCCTGGTAATGAGCGCAGCAAGTACTGCCTCAGTTCCAAGGTGATCATCTTTATTTTCTTTCTTGGTCTTGTTGGTGCACTGAGTCAATTTTTTTTTAAAAAATCGTAACTACTCAGCAATGAGAAGGAATAAGACATAATGCAAGGACATCTTTTAACAAAACTTGTCCTGATATAGAATGTAAGCAGAAGACATGCGGATCTGGGAGATGTTTGGGTCATTCAAGGGAACAGGTTGACCAATTTGAGGTTTTCGACTTCTGCGAGATATAAAGTTAAATATCTTCGAAACGATTTTAGTAAATCGATCTCCTAGTCATTAATGTATCATCCATAAAGAAATGCAGTAAAAGTCACTAGGAAAATGACGAAGTTCCTAGGACAGAGAACATAATTTTGCATGTGTATTGATAAAATATCATTGTTATGATTTTCTTTGTTTAGGATGATTACATTTAAAAAAAGAAACACAGCAGGTGTAAGAAATGGAAGAGTTATAAGGCTAATAGGAAATACTTGGGAAAGCTTTTTGTTGTTTTTTTATCTGTGTTAATTATTGATTGTATCGATCTTTCTATTGAGTTTGTTAAATACCTTATCTGCAAACTCCTGTACTTCCTTAAATAAATCAGGATATTCTTCTTCCTAATTAGATCATGGTAACTAAAAACTCGGGCTAACTATAGATTACCCCTCTGTAGTTAGACCTCTTTAGCATTCCGATCTCTGGACTTAAAAAATTTATATTGGAATCCCTATAATTATGAAACTGAAGCATCTAACTTCATTTACCATAACATCTTCGGTGTTATAGACGAAAGCACGAAAACGATGAGCAAAAAAGTAATATCAACGTCTTAGTTACGTTTTTTGTGGTAGCGAATGACGACATCGCTGGAGGTCGTAGGTGGCTGTTGTAGATGAGGGAGAGCGGTGGCAAGAGGTGAGGCAAAGGGAGAGGAGGAAGAGGATGATGCGGATGTCGACGCTCTGCATTTGCGTTAGTGTTGCTCAGCAACTGCGACTGCGTCAACGCTGACATAGATGCGGACCGGCGCCACCTTTCCCCGCATTGTTGTCGGCACCAATTCAGAGTGTCATCCTCTTCCTCTCTCTTTACCTCACCTTTTATTGCCTGCTCTCCCTCCTCATCCACAACAATCACCTGCAGCCGCCACCACCAGAAACATAACTGAGACTTGAAATTATCTTTTTGTCCATCGTCTATGTGCTTTCGCCAGTAAAACCAATGATGTTTCACCTACATAACTATAGGGATTCTAATATAAATTTTTGAAATCTAGGGACCGGGATACTAAAAAGGTCTAACTACAGGGAATAATCCATAATTAGCTCTAAAAACTCTGTAGTTGCACTTGTTTCTCCAAGCCACCATTGTTTCTTCAATCTAAGTTGAATTACCATTTTCTTCGACTTCTCAAATTGGAGAGATATTTCACTTTGTACATATAACATATAAAAAAGACTTTTGAGAAATAGTAGTAAGAGCATTATCATAAGTTGAATGGGCAAGAAACTTCAGGGGTCACCTTACCCTACATAATGTTTGTCACATGGACGTGCAATTATAGCATCCTGATTATATAGATTCAATCTTGCATATAAATTGAAGATGTGATGCAATAGAAAGCTGTCATAAAAAGGACATATCCAATGCATGAGACTCCTACTAATGTGAGGTTTGGGAAGGATCAATGTGTGCACCCTTACTCTTAACTATAGAGAAACTGTTTTTATTACTCAAATTCTGTTATCCTGAGTACCAAAGGAACAACTTTGTGTACCAAGGCCCACCCCCCTGATAGGAAAGCTATCATTTTTTGCAAAGTCACAGAGCTGTCTTCACCTTAAGGTGGGTTGCAATGAACAGCCATTTTTCGAAGTTCTGCACTTGCAGTGGATCAAACGCCAGTAAACACATTTCATATAAGGAACAAAATTTCAAAATCAACGAGAAAAACACAAAAAAATATCTACTACAACAGGAAAATTGCAGTAAATATGGATAAAAAAACGATATGGAGATCTTCAACCTGAAGCTCTCCAAACTGAGCTACAACTGCAATTTTATATAATCTACATTAGGAAATATACTGCAATCTGATATTGAATTTGTTTTGTTCTAGATCCCTCTTGGTGTTGTGTTAGCTATCCCTCCTTTCAATTATCCTGTAAACTTAGCAGTCTCCAAAATTGCTCCTGCATTAATTGCCGGCAATGCCCTTGTGCTCAAGCCCCCTACTCAGGTACGTAAATTAAATCTAAATTGCTCCACTTATACAATCAGCAAGATAATCCCAAAATTCATGTCTTTGATCTTGGAAATTGTATGAAACAACTTTTATCTGTCCTTTCATCGCCAGGGTGCAGTGGCTGCTCTTCACATGATACACTGTTTTCACCTTGCCGGTTTTCCGAAAGGCCTGATCAGCTGTGTCACTGGCAAAGGATCTGAAATAGGCGATTTTCTAACAATGCACCCTGGAGTAAATTGTATAAGGTAATAGCATACCTGGAGGTACTATCTTAAGCAAGGTTGTATCTTTTTATGCCTTATTCATCTCCTAAAAGCCATGGTTATAAAAATTGTTTGCTTCTTGTAACAGCTTTACTGGAGGTGATACTGGGATTGTCATTTCAAAGAAAGCTGGAATGATCCCGTTGCAGATGGAACTTGGTGGCAAAGACGCGTGCATTGTGCTCGAAGATGCTGATCTTGACTTGGTTGCTGCAAATATAGTGAAAGGAGGTTACTCTTACAGGTCTTGTAACAGAGTCTCATATATTTACTGAGATTGACTTTTATATGATTTCTTTAACTTATCATCTCTATTATCTGTGGGGATTTAGATAAGATTTAGAAGAGATGAGTACACTGTCACATTGCAGTTTTAGTTTGATGTGGAATTTATTTCAGCTGAATGTGAAACGTTTTACTTTTGTCCATCACAGTGGTCAAAGATGTACGGCTGTCAAAGTGGTTCTAATCATGGAATCTGTAGCTGATGCTGTTGTAGAGAAGGTGAAAGCTAAAATGGCAAAACTAACTATTGGTCCACCAGAGGAGAACTGTGACATAACTCCAGTTGTATCAGAATCTTCTGCAAATTTTATAGAAGGTTTGGTTATGGATGCCAAGCAGAAAGGAGCCACATTTTGCCAGGAGTACCGGAGGGAAGGAAATCTCATTTGGCCATTGCTACTCGATCATGTCAGACCTGATATGAGGATTGCTTGGGAGGAACCGTTTGGGCCTGTGCTGCCTGTTATTAGAATCAGCTCTGTTGAAGAAGGTATTCATCATTGTAATGCCAGCAACTTTGGTCTCCAGGTATGCTATTTCGAGATCCTATTGACACCAAATTAGTTCTAAGCATACTTCGTTCAGAGTGCAATGTACAAGAATCCTAGATTTTTCTTTATGAATACCAAAACAATGGCCATATTTTATTGTCCAAGCTATAGCGCTATCAATGTGTTTCCAAGAAGAATGAAAATATTCTTTGTTTCTTTTCTTGTTCTAGTCTCAGATGGATTAACATATACTATATATTCATACTTGATTTAGCTAAAAAGGATAAAATTTCGATTTCTCAAATCTCAACAATGCATATCGTGGTGTTAGCAGCCCGCTTCACTAGGCATGATTAAAAGTTTACAGTAAAAATAAATTAAAACAATGTTTCTTAACTTGTTTAATGGTCTAGTAGATTGCTATATCAAATTAATTAGATATCATATACATTAGTGCATTCCTAGATTTTAGTGTATCTAAATTGTAGTCGATGAGACTTGACTTGTATTTGTGGTAGGGATGTGTCTTCACAAGGGACATCAACAAAGCAATAATGATCAGTGATGCTATGGAGACAGGAACAGTTCAGATAAATTCGGCACCAGCTCGAGGACCTGACCATTTCCCTTTCCAGGTAATAAGCAACTCTTTCGATATTGGAGTCACATAAAGTTCCTTGATCTGGCCATGATTCTGGGCTATCTTTGATTTCTGTCAGGGTTTGAAAGATAGCGGCATTGGATCGCAAGGCATAACTAACAGCATCAATATGATGACAAAGATCAAGAGCACCGTTATTAACTTGCCATCTCCATCTTACACCATGGGTTGAAAGATCTCATGGACTTGTTAGACGTTCAATAAGCAATGCGGAAGACAAAATAAATCGGTTTGGGTTGAAAGATCTTGTGGAGTAGTCCACAAGTTAAAAATAAGCTTGAGAAAGTTGTGTGCGCACTGTGAAAGCTCAGTTATGCTCAATTCTTAGTTATAATCAGAAATAAGAAGATTGTGGGACAAGTTGTGTTAGTTTAGTCTGAGAAAACATATTTTGTACCTAGTAATGATGTGTTGAAGATTGAATTTTTTTTTATGTTTTTGAAATTGCTCCTCCTATTTGGTCCCCAGAGTTCATAACCAATCATGTCAAGGATTTTGGTCCTCCTAATTCCAACAAGATTCAGATTTCAATACAGTTGGATGGTAGCTTTTATTATTATGTTTCTTATTTCTACTCTACTTTATTATGAATGCATATGATCAAATTTTTACGACTCATTTTACAAAAGGTTGAATATGTTTAAAAGGATTAGTTAATTTAACTAATAAAGATTTTGATAGATGAGCATAAGTTTTGGAATCAAATTTTGTCTTCATCATTTATTTTTTTTTTTTAAAAAAAACACTGAATCCAACCTAAGCTCTTTCTTCAAAAAAACAAAAATATATGGGTAAAAGAAAGACTGATGTCTCCAAAACAGTGGATAAACCAAAAACATATGGTTTGATGTCACTAACGTTATACGATACCATTTGTTAAATAATCCTTGCAACATCTGTTGGGAAGGGGGGAACTTTTTGTGCATATAAAGGTCAACACGAATGAACACAACTAAAATGAACATAAAATTTGCTTGCTTGAAAGAGTGCAAGGTCGGGTCATGACCTTGTTGCCAGTATTGGGTTCGTAGCGTAACTGTGCATATGAACTATATAAGGTAATAGGTAAAAAGGAAAACCATTTAAATCCACCGACATGTAATATAAATGAAAAACCAATCCAAAACATTAGAACAATGATGAGAAGTCTGTTACCGAGCTCAATCAATGTTGCACTATCAAGACTTATACATGTGTATGTTTTGTTTTAGAATAAAACAAACATTGGCCAAAAGCAATCAGCCGAGTATTAATTTGTCATGGCTTCTCACTCAGCAGATATATTAGTTCTTTTACAAGCCAAAGCTGTATGGAGAAGGGAAAAGAACAGAAGAGAGTTGAACCATAATCTCCTCAGTTCTCGTTTGGCCAAAAAAGAATACCGTAAACTAAGAGAACAGCAATTTCATTTTTGCCATCATATTCTGAACGGAGTACTCAGCAACCTCTGTTTCTTCACTTTCGATCTTTCTTGTTCCTTTTACATTGGTCATCTCCTGGAAGACGTTTTGGCCACCATTTGATTCTATGGACTTCTTTGCCTTCTTCCTCCTGCCTTGACAGTACTCCGCATTCCTGAGGTAGTTTATGGATTAAATGACACCAAAAAACATGGGAAGAAGAATATATAATGGCATTTAGAGCAATGGGTAATGTTGGTGTTACAAACAATAATTTGTCATTGCCATGAGAACCAAAATTTCTTTTGGAGGTTGCAGCAGTAAGAAGGAGAATCTAACCTCTTGTGCAAGCCAAAGATTTCCAGTTCAGATAATCTATTTACAGATAGGTACTATAAACACTAGAATATAGAGAGAAGAAATATTTTTCAAGATGAATTTGGCAACGGATAATTGGCATAATAACTATAGCAGCAGATTGCCAACTCAAGGCTGGTGCTTGGTCACGGATGGGCAGAATCTCATGGTAAGCCATGCAATCCTTGTAGCATTAAGCTTTGTGAAAGAAAAATGTCCTAAATGGTAAGCCATTTCTTACAGCATAGATATGAACCAAATGCGGATGCACCAATGCCAGTCAACCGTGGGCCTTCTTCCCTAGTGCACTTTATATTATACCAACACATGCCAAAATTCAAACCAAAAAAAAAACACACAAAGCCGTAATGAAACATCAACCAAATCATAGAATATAAATGGCTTGACATGCTGGCAAACAAGCATAAGAGTTGGCCATCCAGTTGCCGTAGTAGCTTTAATTTTATTAGTTATGAGCTTTGAATGCAGTACTAGTACCATTTATCTCCATAACCATGACACAGTTCAAGTAACTTACCATTCATCCAGCACATAATCAATCCTGCTACTTCTTGAACTTTCTAGTCCGTCTACTTCGAACTCTGGTGATGCCAGGTGATACCATCTTGCAACTGCAGCATAAAGAAAACATTAATCAATGTGTAAAATTTAAGGTGAAGTAACAAAGGTCATGAATCCAAACAAAAATTAAAAGAAAAAAAAATCTGACAAATATTTGAAATGTAGATGGTACCAGTCTTTTGGTTCAAGCCCCTCATGAGTAGTTTCATAATATTACACTGAAGGAGCCCATTGTCATCTAAAATTGTGTCTTTTGTGTTGCACTGATAATCTGTGGAGCTGGTGGAACACCGTCTTGATTGCTCAGGATGATCATGTGTTTGATCTTTACCATTGTCCCCAACAATTCCTCCAGTTGATACAGTCAAAGAGTTACTGTTACAGTAACTATCATTCCTCATCCTGCGGGTACTTCTGTTTTTCTTGAAACTAGCACGAGAATGCTTTCGACCAGAACACTCAGAAAGTACAACATTTTTAACAGTCTCAGAGGTTGATGTGCCCTGATCATTCATGCTAACATCATCAGGTACAGCTTTTTTATGCAAGCTTGTCATAATTGAAAGCCGCTTTTTTTTTCTATTTCTTTTCCTGATTTTATCTGCACTCAACAAAGAAAGAAAAAGTTGCTTGCGGCCAAAATAGATTCCATTTAGCGAATGTTTTGCAGGTTTTTTTGGCTTTAGTCCTGTTTGGGATTTCATTATGTCAAGAACTTCCTTCTCAAAAAAACCACCTGAAGATCCCTCTAATATATTAGTTATTCCAGATTCCTCCAGTTTAAGGTATCCCCCATTGCACTTTATGTTAGTTGAGCACCTCTTGCTCTCATTACCAATCTGGATATGCAAACAAGAGAAAAAGTTTAGATTGTACACGCAAGTATCAGGATGATGAAAGGAATGAAAAAAGGGAAACCCACCTGATGTTCCACGGAAGCTGTATCATGTGATGCCATCTGCATGAATCTCGACTGGTTTAAAAGTTTGAGAGGATTTTTATCTGCAGGTAAGTTACTTGTTCCTTTTTTGCTAAGTGCATCATTATTCTGATAAATTGCAATTGCAACATCATCATTCTTCATGCCAAAACAAACCAAGGTCAACAAGGAGTAATATGTTCCCTGGAAAAGCACTTGCATCAGATCTGATAGATAATGCTGAAATTACCTCGTGCATTTTATTGATTTGCTTGAGAATCTTCTCATGATGTTGCTGAGGAGAAGAGTCTGAGCAGGAAGCGTTATTCGGCACAGAGAGGAGCATAACTGACTTCACCTCTTCATCACAATCATTAGAAAGAAGACATTTTCCACTGTTAGTTTGATCACTTTCAGAGGTGACAGTGGCATCATTTACATGGGTAACCATAATAACAAAATCCTTGTCCCGTGCAGGTTCAATTGAATCTTCAATCAACCTCTGTTGAATAATCTGGGCAACAGGCATCATGAACTCTTTTGAAGATGCTGCATCTGCTGATTTTTTCCCTTGCTGCAATACATTTGACAAAATATCACTATTTGCTCGTAATAATGCAGCTTCTCTCCCTAGCAACTGGCTGTCACTCTGAGGAGCTACATCTTCATTTTGTACGTTGTTGTCATTTTCTTGCAAAAAAGCTACTCCAGGTAACTGGGAATCTGATGAAGTACCTATTCCAGAATCAGGATGACAATCAGTAATAGGATAATTTTTAGGTATGGCAGAACTAGATTCCAAGGTGCTTAGTTTTCCACCCACCAAACAATTTAGAACTGCTCCCTTTATAACTAAGGCAGAGTGAGGAATTAATTTCTTCACAGGAGGATTAGTAGAAACACAATCTTTTTGAACCATCTCTGATGATTTCTTTACTATAGAACTCCTATCACGAACATAAAATAACATGTAGCCTTTCTGCTCTAGGATAGTCTTCTCACTAACCTGGTAAACCTGCAATTGGATTTTTGAAAGAAACAACATGAGAACCAACTAAAATAATACGAGTACGAACAAGCCAAACTTTCACTTGCTCAGACAAAATCACAGAAAAAGCTATTTAATGACTCAATTAAGCCTTTTCTCTTTTCTGCTTAACACATATAATCTAAGGATATGATTTGGTTTTATCATAATATCTTCCAAATTCAATTTTGAAGGAAGGGTATTTGCCCTTACCCCCTTCTTTTGGTGTCTTTGATCATATTGTATTGTGAGGTGCATTGACACATGAGCAGAGCATGGTGTAATAGATATCCAAGATAATTCCTACCAGGACCTGTAGTTATAATAAATCTGTTACACATTATTCTTGCAACCCTGACATATAAATTTTCAGCTTGTATATATTCAAACTTTAGTGCTGATTTTATTAAGAAGCCAAGATTCAACGATGTACTGATAAAATAGAATAACATAAACATAACATGATAACAAAGCAAGCAAAACATAAACTAAACCTGGTTGTCATCAAGAGAATGCCACATGCCACTAGAGGTACAGACATAGCAATAATGGTGACCAGATTCGGTACTCCAACCAGCATGCACCAAAACTCCATAAAGGGTGTATTTCAAATCACCTTCCTGAAAAGATTGATGAGGCAAAGAATCAGATGCTTACATGCATCGGAATGTTCAAGATGAAAGGCTGATTAATTTTAATGAATTTACACATGTGGATCACTGATGAAAGGTTTTAAATCAAGAGTGAGTTCAAAATCCACTTTTGTGTCAATCTTCTGTCCAGGAACAAAAGAATCAAAACGTTTAAGATGAATAGTGAGAACATACGGGGCCTTGTGAATGGTGAGCTGTTTAAGGGCCCTAGCTTTCTCTTTGCAGTTTTGACACTGGTACTGTCTTTCCCCTCCATCTAATTGTTCCACAGCAGTAAAATGATTTAGTGCTTTCCATAAAGAATCAACCTTTGCTATTTCGAGACTCAAATCCAAGAAGGGATCAAATTTATTGGAAGGATAGGAACATTGCATGCACTTAACCTGCAATAGATCATTCAAGATTCACTGACAGGTCTGTATTCTGTAAAAAATGCAGGTACATAGACAGAAGGTTTATATGAGCAACCTGACTTCTCAGTCGGCCACCAAATGTCTTGTGTACCAAACTTTTTTCATAAGCAGTAGGGGACTCACTAGGGACTCCAGATGGTAAACAGCATTTGTGCATGGACTCAAGCAAGCTAACCATGTACTCATGTGCATCTTCTTGTCTAGAATTATGAAAATTGTGAGATATGCCTGATCAGGTGGTTAAGGTTTGCAACTTTAAGTCACAGTAGCACTACGTGCTAACTCACTACATACCCTATCTAAACTTAAATTCATCACTTTCCGTAGTAGCAAAAAAAATATTTGTTAAAGGGCTGCAAGAAAAGGTAAAATTATTTTGTGTACAAGTAAGGATACAACGTAAGTTCTTGACAAGAGTAGAAGGTGACAATATCTTCTCAGTTGACTGTAGAGCAATCATGATGTGGTTCTGAATGGCACACGTTGCACAAAATCCAGCTATCTGACCTACAAAGGCAAATTCAGAGCTGAAATCAATAAAAAATAAACATCAATAGGAATTCGACTGTATACTAAATCTGGTCTGTGTAAAAACATATATAGTGCAGATGAAAATCTTAATCAGGCTATTTTCTTCCAACTGATATTGTTTCCCCGAACTGAATTGACAAAACAAGACAATTTCCACAAAAATACAAGTTAATAAAATATAGGAAAACATTAATATTGGTGCTAAAAAATGAACGAAAAAAGGAAAGAGGAGAGAGAAAAAACTCACAAGAAATTTGATGTTTCCCACTTTGTAGATATGCAGCAAAAGGCTCAGTGTATGTCAGGCATTGAAGGACTGCATTAAGAAAACAAGTGTTGCCAAGATTGGCCAACCCAGCACCCTGTAAATTACAAGATTTTCACGTTTTTACTCGGGATATTACAATCTCAAAACCATAGTATGTGATTGTAAAAGCAAGGGAAACAGACCAACAGCCAATCTGGGAGGTTTACATAAAAGTAAGTCATAATGTAACGAAGGAAACTATTAGACTACAACTGTTTCCCATAAGATAAACGAATAGACTCCCCAATCAAGCGGTAGGTACCATACAATAAAAAAAGACGCTCCCCAACATTACAATATCAACAACTTCTGAATCCCGAATCGGCAATATACCAAAAACTGCACTTACAATTTTACGAAACCTGATCCTAGAACTGAGTTCTGGGTCCATTTCATGCTCATAGACCTCCACACCATCCGATCTCCTCCCCAGTGACGGCGCCGAAACCGCGGGAGGATCCCGATTGCACGCCGAGGGCCTGGGAGTTTCCGAATCGGGGTTCAGGGTTTCAAGATAGAAAGCCCCATCAGACGATGGAGAGAAGAATTTACGGGCAGGGTGGAACTCGATCCTCTTCTGGATCACCGTCGCGTCGGCGTCGCTGCCTTCCGGCTTTTTCGCCTCCACCAGATCCTCCGCCATTGGGGACGAGACAAGATCGAGGCGATCCGGGTTTCCACCCTCGGGTATTGGCGATCGGGCCGCGAGATCGAGATGAGGGTTTCGGCGGAGCGTCTCTGCCTCTCTCCAATCGCGCTCTCTCTCTCTCTCTCTCTCAAAGATTGGCCGGAAAAGAGCACGGGGTGTTTGGGGTGGCGTGTCAATACAAAACCCCGCGTGCGGTTTTGGGCGCAAATCCAACGGTGAAAGCTTGCGATATCACGACGAAGGAGAGATCGAGGCCCTTGGCCGGTGGGGAGGACGGCAGCGACTCCTCTGGGGTGGGACCCACTGAAAGGAGGAAACGGTTGGCGATTGAGACGGGTGGGGAATTGGAACTATCGGCCTGTTGTGCCCACGTGTTTAATTCCGCATACGGTGGGAGGAGAGATGCCGTCGATGTTGCGCGCGTCTGCGCTGGATGCCACATCACCCTTGCATCGTTTCACGGCCGATTCTGCTGTAGCTGAAGACCGTTAATTTCCAAATCTCGTTAGGTGTTTGATCCCTTCCATGGCCGACGGCGCGCCTCTGCTCCGCTCCCTCGTCATCCTTATCCTCCCAATCCTCTCCCTGCAGCCTACGTCCGAAGCGTACACCAGCAGCGTTCAACAGGACGACGAGAGAGTCACCTTCTTTTGGACTTTTGTCTCCCAACTCTATGTCCAGCGCGGCACGGAGCAATAAGAGGAGCGGCACCATGAATGCTGGCTTCGCAGAAAACACTGTCGCCGACACCATGAACGCCGGCTTCGCCCACCTGTAGATCAGCTCCAAGACGTCCAATGCTGAATGCAGTTGACACAAACACACAGTAATGATGAAAGGAGATAAGGACACTACTACAGGCATCACACTCGAGCTTTCAAGCGACAATACGGAATAAATGCTCGAGTTGCAGATGGCCTTATTTGAATGGAAGCTCTACTTAATCGGAATCTGACACTCTAAATTCGGACAGAACACCAAGAAATCAAAGCTGATGAAAAGAATCATGCTTAACATTGCTTCAGAGCCTCGAGTTCCTCGTAGCATACTTGCTTGAACAGCGGCATGTTCTCCGGCTCCATGGCCACCGCTAGAGACAGCCCCCCCTCCACGCCGGAGTCGTGCATAATGTACACCAAACCACTGAACTGCAGCGTCGCGCGCCCCATGATCACCGGCTTCCCCCACCCAAAGTCAGCCTCATAAATAGGCAGCCCCAGCCAGCTGATCACCCAGAGATCGGTGCCGGGAATCACCCATGAGCCCTTCTGCAGGCCTCTCACGTCTTGTTGCAGCTCCAAGTAGTCTATCAGCGACCTTATGTAATCGTCATTTAGCCGAACAGTTGCGTCGTTGATCTTGTCGGCCCCGAACTGCAGCGAATTGGACAGGATCTCCCCGGCTTTTGCAACCGCCGATGTTCTAAAGATGCCATTGCCCACATAGCCTGCGGGAAGGGGCGGCTTGACGCGGGTACGTGCGTCAGCCGTCATGTAGAGCCTCGTCTCTTGATCGCCCCCGAGCTTGCGCGCTTTGCATGCTGACCGCCATACATGAGCCGTCACTGCTTTGAAGGTGGAGAGACCTTTATTTTTGCCTCCGCTGCTCTTGAGGAGACGTAGCTGTTCTTTCGATAGCTTAAGAATGGCGGTATCGAAAGGGGCCTTGCCGGCGGACGGCTTTGCTGCTGGCTTTTGAATGTACTCGACGTAGTCGAAGAGGACGGTCGGCGGTGACCGGGCACGGAGGAGGGTTCGGTCGAGGGAGGGAGGGACAGAGACGTTGATGCCACGGGCAATGTCGGACCATGAATTGACGAAGTGAAGCGCGCCGAGCCCGTCGGCGGCAGTGTGATGCACTGCTACGCCCAAGCACACGCCACCGCAATTGAAGAGGATCACCTGCAGTAGATATGCTTGAGGTTTTAGCTGATCCCGTGGAAATGGCGAACAATCGACAAGAACAACGACAAAACATTAAAGGGGGAAGATCACCTGAACCATGACCAGGGGGCAAGGAGCGTTGGCGGACTCCACGGACGGCACCAGCATCTGCCTTATCATATCCGAAGGAGCGAAGTCGTCAAGGACGTCGTCCATGGCGGAGGCGGACCGGGCGACCATGAAGAGGGCGCCCTCCCCGGTGCACTGGATCTCGACCCTGCCGGCTGGGTCCAGCCCGAGCCGGCCGGCGAGGGGGTAGAACGGCACCAGAGCCTTGGCCAGCGCCTTCTTCAGCACCTCTACGGCGAAGGAGAAGCTTCCGATCGGTCGGGCGGGGCTGGGGGGGTAGAAGTAGACGGTGGGGGTGTGGGAGCGAGCCACCAGTAGGTCCAGGTTGGAGAGCCAGATGCTGTGTGTTGGGGTCTCCTTGGCCGGAACCACCACACCTGATTCAATGATCTCCATCACTGGCTCTCTCTCTCTCACACACACACAGGCACAGGCACAGTTGCAGACGATCACAGAAGCAGCAGCAGCAGTAGAAATAAATGAATACTTTGGATACCGTTTCTTTTTAGGTGATCGTCGTGCAGTGCAGTAAATTTCATGGTGATTTCGCACCAGAGAAGTCCACAAAGTGTCCGTGAGCACCAGGGATGGCATCTACCTCCCCAATGATTCCGGACAGCGTTTCGTGCTGCTTCATCTCCGACGTAATAATGGGAGCAGCTCCTCCGGTGTTTCGTGGCTCCGCCATGTGCGCCACTGAGATGCTTGGTGAGGATCCAAATTCGTAATTGGAAGCAGTCATCCGGCCGCCAAATCTATAAATAAATATAACTCTTTGTCAGCGACAAATCTGATCATATGAGATTTCATCAATTTTAGTTAAAAAACAAATTAAATCAATATAATATTTAAAATTATACTTAGTCCGGACGGCATTCATATTATCTTCAAATATTCAATCATATATACTCATTTATATCTAATCCTATTTGATACGGAAAATAATGTACCTCCTCCCCGATCGATCGATGTGGCCTAGGCGTATTCGACCTGAAAGCGAGTTCAACTAATTAGGTAAGGACACTTGCGAATGACATGTCATAACGAGGGGAGAAGCCCAATGTGTAATGTCATCAGGCGTCACGCAATCTCCATCAAATCTTGAGGAATCAGAAGAGATCGTACGGTAGTATGGTAGTAACCACACGCAACACGCTCACCCACGGTATGGACGGTCGCCGGTAGTACCTACAGCATTAAATATCCTAATAGAGAACATCAGAGGAATGATGAGAGGAGGCACGACCGACCACCGATGGACAGGTATAAAAGTCACCCTGGGGGGGTCTAAGGGAGGCTCTCCCTCTCTCTCCATTCTTACAAGACATACAGAAAGAAAGCTCCGACGCCGAGGAGGGGTTGGAGACGTTCACATCGACAAGGTTAACTTAGCTATCAGAGGGACCTCATTGGGAGGACCTCCCCTCGACGAAGGTCTTTTTGCATAGGTATCCAACCACGGGACGAGGGAGGGAGAAGCCCCTAAACGACCATAATATGCCAAGCCAAGCAGACTCCTCATGTCTTCCCCGAGCTCCTCGTCCTGCTGAGCTGGTTATGCGCGTGCAGGTTGGACCACATCGTGCGAACTCCTCGGACATGACGAATCACCCATCAACATTTTTAGCACTAGAAGGAGGGTCTGATGTCGTAAGAATGATTAGCACTAAGCAACCTCGATAAAGACATCCCTCTCGCAATACAACCGACCTCGGGGGGAGCCCTGCAACCCCCACCTCCACTCCCTTTGTTCGAAGATGGGAACTCACCTTCCTACACCCTAGGGCAGTATTAGCGCCTATTTAACAATCTTGGACTAACTCCACTCCCACTTAATCTCGGGGTCTCGATAGTTACTCCTAAGGCTTTTCAGGGGCTTACCAACCAGGTCTAGGCCATAGCAGGAATGCTTCAAGCGATCATCCCCTATATCCCACAGCTCGCCCAATAGCCAAGCTCACAACCCCAAGCAGCCTCCCTAAACTAGGTAGGGGCGATGTTGCCACTAGGAGGACAACCTTCAGCGACCCAGCCTATCGACGACCTACCTCAGTTCTCGTCGTAGTTTGATCATGCCCCTTCAGGCAACGCGGCTAGATGCTCGAAGGCTGTGGAGGCTTTAATCGACCACAAGAAGGAGTCTTTCTTCAGTAAGGACATGAGCGGGGCACTAATCTTGTCATAATCTTTTACAAAATTTTAGTAGTAGCTTATGCATAGTGATTGTACATTTGTAGGTCTCAGCTATCCTTGTATTACCTCGATCTTTATTGGGTCCACCGTCACTCTATCCTCTGATATAATATGCCAAAGATACTCCACTTTACGCTATAAAATGTTATACTTTGACTGTTTAACATAAAGAGTATTCTCCCAAAGAATCGTTAGAACAGTTCGTAAGTGCTGAAAATGTATATCAAGCGTAGAGCTACAAATGAGAATATCATCAAAGAATACCAATATGAATTTACATAGAAAACTCTAGAAGATGTCATTCATCAGTCTTTGGAAAGTAGAATGAGCATTCATAAGTCCGAAAGGCATTACCAAAAACTCATAGTGGTCATTTTGCGTGTGGAATGCAGTTTCAGAATATCTTCGGTGCATACCCGAATCTGATAGTATCCAGATCGGAGATCCAATTTAATGAAGACTCGAGCTCCTTTTAATTCATCCAAGAGTTCATCTACAAACGGGGTAGAATATTTATCTTTGACGGTGATGACATTTAGAGTCGGGTAGTCAATACACATTTGTCATGTACCATTTTTCTTGCGCACTAGTAACACTAGTGAGGAGTAAGGGTTGCAACTCGGTCGAATCACCTCGGTGTCAAGCATCTCTTTAACAATGTTTTTGATCTCATCCTTTTTCAAGTGAGAATAGTGGTACAATCACAAATTTGCTAGAAGTTTGCCTAGCAAAATAGGAATACGGTGATCATGCGATCGGTTAAGGGGCAACCCGCGCGACTCCCAGAAAACATCCATGAATTCATTCAAGCAAAAGGAAAGCTTAGGATATGAGTTTTGCATATTCTTCCCTATAGATGGCTTCTGAATATGCATTAAGAATCCACTGTGCTCTCTGTACAACTTTCTCCATTCGTTACAACGAAACAGTGAAAATTTGGCTCCCGCGCTTGTCTCGTAACTTGACCTATCTCCCTTTGTAATAAAATTTTATGATTAATTTAGAAAAATTTCAGGAGATATCACCTAGTGTTGTGAGTCATTCGATCTTGAGTACAGCTTCATAATCATCGATGGGTAGGAGGAAGAAATCAGCTATCACTTCTTGGTCTTGGAGGAGGAGTTTCACCCGCGGGCACCATTGGTCATAATTAAAAATTCAACTGTCGGTAACCTTTACGTTGAACTTGTTACAACCTTTGATTTAAAGTGCCAAATGTGTAGTAACCTTACTGTCGAGAAAGTTATTGGTGATGCCCGTGTCAATGATAACGGTGATGGGTTGCTATTTTAGAAGTCCTCCAACATTCATCATCTACGGGTTGGAGTAGCCGGCCAATGCGTGCACTATGTAGTTGACCGGTTGGGACTCTTTTTCCATGACTTCTTCTTTAGGTTCAAGGGCTTCTTAAGATGTTTCACTGTCCTCATCCTCTGTTGGTTCAATCACGAGGAGCTGGCCCTTTTTGCAGCGATGTTCGTGAAGCTCGTCTCTTGTCAACTTTTTTGGTGCAGGAGCTTGGATGGCGGTAGAGGGGGCAATAGGCCTCGGCATGCCTAGTCAGGGAGTGACCCTTGTCCTTCGTACGTCATGGTTCAATTGTTCTTCCTGGATACGCACGAAGAAAATTGCCGCCATAAGCATATGGTTGCCGCACATTTACTTCTCCTCGGATCTTCAGCTTTAGGCCCTCGACAAAAGTACCTAAAAGTTGTTTCTCAGACCAATTCTTAGTTTGGTTAGATAAACACTCAAACCTTGTTTGGTATTCTTGTATTGTAGAGGTTTGACGAATCTTTACCAATTGTCCGTTGATGTTGTCGAAATCGGTTGGTCTGAAGTGGTTTAGTAGTCCTTCCTTGAATTGCTGCTAAGAGAGTCCTCCATGGGTATGGTCAAACTAATTAAACCACTAAATAGCATCTATCTCGAGGTGGATGGTAGCAATCTCCACCTGTGTAGCGTCAGCGGTTCGGTAGAATCGAAAATAGTGCACCGCGCACGAGATCCACCCGATCGGGTCTCCTTCTTCCCATCTAGGGAAGTCAACCTTCATACGTAGATTATTGAAATCAGAGGTGATGTGGCCAGATTCTTGAGGATTATCTCACCGATCTAAAGTTTCTTCATGTTGTGATTTCCTCGGGCTCGATGGTCAGCCAATGCTGAATTCGACGAAAAGGGATCGCATCTTCTCTTTCATGCAGTTTTCAAAGGCTTCAAGCTTTATATCGATAGACTCCTCTAATGCCATATTATACGCTCTAGATCTATAATATTGAGATCCTTTTTTTGTTGTCAGGTTAGTGGCATGAGAATTTTAGAGAAGGGGGTGGCCGGTTGGAAGGTGAATCGGTTTGGATGGAAGTAGGCTACGGTTTATGATAGATTTAGAGAGCTATTTGATTTTAGTTTAGGATAGGGTTTTGAAGAGTTTTTAGTGAGGATGGTAGGGTTTTGAGATGAGAAAAAGAGAGTCCAAAATCTCACAAAAAAATAGCACTCAAATCAGATATAATTCGGCGAAAAAAAGTGTTGCAATGTGTTATCCTGCCGAACCGATTTTACATCAAAGAAATGATGACTTCTCGACATAAAGTCCAAAGGAAAGTTCAAGAAAATTATATAGAAACCCTTGGTTTATATGTTGTTAATACCAGTAAAAAGTTTGATGAAATTTTGGCAGCATAACAGTAGGGAAATAGAGTAAAAGATAAAAGGCAGATTCCTTCATCATAAAATTCTAGAACTATGTGATAGTGAAAGATTGCACAAGAAAACTAGTTCCAGAAGGTGTTTTTTTAAGAAATTAAATCCAGATGAAAGTCAACTTGATCTTGAGAATTTTATAAAAATTTTGGCTAGAAAGGAGAAGGAATAAACCGGTTTCAAGAGGAAAAAACACGGCTGAAAATTTTTGTAGCATTCCACCTTCATAACAATGATAATGTTTGCGACAAATAAAATTTGCAGCGGATAAAATTTGGAAAAAATCTTCAATGTATAAAGTAAAGAATCTTGCAGTATTGAAGAGGTGTGGATGATAAAAAAATATATCAGATTTCTAGATCAAATGTAAGGGGCAGTGGCAGATTGATTTGATCTACAGTTGGGGTGGAAGGTGGAGGCGTGTGTCATAACAATTGTGGAAATTGCTTAGGAACATGGAGGTGTGGATGATGGCTACAGGGGTAGCAAGATCACTGCTATGATACTAGATGATAGAATCCTAAAAGAAGCTCTATAGATTTTGACCTTTGAGGAGGATTAACCTTTGGAATGCTATAGGGGTTCCTCCCTCCTAGATTCGACACAAGGCTAAAATAAAATTGATAATTACTTAATTCAAGAGGGAAGTGGCTACATCTTTAAATATGGATCAAAACCCTAGCCTAAGGGGGTGCTTGCCTAAGTAGA
Organism: Ensete glaucum; assembly: GCA_021527575.1. NCBI lineage: Eukaryota > Viridiplantae > Streptophyta > Magnoliopsida > Zingiberales > Musaceae > Ensete > Ensete glaucum. Next base: position 16,075,720 of record CM038558.1, read on the forward strand.
ATTATTCCTTTGCTCCTCTTATATCCAACCTGCCTTAATAAGAATAGGAGGTGGCTAAGTGGCTCTATAGCCGACCTAAGCAAGGGAAAACCCTAGCCAACCAACCAGTAAGGGGTGTGGTAGCTACTAAGACCTAAGGGTTAATCTAGACCCTAGTCATACTTCTTTATATGATATGAGTGACTTTATTACAATCTAATAAAATTTTTATTGACTAGTACTAAGATGATTAGGACTCAACCTTGCTGGAGTCATATCATGTCTCTCATTGGGATGAGGTAAAAGGAAGATGAGCCCCTCAACCCGTACCTCACCTGTTTCACAAAAGAGATCAGGGCCATTCTTGAAGCGAACCCATCCTTGGTCATCTAGGCATTTATGGTCGGGATCAGACCTTTATGTCTCTTTTAGTCACTCATGAAGCGACCCCCAATGATTATGCTAGAAATGCTGCAAAGAGCTAACCAATATATCACCACCAAAGCCCTGTGGCAGAGAAGCGCGAAGATCAAAAGCACCCACAGGTCGAATCTTCCCGGGGGCCATCGCCTACACTCTCAATGAAAAGGACAGAGAGAACCGAGCAGGCCATCCCCCAGCTCTCCAACGCCCCACTCAACTCTACCTAGACTGAGATCTTCCTCCAGATCCAAGAGAAAGGGCTTCTCAAAGCCCCTAATCCAATGAGGACTCAAAGGTGTGACCGAGGGCGCTATTACCGCTTCCACCGTGACTATGGACATGACACCGAGGAGTGCTATGACTTGAAGAACCAGATTAAAGACCTCATACATCGGGATCACCTCGACCGATTTATAAGGAAGCCATGTGAGCCGACTCTCCATTTGAAAGGCCCCGTGGAGAGGCAAATAGATGTCATAGTAGGTGGCCCAACCACGGGTGGCAACGGCTCCTCGGCAAGGAAAGCTTATGCCAGTGCAGAAGTTCAGAAGAGACCCCAAGCACGATGTGATCCTAAGATCACCTTCAAATCTGAGGGTGAATATCCAGACCACGATGACGCCCTAGTGATTATGGCCCGCATTACAAACACCTGCATCATGATAGACATAGGGAGCTCTCCCAACATACTCTACCTTGACGCTTTTCAAAAGTTTGGCATAACTAACCAGGATCTCATCCCCATGATTTCAACTTTAATATGATTTATCAAGTATGCGATAACTCTAGTAGGCATCATAGCACTCCCCATAACTTTTGGTGATGAGCCAAGAACCAAGACCCTCATGGTTCCTTTCATGGTAGTCAAGCTCCCCTTGGCATACAACATGATCATCGGGCGACCGACTCTCAACAAGCTAAGGGCAATCATCTCCATATATCACCACAGCCAATAAGCGCTGTGCTTGGGAAGATCAGGAGCGACCTGCGGGAGTCGAGACAATGCTACCTGGCAGCAACAACTATTCCCAAAAAAGGCAAGAGGGAGCCTCTGGTCCCCAACCCTTGAGAACCTTGCAAGCCTAACACTCGACCCGAGCCTACTGAGCCAATACTAGAAGTACCCTTGGAAAAAGATCGTCCGGAGAGGATGGTCCAAGTTGGGTCAGCTCTACCGGAGGACCAACACATCTATCTTATAAACTTCCTCGGGCACAATGTGAACATCTTCGCTTGGTTACCAAGCAACATGCCAGGCATACACTCGAAAATTGCTCAACACCGATTAAGCACCACCCCGGGAGCTCGCCTGGTGTAGCAAGGGCCGAGGAAGTTCACCCTCGATCGACAAAAAGCTATTGAAGAAGAAGTTAATTGGCTACTAGAGGTTGGGTTCATAGGAGAATTAAGATACTTGACTTGGTTATCCAATGTAGTTCTTGTGAAAAAAGCTAATGGAAAGTGGTACATGTGTGTTGACTACATCGATCTCAACCAGGATTACCCGAAGGATTGCTACCCACTGCCGAAGATTAATCAGCTAGTGGATTCCACCTCAGGATATGAACTTTTTTCCTTCATGGACATGTTCTCAGGATACAACCAGATCCAAATGGCCCCTCATGATCGGGAGAAGACAACCTTCATTATGTATCAGGGAACTACTGTTATAAAGTGATGTCATTCAGACTAAAGAACGTCAGGGCTACCTGCTAGAGAATGGTTAATCAGCCATTCAAAGAGTAGCTGGGCAAGAATATGGAGGTTTATGTGGATGACATGATCATCAAAAGCAAACAAGAACAAACACATCTCTCGAATCTCACCAAAATGTTCCAGACCCTCAAGAGGTTCAGAAGGAAGTTCAACCCTACCAAGTGCGCCTTCGGAGTGGCATCAGGGAAGTTCCTTGGCTTCATCATCCATTAGCAAGGGATAGATGTGAATCTAAAAAAGATAAGAGCCATCATTGACATGAAACCACCCCAGACCATCAAGGAGGTTCAGCCTCTGAAACAAAATAAAAGCTTCAGCTAGGGCTCCGAGTGTGATCAAGCCTTCCAAGAGCTAAAGACCCACCTTGTGGCCTTGCCACCGATATCCTCTGTTAGCCTAGGCGACCGGCTCGAGTTGTACCTCGCCACTTCAGAGCAAGCCATCGGTTTGGTCCTAGTCAAGCTTGACGGGGATAACCAACGGCCTGTCTACTACTCTAGCCATGTTTTGCAGGGTTCCGAGGAGTGATACCCTCCAATTGAGAAGCTCGTGCTCGCTCTGGTCCTCACGGCTAGAAAGCTACAATCGTACTTTTAGGCTCACACCATCAAGGTAATCACTGATTAACCGCTACGTCAAATCTTATCTAAATTTGATGTCACAGGATGGATGCTCAGGTGGTCGGGGGAGCTCAATGAGTTTAACCTGGTGTACGCTCCAAGGAGGGTGATCAAAGTTCAAGCAATCATCAACTTCTCCTTGGAACTGATAGCCCTTGAATCCACCCAAAAGTAATGACCATGGACCCTCCACATTGATGGGCTGGCGAACACCTTTAGGGGAGGGGTCGGGATAGTCTTAAGGGACACCTCCAGGCAGATTTGGGAGCATGCAGTGCGCCTAGAGTTCCTGACCACCAATAATGAAGCGGAGTATGAGGCATTGCTGCTCAGACTACGTTTGGTGACTGAGCTACAAGCTGAGCACCTAGAGGTCCTGACCACCAATAATGAACGCCTCTATAGAAGATCCGACCCCTCGACATTACTATGATGCTTATCAAAATCCGAAGCTGAGGTAGTGCTTGCCGAAGTCCACAAGTGGATATGAAGCGAACACATTGGAGGATGCATCCTGACTTTCAAAATTCTCTACCTCGATTAGTACTGACTGACCATGTGGGTAGATGCAGTAACCTATGTCCGAAAATGCATAGAATGTCAGAAGCATGCCCACATCCCCCGCTAGCCAACTTTGCCACTCTCTCCGATCCACTACACATGGCCTTTCGCGTAATGGGGAATGTACCTCCTCGACCCATTCCAACAAGCTACATGACATCGGAAGTTCCTGATCGTCGCGGTAGATTATTTCACCAAATGTGTCGAGGCTGAACCTTTAGCCTTGACCACTGAGAAGTAGGTGGAGGGCTTCGTCTAGAAGAACATCATTACGAGGTTCAACATCTCAAAGACCATAATCACGGATAATGGGATGCAGTTCAACAACCTTAAGTTTAAGGCCTTCTGCCAAAGCTACTAGATTCAACTAAAATTCAGTTCGATGGCTCACCCGCAGGCCAATGGATTGGCCGAGGTAACTAATAGAATCATACTCGAAGGACTAACGAGAAGAGTGGTGGGCGCTCTAACAGCCTGGGTCGAAGAGCTCTTAAGTGTCTATGGGCTCTACGGATGACTCCGAAGACACCTATAGGAGAGTCACCCTATAGTCTGGCCTTTGGCACTGAGGTCGTCCTGCCACCTGAAGTAGTCTTCTCGGCCATGAGGATCGAAAACTTCACCCTTGAAGCATCAGAAGCAAGCCTCAGGGAAAACCTTGACCTACTTGAGAAACGTAGAGCCGAGGCACACTTAAAGACTACACTGCCAGAGGACCGTCACTCAACTCTACAATCAGAGGATTTGACCCCAACCGATCAGCATGGGAGACTTGGTCCTCAGGAAAGTCGAGGTCAGTGACCCCAGACATTCTCGTCAAAAGCTCGCCCCAAGATGGGAGGGGCCCTATCGCGTCATACGAGTCATCTGAGATGAGACTTTCACTTTAGCCACATTGGAAGGGGAGGTTCTGCCTTAGACCTAGCATGTATCGAACTTAAGAAAGTTCTATGTCCAAACAATGGCTCGAGGACGCAAAGCGCCTTAAGGCAATTCGAGCGACAAAGTGAGATGTTCAAAAGGTAAATTTTATTTGATGAGTAGAAAAACTACATAAAGTGGTCGCCTTACTAATACAAAGTGGGGCTTTGGCGCTCAACATACAAAGAAAGAGCTATTATAACATTAGCTACTTCTTCGAAAGGGTACTATCATCGAAGGGCTTGTTGAGATCCATCCTCATGTTGGTATCTTTAGGACATTCAGCGAATGGGTCTTGCTTAATCTCTATCTCTGTATGCTTCCCTGCCGTCGTTCAAGCGCCACCTAGTACCCGAACTCATAGCTGACCTGCCCCATCTTCTCAAGGCCTGACTCAAATCCTCAGGATGCCTTATAAGCGGCCACCGCCTTCGGCCCCTCAGCCTTTAGCTCGACCTCAAGAAGTGACACTGCCTCGGTCAACGATAGCACATCTCCCTTTAGATGGGCACGGTCATCCCGAGCCCCATCCAAGCTGAAGCACAAGACTCTGACTTCTCCCTCGAGCCTCGTTCATTAGTTCTTAAGGGACTCCAACTCTGCCTATAGCTTCTTGACATCCTCCTCCAGCCCTTTCGCATGAAACTCGACGACCACAACCAAATCCTGGTTTGACCAAGCTTGAGCTCCTTATTGGTAGCCTGAAGAACCAAAACTCTCTCATGCTAGGTCTGCACCAACCAACCTGCATTATGGACCCGATCAATAAGGGCGCTGACGAAGTGAAGCCCTTGTAAGGAAAAGGGAACAAAGCTCAGAAGCAGAAAGAAAATGAGGAGTGGGAGAAAAGAGAAGGGCTACTTACCCAGACGGTGGACTTCCCGACCCTATTCATAAGCTCCTTAGAAGAGCACTCATATACTTGTTTTGCCAGGGCGGGTTGTAGAGCCCCCTGTAGATACTCCCCAAATAACGAACCCTCCGTCCACACTTGGCTCGACCCAGAGATTGCTAACCACCTCGATATCAGAGGATCTTCACCCTCGACGGTCTTCAACCGCGTCATGGTGGAGGTGAAATACTTATCCGCCCCCACCCGGTCCTCCACCTTGCATAGCTCTCGGATGGTATTAACCCCATTCGAGGGCCTCCTCGATTTTCACTAGCTCCTTACCCTTCTCAGTAGGGACCCTAGTGGTGCTCCCTGAGGCATCCGCAGGCTGCTCGAGAGTCACCCTTTTGTTGCACTTCCTCTGACTCGACTCCTCGCTAACGCTAGGGTGTTTCTCGGTTGTGGAACCAGCAACTCCTACGGTGATAGACACTCTAGTAGTTGACGGAACAGTTGATCTGTTGCCCTTTCCATCATCGAACTTCATCTTTACAAGGTCGAACATCTCTGCATGATAAGGTACAATTAGGAAAAACTTAGCATAATAAGCAAATAGGAAAAACATACCTCGAGGGACTAGGCTAAGGCACGCCTCGGCTAGCTAGGCCTCATTCATGTCCTTCACCCCCCTTAGAAGCAGAAAGGATCCCCCGTAGGATCTCAACAAGTTTGGTCTCATTGGCCGAAAGCACCGGGACCGAGTTGTCCACCGGCCGAGATATCCACTCGATTGGGAAGCTCCAGCCCTGATAGCAAGAGATGAAGAAAAAGTGTGACTTCCAACCTTTGTTGCTGGAAGGTGCACCTCCCACTTGAAATTCGTTGCGAGTAGTCAGGTGATACCTGGCTTACCCCCGATTTAGGTGGAAACAAGTAATGAAAAATTCTCGGGTTACCACTATATCTGACCCATAACATTCCCACAAGAAAGCCACCATATAGCGCCATAAGTTGGGCGCCATCTAGGAAGGAGAAATTCACCATCCTTCGAGGCACGCCTCGATCACGGGATGTAGCGGGAACCTTAGACCTGCTTCAAGGGCGTCGGTTGACAGACTGAAGCCGCTCAAAAAAGTATCGTACGGATACTCCCCTAGTAGGGGTGCATGAAGTTCATACTCCGGAGAACACAAAATAGTTCTTCCTCATCTCCATCAACCGACAGGTTGTCACAATTGAGTCTACATTAAAATAGGACTGCATCACTGCTAGGGCATCCGCGCCCCAGGGTCATCCAGAGCCGCACCCCGGACAATGAGACAATAGCAGTCGACCTAGAGTCCCTAGAGGGATGACTTAAAGCCCTAGACCTATGGACCGAAACTTCGACCAAATGGGACTCAGAGTGGGAGGAGGCGGAAGACATACGACCTACTCGAGAGACCGTCAGGGGAAGAAAAAGGGGGTTAAAGAAGGAAACGACGGCAAAGCCGATGCTAGAGATGACAAAAGGCAACAACGACAGGGAAGAAGGAAGTCACAAAAAGAGTAGAGGAAGGCTGCGAAGGAACCGGGGAGGATTAATACCTCACCCCAACACCGGTTGGCACTTCGCCTCCCCCAAAAAAGCAGGATAGCTCATTATAATGTTTCACACTTCGCGCCTGATAAATCACTGTGTGGGCCATATATTGCCTTTCGAAGGGTCTTGATTGATGAACGAATCATCATCAATCCCAAGAAAGATCTCCCCGTTAGAAACCAGGTTGCTCGATGTCCCCGAGCATCGCCAAGCAAGCTTTCAGCCTCGCCCAAGGGCTTGCAGTCCTGAGCATCTTTAAACGAGCTTTCAGCCTCACCGGAGGGCTTTCAGTCCTGAGCACCTCCAAGTAAGCTTTTAACCTTGCATGAGGGCTTTCAGTCCCAAGCATCGCCAAGCAAGCTTTCAGCCTCGCCCAAGAGCTTTCAATCTTAACAATCTCTAAGTGAGCTTTCAGCCTTACCCAAAGGCTTTCAGTCCCGAGCATCTCCAAGCGAGCTTTCAGCCTCACCTGAGGACTTTAAGTCCTGAGCACCTCCAAGCGAGCTTTCAGCCTCACCCAAGAGCTTTTAGTCCTGAACATCGCTAAGCGAGCTTTAAGCCTCACCCAAGGGCTTTCAGTTCTGAGCATCTCTAAGTGAGCTTTTAGCCTCGTCCAAGGGCTTTTAGTCTCGAGCATCGTAAGCGAGCTTTCAGCCTCGCTTAAGGGCTTTTAGTCCTGAGCATTTCTAAGCGAGCTTTCAACCTCGTCCAAGGGCTTTTAGTCCTAAGCATCGCTAAGCGAATTTTCAACCTTGCCCAAGGGCTTTCAGTCCCAAGCATCTCCAAGCAAGCTTTCATGCTCACCTAAGAGCTTTCAGTCTCGAGCACCTCCAAGCGAGCTTTTAGCCTCGCCCGAGGGCTTTCAGTCCTGAGCACCTCCAAGTGAGCTTTCAGCCTCGCCCGAGGGCTTTTAGTCCCGAGCATCGCCATGTGAGCTTTCAGCCTCACACAAGGGCTTTCAATCCTGAGCATATCCAAGCAAGCTCTTAGCCTCGTTCGAGGGCTCCCGTTCCTGACCATTCCCTCCAGCGAGCTTTTCACGTCGATTGAAGACTTCCCCCGTGAAGCTCGATGTTTGCATGACAATCATGCTGACTTCAGATCGACCAATAGCCTAGCGATGCTACTCCATGCAGATATACAAATCACCTCACATGAAAACTCTAAATCCGAAGGACCCTCCCTTGCGCTTTCACCAAACTTTGAGGAAGCCTCCTCCCGGGGGGGGGAGAGAATGATAGAGGTAATAATGGACCTCCTCCCCGATCAGTCGACATGGTCTAATCGCATTCAACCTGGAAGTGGGACTAGTTGATTGGGAAAGCGATGAGACCCTTGACACCCGCGAATGACATATCATAACGAGGGGAGGAGCCCAATGTGCAGCGTCGTCGGGCGTCGCACAATCTCCATCAAATCTTGAGGAATCAGAAGAGATCGTATGATAGCAAGGTAAGAACCATATGCAACACGCTCACTCGTAGTACGGACGACCATCGATGATGCCTGCAACATTAAATATTCTAACAGAGAACATCAAAGAAATGATGAGAGGAGGCACGGTTGGCCGACGGATAGGTATAAAAGCCACTCGGGCCTCTCAAGGAGTCTCTCTCTTTCTCTCTCTCTCCATTCTTATAAGACATACGAAAAGAAAGCTCCGATGTCGGGGAGGGGTCGGAGACACTCTCATCTATAAGGATAACTTAGCCATCGGAGGGACCTCATTGGGAGGACCTTCCCCGACGAAGATCTTTTCTCGCAGGTACCCGACCACGGGATGAGGGAGAAGCCCCTAGACGACTAGAATACCCCAAGCCAAGTAGACTCCTTATATCTTTCCTAAGCTCCTCGTCCTATTGAGCTGGTTCTGTGCATATAGAACAGACCACATCGTGCTGACTCCTCGGACACGGGGAATCACCCAACAACACTATCCCTTAAGTCAATAACCAACTGTCCCAACTATATACTTATTTAAAGTCAATCAATTATATATATATATATATATATATATATATATATATATATATCTCTTAGATTTAAGCATATTCAAATGTACCTTAAAAGTAATTAAAAAAAAGTATTTGTAGAAGTCACTTTGGGAAGTACTTTTATGATAAGCTTTTTGATTGTTATTCTCGTGATTAATATCAATCATGAAGAAATCTGGAACCTAATCACATTCATGTCACGTCAAATTTAAAATTTTGTAATACTCGATTAATTTGCTTGACCTTGTTATTGAGGTCTAATTATTAACTTAGTATCAATTGCATATTGGTCACCCTAACACTGAGGTGTTACTACACAATGTTGGTTGTTGTCCACTGGCATTGAGGTGTTGGTTATAGTGCTAAGATGCCACCATATGTAGTACGAGACTATCGCTCATATGACATTGAAGTATTGATCATACGATGTTAAGATCTTGTCTTCACCCCTATATCATCATCAGATTTCATTTTGCTCCCATATATCTCTATAAAAATAAAAAAAATAATTCAACTATCTATCTTGTAATGGTAAGTATTTTCTTATATATATATATATATTTAATGGAACAAAATACAAAAGAAGAACAATTAGAATTCTTCATCTATCTCAATTTATTCAACAAATTCTTCTTTTTGACCTTTACGTTGTTCAATCGCCAGAGTTGTCAACCTATTATAATTGCGTAGGATATGCTGTCCTCTTGGTATACTTATACTATCGTGATTCATAACTTCGCTGAATTACACATTATACGTTAGCCGCACACGATAACTTAAGATAGCCATCGTACGTAGATCCGCGGGTGAGTGGAACTCTCGAGTCTATCGACAACAAAAAGGAAAATAAAAGAGGAAGAAGCCGTCGAAGGCGGGGAGGAAGGTCACCAATGGCGATCACCTGTTGCTCCCTCTGTGGTCCCCTCCCGTCCGTGCTGACGAAGCCCCTTCGTCCTCCCCGGCGCCCCGGCGGGTGGAGTGGCTCCTCCGTTGCGGCTGCCCCTTCTGGACGCCTCCGGAAGGTTCCGGCGCACCTTGTCAGAGCCTCGGTGGTCGATTCATCCGAGAGCTCTTCCAGCTTCGCCAAGCGCATGGAGCGCGCCTGGCTCATCTCTCAGGTACGCTTTGATTGCTTCTTCTCCCCATCTGTCTCTCCTTCGCTGCTCAATTTTGTTATCCTTTGCGTTGCTAGGGTTAATGTCCTGACCTCTTTCTTGGACAAAGGTGAGACTTTTCCCCCCTTTTGATGCTTTACTGATGAAATCGAAATTTTGTTGGGTTGGTGTTTGAATTTTAGCTTATACCTTTGAGGTTCGTTGATAGACGGAGAGTTTCCTCATTTGTGGCAATGTAGGTTGTCAAGATCAAAACATCCCGATATATATATCTCAATTGTTGAAACATTAGTAAGTGGAGACAAAGTTTCTGGCATCACACAAGAATTAGGACGTATATGCTGGAATTTTTGCTTCAAAACCAGCATCATTGTATGTTGTGAATAGTAAGAGGCTTGTGGGCCATGATTAGGTTACAGTCTTATGTAAGGTATGTAATCGTTACTAAGATAGAGGACTATGACATTAAAGTGCTTATGTGAATTTATTTTTCTAGATAGTCAATATGCAATTGAAATGTTGAATGATCTTAATTTTTCATGTCTCTCTTGTAAATCTGAGGAATGCTATTCGCTAGTTGGGCATCTAATTCTGTGAATAACCCTCGTTGTGCTTCAATGTAGAAGAATCGAGCAGATCAATGTTTTTTAATCTTCTTTCAGTTCAGTCCTAATATAACAAAGAATCACTTATTAGATTCCTTAGGATTTTTAGAACTATGAATCCAACTATAATGCTGCTCAACAAACACCTTTTGCAAATTACTTCAAGTCATTGTTCGCAGTGGATTCTGTGCTGTTCAGTATTAATAATTAGATATTTACCTCTCAGACTTGTCCTAGCACAAGAGAAGTAACCTCATTATGGCGCATTCAAGTTATTTATGTTAAACAATCTTTAACCTAGTTATTCAGTAAGTTAATGTCTACAAACAGTTGTCTCTTCTACATGTATTAGGATTCTAGGTTGCATTGAAGTTTGTAACCATCATCACCAGTAACATGGCAGTCTCAGGTAACTTAAATGATTTCTTTGTTTCACTTATCGATACTTGGTCTTAACCTTCTCATGACCGCCGAACACTGTCATGGCAAAATTTTTAAATGTTGGTCTAATGCAGTAGTGCTGACTAGGAATTTGATCTGGTACTGTGAAAGCATGTCTTCATCAATGAAAATATAAAGGTCCATCACCTAAAAAGGACTGGTGCAATCTTCATACTGTTTCTCTAATGAACTACTGTAGCAAACTATTTGGTGGGTTTCATTATGTGGAACCTGAATTTTGTACTTGGGAAAACAAAAGGATTGGGAACTTTATGATTTTCAGCTTGTTTTATGCTCATGAGGAAAGTAATATATACTTCTGAGGATTTTAGAAGAGGCTAGCCCCTGGTCTAGATTGGGTCAATATACACAGTTTTACCTCCAAATATAATATTAAGAGATGGTTTGGTCTCCCATGTCGTAAAGGAGCAACCAGTTAAAATTCCACTCTCGAGGATGTAAGAAAACGATTAAAATATTTTCTCATGAAAACAAATAGCCTGTCGTCTTGTTTTACTTGTATGTTTAGTTTATGTTTTTCGTAACTGCTAGGTGAGACTACAAGCACTTGTGTATTATATCTTCTTGATGTAGCGTTTACTTCTGATATTAAGTCACCTTGGTAAACACGTGTACCAGTCACAATATGGTCATTTTGCTGACATGGCTCAGCAAGAAATATAGGCAAAGAGTTGCTAGGAAGATGATTGGAACTCCGTCAGATGGGTCATTTAAATAATTTCTATTGGGTTTCATGTTTGAGTCCTTAAAGTGTAGACCAGTCAATGTTGGAGCTGTGGTCGTATGTTCATTGCAATTACATGCAAGATCAGTGTCTTTGTTTTTTATCTTGTCATGTGGGAACTTGCTATTTCCTTGATTGGATCTGGGGATAGGCTTACAAGTCTAGGAATGCCATGTGCAAATTTCTATCTTTTTAGCTTCTTGATCATGCTTCTTTAGTTCTAATTAGAACTTCAAAAAAAATGTATTAGTAGTTGCTCTTGTTTGTCAAGTGTTCTTCACACCCTATGGAACAAGAAACATTGTTAGCAAGAATGCTTAAACAATCTTTTCTCTGTTTGCTAGTGTTCCTGATCTTGTCTAAAGAGGCTTCAATTTTTTACCTTTTTTGTTCATTTGAAAATATAAGATTTTTGGAATGAACTAATTATCTTATTTGCATGTGCACATGGAGCAGCAGCCAACTCCAATTGCTTGTTCTTCTTGTGGATCAAATGGCTCTGTTGAATGCAAGTGGTGTGCTGGTACTGGCTTCTTTATCCTTGGCAATAAAATGCTATGTGAAGTGCCTTCTAGAAATACCACCTGTGTTATATGCATGGGAAAGGTACTCTAATATGGTAAACATGATAAGCCTCACATTTTCTGGCAGACTAATATAGTGACGAACTTCTTGTGGTTTTCGTCCAGGGTTCTGCTTCTTGCCGTGATTGCAAAGGCACAGGTTTCCGTGCAAAGTGGTTGGAGGAACCTCGGCCCCCCTCCGAATAGACCGCTCCCATCTCTGTTATGATAATTTGTAGATGATATAATTTTGATGACTTACAGAATCTAACTAAAGTGTTTGCTGCAAGACTGGCTGCTTCACATTGTTAACTAATGAGAAATTCTTTTTAATTCGATGTTACATCAAATATTCATCTCGAGTTCTATGGTTAAGATCAAACCTCCGCGATAGCAGATATATATGTTAGTAGATTCCTGTGCACTTGTCAGACTTTTCTGAGACAACATGAACTCACCCCTTGGATGTTTTATAAAAGAGGAACTGGATGCTGGAGGTTACTTGCATGGTTGAAAAGGTTAAAGTTCTTGACTATGTACTAGGACTGTTTATGCTAAAGCCTGATCTCAAGTAATGGGGGAAATGCTGACTTAAAAAAGTCTTATAGAACAGGCAAGATGGAACTCAACACAAGTATCTGGAGGCTGCATTTGGTGCAGGGACCATGCATGATGTAAGATCTCTGTCTGGTACATCTAATAGAATGGTTCCAAGTACAAATCAGATAAGAATTTTCATTTAGCATTTTATGTAAATTTCAAAGAATTATATGCTCTGCAGGTAAACCTATATATATGATCAGCCAACATAACTTTCTCCAGATCCAAGCTTGTATGTGTGATATTAGCCTCTGAAGCATTTGATATCTGGTACACACATGTGATGGCATGGCTACAATGCTCACTTTACCTTCTTTCTTCTGTTCAAATATGACATTCTGGTTTTGATTTTGCACCTGTTTTACTGAATCTTTTGGATGTCTCTGTTTCATCACCAAATTAGTCTCTGGATAAAGAAAGCTCTAAGATAAAGAGAAAGAAGTATCTCTGGATAGTCTTGGGTGTCTATTGTATCAGTCTGTGGATAAGGTTTCCCATCTTTTGAGTCACCCATGTGCACCCCAACCAGCAGGCATATGAACTCTTGTTAACAATCAATTCGTCATCAAATGCAGAAACAATGAGTGAATCCTCCTGGAAAGGCAACCATAGAACCAATCCATCTTCCAAATCCCACCACGCTCACCAATATTTTCACTTTGATCATTAATTTATTTCTCCAGTCCATCCGTATGTTGAGCAGCACATTAAAAAGTGATTTGGTAAAAGCAAAAGTAAATGTACTGCATAAAGTACCTGTTAGCACTATAAAAGAGGGTGCCAGAGTAAAGATGCATTCTCCATTTTCCTTAGGAAAATAGTTCAGGCTTTTGTTTACCTTGTTTCCAAAAGTAAAAGGAGTCTCACCCTTGTCTTGCTAGGATGCAGCTCCAAGAAGCAAAGAAGAACCCAACTGTGGATCAAAATATATATAAATGTGCATTAGATTTATACCTCACAACTGTTGAGAATCATAGTAATAATGTTCTCTAAATTATCATATAAATCTCTAATTAATTAATCAATAATCAATTTTTGTCTCAGATTTTAAGATTTATTTCAGAATCAGCTAGCACTATTTTGAGAAATAATTTTTAAGTTTGAAGATTTGATATAGCTTTTTATTATAATATATTTGATATACTGTATACATTTTGGCTTCATTTTCAATCACATATATTCCAAAATAGTAAAGCAGATAAAAAAGATTAACCCCTATAGTTAGGGGCCTTTACTATTCCGATCCTTATATTTTAAAAAGTTGTATTAATATCTTTATAATTACAAAATTAAAATATCTAAGTTCATTTACTTTAACATCGTAAAAGATTAAGGGCAAAAAGATCATTTTAAGTTTTAGTTGGTGGTGACGAACCACGTCGGTGATGGTAGACGACGTTGTCATTAGTGACTATAGCTCTTGTCGCTTGGCTCCTAGTGGCACTAACATAGATACCGAGCGATGTTGCTCAGAATCTACGTTAGTGCTGATACAATTGTTGAGCGACATCGTTCGGTATTTGTGTCGGCGTCGTTCGGGGGCCGGAGTTCCTATCGCTCCCCCTATTTGCCGATGTAGTTGCTGACCAGCGTCACTTGATATATACGTCGGTGCCGCTAGGAGCTAGAGCTCCTACTGCTCTCCCCACTGCCGATGTAGTTGCCATGTGGTGTCATTCGATATCTGTGTCGGCACTAATGTAGTTGTCGAGTGACGTCGTTTGGTATCTACATTAATATTGTTGGGAGCTGGAGCTCATGTTGCTCTCTCCATTTACCGAGCGACATCGCTCGATATTTGCATCGACAATGAACAGAAAGATAGGAGCTTTGGCCCCCAATAGTGTTATCGTTCGTCATCACTAACGTCGTCGTCGTTTGTCATCACTAATTGAAACTTAAAAGATATATTTTTTACCTTTTATTTTTTTATGATGTTAAAGTAAAATAGATCTAAATATTTTTAAATTTTTTTTAATATATAAAGATCCAGATGTTAGAGAGAACTAACTAGGGGCTAATATATAATTAACCCGATTTAATTAGTAATTTGCAGCGTTCGGGATCCTATGTTTTGATGACAACCAGACGCAAAAGGAAAGACTCTCCGTCATCTTGGTGCGGGACCCGCAGCTAGAACCGATAAGAGTCCTTTGGTTCCGCGCAAGGCTGCCCAGCCATGCACAGACAACCCTCGTTCCTCGACCGACCAATCTCTCTCTCCCCCCCCCTTCCCTTACCGAAATGACAAGAACAAGCAATGGCGTTAGGATCTGTCTCTGTACTAATGCACGAATTCCCAGCAACACCGCGGCAGATCACCTCCTCATATCAACATCAGGACCGGTTTCCTTTGTTCCTTGTGAGAGAAAGAACAGACGACTGCCAGGAGATTAAGCAGGACCCTTCGTGGCGTTAAATTCCTGATCTATCTATTATTTTCTTCGATATTATTGTTCCTCCTTTTCCTTGTCCCAGAAATGGGTTACCTGCACACATTGGAGTGATGATAAGCTTAGCCTATCTTTCTTTTACTCTTCCCACTTTCCTCAGCTGGTCCTGCTTTGGTCCTCATTGGTTTGGGTTGTCATGCCCTCTAACCTCGTCTCTCTCTCTCTCTATCTCTCTCTCTTAATCTCATTTTTCCTGCTTTTCCTTGTCACAGAAATGGATTACCTGTACGTTGGAGTCATGATAAGCTTAGTATATCTTTCTTTTACGCTTCAGACATTCCGCAGCTGGTCCTGCTCTGGTCCTCATGGTGTGTGGGCTGTCATGGCCTCTAATCTCGTCTCTCTCTGCTCCCCCCCTTCTCTCTTGCTCTATGTTTTCTTTCCTGTAAAATTAGCTGCACATTATGCCCGTCATTCCTTTGCATGGATGGTCTAACAATAATATACTTTATCTTGTCAGACATTCCTGCCTTTATCTTAAAATTCCAAACCTTTTGATTGCTTTCACTGTTTTTTTAAGGAATGTAATAGAGCACTCACTACATTGGGCTGCTTTACGAGAGGCAGGATAACACAATCCATCTGTCTTTGAAAAGATTCGGATTTAGCATCACCATATTTTATACTTGTCTTCTTAGCAAATAAAAGTTTCTTTTTATTTGTAAAAGAAAAAAAGAAGGACAAAAAAAAAAAAAAAACACTTCATCTTCATGTAAGCAGCACATACTACATTATCACCTAAGATCCGAATGATGAGAGACTATACCTTAACGCATGCAGCTGATTAGACACAGGAGGAGGAGGAGGAGGAGGAGGAGGAGATAGTTCCTGCTTAATGATGGATCATCATAAGGAAGACATTTCGGTGGTCCATGAGATGCAGTCGTCTTCTTGTTGGTTTCCGGCACATGGGAGACCCAGCAGACTGCTGCTACTACTGCTACTGCAGTCCGAGTCGTTTTCCAATTCATACGACGAAGAAAAGAGAACACAAATATGGTTCATACATCAGGCGAAACAGACTACATTTGGAGTTCCTCGGATTGCAAGGTCGGCCTCCATGAAATCCCATCTTGTTCATGGTGTGAAATGATGCTCAAAGAAGAAGACGAGGGTTTATCTTCTTCCTTCTCTTCCTTGCTCCTTGGGTTACGGTGGCTGCAACCTCCTACGGTGGGGTGTGTATTGGATACGTAAAACACGGGGGGAGTACGTTGCTTTCTTTCCGCGTTCCCCGTCCGCCCTACTGTCATTGGTCCACAGTTTGGCTCTTCTCCCCCCTGTAAGGTGGAGAAGGACGTGAAGGTCATTTCACGGAGCAGGGGGACGATGGAGAAGACAGCAAGACAGAGAGAGAAGAGAGAGTAAATAGTTGGTTTGGCCGAGTAAAAAGAACAGAAAGAAAGAAACAAATACGCGCACTGTACAGTCTTTGTATCTCTCTTTTGGTTCAGTAGAGCGGCAGAAGAGTGATGGAGAAGGAAGTGAAGGCGCTCTCTTCTGCTGCCCGTCGGAGGAGACTCGGAGGACCTCTCCAACCACTAGCAGAAACAGAAGATGGAAGCTGCAGCACCCAATGGCGGAGGGCTTCAACGCATTGCAGATGCAGATGATGAAGACGATAGGGAGAAGCTGGTGAACGCTTCCTAATTATAACCTCGTGGGTTTTGCGGGTGAAGTCTGCGATATTGGCGTAGTAGGCTCAATCATTGTCTTCAATCTTTACCCTCCCTGTCTCACATTGTAGACATTTTTCGCTATTGCTGTTGTTCCTGTTCACGTCTGGTGCTTTGTCTCTGTCTTCTCCTCTCCATCGTCTAAACCATGTCGGAGCAATTATGGTCGAGTTGACATGCTTGTCTTCTACCACTTCCGCAGCTCTCCCATTTGTGTTATGTTGCTTTTGTTTTCCCTTTATGTCTCATGTTTTTGGTTTGGTCCTCATTGATGGGAAAGCTTTGTTTGGTGACATGACCATAATCTACAGAAGCAGGTAACACCGATCAATAGAACATTGTCTAACGATATCATAATATCCTAATTTTTCTCACGCAGCCAAGCCAAGCCTTTCTTTATTCATCAAAGGCCTAATTATGTCCCACATGCGGCCCAAATGTTTGTACTTTTATCAATTGACGACAACGCCCCTCCTTCCAACGCTCTCTAATCACACATAGATCCCTCCATTCCGGCTTGCCGCCCTGACCGACTCTTGCTCGAAAAAGCTCCGTGATTTAGGGTTTCAGAGATGGGGTTAAGAAGAAGAAGCGGCAGCGGCAGCGGCAGAGGAACGAGGGGTTCGCCGAGTTCTCTTGCTGTTTTCTGCTGCACTCGGTTTCTCACGGTTCGGCTGCCATCCGCTTCCCTTCTCCGGCAGGTTGAGTCTTGATCTGGATTTCTTGCTGCGGTTGCTATAAAGATGAGAGTATGCTGAGAACTCACTCAGTTTCCGTTTTCAGAAAAGAGTTCCTTTATTAACTTTTTTTTCTTTCTTTGGTCTATGAAACAAACTGAGAAATCAAAGAAATTGATTCCAAGTGGTCCGAGAAAGAAACTGCAGGTATCGAAGATACGGAAGAGAGGTTAGTAGATGTGTTCATGATACAAGGCATTGATTGATTCCATGAGACTCTTGAGGCTACACATGAGACACAAAACTCACTCTTTCTTTCTTCTGCCATGGTAGATTTTGAGTAGGAGACCGGCCTTGAGAATTTACAGTCGTTGTTGACATCAAAGGTTTGAAAGGCCAAAAAAAAAAAAGAAGAAGAAAACTTGGCCGTATACATTCCTTTGGCACCGAAGGTTGAGGGGATTTCTTCTTCCTGAAGAGTGCCATCCATCCCTTTTGTTCTCACAGAAGGTAAGGATCTTGTTTTCATGGCTAAGGACTAGAAAACTGTTGATCTGTTTTGTTCTCACAGAAGGTAAGGATCTTGTTTTCATGGCTAAGGACTAGAAAACTGTTGATCTGTTTAAGTTTTAGGAGATAAGATATTTATGTTGATGTAGTTGTCGAAAAAAAATATGTTGATCTGTTTAAGGTAAGGATATTTAAGTTTTAGGACTACTAATTCATCGAAGTAGTTGTTTGATGTACAGAATGTTAGAATTAAACTTGTACAGTTATCATAAAGAGATTAATTTCATCAGAAGACAGGTTCATTTATCATAAAGAGATTAATTTCATCAGAAGACAGGTTCATTTCTTCAAGAGAAAATATTTATGGAATGACAAGTAAAACTGGTTATTGATTATTTAAAGAGTTTATTTAAAGAAAGATTCATTCTTACTGCATAAATCTGCATAAATGTAATGTATCTTGGGGAACTATATAAACCCCATACGTTGAGTCATGAAAAATATAGAGTTTGTGAAATTATAAAAATATTGATAGAAATATAGAAGATTTAGCATTCTCCTACTCTTCCTTAGTGTGATAACTCTATCCTTTCTTCCTATCAACTTCAACAATTGGTATCAGAGCTATGGATTCATCCTCAAGCACCTTCTAACTCCAAATCCCTAGATTGACAAAAGAAAATTATGATATATGGTGCATCCAAATGAAGATTCTTCTAGGCTCCCAAGATGTATGGGAGTTTGTAGAAGATGGATTTGTTGAACCAAGTCCAGTAGAAGAAGTAGCGATGAATGCAAAAGCAAAAGAGCAACTCAAAGATAGAAGAAAGAAGGAGAAAAAAACTTTGTTCATAATCTACCAAGGGCTTGATGATACGATGTTCGAGATTATCGCTCCAATAGATACTTCAAAAGAGGCTTGGAAAATATTTCAAAAAGTATTTGGTGGTGTTGATAAGGTAAAAAAACACCGTCTATAAGTTTTACGAGCTGATTTTGAAAAATTACAACAAAGTACCTCTGAAACTATTTTTGATTATTTCACAAAAATTATTTCTATTGTTCATCAAATGAGAAGAAATGGTGAACAAATAAGTGATCAAAGAGTGATAGAAAAGATACTAAGATCACTAGATTCAAAATTTGATTTTATTGCTATTGCGATTGAAGAGTCTAAATATTTGGAAGAAATGTCTTTAGAACAACTTATGGGTTCCCTTCAAGTTCATAAACAAAGGATTATAAAAAGAGCAGAAGAAAGAACTATGGAACAAGCACTACAGATCAAGCTTACTCTTGAAAATAAAAGTGAATCAAATTTTCAAAGAGGAAGAGATCGTGAACAAAGAGGAAGAGGTGGCAAAAATCAGACCTATCAAGATTCTCCAAACAATGAAGGAGGTATAGAAAATTCTAGCCAAAGAGGCTGAGGTTATGGTCGAGGCCGTGGACGTGACAGAATTTCTAAAAGGTCTAAAATACAATGCTATATTTGCAAAAGGTATGGGCATTACTCCTTTGAATGTTATTATAATCCTAACAATCAAGGTGATAAGACAAATTTTATTGAAAAGGAAGAGAAGAATGAAAATTAAGTTTTATTAATGACTTATGATAATATGAAGGAAGATCAATCTATGACATGGTATCTAGATACAAGAGCTTCAAATCACATGTGTGGCATTAAAGAATTATTTTTAGAAATTGATACAATTTATTCTGGAAATATTACATTTGGTGATCTATCTCAAAGACCAGTAAGAGGTAAAGGTAAAATTGGACTCCATAATGGCAAAGAGTTATGCATTTCAGATGTTTATTATATGCTTGATATGAAAAATAATATTCGTAGCTTGAGACAATTACTTGAAAAAGGTTATAATATTGAGATGAAAGATATGACTCTTTCAATTTATGATAAGACTAAGACATTAATCTCACATGTGAAAATGGTGAAGAATAGAATATTTCCTCTACATTTATGCATTTTTGATCGATCAAGTTGTTTTAAGACTGATATTGAGGACATTTCTACATTATGGCATCTTAGATATGCACATTTAAATTTTGAAGCTTTAAAACTTCTAGAGAAGTTTAATATGGTGATAGGAATGCCAAGAATTGATCGTCCATCAAAATTATGTGAAGTATGCGTTATGGGTAAGCAAGAAAGAAAGCCTTTCAAAATCAGCAGAACAAAAAGAGCATGACATCGACTTGATCTGATACACTCGGATGTTTGTGGTCCTATTAGCCCAGTATCATTTGGAGGAAGCATATATTTTCTTACCTTCACCGATGATCATAGTGGCAAAACTTGGGTCTATATTTTAAAGGAAAAGAAAGAAGTGTTAAACAAATTCAAAGAATTTAAAGACTTAGTTGAAAGACAAAGTGGTTGCAAGATTAAATGTTTACGAATAGATAGAGGTGGTGAATATACATCAAATGAATTTGAAAGTTTTTGTAGAAATAATAGAATTTTACATCAATTTACTATGTCATACACACCTCAACAAAATAGTGTTTCAGAAAGAAAAAATAGGACTATACTTAATATGGTCTGATGCATGTTAAAGGAAAGAAAGATTCCTAAAGAATTTTGGGGGATCTTGTTGTGCTTTATTTACTTAATAGGTTTCCAACAAAGTGAATTGGTAATTCTACACCAGAAGAAGTATGGAGCTGCAGAAACCAAGAGTTGATCATTTAAGAATTTTTGGAAGTGTTGCATTTGCCCAAGATACCAGAAGAAAAGAGAATAAAACTTGAAGATAAAAGTCAGAAATGCATTTTATTAGGTTATGCTGAAAATTCTAATGGATACAAACTCTACAATCCTATCACAAATAAAGTTGTGATGTCAAGAGATATTGAGTTTAATGAACAACAGATTTGGGATTGGAAAAGTAATGAACAACATAGGAAAGCTATATCATTAGAAGAGGATATTATAATACAAGCAAGCACAGAAGAGGCTTTACTAGAATTATCACCGAGATCAGCTAGGTCACATGATTCAAGAAGTCCGATTATAAGAAGTACAAGACCGATCCAGGAGCTATATGATGTGACTCAGAGATTTGTTACTAACAATGATGAACTTTCTCTATTTTGTCTTTTTGCAAGATATGATCCATTAACTTTTGAAGAAGCTTGTAAAAAAAAAAAAATGGAGACAAGCTATGAAGGAGGAGATTAATGCAATCAACAAAAATGATACATGAGAGCTTACTACACTTCCAGAAGACCACCAAGCGATCGGTGTTAAGTGGATCTTCAAAACAAAAAAAAATGCACAAGGAGAGGTGGAGAAATATAAAGCACGATTGGTTGCAAAGGGATATAAACAATAATATGAGATCGACTATGAAGAAGTGTTCGCATCAGTTGCTCGATTGGAGACAATAAGATTACTTATCTCCTTAACAGCTCAAATGAAATGAAAAATTTTACAAATGGATGTCAAATCAGCATTCCTTAATGGAGTTCTTGAAGAAGAGGTATATGTTCAACAACCCCCTGGTTTTATTATTTATGAATAAGAAGACAAAATATACAAGTTAAAGAGAGCTCTTTATGGGCTTAAACAAGCCTCACGAGCATGAAATTCTCGAATAGATACTTATTTTCTTGAAAATGGTTTTTCTAAATGTCCGCATGAACATGCTCTCTATACAAATCTAACATTGATGGAGATATTATGTTTGTATGCCTATATATAGATGATATAATATTTACAGGCAGTAGTAGCTCCATGATTAAAGATTTTAAATACTCTATGAAGAAGGAGTTTGAGATGACTGACTTGAGCTTAATGTCTTATTTCCTTGGTATCGAAATTATATAAAATAATGAAGGAATTTTTATTTCATAAGGAAATTATGCAAAAGAGGTTCTAAATAAGTTTTCTATAGAAGATTGTTATCCTACAGATACACCTATTGAGTATAGCACCAAGTTACCAAAGAAGGCGAAGGTAAATATATTAATCCAACTTATTACAAAAGTTTAGTTGGATGTTTAAGGTATTTGACATGCACTCGACCTGATATATTATTTGGAGTTGGTTTAATAAGTAGATATATGGAATCTCCTAAGACTTCTCATTTAAATGTCGCTAAAAGAATTTTACGATATATTAAGGGATCAATTGAGTATGGAATATTCTATTCATCATCAAAAGGACTGGATCTTATTGGATATAGTGACAGTGATTGGGCTGGAAGCTACGATGATCGAAAGAGTACAACTGGATTTATATTTTATTTTGGTGGAGCTACATTTACTTGGTCTTCAAAAAAATAACATATAGTTGCTCTATCAAGTTGTGAAGCATCTTCTTGTGTTTGTCATGCAATATGACTAAGAAGATTGCTTCAGGAACTTCATATGTCACAGGAGAAGTCAACCAAAATTTATATTGATAATAAATCAGCTATTGCCTTAGCCAAGAATTCAGTCTACCATGAAAGATCAAAGCATATCGACACAAGATTTCATTTTATAAGAGATCATGTCAAAAACAAAGAAGTGGAGCTACACCATGTCAAGACAAGTGAACAAGTGGCTGACATTTTTATAAAACCTCTTAAAATTGAAACATTTCAACATCTTCGAAGAAAACTTGGTATGTTGGATGGAACAAGTTTAAGGGGGGAGAATGTTGGAATTAAACTTGTGCAGTTATCATGAAGAGATTAATTTCATCAAAAGACAGGTTCATTTCTTCAAGAGAAAATATTTATGGAAGGACAAATCAAATTGGTTATTGATTCTTGAAAGAGTTTATTGAAAGAAAGATTCATTCTTACTGCATAAATCTGCATAAATGTAATGTATCGTGGGGAACTATATAAACCCTATATGTTGAGTCATGAAAAATATAGAGTTTGTGAAATTATAAAAATATTGAGAGAAATACAGAAGATTTAGCCTTCTCATACTCTTCCTTAGTGTGATAACTCTATCCTTTCTTCCTATCAACTTCAACACATAATTAGTAAGTACTGGTAAAGAGTTTACAAAGAGAGATCTCTCTATAATCTAGCTGGAGATCTTTACCTTGTGAGCCTCATTCGTGGCAAACATATCCTGATCATGTATGATTTGATCCTTGTTATTAGCAAATTGTACAATGTTAATATGATCCACTGAATGATTCGATTGCCTGTTTCATCTTTATGTATGGATTTAAGGAATTGATACGTTGTAGAGGCAATTTGGTTTAGCCAATCAGCTTATTGAAACTTAATAATCTTTGTTTCAATTATAATAAATTTTTTATTAAAAATGATTCATTATTATATCAGAGTATGCTAGCACAAAAATGAATTAGAACAAAAAAAAACCTTAGCTATTCTTAATGGGAAACGATCTACATTGTCTTCGTTGAAATATTCTAAAAAGCAATTTTGATGATGATCTTGGATGTGTTTTTATATAATTTTTTTAATGGGATGATATATTGGTGTCTATAATTTGAGATATATTGTATATGAAATAACTTTCTTAACTCTTAAAATATTTATCCAAATAAATCTAATTTCATATGAGTCTAAGTTTTTCATTAATCACTCTCTTAGATTCTTCTTGATATCGACTAAAGAAAATATTTATCTATATCACTAGACTTTTGAATATTATTGTCTTGTAAATATTATATTGGTTAATATAAATATAAATATTATTGTTAAATAATTTAAATATTATATTGGTACTAACTAACTTTTATTTATTGGCTTATAAATGTTATTGTTGAATGATTGATTTAAATGTTAAGATGGGTTGTATGTTGATTTTAAAATAAGTTGTTTGTTGTATGATTGAATGTTAGATTATTCTTGAATTGAGGTTTGAAATAAGTTAAAATAAAAAAGAGTAAAGTAAACATGACAATAGCATAGTAATTCATCATACTAAGTCTAAAGAGTTAGACTTGCTTAAGAAGGAAAAATCATTGGAATTAAAATAAATCAAAGTTTTTATTTGAAAATATTTTATTGTAATGATCTTGACGATTTCTTTTAAAATAAAACTTGATGATAATTCATTACTTTGGCATAAAGATAAGAGCATTCTTAAAATAAATAACATAAAATGAAACACAAAAATAGAATACATTTTTCTTAAAAATGTCTCTATCCTATCAAATTTTAAATAAGAAAAAAATGATAAATCTATGTATACTATTATTCACGAATCTCTTGAACTATGAAAGTTATTTTGATGATTTGAATTTCAATAAGTTATTATCCAACTCATGATCTTGATATTTTAATAATTATAACTTGAGACTTTTATAAAAATCAAGGTCATTTACTATGATTATTTCATTTTATTAAAGAAAAATATTCAAATGAATCATGATTTATCTTTTTGATCTTTTAAAATTATAACTTAAATTTTTTTATGAACCATGATTTTGATAATTTAAAATTTTTTATACGTAAATCGAGATCTTTTATTTGATCTCATGTCTCTTTTTGTAACTTACTATAGAGAAGTTTTTATCCTAATCATGATTTTGACTTCTTGATATTTATAACTTGATAATTTTTTTTATGAATTATGATTTTGTTTACTATTTGATCTTATAAGATTTATTTTTATTATCTAAGAGGAGATTTGTCAAATTGAATCATGGTTTTTTGGTATTAATGATTTGATATTAATATCCTTCATCTCATGATTTATTTAAGACTCCCTTGTATTTATGAATTATATACCATATCATTAAATTAATATCTCTCGATATCTTTCATGACATGACTTTCAGTATACAATCCCTTTGCATTTATGGTTAGAGCATTGATGAAAAAGAAAAATTATACTATTATATTCTTTTTGACAATAACAAAGAGAGATATAAAATTGCTATATTGTAATAAAGACATTGAATGAAGAATGATTTGATTAGAAGAGAATTAAATATTTTAAATATTCCAAATGCATGAGTTGCTCTTATATTTTTTTAATTTCTTAGTCTTTGCAAATTGAGTTTCTTCTTGAAATTTACATGAGATGATTTTAAATCTTCTGAATATATAATTTGCTCTTACATATTTTTTTTGACTTCTCGATTTTTGTAAATTTAGCTCTCTTCTGAGATAATTTCACATATTTTCTTCCTCTTGAAACTTATAAAAGAAGAACTTTGATTCTTGGATTTTTTGGTATACTTGATCCTTTATTTGATGATTTTAAATGAATCTTCCCATTTGATATTTGATTTTTGATTCTTGGACTCTTTGGTATACTTTACTACTCTCTTCTTTTTCTTCTTTTTCTTCTTCTTCTTCCTCTTCTTATTTTTACAACGAGGGGAGAAAGAAACTTGCTAGCTTACATGCTTCACATATGTGTTGAACATTTCTAATTTTTGAACATATGATAAATGTGTGATTTGAAAATTTTATTATGTATGCTATGTTTACCAAAAATAATTGAAAATTCATATATATGTTCAATATTTCTCCTTTTTATTGATGACAAAAGAGAAGAAATGGTATGATGACGGATGATGAATATTTGAAAATTTTCTAATGCTTTGGTTTCATGAATGGTATGCCCAAAATAATATTAATATTGGTATCATAGTAATGAGTAGTTAAATGGTTAAAACTTTCAATGTTCTAGTTTTATGCATGAAATGCCCAAAGTAATGTTGACTTGTTGGTGTCATGCATAAAGCAATGTTGAAATGTTTTAAAATTGTGTATGTATAAGAATGCACAATGTATAAAATGACATGTTGCACAATGGTCAAAAATACTACCTTAAATTCATAGGTGATTATTTCGGTGATTATTTCTTTCGAATTCATATTTGCTTTATTTCAAATATGACATATAGATAGGGGAGTTAAGGTTAACTCTGTCATCAATTGGTTGTTATCACAAAAAAAGGAGAAGATTATTGAATCTGGGATTTTGATGATGAAATCAATTGATGGATTTATGATCTAACCTATGTATTGGATATAATTGATGTAGGACTAACTACGATTGTGAAAAGGCAAAACAATTAAAGAAGAATCTATAGTTAGGTCAGAGTCAAAATCAGGCATTAGGCTAAAAGAATCGGGATAGGCCAAAGCTTTGGATGATGTAGTGGGAGTTGCGGCAGTTTATTGACAAGTTATCGGGAGTTCATTAGTTCATCAATTAAAATCAATTAGAACAATGAAGATTATTTGTAATTATTTTTATCTTAATTATCATAGTTAGAGTTTTAATTAGAGTTAGTCTTAAAAAATCGAACTAACTTAATTAGGGGCCAACAAGGTCTAATTTGAGTTTGATTTGAGCTCATGATAGAGCTCGTTTCGTTGACCTCGAAAGAAGTCAAGCTGAGGTACAACTCAAGTACAAAATAGAATTAAAAAAGTATTATTTCAGATTACCTAAGCGATGATACCACTGATGGTCGGTGGTAATACCACCCATGTGGTGATAGTACTATCACCGCCCATATCTTGAGCTCTATTCAGTGGTGGTACTGTCGGTGCTGTTGGTGGTATCGCCCGTACTATGAAATTTTGGGGTGTTTGATTTTTTGGCTCCAATTTCTAAAGCCAATTGAGGTTTATAAATACCTTAAGTATACTTGCTTAGGATAATAAGAAACTGAAGGAAAGACTTAGTAAAATTCTATTAAATTTGGTTAAGAGCTTTCCTTTTTCTTTCAAGTGTAAAATGTGTTAAGGAAAGGGTTAAAAGAGTGGTCAAAGTTGATATCCTAAGCCTAATAAAAGAAGAGTTGTAAAGGTTGTTCTCATAAGCCCATGAAAAGGAGAAATGTATATAAGGGGTAGTTGATCTTCGCCCTTGAAAGAAGATCATTAGTGGACATCGATTGGCCTTGAGTGAAGAGGGATTAGGAGTGGACATAGATTTGGTGGACTGAATCACTATAAAATTTGTGAGTATCTCTATTCATGCTTTACTATTACCCTCGAAGTTAGCCACTTTAACTACTTCCAAGAAAATCACTTTCGATTTTAATTTTTTTTTAGTAAATTTTTTTTGAATTGGGTATTTATCACTGGTACTAATTTACCCCTCCTCTTAGTGCTAACTCGATCCTAACATAGGTATAATCTAACACATGTAGTTGATATGTCAACTCATATGGCCATTCATAATCTATTCCATATAGTTAGACATGCCCTAATCAATGTGGCTAAGTATAGAGCATATAGTTAGGCACGATCTAGCCCATATAGCTAAGTATGACATACCCTATATGATGAAATAAGATCCAACTCATGTGGCTAAGTACAACCTAACTTATGTAGACAAACATGACTTGTCCATGTGATCAAGCATGACTTGACACACATGGCTATTCATGACCTAACCCACAAGTCAGGTGTGGCCCAATTTAATGATAAGACTTAACATAACTCATAAGTGAGGCTCAATCCAACCCATAAAGATAGGCCCACCTAGCTATACGACTGGTTCCAAATACATCGTCATCCCTTCATCCAACCTGTTGTACCTCAACCTAGCCCGCTACTTAGGACAAGTATTGTATAATACATGTGACTTGTCCAAGACTCAAGTGTGTTGGTTCAGTTTTGACTAGCATAATATACATTTGATTGAATCATATAGGTTTGATTAGTTCAAGCTAGTTCAAGATGATTTCAAACTAAAATCAATCAAATCTCAATTAAATCAATCTAGTATGATTTCATATCGACTCATAAGAATTTAAGATTGATTCTATTGGGCCCTAATTGAATTAAGTTTGATTTTAGTCAATTTAGCTATTCAAATTAGAGTTCTAGTTGATTGAGGACTATTGAGATATTGACCTCGTGTCTTTATGATTTGATGAATTTAAAAATTTTATTTAAATGTATCATTGAAAAATGATTAGTGATTTTATTATATTTTTTATATTATATTAATAATATTAATGTGATAATTACTATGTAGTATATGTGAATAAGTTGAGTGGTCCACTAAGTGTAATTTGTGACAAGAGCCACGAGTCCATCATAGTACAGAGCCATTAATGGACATAGTTTAGCTACATACATCAAGCATGACCCCTCATAATATTTTATCATACTACTTCTTGGATGTATACATGGATGAATGTAAATGAATAATCATTGTTGACTATGTATCTCTATTGAGGGCAGGTAAGAAAATTTCTTTTGAGGATTAGTAGGCTGTCAAACAAGACAGTTAGATAGTTCTTTTATCCGTTGTTGGGAGAAACATATCCCCACTGATGTAGGTCAGGGATATCAATTTTATCTGTTATCAAGAGGAATTCATCACATAGAGTATGTCTCTCTATTACTATAACGAGTACACCATCGGGTATAATGTACATTTTTATTATCTGATTATTATAGATGTCATCGAGATGTGTTATATGTGATTGATACATGATTTTATTTATTATATAAGAAGTATTATTATTTTTATAATACATGATTTTCATAATAAATTGATATATCATCATTTTATATTAAATTATATATATATATATAATAAGAATATTTTTAATATTTTTAGAAGGTTCCTATTAATAGATGTAAGTTTAGGTGGAGGAGACTCTTTTTTTTTTGCCACTTGTTTCTTACTAAGAAGATATAATTTTTTTAGTAAAAATATTTAATATTATAAAGATAGAGATTTGAATTTAAAGATATAATTTTTATAAATTATGAAGAATAAAATAATAATTTATTTATTTTTTATAAATATGAGATGTAAACATGTTGAGTGGGTAAGGGACAAGGGATTCATTAAATGATTGATGAAAAAAGATGCTATAACTTAGGAATATAGTAGTAATCATGTTAGCATGATGATCCCTTCAACATAAAAACGAAAGAGAATTGACGTATAATGTTCAAAGAATAAAAATTCACAGAGACCGATAATTTGAAGACTAGTATAAGTTAGATATATGGTTCATCACTAGTAGTCCTACTCGATAAGTGGTGGTCACATCAAAATGATAAAAACTCAACTCAACTACTAGTTTCACCATTTAAGTAGGATCGGAGTAATATTTTTAGTGATGAATATTTTACTTATAGTTAAAGAAGGATCAAGTATAACAGGTAAACACAAGCATCATCGTTGAGATTAGATTCTCTAAAATTTATGCCCTAAACTCATCTCAAATTTACGCCCTAAACTCATCTCAAATATGAGACTAACTTGAACATCAAATGGATCATATTGGGGCTTAACCCAACATTGATCTTCATGTAGTATCATTGATCATATTGGCACCACATCATGATGAGTTTTCAATAACTCAAGCGGGTTCCTAATGCAAATTAGTTTAAATAAAGTCATGCTAACCTACCCTTCCACCACCAACATCAACCCATATGTTGTTGAACTTTTTGGGGTCGAGCTGAGGTGTCGGCCCGACCTGTTCTCTCTACCGAGTACGCAAATTCACCTATGTCGGTCGGGATTAGGATCTCCGACTCTGGTTGGAACCGCCTCTCGCTAGTCAGCACCCAAGTGTCGATTGATTTGTCTTTCCGCTTATTCTGCTCGACTCTGGAGTTGTGGGTCCTGCACACAGGCCTTATCGGGGATAGGGGGTTAGCCCGACGAGACCCCTCCGGCGCCCGAGTTGGTTGATTTCATGGAGAAAGAAGGTGGTTTGTCTTTCCTTTCGAAAAGACAAAAATGAGAGAGAGAGAGAGAGAGAGAGAGAGATCCCAGAGAAGGCCCCCCTTTCTGGTGTTGCCAGAATGGGGCTTTATACCTATAGAAGAGGAGCTCGTCCGTACGTTCGGTCTTACCTCTGTCGTCATCTCGGACGAGGCCGAGTTGTACAGCAAGCCTACCGGTGTAGTGGTATGGGACGAGGATGTGGTAAGTCATACAATATTAATGGAGCATGGAGGAGGAGACGGGTGGTGCAGTGTCCGGACGCCTCCACCTCGGATGCTGAATCTGTCGCTGACTTGGCCGCCCGGATAGACGTGATTTCCTCCCGGATGTCAATGTGGCCACCAATCTGGCATGAGCTTGGATGAGTTCGGTTGACCCATTGTTTACCCTATCATTCTTCCCTCCCTCCCCCTCTCTCCCCCGCCCACCCCACCGAGAGGGGTCTTATCGAGGCATTCTGTAAACCGAGGGGAGGACCTCGAGCATTAGTTGTCACTGATCCTTGCTCCTTTATGGGTTTGTCATGGCTTGATCGAGTCTCTGTTTCTCGGGCCAAAGACTAATGGTCTAGTTGAGATATACAACTCGGGCAAAAGACTGATGGTCTGGCCGAGGTACACAACTCGGGCAAAAGACTGATGGACTGGCCGAGATATACAACTCAGGCAAAAGACTAATGGACTGACATTTGGGTGTGGTCCACTTGTAACACACGGTGTCTACGCACGTGATGTGAGATAAAGGTGCATGATGAAAAAAAAGGGGTGGAGCGATGTACGGGGCGTTGGGCTGATGTGGCAATTCTCACATCCGTTCGAGCGCTGTTATGGATGTGGTTCACGTATTCCCTAGGTGAAGTCATTTCGCCTCCTCGGGAAGTTGAAGCGACGCGATCCATATAAGCCTCACCGCGATGGTGGCAAAGAATCACTTTCATTCTTCATCTTCCTTTCCTGAGCCTTCGGACCTTGTGTCTCAGCCATTCCATCTTCACTTTCTACTCTCCTCATCCGATCAGGTTGGGATGGTGTACTTCTTCTTGATTAATGCAAAGCACTTTTTTAGTGAAAATTTTCAAGTCTCTTTAAACATAGAATTTTCATAAATTTGAAATATGCCAAGTTCTTGGCAGCCTTTTCCCTTCACAACGGAAGGTTTCACTTAGTATGGTCCTTCCCAATTCGCAGCCAGCTTACCCCGGGACCGAGTTGGGTCACTGACCTCGGCCTTCCGTAGTACCAGGTCTCTCACTTTAATTTTCTGAGGGCGCACTCTATGATTATAGAGCCTCGCCACTGCCTTCTTGTACTCAAGGATTCGTAGGTGCGTGGTAGCTCTTCGTTCCTCGAGAAAATTAAGATTTTCCCTTAGTCGGTCAGTCGAAGAGGAATCTTTGTAGAACTCGACTCGGAGGGTCAGGTAGACCACTTCGGGTGGGAGGACCGCCTTGATCCCGAAGGTCAGACTGAACGGTGACTCGCAAGTGGGGCATTTAGGAGTCGTTCGAGATGCCCATAGGATGCTCAAGAGCTCATCCACCCAAGTCCCATGTGCACCTCGTATCCTTTTCTTCAGTCCATCAAGGATGGCTCAGTTTGTGACTTCGGCCAATCCGTTTGTCTGAGGGTGGGCGAACGAACTGAACCTTAGCTGGATTTTGTAGCTTTCACAAAATATCTTGAATTTGGGATTATTAAACTATGTTCCGTTGTCGGTGATGATTGCCCTCGGGATGCCGAATCTGGTAATGATGTTTCTCCAAACGAACCCTTTGACTTGTTTCTCGGTGATAGATGCAAGTGGTTCGGGCTCTGCCCATTTGGAAAAGTAGTCAACACCAACTATGAGGAATTTTTGCTGTCCCGACGCTGGGGGGAACGGGCCGAGAAGGTCCATTCCCCATTGGACGAATGACCAGGCGTAGTCTGAGGTGGATATCAGGATTGCCGGTTAGTGCTGGACTCTGGCATGCTTTTGACATTGTTCACACTTCTGCACATAGGCCTATGCATCTTGGCGCATGGTCGGCTAGTAGTATCCCTATCTGAGTATCTTGTGGGCTAAGGTTCGGGCACCAATATGTTCGTCACATACTCCTTCGTGGACCTCAGCCGACATGGTTTGTGCTTCCGACGGATGCAAGCATCGGAGCAGCGGTTGCATGAATCCTCGTCGGTAGAGACGTCCATTGAGAACATAATACCATGGACTCGCCCTCTTCACACGTCGAGTTGCGCTGTGATCTTGGGGAGCATGCCATCATCCTTGAACTTGAGCATCTCTTCAACCCAATCGTGGTTGACTTCGATCGCAGCCACCTCGGTGGATGTCGAAGGTTTCAGGATCTTGGCCATCCACGTTGGGCATTCCACCAGTCCACGTGTGGAGGCTAGTCTCGCTAGAGTGTCGGCTTGCATGTTGTCTGACCGAGGTATTTTGGTGATGACAAAGTGGTTGAATCGTCGGGTGTAGCCCCGTACCTCGGCTAGGTAGTGGATAATCGACTGATCTCGGGCTTCGAATTCTCCATTGACCTATCCACGATGAGCTAGGAGTCGATAAAGACTTCGATGTCCTCAACATGCAACTCATTAGCGAGCTTTAGGCTGAATAACAATGCTTCATACTTAGCTTCATTATTGGTGGCCTTGAATTCAAGTCGAAGTGCATGCTCGAAGACTTGGTCGGTAGGGCCTTTAAGAACGAGTCCGGCTCCTCCGTGCTTCGAGTTGGAGGAACCATCAACGTACAAGGTCGACCTCAAGGTTGGTAGTGGATTCTCTGGGCTTGTCGACTCCAATATGAAGTCGGCTAGAGCCTGAGCTTTTATCGACGCCCTCGGAATGTATTCGAGATCGAATTCCCCGAGTTCGACTGACCATTTCAACTTCCGACCCGCAACATCAAATTTTGAGAGTATTTGACACAAGGGTTGGTCGGTGATTACCTTAATGGGGTGAGCTTGGAAGTAAGGCCTTAGCTTTCTTGATGTCAAGATCAGCGCGAGGGCGAGCCTTTCAATCAGTGGGTACTGCTCCTCGGGACCACTTAAGATGTGGCTGCAGTAGTATACTAGTTTCTGTCCATCCTTTTTGAGCCCGACTAGAACCGAGCTAACTGCCAATTCTGAAGTTGCCAAGTAAATCCTGAGAGGCTCTCCAGGGGCAGTCAAGGTGAGGCACGGAAGGTGGGCTATATGCGCCTTTAGTTGTTGGAATGCTTCTTCGCATTGGGGGTCCCATTCGAAGTCCTTTGTCTGCTTCAAGGCTCTGAAGAAGGGGAAACTCCTATCTCTAGCTCGGGAAATGAATTGACTTAGTGCTGCCAGTCTTCCGATAAGCCGTTGGACATCCTTTGTTGTTCGGGGGGATCACATCTAGAGGATGGCATCCACCTTTTCAGGGTTCACATTGATTCCTTTATGGTGAATGACGAACCCGAGGAATTTCCCGGATTCGACACCGAACACACACTTTGTTGGGTTAAGCCTCATCTTGTATCGCCTCAACATTCGGAACATTTCGGCTAGATCAACCAAGTGGGTACTTGCTTCCCAACTTTTTATTATCATGTCGTCGAAGTATACTTCCATATTACGCCCGATTTGTTCCTCAAACAATCGATTGACTATCCTTTGGTAAGTTGCTTTGGCATTCTTTAACCCGAATGGTATAGCCTTGTAGTAGTAAGTGACGTGATGCGTGATGAAGGCTGTGCTTTCCCGATCTTTCGATGCCATCTGAATCTAATTGTACCTTAAGAAGGCGTCCATGAACGAGAGTAGCTCGAAACCAGAGATTGGCATCAACAAGGTGGTCAATCCTCAGGAGGGGGTATCAATCCTTCGGGCAAGCCCGATTGAGGCTGGTGTAGTCAACGCACATCCTCCAGGTTCCATTAGATTTTTTGACTAGTACAACGTTGGACAGCCAAGTCGGGTACTTTACTTATGTGATGAGCCCTGTGTCCAGTAAGCGAGCGACTTCCTTCTCAATGGCTTTCTATCGGTCGGGGGCGAACTTCCTTGGCCATTGCTTTACAAGTCTGGCGGCAGGTTCTATATTGAGATGGTGTTGAGCCACTTCGGGATCAATCCCGAGCATGTCCTTCGGGGACCAGGTAAAGATATCAGCGTTTTTGTCAAGAAATTCTATTAGATAGATCCGTTGTTCCTCCGGAAGCATCGAGCCGACCTTGATGGTTTGTTTGGGATCCCTGGGTTCAAGGGGATTTTGACTACTTTCTCTGCTAGCTCAGGTTTTGGCGATGTTTTATATGCATCTCAGGTCTCGAGGGTAGGGGTCGAGGCTTTAAGTTTCTTAGGCAGTGTTGTTGCCATTAGGTAGCACTGCCTAGACTCCCGAGGATCACTTATAACTTCTCTGACTCTAGCCATAGTCGAGAACTTCATGATTTGGTGGTATGTTGAGACAACTTTTCTGAGTTTGTTGAGCGTGGGCCTGTCGATGATGGCGTTATATACCAAGAGGAGTGCAACCATAATGAACAACACCATCAGTGTTTTTGACTTCGGCTCTTCTTTGATGGTGATTGGAAGGGTTGTTGTTCCGGTAGGGGAGATCGAGTCTCCAGTGAATCCTATCAGTGTTGATATCACATGAAGCAAATCTTTGTTAGTCAGCCCGAGTTTTTGAAAAACGTCAAAATATAAGATGTCAGCAGAACTTCCCGTGTCAACCATGATCCTTTTGACTCGGGCGTTGGCGATCTGGGCCGAGATTACTAGAGCATCGTCGTGGTCCGAATACGCTTCACTCCCGTACCTGAAGGTGATCTCGGGGTCTCCTTGGCCTTTTTTCCACCACGGATTAAGCATAAGCTTTTCTAACCGAGGAGCTGTCTCCTCCGGACGTCGATCTGCCGACGATGATGTCGGGATCAAAGGAGGCCTGGGAGCAAGTAGCTCCGGCCTGTCCCTTCTTCTAGAAGTCCCGGGGGCTTGTCCTTCGTGACTTCTTATGATTCTCCCGCTTTCCTGCCACCAGATTTTCGGCAGCCACATACTGATTCGCCCATTGCAACATCTCCAGTACTGTTGACGGTGGTCGCTCGATCAATGACCAGAAGAATCAGGAGGGACAGAGCTCCATTAAGAATGCCTAGATTGCTAGAGAAGGATGTGTGTCGGGCATCCTTCTGACCTCCGCCATGAATCTACCGATGAATTGGGTGAGTGGTTCATCACTTCCTTGTGTGAGGCTGAGCAGTGAAGCGGTCGTCGGTCTCAAGCGGGAGCTTGCCATGAAGTTGGGCTTGAATTCTTTGATGAGGTGGTCAAAGGATGAGACGGAAGACAGCTTCAATCGGCCGTACCACATCTGAGCCGACCCCTTAAGGGTCATGGGAAAGGCGCGACACATCAATGTGTCGGAGGTGTCGCGGAGAGCCATTTGAGCTCAAAACATCACGACATGTTCCGATGGGTCGGTGCTTCCGTCATAGGGCTCCAAGATCAGGAGCCGAGAGCTAGGTGGGACAGGTTTGTCCTGAATCTCGGGGATAAATGGGGACCTACCTTTTGTGGTCTCTCCGACCTATTCCTTGGACTTGACGAAGTCTCTTTGGACCTCGTCTAGTCTTTGGTTGACTTGGCAAAATTGTCCCCTCACCGAGTTGGTTGAATCCGAGGAAATGACATCCGACTCTAGTGGGGTACGCACGATGTTCCGAGAACGACTCACCAGTTGGCTTACTGAGGCGTTCGGGTTCTCGATC
The DNA here is from genome assembly GCA_021527575.1 of Ensete glaucum. Classification (NCBI taxonomy): domain Eukaryota; kingdom Viridiplantae; phylum Streptophyta; class Magnoliopsida; order Zingiberales; family Musaceae; genus Ensete; species Ensete glaucum. Next base: position 16,111,135 of record CM038558.1, read on the forward strand.
ATAACTTCGTTCGGGAGGTGGTGTGGTACCTCATTATCGGGATGCTTCTCTCGGGTCGGCCTTGATTGAGGTACTTCTTGTTGCAGCATCTGTCGAGGAGCGTCCGGGAGAAGATGCTCTACTCTACTCCCTCCTTCACTAACACTGAATAGCCATTGATATTTTCCTTTGCCAATGTTATCTAGATTCGCCCAAACCCCTCTCCGGTATCGCCGAACGTTCAATGATCTGAGACTACTACTTCACCATTAGAGATGGTCCAGGCACAAGTCTTCCTTGACTTAACTTAGCAAATACCAGCCCTATCCTTTTATCTCATGGCTAGCTTAGCTCGTCGTAACTCAACAATAATTATAATATCACCACCAATCTCTACTAACGCACCTCCTCAACCAATGGCAACACCTATTGCTCCCAAAGTTCACGATCGATAAGGTCCTCCATGGTTAACATCAATAGGTTAGATGATTTCATAGTCAGTAATACCTGAATCGAAGGTTTAATAGATCTATATGAGATGGATCGAAGCTTGAAAGAAAAGAAATATATATATATATATGCTAGGAGTTCCATCTCAACAAGGGATAGGAGCTTTTCATCTCCTTACGTTAGATGTGTTCCATGATGCCGCACTTTAATAAGCATGCGATAGATAAGTGGGTCACATTCTCTTCAACACCTCACGGGTGCAATTCGCGAATGGCACTCTCATTTCTAGCCACTTTTCATGGCATCCTTTCTCCTAGTTGGCAAATGAGTTCCAAGCAGCAGCACATCATCATCGATGGTTGTTGTTCCTAGCTTATGTATGGTCATCATGACTTGGTAGGAAGGAAGCATCATTGGCTAGCTTCATTCTTTTTTCTGTTTCACTAATAAAGCTTAGGGGAGCACTAATGCACACCCATCAACTCTTATTTAGGTCTTCATGTTTAGCTTGAGATCACCTTTCTACTCCACAGTCAAGAAGTAGCCAACTTCTTCCCTGACTTGCTCCAATGCATGAATCTATACATCATTCATCATACAAGCCTTTATTACATGGATGAGGCATATGAAGGATTGCAAGAGACAAAGATCAAATGCATGGATGCAATTTCTCTTAGTGCATCTTGAATAAAAAGTCTTCTTCTAAATTAGAAAAACAAAAAACAAAAAAGATATTGTCGGCCGATGAAATCCTCATTCATAATATACGATAAGATAAAATATTATAGGTTCCATGTCATAAGTTACTTTTGCTACATGTTAAGCAGAAGAACTGTTGTAGTTTGCTCTGACAGCAACAAGCTTTGGGTTCAGCAGTCATCAAAGTTGACATGTTGTCAACTGAGTTCCAAGGACAGAAAAAAATGTCTTTTAAGTTTTTTCTGTCTTTGGAGAGATAATGCAACAAGAAGATGCATCAACCAATATATTTCAAACCTAAATCTTTAGATGAATGATGACTTTTCACATAATTCAAGTTTCATATCAGTTTGGTGTCTCAGTCCACTTTGACCATCCAAAATAATTTAAGAAGAGGGTGTATTAACTCAGACATTGACTTCCAACTCCAAAGCTGTCTCTCCATGATCATGGCAATTAAGTCCAACGCTAACTCCCATGGAGGGCTCCATCTTTCCATGTCTCCACATCTACCAAGTCCCCAGAGCCCCATGAGACACAAGACCTGGAAAAATGTAGCCCTTGGTTTGGTCCATCCATGACTTCCTCTTTCCCATGAAACCTGAGCATTTGCATTGTCAACCCACTGCAACCATGCATCTTAACCTGAAATCCTCCATTCGATTTCATGAACATAGTCCAACTCCATGCTGCTGACAACATTTTTTTTATGCAGTGGAAAGAGAAAGCCCACAGAAAAAGGACACACACAGCAATCCCTATGCAGAAGAAAGCTGCACAGGAACACGAAACTCCCTGCAGTGCAACCGGTGAGTGTGTAGAAAAGATCAAACAACTAGCGAAAGATGGTGGATGGGAGATCTGCAACTCCACTCTGCCTTGGTTTCATGGAAGAGGAATTAATGGGGGGCATTGAGCTTGCTGCAGAAAGGTTCTGTGAAAGGTCAAATGGAAGGAAAGAAGAAGAAGAAGAAGAAGAAGAAGAAGCAGCAGCAGCTTTGGATTTGAAGAGAGTGGGAGTTCCTAAAAGATTCAAAAAACAAGAAAAAAAAAAGAATAAAAAAAAAAGTGGCAGTGGTACCTTGCCATGTTCATTGCCATTGAATACAAGTGTCCTTGCAGAGATATAAGCAACACCCAACTCACTGAGCTTGTTTCTTTATTGTGTTGCTCCCACCATCCAAGTGTAATGAACTCATTTATGTCTGACCCCATCAGCTGACACACCATTAATCTCTCCACCCATCAAGGATCCTCATCTGCCCAGCTTCCTCAAACTGACCTGCAAAATTTGTGTTCTCCTTGTTCTCTTCTTGCAGCGAAGAGTAGTGCCCATTGCATCAGACACAGGCACCAGATATGTTTCTGAGGTTGATGATGTGGTTAGAAGACAACAAAAGATCTGGTTAGTCTCAGCTGTATCTCTCTCTTCTCTCTTCGAGCTTTTCCTTTGATCAGGACATGAACTTGGCCTTGCATGCAAGCATGAAACTGGGGAGCCTTCTTTCTCCAGTTTCACTGCCATTGCCATCTTTCACACCACCACCACCACCACCACCACCACCACCTCCTCCTCCTGCTCCTACGATTGTTAATTTTGAGAACAGAATTTCTCCCAGCATCCTCCTCATAATTGTCATTCTAGCAATCATCTTCTTCATCTCTGGTCTCCTCCACCTCCTTGTGAGATACCTCCTGAGACCCAACAACAGGGAGCCAGATGCCATGAGCAATGCCACAGCTCTCCAAGGTGAGCTTCAGCAGCTGTTTCACCTCCATGATGCAGGAGTGGATCAGTCCTTCATAGACACCCTTCCTGTCTTCCAATACAGGTCCGTCGTAGGCCTGAAAGACCCATTCGATTGTGCCGTGTGCCTCTGCGAGTTCGAAGCTGCTGACGAGCTCAGGCTGCTTCCCAAGTGCAGCCATGCCTTCCACGTACAGTGCATAGATACTTGGCTCCTGTCCCACTCCACTTGTCCTCTCTGTAGGAGAAGCCTTCTTTCTGACTTCTCTCCTACCATTAGCTGTAGTCCTACATTTCTCGTTCTCGAGACAGGTAGTGAGAGCTCAAGGGAGTCTGTGTCTACTGCAAATCTCGGTCTCTCTGCAGAGAATGACTTGGGGACTTCGATCGATGAGACGACGCAAAAAGCAGTTGAATTTGCAGCAGTCTCAGTCTCAGAGTTTGCAGAAGCCAAAGTAGTGCCTGTTAAGCTTGGAAAGTTGAGGAGTGTGGATGTTGGAGGAGAAGGTCAAGCAACTACTAGCGGCAATAGCGATCTGGATCAAAGGAGATGCTTCTCCATGGGTACCTACGAGTATATAATGGATGAGAGCTCTTCGCTCCGAGTCACCATCAAACCAACCAAGAAGAAGCCAGCTCTCAAGAATCCAGGCCACCGGGTTGCCATGTCAGAATGTGATTGCCACTCAGCAAGAGAGGGATTCGAAGTGTTTGATGCATTAAGAAATCCCGAGTTTAGAACCGGTCATGGTAATGCTAATCTACACAGGAAAGAGAGCTTTTCTGTATCAAAGATATGGCTGCGCTCAGGGAAAGATGAACCGATTGCTGAGGATGCTTCAAGGCGGGCTTCGTCTTTCCGATTGCCACTGCACTTGGAAAGAGATGAAATCAAGCTGAAGAAGAGCAACGAATCATATTCGGATGTGGAGGCTGGGAACTGCAACAGCCATGTAGTGTCGAGGCTGGATGAAACACCTTCGTTTGCAAGAAGAACTCTGCTGTGGATGGTAGGGAACAGAACAAGATAGGAATCCATCTCTGATATCAATTCTGGACTTTGAATTGCTACAAGTAAATCATCTTTGACACTCAAAAAGTTCTTTTCCCTTAGCAGTAAAACGAGATTGCATCTGTGATCATTTGATCAACTTAAATCTTTGCATCAGTAATGATGTGGAGACATCCAGGTACGGTATGGTGCATGTTCATGCTTTGCGTCATAAGCTTGGACAATTCTACTGGTATGTCTAAGATTTCATGAACCCAGAAATCTGCACACCATTGGATTAACTCTGATGCTTAGATTTATAAGAACACCATGTTCTCTGAAAAGAAAAATTATAGACAATGCTGTGTTGGCAGGTTGTATTTCTTGATGCAACTTTCCCTGATATCATTTACCACCAACCAACTGCATGACAAAGTGCATCTGCTTCTTCTAGTAGGAGCTGTTCTGAGAATCCATCTTCTGCCATGGATTCACTTGTGCATCACTCGCAAGAACAAGCAGCTCATGATCCCTTGCCATGCTCTCTTCTCTTGTTGCGCAACTGTCTTCTATCCTTCAACAGTTGGACTGAAGGTAGAGGAGGTTTTCTGCATGTCGACATGATGATCTTCACTGCATATTTCTGCTAAAATTACAAATCTATTTCATTCCTGTATACCATCGCAATTCTAATGTGGGGTGAATCAGCACGTCATAACGGGCTAGTGATCTTAATGTTGGAAGGTGGGTATCAGAGGCTGGAGTCTTTAACATGGGTACAAAGCTCTGTTGTTCTTGATGGTGTTCTAACTGGAAGCCCATAGCTGGAGACACCACAAGCAACAGGACTAATTGCACTAAATGTTCTGTGACTGTAGAAGATATATGGAAGGCAGAGGAATCAATCAGAGGACTAATTGCAGTTTAGTATATACCAGCAGCCCTTCCCTAGGGGGAGAGAGAGAGAGAGAGAGAGAGAGGATATATATATATATATATATATATATATATATATATATATATATATATATATATATATATATATATATATATATATATATAGAGAGAGAGAGAGAGAGGGTGTGGGGGGATTGAATTGTTGAAAATGATTTGACATACTGGACTATTTCCAGCTCCAAGTGTTTAGGTTTCCTGACATCTTAAAATCTCCATTGAGAACCATAATTCATGATCTGCAGTAATAAACTCTATCTTTTTTTTCTCTTCTCCTGTTGTAAAATTGGACTAGCCTCATAATAATAATGAAAATACAGAAAGAACATTAAACCGAGCATGGCCATGAAATATTTATTATTCCTTTAACCAATCATTAATATTGATTAATTGAGACTCCTACAAAAGCCTCAAGAAGAAGGAATTGTAACTTAAGAGTGGATCTTCCTGCTTTAATGCCAAAAAATTAGTACTGCTTAATTTTTTTACCTAACATTTGTTAGGCAATCTTATGAGGTTAGTCCTATTTAGATGTTTATTTATTTATTTATTTATTATTATTATTATTGTTGTTGTTGTTGTTATTTTATAAATATCTTGAGACCTAAAATGTTGTCCTTGCATTGATAAAACTGATGGATAATGTAACATATGTCCCCCCACACAATTGAGTACAAATATTTTGTTGGGGGTTAAGATGAGGAAGGTGATGAAGAACCATCCAGTAGAGGAAAAGACATTTCCATGGAGGTATTGATGAAGACAAATTCAATGCATCTGTTTTCCCTTCATAAGCTAAGACTGGCATTTGGTGTCTGACATTTTCAAGGTAGCTGGAAATGATCTCTGTTTGCAGAAGCTCTATCATCTCTGCCTCTTAGCAACCGGTACAAGCTCTCATCCACCTTCCTTTTAGCAGGGACTTCTGAGAGAACGAGATAAGAGCAGTAAATTGAACATGACAGTGTTGCTCTCTGAGTGAGTGAATCTGAAAGAGAAGAAGGTATGAACAAGCTCTCAGAGTGAGTGAATCTGAAAGAGAAGAAGGTAAGACATTTGCTGCTCTTAGCAACCGGTACAAGCTCTCATCCACCTTCCTTTAGCAGGGACTTGTGAGAGAACAAGATAAGAGCAGTAAATTGAACATGACAGTGTTGCTACCTGAGTGAGTGAATCTGAAAGAGAAGAAGGTATGAACAAGCAAGCAGCCCAGAAGGTTGCACATGGGAGTAGGACTATGCAATTGCTTGGCATGGAACCCACAGCACAAAGGTTTGCATCTCCTTCACCTCATCAGCATCCAAGAAAGCTTATCTTCCCATAAATCCTGGTTCAACCACCCTGCATGACCAGAAGAACTCTAAAAGGGGTCCTTTACCAGTTAACTTCTTGAATGCAACACTCGGTCCATTTTAAGATGAAATTGTATATTAGCATCGACTTCATTGGCATCTCCCTCTCCTCTGGTTGGCTGTTTGAAATAGTAGATGTTGATGGAAATAAAATAAAAATAAATTTTGTATATAAATAAATATTAATATTTATCGTCACACACACAGTCAAATCAAACAGAAATCACAATCAAACGAAGACTAAGATTTACGTAGAAAACCTCCTCAACTCGAAGGGTAAAAATCACGAGACAAATTAGAGAAAATTCACCATCAAAATAATAAATATACAGATCTCAAGACTTATTTTCCAAGCCCAAGCAATAGCCACAAGAGAATTACAGTGATACAAGGACTACAATACTAAATATAATATCCAAGACTTTCTCAAGTGATCATAGTAAGAATCTACTGCAAACTGATATAACCTGATATATGAATGATTGAGAATAGTTTTTTCCTGTCCTTGTCTTATTTCCTTTCTTGGATCTCTTATTTTCTAGCCTCTATTGTCAATTTACAGTCCTCTTTCTCTCTCCCACGTTTTCAGCCGTCGTTGCCCTCTTAATCTTAACCCTAGCCACGCAATCTGGAGTTTAGGTTAATATAAGTGAAGTTCTGGACTGTGGGCTTCACTAAAGCTCATTATGGGCTGAATCTGGGCCATCTGTCCAATAACCTCCCCTTCACTCATAAGGGAGACTATCTCATGACTCCTCAATATGAAGTCATGCTGACCAACTGTCAGCACATCTCTATTTCTCTTTCTGTAAAGCCTTTGTAAACATGTCTGTTCCATTATCATTTGTGTGAATTTTCTAAAGCTGTAGCTGCTTATCCTCAAACACATTTCTAATCCAGTGATATCTGAGATCTATATGCTTTGACTAAATGGATGACACTCTGGCTATCACAATACACCATATAGATTTTCTGTTTCAGTCTCAATTCTTGTAAGAATTCTTTCATCTATAATATTTCTTTACAAACCTCTATAGTAGCAATATATTCTACCTCTATGGTGGAGAGAATAATATATCTTTGCAATCTGGACTGTCATGATACAGCTCCCCCTGCATCTGTGTAACCTATTAACACAGGTGGTCCACCTTCAAAGCTTAAACAAACTTTAGAACTTCCTCTGAGATATCTAAAAATTCACTTCACTGCTGCCCAATGCTCTTTGTCTGGATTTACAAGAAATATGCTAACAACACCCATTGCATATGCGATGTCCGACCTCGTATATACCATCGTGCACATTAAACTTCCAACCGCTGAAGTATAAGGAACATTTTGCATTTTCTCATTCTCCTTATCACTTGGTGAACTCTGCTCTAAGCACAACTTGAAGTGACTTGCAAGAGGAGAATCAACTGGCTTTACATTGCTCATACTGAACATGTCCAATACCTTCTCAATATATTTCTCGTGTGACAACCAAATATATTTGTTTCTTCTATCACAAAAAATCTATATGCCCAGTATTTGCTTCGCTAGCCTTATATCCTTCATTGCAAAAGACTCACTCAGTTCCTTCTTTAACCTGTCAATCACAGATATATCTTTCCCAAGGATAAGCATGTCATCAATATAAAATAAGAGAGTAGTAAAATCCTCACCAAAATGTTTGATGTATACACAATGATCTGAAGCTATTTTTTTTTGTATTCATTTCAATCATAAATAAATCAAACTTTTTATACCACTGTCTTGGAGCTTGCTTCGGCCCATACAAGCTCTTCTTCAACTTGCAGATAAGATTTTCTTTACCTTTGACTTTGAAGCCTTCTAGTTGCTCCATATAAATTTTCTCCTCCAAATCACCATAAAAGTAAGCTATTTTCATATCTAACTCCTCAATCTCCAAGTCTAGGTTAGCAGTAATACCAAGAGCAACACGAATAGAAGATATTTTAATAACAGGAGAAAAAAAACTCTTCAAAGTCAATACCTTTCTTTTGACCATAGCCTTTCACAACAAATCTTGCTTTGTACTTTGGTTGAGAACAATATTCTTGAGTTTTCAACCTAAAAACCCACTTGTTCTTCAAGGCCTTACTTCCCTCTGATAGTTGCATCAAATTATATGTGTGGTTCTTCTGCAGAGAATTCATCTTTTCCTATATAGCAATAAACTATTTCTTTTTCTGCTACTTTCAACTGCTTCCTGTTAACTCTCTAGTTCACCTGTATCAGTAAACATCACATACTCATCTGTAGAATATCTTCTAGAAGGTTGATGTGGTCTAGAAGATCTTCTTAACTAAGATTCTGTGGGAATTTGCTCTCTTTTTTCTTCCTGCTCAACATATCCTATAGGTAGATCAACATCTGACACTGCACCATCTTCCTATATATCTCCCCCATCACCTTGATATACTGGAGGAATAACTGGGTCACAATCTATAAATCCTTATGTAGAAGTCTTAGCTTGTGTCTCCTTCTTCAAATCCTCAATAGTTTGATCCTCAAAGAAGACAACATCTTTGCTTCTGAACACTTTATATTTTTTTGGATCCCAAAGCCTGTAACCAAACTGATCATGTGAGTAATCAAGGAAAATACACTCTTTTGTCTTACTATCTAGTTTGGATCTCTCATTGTCTGGAACATGTGCAAATGCATGACAACCAAACACTCTTAAATGCCTATATGATACATCTTTCCCTAACCATACATGCTCTGCAATATCACCATCTAGAGCTGTACATGGTGATAAGTTGATTACATCAACTGCAGTCCTCAAAGCCTCATCCCAAAACCTTTTAGGTAGCTTGGCCTGTAAAAACATACATATGATCTTTTCTATGATTGTGTGGTTCATCCTCTCTATAATTGTATTATGTTGAGGCGTACCAAGAACTGTCAACTCATGCTGGATGTCATGTGACATGTAATAATCATTAAACAATCTTATGTACTCACTACCATTATATGATCTTATGCATTTCAATTGCCTTTCTGTCTCCCTTTAAACTCTGGCATGAAATTCCTTGAAGACATTAATAACCTGATCTTTGGTCTTTAAAACATAGGCCCAAACTTTCTTGAAAAAGTCATCTATAAAAGTAACAAAATAAAGTACACCACTGATCGTAGAAACATTAACAGATCCACCATGAGTTTTTATCCTCAAAGGACCACACATATCTGTATCGACATAGTCAAAGGCATGTATTTTTCTAGATAAAGTAGGACTAACAAAGGAAACTCTATGTTATTTTCCAGCCAAAAAATCAATACAAGGGTTCAAACGTGTACTTCTGAGATTTGGTAATACTTCTCTCTTGGAAAGTTCTTGCAGCCCCTTCTTGCTCATATTCTAGATAAAGTAGGACTAACAAAGGAAGCCTTTCTCTATAGCATTTAACTTCTCATCACAAGCTTTAGCCTGTAATATGTATAATGTATACATTTCTTCCCATTAGCTATAATAAGAGAATCCTTACTGAGCTTTCACTGCCCTCTATGAAATCTGACATCAAAATCTTCATCATCCAGCCTTCTAATTAAAATTAAATTCAGTATTAAGTTAACCATATGCCTCATATCCTTAAGCACCAACTTGTAGCCAAGGTTGGTCTTTATATGGATATCTCTCATGCCAATGATGTCTGTTGTGTCATAGTTGCCCATATTGATAACACCAAAATTTTAAAACCTGTAAGTAGCAAAGAACTCCCTTCGTGGTGTAGTATAATAAGAAGCACTTATGTCAATTATCCACTCGAGATCCTAGCATATACAAGAAAAAATATTATCATAAGTAGACAAAATCAAATAATCACTACCTTGTACTGTAGTTGTGATAATCTCTTTTGACTCTGTATGCTCTACTTCTGTTTCTTTTTTCTCGTTCTTCTTAGGTAGCTTGCACTGATTCTTGTAATGTCCTTGTTTACCACAATTGTAGCAAATAATATATTTTCTTGATCTTGACGCTTCTACCTATGCGTGAACCACTTCTATCTTTTGACTTTAACCTTCGTCTGTTCTCTGAGATAAATGCCTGTGAATCAATCTGAGAAGTTGTTGAATTCTTTCTCCTCAACTCTTCATTCAAAAAACTGCTTGTTACTTGACTCATGGTGATAATACCATCTGGTGCATAATTACTAAGGGAAACCATCAGTGTCTCTCAACTTTCTGGCAAAGAATTGAGAAGTAACAATGCCTATAACTCATCATCGAGAGATGTTTTCATAGAGGATAATTGGTCAGTAATTCTCTACATTTTATTCAAACCCTCTTTATATTTCAAGTTCATAAGTTTTCTGATTAAGAAAGCTTTGTTGCTAGTCGTTTTTCTTTCATAAAAAACTTCTAACTTTTTTCAAAGAAAGTAAGCGAACTTTCAGTAGAAATATGGTGAAAGACACTATCATCAAGCCACCGATGAATAAATCTAACTATTTTTCGATCTAACCTCTTCCGTTCATCATCTGTCATAGTTGTGGGCTTTACATTATCCCCTTGCAAAGGTTCATACAAATCTTTGCAATACAAGAGATCTTTCATTCTTGGTTTCTATATCATCCAATTGTTTTCGTTTAAACTAATCATGCGAAAAACATTATCGGCTGTCATGTTCAAATACAAAAGTTAAATGCCACCAAAAACCCTGATACCAATTGATGGGAATAAAACAGGAATAAACTTTGTATACGAACAAATACTAGTAGATTGTGTGGAATTAAGCAGAAATCATAATAAAATGAACACCAAAATTTTCTCCTTAACTCGAAGGGTAAAAACCATGGAATAAGCTAGAGAAAATCTACTATTAAAATAATGAATATACAGATCTCAAGGCTTATTGCCCAAGCCTAAGCAACAGTCACAAGAGAATCATAAGGATATAAGGACTATAATACTAAGCACAATATTCAAAAAGTTCCTAAGTGATCACAGTAATAATCGACTGTAAACTAATCTAACTTGATATATGAATGATTGAGAATAGTCTTTTCTATTCTTCTCTTTATTGGATCTCTTGTTTTATGTCATCTATTGTCAATTTGTAGTCTTGTTCTTTCTCCCATATTTTTAACGATCGGTGTTCTCTTAATCTTAACCCTAGTCATCTAATTTAAGATTTAGATTAATATAAATGTTCTCTTAATCTTAACCCTAGTCATCTAATTTAAGATTTAGATTAATATAAATAAAACTTTTGACCATGAGCTCTGCTAAAGCTTATTATAAATTTCGCTAAAGCTAGCTGAATCTGGAACATCTGCTGTTGACATCAGTTAGAACAAAGTTTGTGATGCTGCTGAGTTTGTAAAAGTTAACAATGGAAGTGTCTCCAACTTCCTTGTGGAGCCACACACAGAGATCCATGTCCAACAGCAGCAGCAGCAGCAGCAGCAGCAGGAACGAGGACGGGTGAGGGTCAGAGAACACACGGAAGCCGAACAGAGATGAGGTGATTTCTTCTCTAGTAGGCAAGTGACCAGCATCCACAGCTAAAGAATGGTTGTTGGCCATCCAAACCAGTTGACAACATTACAACAAGGGGATGCCAGCATTCTGTCATGAAGCATGACCAAGAGATGCAGTGAAGGGTGCCGCCGCCCATATGCTTCAGCTTTGGGACCGCCCTTTTCCCTCCTCAATCATTCAGTACATAATTGAGGGGAGGGGGGTGGGGGGGGGGGGGGGCGGTAGGTGCTAACCAATGCCTTGATTTCCCACGGCCGACGATGACGATGCCGCTGCCGACAGTTTCTAAGGCCAAATCCATTTGACAGTCATCATCATCAAAAAGGAACGAAAAGGACACAGATCAGTGGTAGGCAAAGGTAAGTGTTAGAAAAAGCAGCAGTTTTAACAGATTCATGCAGGCAATTCAGAAATAATGAGTATATCTTTAATTTCAGAAACAGACTGAATCGACTCAAAACATAAAGTGTTTCTCAATCTTATATACCTAAAAAGAAATCAAACTCCTATTAACAATTAAAATTACAAGATGGTCTTATGTTGGAAGAGAAGCCACCCTGAGTACTTGGCTTTACAACAACATGGATGGATGAAGAAGAATGTTGACTATAATCTTATTGCTCAATATGAGATAGCAACCTCCAGTATAATGTGTCAAAGATGACGAACCAGAATTCGGATTACAATTTCTTCAACTGGACAAAGCATACCGACATATGATATAGTATGAATGTGTAAATGTTATTTCTCCATCAAAGTGCAGCTGGATAATTAAGCAGTTGGGTACCTTTCCTTCGTTTACTCGTATCAGCTCATCTGCTCTCCGATGAGATCAAGACCGACTACAAGGAATGATACTCCTTGGAAGAGAAGAAAGTAGAAGTGGATTCCCTGGGCAGACAGCAGGCTTCGAGCTGCAGCAACGAGGAGGAGCAAAGCAAGAGCTAACTCCTTTTTGTAAATCTTGTTTTCCTTCCTAACAGGAGGTAGAGCTTTTTCCTCTTCCTCCTGCAGTTTGCTCAGCTCACTGAGTTCACTTTCTGATACACCTTTATGGATTTTTGAAAGACTCATCATGCTCTTTGATTCCCTCTCTGCTGCTGCTGCTAATAGGTCCGACTCTGATGACCTGCCAGTTTTCTTGGTAACAATCCATTCATATGAACTCCCAAGTTGGAACAATCCTGAGACCATGGCATTGAATTTAGTGACCGACATGGTGTTCTCAAAGAGAAGATAAGGCACGACGAAGGGAAAAGATCTTGGCGCCGGAAGAATGTTGAGGAAGGACATGAGGACCGGCACATAACAAATTACCCAAACAGGTAGCTCAGCCTCAGGGACGAACATCGTGAGGGGAAGAATTACACAAAACAATGTGAAAGAATAGAACGGAAGGATTAACTTCCTTAAAAGAAAGAATAGCAGGATCAAGTTAGCCTTCTTCCATATGGATATCTGTAAAAAAGATCATTTCCGAATTCTTTGTTTAGAATATGAATTTTCAGATTCATTGAACCGGCTTAATATTCATTCAAGGCAAGGAGATAGCAAACCTTTGATCTAATAATATCTGGAAGACACAAGCGAAATAGGTGCATCGGTCCAGAGTGCCATCGGTGCTGCTGTTTTCGGTAAGCCTCATAAGATTCTGGGACTTCACACAGGACCTGCCATAGCTAGATGGAGTTAGCTGGAGAAGGATTAAAGGAGCATGAGAGTTTTAGATGGATTTGGTACTACCTTGACATCATTTAGGAAGATGAACTTCCAACCTTTGAGGTGTGCACGTACAGCAATGTCCATATCCTCTACGGTGGTTCTCTCCAGCCAACCTCCTGAATCCTCCAATGCTTTGATTCTCCACACACCCGCAGTTCCATTAAAACCAAAGAAATCCAAAAGAACTCCGTTTACTTGCTGCTCCACTTCGAAATGAAAGCAAAGATTGATATATTGGAGACGAGTCAACAGGTTCTCATCCTTGTTTACGAAACTCCACCGTGCCTGAACTAATCCAAGCTCAGGATTTCCCTGAATCACAAGTAGCACATATGATGTATAATGCCTCGGAGTCACATCTGGTATCAATTGAACTGATGATTACCGATAAGGCATCTTTTACCTTAAAATGTGGAATAGTTAGCTTAAGGAAATCAGGATTTGGTTGGAAGTCAGCATCAAATATCGCCACAAACTCATAATTCCGAACATAATCACAGCTCATTGCTGATTTCAGATTTCCAGCTTTATAACCAGTCCTAACCAACCGGTGTCGGTAGACGATGTTTGCACCTCGCTGACACCACTTAGAAACCTCTGCTCTGATTAAGATCTGGATGGCCTCGTCGTCAGAATCATCAAGCACTTGGATTAACATCCGATCTTTAGGCCAGTCAATTTGGCAGATAGCAGAGATCGATTGTTCATACACCTGATCAATTCAAAATTTAGGAGTATCCACCCGAAGACAGATTGCTCTTTGAGGTAATCATCAAGCATCTTGTTGTTAAGTTCTGATGGTGTCATACTTGAAATGTTTATCATTTAAATCAGAAAAAGAAGTAGCAGAAAAAAAAAAAAAAGGACAAACAATTATGTTCCGATAAAGATGAGAAAGTTGGAGGCTAGAATTGAGTTCATTACCTCCCTCTCGTTGCACATGGGTATCTGAATTAAGACCATGGGATACTCATACTCCTTGAATGAATCCCCATCAATTCTCGGTTTGATCCTCTTGAGTTTGATCCAGAAGCAACCGAGGCACAAGATCATCCTATCTGCTGACTGAATGATGAAGAGAAGTATACATATGTTGGTCAGCATCTGAATTGGGTGGGCAATGTAGTCAGCTCGGAAGAGAAGCCACGAGAGGTAGGCCGAGTGCAGCCACCCTCGGATCTCGGTGGTCTCGGGGATGTGCAGGTTTTCCGGCAGCCGCAAGTTTGGCTTCTGGAAGTGCCATCCGTTCCAGTAAGCAACAAACTCGAAAGCGAGAGCTACCACAGACAACACCAAGAACATCCTTAGAACTCTCAGCAGCAGCAGCCGGCCTCTGCCGGGCTTCTCGCCCTGCGCTTCCACTCCTTGCCGGGAGATCAACCTTTTCTTGATGACTCCGAGCAGAGCCCACAGCGCGGTCGCCGACCAAGCGACGCAACCCACGGCGCGGTGGGCCTTGAGGAGCAAAACCCAGGAGAACTGCTTGGCATTCTTGCCCCGGTCCTTCTCCACGGAGCCGAACGCTTCCTCGTCGGGGCCATCGATCTCGAGCACGGAATAGTTAGGATTCTCCATGGTCACTATCACCGGCGTGCCTTTTCGTGAATTCCTCGTCCACCAGTCGGAAAAATCCAACCTTGGAGCCATTGCTTTCTTCCCGAACTGCAAACCAACCCAACTCAAGAAAGAGATGGCAAAAAGAGCTCCGATCTCCTCGACGGTCAAGACAGCCTAACAACCGAAATCTCGAAATGAAGCACGCCTCCCACAAGCTCCAACGTCAAAAATCTGGTTTTGGAAGCAAGAAGCACTCTTCAACCACTAATGCAAGCGAGGAGAGAGGAGGGAAGGTAGCAGGAGGAGCCGCGGTTAAGGTTGCCTTCTGCCCCCGAGCTCCAATCTTCCGCAAGGCAGCATATTGGAGAAAGGTATCTGCAGTTGTAAAGCCTGAGAGCATGTGGGTGTTCCCCAATGCCTCAAACAAGCAAATGCTCCACTCCTTCCAACTTTCCCAGATGCAACCATGGGTAGAATGGGATCGTCTTTACTTCCCTTCAGTTCCCTGTAGCCCGAGCAACCTGCACATTTGTTTCAACAGGGAAGACAACTCAGAGTGACTACTTCAATAACTGCGGGCCACAAGCAATTTCTTAGAAGCCCTCAGTGTGTGGTGAAAAGGAGGTTTACCGCAATAAGATCACCTCAAGAACACCCTCAGAGGGCCTCTGAACAAGAACTCTGAATGAATCAGGCAGAAGCTGTATCCTTTATGATTCAACCAATGGAGAGCATTCTGACATTCTATTTGAAGTTGTAGCTTCTATTCCTTTCTTCCTGAATCGAAGAAGACTTGGGACAATTTTCCAAATGACTTGTGGCATCTCTCAATATTTTGTGTACTTTTCTGCAAGGTGAACAACATTTTTTGTGCCACCCGATACAGGAAGAATACAGCTTTCATTTTTGCGATCCTATAAGGAATGACAAGAACAATAGGTAAAGAAAGGTACTCACATTTCATAAAATACTCTCAACAACAAAAGCACCCCACAGGAATAGAATACACAGCAAGATGACAACTGAATCCATATAAAAAGTAATCAATTCAAGATAAAAGTGATTTGAATAGATCTATCTATCCTACATACTCAAATGCTTTGTTGTCAGTGGCATGAGCAGCAAAGTTAAGCCTCAGACAGTGACAGGGTGACACCAACCTGAAGCTACTCCTCTTCCTGTGCATGAGAAGAATGTGGTTCTTCCAAAACCACCACCAAACTCAAAATCTAAAAAGACTAGCAACTTTTCTTTTGCTCACTTCAGTGCCTAAAGATTGCTCGTAGGGACCCATGAAAAGACACCTCAACTACATGCTAACTGAAGGAATAATTCCTTGTCTTGGATCTTGAAGACTTGTGGGTTTCTATGGCATAACCACTGTTCCTCAAGTTGAAGTAGCTAAGTTCTTATGATCAATGCAGTAGAAAACAACAACGATCGCAGCAGGCTATCCCAACACCTTTCTTCAGCAGCTTGGAAGTAGAAATGTGGTACCACCTTATCTATTTATTTGTTGAGCTCAAGCATATAATTACCATCAAAGATTTATGCCATCCATCCATGTACCAAGGAAAAAGGTTACACTCACAAATCTGATCTTGCATGTTGGGTTCCAACTGAGAGCAGCAGCATATTCCTTGGCAACCCCACAGGGCAAAGAGGAATATGCTTGCTGTGCCATTCATTATCTTGTTGGGACAAAATGACCAGCTCAAACCATATTATTTTGTCCCTTTGAAAATTATCAGGATTTATGTTTTGCTTATGATTTGATTATCTAATTATATATCTAATCTTATCTACTAATTTCTATTAGTATCAAATTAAAACATGTTATTGTAAAATGATCTTTTGGAGACAACCGAATGTGTACTTTTTATAAAAAAAAAAAAAAATTCCCACCGACAACACACGTGATTTAATTGATTTGAGCACGTGATTTGGGGCCCATAACCTAACACGGGCCCAACGATGTGCCCAAACTCCCAAGCCGAGTGTAAGAGCGAACGACGATATCGGATTCCAACAGTTTTCGGGTCCAATCCGTCCCCGCATTCCCAACGAATTGATTCTAAACGGGTCGGTTGATGCGAAACCCGGGACTTCTTCGGCTTTCGGGGCCCTAATCTCGCCGGCCAAACGCGGCCGCAAGCCCTTAACGGCGCTTGACCACGGCGACGACGACGACGACCAACGGCGTGGAATCTGAGCCAATTACGGAGGTGCTACCTGGCGAATTGTCTCCGATCACTACGAACCGTCGTTCTTGAAGGTTATTGTGATAGTTGTTGTTTGGATTGGCATTTTGGTTCCTTTCTTTCCCTTCGTTATATAGGTTCAGACGATCATGCGGTGTTTAATGGATTCAGTTCTTCTTTCCTTTCTCTGTTTTTTTTTTTTTTTGCAGATGCGATGGTTTCTGATTCGTCCGAAATTGCCGAAAAGTGAGAATTAGACATCCCCTGGGCCAGATCGTGAAAAAGGTACCTTTTTTAGTGTCTTTTCTTCTGGAGAAGTGGGCATAGAACAGGTTGTCATGGTCATCGTTGATACGAATCATCCACTGAGAGTCAACTCGTTTGATTCATGTTCTTTTTCTTCTACAATTTCTTCTGGCGCAACGAAATGGAGTTGTGCCATTTCAGAAGTTGTGTCAAGTGTATGGATGAAGGAAGAGAAAGTGAAGTTAAAAGGTTTGTATGATCATGGTCGGATGACAACCGACAACCATCAAGAACAGTAGCCGAATACACAAGAACAGAAGGAAGTTGGAACAATTGCATTAATTCCTCGTGGAACCATATGATGGGAGAGACTGGCACACACACACACACACACACAGTATCACACATCTTATTGTCTGTCCCATAGAGCAATAGCTGACCAGAGTCTGTTAATGCATTTTATTGCTTGGAGAACTTGAAAAACTTGATGCTACGAATTATGAAAACAACTAAAACAATTACTGAAAGGTTGCCACTTGGATTATACACAATTACTGAAAGAAACAAGAATCGTATTGGTTGTTTCTTTGGTTTCCTCCTATGCCTATAGGATTGTAGTTGATGAATGTAACCACTTTTGACAAGTAGATTACTTTGCAGTATTGATTTCAGCCATTAGATCAGTCAGCCACCTTAGAGGAGGACGAGTCTCGCCTCCTCTCAGTGAGCATCTCAGCAAATGATGGAGAACCTCGAGTTTGTACAGAGATGTCTCTCCCTGGCGGGGTCTCTTCCTCCTCAGGCGGAGTTCCTGTAACATCTTCAGGTTGGAGATACCCATTTGCATGGTTGGAAATGCTTGATGGGGTTTGCCACCCACTGTCAGGGTAGGGTGAATCCGGAATGTCACCAGTTGGTGCTCCATCTTGAGGTTTGGCCTTCTCTGGTGCTTGAGCCCAAGAGTCTGTCTGACTATAGAGCTTGGCCAACGTCGTGAGCCATCCAAGTATGGAGCGCCGTTGACCATCTTGTAAACCATGCCTATGCTCACAGAGGAAGAAAACTAGATGTAGAATCAAGGCAGACAAAGAAGTTGCTCCGCTTATGAGAAACAAGCCCCAGAAGCTGTTAAATGTAAGTCTGCTGGAAGTCATGTCCGGATCTTTGATGGTGCAACTTGTGTTCCCATACAACCTGTTCTCAAGATCCTTCGTTTTGCTGCTCTCTGTTACATTCAGAATAGCCCTGGAAACATCGGGTACTAATGGTGAACCTTTTGGGAAGGCCTGTATAAAGAAAGAAGGGAAACAACAACAAATAATGAGATTTCTGGAAGGAGATCCCGATATATGCAATCGATGTTTCAGAAACTGAATGTTGCTGGAGTTCGTAGAAGAACATCTTTTGTAAGATAGTAGGTGTGGCCTTGCAGGGCAAGGCGATCCTAAACGGTGTTCACCGATGTTGCAGAGGGTACCGGTAAACATGTATGAAAATATGGCAAGACCTGTGCTTCAACTACCTTTAATTTATGATGGATGATCAAACTTTATTACCTGATCAGTTCCATAAGAAAGCAAAACTTATGTCTCTGCTGTAGAATTTGATACTTATGTGTAGTAACCAAAACTAGCTCAAAAGTGTTCCTCTTCAAAAGTCTTATTTACATTTTTTTTTTTTGGGTGTGTGTGAATATGTAGTAGTTTCTTATGCTGCAGAGTTATAGCAAAATCTAACCTTAGATAAGTAGTAGTTCGTGTAGAAACTATGTGAGCCAGTGTGTTAATCCTTATGACTTGATGATCTGTAGCAAAGTATGCAGAGGGTTACTCACAAATCCGAATCCACTGGTCTTGTCGATGGGTCCAACCATGGTGAACTTGTCACAGTACCGTGAGAGGAAGACCTTGAGGTAGGGTGTCTCATCTACAATGGCTGCAACACTTCCATTGAGCAAGGCATCATGATACTCCTGCGGCGACTCGTAGGCGATCAGCTGCGACTCATTAAACTTGAGCCGCTTCAGAACCCCCGGCATGAAGGAATCCTTCAAGTACCCGACCTTGCTGCCGTCCCTGACGAGCTGATCCACGTCGCTCACGGTGGGCTGGAGCTGTTGCACGGTGAGCATGGAGGTCAAGCTGGCGGTGTAGCTCGACTGCAGGATGAGCACCACGAACAACCATATGACCACCACCACTCGGCCCAGGTTGCTCAGCACCTTCTCCCGGTGGGCGAAGACGAGCGTGGAGAAGGAGAAGTAGAAGACGGTGCCTATCTGGTACGACGCTCGCCCGCGGTTGAAGTCGTTGTTGATCCGGTGCTCCAGAAACCAGACCACCAGCCCGGTGAAGACGAAGGCGGCGCCGCTCGCGAACCAGAGGTTCGGCGTCAACGGATTCATGAAGGTCCACGCGTCCTTCCGGCGCTCGTCCCTGATGGGGACGACCATGGACACGCCGGACTCGGTGAAGGGCAGAGTGAAATCCACGTACAGCGATCGGTTCGCCCGTATCGTCACATCACCCACCACACCATCATATTTCTGCATTCGGTGGTCGATTACATAGATATCCTGTGTTGGTTTTACTATCTCAACAAGATGAATGCCACTGACCTGAAGAAAGACTTGGTAGACGAGATCATCGTATGTTCCATTGCTCTCTCCATGGCTGTCTGCATATATTTTGTATCGGATGGGAACATGGTAAGGTAGTTGACTCAGGACGGCTTCGAATACTTTGATGCAGTATCCGTCGGGGACCGAGTTGTCCGCCGTCACAAACTCCGGGAAACCGGGCTTAACTGGAACGCCAATCAGAAGCTTTTTCCCGGCCGTCGGCCACTCCCATCCCTTGGGCGGTTTCGTGCCGCCGCCGGGCCATTCGACGACTCTAAGATCGGCCGACTTGTTCATGTGCCGGGACACTCCGTACCTCGGAGTCCAGAAGCCGACCCTCCTCCAGCCGTGATCCGCCACGTTCAGTATCTCGAACGCTCTCGACTGCAGCACCTGCCCGTCCTCCACCAGCTCGAACCTGCCGCTCATGCCGGGGACGAGCGTCGTGTTCAGTATCAGCTCCCGCAGCCTCGGGCCGGTGGGGGATGACTCGAGCCGTCCCAGCTCGGTGGAGCCGTTGGTGACGTTGGACCAGGTAAACGGAGAACTCGAATAAGCTCGAACAGCTTCCGCGGCCATGGCCAGCGACCACACCGTGTCGTACGCCCACAGCCCGTAGACGGTGGGCTCGGTCACGGTGGTGTTCACGCTTTCTTGGTGATACCGCAGCCGCCACCGCGCCTTGAAGTCCTGGAGTTTCGTGGTTCCGCGAACGTAAGGCCTGACGCCAAGCGCACCGCGCATGACGCGGGCGGCGGACGGACCGTAGAGATCGACGAGGTCGGTTAGGCCGTAGGTGGTGATCCACACGTACCCCTCTCCCATCATTCCTGCTTCCTGTGCGATGGAGAAGAGACGGAAGGCCAGAGTGTACGACATGTGGACAACGAAGACCCTCGTCCTGCTCTGGTTCAGCTTCAGGAGCTCCACAAGCAGTTGATCCGTGGTGGCCGACAGAGGGATCATGCACCTGTTGGGGACATCAGCGCCGACGTCTTGCAGGGCGTCGATGAGACGAGGCACAATTGAGGCGCCGTAATCGGAGTCTTCGTACACGGGAACGACTTCCCTCCAGCCGAAGGCTTCGACGAGGGACGCAATGGCTTGGGCTTGAGAGGAATCATTCCACGCGGTGTGGATGAAGTATGGGTTCTGAGAGGAAGACATGGTTGGACTCGTTGCAGAGAAGGAGATGATGGGCACCTGAGCTTTGTCTCCAAGTTTTGCTACAAACTTGGCTTGTGTTGATGTCTGTGGCCCGATGATAGCTTGCACTTGGACATTTTTCAGCAGGTCAAGAGCTGCAATCGAACGCCTTCATGAGGATAATATGTGGGATTCTAATGGAATAGGGCAATTAGGGGAGGGGGGAAAGAATTTGCCGGGCTCATGTTGAGATACACTACCTGCTGATGCCGCACTGATGGAGGAGTTATCTGTATCTCTCCAGCGGAGAGACAACCTGGTGGCGTAATCTGGATTTGCTGTGTAGAAATCCTCGACCGCCATGATCATGCAGGTCCTGCTTATGTTCCCAATCCATGTGTCGGGATCTAAGATCACACCCACGTCGAACTGAGCTGCAAGAGCTCCTTGAGGCCTATGGCTTAAAGATGAAGACAGCAGCAGGAGGAGAAGAACAGGAAGAGGAGAAGGGAGACGGAGATGGAATGCACTCCTCATCGCCTCTCTCTCTCTCTCTCTGATAAGTTCGTAGACGTGCACAGAAAGGAAGCGATCTCAGGCCATGGGGTTTTCTCCGTATCTTGATGCAGTTAGTCAAAGTCAATGCCGTCTTCTGGCTTGGAAGTCAAACTTTACACGCTCCGGCCGTCCTCGACGCCGTCGTCGTCGTAACGTTTTCTGCTTCGCTTCTCTCCACGTCGATAGCAGAATAAATGCAGAATCTATTATATATATATAGTTGAGATTTAACGCCCATGTTGTACGTAATCAATCGGTCGATGTAATATTCATGGTGGCGGATTTGATGCTAAAACAAGTATGTGAAGTGGATTCCTTCCATAAGAAGATCAAATGAAAGTGGAATATTGATGAAACTAGCCAATCCTCTTGACTTTTCTTCGCATTTCCGAACAAAGAAGTCAGATAATTATGAGTTCGTCCACAAGCTATCTAATGTAGATGATCGATTTGTGGCCGTCCAAGTTCTCAAAGATATAATCTTCCTACCTTTTCAGCACCTTTGCCAAACAGCGAAATGGTGCATCCTCGAAGAGATAAGAAACACACGCGGAAACGTGCTGACTAAGATCCTTGGATCAAAACACTATGATTCTGATGCTGGAAAAAATGTGTCTGTTTGCTTGTTGATGTCAAGATCAAGAATACACTGTGGATGTTATTCTTCCACCACCACTTGTGAAAGCAAGGATCAGTAGCTACAAAGAGAGAAACTCTCTTCTTCCTATGTGAACTCTCTGGTGTGTGCTAATACCATGCAATGCCATCAGCGACTTGCTTCGGTGATCTCGGAATGGGGCCTTGGATCGGGTATCGGGCTGCCAATCTCTGGCAAAGGGCTTCCTCCGTCAAATGTGCGATCGGAGATGGTGGTTTGGGTATCTGCGTAGTTAGAGTAAGGCGAAGCACTGGGACTCGCGTCTCTCGTGGCTGGCCCGACCTGCTTGGGCTCAGTCCTCCTCCTGGTTCCATGGGAGGAGCTGTCCCTGGCATCGAAGAGCCGAGCGATGGAGAGAAGCCTCCTTCCCAAGGACTTCTCCGCGGCGATGGCTTTGAAGGTGCGCCGGTTACGGTAGGCGGAGCGCGACAAGAAGACGATGCAGCACAGCATGGACACGGCTCCGGTGATGAGGAAAAGCCCCCAGAAGCTCTTGATGTCGAGCCGGTCGGTGTCAGAGGAGAGCGTGCTGCCTTGGTTTGGGCAGCTCGTCTGGTCACCGAACCATCGTCTCTCGATCTCGGTCATCTCCTCGCCCTCAGTTATGTTGAGGATCGCCCTCGACAGGTCCGACGCTAGCGGCGATCCTTTGGGGAAGGCCTGAGGAAGCATCACAGAAGACACACACACACACACGTAAGAGAGGAGTTGCACGAGTGGGGAGGGGGGGGGGGAGAGAGACTGAAAGACTCACATATCCAAAGCCACCGGTCTTGTAGGTTTGCCCTGCCATGGTGTAGTTGTCACAGTAGTCCTTCAGAAACACCCGGAGATAAGGGATCTCGTCGATGATGGCGGCCACGCTGCCGTTGGACAACGCTTCCTGGTACTGCTGGGGTGATCGATATGGTATCAGCTTCGACTCCTCGAAGCCCAGCTTCAGCAGCAGTCCCTTGGTGAAGGAGCTCTTGAGGTACCCCACGTACTGCCCACTGAGCCTGAGCTCCTCGAAGTCGCTGACGGTGGGTCTAAATTGTTGCACCGTGAGCATGGAGGTCAAGCTCGCAATGTAGCTGGATTGCAGTATCAGCACCACAAATACCCATATGATCACCACCACCCTCGACAGATTGCTCATCAAGTTCTCCCCTGTGTGAGATCCATGAAACTAGCAGCCTGAGAAGACCCACATCATATGAAGGTTCAACGAGGGCACAAAAGAATGGACTTTACTCACTGTGCGCGAAGACGAGGGTTGAGAAGGAGAAGTAGAAGACGGTGCCCAACTGCTGGCCTGGCGTCCCCTGGAACTCTGCGTTCCGCCTGTGCTCCAAAGTCCACACGACGGCGCCGGTGAAGACGAAGAAGGCGGCGCTCACCAGCCAGAGATCCGCTGTGAGGGGCTTGAGGAAGATCCAGGCGTTCTTGCTGTGCTGGTTTCTGAGAGGAACCACCATGGAGACGCCGGAGACGGTGTAGGGCAGGGTGAAGTCGACGAACATGGACCGGTTGGCGGTGATGGTGACGTCCCCGACGACGGCGTCATATTTCTGACACCAGCAAAGGAGCAGGATGACTCATTTGGATCAAGACGCACAAGCAAGCTGTCTACAGCTGCTGCTGTAGTCACGGATGAAGTCATCTGCGTTGAATTCTCGGAATTATGTAATGCAGCACACTCCGTGTGTTCTGCATGATCTTATCACAGTATGGGAAGCTTGTCTTCATGTCAAGTTCCACCTGCCCACTTTGTTTTAACTCTATATATATTTATTTAGAGAGAGAGAGAGAGAGAGAGACAGACATAGATAGGGTTTTGTTCTTGGCATCAAGGATCATAGATTGCAATGTAGAAAGTTTTTAACTTTGTCTTCCTAACAAGTCTTTTTTTGTCTTTTGCTAGAAAAAAGAAAGTCTTTCTTTATTATTCTTACATCACCGACCAATTACTGTATTATATATATATATATATATATATATATATATATATATATATATATATATATATATATATATACTTTAACCTCTTGGATCAAGGGATCTAATAAAATTACTGCCTAAAACTTGATGAAGAAAAGGCTATTTCTTGAGGCAGTGCCAAACAAATGAATTCAGACTCTATAGATCCAACCTCAGAAATGACATGGTGAGCTTATCGAAGACCATAATCAAGCAAATTCTATAATATTACAAATAGCACAATCTAATCATATAAATAATTTTGGAAAACAATCAGAATGATCCTTTCTTCTTCTTCTTCTTCTGGTGTGGGTGTGTGTCCTCCCATTCAAAAAATTATTGTGTTTGACGTTATTCTCCGTTCTATCAGTCAATCCAAATCTTATGACTATGGTTTCGAACAAGCTGGTCAAAGATTGGCCGGAAAAGAAAACAAAGCAAGGCAGTCCATACCTTTCAAGGAACAAATAACTTTGAGAAGAAGTAGAATAAAATTTGCGGCATTGATGTTAATGCCACTCAAATGAACACACGAGACCCAGGCAATGTCAATGATTGGGTAACTAATACGACTTGGACTACCAACTAGGGTGTAAAATCTTGAATGAATTCATTGGAACCAGTAGGCTTTAGAGCGGTGGTCAAACCGACCAGTTCACGAGTGAAATGGTCAAATGGTTGGATTGGTCAACCAAATAAATATGTGGATACTCTGGAAACGACCTCCTCCACTGAGAATGGACCACCTAAGCAAAAGTTGACCTAAGCGGGTGGCAACTCTAACGACGTGCACATCCAAGTGATGCCTCTTAGGCTTTAACCTTCCTTCGACTTCCACCGCTGACTCAACCCAAACTGTCCGTCTCAATATAACGACGAATGGGGATTGATGATGCCTCTCCGTGTAATCTGATTGTTATCCGATGGAGGTCGATGGTGCATCTGCACCACCCATCAGGCCCGTGAGCGGAGTTCAAAGCATCAAGAAAGAACACAATCGTGATGCACAGAGAACGCCGCCCCGAGATGGACGGACCGGAGTGGGAAAAAGTGGAGGTATCCTGTATTGGATCGTGATTGCGTGATCCAGAGCGTCCCATGGGGATCTTTCTTTCACAGGAGTCGAATCGCCACAGACATCGAAGAAGAGGACGACGAAGTGTAGGGATCATCCAACTGACCTTGTTGTAGACTTGCTTTACCAGCGTGTTGTAGTCGCCGCCGCTGGTTCCGTTGGCGTTGCGGTAGGGCTCGTACTCGAACACCAGCGCGTACGGCAGCTGCCGCACCGCCGCCTCGAAAACGTCGATCACGAATCCACTCGCCCAGGTCACGTTCGTCGCCGGATCGCGCTCCACGTTCAGGAACGACTGGAACCCTGGCTCCACCGGCCCCGGCACTGCGATCCGCAGCGTCCTCCCGCTCGTCGGCGTCGTCCACCCCTTCGGCACCGCCGTCGAGTACCCCGGCCATATTACCGGCAGCAGCCCCTCCCTCGTCGCCGAGTACTCGCTCGTGCTGCTCCAATTCAGCTCCCGGGTCAGCCCGTGCCTAGCCGTCCAGAACCCGATCTCTCTCGCCTTCTCCCCGTTCACGTTCATGATCTGGTAAGCCGTCACGTTCAGCTCTCTATTATCGACATGAATTCTCCCTCCGAGCCCTTGGAACTCTGTTTGGCTGATGTAGCCCAGAAGCTTGGGGCCGGTCCTCGACACACCCAGCTTAGACAAGTCCGTGGCTCCATTGTTCTCGGGCATATCGAAGTCGGGGCCGACGACCGAGCCGAGGCGCTCGGCGGCGGCGGCCAGAGCCCAGACCGCATCGTAGGCCCATATGCCGAAGTTGCTGACCTCGGTGATGTCGGAATCCGCATTCTCCTTCAAGAACTCCCTCCTCCACCGCCTCTTGAAATCTTGGAGCCGACGGGACCAGCGGATGTACGGCTTCAACCCCAGGACGCCCTGCATGGTGTCGGGCACCAGAGTAGGCGGGTCGATCGAGCCGAGTTGGCTGGTGAGCCCCTCGGTGAGGATCCAAACGAAGCCGTCGCTCATCATATCGGCGCTCCTGATGAGAGGGAAGAGGCGGATGGCCAGCGGGAAGGTGACGTGCACCACGAAGACGCGCGTCTGAAGCGTCTTCAGGCGGTAGAGCTCGGCGGAAATGTGGTCGTCGGTGGCAGAGGGGGAAAGGGCGCAACGGTAGGGGACGGAGGCGCCGACCTCGTCAAAGGCGTCAACGAGGAAGGGGACTAGGGCGGTGCCGTAGTCCGAATCCTCGTAGACGGCGACGACGCGGCGCCAGTCGAAGGCCTGGACGATGGCGGCGATGGCTCGGACCTGGGCGGCGTCACTGGGGGCGGCGCGGACGAAGTAAGGGTTGCGCGCGGGGGACACCGCGGGGCTGGTGGCGGAAAAAGAAACGATGGGGATTCTGGCCTTGGCACCGAGATCGGCGACGAAGGGTGCCTCCACAGATGTCTGCGGGCCGAGTATGGCGTGCGCCTCGTCGGCGTTCAGCAACTCCAGCGCTGCATCGAGTCAACCACGATCAGTCAGTCAACGGTCCATATTCGGCGGGAACGAGTCACGGTCAAAGACTTGAGGGGAAAGGAAGGAAGACGTGGAGGGGAGGTCCGGGTACCAGCGGCGGCGGCGTTCACGACGTCGCGGGAGGAGTCACGGGGAAGGAGGACGATGCGGTTGGTGGAGTTTGGGTGGTGGGCGTAGAAATCGTCGGCGGCCATCCGGGCCACCGTCCTGCAAACTTTCCCGGTCGCGGAGCTCATGTCGAGGATGAGACCGACCTTGAACGTCGCCGCCACCGGGGGAGTCGAAGACGCATGCAGAGGAGGCGGTGGAGAGGAGGAGAGGGTGGAGGGGATAAGGATTGGGAGCAACAAGAGGAAGTAGAGGAAGGGAGCGAACCTACGGAGGAGAGCCAGGCCACTCATCGGGGAACGGGAGAAGAAGAGGCAGGAAAAAAGGATGGCAGTGCAGGCGAAGAGGACGGGAGTGAGAGGAAGAATATAAATAATATAATACATCCATATCGTAGATGAGGCCACGTCCGCCCAGCCACAATTAGGTGTGCCAAGGGAGCCCCAGTTTTCAGCGGTATAACCAACTCCACACGCCTTGGGAGACCCGAATTTAATACTCATGTCGGCTTGTGCCCGAGTCCATCATAGACCCGAGTCCACAGGGAAGACTACCACTTGTGCGTCCAGGTCATTCACCGTGGTAGGTGGGTGGGTTTGCGGTTGACCCTTTTAAATATGAATTCAGGCTACAGTCGCAATAGCGGTCAATAAAAAAAAAAAAAAGTAGCAAACGAACCTTTGGGAACGCAGCAGCTTCAACTTAGCTACCCGAATAAAATTTAGAGCATATGAACTCCCAAAGCAAAGATGTGGGATTTGATAATAAAACCCCTCCCGCACGCACCCCACTGGGTTTAACAAAGTGGGAAGTTCGTATTTTACAATTATTTATTTGCGACTGACCTCAGTATAAACTATAAAAAAAAAGAAAAATAGATTACAATACTGAAGCACCCTTTTTATCTCCGACGCTGTCAAATCCGATCATAAAGGACATCCTAAAACATCCTTTGCATTTCATGTCAGCATCCTTTGTCATCATTACAAGATGGGTCAAGTGAGATCATAAATAACCCTTGATTTTTCAATTATCCGCCACTTGATGATGTGATCAAATCGTACTTGCGCGACACCCTTCACAAAATTGAAACACAATGAGATAGACAATACCACATAATCGTTAGTCCAACATCGGTTTTTGACGTATTGGACGAGTGACCCACGTGATTAGATACCATGACACTTCAACGGTTCAAGTGACTCTCTTCACGTCTAAATAGCTCAACAGTCCACGTTTCGATGGATTTAACTCCTCACTTAATCTTGACAACCACTACAGGAAGTCCCTACTAACAATCTTAGATATGTTAACTGGACTCTCTCTCTCTCTCTCTCTCTCTCTCTCTCTCTCTCTCTATTTCTTTCAATCCTCTATATTCTATATCACTTTTTTTTTTTTTTTTTGCCCCTGCCATAATTCTGGAAGGATCCTTCACCAAATTCAATCAACTCTCTAGTATAAGCTTGTGACGGATTCTCATAAGTACTAAGATGGACTTTGAACTTTGAACATATCAAACAGTCAAAATCTACAGTCAGATATATATATATATATATTTGTGCAACTATGTTGGGTGTTCAGAACAAGTTGGGGAAGGGTCAAACTTGTCAGCTGACATCAGAGGATCTAGCCATGTCCCCCCTTCACTAAAGGGCAGCAAAAGGAATCGCATCATTCAATGGTGTGTTAGTAGCAGTTAAACTGCAGGTAGGCTGGATTGGGTGGAAGGCCAACACTAATTTAACCTCAATCTATTATTGGATCTGTCTCCAATCCTAAGGCAACATGACATAATAAACACCTAATATTTGTCGAGCTGGATCAAGTTGCACGAATAATATGGTTTAACAAGGATAAGATAAGAGACTCAAATTAGTATTTTAATCATTTGTGTCATACCATCCTAAATCTGCATGATATTTATATCTATACCTACCTAAAATCTATCATGAATTAGCATCTGTCATGTATTCATCCGTATTTATATCCATCTAAAGATGAAATTTCACGTCTTATAAAAAAGAGACAGAAGACATAAGTAGAACAGGAGGGAATGAAACATAAATGACTTATCTCAGATAGCTCCTTTGTTGGGTGACTAGGGAGGGCATAGGTTCATCCACTGCAGTGTACTGCTTGTTCCTCTGGGGAGCTCATGATAGATGATGGTACAGCCAAAGAGGTGTTGAGATGAGATCTCAATCATTGAAACCCCTGAATTGAGAAACAGAGTTCGTCAGGGAAAGATGAGCTTGGTTTGTTTTTTTTTCCTTTTTTTTTCTCTTTTTTGTTAGGTTTTGGCAGATGTTCAGCTACTACATCTTATTTCCTTACTACAACAATAAGTTAAAGGCACTAATTCTTGATACTAATGGAATGCAGACACACTTCACACTCTGCCTTTCTCTCATTCCAATTTGTAATGTAAAACTTGTCAAAAGCTATGTGTCTCTCTTGCTGTCATTTTAAGATAGCATTCGATCAAGTGTAAGATGGATTACAAACACAAGTAAACATGATCTATCTTATGAAGATAAGTTGTGTCAACGGACAACTATGTGCAGTCAATTCAACCAACATACTCTGGAACAGAGAATTTTTAGATGAGTATGTCATGCAAAGGCTCATGGCAAGATACAAACAGC
The DNA here is from genome assembly GCA_021527575.1 of Ensete glaucum. Classification (NCBI taxonomy): domain Eukaryota; kingdom Viridiplantae; phylum Streptophyta; class Magnoliopsida; order Zingiberales; family Musaceae; genus Ensete; species Ensete glaucum. The sequence continues at coordinate 16,140,769 of CM038558.1, forward strand.
AGAATCAACATGAACCAGAATTAGCGGGACAGGCACCAATATTAATTCTTTCAGAACTACTTGATATCATCATGGCTTAATACGGCGGCCGAGATTTGCTGATGACAGAAGGAGAAAACTAGCAGAATTGCGCATTAGCGACAAACCCTAAAGTTATCCTTTGCATTGCTCAACCACAACCGACGTTATGTTATTACGGTCATCCAATTGTGCTTATCTACTACAAAAGAGACACTAATCCTGCTCCCCTTCTCCCGTCAGATAATCGAACATAATGGTCATTGAGGATAACCTAAAAGAAATTTTAATTTGATCACAATATCAATCATCAAACTTCACTTCAAGAACTTTCCTTAAAGGGAGGAGCGATTTTACCTCATAACCAGTTATCAGAGATCTTTGCGCCTCAGAAAGAAAAGATAATGATCAACTTGATTGCAAGGAATCAACAAGAAAATTTCAAGAATGCTGCGAAATCGTAGAATACGGCGCCTTCAATCATCCACGGCGATTTCCCGATGGATTGCGACAGCGTGGAGGAGGGGTTTACCTCATCGGTGTCGGCGGTTGTGTTGGAGCCGCCGGGGACATTATCGGCCGTTGCCTTCGTCGGCGACTGCAAAGAACCCCAGCTGTAACATCCCTCGGTAGAAAGAAGCCGTCGCCCCTCTTAAAGCACGGTAGTTTCATATTTATAGGCTACCAATACAGCGTCACGTACTCCGCAGAGCAATGTAAGCAATAATAGTACTCTCAATAATAGTCCTCTTAATGTTCTATAGGCCGTTTAGGCCCAGTTCGCTTAGCCCAATTCTTTGTGGGTCCAAATTGACCCGTACATATAATATTATATATTTATTTATTTATCTCGGTCTGTGAGATGTGCTTTCAATGCAGAGATGCGGGGGTTTAATGCAGCACTTCATTGATCTAATAAAGATGGAGGAGATGTGTGTAACCAAGTTTTGCTTTCAGCTGGTGTACATGGTATACCCTATCTTTGGTGCAATATGAACTCCGAAGACAGAAAAGAAGAAAGACATCGGAAAAATCAAGCTGATGAACTGACAAAGTTGAATGTAAGCCGAGGAAGAAGAGCATCACGGTATTATTGACAATTTTACACTGAGTGTTCTTAGACATATCGAAGCACATATGCTCAGGTCTAATTCTCAACAACTTCGTTTAATTGCCTTCCTATAGACCGAACCGTAGCCCATTCTCTTGCCACATGAACTCGGAATGGAGAGCTGAGGCTGAATCCCAAGACACCATTGCTGTTTGATCCATGAAACCTTCAGTAGGCCACCAATTGGTACTCTCCGCTTGACCATATATTTCTCTGTAACAGTCTAAGTCAGCAAGCTGATGCTCTTCATGCCCTACAATGGAGGCGTTCTTGCCGTAGAGCAGGTCATGGAGGTCGTCGTCAGCTGGAACACCTGCAGTTGCAGAATCCATGTTGGAGCTCGAAGTTTCCATGCTGAGAGTACCTCCGCTCGACGGTGATCGAAACCCTAACGGTAAGCAGTCCATTTCTTGTATGTTTGTACTCATCAGCTTTGACACATCAGGTTTCAGTGGTGATACATCAGAAGCTTGTTGCACAAAGGTTGTAGCAGTAGCATCTGTGCTTTGGCTTTGGAAGATCTTATCTCCTAGTGGATGATAGTACTTAGGCCAGAGTTCAGGGTGGTTGTAGAAGGAGAAGGGATTGTGGAGGCCTTGGAGCTGCATGTGGAGTTGCATTCTCTCAAGGGCTGATGTGCTTAGGGTTTGGGAAGGTGCTTCGTGCTTCAACCTATCAGCTGCTCCGCCTGGAACTTGGTTAAGGTGGAGGCTTCGCGATCGATTCGGTTCCCTTTGCTTGCCGAGTAGTTTCTTCTTCAGCCTTGTGTTCCAGTAATTCTTGATATCATTATCTGTTCTTCCTGGCAGCTGGGCTGCAATTATTGACCACCTAATGCATGAAAGTGGAGTGTTATCATGGAAGGAAGAGAGAGATTGGGGGAGAGAAAGCGGGGGTGGAGTTGTATGATTAACCTGCTCCCTATACTTATGTAGAGCCTGCAGATAGTTTGATCTTCGTCTTCTGTAAAGCCACCATGTTTGATGTTTGGTCTCAGATAATTGAGCCATCTCAGCCTGCAGCTTTTGCCACACCTCTTCAATCCTTCAAACAATCATCAAAATTCACACATATAATTACTAGTTGGATGGACTGACCAAAAAAAAAAAAAACAAGGTTTCAGTTAGGTTTCTTGTCATAATTCTCTATCACACCACCTCTAAATTAGTCCAGAGAAAGGAAAGAAGAAGAATTTAGAACACAACTATGATTAGACTTACTCTATGTAGTCTTAACTGTGATTTCTTGGGTGAAAAGTTACACATCAAGATGAACACACCTTAAATAGGAAGCAAAGAACGTAGCAACTTCCTCTTTTCACCCTCTTTCATCATCCCTGATCTCAACAGTTTGTTCACAAGTTTGTTCTTTCCAAGAATTTAGGATGAACTATATCTTCTACTCCAAGGAAATAAAGTCCCTTAGTTGGGACTGGCTAAGGAAAAGCCTAGATAATAAAGGTTTTGGGTATTACTGACCAATCTTTTGAGGCAGTGCAATCCAATTTCCACCAGTACCATGCTCTTCAATGTAAGCCTTGAGCTTTGCGTCCTCCTCAGGAGACCATGGTCCCTTCTTCACGTTTGTCTTGTCACAGCATGGGGCTCTTCCCATCTCTCTCTGTCTCTCTATCTATCTCTCCCTTTCTCAATTTAGCAATGCAAAGATAATTTTGATGTCTCAGCCTCTAGTGAAGAACAACCATAGAAGGCGAAGCCAAGCTTTATAGAAAGAAACCCAGAGAGAAAGAAGAATGATGTGATGTGATGCTTACGGGGCAGGACAATGCTGCTGGCATGCACCTAGGGTTTATTGCACATCTTCTGAGATCAACAAATTAACAAGTTTGAAGTTGCACATCATCTTCTGAGATCTCCAAAGTCCACCCTGCGTTGGTATGCTTTCCAGTAGGACTAGAACAATTATAACAAGTATATACTATGCATATCTTGATTATACCTAATATCATATCACAACTTAACCTACAAAAGCCATGAATGCAATATCTCATGTGGTTACCACTTAAATCTGATGGTTACAAGCCATTAATAGGTTGTGGGATGTGTAGTTTGATTCACAAATGATTTTTGATGTGAAAGCCACTTTGAAATAATCTTAGTTTGATTAGTTTGGTGCCATAGAATTGCCAAAGGCTTAAAAGCCTTGAGGAAAATATAGTGACACACAAGACAATTAAGCATGTCACATAAGACAACCGAGCACTAATTGTTCTATCCACTAATCAACTTTACCTTTTATACCATTTGATCTAATTGAAGTCAACAAGGATTAGTCCCAATTCACAATGAATCCCAACAGCCCCAAAACAAACACCAAGATTTAACCAATAATCCAGCCATTCAATGTCCTACTTGTATCTCAACCACTATTAGGAAACTAACCCCAAAGTAAGTCCATCATTGCTACTTTTGCACAGTCAAAAGTCCACTATAAGTATGTACATTATTATTTTTTTTTTTTGTTCTTTCTTTTTCTTAGGGGAAACCAAATACCTTCTCCAAACTGTAGAAAACAAGGGTAGAGGCAAAGTCTACTTGATGAACATGCCCTATCTTTGTCGGACAAGTGGATGGTGGACTCTCATTAATTTAAGGATAAAAAGGAAAACTTTCTACTTCAAAGAAGAAACTCTTGCATTTGACCTCGGTGTTAAGGAAGGGTCGTAGACACGGCACTGCCACCTTTTAAAAGATAGAAATAGACCCCAAAAGGCAGACCTTCGGTGTCATTGTGATATAATTAATTATATAAAGCATGAAGACTAAGATATGATCAGTCAATGGGAAAGAAGGGGATGTGGGTAGCCTTCCCCTTGGCTTTGCCTGCAACTTTGGAATCTCATGGGAAAGAAGGAACTATATCAGCAAGGAGACCAGTCTTAATACAAGGAAGGAGCCTCAAAGAGATAAGCACAAGGCTTAATTGTAGCTTTGACGAATGCAATTGGATTTTAGTATCAGGAATGTTATGGTGTTTGATTTCCAACTACCCTACAAAGTAGAAACTTCCACCACTATTTGTCTATGGAAAAGTCTCCTAAAGAGGGTAGCAACATTTCAAATACACATGATTCATTAAAAAAAAATTGACATCATTGTAATGTTGGCCATTGATTACGTGTTCTTATTATTTCCAAAAATTGATGTAGCTCCTTTTTTGAATAGGGGTGAAAGTGAATCAAACAATATGATTTGAATCCAAATGAAATTGAACATGAATGTATGTTCTCCATATCAGAGTGTGATGTTTGAGATATTCCATATGCATGTATGAATATGATATAATTCTGTTCACATATATATATATATATATATATCTGATTATCTAAATATATTTGAACTCATGGAAGTGGACTACATTCTTTTGGACTCATTTTCATCTTTTCTTTTTTTTTGTATCTATATACTCTTTAAGAACTTTGAATTCAAGGGATCTTATGAAGGTTTTTGAGTTGATGTCTTATTTGCTTGTTGATTTATGAAACATTGGCATCTATGTCCATTTTAAATTTTGCATCTGTAGCATGTGTTGATGATTGTGTGCAATTATATGCCTTGACATATACACCCAAACATGTTTCATGTAATCTTCCACAGGCCTGCATGGAGAAATAAATTGCTTTCTCGGCAGACTAATATGTCATTTGGAATAAATGGATTTCTAGATAAAAAAACAAGAATTTATAGAATATTTATGAAAAATAATTACTTTTAACTGTTGTCATCATATTAAGTTCAAATTCAAAATAAGGGTATTATGATGGTTTTTTGTTTTTGTTTTTTTGTTCCTTTACAGGAACAAAGATTTGAAGAGTTCACAAGAGATGGTAGAAGCCATATTTCGTCCAGAAAAAAGAAGGAAGAAATGAGATCTTAATACATCACTACACCATCCTCTTCAAGAAGATGCAACAAAGATGCCAAGGAATGAAACTAGCTAGAAGTGATGGAAGCACCTCTCCTTTGACCCAAACCAGTCATTCCTTGATCTTGAAGCACCATGTAAATTTGTCAGACACATAAGGCCTGACATCTCCATTTGTCCCACCACTCTCAATTTCCTTCTCTTAGTTTTTTTTTTTTTTTTCTTCTCATCTACCTAGCAAAGTCAATATCCTGTAGGTAGCAGGGAGACACCCAAGAAGGGGGTTTGTTGACAACCTTTTTGACTTTGTGGACTTTCTCCGAAGGAGTTCCATCTATTCATTTGTTTATAGAGCAGGTAAAACCGCTAGTGACAGGTCAATTCCAAGTCTCACAAGAATCATCAAGCATCATCCAAGATAATGGAGATATATCAAGCATGATTGATCTCAATCATCAGATCGATGATCTCACGATCGAGAGTTTCTAAAACACAATACTCGTGATGACCTGTGCTATCTTGTGTTGGAGTCAAGAAGAAGTAATCAAGGCATTGTTTGTTCCGCGGTCGATCGCAACAAAAATCCAGGAGATGGTGAGGAGGAATGTGTGAGTGTGTGTGTGTGTGTTGTAGTCCTCCGAAAAGATGCTTGCAGAGCCGACCTGTTGCCTGCCTCTCTCAATGATAGCTCAATGGAGTAGAAATCACCTAAAACAACTCCTCCATTACTCCCTCAGGCCAAAGTTGTTTCAGTGGTCTCGTTGGCCACCATTAAGATTTGCGTGGAGCTCCTTATTCTTGTTCTTTGATATGATCGGCTTTCCCCTTCCATCTTTCGATGCACAGAGTAATTATTAGATGAGCTGCTGATATGTCAACCACGTGGCGCAATCTCTCCCCCTCCGCTCGCGTTGCTGTGCGTATTTAACTCTTCCCTCTGGTTGGATCGGCAGCCATTCTATCCACTTGGATGTTCTCGTCGCTGTTCATGCAGAAACACGAGGATGGACTCCGTCCGCCACCTTCACGGCAAACCAACCACCGTGGATGTGACCGGCAATTACAATATTTCACTTCTTCTACGCAATGCAGTGAGTGAGTGAGCTCTCGAGCATCCCTATGAGGGAGCTTTTATATGCACTGCCTCAGCATACCGTGTAATCTCACAGGTGATCATCGCTCGCCTGTGCTGCCACTCATGGGCAACTCGGTGGCATTCATCGAGGCCAGAATCACATCTCAAGCCTTTCTTACGTGATCTTGTAAGAATAATTCAAATAATTAAAGATTAGATAAAATATTAAATTTAGATAAATAGATGATGATGATGAGATTTAATGAGATATGTTGTATTTCTTTATGTTAGAATTTTAAGGGTCTATAATTAAATATGTTAAGTCATTATTTTTGATTAATCAAAATTAAAGTGATCCAATTAAAATAAAATTATTCGGCTAAGGGATATAATTATTATTATTAAAATTAATTGTGCGGATACCATCAGTCATATTTTTAACTTAATGACGAGATAAGTTAGAAATATGAAACTCTTGAGACATAATTGCATATTTATCAATTATGAATATAATCATAATTGTAGATTCATCAGTTATAACTATAAATAAGGTTATGGTCCCCGGTTGCAGTATCAAATGAAGTTTCTCTTCACCTGTCAAGGAGAAATCTAAAGTTCTTAAGGATACTCTACAATTGGAAGACCAAATCACCAATCAATTCAGAAAATACTCTAATGGATTCATCAGGTATGCTTCCGTATTAATATATTTCTTAATTGTTGTAGGATTTCATGCATATTATAATGGATTTAACAAGTTTTATGGAAACATTCTTAAAACCATTGTTTTGGATCTATAAAGATTATTTTGAACTGAAAATTAGATTTTGATTCTATAAAATAATTGATTGATTCATATATAATATGTTAAAAGAACCCAACAAGTGATATTAGAGCCATCCTACAATAATTGATGAACATCCATATATGATTCATCAGTGATTTGGTTCTATCATCATTGGGAAAGATGATAGTTTTATGTAATCATGCTATTTTGAAGTGATTTGGTTCTATTATCGTTGAAAAAGATTATGGTTTTATGTAATCATGCTACAACATGCTTTACATTCAATTCAGTGCCTTTTACTGATCTAATATCAGTTTAATTTTGGATTATCTTTTTCGCTTTGTGTCTTTTCCTTTTCAAAATATGTAAATTCATTTTTGCACTTCAAGACATAAATTTCTCAAAAAAAGTTTTTAGAATTTATCTAATTAATATGAATTTAATTAATTAGATATGATTGTAATATTATGTAGGTTTAAACATAATATCGGTTCTATAAAGTTGTTTGTTGACATAAATTGAATGATTTACACGCTTTAAATATTTTTAGTCAACAAATTAAGATCAAGTCAATTTGACTAATATGGTCCAAATTCAATTAGTGATTATTTAATATTAGATTGAGTAATTTAATATATGAAGTCGCCAAAGTGACCTCTCATATATAACATTTCTCATGAAAATATTAAATGTAGTGTGTATTTACATCCATACGGTAATTATCCGGCCCAAAGGAAGGTTAATGACTGGTAGGATTATATACATACCTGTAATGGTAAACACGTGATAATTATAAAGTTATACATGTAAATGATAAATCAATCCAAAGATGAGTTTCTCATTTGACATGCCTTATTATCATTGTTTGATCATTACAATAAGACTACCACTAGCAATTAATATTGAAGTCCAAAGACAAGATATTAATATTGCACTTGGTATCTTGAGATGGGTTAAATCATTATTTGAATTTACTTAAGTTTATGACAATAAATATGAGCATAATTTCTGGTTATCTATTGTTCTCTTATTTAGGTTCTCTTGTAAAAATATCTGCTAACCTCAATTCAGTATTAGTTCTAAATAAAATCAACTTAAGGGCAATAAAAGAAAATACAAATCTGGAAAGAATGAGGCTGATAAGGGTCCAGTACAGAAGAAACAAAATAAAGATGATACTTGTTTCTTCTGCAAGAAATCTAGACATTTAAAGAAGGACTGTGCTAAATATCATGCTTGGCATGCTAAAAGGGGAACATTCCTTACTTTAGTTTGTTCAGAAGTCAATTTAACTTCAGTACCTAGAAACACTTGGTGGTTAGACTCCGGTGTAACTACTAATATCAGTGTTTCAAAGCAAGGTTGCCTGAGCTACCGAAGGCCCAATAATGTTGAGAGATGCATTTATGTGGGGGATGAAAAATCGGTAGATGTGGAAGCTATAGACATATTTAGATTGTTATTGTGTACTGGATAATATTTGGATTTAAAAGATACTTTTATTGTACCATCATTTAGACGGAACTTAATTTCTGTTTCTTATTTGGACAAATCTGGTTATTCTTATTCATTTGGAAACAATAAGTTTACTTTGTCTTTAAATTCAAATATGATTGTAACTGGTTCACTTATGACTTATGATAATCTATATTTACTTGATACTATAGCATCCTATCATAAAACCTTGAATGTGGAATTGCGAGGTACTAAATGTAAAATTAAAAATTCTAGTATATTATGACATAAACGTTTGGGTTATATCTCTAGAAATAGAGTTGAAAGACTTGTGTCAGATGGGATTCTTGATCCCATTGACTTATTAGGTCTAGATGTTTGTGTTGAATGTATTAAAGGTAAACAAACCAAACCTAAGAGATCAAAGTGCATATAGAGCTACAAACGTCTTAGAATTGATACATATAGATATTTGTGGACCATTTCTTACACCTTCATGGAATGGTCAACAATACTTCATATCATTCATAGACGATTACTCTAGATATGGATACCTGTATCTAATACATGAAAAATCTCAATCTTTGGATGTGTTCAAAGCATTTAAAACTGAAATTGAAAATCAACTCAACAAAAGGATAAAAAGCGTCAGATCTGACCATGGAGGGGAATATTACGGTAGAAATGACGGTTCAGGTGAACAACGTCCAAGACCATTTGCTTTATACCTAGAGGAGTGTGGAATTATCCTTCAGTATACAATGCCTGGGTCACCTAGCATGAATGGTGTAGTTGAAAGACGAAACCACACACTTAAGGACATGGTAAGAAGTATGATTTCTCAATCTACTTTGCCAAAGTCACTCTGGGGAGAAGCAATAAAAACTACAGCTTACATTTTTAATAGAGTACCAACTAAAGCAACTGCAAAAACTCCTTATGAACTTTGGACTAGGAGAAAGCCTAGTTTAAGACACTTTCGTGTATGGGGTTGTCCAGCTGAGGCAAGGCCTTACAGGCCTAATGAAAATAAATTGGAACCCTAAACAATGAGCAGTTACTTTATTGGTTATTCTGAGCGATCTAAGGGGTATAGATTTTATGATCCCAAATCAAGAAATATTTTTGAGACGAGGATTGCTACATTCTTTGAGGATATTGAGTTTGGGGGGAGAAATAAGATTAAAGACTTTATCTTTGAGGAAGAATTGGTTCAGTCTGATCCGATTCATATAGTTGCCACTAATATCGCAAAATCTGTATCTCAAAAGGATATAGTCATTTCAACTCCCATACAGTATGAAGAAATTATTCATGAGGAACAAACTCAACATCCTCAAGAATCTGTGCCGCAAGAGCCAGCACCTTTGCGACGATCCACTAGGGAAAGGAGGAGTGCCATTTCAGATGATTATATAGTATTTCTCTAGGAACATGAAGAAAGTAGTGGTATAATGAAAGATGATCCAATCAACTTCCGTCAAGCTATGGAGGATTCTAATTCGGATAAGTTGATTGAAGCAATAAATCAAGAGTATAAGTCTATGCAAGATAATAAAGTTTGGGAACTTGTCCCATTACCAGAAGGTGTGAAACCCATTAGTTGTAAATAAATTTTTAAAACCAAAAGGGATTCTAAAGGTAAGGTGGAGAGGTATAAAGCACGTCTTGTGATAAAGGGCTATACTCAGAAGGAAGGGATTAACTTTAAAGAGACATTCTCTCCGGTTTCAATGAAGGACTCTTTTAGGACAATTATGGCTCTAGCCGCACATTTTGATTTAGAGCTTCATCAGATAGATGTTAAAACATCATTTCTCAATGGAAACATTGATGAAATAATTTATATGGTGCAACCAGAATACTTTGTGTTAGGAGACGCAAAGAAAATGATTTGTAAATTGATAAAATCTATCTATGGACTAAAACAAGCATCCCGTCGAGTAATTATCTCATTTAGTTTTGAGATGAATGCTGTTGATGATTGCGTGTATCACAAATTCAGTGAGAGTAAATTAATTTTCCTGATATTATATATGGATGATATTCTGCTTGTTACAAATGATATAGGCTTATTGCACGAAACCAAGAGATTTCTATCTAGAAATTTTGAGATGAAAGATTTTGGTGACGCCTCTTTTATATTAGGAATCCAGATACACCGAGATAGATCCCGGAGTATTCTAGGATTATCACAAAGGAGCTATATCGATAAAGTACTCAAAAGGTTTGGCATGCATGATTGCAAATCAGGAGGCACCCCTGTCACAAAGGAAGACAAGTTCAGTCTCAATCAATGCCCTAAAGGAAATCTGGAAACTCAAGAAATGCAGAAGATTCCCTATGCAACAACTGTAGGGAGTCTAATGTATGCACAAGTTTGTACGCATCCGGATATAGCGTACATTATTGGTGTGTTAGGCAGATACTTAAGCAATCCTGGAATGAATTACTAGAAGGCAGCTAAAAGAGTCATGAGATATTTAAAGAGAACAAAAGATCATATGCTCACATATAGGAGATCAGACCATTTGGAGATCATTGGGTATTCTGACTTCGATTTTGCTAGATGCCAAGACAGTAGGAAATCCACTTCGGGTTACATTTATATGTTGGCTGGTGGGGCAATTTCTTAGCATAGTGTCAAGAAATCTCTTATTGCTTCTTCCACTATGGCAGCGGAATTTGTAGCATGTTTTGAGGCGTCCAATCATGGAATTTGGTTGAGAAATTTTGTCACAGAGTTGCAAATAGTACAAGGGATTGAAAGACCACTAAAGATATACTGTGATAACAAATTAGCTGTTTTATACTCCAACAACAATAGGAGCTCGACTAAGTCAAAGCACATTGACATCAAGTTCCTAGTTGTGAAAGAAATGGTACAAAGTAAACAAATTTCTATAGAACACTTGGGAACAAACTTTATGTTGGCAGATGCTCTCACAAAAGGTGTACCACCCAAGGTCTTTCATGAGCATACTGCTTATATGGGTATATCAGAATTTGCTGAAACTTTAGTTTAATGAGAGTCTGTCATATGTTTGTTATATATTCTATGCCAGATTCTGTATTTGTACAGATATTTTCTGATCAGAAATAAAGCTTCAGTTTATTATACTTTGTATATTATGGCTATTAAAGTTATTAATGATCTCATAAAGATAAAGTTGGACCAGTTGAAAATTGACATGTACGGATCACATTCATGTAATTTTCATGCTACACATTTGATAATTGATCTATGTCATTTGGTTATGTTAATATTAGTGATCATGGATGTGTTTAGCTATGATTGATATAACGAAGACCGCTTTAGTCCTATATTAATATAGTCAATGGACGAGATTATTTTGTATGTCCTATTTAATAATGGCAACAGTTTTGAGCTCATAAAGTATAACATATTTATAAGGATCCATATGTGACTCAGTGAGAGATTGTTAGAATTTTAAGGGTCACACATGTATAATTAAATATGTTAAGCCATTATTTTTTAGTAGCTAAAATTAAATTGATCCAATTAAAGTAAATTTATTTGGCTAAGAGACATAATTATTATTATTAAAATTAATTGTGTGGATACCATTAGTCATATTTCTAACTTAATGACAAGATAAGTTAGAAATATGAAACTCTTGAGGCATAATTGAAGATTCATCAACTATGAATATAATCATAATTGTAGATTAATCAGTTATGACTATAAATAAGGTTATGGTCCCCGGTTGCAGTATCGAATGAAGTTTCTCTTTACCCGTCAAGGAGAAATATAAAGTTCTTAAGGATACTCTGCAATTGGAAGATCAAATCACCAATCAATTTAGAAAATACTCTAATGGATTCATCAGGTATGCTTCCGTATTAATATGTTTCTTAATTATTGTAGGATTTTATACATATTATAATGGATTTAATAAGTTTTATGGAAACATTCTTAAAACCATTGTTTTGGATCTATAAAGATTGTTTTGAACCGAAAATTCGGTTTTGATTCTATAAAATAATTGATTGATTCATATATAATATGTTAAAAGAAGCCAACACTTTAGTGTTCTAAAATATTTACATTTTATCAATATAAATATGTGTTATATGGTCAATCCAAATTATTATAGATCGAAAGTACTTCTAGTTTTCTCTATTATTTTCTTCTCTTTCTTCCTGAAATTATACAAAAAAGACAATAGTGATATCAGAACCTAATTTAAAAAAGATCATTAATAGTACATTGATTAAAAAAAGAAAGAAAGACTAGTAGATCCAGAAAAAGAAAAAAAAAGATAGCTGGTATTGGAGTAAGTGTTCTTTATCAAGTTCTTCTTTTTTCTCAAAGGTGATAATTATCAATTTTGGGCTATTAAGATGAAAACTATATTTATTTCATATGGATTATGAAATTTGGTAGAAGATGATTTTCTTCAGTATGATCTACGGGATCATAATATTACTAAAGATTAAATAAATCAGATGAATGAAAATATATAAAAAGATGCAAGAGCCATTTACATGCTAAAATAATCAATAAATGAGTCTCTATTTTCCATAATTATGATAGCATCAACATCAGCTTGAAAGATATTAAAAGATATATTTTAAATCTTCAAATTCTTTGACGTAAATTTAAAACTCTTATGATAAAAGATTCTGAATCTATCATTGATTTTATTCTCAAAAGTTTCTTGTATTGTGAATCAAATGAGATCTTATAATGAAAATCTAAAAGATTAAACTGTAGTAAATTTTTTTAATGAAGTTTATCTTCAAAATTTGATATGATTTCTAATGTTATGGAAAAAGCTAAAAATTCAAGTACATTATCAATTATCTATTAATGAATTAATGAGTTCTATTTTAGTTCATGAACAAAAAGAGAAGAGAGACTTTGTTCTTTAAATAAAGATAGATTAGAAAAAGAAATAAAAAATTTAGAAATTATATCTTAAGATCAAAATGGTAAAGATCGTGATCAATCAATTGAAAATTAGAGGAACACAAATAAATATAATAAAAAAATCTTTCGATGTTTTTGTTGTAAAAAAATGGATATATTGAAAAAGATTGTTGGTACAAAAATAAAAATCCAAATGTTCCTCTCTCTTCTCACTGTAAAAAATATGATTATTTGGAAAAAAGATTGTTGGAATAAAATCAAATAAATTATCATGAGAAAAATAATAATGAAAAAAGGGATGAAGAAAATATTTTTTATAGCATATGATGAGAATATTCTAGATCTATTTGATTTTTGGATAATGGATACAGTAATCATATAATAGAGAAAAAAAGTTTGTTTTAAAAGCTTGATGATTCAGTAAGATCTACTATGTAGATGAGAAATGACAACCGAGGTTCTAAGTGAAATGAAAAATAATAATTGTTGTGAACACCAAATACGATAAAAAATTTATTTATGATATGATGTTTATTCATGGTTTTAAAAAAAAAACTCATTAGTATAGGAGAATTAATGAGGAAAAGATATTATGTTATTTTTATGATAAAAATATTTGATTTATGATAAGAAAATTGATAACAACTATAAAAATAACAAAAATTAAAGTATTTCCCTTATTATTTTTGGAATTTTCCTTACATGCTACTCCTATCGATGAATCTACATTATGGCATAAAATTTATTATCATCTAAATTTTTATAAATCTATGCAAACTATCTGATATGGTGCAGGTCATGATAATTGGGAAACTATAGTTGATGAGATGCATGCATATAAAAAGGATGAGCTCATAAACTTCAAGGATAATAAGGATGGTACACATATAGAAGTTTATGATGATGTATAGAAAACTAAGAGAAAGAAAAGAAAGGTTATGAGGATGTATAGAAAACTAAGAGAAAGTAAAGAAAGAGAGAGAAAAAGTTCAAGTAATAAATAATAAGTATAAGAGAAAAAATAAAAAAAGATAGGTAAGAGATTATCAAGAATATATGGACGAGAAGAAGTATATGACAAATAATATTGCACCAAGGATTAGTTTGTTAATATATTCGTAAATCTTTAACTAAAGAAAATTTTTATTTCAAAGGTTATTTTAAATTATAACTATTTGAATTAAGTGGATGTATTAGAATAATTAAAATAGTTAAGATTAGATAAAATAAAAAATAAGATTTTGATAAATAGATACGATTAGATTTATTAGGATAATATATATATATATATATATATTTCAGTATACTAAAATATTTATATTTTATCTTTTAATCAATATATATATATATATATATATATATATATATATATATATATATATGTTCTTGAATCAATCTAAAATACTGTAGATGGAAAAAAATACTCCTAATTTTCTCAACTATTTTCTTCTCCTACTCCATCAAAATCGCAACAAAAAAAAAAAGAAAAAGAGAAAGAAAAAAAAAAGGCCAACAGATGCGTTCCCTGGTGTGGGCGACCGACCTCACGAGGGACAATTTAGTGTTGTGGGAGAGTCATTGTACCTACTAATTAGATTCTCAACTTCGTGTGCCAAATGCACGCCGCTAGATACTGCCGATCTCATCTCTATCCGCAGTCTGAGCCGAGCTTTCTGCCATGGATGGCTATGTTGATACAGTATTTGTTGTTGATATCAACTAGTGGACCATATTGCACGTGAGACGTCCGTAAACAGGCATCTTTCGGCGTCGACTTTGAACTTTTTTTTTCTTTTTTTTTCCCCGTTTTGTCGGTGGCACAATCAAAAGGTATCTATCTATCTATCTATCTATCTATCTATCAGTTCGCATGGAAGTCCTACAAGAAAGACAGATATGTTCTTTTGTTGAATTAGGGTTCTTCTGCGAAGCAACAACGACGTGGATAGAACACACGGTGGGGAGTAGCAAAAATTGTCTTGTTCAGAAGACGCCGATTCTTCGGCATTTGAAAGGAAATGTGTTTTGCTTTGCTTAAGGGTAGTCTTTTGTTCCATTTATCTACCTACCTACGTGGCCTTACAGAAGATGATGAGCCTTTAAGAGATGCCGAGCAGGAATGAGCAGAGTTTTGCCACATCTCGGTATCCGGTTCCTTTGTCGGTACTTCAATCAATCATGACTACTATTTATTCTTGATTTTATTGACAACATCACCCAGGAAGAAATTGGATTTGTCTAAAAATATATATTTACACTAGCAAAAAGATAAATTATATATTTTTAAATAAGAAAAAAAATCTTCCATAGGGTATATTTTAGCCCACCCATCGCTCAAAAAGCATGATGAGGCAACAAGCGCAGCCGCCAGCAGTATCACCAGTTAGCCCACCCCTTACTCGAGTAGCACGACGGCATAAGATAGATACTATTACAGTGCCCACACGCATTAAACAATTTTGTATGGACTCATCACTCAATAGATAGTATAAAAGGCCCCCAGATGAACTGTAACAGGGGTCTCTCTCCATCTCTCGCACATAAAACATACACTCAAAACTTCACACCACTAACTTGACCGTTGGAAAGGCCACATCGGATGTCCCACCCCGACCAAACCTTTGTGCAGGATCTAATGGGAGTCACCGAGCAAGTGGATCCCGAGACACACATCCAAGCAAGATCTTCCTAAAAGCGCATCCAAGGCCTGATGGATCTTTCTTGGGCTTTCTCGTCTCTTCCCGACCGACACTAACGAGCTTAAGAACATGGGCAAAACCAAGTGTGTTGACTCCTCAGCCATAGCATAGAGTTCAATAACATATTTTGGCATTAGAAGGAGGGCACGATGTCGCAAGAACACCTGTAGTCGAATAACCCCAACGAGCGTCTTGGAGATATCTCAACTGCTTGACATGCTCTCAGGCTTGGGGGACAACTCCTCTTCCCCCTCCATGAAGAATGGAATACACCGGCTTCAACCCAACCGATCACATTGTATCGAGCATTTTCCACCACCCTTTAAGGCCCAACTCGTATGTGGTACAACAGTGCCCGAGTCCTATGCCTATATCAAATAGTGCCCGAGTCGTGCACCTTGGCCAAACAGTGCCCAAGTAATGCACCCTGGTCACTCACGAGCCCAAGCCACGACTTGGGCAAGTCATGAGCTTGAGCTATGCATCTCAACCACTTACGAAACCGAGCTATGCCTTGAGCCAGTTCAGAAATCGAGCAACAATGCTCGACCAACCCAAAGGGATCTTAGTCCCGAATAAGCCTTCAAGAGCTTCCAAGCTTTCAAAGTGCTTTCAATCTTGAAATAAATTCAAAGGACTTTTAGTCCCAAATAAAGTTTTCAAGAGCTTCCGAGCTCCCATAGGGCTCTCAGTCCCGAACAAATGTGCAAGAGCTTCCGAGCTCCCAAAGGGCTCTCAGTTCAGAATAAAGTTTTCATGAGCTTTCGAGCTCCCAAATGGCTCTTAGTCCCGAATAAATTTATAAGAGCTTCTAAGCTCCCAAAGGGCTCTCAGTCTTGAATAAAGTTTTCATGAGCTTCCGAGGTTCCAAAAATCTCTCAGTCTCGAACAAATTTATAAGAGCTTTTGAGCAACAAGCGCAATAATCTGTATCAGTAGATAGATCATTGGTCCACCCCTCACCCGAGGAGCACGATGGCGTACGACACTGTTCCAGCGCCCGCACGCATTAAACAACATCGTACAACCCCCAAGTGAACTATAACAAGGGTCTCTCTCCGTCTCTCACACAAAGAACATACACTCACACCACACCGCTAAGTTGATTATCAGAGGGACCACATTTGACGTCCCCTATCTCGATCAACCCTTCGTGCAAGACCTCGCGGGAGCCATCGAGCAAGTGCATCCCGAGATGCACATCCAAGCAGGAGCATCCCAGAATATATATCCGAGGCCCGGGGACCTCTCTCAAGCTTTCTTGTCTCTTCTCAGCCGACACTGATGAGCTTGCAAATATGGGTGGAACCAAGCTATGCTGACTTCTCGACCATGACATAAAGTTACACAACAATCATCATCGATGTACATCACTTATCCATTTATCTTAATTAAATCCTTATCTCTATTTAATTATAGTTATTTGAATTAATTTTATCATACCACCCTAAATTCAAAATAACTATAACTTAAAGTTATTTTTGAAAAAAATATTTTTTTTCCTAAAGCCTTTATAAATATGTTGGCAAGTTGATCTTCAACGGTATAGTAGTCTATTTGAATTTCTCCTTTATTAATTAGTTGTGATGTAAAACTTTGATGTGTTTGGTGTACTCATGGAAGACAAAATTGCATTGTAATAGTAGACTTATTGCCATAGTAGATATTAGTTGACTCATTTTGCTTTTCTTGGAGATATACTAGAATATTTCAAAGTTAAATTGTTTGAGATATCATATTGTGATTGTAACATACTCCACTTTAGAGTTTGAGAGAGCAACACATTCTTATTTATTTGGTATCCATGAAATCACCTTTGAGGCAAGGCTAAGTACAAATCCCAAAATATTTTTTCTATCATATACATAATACAATTAAAATACTTTACATGATCATAATAGATATTATAAATGAGAGTTCTGTTGATATATAATAACTCTTTTAGTTATTCGAAGGTGATACTTGCTAGGGTTATGCATCAACGTAGATAACAAATTAACTATAAACACAATATCTAACTTTGAATGTGTGAGGTAAATTGACTCTCTAAATAAATTTCTCATCTGTTTTTCCAACTTCATCATCTAACATAACTTGATCACTTATATTTATATTTACTAGAGCATTCACTATGTTACTAGCTATCAACTGAAATATTTTAAATAAATCTCTTTAGCATATTTTTCTTAGCACAAAAGAATTTATTTGCATCTTTAATTATTTTTATTCTAAAAAATAATATAAAAGTCGCTGATTAGACATTTTAAAATTCTGACATCATATTTTTTTCTAAATTTTACAAGCATAATGAACTTTTCTTATAAATCATATAATCCATATACAAATAGATAATAAGAATTTTTATGCATTGGGCTTTTATATATAAAGTTTACTCACGTATTTTTTTAAAAAAATTATGCTAAGAGAAGTAGTTGTTAATTCTACTATATTATGCGCTCAAGGCTTGCTTCAAACCTTATAATATCTTATTAAATTTTTGTACACCTTATCTTCTTGCTCTTTAATTTCAAATCCTTCAACCTGCTTTTCATAAATTTTCTCTTACAACTTTCTACTCAATAAGATTGATTTAACATCAAGTCGATAAACCTATTATTATTTTTGGATTGCCATTGCTAATACTGTTCTAAATATATCAATTCTAGTAATTGAAGAAATTTTTTTTAAAAAATTGATACATAAATTTGAGCATGCCCTTTGGCAACTAAAAAATGATTTATGTTTTTGGAATGAGTCATCAATATTAAATTTTGATTTGTATACCAATTTGAATCCAATTGATTCTTTTTTTAGAGATAAATTTATTAGCTTTCAAGTCTTATTTTTTTCAGTAGCTTACAATTCTTCATTCATTGTTTGCACCTACTTTTTCTTTTGAGCAAGTTATAAGTATATTCCAAAGCAAAACATATAAAATCACAAGATTGATGTATTTGTGAAATCTATAACATTTTCTTAGAGATATTTTAATATCACTAGAATCACTTGAATTAAAATCATTGAAAATATAAAAGATTCGAGTGAGGTATTAAGAGATAATGTATCATGTGCTTTATAGATTTTTTCTCTTACAATTATTAAAATTTGAACTACTTTAGAATTCCAATCTTTTTCTTCATTAAGAAGAAAAATCATGACTTACGATCAGATTTTTAGTTATCATAAAGTTTAAAACCTTTTATTTTATTATTATATCTTACAAATATGCATTTAATAGTTTTATCATCAAGTTTGCTTTTTTTTTTATAGGAACATTGAAAATAGGTAATACAACCAAATACGTATATGCGACTCACATCTGGCTTTTTATCCAACCATGTTTTATAAAGTATTTTTCTTTGTACTATCTTAGAAGAATGTGGTTTAACAACTTTACTGTTGTGCTCATAGCTTCTGTCCAAAACTCTTTTGACATTATTTTTTCTTTATGCATATACTTTGCAATCTCGACCACAACTCGATTCTTTCACTTTGCTACTCTATTTTGCTTGGGGGGTATAGCTAACAATTAGTTCTTTATGAATGCTACATTCTTATAAAAAATAATAAAATCTTTGAAAGTAAATTATCTCCTCTACCAGTACACAAAATTTTAATAAAATAGTTATTTTATTTTTTTGCATATGATTTAAAAAAAATTTAATCATAGAAGACTTTAGTATTCTTTAAGAAAATATACTCATATCATTCTTCTACAGTTTTTTGTAAATAATAAAAAATATTTACTTTCATCATGTGAGATCATCTGCATTCGTCCATAAACATATGTATGCACAAGTCCTAATCATCATTGACTCCCCAAGAATGACATATTTAGAAGAATTTTTTATGTTATTTTTAAAAAATATAAGATTTACTAACATTATTATTCTTAATTTTAGAGAAACCAACTATCATATTCTTCTAATTTGATAATTTTAATTTATCATAATTCAGATGACCATAAATTTTTATGTCATAATGTTGGTCTAATAATAACAATAACATTAAATGCATGTAAGAAGAAATATAAAATAATAAAAAATATTTTACTTTTTTTGTCAACCTCATAGTTGTTATCAATTTTCTAGTTTTTATATCATAAATCAAATATTTTTAGCATCAAAAGTAGAATAATATTCTTTTCTCATCAATTATATTGTACAAATGAGATTATATTTTAAATCATAAATATACATCACATCATCAATAAATTTTGCACAAGATTTGATGTACACAGCAACTCAGTTTACATCCACTTAAACCTTATTATCATTCTTCATCTACACTATAATTCTCATTGAATCATTAAGTATTTGAAATAAATTTTGTCTCCTATCATATGATTATTATATCCACTATTCATAATCCAAACAGGTTTAGAGTATTCTTCATCGCATATCATAAAAAAATATTTTTATCTTTTTTCATTATTATATTTGATAATTTGTTTATTTTTATTTCAACAAAATTTTTCAATATGGTTATATTTTTCACAATGGGAGCAAAGAGAAATATTTAGATTTTTGTTTTTGTACAAACCAATCTTTCTCAATATGACTACTTTTTTGCAATAAAAATATTAACCAGTTTCTTTATTAACTTCATTAAGGTTTCTCTAACTCTTACTTAAACGACATGGTCCATTGTTTCGAGTGCCAAATTATTCTCAACCTCTATCATTATACACTCTCTCTTGAGATATAGTTTATGAATTTTTTTTATCTTTCTTCTGAATAATCTTCATTTAAAGAGCATCTTTTTATAGTTTCATCCGAAGATCTATTAATTTTTGTTCATGAACTAAAAATAAACCTATTAATTCATCAATAGTTAATATATTATATTTTTATTGTAAAACTTATTCAACTATTATTTTTTTAGGTTTTCATTCTAAGGCCTCATTTTGTTCGTAGTAGAAAAGATTTATGATAAAAAATCAATGATAAATTTAAAATCTTTCATCATAAGAGTTTTAAATTTACGTCGAAGAATTTGAATATTTAAAATTTTAATTTATCAATGTCTGTTAATATACTTGTTAATATTTTTCAAGCTTTTGTTGATGTTGATGATGATATGGTTTAGGAAAATAAATACTTATATATTATTTGTTATAGCATATAAAGGACTCTTGCATCTTTCTTTTTGTATGTTCTCATTTATTTAATCTTTTTAATATTCAAGGATCTTATAGGTTATACTCAACAAAATTATTTTCAATTAAATCTTGTAATCCTTATTGATAGGGTATATTTTAGCTCGTCCAATATATTCTTCTATGTTACCTTTTGAAAGCCAAGTAGATACAACCGACTCAGCTCAGATTGAGGTCTCAGCTCAGACACAATCGCCTTGGACCACTGCTCGAAGGGCTAAGCCCATGCCACATCACTTGCCTCCACTGGACATTTCCTTCCGTACATCCCCTATACAATAGGAGAACTTTTTTCAACTCATACAACGGCCCATGGAAGGATCGTGCCTATTGAATATATACAATAAAAGCAAGCAGTACAATAGTGGAAATTGGCAGATAGGTTGGGGGTTCAACCATCGACCATCATACGACACCCACGCGTATTAACCCACTTTGTACGACTTTTAGCTCCTTAGGTAGTATAAAAGGTGCCCAAGCAAATGAGCAAAGGAACCTTCTTTCACACTAAACATAAGACACAGAATGATTCACCTAGCTGACTTGACCGTCAGAGGGGCTGAGTCAGGGTGGCACCTCCACCCCTCCCCCCCCACCCCTCGGAACATCGCAACAGACTCTGGGAGGTGGTAGCTTCGCCAAGGACCAGAAGCCGAGTCTAGCACGAAGCAACTGCCTGGGTTCTCGACTTACCAGCTAATGTCCCAAGGAGCCTGCACATCCCTCGGGCGCTAACAAAAAATCCCGAGCGCCTATGTGTACGCGAGCAAAACGAGGCCGAGGCAACACCTTAGCCTTTGTACGTAAAATGTATAATATTCTTTGGCGCTAGAAGGAGGGTTTGCATCACTTGAGCATATAACATCACATGCGTATCCGAGAGAATACCCAGGCTGGGTTGCCTGTATGCATACCCCTAATCTGGGTTCAAGGGGCCATACCATTATCTTCTTCCCCATGAGCGGGAATATTGTCTAGAAGTGCCAAGACTCCAAGACAAATGCAACACACTCATCATTAGACATCGACACACATAAGTGGATGGGAATAATATGCTTTTATTAATGAGAAAAGTCTAGATCATACTGCTTACAATAGATCAAACATATTACAAAGGTTTTACATATGAAAAAAAAGAAACCGTAAACTCCAGTGAAAACGGAACCCTATTCAAGTTGCTATCCAATAACGAAGCACGGAGGCACCCCTCTTAAATAGATTCAAGGTTTGTTAACCTCCGACGATGGATGACAGATACCCATACATGCTGGGATTGCTTTCGGGAGAGCAGGAGAGCGAACCCCTACCCTTGGCCACTCAATCCTCTCTGATCGAAGGGAGGTTCTCTGCCTCCTTGTCCTTGCCAGGGCCTCCTCCAGATCAAGCTTTAAAACTCAGGCCTCCTTCATCTGGGCTGTTGCACTAGGGTGAGTGCCCACAACCTTTAGAGCTATTGAAAAGCCTTCTTGAGGCCCCAAGATTGAGGGACGAAATAGAAGGTAAAACAAGATATTACAAACAACAATCGTCGATTATGGCTCATTAAAAAAAAAAGAAAGGGGCCACCTCGACAGACAGACTTACCGTGACCAAGATGGTAAAAGGCCTCATCTCAAGCCTTAAGGTAAAACAAGATGCTATAGATGAGATTCCTTAGTCAGGAACTAGCAAACAATGAAGAGGGGCAGCCAACTAGCCTTATCATTACTAAGATCTCACCGGAGAGCCCCACCCGTCGCCTTGAGGGTATGAGGCGGACCTCTCCGATAGGATAGAGGATCAAAATGCCACATGAAGAGTACATAAGAAAATCAAGATGGGGAGATAAGAATATAGAGATACCAGCAAAACAGTAAGCCCTGCCCTCGGGGGTTTATGTTAGGACCTCAGTTGAGTCGGGTCCTAATCGATTGAGTCGAGTCCTTAAATTGGGCCTTGTTAGCCAATCTAGACTTGACATTAGATCAAATAGGAGGAGATTTGAGTCTATTATAATAAATCAGCCTAAATCATAGTGGGGTTAGGATTCGACTGAACTGGAGTCGGGTTATGAGTCGGAGTTGGATTCGGGTTAGAGTCAACTAAGTCAAGCTTGTAATCAACCCAATTGGTCACCCACCTCGATGAAGAGAAGTCTTAGGGCTGAGGGGAGGTGATTAGAGTTTGAGATGAGAGTATTTCACTTAGAGTAGGAGTTTGATTAAGAGTTGGAGTCTTAGTTTACTTGGAATATGAGTCCTATTATGAATTAGAGTTTTGAGATCCTATATAAAGCATGTAGTTATCACTATTTTTTGAAGCAATTAATACATCTTTTTTAGCTATTGTGACTGACTATAAAGGAGGGAGGAACCCTTATCGAGTTCCAAGGAGGGTCGATCCCCTACATAGGTCAACCCAAGCTTAGAATCCTGTGAGGTTCTAACAATTGGTATTAGAGTAGCATTCTTGGCATCTCGTTGTTCTTCCATCTTCACCGCTGCCTCCATCCGCATCGCTATCATCCAAAGCAGTTCCCATAATTGCTGATCTCGTGCCGACTCCGCCATCCTGACCCACGTCGCAAATCCATCATATGTTGTCGCTATAACAATTGCAACAAGATCTAGTATTACTCCTCTCACAAAACCTTACTATTGCTATAATTATTTATCCCAAAAGCAAAAGAAAATGCTACTACATCTACCTTGTTGCAACCCTTACAATTTCTTTGTCTTGTTGTAGAAAAAAAATTGCTTGCTACAAAAATTACTACAATAATCTTCTATCGTTGATGCAATTCTGCTGTATGTGCCACATCCTATCTTACTGCCATCTTGCTGCCATATTTACCATCATATTGCTATCATCTATATTGCTGCTATCCTTGTTGATTTCGTGCTGCCATATTTCTCAAAATAGTACTGTAATATTGTGAAAACTTTCATCATAAAATTGCTATCTTTTGACAAAAAAAATTCTGCTACCATAATTTTTGGTGTTTCTTGCTGCATACACAACTGATCTCTACCGAATTTGTTACTGCTATATTGCTATCACTATTCTCATCTATCTTGCTGCCATCCTTATTGGTTTATTGTTGTCGAAATCATCCATATAATACTAGAATTTTCATTGCAAAAGTGCTGCCTCTTTGATGAAAAATTTATGCTGCCATATTTTTTGGTGTTTCTCGCTACATACACAACTGATCCTTACCGAACTTATTGCTATCATCAACAATAACCCTAAGCCATCTCTATAGCCTTAAGCCACTACCACCAAAGCCCCCTTACAGCTTCTACAATAACCCCAAGCAATAGCATCAATAACACCCCCTTTGATGAAAAATTCTACTGCACTGCCTTCGATATTACTTATTGCATCCACACTTGATCCTTATCAAACTCATTGTTCTCATTAAAATAAACTCTAATCTATCTCTCTAACCTTAAGCCATTGCTATTGTAGCCCCCATATAGCCTCTACAATAGCCCTAAACCATAACCCTAATAATACCCCAAACAACAGCCTATAAATCCCAAACCGCAACCCTCTACCTTTGATCCTTATCTCTTTCAGCCACCAATCCATCCAACCGGTCCATGCCCTTAACATGGCAGAAAAAGAAGGACCATAATATTTTAAATCTGGAGATATACACTATGGCATCGGAAGATCTAATCGATGCTAAGTTGGAGGCCCTCGAGATGCGTATGGAAAATAAATTATACACTCTCTTCGTAGAATTCAGATTAGGACGATCACCAAGACCAACGATATCGTAGCAAGGCGGGAGTCCAAATCGCAAAGAGAACCCTCTATAGAAAGAAGAACACATGATGGATCTAGAATCTATACATATGAGGGTGGACTTCCCTCGATGGGAAGATAGAGATCCGACAAGGTGGCTTTCGCACGCGGAGTGCTACTTCCGTTATCATTGGACCCCGGAGGCTTCCATGGTGGACATCGCTGCCATCCACCTTGAAGGAGATGTTATACAGTGGTACAATTGGTTTGAATACACTCAAAGAGTCCTGATGTAGAGACAATTCAAAAGTAGTTTGTTGATCTACTTTGGACTGTTCGAGTATAAGAATATCGACAGACAACTCATGAAGATCCAACAAACCTCTATGATCCAAGAATACAATACTAGGTTTAAAAGATTATCTAACCAAGCCCATGATTAGTCTAAAAAATAATTGCTATTGACCTTTATCAAAGGATTCAAGTCAAAGATATGAGAATAAGTTCAGGTGTGATAACCCTATACATGAATGACAGTGATATCCTTCGCATGACTTCAAGAGGAGTAGCTTAATTAAGATGTTTAGAGGACGAGACCTACACCATGACCAGTACATACAAACCTCCAATCCCATCCACTTCCAGCCGACCCCCTCAGCCGAACAAATTTACGAGAGAAAAGCTTCACCACATATCTATGAAGGGGTTGTGTTGGCATTGCGACGAACCATAGAGCCACGACCACTGATATAAGAAGGGATGACTTCTCCTGATTGAACCTGGTGATGAATCTAAACAGGAAGAGGAGGACCTTGAGCATGAGGAGGAGAATATGGAGGAAGATCTATAGTCGACCAATTGTTTGGTTCACGCCCTTGCCGACTATGCAAACTGAAACGATGAAGATTGGAGGTTTCCTTAAGCAACAGCTCATCACTATCCTCATTAATACCGGGAGCACTAACAACTTTATGAACAACAAGGTTGCTACCTATTGACGCTCTAAATTGAAGATTGCTATAAGTTCAACGTAAAAGTCGCAGATGGCCAAATCCTCAACTACAGCCAAAGGTGCCCGCAGGTGAAACTAGTTTTGCAGAGCCAAGAGATCACTGCTGATTTCTTTCTCCTACCACTTGAAAATTATGAAGTAGTGCTTGGTATCGAATAACTATCCTCATTAGGTAATATTTTCTGGAATTTTTTCAAGTTAACCATGAAAATTTTCAGCCAAGGGAAAAAAGAGAATCCTGCGAGGAAAACGCGGGAGCAAAGCAACGATAATTTCTACACAACACATGGGGAAGGTGCTGCACTAGTCACATAGTGGCTTCTTAATACAACTTTAAAGGCTACAAATGAATGAACTAGTGGTGAATGAAGATCCAAACCTTCCCCCGCTACTTGCTAAATTTTTAGAGGTCTTCGCTGAATCGAAAGGTCTACTCCCTACCTGGTTGCACTACCACCATAAGTTCGTGAAGAACTATAACAAAATCATCACTCCCCTCATGATGTTGCTGAAAAAAGATGTCTTCCTTTAGCTAAATAAACTACAGCAACCTTCGATGCCCTCATAGCCACGATTCTATCTATATTGGTGCTAGTGCTACCCGATTTTGCCAAGGTATTCGTAATTGAAGCAAATGCATAAGGAGTTAGAATTGGCGCCGTTCTCATACAAGATGGCCGCCCCCTAATCTACATCAGAGCTCTTTCTCTACCTCACCCAAGGCTTTCGATCTACAATAAAGAGATACTAATCATTGCTAAAATTGAGACTTGACATGATATAGGTCAATGATGCAAAGGAGAGATAAAGATAAGCCTGAGAAAATTATAATTTCCACTCACTCTAGACTCAGATCAGGCTCACATCATTGTAGACCTTATCAAAGGGCAACCACCATCTCAGAGAGAAGCTTGGCTAACATTAAAGAACAACTACATGGTCACCCATGCAAGAAAGAAGCAGTTGTTGACAAACATTGGACAGGAGGATGTTTGCTATTAAAGAATGAGTCTTCATTTATTTTTAGCCCTACCAACATGAATCTATAATGACTCAAGCCTCGAGGAAGTGGTCTCTTTGTTACTTTGGACTCTATAAAATTGGAAAACACATTGGAGCTATACCCTACGGATCGATCTAAGTACCGATTCAAAAGTACACATGATGATCCTCTATGTGTCCTACCTCAAGTGGAAGTTTAGAGAGAAAACTCAACCTAGATCCATCCACCCAACACCCAAGTTGATGAAGAGGCCTAGTTCCAACTAAAGATCGCATGAGATCGTAGGATCACGACGCATCATTGTCTATACACTACTGTTGATGCTGGACCACAGGAGCATGATGCATCTACTATAGGGACCATGAGGGAGCCTATGAGGATTTGTAAATCAGGACCCAGAGTCATGGAGTCTTAGCCTTGAGGATAAGATTGATTTGAAGAGGGCGGGTTTGTTAGGACCCCAACTAAGTCAAGTCATAGTCGATTGAGTCGAATCATTAGATTGGGCCTTGTTGGCCAGCCTAAACCTACCTGGATAGGATGAGATTTGAATCCACTATAATAAATCAGCCCAAATTCTAGTAGAGTTAGGATTCAGTTGAAATAGAGTTTGGTTATGAGTCGAAGTTGGATTCGGGTTGGAGTCAACCAAGTCAAGCTTGTAATCAACCCCATTGGCCACCCACCTTGCTGAAGGGAAGTCGACTAGGGCTGAGAGGAGGTAGCTAGAGTTTGAGATGAGAGTGTTTCACTTAAAGTATGAGTTTAATTATGAGTAGGAGTCCTAGTTTACTTAGAATAAGAGTCATATTAGGAATTAAGGTTTTGGGGCCTTATATAAAGCATGTAGCCACCACTATTTTTTGAAGCAATCAATACATAATTTTCAGCCATTATAGCTGACTAACAAGGAGGACGGAATCCCTATAGAGTTCCAATGAGGCTCGATCCCCTATATAGGTCAAACCAGGCTTAGAATCTTGCAGGGTTCTAATAGTTTATTAAGATCGGCTCAAAACGTAGGTCCGTGGGTTCTTGGCACGACATCCCAGGGAAAACCCTTCGATCGCCGGAGATAGCTATAAAGTGACGCTTCAAAAATCTCATAAAAATCTATAATTAATAAACAAAAGATAACAAAAGTAATCATTTAAGAAGGAAATAAACCACCCAAATTACCAATTACAATACGATAGCTCAAGCCCTCATTATTATGAAACATCACATATTACCTCGAGCCCCCAGGGTTTCAACGTCCAATTGAGGTATACAATCAACCTAACAAGGACTTTAAGTCCTTCACAGGGCTTTCAGCCCCTATTATCAACATCGCTCGAGCGAGATCCTGACCAATCACAAGGGCTTTCGGCCCCTGTTATCAACAACGCTTGGATAAGATCCCAACCCCTTCACCCTTCATAGGGATTTTAGCCCCTCTTATCAACATCACTCAGGTGAGATCTCGACCGATCACAAGGGCTTTTAGCCCTTATTATCAACATCACTCAACGAGATCCCGAATGATTAGAAGGGCTATTATCAACATCGCTTGGGTGAGATCTCGATCGATCACAAGGGCTTTCAGCCTCTCCACAAGGCTTTTAGCCTCTATTATTAATATTGGTCGGGCTAGATCTTGACCGATCACAAGGTCTTTCAGCCCCTTCATAAGGCTTTCAGTCCCTTTATAGGACTTTCAGCCCTTGTTACTAACATCGCTCAATCAAGATCCCGACCAATCACAAGGGCTTTCAGTCCCTTCACAGGGCTTTCAGCCCATGTTATCAACATTGCTCCGGTGAGATCCTGACAAATTACAAGGGCTTTCAGTCCCTTTATAGGGCTTTTAACCCATGTTATCAACATCGCTCGGGCAAGATCCTAACCAATCTCTAAAGGGCTTTCGATCCTGAACAAAGGGCTTTTAGTCTCGAGCATAAGGCTCTCGGTCTTGAATAACAAATTACAAGGGCTTTTAAACCATGTTATCAACATCGCTCGGGCAAGATCCTGACCAATCTCTAAAGGGCTTTCGATCCTGAACAAAGGACTTTTAGTCCCGAGCATAAGGCTCTCGGTCTTGAATAAATTCTCAAGAGCTTCTGAACTCTCAAAGGGCTTTCAGTCTCGAACTAATGGCTCTCGATCCCGAATAGATTCTCAAGAGCTTTCAAGCTCTCAAAGGGCTTTCAATCCCGAACACAAGGCTCTTAGTCCCGAATAGATTCTTAAGAGCTTCCGGGCTCTCAAAAGGCTTTTAGTCTTAAACAGAGGGCTTTCAATCCCGAACATAAGGCTTTCAGTCCCGAACATAAGGCTCTCAGTCTCGAATAGATTCTTAAGAGCTTCCGAGCTCTCAAAGGGTTTTCGGTCCCGGACATAGGACTCTAAGTCCTGAATAAATTCTCAAGAGCTTTTGAGCTCTCAAATGGCCTTCAGTCTTAAACATGTTCTCAAGAGTTTCTGAGCTCTCAAAGGGCTCTCAGTCATAGTAGATTCTCAAGAGCTTTCAAGCTCTTAAAGGGCTTTTAGTCTTGAATATAGGGCTCTTGGTCCCGAATAGAATCTCAAGACCTTCCGAGCTCTTAAAGGGCTTTCAGTCCCGAACACAGGGCTCTCAGTTCCAAATAGATTCTTAAGAGCTTCCGAGCTCTCAAAGGGCTTTCAGTCCCAAACAAAGGGCTTTTAGTCTTGAATAAGTTCTCAAGAGTTTCTGAGCTCTCAAAGGGCTCTCACCCATAATACGGAAACGAAGGGCTCCCAAACTTCCAGCACCCAATTGATCTCCAACCTCGGATATCTCTAAAGGAATTTCAGGTGTGAATAGCCCCCGAGGGGCTATCTATGCTAGACAAAAGTCCTTGTTTATGAACATAACCCCCACCTAGTCATTCATACCGACTACAAGTCCTAATCGACTCCGCTCGTTTCATATCCTGGTCGATCCCATTGGTTTTGACTATGGCCCAAAAGCCAATACTCTCGAAGTAAAGCCTACGAAGCAAGCAAAGCCCCAACCACGAGCTGTGCACCCCAGTTCTCCTAAGGTCTGACTCTATTTTAGAGGAGAGATAGAGACAACATAGGGCTTATTTTGGCCCATCCAACGTATACTTACACGTTGCCTTTCAAAAGCCAAGTAGACACGATCGACTTAGCTTAGATCAAGGTCTTAGGAAGGAGCATTGCCCTAAACCACTGCTCGAGGGGCTAGGCCTAAGCCACATCACCTGCCTCTACCACAAGGTTTCATTCCGTATATCCCCTACATAGTAGGAGGACTTGTTTCAGCTAAAACAATGGCCTATGGAACAATCGTGCCTACTATAAATACACAATAAAGGCAACTAGTACAAAAGTGGGAATTGGCAAACAGGTCGAGAGTTCAACTACTAACCAACGTACAACACCGACTTATCATCAATGCATATTAAGCCACTTTGTATGACTTCTGCCTCCCCAGATAGTATAAAAGGTGTTCAGGCAAATGAGCGAATGGACCTGCTTCTTCTACACTAGATATAAGATATATAATGATTTACTTAGCTGACTTGACTATCGGAGAGGTCGAGTCGGGGTGACACCTCCCTCCCTCCCCCGACCACGGACTTGGTGCATGCATCGACGACCGGGGAGCCACTTGAAGAGTGGAAAGACACACTCGCAAAGAGAGAAGCTTTGCCCACTATCACGGGCTTAGCCAAATTTACCTAAGCCGTGCGGCACCCATGCGTATTCATCCGCAAAGGTCAGCCTTCCCCGAGATCTCCTAGAGTCCCTTAGACTTACAAAAGAGAAAATGGGCCAGAAGAAACAATTCCAATAGGATCCATAAGTAACTGCTTAAGCAAATACTTTATAAAGCCAGATACAAATTACACCCATGGACATTATAAACTCAGAGAGGTTACACACAAAGGATAATGATCCATTACAGACCGAAGTACCCATAAGTGCTTATAAGACACACTCGTATTTACAAGCCAAAATTGGTCACAAAGCAAACCAAAATAGAGTTGTTAAACCTATTACAAGCTCGCTACTTGTTGTACAAGGTATCACAAAGCAAACCATTCGAAGGACATGGACAAACACCAGCATTTCCTCGAACACCTTATTTACATTGTTGTCCATGACACTACGGAGGCTAACCAAACAAGGTCTCCCGACCAAAGATAAGCAACTCCCCTCGAAACATAGCAACAGACTCCGAATGACGGCAGCTCCACCAAGGATCAAAAGCCAACTCCAACACGAGGCGACCGCTTAGGTTCTCAACCTACCAACCGATGTTTCGAGGAGCTTGCATATCTCTCGGGTGCCAACGAAGAATCTTCGAGCGCCCATGTATATGCGGACATAACCAAGTCGAGACGACACCTTAGCCTCGATACGTAAAATGTATAACACTTATAAAATGAATAGACTTTTTATTTTTATGGTTCAAAACTGATAGTTTTAAACTTTCAAGAAAAGAAGAAGTTGATAAGAAATACCTGTTTAAATACTTGAGATTTTTTTTTCTTCTGAATATATTAATTTCTCTTTTAAAAAAAGAAAAAATAGTAAAAAGATTGGAATAGTACTTCTAGTCTAGTGCTTTTGGCTCATCCAACATAACATATTTATATGCAACAAATCTTTTCACCCTCATCCAATAAGAACCGTATTCCATCGCTCCTAAGAAATGCTAGTTTGATTTTGACCATATTCCTGACAAAGATGTGAAGTAACTGATCATTCACTTATTTATCCATCTTAATCTGAATTCCTATCTCTTATTTTATCGCATCTGATTCTAATAGTTTAGATCTAATTTATCGCTTATGACATCAGATATATGGGATTCATTCTTTTAAGAATTCTTAAGAGAAACAGCAAGAGTTTTAGATGTTTAATTTCCTTTTTGTTAGATTTTAATTGGCAAGCCTTTCTTGTTTTTTATAGAAACTAAGGAAAGCTATATTGAAATTAAAGAAAAGAAGTACATCGTCTATTCTTTATTTGTACCTATTTATATAGGGGAATAAAATATTGAAAGGATAATACTCTTGAGGATTTCCCTTAACAGCTTAGCTAAAAGTTGTTACAATAATCTTATCGCTTAACATGCCCCCGCAAGATTGTGCTCCTATCAAGGACGTTGATCTTGGACCTATTAAGTGAAAATAGCTTGCGGGCAAGTGGCTTCGTGAGAGAGTCTGCCAGTTGATCTGCCGTATGAACATGAGAAACACGTAGTTGTCAGTTGATCATTTGATCTCGTACAAAATGAAAGTCAATTGCTACATGTTTCATACGAGAGTGAAATACTGGATTTGCACATACATAGGTAGCTCTGATATTATCACAATATATGGTAGGAGTGATAGAAGAGCGGATATCAAGTTTTGTGAGCAGATTCATCACCCAATTAAGTTCTGCAGCTACAGTAGCAATAGAGCGGTACTCAGCTTCAGTGGTTGACCGAGTAACGGTCTTTTATTTCTTGGAACTCCAACTGATTGGATTAGCGTCTAGAAAAATAATATACTCAGATGTCGATGTTCTATCATCAACGTTTCCAGCGCAATCAGCGTCAATATAAGCATGAAGTTGGAGTGGAGAGTTTTTGTAGAGAAGTATGCCATAGTCAAGAGTACCATTAAGATAACATAATACTCGTTTAACTGCTGACCAATGTGTAGTAGACGGTCTATGCATAAATTGGGATAGCTTGTTGACTGCAAATGAAATATCTGGGCGGGTGATAGCCAAATATTGTAAAGAGTCAATTACTTATCGATATTGTGTAGGATTCGTAGCAGGACTTCTATCATTTAATCGAAGCGATTCACCAGTGAAAAGGGGAGTGGAAACAACATTTGCATCCTTCATGTTTGTCTTGACTAATAAGTCTTGAGTATACTTCCATTGAGAGAGGAAGAGTCCGGAAGATGTAGACATTGCTTCCACTCCCAAAAAATAATTCAAGGGACCGAGATCTTTGAGGGAGAATTTGGCGGCCAACTTCTTAATGGTACTGTACATCACAATGATATCATCTACATAGACTAAGAGATATATTATACTGTACGGTTGTTGATGGAGAAATAAGGAGGTATCAGACTTAGAGTTTGAGAAGCTGACTGACATCAGAAACTAGCCAAGTTCTTTGTACTAGGCTCGTAGAGCTTGCCAAAGACCATAGATAGCTTTATGGAGTTTACAGACATGTTTCAGATACTGAGGATTAAGAAAACCATGAGGTTGTTCCATAAAGACATCGTCAGTTAATGTTCCTTATAAGAAGGCATTGTTGACATTAAGTTGTCACAGTTGCCAACCTTTTGAAATGACTAAACTTAGAATCAGTCAGATTATTGTGGATTTAACAACTGGACTGTATGTCTTTGTAAAATCAATGCCAGGACGTTGATGAAAGCCTTTGGCCACTAAACGGGCCTTATACCTAGCAATGGACCCATCAGGGTTCCGCTTAACTCGAAAAACCCACTTACACCCGATGATATTTTGTGCAGGATGAAACAGAACTTGTGTCCAGGTAGAGTTATGAAGGAGGGCGTCATACTCATCAGATGTAACTTGACGCCAGTGAGGAGACTTTTGAGCTTGAATAATCGTGATAGGTTCACAGATTTCAATATAGGGAGTCACAACTGTATTGAGGTCAAGAACCCGACGTGGTTTGAAAATACCACTTTTAGAGCATGTTGTCATGGGATGTCTAAGTTGTTTAGGAGATAATAACGGAATAGGTGCTGGAGAAGTAATAGAATAGGATGAGTCAGACTGAGGAACAGTAGTTGAAGTAGGCAGGGGTGAGGGAAATATTGGTGATTGAGTGTCCGAAGACTGGATGTCTGAGGCAGGGGGTATGTATGCAGAAGAAGGAGAGGAAAAAGAGGGAGCCAGATGTTGTATTGGAAAAGCGCTCCATTCATGTATGTGAGTTGGAGTGGGTGATTCTTGTGGAGGCTCACTGGATAATGGCATGTGCCAATGATGTATAGTCAGTGGAGTAGTTGGCACAGTAAGAGATTTGGACTGGTGAAATGGAAAGGAGGACTCCACAAAGATCACGTGACGAGACATAAAGACTTTGTGAGTCAAAGGATCATAGCATCGATAAGCATTATGTTCAAGAGAGTAACTAATGAAGGTGCAAGGTTTTGACCGTGGGGCTAGTTTATGTGATGTATAAGGACGTAACCAAGGATAGTGGACACAACCAAAGACTCTAAGTTTTTGAAGGTTTGCGAGTTTATGAAACAGTTTTTCAAAAGGTGATTGATCCTGAAGGAATGAAGTAGGCATACGATTAATCAGATAGACTGCAGTCTGGAAGGCTGCAGACTAAAAAATAGTTGGCATAAAAGCATGATGAAGAAGTGTAAGACCAGTTTCAACTATATGTCGATGTTTGCGTTCGGCTGAGCCAACTAGCTGAGGAGTGTACGGAGGAGACTTGAGGTGTTGAATACCATATGTATTTAAGTATGGTGTTAGAGATTGGTATTCACCTCCACCATCGGAGTAAACTGTTTTAATGGTGGACTGAAAAATATTTTCCATCATTTTTTTGAAGGTAATGAAGGTTTTAGAGACCTCAGACTTATGTTGAAGAGGATACAACTAAGTATATTTGGTAAAATAATCAACAAAGATAACATAAAATTTAAATTTATCAAATGAAATACTTGGTGCAGGACCCCAAACATCAGTATATAAAATTTCAAACAGTTATGAACAAGAGATAAAAGAATGTTCAAAAGGTAATCTATGACTTTTATTAGTAAAACATGCATCACAATGAGTAACACTAGAACTTACTTTAACAGATGGAAGAAAATAACGTAAAATTTTTTTTTGGAGAGTTGAGGAAGAAGGGTGACCCAGACGATGATGCCACACATCCATTGGAACAATAATAAAAGAGTAGGCAGTGGGCTGAGAGATCGATGGCCACTGGTAGATGTTATCTTTACCCTTACCTTGAACTAACGATGCCCCCGTGCTCAGATCCTTGACAAGAAAGGAGTCAGGAAAGAATTCAATGGATATATTATTTTGTTTATAGAATTAGGAGACAGAAATAAGATTCTGTTTGATATGAGGAGCGCACAACACATCACCGAGTGTAAAAGTATGAGAATGCGAATTAAGCATTGTGGAACTAATATGAGTGATGAGAAGTCGCTTACTATCACCGATGATGACATCATCGATACCACCATAGTTGTTATGAAGGAACAAGTTCTGGAGGTCCGAGGTGATATGATGAGAGGCGCCAGAGTCCATAACCCAAGAATATTGATCAGAAGTCGGGGCAGCAGCAAAATGTGCTTGGGGCATGGTAGTAGAAGGTCGAGGACGAGACCGACAGACCTTAGCGGAGTGACCAACCTTATCACACAGCTGACAGACTATGCATTGTTGAGGCATAGGAGCAGGTTGCCAAGGTTGTTGATAGTTAATGTTGCTACCTAGAGGCATGGGAGCAGGACGCCAAGGCTGTTGGTGATAGATGTTACTTCTTTGGGACAAAGTTTGTCCAAGTCCTTTGTTAATAGGTTTAGAATGCTGATTGTTCTTCTTTTTTTATTTGTGACTCACCTGAGCAGTAATAGGTGGGCCTGGAACATTATCTTCATGCTTTAGATATGACTTATAGTCATTCAACTTGTCAGACAGCTCCTTAAATGATAGCGATGAGTCACGTGCCCGTATTGCTGCTGCCAATTCTTTGTACTCAACTCCAAGACTATTAAGAGTGTGAACAACAATTTCATCATCACTGAGGTGGTGCCCTATTAATGCTAAACCATCGATGATAAGTTTTATATGTTGGAGATAATCACCAATGGTACTTCCCTCTTGTTTGGTGTTCATGAGTCGTGAGAGAAGGCCGAGCATACGAGTGCACGAACGATTAGCCAATGTAGTTTGCAACTTGCACTAGGCTTCAACAGCAGTAGCACATGAAGATATAAGTGGTGCGATGGAACCAACAACAGAGGCTTGAATTGCCTGGAGAATGAGACGATCTTGACGTAACCATAACTTATGCTCCGGATTTGATACTGGACTTGGTGCCCCCGGGATGGTGATCATTTTTGGTGGACAACTGAAAGATCCATCAACATAGCCTAGTAAATCATAGCCAAAGAGGAGATTAGAAAACTGAGCACGCCAGGATACGTAGTTTTCTCCTCTGGATAATTTGACGGGGATGAGGGCTGCAGCATTAATAGATACAAGCCCTGTATATTGAGAAGCACTATTGCTTCCTACGGGAATAATAACTGGAACTTGAGATATAGAAGACGAAGACATCAGGGGAGAGGATACCAAGCACTATCGTTTTTGGGTTCGAAAGATATGCGGTAGTGAACGGCTTGTAGATCCGGTGTGTGCCAGAAAGAAGGCTGCAGGCTATACAAATAGGCCACTACAGGAGGCAATAGATATATGAGAGAAGGCTGTTGTTACCGGGTAGGCAGCTAGGAGCAAATGTAGCAGCTTTCTACTCTTCTCTTTAACTCTTTAACCTCGACTAGGAACAAAGACGGACAGCGAAGGGAGGAGTTAATCAGCCGTCGAAGAAGGGAATGAGCAGCCGATGACTGTCGGCATTGGGAGATCGATGAGGCACTGTCCACCGAAGGAAGAGAGCCGTAGCTGTGTGGAAACTAGACCAAGGTATAACAACTTCGGTAGCAGGTAGCAGGATAGCGATGCAAGAAGATGGTAGTGCTCGCTGGCACTGTCGAGGATAACCTCTGCGGACAATTGTCCTCTCCTCCACAGGAGAGGTGGAGGAGGAGGCTGGGAGACTGAGAGCCACGATTGCAGCGTTGGCGAGGCCACGCAAGCGATTAACGCCGATTCGACTATGCAGAACCGGTGCGGTGCCAAGCTTGATGGGGCAACGAGAGTGCGCCTGCGATCGGGGACCTTGGCCAGCTTCACGAGCAGTGGAAGAAAAGACGATGCTAGGAGGTCGGTGCCGATCTCGTAGGTTCCATCGACAGAGGAAAAGCGCAGTTAGACAGTAACGTCGGCAAGGTCGTCACCGGAGGAAGTAGAAAGGCCTTTGGTTTGCTGCTGTTTGCGTGTGGAAGAAGCAATCAGAAGATGCGAGAAGGTGCTGTCCAATAGAGGAAGAGGGTTGCGGCTACGTGGCAGCGGCGGAGGCAGTGGTAGGTTGCCGACTGGAAGGAGCGGTTGCAACTGTTGATCGCGACCAAAGATTTGCTGGAGGAATACGTCTCCAGCTTCCACAGATACGATTTTGCAGAAAAGGGACAGATGATGCCAAGAGATCCTATCGATAAAGGAGGCAAATGTACCGCGACGGTAGATGGGTAGGAGTCGACGATAACTTCTGCATGCAGTTGGAAATGGTGGAAACTTGCTGTCGTTTGACAGCGATAAGAGAGCTTGCTCTAGGCAAGCGGCTATGATAGAAACTAAAAAAAACTGTATTAAAAATAAAGAAAAAAAGTATATCATCTATCTTTATTTATACCTATTTATATAAAAAATAAAATATTGAAAAAATAAAACTGTTGAGAATTTTTCTCAACAACTTAGCTACAACTTAGCTAAAAATTATTATAATAATATTATCGTTTAACAGTTTTTGCTATCAAATAAAGTAACTCGGATGGCCACCGGAGATATCTTAGATGGCTTTCGCCATGACACGAGACAATAATGTCAGAGCTCGAAATGATGGAGCTGTGGTTGTCAGGGCATCGATTCCAGTGATGGTTGGAACCAAATGCTACGCTGCCAAATCGGTCTTGTCACAGTCGGCTGTCCGACGGTGACGCGAAAACCGGTGACTGAGCCAGACTCACAAAAAATGGATTCATGGAAGAGTCAATCGGATGCCGGGGCTCACTAGCCGCAATTATCACGATCCGATGGGTTTCCGCAGGTGCGTCGTGGCACCCTAAAACCAGGAACAAATCACATGACAATCTCAAGTGAAATGGAGACTTTGGAGAAGAGCATTGTCGAAGACGGAGTCGAGCTGGGACCAAATCCAGTGTTCTACCCTGATTGTTAATGTGCAGAGAGAGAGAGAGAGAGAGAGAGAGAGAGAGAGGAGGAGGAGGAGGAGGAGGAGGGAGGAGGGAGGGAAGGAGGGAGGTGAGCCATTTGTGTCAGGAAGATGATGAGCAAAGGCAGTGGTCCATCGGAGAGGGATGTGGTGCGCCATTAAACATCTACCACCACCCGTGCTTACCGTCGCAGTCTCCTCACACAGATTCTGAGACCTGCCACTTAATCGTACTCATTGCGATTGAGAAGCCAGCCAACCCGACACCGCATGGTTCGCAACGGAGCCAGGAAGAGAGAGAGAGAGAGAGAGAGAGCTTGCATATACGTTGTCCCATGATCCAGACACCAGCCGACATAATAAATCTCGTCGAGGGAGATGCCGGCATGTAATCCATCTTCTTAGTTATTTACTACTTTTAGAACTTC
This sequence comes from Ensete glaucum, assembly GCA_021527575.1. Taxonomy (NCBI): domain Eukaryota; kingdom Viridiplantae; phylum Streptophyta; class Magnoliopsida; order Zingiberales; family Musaceae; genus Ensete; species Ensete glaucum. The sequence continues at coordinate 16,179,097 of CM038558.1, forward strand.
CATGAATATGAACCCCTTGATGCCCTAACTAGATCTACGTCATGATCCCGTCATCCTTTGTTTTCCTCCTCCTTTTTCGTTCCTCGGATACTCTTTTTTCAACATCTTTTCTGGGGACATCGTACTTCGCAGGGAATTTGTAGATTGTCTTCCTCCTTCCTTTCCAAAGAACTCTTCTAGCTCTAGAGCTGATCATCCTAGCTCAGGAAGAACGGCAACTTGCAGCGTCTCACAGTCAACTGAAAGGAAACTTTGGATCACCACACCACCTGCGCAAGCTGCGGTCCTCGATTCTGAGACCACCAACACCAAGAACAGACATTTGGGCTCACGTGCAAGATGGGGCCTTTCCTTGCGACAGTTCAACGAATAGATATAGTCCTAGATATATAGCTCCTCCTCCAGCAGCCCCACAGCCGATGGAGCCATCGGTGCGGGAATAATCCGGCCTGTGGTTCCTGAAAGAAGAAAGAACAAATGATATATGCTTTCTGTATCTGTGTACTGCTTCGTATGGAGACTGACACACATGGCCCGGACCGTCTCCACCACCATTTTTGGCGGTCCACCTTTGAGGAAAAAGAAGTGGTGGCAGTGGCTGCTCCAGTTCTGCTGTCCTCAGCATGAGTTTTGCATCCCTCAGCGTCCAGCGGTATCAGCTTCTGCATGCCTGCCTTTGGCTTTCCAGATTCTTCAACAGGGTTATCAAACGGGTTGGAGTAGTGCGTAGTTTTCTGTGTCATATAATACGTACCACTTTCTCTATTTCCAGCAAACACAAAACTGCATGCACTGCACACGGTTCCGTACGGGAAGGCACTCGCCGGTGATGTCAGTGGTGAGCTCAAGGATGGGACTTCGAGTCTATCTTTCACCTTGGTTCGCACTGCTGCATCTTGACCTGTCGCTTCTCTCCTTCAGCTATATCAGCTCCTTTGTGACTCAAAAGTCAAGCCCTAAAGAACAATCAAATTGGATGCGATCAAACAGTGCGTATGCGGCCTCCCATAACATAATGGCAAGATGATTGGGTGGCGAAGGGGTCAATGGGAGCGTGGTCTACCTCTCTCTTTCTTCCACGTGCGTGGCTCGTGATAAGCTGCTGCTGCCGCAGCATGTCAGTGCAACTGGTCCATCATTTTATCCTGCTCGCGTACATCATTCATGAGATAAGCTGAGTGACAGCTTTTGAGAAAGCAGACGTCTCCCCCCACTCACTGCACCACATAGCATCTTTGTTCCTCAGGATATGTAGTACACAACCCTAAGGATCCAAAGATATCTGTCTTCGAATCCATTTGTCCCCCCAAGAATTTGATCAGTCCCAACAACACCAGCTAGTAGCAGTTCCCCGTGGGCAGTGCGAGGCGAGACTCTGATCACCACTGATCCCAGTGGCCAGGGAAGTAGTCGTCCATCAAAGCGCATCTAAGCTCCGTCGTCCCACACAATCCTCCAGCTCTCCCCTTGTCGGGTCCCACCTTAGCCGTACCCCGCCTCTCTCTAACCTCGTCCAGTGCATATAAAGCCCGCACCCCCTCTCCCCTCGACTCCCTCATCCAATTCCCACACCCCTCTCATCCCTCTCCGATTCTGATCGTACAGCAACAACACATGTCAGGGGTGTGGGTGTTCAAGAACGGCGTCGTGAGGCGAGAGAACCCAGGCGGCGGCGACTCGAGTGGCCGTCGGCGGCGGAAGATCCTGGTCTATCTTCCCACCAACGAGGTGATCACGTCCATTGAGATGCTGGGGGCCAAGCTCGCCGAGCTCGGGTGGGAGCTGTACCCCAGCACCCCCGATCTTGTCCAGTTCCACAAGCGCTCGTCGGTGCACCTCATCTCGGTGCCGAGAGACTTCTCCAGGTTCACGTCCGTGCACATGTACGACATCGTCGTCAAGTGCCGGAACGTGTTCGAGGTCCGGGATGCATGACCCGTACATACATACATACATACACGGACGGGTACATGAGACACCTATGTCATGCTTGTGGATTCAGGTCTGGTTGTATGCTTCAGCGGATGTACTCTCATTAGCAGACAGAAAGGTTTGGTGGTGCCGTGCTAGCTGCTAGCTTGGATTGTGCTATGGTGTGGAGTTTGATGTTTAAGCTGTTTGTATCAAGAAGCATGAGAATATCGTGCTATGTGTACATAAGGTTCTCCATAAACATGTATGGAGTGGTTCTTTGGATAGATTGTTTCGGGCTTCTCTATTCTTCATCCCATGATATCTATCATCTTTTGTATGAACACCATATTATATCTCCACTTCAAACAGATCTCGGCTTTGCAGGACCAAATTGATAGCCCGAAGAGGCTGAACAAAAGTGCACCAAATTATGTAGATTCTGATAGAGATCGGTACTCCTTCACCGCGAACCAATATTGTCTCTTACCACACACGCGGATCTAAAATTTACTTGGGAAGACCTTTTGTTCCCGCAGAGACATTCGTTCTAGACGATGCACCAAGGCAAAGGATTTATCTTCGTGGGTGTTAACCCAACTGTTGTATGATAAGACTTGTCGGAGGTTCGAAGCTAACTTGTTGATCCATGCTAGCTTGGAGGAGTATAACAGAAGTATGTTGTATCTTAAACATTCTCCCCATTCACTTTCTCTCTTTCAAAAGAAGAGAACGAGAAGAGAAATCTTTACATAAGCTTCCAGTTTTCATGCCGTCCAGTGTATTATTGCTGGTGATATCACATTGCTTCTCATATAGAGGGCAATAAGATCCTGAATTCAAGATAATTCATGTGCTGGCTAAGTAAAAACTTCTCAGCCCAACTTGTTTGTGATCTAAAATTATGGTCAAACTTTTGCCCCTAAGATATTTGGAAGAATGAAGCACAATGTGTGTTGCTAAGACTGTGATTTCGTTCATTCACAGTGCTTTTTATTTGTGTTTATGGTTTCTCTTCTCCTAAGATAAAAAATGTGTATCTATAAAAGATACAAGCCTTCCATCCTTTCAGTGTTACTATCTATTACCATCCTTTATGATCACACCATAGTAAACCATCATAGTAAACCTGCAACACCCTAGTTAAATCTCATATCGAAAATAGGATAAAACTAAAATAAATTTATAAAGATATGATGAATGTATTATTGTTAATTTCACCTTAAATACTTCTATCAATGATTTAGGCTCAATCAAGTTAATAAAGTAATTATCCCATCAATCTAGTCTCACATCGAAAATGGGTTAATGCTCAATTATTGAATCATGTCGGATCATAATATAATCAATCTTAATAAAAAGGTTTTTTCTATGAATAATGAAAGTGGTGTTAATTTTGGATCATTCGAACATTACCTTCTTCCTTCTCAGCCTCTTTAAGTCACAATCACCACTCAGAAGGACTTCTGACTAACCAGGATATACCAATTAGTATAGATCACTGCCACACTTATTATTTCTTGTCCTCTCAAGAACATCCTTGAGATTATTGCTAAGGCAAGGAGCTTAGCAGTGAGCAGTTACTGCTTTGAATTCTCTTCTCATTAATGGAGTCTCCAAAGCTAAACAGTGAAGTGTTGACACTTCTTTGAGCACCTTAGATTTCATATGGATAGATAGATATGAGTTCTAACTAAACATAATTCTATTTGCTGGGTTTTGAGGGGGCTATTCTTATAGATAGGAAGAACTAAACATCCACCTCCAGAGAATGAAAAATAGGTAAAAATAAAATAAAAAAAAAATTGAGATCCAAACGTAACAACATCAATGTTGTCCATATATCTAATAAAATATAACAAAATCAATTATTTTTGTTATTTATGGCTGGATCGTCAAATCATATCGAAGCCACTTTTTGAAGTACCTTATAGGGTTCGACTTTTGAAATTTTGTGATAAAAATAAAATATTATTATTTTGAATATCAAATCCATGCCATTCTATGATCGGACTAATGTTTGATCTATACTAGTATACTAATATGCGATATCCGGAGCATTTGGTAGTACCAAAAATTGTAGAGGGGGAGGGGGTAGAAGGAAAAGAAGAAAAAAAAAAGAAGAAAAAAACAGGAAGAGGAGAGGGAGGTGGGCATACAGAATGAGAAAACGAGAGGTGTAGAAGGAAGTGAAGAAGGTGAAAACGAAAAAAAAAAAGAAAAAAAACAATGAGGATGAGAAGGAGGAGGAGGGAGATGGGCATGAAAGATGAGGAATGATCAAGAGAAGGACGGAGAAACGATCCACGATTCTGGGAAGGAAAAAAAAAAAAATCAAACCCATCATTAAAAAAAAAAAAGAATTGAACCATCCAAAAAAACTGGTTCATACTAAAATTGATTGATACCAATCCATCTGAACAAAATAAAACATCTTAATTATAATATTAATTTTCAAATAATCCATAAATATCCACTGACATGATTGACATATTTTTTAATTATATTTTTATATTATTATATAAATAAGTATATGACATGGATATAATAATACGTGAAAGACTATCAAAAATTATATGACAACCATTTCAACCTTACAAAAATTAATACATGAGATTTAATTTGACTTGATCAATCGTTACATCATATTTTCTAGGTTTGACGATACACGATCATATCAAATGTAGAAGAAAACATATTGTCCTTTCATATATTTAATCATGACCTCAAATACAACAACCCTAAATCTCATTGTAAAAAAAAAAAAAAAAAATCCCTTGGATATGTTCTCCGACTGAATCCCAAAACATCAACTGTGAAAACCTTAACTCAAATATGATACTAATGTTCTAGATGTTTAATCATTAAATTTTGATAAATGATTCTCATTCATCACCATCAAACAAATACAGCATCATCATCACCACGATTGTCACTATTATATCAGATAATATTATTGTTTTCACCATCACCACCATTCATACTCCCAGCCTAGCTCTACTTACAATCTAATATCCCCAGGTACCATCAAAATTCTTTCGACTAAGTTATTTAACACTAATTGATGGGATGGATCATAACACTAAGAGGGGGGGAATTAGCACAAGTATAAATTTGACACTTGTGCAAGCTAATTCAAATAAGAACTTAAGAAATATAACACACACGTAATCAGCCAATATATATAAATATATATATATACACACACACAATTATACTGTTTGAGTAGTGCTACTGCTTGGTCAGACCTATTATAAAAAAAAATAAAAAAAAACACACAAGCAAACTATTGCCAGTCTGTGGTAACATACACCACCTGGTTGAGTAGATTTTGGAAGGGTACACTATACCATCACTTGGCCTAGGCGACCCTCCATTCTGAAATCATCATAACACTGCAAATATATGGATTAGTCTTTCCGACTTATCAATTGAGTAATAATACATCATTCAAAACTTAGGAGCTGGCACCAACATCATTAACCATTTCATCCAAGAAGAGAAAAATAAAGAACTATATACAATAACACTATTTTTTTTAAAAAAAATTCTTTCTTTATTTGATGCATTTCCCCTTTCAATTAGTTGGATAATTAGTTCCAAGAAAAAAATTGTCTTATTGATATAAGACAGACATAACAGAAGAATAGCACAAGGACAAAAAGTACGTTGATGAATCCTTAGATTGCAGCAAGGGATGCATAATGCTCCATTAATATGAACAGATATAAAGAAGGTGCTCGAACTCAGCCGTGAAGCTGAAAAGATGTGCCTGGATGATAGACCGGCAACTGTGGTTTCTTGCTGGTCAATGATCATAGAAATGAGATCATAAGATAATATCAGCAAAGTCGAGATTCTTAGAAGCAAATGACAGAATCAAAAAGGGGAAATATCATGCTCTGCAAAACACAGACCCCTGAATTGCCAGTTTCTTGATCCCCTATGCAATACCTTCAAAGAATATTCAAGAGTCCCACCAGTTGCCTCTTCTTAGAGGAGCACCTTCATATTCATCTCTGACATCTACATCTTCATGTTCGGTACTTTTTATTTAAAAAAATTATTATAATAAAATAATAATTTTTTTTTTATCAAAATATATTTCTTATCAAAATATTAATTTATTATCAAAAATAAATATTAACCAGAGTGGCATAAATAGTTAAACAATGAACTAATTACAAGAGCATAAATTAAATTTTTACATAGAGAACCAAATACAAGAAAAATTACGGACCGTAATCCACTTCATACCTCCACTATCACCAGCAAAGATAATAGATTTACAATAAATCTTCTCTAGAATAACTATAGGATCACAATAACATTAATAACACATATCTTGGCTCAATAATAATATATCATTATCTCCATAGATGGATTTCATCAAAAGAAAAGTTTAGACCTCACTAAGTGGGTATATTAGAAAAGTATCTCAATGACAATAAATCACAAATCAAAACCATTAGGATTATAGAGCTTATTGCAAAGATTCTCTATATAAAATTTGGGCCAAAACCAACGAAGTTCAATTGCTTGATCGCCTCCTCTCGTTGTGCATATTTCCACTTTATTTTTTTCTTTTTTTAATAATTGATTAGATTTGGGCTCAATACTCCTATTGTTCATTCCAAGCCCATTTATGGGCTGGACCCAATAATTCTCCTCCTCCAGCTCATATAGTGGACTGTACTAGCATGCTCTTCATCTACATAATTCAAGCTTCTCATTTGGCAAAGGTTTTGTCAACATATCTGATTCATTCTCATCGGTATGCACTGTTGGACTCTAGTTAGTAGAGTCATAATTTATTTTCATTGAAGAGGATAAATATATAAATTCAAAGGGCATTCAGATAAATCCTATTTAGTCGACCCCTATTATAGAGATGAGGAGATTGACTAGGTTAGGATTAATTTGGAGGAAGATATTTTGAGGGAAGTATAAGATACATATCACCGTAATTAACCATCCATTATCCTAGTTAAAGAGGGGTTGGTTGAGGTAGGGTTAAGTTAGAGTAGGAATAGAAAATAATAAGCAACCGACCACCCCTAGATGGGCCAATTGGAGTTTGCTTCTTAGAGAAGTATTAGGAGTTAGAGACCTCTAAAGCCACAAGCCATATTATGGTTAGGAGTTGGCTAAGGGTTAGGAGTTGAGGGGAAGAGGAGTCTTGGTTTAGTATGAGTCTTAATTTAACTTGAAGTAGGAGTTGATTCTTAGAGTTAGAGTTGTTGGAAGTAGGAGTTGCTTCTTAGAGTTATAGTTGTTGGAAGTAGGAGTTGCTTCTTAGAGTTGGAGTTGGAGTTGTTAGAAAAAAGAGTCATGTGTAGGAGTCCTACTAGGAGTTGGGGTTTAGAAGCCCTATAAATAGCCTTGTATTCTTCCTTCTTTTATCATTAATAGATTAATTATTTTTCAGCCATTGTGCAAAAAACCAAGGAGGGAGGAACCCCTATAGATTTCTATGGAGGCCGATCCCCTATAGAGATCACCCCAAGCTTAGAATCTGCAAAGGTTCTAACACTTAGTATCAAAGCAGCATTCTTGACATCTCACTGCCCTTTCATAGCCATCTATCAGCCCCCCATAGCCGTCCAAAGTAATTCCCGCAATTGCTTGAAGATCGTCACCATATTCTGTCATTGTCTCCACTACCGCAGATCATCCTTTAATCTCCCTATAAATTGTAACAGGTTTTGGTTTTCTACCTTACTACTGCTATAATTTAGTTATCCATATTCAAAAAATCTAAAAAAATTCATTCCTATTTGCTGCGCAAATGTTTCATCATAAAATTTTCATCTTTACAATGAAAGTTATATTGCAGAATTCCAACCGCACACCATTGACTATTTGATTTGCTGTTATATTTTTACTGATCCAATCTCTACAAAATTTTTATGATGGATTTAGCACTTCCTATATTTGGATTTTCTTTTGTTTCATTGAAAAATTCTCAAGATAAATTACTAATTTTTTATGTCCAAATTGCTATACTTTAGATGTAAAAATATGTTGTAGTACCTTCCTATGATCTTCGATTTTGCTAAACCTGTTGCTGTCGTTTTCTTCCATGAATTTTTTGTTAGCATTACCTTTTCCTTATTAGCAAATTCTCCTTGAGTTTTATTCAAATCTTTGTTATGAACTGCTGCAAAAAAAATTTGAAAATATAGCTAAAATCTTTTGTTGAAAAATTCTACAGCAACACCTTCTTGCAATCTTTGATTTTGTCGAACTTTTTACTATCACTTTCCTTCCACGAAATTTTTGTTAGTATTATCTTTATCTTACCAACAGATTCTCTTTGAGTTTTACTTAAATCCTTATTTTGAATTATTGGAAAGAATGTCGCTTATACTGCTAAAATCTTTTAACAAAAAAATTCTACCACAGCACCTTCTCGTAATCTTTGATTTTGCCAAAACTTTTGCTATCGTTTCATTCCACAAAATTTTTGACGATATTACCTCTCCCTTACTAGTAGATTACCTTTAAATTTCATTTGAATTTTCATTGAGAATTTCTAAAAAAAATTGTCTTCTCTACTGGAATTTTTTCAATGAAAAATCTACTATTACATCTTTGTCTTCTTCTCCTTAGCCTACCGAAACCTAACCATCTTGTTGTCACCAACTAAGACGTCTTTCGGGCACCTCTCTAGCCTTAAGATGCAATCATCATAATCTATTTTTATAACCCTAATAGCGCCCAAAATAGTGACCTATCGCAGCCTATCGATGTAGAATTCTGCAACACTACCTTTTAGCGTTTTTGTTGTACCCATATCTGATCCTTACCAAAATTTTTGTTGCCACCCACGTCATCTTCAGGGCACCCCTCTAGCCTTAAGATATAGCTATCATAGCCTTTTTTTTCATTTCCACAGCTAACCCAAACCACAACTAAAACTGCAACCCAAATAACGGTCTTTCGCAGCCACAAAACCTTTCCCCGATCCTTATATTCTGCAGCCACCGAACCTTACCAAACTATTACTGCCATCAATAGCAACCCTAAGCCACCCTTCTAACCCTAAAACTTCTATAATTATACCCTTTATACAACACCTCAGCCATCCCAAACAGCAGCAGTCACTGTAGCAAACAACAGCCTACCGTAGCCTTTCGCCCAGTCCACCCAACCAATCCATACCAGTGATCTAATAGTAAGAGGACCTTATCACAACAACTTTGGAGTTTTCATCATGTCATTAGGAGATCTATCCAGAGCCAAGTTGGAGGCGCTTGAATCACGACTTGAATCACGTATAGAGGATATATTGTATGCCTTATTCTCCAAATTTGGACTAGGCCGATCTCCAAGCCCAACAAAATTTCAGCAAGGAGAAAGTTTAAAGAGACCTTCAAAGAAGAAAGAATGAGCCACTGATATACTGTAGCCATGCATGAGGGTTGACTTCCCTCGATGGGAAGAAGGAGACTCAACGAGATGGATTTCACGTGTCAAACATTACTTCTGTCATCACCAAACATCAGAGGATTTCATGGTGGACACCACTGTCATCCACCTTGAAGGAGATGCTATATAATAGTACAATTAGCTTGAATACAATCATAGGGCTCTAACATGGATACAATTCAAGTACGTACTGTTGAATTGCTTTGGGCCGACCAAGAATGAGAATATCAATGAACAACTTGCTAAGATCCGACAAACCTCCACGATCTAAGAATACCAAATTAGGTTTGAAGAATTATCTTACCTTACTCATGATTAGATTGATTGACAACTATTAGGGATATTCATCGAGGGGCTCAAGCCGGATATTAAAGGAGAGGTTAAAGTACGGCAACCCCGAACCGTAACGATTGTAATTTCTTTCGCCTGAGTACAAGAGGAATGACTCAATCAAGATGCTTGAAGGGTGAGAACCACCCCTAGACCCATGGCATATGAACTTCCTTCTGCTTCCAGCCATCCTTTGCTACCAAAAAAATTGACAAGAAAAGAACTATGTGATCGATCGACAAAGGTTCTTTATAGGCATTACAACGAACCATGGAGCCACGATTATCACTACAAAAAAGGCAGCCTCCTACTGATTGAACCATTTGAAGATGTAGTGGAGGAGGTCTAGAAGCATGAGGAAGAGGTCACAGATGAAGAACATTAGTTGGTTGATTTTATGATGCATACTCTTGTTGGCTATGCGAACCCGCAAACGATGAAAGTGGGAGGACGTCCAAAGTAACAACCGATCACCATTCTTACTGACACCACGAGCACCAACAACTTTATGAATAACAAGGTTGCTACCAAATTAATGCTCTAAAATAAAGATTGCAACATGTTAAATGTTGAAGTCATCGACGATCAAGTTTTGAAGTGCGACAAATGATGTCCACAAGTGAAATTATTACGATAGGACCAAGAGATACTTGCTGATTTCTTCCACCTTCCTCTTGATGATTATGAGGTTGTGCTTAATATCAAATGGCTGACTATACTAGGTGATATTTCTTGAAATTTTTCTAAATTTATTATGAAATTTTTTAGCCATGAGAAATAGGAGATCCTATGCGGGAAACGCGGGAGCAATATAACGACGACTTGCATGCAGCTAACGGAGAAAGTTTTGAATAGAGAAAACAACAACTTCCTAATGCAACTTTAGCAGCATTCTATGGAGAGGCTAATAAAATTTGAAGACCCAAACATACTAGTGCTGAATTATCATATAATTTCGTCGAACTGTGTAACCTACTTTCTAACCGTCGGCATGACCACCAAATTTTGATTCTCCCGGGCAAATCAGCAGCAAACTCTCGATCATATCATTATCTTCACCTCCAGAAAGTTGAAATAGAGAGAATTGAAGATAAGATCTTTACAGGGGTCATACAACCAAGTTGCAGCCCCTACTCTCCACCAGTACTAGCTTTACTCGACTTCGACAAAGTGCTTACTATTGATGCATCAGAAGCTAGAAATTATATTATCGACATGCAAGATGACCGACTCCTAGGCTACATCAGCAAAGCCCTCACTCCAAATCACCTGAAGCTACCAATCAACAATGAGGAGATGTTAACCTTCGCTGAATTCGTTGCTTGGTATGATACAGGACAACAATATGAAGAGGAGATGAAAGTAAGTCTTGAAAAATTATAGCTTCTGCTCTTTCCAAACTCAGGTCGAGCTCACCTTACCATGGACTTTACTAGAAGGCAACTACCATCACAGAGGAAGGTCTGGCTATCAATAAACAATCACATGCCATCCCGCACAAGAAAGAAACAGTCACTTGACAAAACCGAAGTTGAAGGAAGTTTATTATTAAAGATTGAGTCTTTCTCCATATTCATCCCTACCAATATAAATTTATGAAGACTCTAGCCTCACCAAAGTGGTTTCCTAGTTTCTTTGGACCCTATAAAATTAGAGATCACATTGGAGTCATAAATTGTGGATCGGAATTGTGCACTAATTCAAAATTACAACTCATCCTCCAAGAATCTCACTATAAATGGAAGTTTAGAGAGGATAACTCAGTCCCGACTTATCCACCTGACACCCAAGTTGATGAGGAGGCCCAAATCCAGCTGATGATTATATGAGATCATGGGATCATGACACATCATCGTCTAGTCACTATTGCTAATGCTTGACCCCAGGAATAGGATGTGCCTACTGTAGGGCCACGAGGGACCCTCGTGACGAGTTACATATCACGACCCAGAGACATAGAGCTCAGCTTTGAGGACAAGACTGATTTGAAGAGGGCGGGTCTGTTAGGACTCTAGCTAGGAGAGTCTTAATTTAGTTTCATTAAAGAGGGCAAATATGTAAATCCTAAGGACATTAATGTAAATCCTATCTAGCCAACTCCTATTAAAGAGGTGAGGAGGCCGGCTAGGTTAGGATTAGTTTGGAGGAAGATATTTTAAGGGAAGTATAATATATATGCCACCCTAATTAACCATCCCTTATCCTAGTTAAAGAAGGATTGGTTGAGGTGGGGTTAAGTTAGAGTAGGAATATAAAACAATAAGTAATCGACCACCCCTAGATGGGCCGGTTAGAGGTTGCTTTTAGAGAAGTATTAAGAGTTGGAGAACCCTAAAGCCATAAGCCGAGGGTAGGAGTTGCTTCTTAGACTTGGAGTTAGAATTGTTGGAAGTAGGAGTTGCTTATAAGAGTTCGAGTTGGAGTTGTTAGAAGAAGGGGTCATGTGTAGGAGTTCTACTATGAGTTGGGGTTTAGAAACTCTATAAATAGCCTTGTATTCTCTCCTTTCTTATCATTAATATATTAATTATTTTTCAGCCATTGTACAGAAAATCAAGGAGGGAGAAAACCCTATAGAGTTCCATGGAGGTCGATCCCCTATAGTGATCACCATAAGCTTATAATCTACAAGGGTTCTAATATGCACCTTTTCTTATTGCAATTCTTTTGTCTCAAGCATGTCATAACTTCAGTGATATCTTACATCAATATACTTGGATCTAGAATGATATGTTGAATTCTTGGGGAGGTGAATGACACTTTGACTAGCATAGTAAATAGTACATCCTTCTTGTTTGAAGCCTAATTTTTATAATTTTTTTAATCTATAAACAATTTCCTTGCAAGTTTCAGTTACTATATATTCTACTCTATGGTTGATCGAGTAACATAATTCTGTATCTTAAATTGTCAAGAGATTACTCCCCTTGCAAACATTATCAAGAACCCTGAAGTGGACTTCTTGAAATTAGTATCACCTGCTATATCTACATCTGTGTACTCCTCTAGCATAGGTTCACCATTGCCAAAACATAAATACAACCTGAAAGTACCTCTTAGATGTCTTAATATCCATTTCACTACTGCTCAATGTTTCTTACTAGGATTAGAGAAAAATCGACTAACAACTCTAACTGTATGAGTTATATATGACCTATTATAAACCATATCATACATCAAATTGCCTATCACATATGAGTAAGGCATTCTAGACATTTCTTCCTTTTCTTTCTCACTTTAGGACATTGCTTAAAACTAAGCTTAAGATGACTTACAAATAGAGAACAAATTGCTTTGGCTTTACTTATGTTTAATCTTTCAAGAATCTTTTTATTGTAGATCTCCTGAGATAGCCAAATCTTCTCATTCTTCCTATCACAAAGAATCTTCATGACAATAATTTGTTTTGCCAATGCCAAGTCTTTCATAGTGAATAACTTACTAAGTTCTCTTTCAAGCTTATTAAATTTCCTAGCATCATGGACACCAATCAACATATCATCAACATATAGTAGAAGAATAATGAAATCATCATCTGAAAACTTCTTTGTTAACACACAATGATCATATATGATTTCATTGTACCTTTAGCTCATCATAAAGAAATCAAACTTTTTGTACCATTGTCTAGTTGATTGTTTAAGTTCGTATAAGCTTCTCCTAAGCTTGCACAATAGATTTTCTTTTCCTTTAACTATGAAACTGATAGAACCCCAGAAGGAGCTCTATAGATTTTGACTCTTGATGGGGATCAATCCTTGGAACATTATAGGGGTTCCTCCCTCTTAGACTCGGCATAAGACTGAAGTAAAATTGATGATTACTTGATTAAATAGGGGAGCGGTTACATCTTTAAATAAGGATCAAAACCCTAACCTAAGAGGGTGCTTACCTAAGTAAAATTATCCCTTTGCCCCTCCTATAACTGACCTGCCTTAATAGGAATAGGGGGCGACTAACTGACCTAAGCAGGGGGAAATCATAGCCAACTAACCCAGTAAGGGGGGTGTGACTACTAAGTCCTAAGGGCTAATCTAAATTTTAGCCATACTCCTTTATAAGATAGGAGTAGCTTTATTATAATCTCACAACGTTCTTATTGATCACTTCTAGGGTGATTAGGACTTAACCCTGATGGAGTCCTATCAAACCCGTCCTCTTAAAATCAGCCTTGTCCTCAAGACTGAAGTTCTATGAACTTAGGGAACTGGGTCTTCAGCTCCTCATTAGCTTTGGTATTAATTGGAAGAATTTGAGCTGAGTCGTCGTCTTTAAATTTTCATTTGAGGTGGGATACCTGGAGGATCAACTATAATTTTGATTTGGTACATGGATCTGACCTCCATGTTAGGACCCCAATGCGATCCCCAATTTTACAAGGCCCAAAGAAATAGGGAGACCACCTCATTAAGGCTTGATTTTCCTACTGATCAGGCTGGAAGTGTAGGAAAACTCGATCTTTACTTTTTCATCCATTCTAAAGTTTGTCGGGAGGATGTTTCTTTTTTGTATGTGTTGATATATAGTTATACTTTAGTGATAGCCAATCTTTCTTCTGGGATGATGACTTCCTTTGGGTATGGCTCAAAAATCCAGAGTGCCCTGCTGAAGGTGAAGAGTGCATCTTATGGAAAATAATCTTTATATAAGGGGAAGAAGGAACAATCACAATTTGGCTTTTGTAGCACATGTCCTTTGAATCCCAAGTGTAGTGGCCCATGGAACCTGGATCATTCTCCTATTTTTCTCTGATGGCTCGGGCTTCCAGATCATTCTTCCATTCCTCCCTAATATTGTCGAGGAAGTCGGTGGAGGGAAGGGAGATGGCTGAAATTTCGACTTGTCCCGGTAGTCGAGATAGGACATCTGCAACAACATTCTCTTTTTCACATATCAACATTTTAAGATGTGAGGGGGATAAAGCTTTGCTAGTGTAGGCAAGGGGTTGGCCATCTTGTATTAGAACAGTCCCAATTCTAACTCCAGATGCGTCAGCCTCAATCATGAAAGTTTGACTAAAATTGGGTAGCACTAGGGCCGACATCATCGTCATGGGGGCCTTGAGTCTTTCAAAGACTGTAGAGGCTTGATCCGACTATAAAAAGAAGTCCTTCTTGAGTAGGGATATGAGTGGGGAACTGATCTTGCCATAATCTCTCACAAACTTCTGGTAGTAGCCTGTGAGTCCAAGGAAGCTGCGTAGTGATTTTATGTTTGTAGGTCTCGGCCATCCTTGCATTGTCTCGATCTTTGTCGGGTCTACTGCCACTCCATCCTCTGATATAATGTGCCCTAGATATTCCACTTTATGCTATAAGAAGTTGCACTTTGACTGTTTAACATAAAAAATATTCTCTTGAAGAATGGTTAGAATAGTTTGTAAGTGCACAAAATGTATATCAAGCGTAAGGCTATAAATGAGAATATCATCAAAGAATACCAATATGAACTTGCATAGAAACCTTTGAAAGATATCATTCATCAAGCTTTGAAAGGTAGAAGGAGCATTTGTAAGTCTGAAAGACATTACCAAAAACTTGTAGTGGTCATTATGCATGCAGAATGTAATTTTTGGAATATCTTCAGTGCATACCTAAATCTGATGGTATCCAGATCGGAGATCCAATCTAGTGAAGACCCAGGCTCCTTTTAATTCATCTAAGAGTTCATCTACGATTGGAATAGGATATTTATCCTTGACGGTGATGGTGTTTAGAGCCTGAAAATCAATGTACATCTGTCACGTATCATCCTTCTTGCGTACTAGCAACACCAGTGAGGAGTAAGGGCTGTAACTCAATCGAATCACCCCGGTGTTAAGCATCTCTTTAACAATGTTCTTGATCTTATCCTTCTGTAAGTGAGGATAATAGTATGGCCATAAATTTGTTAGAGGTTTGCCTAGCAAAATAGGAATGCGATGGTCATGCGACAGGGTAGGGGGCACCCACGCGGCTCAGAGCAGACATCCGTGAATTCATCTAGCAAAAAGGCAAGCTTAGGATCTGAGTTTTATACATTCTCCCCCTTAGATGGCTACTGAATATACATCAAGAATCCATCATATGCTTTATGCAAAACTTTCTCCATTCGTTACGACGAAACTGTAGAGATATGGCTCTCGCACTTGCCTCGTAATGTGATCTGTCTCCTTTTGCAATAAAATTTCATAATTAGTTTAGAAAAATTTCAGGAGATATCACCTAGCATTGTGAGCCATTCGATCTCGAGTACAACTTCATAATCATCGATGGGTAGGAGGAAGAAATTAGCTACCACTTCTTGGTCTTGGAGGAGTAGTTTCACCCGCGGGCACCATTGGTCGTAATTGAGGATTCGATCGTCGACGACCTTTACATCGAATTTGTTGTAACCTTCAATTTGAAGCACCAAACGTGCAGCAACCTTACTATTGAGGAAGTTATTTATGCTGCTCGTGTTGATGAGAACGGTGATGGGTTACTATTTTAGATGTCTTTCAACTTTCATCGTCTATGGGTTGGAGTAGCCGGCCAATGTATGCACTACGTAGTCAACCAATTGGGACTCTTCCTCTATGGCTTCTTCTTCAGGTTCAAGGGCTTCTTCAGATGGTTCATTGTCCTCATCCTCCACTAGTTCAATCATAAGGAGTCAGCGCTTTTTGCAGCGATGTTCTTCGCTCCGCGGTTCATCACAGTGACTCGAATGGTAGTAGAGGGGTCTGTAGGCCTCAGCATAGCTGGTCGGGGAGTGACCCTTATCATTCTTGCCTCTTGGTCCAATCATTCTTCTTGAATACACGCAAAGAAAATCATTGTCATAAGAGTGTACAGTTATCGCGCCTTTACTTCTCCCCAAATCTCCATCTTTTGGCCCTCGATGAAAATCTCTAAAAGTTATTTTTCAGACCAAACCTTGTTTGATATTCTTGTATTGTGGAGGTTTGACGAATCTTTGTCAATTGTCCGTCGATGTTATCGAAATCGGTTAGTCTAAAGTGATTCAATAGTCATTCCTTAAATCACTACCAAGAAAGTCCTTCATGGGTGTGCTCAAACCAATTAAACTAGTGAATAATATCTCCCTTAAGGTAGATGATAGCAATCTCTACTCGTGTGGTATCGGTGGTTCAGTAGAACCGAAAATAGCACTCTGCTAGCAGATCCACTCGATTGGGTCTTCTTCTTCCCACATAGAGAAGTCAACCTTTATGCGTGAATTGTTGGGATCAGAGATGATGTGGCCATGTTGTTAAGGATCGTCTTGTCAATATGAAGTTTCTCCTTGCTGTGATTTCCTCAGGCTCGATGGTCGGCCAATGCTGAATTCGGCGAAAAGGGATCACATCTTTTCTTCTATGCAGTTTTCAAAGGCTTCAAGCTTTATATTGATAGCCTCCTCTGATGTCATGGTATATGCCTCTAGATCTATAATATTTAGGTCTTTTTTCTATTGTCGAGTTAGTGGCATGAGAATTTTGGAGAAGGGGATGGCCGTTGGAAGGTGAATCAGTTTGGATGGAAGTAGGTTGCAGTTTAGGACTAATTTGGGTAGCTGTTTGGGTTCAGTTTAGGGTGAGGTTTAGAAGGGTTTTTGGTGAGAAAGGTAGGGTTTGGAGATGAGGGAAAGAGAGTTTGAAATCCCACAAAAAATAACATCAAATCTGATAGAATTCAGTGAAATATGTGCTACAATGTGCTGTCCTACCGAAGAGATTTTACATCAGAGAAATGATGACTTCTAGATATAAATTTTAGAGAAAAGTTCAAGGAACTTATACAAAAACCCTTGGTTCGGATGTTGTTAGTACCAGTAAAAAGTTTGACAAAATTTTGGCAACGTAATAGTAGGGAAATAGGGCAAAAGATGAAAGGCAGATCCTACATTATAAAATTCTAGCACTACGTGATGGTGAAAGATTGCAAAAGAAACCGATTCCAGAAGGAGTTCTTTCTAGAAATTGATCCTAGATGAAAGCCAAGTTGATCCTTAGAGTTATATAAAAATTTCAGATAGAAATGAGAAGAAATAAACTGGTTTCAAAAAGCAATTAGGCAGCTAAAAATTTATGCAGCGTTTTACCTTCGCAACAACGATAATGTTTGCGACAAACAAAATTTGCAACAAATAAAATTTGAGAAAAATCTTCAATATGTAAAGTAAGAAATCTTGTAGTATTGAAGAGGCATGCATGATAAAAATATACCAGATTTTTAGATCACGTAGAGGGCGACAATAGATAGATGGATTTGTAACTTGGTGGGTGATGGTGGATGGAGGCAACGTAAAAAGCAATTATGGGAATTATTTGGAAGATGGAGGCGTGGATGATAGCTATAGGGTAGCAAGATCGTAGCTTTGATACCAGATGTTAGAACCCTAGAAGGAGCTCTATAGATTTTGACCCTTGAGCGGGATTAACCCTTGGAATGCTGTAGGGGTTTCTCCCTCCTAAACTCGGCACAAGGCTGAAATAAAATTGATGATTGCTTGATTCAAGAGGAGGGGTAGCTACATCTTTCAAAACTGTAACCTAAGGGGGTGCTTTCCTAAGTAAGATTATCCCTTTGCCCCTCCTATAGCTGACCTGCCTTAATAGGAATAAGGGGTGGCTAGGTTGGCTCTATAGCCGACCGAAGCTTTATTATAATCTTACATGTTTCTTATTGATCACTTCTAGGGTGATTATGACTTCCCTGTGGGAGTCTAGTTGCTCCAAATTTTTTTTTTTCTTAAGTCACTACTAGGATAGATGATATTTTTACCATAGGAGAAGCTTTATTATAATCTTACATGTTTCTTTTTTTTCTGTGATTGAATACTTTCACAACTAATCATGCACCCACTCATTCTTATGCTCATGTAGAATAACATTGGCCAAAATACTCAAGCAGAGAATTATCAATAATATACTCATCAATCCTTATAAGGCATTCATATGTTCTCACTTTTCCAATGTGGGACTAAGAGGTGTTACACTCTCCTCAATTTATATACTTAATGTCCTCGTCAAGGTCAAACATATCCCAAATTGAACCATAGCATGGTGCATGTGAGGCTTAGCCCAATAGTGGCTCTACGCTATGTCGAGTTCAAAGCACTCGGGAGTTCAGAGCACTCTATACACATAGGTAGCCCTTTTCGACAGGGTCCCCTCACCATGCCCGAATACTAGGTCGGCTTTGATACCAAATGTCACGACCCGAGTTGATGAGCTAACTATCATGATAGCTTAAGTTTGGCCCAACCACTGGCCAAAATGCTCGAGGTGGGAATTTACAGTAGTACACTCATCAACCCTTATAGGGCACTCATATATATTGTCACTATCATCAAACAATTGATCTTCAAGAAATACAACGTCTCTGCTTCTAATAATCTTTTTGTTCATTAGATCCTATAATCTGCACCCAAACTCTTTAGGACCACACCCTAAGAAAATGCATGCTTTTGCCTTATTATCAAGTTTGGACCTCTCACCCTTAGAAATATGAATAAATGTTTTGTACCCAAGGACTCTCAAGTGATCATAAGATAGATCTTTCCTTTTTCATACTTTCTCTTGAACATCACTTTTCAGAGGAACTGATATAGGTTAACTGTAGTTCTCATAGCCTCCCCCCAAAATGACATAGGTAACTTGACATAAAAAATATACACTTAATTTTTTTAATGGTTATGTTCATCTCTGCCATACTATTTTGCTAAGGAGTTCTAGGAATTGTTTTCTCAAACCCGATACCATGGAACATGCAATAATTCTCAAAAGGACCCACTTTAACTTTCTTCAAGTTTCTCTTTTCACACTAGCATGAAACTCTTTGAAAATATCGAGTATCTAGTCTTTAGATTTTAAAGCAAAAGCCCAAACATTTTTATAGTGGTCACTAATAAAAGTAACAAAATAAAAAGTACCTCCAAGAATTCTAGTTTGCATAGTAGAGATATCAGTGTGAACCAAATCAATAACATTGAAAATTCTAGATGGCGGATAAGTATGAAAGATATCTCTATGTGTTTTTCTAACTAAGCAATGATCACAAGATTTAAGAGATGTATCTTGCAACTCTGGCAAAAACCACTTTCTAGCTAAAGTTTAAAATCTCTTCTGCTGATATGACTAAGCTTCTTATGCCAAAGATCTATACTTTTACCATTTTAAAATACATTAATCTCTCATTTGTATAGCTTAGCTTCCATACCAAAGAAAGATTTATTTATTTATTTCTCTCATCATATCCCAAGAAATGCATTAATCTCTCCTTTTGAGCAATAATTCTCAAAAGGACCCTATACTTGCCATCATTATCTATTTGAATATGCTTTAACTTTCTTCTAGTTTATCTTTCAACATTAGTATGAAACTCTTTGAAAATATCAAGTAACTGATTTTTAGATTTCAAAACAAAAGCCCAAACTTTTTTATAGTGGTCATTAATAAAAGTATCAAACTAAAGGGCACATCTAAGAATTCTAGTTTGCATATTATAGATATCAGTGTGAACCAAATCAGTAACATTTGATCTTCTAGATGGCGAATAAGTATGAAAGATATCTCTATGTGTTTTTCCAACTAAGCAATGATCATAAGATTTAAGAGATATACCTTGCAACTCTGGTAAAAATCGCTTTTTAGCTAAAGTTTAAAGTTTCTTTTGCTGATATGACCAAGCTTCTTATGCCAAAGATCTATACTTTTATCCTTTTAAATTGCATTATTCTATTCTTTGTGTAGCTTAGATTCCATGACATAGAAAGATTTATTTATTTTTTCTCTCGCTACAACTAGAGACCTTTAATAGCTTCAATTTGCTTTCACCAAAAGAGTGTATACATCCCTCATCAACCAGCCTAATACCATGAACATGTAATAATTCTTAAAAGAACCCTTGTACTCGTCACCATTATCTACTCGAATACACTTTAGCTTTCTTCTAGTTTTTCTTTCAACACAAGTATAAAACTCTTTAAAAATATCAAGTATCTGGTCTTTAGATTTCAAAGTAAAAGGCCAAACTTTTTTATAGTGGTCATCAATAAAAGTAACAAAATAAAGAGTACCTCCAAGAATTTTAGTTTGCAGATAAGTGTGAAAGGTATCTCTATGTATTTTTCTAGCTAAGAAATGATCATAAGATTTAAGAGATGTACCTTATAACTCTGGTAAAAATAATTTTCTAGCTAAAGTTTAAAGTCTCTTTCGCTGATATGACTAAGCTTCTTATGCTAAAGATTTATGATTTCATCCTTTTGAATTACATTAATCTCTCATTTATGTAGCTTAGCTTTCACTTGCTTTCACCAAAATAGTATATAAATCCCTCATCAACAAGACTGCTTGTAGATATCGAGTTAAAATGAATATTTAGAACATATTTGACATCTTTGAGTATCAATGTGTTCCCAGTACTGGTCTTCAAACAAATATCGCCAATACCCACAATCTTAGATGTACTATTGTTTCCCATTTTGACATTACCAAAATCACCAATAGTGTAAGATTTGAAGAAATTACCATGAGAAATAATATGGAATGAAGCACCAGAGTTAATTACTCAGTAGCATAAAATGAATGCAAGACTAACACATCCATCATCACAAATAAAAACGATATCATATTTAGCAACATGAATGCAAGACTAACACATCCATCATCACAAATAAAAACGATATCATATTTAGCAACAACTGTATTGATCTCTTTCTCATTTTTACTTTCATTCTGTTCTCGCTTCAAAAACCTATACTCTTTCTTCATGTGACCTAGTTTATTTCAGTGAAAATACTTGATATCTCTTCTAGACTTGGATCTTCCTCTATAATCATGTAGATTTCTACTAATGGCTTCTTCTACTAATGTATTATTTTCAATAATAAGTGCATCAGAAGAAAATTCTTTTTGTTCTTTCCTTCTAGCATCTTCATTTAGTAAACTATTTTTAATCATGTTTATGGTTAAAGTCCCCTCCAGCATAGAATTGGAAATTGTCACCATAACCA
This sequence comes from Ensete glaucum, assembly GCA_021527575.1. NCBI lineage: Eukaryota > Viridiplantae > Streptophyta > Magnoliopsida > Zingiberales > Musaceae > Ensete > Ensete glaucum. The sequence goes on from CM038558.1 coordinate 16,200,751, forward strand.
TTTTCCAACTTTTCAATAAAAAGCTAAAAAGTAACAATCATTGCATCTCATCATCCATATTCATTTTCATAGCAATCAGCTTATTTACAAGAATCTAAAATAGGCTATTGTGCTCAACAATATTACCATTATCTTTATACTTTAAATTAATAAGCCTTCTGAGGAGAGAAATTCTATTTTCCATTATTTTTTCGCAAAGTGATTTTCTAATATTTGCTAAACAACATCAGCTCTAGTTCCATAAAAAATATACTTATGTAAATTTACATCTATCCATCTTCTAATATAGGTAATAACTTTTTTATGTTGAACCTCTCATTCCTCATCTTCTATAGTCATTGGTTTTTCTTTAACTTTGATTGGCCTATACAAATCATTGAAATAAAGCAAATCTTCCATCATATATTTTTAAGTGAAATAATTCAATAAGTTTAATTTAATCATACCATCTGACTCTTTTATTTTAATAACACAAGAAAAACTTGCACCAAACAATCTAGCTCTGATATTACTTTGTTGGGAAAAACTATTATAGTAGAATAATACTTTTCATTCTTTATATATTAAAATTGGTTTCTCACCAAAATACCAACTTATTACTAAAAATAAATATTAACCAAAGTAGCATGAACAGTAGAACAATGAATCAATCACAAAATGAGATATCAAATTTTTACATGAAAAACCCAATGTGGGAAAAACTATGAGACCATAGTTCACTTCAAACCTCTATTATCATCAATATTGATAATAGGTTTATAATAACTATTCTCCAAAATAACTAGAGGATCACAATACCATCAAGAATATAAATCTTGTTTCAATAATAACATATCATCATCACTATAAATGAATTTCATCAATGAAAAAGTTTAGGTCTCACCAAGTGGGTATATTAGAAAAGCACCTTAGAGAGGACAAATCACAGATTGACACTATTAAGATTATAGAGCTTGTTGCAAAGATTCTTCACATAAAATTTGGACCAAAACCGATAAAGTTTAGTCGCTTGATCATCTAGTAAAAATCTCAAAACCTTACCTTTATCTCTCCTCTCTCTCTCTCTCTCTATTTTGTTTTCTGCGTCATTCTTTTCTTCGTTCGCACACCTCTCACACCACACAGGACCCCACTTCTTTTTTTTTCTTTTTTGTTTTTTAATAACTGATCAGATTGGGCTCAATACCTCTATTATCTAGTCCAAGCTCACCTATAGGTTGGACCCAACACTTTTGCATGTATAGTTCTCAAGACATTTATGATCTATATGGGCCATTGAAAATTTTCCTACTCAAGGTTAAGTTGTTGTATAGGGTTCTTGTTAGGACCTTAGCTAAGTCGGGTCCTTTCATGATTAATTCAAGCTGAGCCATGTTAGTCTATCCAATTAGAGTAAGTTATGGGTTAGGTGAGCCCAATTGAGTCACTTATAAGTTGGTTAGAATTGGTTTTTATCTTCGGTTAGGATGAAATCAGTAGGAGTTTCTATCAATCAGTTAAGAGTCCAAGTTTATTGGACCTAAGTCCAAGCCTAGAAGGACTCTTGGCAGAGTCCTATAAATAATGATGTAAACTCTCTTATGAGGAATCAATGAAGAAGTATTAGTCTTAGCCAAAAGATAAAACCTCAGCAGGCAGATCCCCTCGAAGTGATTTTGGAGACCCGATCCTCTCAAAGAGATAGATTATCCCCCCATTTCCACCCTCTTCCTCTATGATAGAACCTTAGGGTTCTACCAATTGGTATCAAAGCCACCTACTTGGCTGTAGCCCCTGCATCAATTGCAGCCACTCCCTACGTTGCTCCCTTCTTGGCCACAACCCCTGCCATCTCCCTTCTCCTCCCCACCACCTGCTGCCATTGCCACCTCTGTCACCCCTTCCTCCTTCCTTTCCGCAACAATCCCCAATTCTACCAGCCACACTGCCAACCACACACCACCTCTACCTCCTCCCCTTTCCCCACTGCCTCCTTTGCTTCATCGTTGCCCCCTCTCCAATCTCCTCAATCCCTTCTCGTTGCTGCCTTACCCCGTCGGCCATTGTTGCCCCTCCTCGTCTGCTGCTCTACTCGCTTGCCATCGCTACCCTCTTTCTTCTCTTCCTAGCCACCTGCAGCGCTATCCCCCTCTGCAGTAGCCGTTGCCCCTACTTGTTGTCACTGTCTTCCTCCTCTTCAATCGCAGCCTTAGCCACCTCTACCATCGACGCTGCTCCCTCTCCAACCTTTCCCTGCTTGTGCCACTGTTGCTACCCCTCCTATAGCCCATTCATCATCGACAGCCTCATCCAGCACCACCTATTGCCTCTCTGCTAGTAATCGCTATCCTTCCTCGACCGTGCACAACCACCACTACTGCAGCCCATGCTGTAGCTGTCCTTCCTTGTCGTAGCCCTCATTGTTGTCGCCTGCTTCTGCTTCCTCCTCGACAGTTGCTCCAACTGCACTTTGCTTCCTCTACCATTACTACTGCTGCCCACCTTTATAGTGCCTGCCGCTTCTAGCCTTGCCCTCCTCGGCCACCGAAGGGCCCCTTGTCAGACTCTCTTCCTCCCTTGCCACCTTCTTCTCCTCCCTGCCACTATCGCCGACCACCTCTGCTCGACCCCTACTCTTCATCGCACAACCATCATCATCCTCCCACTACTGATGCTGCCCTCTTGCAACGTCGCCGTCTCTAGTCCTCTGCCACCTGTAGCCCCCCATGTTCCTCTCCTCCTCTATTGGCAACGTCACCATTGTTGTTGCCGCCAGCCAGTCCTTTGTTGCTACTCCCTACCGCACCCAACACCCAATGCCGCTGCTGCCTTCCTCCTCCCCCATCCTCTACTGAGCATAGTCCTTATTCGCCTGACCACTGCCACCCACATCAAGCCACCCCACTACTCCCCTGCTTCCTCTTCCTCGCCGGACCCCACGGCTCGCCGGACCTTGTTGCTTCCCCACCATATGCGACCAAAGGCTGCATTCCATCCTCCTCCCTTCATCTCTAGCATAGCCCAACCGCCTCCTCTATCATCTTACGGCCACATCCTGTTGCTACCACCTAGCCAAGTTAAAGCAGTCGCACCCATATGATAGAACCCCAGCAAGAGCTACATAGATTTTGACCCTTGAGAGGGATCAACCCTTGGAACGCCGTAGGGGTTCCTCCCTCTTAGACTCGACACAAGGCTGAAATAAAAATGATGATTGCTTGATTCAAGAGGGGGGCGGCTATGTATTTAAAATAAGGATCAAAACCCTAGCCTAGGGGGGTGCTTGCTTAAGTAAAATTATCCTTTTGCCCCTCCCATAGTCGACCTGCCTTAATAAGAACAGGGGGCAACTAAGTTGGCTCTATAGCTGACATAAGCAGGGGAAAACCCTAGCCAGCCAACCCAGTAGGGGGGTGACGACTACTAATCCCTAAGGACTAATCTAAACCCTAGCCATACTCCTTTATAAGATAGGATTGACTTTATTATAATCTAAGAGGGTTTTTATTGACTAGCATTAAGATGATTTGGACTCAATCCTATTGGAGCCTATCAAGTCCGCCCTCTTCAGATCAGCCTTGTCCTCAAGGCTGAGGATCCATAAACTCTGGAAACTGGATCTCTAACTCCTCATGTGACTCCCATGTTGCATTTTCGGATGGTAAGTTAGTCCACTTTACAAGTACTTTGGTTGAAGGGCGTCGTTAGCACATCACAATCCTCCGATCAAATATAGCTTCAGGTTGGGCTTTGATTTCACCATCATTAGTGGTGCTCGCCAGCTGAGTCTGGGCCTTCTCATGTTCTCCCAACTTTAGCTTTAATAAGGATAAGTGGAAGATGAAATATATCTTAGTGTCATCTAGAAGTTTCAATTTGTATGCCATGGCCCTAACTCGCTCTAAGATCTAGTATGGTCCATAAAATCATGGAGATAGCTTCATTGATGCTCTTGTGTTGATTGATAGCTGCTTATATGGCTAGAGCCAAAGGTAGATCTACTCTCCCACTATGAATTCTTACTCATTCTGGTGGTTGTTTGCTTGTTGCTTCATGCGGGCTTGAGCGACATTCAAGTTGTCTTTTAGCAACTTCAGCAGTTTGACCCTGTTAATCAAATTTTGGTTGACCTGATCTATTTTGGCTGAACCAAACATATATCTGGGTATTACAGGGGCCGGTCGGCCATACAATGTCTTATAAGGTGTACATTTAGTTGATGAATAAAATGTCATGTTGTACCACCATTCTGCCCAAGGAAGCCACTTTGTCCACTCTTTGGGCCGATCATTGGTGAAGCAGGTATGTCTTGAGGTATCTATCTATTCACCACTTTTGTTTGGCCATCTGTCTGGGGATAATAGGTCGTGCTCATCTTCAACTAGGTGCCCTATAGATGAAAGAGCTCTGTCCAAAATTTACTTGTGAATACCCTATCACGGTCGCTCATAATCGACCTTGGCATCCCATACAGTTTTAATATATATTCTATAAAAAGTTAAGCAATACTAGCAACAGTATAGGGATGTTTCACAGCGCAGAAGTGAGCATACTTGGTTAGGTAATCCACCACCATAAAGATCATGCTTTTACCTTGGGATAGTGGCAGCCCCTTGATTAAATCCATAGAAATGTCAGTCCATGCTGAGTCCGGCATGGATAGTGGCTATAGTTTCCCTGGACTTACCACTATTTCACCTTTCTACTGCTAACATACATCACATTTGGATACATAATCATAAATCAATTTTTTCATATCATTCCAAAAGAAGTTTTGCTTCATCATTTTGTAAGTCCTTAGAAATCTGGAGTGCCTTGCTGAGAGTGAAGAATGCATCTTGTGTAAAATAATTTAAATGCAAGGGGAAGAAGGAACAATAACAATTCGATCTTTATAGCGTAAATCCTTTGAATCCCACGAGTAGTGGCCTACTTCTGGATCATTCTTCCATTCCTCCCTAATATTATCAAGGAAGTCGGTGGAGGAAAGAGAGATGTCTGAAATTTTGGCTTGTTTCAGTGGCCAAGATAGGGTATCTACAATAATATTCTCTTTTCCTTTTCGGTAAGTAATTTCATAATCAAAGTCAAGGAATTTAGGTACTCATCGTTGCTGCTCTGGGGAGGATATTTTCTACTCCAAGAAGTATTTAAGGCTTCAGTAGTTTGTCTTAATCTGAAAGCGTCGGCCGATCAGGTAGAGTCTCCACTTTGTGACTGCTTGTACAATGGCAAGCATTTCTTTGTCATACACGGATATTTTAAGATGTGAGGGAGATAAAGCTTTGCTGGTGTAGGCGAGGGGTCAGCCATCTTGCATTAGAACAGCCCCAATTCCAACTTTGGATGTGTTAGCCTCAATTATGAAAGTTCGACTGGAATCGGGTAGCGCTAGGACCGGCATCATTGTCATGGCGGCCTTGAGTCTTTTAAAGGCTATGGAGGCTTGATTTGACCATGAAAAGGAGTCCTTCTTAAGTAGGGACATGAGTAGGGCACTGATCCTGCCATAATCTCTCATGAACTTCCGGTAGTAGCTCGTGAGTCCAAGGAAGCCACGTAGTGATTTTACGTTTATAGGTCTCGACCATCCTTGCATCGCCTCAATCTTTATCGGGTCTACCGCTACTCCAATCTTTGATATAGATACTCCACTTTATATTGTAAGAAGCTGCACTTTGACTATTTAACATAAAGAGTATTCTCTTGAAGAATGATTAGAATAGTTCGTAAGTACTCAAAATGTATATTAAGCGTAGGGCTATAAATGAGAATATCATCAAAGAATACCAATATAAACTTACGTAGAAACCTTTGAAAGATATCATTCATCAAGCTTTGAAAGGTAGAAGGAGCATTTGTAAGTCCGAAAGGTATTACCAAAAACTTGTATTGGTCGTTATACATGTGAAAGGCAGTTTTCGGAATATCTTTAGTGCATACCCAAATATGATGATATCTGGATCGAAGATCCAATTTAGTGAAGACTCGGGCTCCTTTTAATTCATCCAAGAGTTTATCTATGATTGGAATAAGATATTTGTCCTTGATGGCGATGGCGTTTAGAGCCTGATAGTTAACGCACATCCGCTATGTACCATCCTTCTTGCACACTAGCAACATCGGTGAGGAGTAAGGGCTATAACTCGGTCGAATCACCCCTGTGTCAAGCATCTCTTTAACATTGTTCTCGGTCTCATCCTTCTACAAGTGAGGACATTAGTACCATGCAAATTTGCTAGAGGCTTGCCTGGTAAAATAGGAATGCGGTGGTCATGTGGCTGGTTAGGGGGCAGCCTGCGTGGCTCCATGAAAACATCCACAAATTCATTGAGCAAGAAGGCAAGCTTAGGATATGAGTTTTGTCTGTTCTCCTCAGATGGTTATTAGATTTGCATCAAAAATCCATCATGTTCTTTGTGCAAAACCTTCTCCATTCGTTGCGATAAAACAATGAAAATATGGCTCTCGCGCTTGCCTCAGAACGTGACCTATCTCCCTTTGTAATAAAATTTCATGATTAATTTAAAAAAATTTCAGGAGATATTACCTGGTGTTGTGAGCCATTTGATCCTGAGTATGACTTCATAATTATCGATGGATAGGAGGAAGAAATCAGCTACCGCTTCTTGGTCTTAGAGGAGTAGTTTCACCTGTGGGCACCATTGGTCGCAATTGAGGATTTGGCAGTTGATGACCTTTACGTCAAACTTGTTGCAACTTTCTATTTGAAGTGCCAAATGTGCAGCAACCTTACTGTTGAGGAAGTTATTTGTGCTACCCATGTCGATGAGAATGGTGATGGGTTGTTGTTTTAGAAGTCCTCCAACTTTTATCGTTGGTGAGTTGGAGTAGCTGGCCAATGCGTGCACTATGTAGTCGACTAGTTGGTACTCTTTCTCTATGGCTTCTTCTTCAGGTTCAAGAGCTTCTTCAGATGGTTCATTGTCCTCATCTCCACTGGTTCAATCACAAGGAGTCGAACCTTTTTGCAGCGATGTTCTCAGCTCTACGATTCATCACAATGCCAACACAATCCTTTGGCCGATTGTTCACGAAGCTCATCCATCATCAATTTTTTTTTTAGTGCGGGGGCTCGGATGGCAGTAGAGGGGGCTGTAGGCCTTAGCATGGCTGGCTAGGGAGTGACCCTTTTCCTTCGTGCCTCTTGGTTCAATCATTCTTCTTGAATACATGTGAAGGAAATCGCGGCTATAAGAGTGTATGGTTGCCGCGCCTTTACTTCTCCCCGAATCTCCGGCTTTAGGCCCTCGATGAAAGTCCCTAAAAGTTATTTTTCAGACCAATCCATAGTTTAGTTAAATAAACATTCAAACCTTATTTGGTATTCTTGTATTGTAGAGGTTTGACGAATCTTCACTAATTGTCTGTCAATGTTGTCAAAATCGGTTGGTTCGAAGCGGTTCAGCAGTCCTTCCTTGAATCACTACTAAGAGAGTCCTCTATGGGTATGCTCAAACCAATTAAACCACTGAATAGCATCTCCCTCGAGGTGGATGATAGCAATCTCTACTCGTGTGGCGTCGATAGTTCGGTAGAACTGAAAATAGCGCTCCGCGCACGAGATCCATCCGATCGGGTCTCCTTCTTCCCACCTAGGGAAGTTAACCTTCATGCATGGATTATAGGGATCAGAGATGATATGGCCATGTTCTTGAGGATTGTCTAACTGATCTAAAGTTTCTCCTTGCTGTGATCGACGATCAGCTAATGCTGAATTTGGTGAAAGGGGATCACATTTTTTCTTCCATATGGTTTTCAAAGGCTTCAAGCTTTGCATCGATAGCCTCCTTTGATGCTATAGTATATGCTCTAGATCTATAATATTGAGGTCTTCTTTTTGTTGTCAGGTTAGTGGCATGAGAATTTTGAAGAAGCGGGTGGCCGGTTGGAAGGTGAATCAGTTTGGATGGGAGTAGGCTATGGTTTAGGACTGATTTGGGTGGCTATTTGGTTTCGGTTTAGGTTAAGGTTTGGTAGGATTTTTGGTGAGGATAGTAGGGTTTGGAGATGAGGAAAAGAGAGTCTAAAATCCCATAAAAAACAACACTCAAATCTAATAGAATTTAGCAAAAAAAGGGTGCTATGATGTGTTATCCTGTCGATTTACGTCAGAGAAATGATGACTTCTCGACATAAATTCTAGAGGATAGTTCAAGAAAATTATACAGAAACCCTTGGTTCAGATGTTGTTAATACCAATAAAAACTTTGACAAAATTTAGCAGTGTAATAGTAGGGAAATAGGGCAAAAGACAAAAGACAAATCCTTTATCATAAAATTCCAGCACTGCATGATGGTGAAAGATTACATAAGAAAACCGATTCTAGAACGAGTTTTTTCTAAAAATCAACCCCAGATGAAAGCCATGTTGATCTTTAGAATTGTGTAAAAATTTCAGTGAGAAAGAAGAAGAAATAAATCAGTTTCAAGAGGTAAAAATGCGGTTGAAAATTTCTGTAATGTTTCACCTTCATAATAATGATAACATTTGCAACAAACGAAATTTGCAATGGATAAAATTTGGAAAAAATCTTCAACATGTAAAGTAAGGAATGTTGCAATATTAAAGAGGCATGGATGATAAAAATATACCAGATTTCCAAATCTTGTAGGGGCGGTAGTAGATAGATGAATCTGCGGCTTGGTGGGTGACGATGGATGGAGGCAACATCAAAAGCAATTATGGGAATTGCTTGGAAGATGGAGACATGGATGATGGCTATAGGGCAGCAAAATGTGGCTCTAATACTAAATGATAGAATCCTAGAAGGAGCTTTGTAGATTTTGACCTTTTGAGGGGGATCAACCCTTGGAACGCTGTAGGGGTTCCTCCCTCCTAAACTCAGCACAAGACTGAAATAAGATTGATGATTGCTTGATTCAAGAAAGGGGCCACTACATCTTTAAATAGGGATCAAAACTGTAGCCTAAATGGATGCTTGCCTAAGTCAAATTACCCCTTTGCCCTCCTATAGCCGACCTGCCTTAATAGGAACATGGGACTGCTAAGTTGGCTCTATAGCTGACTTAAGCATGGGGAAACCCTAGTCAACCAACCCAGTAAGGGAGGCGGTGGTTACTAAGTCATAAGGGCTAATCTAAACCCTAGCCATACTCCTTTATAAGATAGGAGTGACTTTATTACAATCTAATAGTGTTTTTATTGACTAGTACTAAGATAAATAGGACTAAACGCTGTTGGAGTACTATCACCCTCTTCCTCTCCTCCCCACCGCTTGCCGATGTTGGCAATCTCATTACGGCCAAGTCCCACTACATCTACGACATAAGCCCCCTACTCGACAACAAAAAAAAGAACTGAACATCATTATTTACAATCCTATATGATGACTACAGAAGATGCACTAGACGCAAAGTTTAAAGCCTTCAAGGCCCACATAGAAGACAGATTGTAAGAATTCCTCTACGAATTTGGAAGAAACCAGTCAGAGAGCTCCAATAAAACTCAACATGGTGAAAGTTCCAAAGAGAGTCGATCTGAAAAGTATGATCATGGGCAAAATATAAAATACACACGCATGAGGCTAGAGTTTCCCATATGGGAAGATGGAGACCCGATCGGTTGGATCTCATGTGCTAAAATTTTTTTTTGTTTTCATAGGACTCCGGAGGAATCTAAGATAGAGATAGCCTCCATTCAACTTGAAGGAGATGCGATCCAGTGGTATGATTGGTATGAACACACTCATGGAGAACCCTCATAGGAGAAATTGAAAAGCGGGCTTCTAATTCGCTTCAAACCATCGGAGTATGCAAACATAGATAGACAACTCACCAAAATCTGCCAGACTTCTATTGTATGAGAGTACTAGAGCAGATTGAGCACCTCTCAAATCAAACCCAAGACTGGTCCGAAATAATAACTATGAACATTTATTGAAGGGCTCAATCTAGAGATTCGGTACAAAGTTAAGGCTTGACAACCCCGTACTATGATGGCTGTCATATCATTCACTCGCATACACGAAGAAAAGCTCAACAGAGACAATTGAAGAAATAAAAGCATAAACCAACTAGTAGCAAGCAAGCTGACATCCCCACCTCCCTCCACTCAAAACCCACGAAGACTTACTAGAGAAGAGCTCCAAGATAGATCAGCAAAAGGGTTGTGTTGGCATTGTGATGAAAAGTAGAGTAAAGGACATTGATGCAAATAGGGTAATCTTCTAATGATTGAACCAATTAAGAAGGAACCAGAAAATGATGAAGAAGACTCTAATCAAGAAGGTATGGATTCTAATAAAGGTATTGGACCTTTCATACATATAGTGCATGCATTAACAGACTACTCCAATGATAGAACCCCAGAGGAGCTCTATGAGAATTTGATCTTTGAGGGGGATCAACCCTTGAAACGCTATAGGAGTTCCTCCCTCCTTGTAGTCGGCTAGATGGCTGAATTATACTAATATATTACTTGATAAAAAGAGGTGAAGATTACAAGCTTATATAGGGCTCCAAACCCTGGTTCTAGGATAGAGGTGACTAGGTGAGTTTTATTACAATCTCATAGGGTTTTATTGGTTGCTACTTGGTTGAGTAGGACCCAACCCTGCTGGGGTCCTATCAAGCCCACCCTTTTAAAATCAACTTGGTCCTCAAGGCTGAGGTTCCATGAACTAAGGGAACCAAGCCTTCAGCTTATGTGATCCAGCATTAGTAGTAGTGGCGGGACTGTAATGTGTCATGATCTTGTGATCCCATACGATCACCAACTGAACTTTAACCTCCTCATCAACTTGGATGTCAATCGAAAGGATTTGGGCTGAGTCGTGTTTTATAAACTTTCATTTGAGGTAGGATACCTGGATGATCAGTTATATTTTTGATCTTGTGTGCAGATATGATCTCCAGTTTGGGGCCCCAATATGATCCCCAATTTTGCAAGGTTGAAAGTAGTAGGGGGACTACTTTTCTTGATGGTTAAATTTGCTGATAGAGCTGAAAGTGTAGGGAAGCTCGATCTTTAAGTTTGTTAGAAGGTCGTTTCTTCTTTACATGGGCTACCATGTGGTTAGTCTTTAGTAGTAACCAATCATTCTTTTGATATAATGATTGCCCCCTGGTCTGGTTCAGGATGATGAGAGCCTATTCTAGCATGAGCATGAATTGTAATTTTTCTAGGTTTACTTCTCTTTCATGCCATGGACCTGTATCCAGCCAAATTTAAGTTTGGTAGCAATTAGTATCCCCTTTAAAAACCTTGTGTAGAGTGTGGGGAAAGCCTAAGTGCAGATTAAGAGTTGGTCATCTTGTACAAGGGTGATGCCAATCTTAACTTTTGATGTATCTACTCTAATCATAAACATATGATCATGACTTGGTGTGAGCGATATCGTGGTTATGAGAGGCATAGTTCCACTTGACCAAGGTGGGGCATCTTTATTCACAGTAAGAGGGATGATGTTTTGTTGAGTCCTATAAATAATCATTCTTTTACTCTAATTCTGCCACTAGAAGGACTCAATTTTCTCATGGTCTTGGACCATGGATCAAAGATCATCATCAAGGAAGACTTTAAGCATCATAGTCCGATCCTTGGGAAAGTCGTGGAAGTCGCCTAAGATCTGAAAGTGCCACTTTAGCAACCATGGTGGGTTCAGTTGAATGTAACACTTCAGAAAACACTTATCCCTGGAGACAAGGATGTAGGGATGTGTCATAGCGAAAAAAAATACGGTCGAACAATCCATGTCTCTATTATCTCCTAGGCGACCCTCTTAGCTTTGATCTTCTATGGGTAGTAATCTCATCGAGCATCAGTTGGTGGTAATTTCAGCCAGTTCAACATGGGGGGTCGGGCATCTGGATAGGAGGTAGTCTATTCGGTTTGGTGGAGACTCCCAAATTTCAGCAAGCAGTGGTACAGGGTTCTTATCTTCAATCTCCTTTAGCTTCATCTCCTGAAACTCATGAATTTGAATTGAGAAGCCATTGGATTCTTCTTTTGGTACCTTATCCAAGTGTTATGTTATGATCATAGTCACTTTGCTCCATTGTTTCCCACGTAGGATCACCTATTTTCCTTCGCTGAAAAATTTCATGGTTAGCTTTGAAAAGTTCTAGGAAACATCTCCTAGTATAGATAACCAATATGTGCTAAGCACTACTTCAAAATCATTGAGAGGGAGGAGGAAAAAATTAGTAATTATATCTTGATCCTGTAGAATCAGTTTTACCCGTGGGTAGTTCTGGTTGCATTTCAGGATTTGGTCGTTAGCTACATTAACATCGAACCCGCTGCAATCTTCTTTTTGGAGCATTAAATGGGTAGCAACCTTACTATTCATGAAGTTGATCGTGCTCCCGGTATCGATGAGGATGATGATGGGTTGCTGCTTAAGAAACCCTTTGATCTTCATTTTCTGTGGGTTTTTGTAGTCAACTAAGGTATGGATCGTGCGAGTGGTCGGTTGTAGTGTATCCTTCTCCTTAGACTCGAGAGCTGTATCCTCAAGTTTGAGTTTTTCAGTGGGCTCAATCATTAGATGTCTCTCCTTTTTACAATGGTGTTTTAGGCTCCACAATTTATCGCAATGCCCATATAGGCCCTATGCCGATCCATCACGAAGTTCTTCTCTTGTTAGTTCCTTCGGCTGAGGGGCTTGACTGATAGTAGGTGGGGTTGAAAGCTTTAGTGCTGTTGGTCGGGGAGCGACCCTAGTCCTTCAAGCTTCATGGTTTAATCATTGCTCTTGATGTCACACGAAGGAGATGGCTGCCATAAGTGTGTATAGTTGTCGCACTTTAACTTCTCCCCGAATCTTAGCTTCAAGCTCTCAATGAAACTCCCTAATAGCTATTTTTTAGACTAATTATAAATTTTATTAGATAATCTTTCAAACCTGATTTGGTACTCTTGGATGGTGGAGGTTTGATGGATCCTTGCTAGTTGTCTATCAACATTCTCTTAATCGATTGATACTGGAGGTTCATATGTTGTTGGTTGGGATGTGGTTCTCATGCTCCAAACATCTTGATTGAGGTGCCTTTCTTGATGTTATGTGAAGGGGATCAATGTCATCGAGGTGTAGGGTTGTCATGTCTTTTTATCTCCGATGCGTTCTTTTTGTAATCTGCATTTGCACCATGTTGTGATATTCTTTAGCTCGGTGATCAGCCCAATATAAACTCCTCGAAGAGAGCACATAGTTTAGCATCTATACACATCCGAGAGCCTCCACTGGCTTTGAATAGACCTATCGATGCCATGACGTAAGGATCTCTAACCTATCAAAGAAACCGATTGAAGAGTGTGGCTGCAATCTTCAGGTTGAAGAAGTAGTGGCAGCAAAAGGATGAGAAAAGGGGTTGTGATGATGCTACAAAAATCATCGGACTGCTATGGTGAAGTCTCTAAGTGGCTGCTATGTTGATAGAGGATGGCAGCCAAGGGGATCTGGATCATGAAGCAACAATGATGGTAGAGGAAGAAGATGGTAATGACCACATTGGCTGCGGGTCTATGGTGATTTTACAAGGCCGTTGAGGCTGCTGTGGTGTGGCTTCCAGGTGGCTACTATCTGTTGGGGAATGATAGTCGAGGGATCTGAATTAGGGGCAGTAGTGATGGTGGAGGAAGAAGAGAGCAGCAGCAACATTGGTTGTGGCTGCGGTGTGACGTCGTGGCTGTAGGTGGAGATGGTTGCAGCAAAGGTACGGCTACGACCAAGGGACAAGGGGGTAACAGAGTGCACCACTATTGCAAAGGAGGGCAACAGAAGTACAGAGTGAGAGAACATTGTTAGTTGTGTTCAATTTATTATTGGCCACAATCAAGGAAGTTGGCAGCGAAAGATCGTTGCTGGTAACATTTGTGCCATGTGAGATTGCTGTTGGCTGCGATCAAGGAGGATGGTAGCAAGAGATTACTGCTGGCAATGTTATGCAGTGAGGGATCACTACTGGTTGCAGTAAAGGTAGATGGCAGCATTATGCAGCAAGAGATGCATGCTGCAGTTGAAGGGATAAAGGGAGATTTAGTGGCTGAAAGGTTGGTGGACCGAATTGAAGGCTGCGATTTTTTTGGGGCTTGTTTTATGACTATTTTAGGTGTAGTTTTGGATGTAATTTTGGTGGAGTTTTAGGGTTATGATGGCAGTGGATGAAGGTTAGGAAAAGGCTTTTGGATTTGGTGTTGATGGCAATAAGGTTTTGATGAGATCAATGGGGGTATGCTGCGAATAAGTGCTGGTTATAGAAGGCTACAATTTTAGGCTTATTAGGTTGCTGTTTTAGATGCAATTTAGGCTATCATTTTATAGGGTTTTGGTATAGTGATGGTAAGTGTTGAAGGTTAGGAAGAGGGTTTCAAATTTGTGGTAGATGGCAGCAAGTTTAGAGGGAATTTTGGTGAAGGTTTGTTGTTGTAGATGCAGTCTTCGCAGAAGCAGAATTGTCAGAAGAAACATCAGTTTCTCAACAAAAATTCTCGTGAAAAACTAAGAGATTTAGGGCTATGATGGTAGGAGATGAAGATGAGGAAGAGAGAGTTTTAAACTCGGAAAGGACAACAATGAAATCTATTAGAATTTGACGAAGGAACGCTACGTACGTGCTATTCTATTGAATAGAAATTTCGTCGAAGAAACAACAGATTCTTGATGTAAATCCTAGTAGAAATCTAAAGAAATAGTGCAGAATTTTAATGGTAAAACCTTGGTTTAGATGAGGACAATAATAGTTATTCGAATCAAAGAAATTTTGACAACGCAATGATAGGAAAATCGATGCAAAGAAAGAGGGCAGAATCTTTATCGTAAAATTTTAGCAGTTTATGATGAGGATTTGCAACAATATAAGATCAGTTTTAGAGAGAAGTTTCATGATAGATCAATCTCAGATGGAAGCTAAGTTGATCTATAAGAATGTATAAAACTTTTATCTAAAAAAGGTATTCAAAAGTTAGGTTTTAATAAGCCTCTATGTAGTTGAAAATTTTTTACAGTAATTTCCCTTTGCAATGATGATCATATTTGCGACGGAAAGGATTCACAGTGAGGAAAGGATAAAAAATCTTCTTCGGTATGTAAGGATAAAAATTTATAGTAGCAATAAGGTGTGGGTGGTAGGAATTTACTAGATCTTCAGTGCAAACGATGGAGACAACATTTTGGACTCTAACTAGGGGAGTCCTGTTTTAGTTTCATTGAAGAGGACAAACATATAAATCATAAGGGCATCATGTAAATCATATCTAGCCAACCCCTATTAAAGAGGTGAGGAGGCCGGCTAGGTTAGGATTAGTTTAGAAGAGGAAGATATTTTAAGGGAAGAATAAGATACATGTCACCCTAATTAACCATCCCTTATCCTAGTTAAAGAGGGTTTGGTTGAAGAGAAGTTAAATTCGAATAGGATTAGGATTAGTTTGGAGGTTGCTTCTTAGAGTTGGAGTAGTGTTAGAAGTTGTTAGGAGTAGGAGTCTTAAGTAGCAATCTTATTAGGAGTTCGGGTTTAGAAGCCCTATATAGAGTTCCAAGGAGGCCGATCCCCTATAGAGATCACCCCAAACTTAGAATCCATAAAGTTTCTAATACTTGATATCAGAGCAGCATTCTTGGCATCTTGTTGCCCTTCCATAGCCATCCATCAGCCCCCCATAGCCGTCCAAAGCAATCCCACAGTTGCTTGAAGATCGTCACCAAATTTCACTGCCATCTCCACTACTGTAGATCATCCTTTGATCTCCCTATGAATTACAATAGATTATGGTTTCTTACTTTGCTATTGCTGAAATTTAGTTATTCCTATAAAAAAATCCAAAAAAAAATTGTTCCTATTTGCTGCACAAACTTTTTGTCGCAAAGTTTCTATCTTTACGATGAAAGTTACTCTATAGAATTCCAGTCGCACACCCTTGACTATTTGATTTGCTGCTATGTTTCTACTGATCCAATCTCTACAAAATTTTTATGATGGCTTTAACACTTCCTATATTTAGATTTCCTTTTAGTT
The DNA here is from genome assembly GCA_021527575.1 of Ensete glaucum. Taxonomy (NCBI): domain Eukaryota; kingdom Viridiplantae; phylum Streptophyta; class Magnoliopsida; order Zingiberales; family Musaceae; genus Ensete; species Ensete glaucum. The sequence continues at coordinate 16,216,732 of CM038558.1, forward strand.
TTGTCGAAAAATTCTCAATATAAACTACTGATATTTTATGTCCAAGCTGCTTCACTTTAGATATAAAAATCTATTGTAGTACCTTCTTGTGATCTTTGATTTTACCAAAAGTTTTACTGTCACTTCTTTCCATGAAATTTTTGATGTCATTACCTCTCTCTTACTAGTAGATTCTCCTTAAGTTTTGTTTGAATTTTTATTAAAAGTTTCTAGAAAACATTACGTCTTCACTGCTAGAATTTTTTCAATAAAAAATCTACTGTTGCACCTTTGTCTTTCTTCTTCTTCTTAACCCACCAAAACCCAACCATCTTGTTGCCACCACCTAAGACATCTTCAGGGCGTCCCTTTAGCCTTAAGACACAACCATTATAACCTATTTTTATAGCCCAAATAACACCCAAAACTGTAACCCAAAATAGTGACCTATCACAGCCTATCGATGTAGAATTCTGCAGCACTACATTTCGGTATTTTTTGTTGCACCCATATTTGATCCTTACGAAAATTATTGCTGCCATCTACGTCATCTTTAAGGCACCCCTCTAGCCTTAAGATTCAGCCATCACAACCCATTTCTAGAATGCATAGCCAACTCAAACCGTAACCTAAACAACGGTCTTCCATAGCCACCGAACCTTCCACTGTTCCTTACCCTCTGCAGCCACCAATCCTACAAAACTGATTGTTGCCATCAACAACAACCCTAAGCCATCCCTCTAACCCTAAACCTTTGTCACCAAATCCTCCTTATAGCCTCTACAGTAGCACTAAATCACAGCTCCAACAACACCCAAAAAAATAGCAACCTGTCAGCCACAAACCGTAGCCATCTACCCATGATCCACCATCCCTTTCGGCTACCAAACCACCCAACCGTTCCATACCATTGATCCAATAGTAGGAGAGGGACATTGACATATCAGATCTGGAGGCACATGCAATGGCATCTCAAGATTCAATTGATGCCAAGTTGGAGGTGTTTAAATCACACATAGAGGACAGATTCTACGCCTTATTCGTCAAATTCAGATTAAGCCAATCTCTGAGCCCAATAAAATTCTAGCAATGTTAAAGTTCAGAGAGGCTCTTAAAAAGAAAGAATAAGCCACTGATATGAGGCAGCCATATATAAGGGTGGATTTTCCTCAATGGGAAGAAGGAAACCTGACGGGATGGATTTCGCACACCAAACGTTACTTTCGTCATCACCAAACACTAGAAGATTCCATAATGGACACTGCTATCATCCACCTTGAAGGAGATGCTATCCGATGTAGATACAATTCAAGTATGTGCTGCTAAATCACTTTGGGCCTACCAAGTACGACAATATCAACAAACAACTTGCCAAGATCCAATAAACCTCCATGATCCAAGAATACCATACCAATATTGAGGAATTATCTTACTTTGCTCATGATTGGTCTAACAAATAATTATTAGGGATGTTCATTGAAGGATTCAAGCCGAAAATTAAAGGAAAGGTTAAAGTGCGGCAACCCCCCACCGTGAAGGCCACATTTTCTTTCGTCCGAATCCAAGAGGAACAACTGAACCAAGATGCTTGGAGGATGAGAACCTCTCTTAGACGAGCAGCATATAAACCTCTCTTTGCTCCCAGCCATTCTTTGTTTCCAAAAAATTGACGAGAGAAGAGCTACGCGATAGATCGGCGAAGAGCCTTTATTGACATTGCAACAAACCTTGGAGCCACAACCATCGCTGTAAAAAAGGGGAGCTTTCTATGATAAAATTCTATTAAAGAATTTGAAGAAAAGGTCCACAAACCTGAGTAGGAGAATACGAAGGAGGACACATAGCTGGCCGATTGCACGACTCACACTTTAGCTGACCATGTGAACCCGCAAGCAGTAAAAGTTGAAAAATACTTTAAGCAGCAACCCATCACAGTCCTCACCAACAATCTTATGAATGGCAAGGGAGAACAAGTGACCTTATACGAGAAACATGAGAGTGAAGTAATGATGATCTCGACACAATGCTTGTAGAAGCTTGCTGAAATTTCAGGCACCTCCACCGAATCGAACTGACTACTTCTTACCAAGCTATACAATTTTCATATGCTAATCTTGTAGGAGGAACCACTAGCACATATTCGGTCAATTGTCCACATCCTTAGAGGGTCGAAGCTAAAAGGATTGTCCAGGAGATGCAGGAGACATAGATCATTCGGCCACGACCTTCCCTTGCAAGGACACTTTATCTCCAAAAGCTTTACCTCTTTGTCTGCAGGTATAAACTCTTCCTGAAGCGCCATATCCAACCGAACCAGCTATGGCTTCTGAAGCACTCCTAGATCTCGGGCTACTTCCCATGACTTCTCCAAGGAGTGGACCATAATACTCAAAGTCTTCCCTGATGATGACCACCGATCCATGGCTCACGATCGTAAGAAGATTGAGTCCCTCCAACGATAATACCGACATGGAATCTGTGACACCAAACTTTATGGATGGAGATCAAAATTTTGAAGGAAAAGGAGGAAGGCATCCATATATCCACCATCTACAGGATCCTCATAGGCACTATGCCATCTACATTAGTGCTAGTATTACTTGACCATGGCAATGTGTTAGCAATTGGAGCAGACATATCAGGAATTAGGATCGACACTACCCTCATGCAATTCACACGATGCTTTTGATATGTAAAGGGATACTAATTGCTACTGAATTTGAAGTTTAGCATGATACAAGCCAACAGAACCAAGGAGAGATGAAAATAGGCTCGGTAAAATTACAGCTTCTACCCTCCTTAGACACAGAATGGACTCACACCACCAGAGACTATCAAATGTGAGCAATTATTCCAAAAGAAGAATCGGTTACTATTAGAGAACAACCAAGTGGCAGTCCATGCAAGAAAGAAACAGCCCCCCAACAAATATCATAGCAGAAGAAAGTTTGATGTTGAATATCGAGTTTCCATTCATCTCTAGCCCTACTAGCAGAAAATCGAGCTTCAAGAAAGTGGTCCCCTTGCTACTTGGCCCTTGCAAAATTGGGGATCACAATGGAGTCCTGACTTATGGATCAAATTAGTACATTAATTTAAAAATATAATTGATCCTCAAAGTATCTCATCGTAAATGAAAGTTTAGAGAGGATAACTCGATCCCGATTTATCCACCCAATATATAAGTCGATAAGGAGGCCGAAGTCCAACTGATGATTTTATGGGATCACAGGATCGTGATATATCACCGTCCAGTTCACTACTGCTAATGCTGGATCCTAAGAGCAAGATGTGCTTACTATAGTGCCACGAGGGACCCTCGTGAGGAATTACATATCACGACCTAGAGATATGGAGCTCAGCCTTGAGGACAAGGCTGATTTGAAGAGAGAGGGTCTATTAGGACTCTAGCTAGGGGAGTCCTAATTTAGTTTCTTTGAAGAGGACAAACATGTTAATCCTAAAGGCATTCATATAAATCCAATCTAGCTGACCCCTATTAAAGAGGTGAGGAGGCCGGCTAGGTTAGGATTAGTTTGGAGGAAGATATTTTGATAGAAGAATAAGATATATGTCACTCTAATTAACCACCCCTTATCATAGTTAAAGAGGGGTTGGTTGAGGAGGGGTTAAGTTAGAATATAATTAGGATTAGTTTGGAGTTTGCTTCTTAAAGTTAGAGTAGGAGTTATTAGTGTTGGGAAACCTCAGTGGGTGTATCACATGCGCATCGGAAATCAAAACAAAAACCAATGTTCCACGCATATCAAATCATCATGCAAAAGATTGGGGTCACGAGAAAACTGTAAAAATCGAAAATCCACGATGTGTGAGAGATTGATTTTACCTAGGGAGATCATATATCCCTGTATTTTTAGATCCAGATGGAGAGGATGAAGGAGGTCAAGTATCCTCCTCTCTAGCGGTATCCACACGATGGATCTCTATAGTGAAACTCCTCCAATCTGATGTCATAACTCTTGCATAGAGGGAGGAAGGAGAATAGGAGGGGGAGGCCAAAGCTGTAGCCCATCAACCATGAGTCTCCCCTTATATTTAAAAGATCCACCAAAAACCCTAGGGCTCCTACCTTAGTGGGTATTGGATCTCCATCCAATTACCTACTAATCTTGTATTATTGGATCTCTATCTAATAATATCCTTAGGCCTCTAATTGGGCCTTAATCAAGGAGCCCATCAGCATAGGGTCTAATTGGATCTCTATCCAATCCTCTATTCGCTGAAGCATCCACCATATGTGTGTAACCCTCTAGGCCCGATACCGAGCTGGCCGTGAGTCACTCCCATCAAAACTCCTTCTGATATAGTGAATTATTATCTCTATAATAATTCACTCGACTCATCGACTATGGACGTACTAGGCCACTATGCCATAGTTCCCAAACGGTACAAGGGGATCGAATCCATCGAACTTGTTTGTCCATAGTTACCATGTATCTATAATCCCTCATGCAACTAATATCCTAGAGATCGTATATTTGATATGGTACTATTATGTCATATACGAAATCCGTCATAGTCTCGCTCTAATCATATTCTCTCGGAAAACTCTTTCTCTCTCAATCCAAATGATCCTGGCCAGAGATTTGTCTAAGCAAGCATATATGGGATATTCCTCTCGTGATACCGAGAGTGGATGATCCTCTATTGACACTCAATTGCCTTCGTAAGATTGACTACCAATCCCGATAACCAACTATACCAGATTTGGAACTTTTTAAACCTGTAAGTCTAGCGTCAAAGAAATGAGTACTTATATAAGGCATCCTTGGTGTCTCAAGTCTAAGGACTAGATACACAACTGGGACTATGAAATCACTGTTTGATATTAGGTATTATTGACTATACAACATTCCATAAGCTGATCAATCAATGAACTCATTCTCCAATGAGCACCTAGACTATATCCTTAGTGTCTCCACACAAGTGCTATGAGACCAGCCACCTCCATCATATGGACGGGTATATAGTACATCAGTCTATCTAGTTATCTCGATGTCCCTCTCGAGTAACCTATGACCGGGATTATTTAGGATCTATGTTTAAAGGTTAATTGATCTTATTATTGTGATCTCATCACGATCCAATTCCTATTGCATAGAACCAAGAACATCACAATATATATATATATATATATATATATATATATATGCAACAGATAATATAATATGAGAATATACCAATATTAATCATAAGCAAAAAAATCACACAGCGTGTCACACATGCCATCACTCACGTGATTGGCTTGTAGGGCACCTGTAACTAGCAGTTAAGAGTAGGAATCCTATTAGGAGTTAGGGTTTAGAAGCCCTATAAATAACCTTGTATTCTCACCTTTTTTATCATAAATAGATCAATTATCTTTCAACTCATGTAGCAAAAAACCAAGAAGGGAGGAACCCTTATAGAGTTCTAAGGAGGCTGATCCCCTATAGAGATCACCCCAATCTTAGAATCCGCAAGGGTTCTAACACAACATCAGATTGATTTAATTTGCAGCGTGGGGATGATGGTGGAGGTGACGTCTAAAGCAATTGTGAGAATTGCTTGGAAGGGTGGAGGTGGCAGAGATGGCAGTAGGGGCAGCAAGATCGTTACTCTAATACAAGATAATAGAACCTTAGAGGAGCTCTATGAGAATTTAATTTTTGAGGGGAATCCACCCTTAGAACACTATAGGGGTTCCTCCTTCCTTATAGTCGACCAGATAGCAGAAATAAACTGATCTATTGCTTGATGAAAAGAGGTGGAGGCTAAAAGCCTATATAAGACTCCAAACTCTAGCCCTAGAGGGTGCTTCCTAAGTGAATTCTTCTTTCTGCCCTTCTTATAGCCGACCTGCTTAAATAAAAGGGGCGACAGCTTAAGTAGCTGCACAAGCCCTGCCCCTGCTAGAAACCCTAGCCGATCAGCCCAGTGAGGAAGGGCGATGGCTAGGAAGCCCTAAGGCCCCAAAATAAACCCTAACCACTCTTCTTTATAGGATAGAGGTGACTAGGTGAAATTTTATTACAATCTCACAGGGTTTTATTGGTTACTACTTGGTTGAGTAGGACCCAAACCTGTTGGGGTCCTATCATCCAACTCACAAACCATGAACATTAAAAGAATTTTGAAACAACAGTCTGTTACTATTTTAATCGACACTGGTAGCACTAACAATTTTATCGACAAAAAGCTTACTGACCGATTAACCTATCAAATTGAAATTATGACAGATTTGAAGTTAAGGTTGCTGATAAATGAATTCTAACTTGTTAACTTGTAACAATAAGTGATCAAAAATTAAAGTGATGTTATAGGGCCAAGAACTATAGGTGGACTTCTTTCTAATACCCTTGGAGGACTTCGAAATAGTGCTTTGAATTGAATAACTTTCAACCTTTAGTGATGTCACATGGAATCTTTCTAAACTAATTATGAAGTTTTTTATTAATGAAAAGCAGGTGATCCTTAAAGGAAGACGTGGAAGTAAGATCATAAATGCTAGTAACCATCGAATAGAGAGGGTTCCTCATAAGATTGCTGCACCAGAAGGCCCACCTATTTCTTACACCAATTGGAGGCCTTATTTAATTGATCGAGAAATAATGATGCGTGATAAATATCTTGGATTGAAGTACCCTCAAAGTTTGATGTTATTCATCCTTGAGGATAAGGCTGATTTAAAGAGGGCGGGTCTGTTATGACCCTAGCTAAGTCATGTCTATCTTTTCATGAAGTTGAGTTATGTTAGTCTGTCCAGTCGAACTCAGTTATAGATCAAGTGAGCCCAATTGAGTCAGTTATAAGTTGGTTAGAGTTAGTTATCTTTGGTTAGGATGGAGTTAGTTATTATTTTCAATTAGGAGTTTTCATCAGTCAGTTAAGAGTCAAAGTGTAGTGGTCTCTGAGTCCAAGCTTAGAGGGACTCTTGGCAGAGCCCTATAAATAATGCTGTAAACTCTCTTATGAGGAATCAATGAAGAAGTCTTAATTTTAGACAAAAGACAAAACCCTAGGAGGTAGATCCCCTCGAAGTGATCTAGGAGGCCCGATCCCCTTGAAGAGATCAATTATCCCTTCTTTTCCACCCTCTTCCTCCACGATATTACCCTAGGGTTCTACCAGCTATATTTTAAAAGGGTGGGAGCAAGGGTGTTTTAGTTGAACATGCTTCCGTAACTCAAAAAAATTGCTTGATATATGAATAATGTTTTTCTTCACAACATCATTTCTTCATGTTTGGATAAACACATGCCTCATAAATAATGATCACCAATGTAACAATCACTAGGCGAGGACCGAGCACCTCGCTCAATCATCAGGTGGTGTGCTTCAAAGAAGAGCCACCTGGGCACTCTCCCGAGCTCACGCGGCAAGTGCTTCGGGCGAGCACTTGCATTAAGTCAGGTTCTGGTTCGGTCATTTGCAATAATTAGTTCAATCGAACCAACTAACGCAGCAATATATTCTAAGGTCAATGCTAATCTTCTAATAGAACTTTATAGAATTCTATCGCTTGATTGATCGCTAAAGGGGATTGATCTCCCTAGGGGTTCCCCTCCTAAGTAGTCAACCACAAAGGCTGAATAAAAGAGATCTATTGCTTTTTTAAAAGGGGGGTGGCTACATGCTTTATATAGGACTCCAGACCCTAACCCTAGAGAGACTCCTCCATCAAGTAAAATTTCCCTTTTACCCCCTTACCCTCACCGACTTGCCCAATAAAGGGTTGGCAGCTAGGAGACTCCAACTCCTCCAAGTCTCCTCTCTCAAACCCTAGCCGACATGCCCAATAAGGGGGCGGTAACTAGGAGACTCCAACTCTTCCAAGACATTCCCTAAACCCTAGCTGACTTGCTTAATAAGATAGTAGGTGGCTAGGTGGATTTTCATTACAATTCCTTAGGGTTTTATTAATTGTTACTTGGTTAAATAGGACCCGACTCTGTTAGGGTCCTATCAAACCTACCCTCTTCAGATTAGCCTTATCGTCAAGGTTGGGACTCGATTAACTCCAGGAATCTGGTCTTCAAGTCTTCATATATTTCTCACATGGTATCTTTGATAGGTAAATTACTCTAATATACCAACATTTTAGTGAAGGGACATCGACGATGTATCACGATCCTGTGATTGAGTATCACTTGTGGTTGGACTTGGATTTCTCCATCAGCGATAGTGTTGATAGTTGACTTTGGGCTGATACGTTCTCTCCTACCTTAAGTTTTAAGCAGGACATATGGAAGATAGAATAGATCTTAGCACCAGTAGATAAGTCCAATATGTACGCCATAGCTCCAATGTGCTCTTGATCTACTAAGGCCCATAAAAGCAGGAGATAACTTCATGGATGCCCATGTGTTAATTGATGTTTTCTTGTATGGTTGGAGACGAAGAAAGACCCAATCTCCTATAGAGAACTCCCTTTCACTTCGATGTGTGTCAGCTTGCTGCTTCATCCTGGCTTGGGCGACTGAGAGATTATTCTTTAGTAATTGTAAGATTTTGTCCTTGTCAATTAACTCACAGCCGACCTGATCTACTTTAGCTAGGCCAATTACATATTTTAGGATTACAGGGGCTGGTCGACCATACAATGCTTCATATGGGGTACATTTAGTAAAATAGTGATAGGTTGTATTATACACCATTTGGCCCAAGGGAGCCCTTATCTAAGATATATCTTCAAGCACCTGTCACCACTTTAGTTTGGCCATCGGTCTATGGATTGTATGCCGAGCTCATATTTAATTTGATGCCCTATAATTGAAAGAGCTCAATCCAAAATTTAATGGTGAAGACCCTGTCATGATCACTCACAATAGATCTAGCCATCCTATGTAATTTAATAATATTATCCATAAAATTTCGAGAAATATTAGCGATGGTATATGGGTTGCAGACGGTGCAAATTAGGCATATTTAGTGAGACAATCGACCATAATAAGGATAGTACCTTTTCCTTGGGATGAGGGCAGCGTTTCAATTAACTCCATCGATATATTAGTCCACACTGAGTCCTGCATAGGCAGAGGTTGAAGCTTCTCTGGGCTTGCTACTATTTTGCCTTTATATCGATGGCATGTATCGCATTGCGCTATAAATTTAGTAATAACATTTTTCATCTCTTTTTAATAAAAGTTTTGTTTAATCCTTTTATAAGTTCGAAGGAATTCAGAGTGCCCTGCTGCTGGTGTAGAATGCATCTCTTGTAAGAGGGTTTTTATATAAGAAGAATTTGGCACTAATACTATACGTCCTTTATAGTATGAGTCCTTCGAATCCCAACTAAAGTGTGCAACAGAGCTAGGTTCTTCTTCTAATTTTTTGATGATTTCCTTTATTTTAGAATCCTCTTGTCATTCATTCCTAATGTCTTTGAGGAAGTCAATGATTAGAAGAGAGATGGTCGAAATTTCAACTTGCTCGGGCAATCGGGAGAGTGCAATTGCAACCAAATTCTCTTTCCCTTTTTTATAAGTGATTTCATAATCATAATAAAAAAGTTACGTTATCCATCTTAGTTGCTCAGGAGAGGATATTTTTTTCTCTAAAAAGTATTTGAGGCTCTTGTGGTCAATATTTATTTGAAAGTGTCGATCGATTAGGTACGATCTTCACTTTGTCATCGCATGCACAATCGTGAGCATCTCCTTGTCATAGATGGACATTTTTTAGGTGGCAAAGAGATAGTGCCTTGCTGGTGTAGGTGAGGTTTCGACTTTCTTGCATAAGGACAGTGTCGATCCCAACTCTCGATGCATATGCTTCGATGATTTTACCAAAGTCGAGTAGTGCTAGCATGGGTGTAGACGTTATGGCTGCCTTGAGAGCGTCGAAGGCAGTGAAAGTTTTATCTGACCACTGAAAGACATCCTTTTTCAGCAAGGATGTGAGGGGAGCACTGATCTTTCCATAATCCTTGATGAACTTGTAGTAGTAGCCCATCAATCCGAGAAAGCCACGTAGCGCCTTTATGTTCTTAGGTGTCAACCAGCTTTGCATTGCCTCGATCTTTGAGAGGTTCACCGCTACACCTTCCTCCGAGATGATGTGCTCAAGATATTCCACCTTCCACTAAAGAAAGTTATAGTTTGATTGTTTGACAAAAAGAGTATGCTCTCAAAAAATTGTCAAAATAAGTCGTAAGTGGCGGATGTGACTTTTAAGTGAAGGGCTATAAATAAGGATGTCATTAAAGAAAACCAACACAAACTTACAAAGATAACTTCAGAATATATCATTCATGAGGCTCTAAAAGGTAGGGGGAGCATTATTGAGACCGAAAGACATTACCAAAAATTCATAGTGGTCATTATGCGTTCGAAAAGCGATCTTTGGTATGTCCTCTTCGTGCACTCGAATTTGGTGATATCCAAATTATAGATCTAGCTTTATGAAGATTTGTGCCCCTTTTAATTCCTCAAGTAATTCATCCACCATGGGGATAGGGTATTTGTCCTTGACTGTTATGTCATTGAGGGCTCTGTAGTCTATGCACATTCGTCACAATCCATCTTTCTTGCGTACAAGGAGCATTGGCGAAGAATAGGGGTCGCAACTCGACCGAACGATCCCTGTTTCAAGCATCTCCTATACAATCTTCTCTATTTTAGTATTTTGAAGGTGAGGATAGTGATATGGTCGAGTATTTATTGGTGGTTTGTTCGGTAGGATCGAAATATGGTGGTCGTGTAGTCGGGTAGGAGATAGGTTGCATGGTTCAGCGAAGACATCTGAAAATTCAGTAAGTATTTAGAGAAGGTTTGTGTCTTCAATTTTTGTCGGCTTCCTCATATGTTGTTGCTGGACTTGCATCAGAAAGTCACTGTTCACTTTTTGCAAAACTTGCTTCATTCGTTGCACTGAAATCGTCATCACGTCGCTCTCACGTTTCCCTCATAGGATCACCTGTTTCCCTTTACTGAAAAACTTCATAATTAATTTTGAAAAATTTTAGAAAACATCACATAAAGTAGTCAGCTATTCAATATCGAGCACTGCCTCATAATCATTGAGTGGGAGGAGGAAGAAATTAGCAACTATTTCTTGGTCCTACAACATTAACTTTACCCGTGGACATCTTTGATTGCACTTTAAAATTCTATCGTCAACTACCTTAACATCAAACCTGCTATAATCTTCAATATAAAGCCCATCTGAGCCACAACTGTGCTGTTCATGAAGTTGTTGGTGCTCTCGGTGTCGATGACAATGGTGATTGGCTGTTGTTTGAATAGTCCTCCTACTTTCATCATTTGTGGATTCGCATAGCCGACAAGAGCATGCATCATGCAATTGACTAGTTGTGACTCCTTCTCCATGTCCGTCTCTTTATGCTCAAGGTCCTCCTCTCCAATGGGTTTGATCATGAGGAGCCTCCCTTTTTTGCAACGATGATTGCGGCTCCAAGGCTCATCGTAGTGCCAACACAGACCTTTCACGGATCTGTTATGAAGTTCTTCTCTCATTAATTTTTTTGGTTGAGAAAGTCAGCTCATAGTAGGGGCAGTCGAAGGCCTGGGCATCGCTGGTCAGGTGATGACCCTAGTCCTCTGGACGTCTTGGTTCAATTGCTCTTCTTGGAGTCACCCGAAAGAGATAGCTACCATTACTGTGTATAGTTATCGCGTCTTAACTTCTTCCCGAATCTCCAGTTTCAATCCTTTGATGAAAGTTCCTAGCAATTATTTTTCAGACCAATCTCTTATTTGGTTAGATAATCTTTCAAACCTGGTATGATATTTTTAAATGGTGAAAGTTTTCATTAGAAAAAAGATGACAGCAAGATCAGTAAATAGCATCAAGATCAATAATTGGCAACAAGTATGCGGCTAAAAACTTTATAGCATACTTTCGTTCACAAAGATGACAACTTTATGATGATGAGTATTTTGTAGTGAAGAAATAGATAAAACTATTTTTGGGGTTTGTTTAGATATAAAATTACAACAACAGTAAGATTCTTGCGATAGAAGCAATACCAAATTCTTATGCAATTTAGAGTAACAATAGCAGAAGATGTATCTGCACAAAAGGTGATGACGGTGGAGCCGGTGATGAAGATAGCAATTATGGGAATTGATTGGATGATGGTGGGCGGTTGGAAGAGCAATAAGGCACCAAGATCGCTACTTTGATACCAAATGATAGAACTCCACAGAATTCTATCACTTGATTGATCGTTAAAGGGGATCGATCCCCTTGGAATGTTATAGGAGTTCCTCCCTCTTAAGTAGTCGGCCACAAAGGTCAAATAAAAAAATATATTATCTTTTTAAAAATGGGGGTGGCTACATAATTTATATATAGACTCCAAACCTTAACCCTAGAGAGACTTCTCCCTTAAGAAAAATTCTCCTTTCACCCCCTCACCCTAGTTGACTTGCCCAATAAGGGGGCGGCAGCTAAGAGACTCCAACTCCTCCAAGTCTCCTCTCTCAAACCCTAATCGATTTGTCCAATAAAGGAGTGATGACTAGGAGACTCCAACTCTTCCAGGACTCCTTCCCTAATCCCTAGCCAACCTGCTTAATAAAATAGGAGGTGGCTAGGTGGGTTTTTATTATAATCCCTTAAGGTTTTATTAATTGCTACTTAGTTGAATAGGACCCGACCCTACTAGGGTCCTATCATCTTCTAACTCACGAATTGGGATTACACCGTCGACATCTCACCACTATTATTGTTGTTGCTGCTATCTTCACCACTGTCGCTGCTCTTCATCGCCGTCACTATTGTCGCTTCGCTTCGTCGTTGTCACTGCAGTTGTTGGTCTTCGTCGTTGTTGCTATCGTTGCTTGCTGTCGCTCCTCTCACTCTCGGTCAAGTCATCTCGTCGCCTCGTTTCTACTATTAATAATATATTAATAATTTAAGCACTTCTATGATGTATTTGGTGAACTTAATTAATAAACATCATTTTGAAAGATCGATATAGGCTTTTCATGAACATCTCCACTGATGGTTTTACATGACAAATCACAAACCAGTAAAAATTCAACTTTAAAAGAATTATGAAAATCTGTACTTATAAATACCAACAATAATAGTGCATACTTCCATAATCTTTACATCTCTTATCATCTTTCTTATTCCCAAACTAAATTAACTCGCGTGAAAATACCATGAACCAAATCTAATTAACAACTAAAAGATGTAAATTTGTAAAATTACTATGAAGCATAATCTAATTATTTATAAATCTATACAACCGGTGTAAGATTATGTGGCCCTTTATTAATTGAATAAGATATATTATGGATTATTTGGATTATGATAAAAGATATTAGTCAATATTAAATAAAGTCCATATTATATTGAGATATTTTAGGGGATGCTCTTGATGGAAGGAACTCTCCTAATAACTTACCCTAGACCCTATGCTCTTCCCTATAAATAGACAAGACCTACTATAAACCTAAGGCACAGGATGACAATAGGGAATAGAGTTAGAGAGATTACGGTTATTCTCTCGATCTCCTCAAAACCATCAATTATAGTGGTCCCGTAAAAGGATAGGAAGAGAGGAGAAGGGGTCTAGATCTATTCTAGTTCTCCTTGCAGATCGATATTCGGCGTTATTCAGATCTGACAGGCGGTACTCTTGAAGATCTAATTGGATCTCAATCAGATGGCATCTAAAGGTACGCATCGTAAATAGATCTCATATTATTTGATTTCAAATCCTAGCATAATAGTTTTTCCACATAATAGTTTACATAATTATAGTTTTCATGCTAACAATTAGTATCAAAGCCTAGATTTTGAGATAAAAAATAGTAGATCTATTATTTTGATTTACGATACATTGATCTGAATATCTTATTGATATGTTTTCCTATCTATTAATTTTAATCGTTTGCTTACTTACGATGTTGATGATTGTTGTGTGTAAAAGATGCCGTAATATGCATTTTTGGCCGGATCTACGGTAACCGAGTGTCGTCAGATCAACAAAGATCGGCAACATCACAGCCTAGTCGTGCGTGCGCAGATACGGAAATGCGTGCGAAGGGCCATGCGCGAGTTTGCCATAAAGCTATGCTGGCGTGCAGCAAGCGGCCATGCGTGTAGGAGAGGCCACATAAGCGGTGGCCTCGACGCCATGCGATATTGCATGATCGCATACCAACGGCCACGCGCCTGACGATGGCCACATGATGGCCACGCGGTAGAAGGGGGAGAAGTTAGGGGTTTTTTTCTTAAAAAAATTCTAGTTTTACCATTAAGTGGAAAATTAGAGTTTTACCATTAAGTAAAAAATTATAGTTTTGCCATTAGGCTTAAATTACAGTTTTATCATTAACCGAAATTATAGTTTTATCCTTCGGCTGAATATGATTATTTATAGTTTTACCCTATATGTGTTTTATTAATCCTATAATCTTTTATAAATTATATAATTCTTTTTATATCCTTTTAGAATTACAGTTCTACCATTGTAAAATTGAGAAATTATGGTTTATTTTTTAATTATAAAATTGATCAATATATAATCTATTAAAAATTAATCATGAATATATTTTGATTATTTATTGATTATATTTTATTTGATCAAATTAGAATTAATGGATCTTGATCAATTTTTGTTATTTGATCAATTTATTTAATTGGATTTATAGGCTTCTCTAATTAAATAAAATTAATTACGTTTAATTAAAATATAAATTATTGTTTCTTTATAGTTTTCTCATATGAATTATTAATTGCATGTGTTAAATCCAATTATTGGTTTTTGGATATTTATTCAGTTATTCACGTACAAATGTTAGTAATTATGAAATAATATTTATTTTTCACATGAATGCATGATTTATGTATTATCATGATTACAGTTATCATATGAGTTTTTTCCTACTGATTAAGTGTTCAATAATTATTATGGTTATTATTCTATTATTGAACTATTTCAGCTCAATTAGTTCAAATGAACTTGATGAATATTATTTATAATTCATCTCCTTAAGTTATACATGATATGTAGCAACCAAAGTAGCCTAGGATGATAGACTTATAGGATATGAAATACAATTAAAGTCTTACCATTCATAAGATAATTTAATTTATATTTTATATTACTGTATTGGTCTTGTAGTCACCAAAGTGGTCTAGATCAATGATTTATAAAATTACATTAAGGAACAAGTCCTCAATGACATTAAGGAAATAATATTCAAAATTACATGCATAATTAAGAAATTTAGATAATCCCAAAAGATAATCTATTTCAAATAATTATGTGATTTGGTAGGATGATACTATTTTAAATATCCTTGCGGTTTAGAATTATATACCTAAAGGTAGCAAAACTATTCTACAAGGATGGTATCAGTCCTCCATAAATAATCTTGAGTGAACACTAGATATGTCAATATTTTTACCCAAAGGTTAAATATTAATGATATCAATAGTTCATCATAGTTTGGTAAAACTCAAAGCATTAATGTTATTTTATATTTTACAGTGGTAATCCCGTCCATACATTCTTATGCTTCTAGTGTCCTTGTACTCTCTGGATCAAATTATTCAGAATGGTTAGAGCATGTGCAATTTACATTGGGTGTATTAGATCTTGATTTGACATTGCTTGTTAAAAAGCCCATAGAATTAACTGAGAAAAGTACTGTGAAACAAGTCAATAAAATGAAGGCTTGGAAAAGATCTGATAGGCTTAGTTTAATGTTTATAAGGATGACGATTGCAAATAATATAAAGACTTTATTACCGATTGCAACTAGCGCACGTGAATATTTAAAGGTTATTGAAGACAGATTTAAATCTGTTGATAAATCATTGGCTGACACATTAATGAAAGAACTGACTACCGCTTAATATGATGATACTCGAGAAATTCAGGATCACATCCTCAATATGGCTGACAAAGCTGCAAAACTTAAGGTATTAGGAATGAATATTGATGAATCTTTTCTTGTGCAATTCATTCTTAATTCTCTTTCTTCTTAGTTTGGCTCATTCAAGATTCACTACAATACAAATAAGGATAAGTGGGACTTGAATGAGTTAACTAGTATGTGTGTTCAGGAAGAATTAAAATTAAGGTAGAAAAGTTCATATAATATACTGACTACTAGTCAAGGAGTTAGTAACAAGAAAAGAAAATCAAAGCATCATCCATCAAAGAAATTTGTCAGGTCTGAAAGTGTTAGACAAACTATTGAAAAAAAGCTATTTCAGTAAAATGCTTCTTTTGTGGCAAAAAAGGACATGTAAAGAAGGACCGCATTAAACATAGGACTTGGTTCAAAAAGAGGTATAAACTCAACCTTTGTATGTTTTGAATCAAACATTGCAGAAGTTCCTTCTAATATATGGTGGATTGATTATGACACTTCAACTCATGTTACTAATAATATACAGGGATTCCTTTCAACCTGAAAACCAAAAAAACATGAAAGATTCATAATTATGGGAAATTATCTCAAAGCAAAAGTGGTATAAATAGGGACTTATCGCTTACGCCTAGAGACGGGTCATCTGATGAATCTGAACGACATATGTTTTGTTCTTATAATTTCTAGAAATTTAATTTATCTATCTAGAATGATGAGTTAGGATATTGTGTTTCTTTTGGTAATGGTAAACTTAGCATATTTTATGATTCAATAAAAGTTGGTTTTGAAATTCTGTGTGATGGTTTGTACAGAAGTAATTTGAATCTTGAGTTTACAAATACATTATTAACCCTGTAATCAAGTGTTGAAATAAAATGCAATTCCAATAATAAGATATCTTCTATATTGTGGCATAGATATTTGGGGCATATCTCCAAAGAAATAATTGAAAGATTAGTAAAGGATAATATTTTGAAAAATTTAGACTTCACTGATTTTGATGTTTGCATCAATTGCATTAAAGAAAAGCAAACTAAGCATATAAAGAAAAATGCCATAAGAAGTAAAGATCTTCTTGAAATTATTCATACTGATATCTGTGGACCACTCCATATTTATTGTTTTAGTGGAGAAAGGTAATTCATCACATTTATAGATGATTTGTCTAGATATGACTATGTTTATCTAATATATGAAAAGTCTCAAGCCGTTGACATTATTGAAATATACATAAATGAGGTCAAGAGACAATTAGATAGAAAAGTTAAAATTATCAGATCTGACAGGGGTGGTGAATTTTATGACAGATATGATGAATCCGGCTAGAATATTGGCCCTTTTGGTAGATTCCTAGAACAGCGGGGTATTTATACTCAGTATACATTACCAAGTATGTCACAGTAGAACAGTGTTGCTGAAAGATGAAATCATACTCTTGTGGATATGGTTAGGAGCATGATGAGTTATTTATCTGTACTTGAGTCAATATGGGGTGATGCTCTTATGACAGTTATGTACATCCTAAACAGGGTTCCTAGTAAGTTATTTCCATCAACTCCATTTGAGCTATGGACTGGTAAGAAATTCAGTTTGAGACATTTACATATTTGGGGGTGTCCTACAGAGATAAGAGTATTCAATCCACATGAAAAGAAATTAAATCTAAGAATAATTTCTGGATATTTTATTGGTTACCCAAAAAGATCCAAGGGATATAGATTTTATTGCCCTAATCATAACGTGAGGATAGTAGAATCTGGTAATGCAAAATTTCTAGAAAATGATGAAATCAGTAGGAGTCAAAAGTCTCGAAGGATTAATTTTAATATTAAGGAGATCCAGGCTTCTACTCCTGTATTATCCCCTATTCGAGAAATTATTGTTCCTCAAATCAATGAGAGAATTGATGAGGGTGAACAACAAAATAACATTGATGAATTCTCACGTAATGTTGATATAACCACTGATAGTCTTATTAAACAATCACAATTGGCAGATTTGAGAAGATCTTAAAGAAAAAGGAAATATATCATTTCTAATGATTATGTAGTATATCTGTAAGAATTAGATTTTGATATAGGAATGAAAAGAGACCCCTTATCATTTTCATAAGCCGTAGAAAGTAATGATTCTGAAAAATGACATGATGTAATGAAAGATGAGTTAAAATCAATAGACCAGAATGGTGTCTGGGAACTTATTGAATTGCCCAATAATTATAAAAGAGTTGATTGTAAATAGGTCTTTAAGACTAAACGCGACTCGGTGGATAATATCGAATGATATAAAGTCAGACTTGTGGTCAAAGGTTTTTCTCAAAAAGAATGAATTGACTACTATAAGACATTTTCTCTAGTTTCTCGAAAAGACTCATTAAGGATCATCATGACATTAGTAGCTCATTATGATCTTGAGTTACATCAGATGGATGTGAAAACAATATTTCTGAATGGGGGTCTAGATGAGAAAATCTATATGGAACAACCTGAAGGATTTATAGAAAAGGGAAAGGAAAGTTGGGCTTGCAAACTTAAGAAATCCATTTATGGCCTTAAACAAGCTTCCAGACAATGGTATATAAAGTTTCATAATACCATTACTTCCTTCAGATTTAAGAAAAATATTGTTGATCAGTGTATATATCTGAAGGTCAGTGAGAGTAAGTTTACTATATTGGTCTTATATGTGGATGATATATTGCTTGCCAGTAGTGATCTTGGTTTGTTGTACGAAACAAGATATTTCTCAACAAGAATTTTAAGATGGTCAATATGAATGAGGCATCATATGTTATTGGCATTGAGATATTCAGGGATAGATCTCAAGGTTTGTTAGGACTATCTCAGAAAGATTATACTAATTGTATCTTGGAAAGGTTTAATATACAACTTTACAAAGCCAATGATACACCTATTACTAGAAATAGAAAATTCAGCCAAAACCAGTGCCCGAAAAATGACTTAGAAAGGGATCAAATGAAAAATATTCCTTATGGGTATGCAATTTAAAGTCTATTATATGCTCAAACCTGTACAAGGCCAAATATCAGTTTTGTAGTGGCAATGCTGGATAGATACCAGAGTAACCCAGGAATAGAATATTAGAAAGCTGCAAAGAAAGTAATGAGAT
Organism: Ensete glaucum; assembly: GCA_021527575.1. Classification (NCBI taxonomy): domain Eukaryota; kingdom Viridiplantae; phylum Streptophyta; class Magnoliopsida; order Zingiberales; family Musaceae; genus Ensete; species Ensete glaucum. The sequence continues at coordinate 16,235,700 of CM038558.1, forward strand.
ATCTACAAGGGACAAAATATTATATGCTCATATATAGGGAATCAGATTAGGTTGAAGTAACAGGATATTCAGATGTTGATTTTCTAAATTGCCTCGATAGTAGGAAATCTACTTCAATATTTATGTTCATATTGGTTGGTGGGGTAATTTCTTGAAAAAGTATAAAACAATTACTTATTGCATCATCTACGATGGAAGCTGAATTTGTGACATGCTTTGAGGCCACAAATCAAGCTTTATGGCTACGAAATTTTATCTCAAGACTTGGTGTGATCGACTCAATTGCTAAGTCACTGAAGATATTTTGTGATAATACTATAGTAGTTTTCTTCTCGAAGAATGACAAGTACTCTAGTGGTTCCAAGCACATTGAGATAAAGTACTTGGTTGTTAGAGAAAGAGTCCAAAAATAACAAGTGTCAATTGAAAATTTGAGCACCACTATTATATTGGTCCTATATGTGGATGATATATTGCTTATTAGTAGTGATCTTGATTTGTTACACGAAACCAAGATATTTCTTAATAAGAACTTTAAGATGGTTGATATGAATGAGGCATCCTATGTTATTAATATTGAGATATTCAGGGACAGATCTCAAGATTTGTTAGGACTATCTCAAAAAGGTTATATTAATCATATCTTGGAAAGGTTTAATATGCAACTTTGTAAAACTAATGATATACCTATTACTAGAGGTGAAAAATTCAACCAAAACCAGTGCCCGAAAAATGACTTAGAAAAGGATCAAATGAAGAATATTTCTTATGGGTGCACAATTGGAAGTCTATTATATGCTCAAACCTGTACAAGGCCAGATATCAGCTTTGCAGTGGCAATGCTAGATAGATACCAGGGTAACCCAGGAATAGAACATTGGAAAGCTGCAAAGAAAGTAATGAGATATCTACAAGGGACAAAAGATTATATGCTCACATATAGGAAATCAGATCAGCTTGAAGTAACAGGATATTTAGATGTTGATTTTGTAAATTACCTCGATAGTAGGAAATCCACTTCAGGATTTATGATCATGCTAGCTGGTGGGGCAATTTCTTGGAAAAGTGTAAAATAATCACTTGTTGCATCATCTACGATGGAAGCTGAATTTGTGGCATGCTTTGAGGCCACAAATCAAGCTTTATAGCTGTGGAATTTGAAGGCCACAAATCAAGTTTTATGGTTGCGAAATTTTATCTCTGGACTTGGTGTAGTCGGCTCAATTACCAAGTCACTGAAGATATTTTATGATAATACTACAGTAGTTTTCTTCTCTAAGAATGACAAGTACTCTAGTGGTTCCAAACACATTAAGATAAAGTAGTTGGTAGTTAGAGAAGGAGTCTAGAAATAATAAGTGTCAATTGAAAATTTGAGCACCACTATGATGATTGCTAATCCATTTACTAAAGCTTTGCAGTATAAAACATTTAAAAAATATGTTCTTAGAATGGGCCTTTTGAGCAAGCCATAAAGGATATGGTGATGCATATTAAGTGGATGCTATTATTGATATTTCTTTTATATAATTAAAGTTATTTATTTCTACTATCCTGTTTGTGTTTATGATTATGCATATTATGGTTGAATGCAAGAAACAAGATTGTCTTGACAAGATAAATTACATGAGTCATTATAGACTATATAAGGCAATACTAACAGTGTTGTAGTACATATAAGGAAGTGTGACATTGATGACATACAACCGCTATGACTCACATTGATAGTTGGGCTGAATATAATATTATTGTGCTTATTGGACTTATTGGTTTATGTTTAAGGTCATAGCCATGTATAAAATGCTTTTAAAAATTTTCAAAATCCAATTATATAAAATTATTTTTAATTAAATTTTATTTTTATTTATATTGATTTTGGATATCTTTTATATCTTATCAATTAATGGGCCAAGTGAGAAAATATAAGATTATGTGACCTTTTATTAATTGAATAAGATATATTATGGATTATTTGGATCCTGATAAAATATATTAGCTAATATTAAATAAAGTCCGTATTATATTGGGATATTTTAGGGGATGCCCTTGATGGAAGGAACTCTCATAATAACTTACCCTAGACCCTTTGCTCTCGCCTATAAATAGATAGGACCTACTATAAACCTAAGGCATAGAACGACAATAGGGAATAGAGTTAGAGAGATTACGGTTATTCTCTTTATCTCCCCAAAACCATCAATTATAATAGTCCTGTGAAAGGATAGAAAGAGAGAAGAAGGGGTCTAGATCTATTCTAGTTCTCCTTACAGATCGATACTCGACGTTATTCAGATCCGATAGGTGGTGCTCTTGAAGATCTAATTGGATCTCAATCAGATGACATCTAAAGGTACAGATCGTAAATAGATCTCGTATTATTTAATTTTAAATTCTAGTATAATAGTTTTTTCGCATAATAGTTTGCATAATTATAGTTTTTTATGCTAGCAACTGGTGCAAGAATTTAGAAGGGAGCAATAATTACAATCATAAAAACAAAAACGAAGCCTCGACTTGGGAGGGATGAGAGGGATCGTACTGAGTGTTTCTTCCACCAGAGAGTCGACGCCCCAACTTGGGAGCTGTGGCGGCGACTCCTACTGTTCATGCCCTTGCGGACCATCGTCTTGGAGGTGGACGAAACAGAGAAGGCGATGCTTGTGAAAGGGCTTTAGGAGGGTATCCAAAGTCGAGATAGATGAGGAAGTCTAGATAAACGGAGAAGCCATCAGTATGGTAGTTTAACAAAAACTTGCTGATATAACTTTAGGTACAGTGGCAGATATTGATTTTCCATGTTATTATTCCTTTTATTTATAGTACTTTTGTCTTATGCTGTTCATTTTCTGACACATGAATTCTCTTAAATTTTGGGTTTCCTTCTTTAGTTTCTTTGTAATGGATCAAAAGTATGTGTTTTTGTGAAAAAAAAGAAAAATTGATAGCTCAGTCTTCGATGACTTGGTTTGCAAGATTGTGAAATTGATTTTTCACCAACTTAAGGTAATTGTTACATTAACTTAGGATACAATTACCAAAATGGGCATGTTTTAATCAGCAGCGAGAACCTTAGTGATGGCTTTTGAGGCATTGGATCTGGCGTCAATTTAGCACGATTCTAAACATCGGTTCCCACTTGTAATGCTCAGTATTCATGGTTTCTCTCACCCCTATTTTGTGGCAGAAAAGATCTCCAGAGGAAATAGATTCCTCCTCTCCAGTTAGTCGTATGATGCAAGGTGTAGTGCATCAAGTGCGTTGTTCATGATTAATCGATGCATTCAAATCAATGACATGCAGGTTGGAGTTATTTCATCCCCTGATAGGTTCATTCTTTTGAGCTTACAGAAAGAGAGCAGCACTTCATGATCCTGTGGGGGTATGTAGTGTATGGAACCTGAAATCCTCGTTTATCAGTTAGACTTGTTTTCCTTTAATGTATGATGTGCAGCCATATTTTTACATTTGAATTGCTAAAACAGGTTTTCGGGCCTAGTGATGCTGTTAAAGGTAAATACTGTATGTACATCGATTCCTAATACTCTTGTCGGTCTTCACCACAAATGTCAAATAAATTATTTTTTTATTCAGGTCATACTGGGTATGGAGATATACCTTTTGAACCTAGAAGCAAACCAAAAACATCAAGTTTGGCCTGGGTTTTCTTTTGATTGATGAGTTTAGTTCAATTTGATGAGATGGGATCCAAACAACTTCCAGTTTAATTTTGGCAGCAAAAGAACCGCAAAAAACTAAACTGAACTGCTTAGATACTACATAATGGTATGTTTAATCATAAATAAAAAAAAATTAGTTTTTGTTCCTTATAAATTTGGTTCAGTTCCATTCGGAGTCTGCAAATTGAACCAGGAAAAACTGTAGGGAATCTGATCATAGTTCATTTTTAGAGTGCATCTTGAGTCTCCTAACTAGTCCTAGAAACCACTTTGCAATCCGGATACACATGTCTGTGGTAGGCAAGGAATTTTGTTATTGCTTGCAAGTTGCAACATTAACTTTTTTTTGCCCTTAAGATCATCATTCAGTACAATAATGTTCTAACTTCCGAGATACCATAGATCAAAGCTTCAACTGAAACATAAGAGCTTTTCCAATTTTTAAGGATCATTTGATAAGATAAATTTAGCTCTTGAGCTTCATCTTCACATTGTGCAGAAGATGACTTTTTGACTCCTGGTCAATCTTAAATAAGTTAATAATATGGATTTTTCTTTAAAAAAATTCATCGTATAGTCCTACTCTTCCACTTAGTTGAGTATATTAGTGCAAGACATTTAGGGGGTATTTTCTGTCGGAATATATCTAATGATGGAATTACTGATCAATGGACTATCAATGTTTGTGACATGGAAGTTCTGTAAATGGAATATTGTGGCTTTTACCTTGTGATTTTGATTATTAGTGATTTACCGATGAGAACTCAATGTTTGTGGTGATTTCAATACCTGCATTCATTCTTTTGGGACATCGTCCTCGAAGTTTTTGAAGCAAAACTACTTTAAGAATAGATAATAAGTGTGTTTAGGTACTGTAGTAAGTTCCACAGAGTAGCAATATTTTTTGTTTTCATACAGTTTTGGTGATTTAGACGTGAAAATTTCTTCCTTGAGATAACTTCCAAATCCAATTTTGTGTCAGTATCATGATCGATAGGGCTGATATTAGACTAACCCAATCACCTGTCACGCGTTTGAGACAAAACGTCATATTCATAGTCCACTTAGTATAGTAAAATATGACCTCACACACCCAAGTCTGACCTAGTGCAAGAAAGTTAAGCTGGCATAGGGAAGCCTGACCCAGTATCACATAATTCGACTTGGCACGGGGAAGTCCAACCTAGACAACTGTGGAGTGCAGCGCACGACAACGTCTGATGCAAACTCGATGCTCGAAGACCTTGGAATCATACTATTATGACCCTAGTTGAGTCGGGTCCTAGTCGATTGAGTCGTCTTTAGATTGAACCTTGTTGATCAACCTAAACTTGACATTAGGTTGGCTAAGAGGAGATTTGAGTCCATTGCAATAAATCAGTTCAAATCTTAGTCGGCTAAATTTGAGTTTGATTAAGAGTCAAAGTTGGATACGGGTTTGAGTTAACTAAGTCAAGCTTATAACCAACCCAATTAGCTACCCACTTTAATGAGAGAAAGAGCTCCATTCAGTTAGGACTCTCTCAAAAGGCTGATTATGAGTTAAATTAGGAGTTGGAGTCTTAGTTTACTTGGAGTAAGAGTTACTTCATAGAGTTGGAGTTGGAGTTGTTTGAATTATGAGTTACTTTAGAGTTGGAGTTGTTAGAAGTAACAGTCTTGAGTATGAGTCCTATTAGGAGTTAGGGTTTAGAAGCCTTATAAATAGCCTTGTAGTTAGCTACTTTTTATCATCAATAGATCAATTATCTTTTAGCCATATGTAGTGGATTATAGTGGAATAGTTTGCGGTAATACAACAAATGAGGAGACGTCCCGTGAGGGACATGATCATGCAGAGGTATGATCAGGAGCTATTGAGAGCTATACTTCAATGAAAAATACAATGGAAAGAAGAGCTATGGATTCAATGAGTAAATGCTATGATACCGTCACGGTGGGTCTTCCGTGTGTGCGCATCGAATCTTACATCGGATGAAAGCCTTGGTTATCAGCATATGGGGGCTGTGTACCACCGAAAGAGAATTATGAGTGTAAGTACTAAATAGTCCCATGGAGGGGACTTGATCATATAGAGGTATAATCAGAGCAATTGGAGAGTTGGACTGCTCCAATGCTTATATTCATTTAAGGGGTAAGCGAACGTTGCTACTAAGGAAGCTAAGGAGAACAGAATTAACGAGAGCCCTACGACAAAATGGCAGAGGTCATGCATGAGAATTGCAGTCTTTCCAACGACCAAGGGAAACTGCTTGGAGAATATAGAGGTATTGAAATAGATGGTCGAAAGGGGCAAGGAAGCGACGACGAGTCAAGAGGGTCTTAGCTACCCAAAAGCAAAGCATCGATTAGAAAGGAGGTGGACTCGGAGGAGTGCCACAATGCCACAGAGACGAATCTACTGATCATGAAGAAAGGAATGCAGGTGTAAGGCAATAGGTAGTAGGGCCATGGGCTTGGCAGTGTCATAGTACCACAGAGGCAAGACTTTTATGGAGTCATTGATCTCTTGCTCTTATGGAGGGAGAGCATTGGTCGTAAAAGGGGTCAAGGAGGTACAGAATGCAGAGGTAAACTCCAAGTACCAAGAAAGGGTGGAAGGGTGGAAGGGTAGAGGCTATGAAACTCCATAAGATCAGCATCGACAAGCTTCTCATCAAGATAGCTGAAAGTGAGGGACTTTGGGTTGATGCATAAGTGCTCGACCAAGAAACGAAGTAGGCAATGTGTGGTATTGTATCTTTTCTACTCAAAGGAGTAGGCAAAAAGATGATGGAGAAGATGGTATAATCTCAAAGGCAACCAGAACTATCAAAGACTTATTCCAAGTTGGGATACTCTAAGTTGGGGTAAACTTTTACTCTTTTCGAGTAAAACTTCTTGCATTCTGGAAGTTCGATAACAGTGGGAAGGTGAATTACAATAGCTAACTCAATACAAGGAGTGCAAACACTTCGAGTGCTTCAGAAATGTGAGCAAAGAGCAGGCGAAATGCTAGTAACCAGCTCAATACAGGAAGTACAACCTCGAGGAGGTAAGCAAAATCAAGTAACATTTGCCTTCTTAACTCAAGAGAGTGGAGGAAAACGAGTACCCTAGTTCTCGTACCTCAAGGAGGTGAGCGAAATCAAATAACATTTGCCTTCTCAACTCAAAGAGAATGGGTGAAACTTAGTACCTCAATTCTCTTACTTATCCAGTAGAGGAGTTCTACATAAGTTCAGTGACCTTTCGAGGAAAGCTTATGTAAGACAATAGTTGTCAAATTTTTACCATTGATGATCAGTACTACTAAGAGTAGATTATCCATTTCATTTTCTAATAGAATGCCAATCAAAAGTGGGAGTGACACAAACCTACTTGGAAGTGACAACTAAAGTTGAAAAAAGATCAATAAGCGAATCTTGTGGAGGAAGGATCTAAAAAACTTCAATGTTTATGAAGCAATGCTTGTCAAAGCTCCAACAAGCATCCATCCAATTTAAATCACATGAGACTATTGCAATACTAGCGTATAACAAAGGAAGGTCTTTTCCTTCACCAGAAGGATCCGCAGAAAGTAACAAGGATTAGCACAACTTAGCGAACCCTACACAAGTGTTAGTCATTGGCAAGTTGAAGCAACATAGCGGATCAGAGTTCGACTACTCAACAACAGCGATAAAGAGCAGTTGGGAGCTAAGGGGCATATTGCAGCCAAAGCAGAAGATTGAAGATTCAGCAAAAGGCGAGGAGATGCAGCGTCTATAGCGGCTTAGTAAATGAGAGTTGCAGACTTGTAGTAAGATTGGCAGTCCTAGTTTGGTTAGCTTTTGTAGCTTGTTTTGGCTTAAATGAGAGTTGTATCATGTAGGCACTTGTGGAGACTTTGGTCTGTAATGGACCTTGATCCTTTGTGTGCAATATTTTCAGATCTTGTAAAGTCTATGATTGTAATTTGTATTTACTATATAAAGTGTTTTCTAAAGTGGTTGCTTTTGGATCCCGTGAGAATTTAACCCATTTTCTCTTTTATAGGTCCTAAGGGACCCTAGGAGGTTTCGGGGAGGCTGGCCTTTGTAGATGGATATGCAAGAGTGCTGTACAACTTAGATAAAACTAGATAAGTTTATAACATATAATGCATAAAAACTAAGGAGGGAGGAACCCCTATAGAGTTCCAAGGACGCCAATCCCCTATAGAGATCAACCCAAGCCTAGAATCCATAAGGGTTCTAACACTTGGTATTATAGCAACATTTTTGGCTCTTCCGTAGCCACTAATCATCCTTCCACAGCCACCTAAGCAATTCCCACAATTTCTTAAAGATTATCATCGAATTTTACCGTCATCTCCACTCCCGTGGATCATCCTTTGATCTACCCATGAATTGCAATAGGTTCTAGTTTCCTACCTTACTGCTGCGACAATTTAGTTATCCTTATTCCACAAACCTAAAAAAATTATTCATATCTTGCTGCACAAACTTTTCATCACAAAGTTTCCATCTCTATGATGAAAGTTGCACTACAGAATTTTAGTCGCATACCACTTCTTATCTGATCTTGCTGCTATATTTCTTTCTATCCAAATCTCTACAAAATTTTTATGATGGCTTTGGCACTTCCTAATAGCAGATTTCCTTTTAGTTTCATTAAAAAATAATCAATATAAATTACCAATCTTTTACATCCAAGCTGCTGCACTTTGGGCGTAAAATTCTACTACAGTTCATACTTGTGATCTTTGATTTTGCCAAATATTTCATTGCTGTTTTCTTTCATGAATTTTTTTATAGAATTACCCCTCCCTTACCAGTAGATTGCCTTTGAGTTTTACTTGAATCTTTGTTATGAATTATCGAGAAAAATTACATATTTATTGCTAAAAAATTTTTCGATAAAAAATCTATTGCTGCATCTTTATCTTTCTTCTTCTCCTTAACCTACCAAAACCTAATCATCTTGCTTCTACCAGCTAAGAAGTCTTTAGGGTACCCCTCTAGCCTTAAAATGCAACCATCATAACCTATTTCGAGAACCCAAATAACACTCAAAAATGTAGCCCAAGACAACAACCTATCACAGCCTATCGACGCAAAATTCTGCAGCACTACCTTTCGGTGTTTTTGCTGTAACAATATCTAATCTTTACCGAAATTGTTACTGCCACCCACATCATCTTTATAGCATCCTTCTAGCCTTAAGATTGTTAGGACTCTTATGGATTCTAAGCTTGGGGTGATCTTTATAGGGGATCAGCCTCCATAGAACTCTATAGGGGTTCCACCCTCCTTGGTTTTCTACACAATGGCTGAAAATTAATTAATCTATTGATGATGAAAGATGGGAGAATTCAAGGCTATCTATAGGGCTTCTAAACCCCAACTCCTAATAGGATTCCTACTTAAGACTTCTACTCCTAACAACTCCTACTCCAACTCTAAGATGCAACCTGTAAACTAATCCTAATCATATTCTAACTTAATCCCTCCTCAATCAATCCCTCTTTAACTAGGATAAGGGGTAGGTAATTAGAGTGACATGTATCATATTCTTTCCATAATCCTAACCTAGTCAGCCTCCTCACCTCTTTAATAGGAGTCAGCTAGATATGATTTACATGAATACCCTTAAATTTTACATGTTTGCCCTCTTCAATGAAATTAAATTAAGACTCCCCTAGATAAAGTCCTAATAGACTCACCCTCTTCAAATCAGCATTGTCCTCAAGGCTGAGCTTTATATCTCTGGGTCGTGATCTATAATTCCTCACGGGGGTCCCTCGTGGCCCAATAGAGGCATGTCTTGCTCTTGGGGTCCAACATCAGCAGTAGTGACTGGATGGTGATGTGTCGCGATCCCATGATCCCATACAATCAATCAAACCTGGACCTCCTTATCAACTTGGGTGTCAAGTGGATAAATCGAGGTTGAGTTATCCTCTCTAAACTTCTATTTGTAATGAGGTACTTGGAGGATTAATTATATTTTTAAATTGATGTACTGATCTGATCCATAAGTCACGGCTCCATTGTGATCCCTAATTTTGCAAGGACAAAAGTAGCTAGGGGGACCACTTCCTTGAGGCTCGAATTTTCTGCTGGTAAGGTTGGAGATGAAGGGAAACTTGATATTCAATAGTAAACTTTCTTCTGCCCTGATATTTATCGGGGGGCTATTTCTTTCTTGCATAGGCTGCCACTTGGTTATTCTTTAATAGTAACTGAGTATTCTTTTGGAATAATTACTCCCCTTTGATAAGGTCCTTGGTGGTGTGAGCCCATTCTGAGTCCAAGGAGGGTAGGAGCTACAATTTTACCGAGCATATTTTCATCTCTCCTTTGTACTGTTGACCTGTATCATGCCAAAATTCAAATTCAGTAGCAATTAGTATCCCTTTACAGATCAAACATATCGTGTGAAATGCAGGGAAAGCCTTGGTATATATTAGAAGTCGACCATCTTGCATGAAGGTAGTGTTGATCCCAATTTCTGATATGTCTGCTCCAATTATGAATACATTGCCACGATAGAGTAATGCTAGCTCTGATGTAGATGGCATCATGATTGTGAGGATCCTATAGATGGTGGACGTGTGGATGCCTTCCTCCTGTTTCTTTAGAATTTTGATCTCCATCCATTAAAGTTTAGTGTCATAGATTCCATGCCAGTATTGTCGCTATAGGGACTCAATCTTCTTGCGGTCGTGGGTCATGGATCAGTGGTTATCATCAGGGAAGAGTTTGAGCATTCTAGTCCAGTCCTTGGAGAAGTCACTTAAGTAGCCCGATATCTAGGAGTGCTTCAGAAGCCATAGTTAGTTCGACTGGATGTGGCACTTCAGGAAGAGTTTATACCTGCAGATATAGAGGTAAAGTTTTTGGAGATAGAGTGTCCTTACAAGGGAAGGTCATGGCCAAATGATCTATATCTCCTACATCTCTTGGACGATCATTTTAGCTTCGGCCTTCTAAGGATGTAGACAGCAATATGACTGAATATGTGCTAGTAGTTCCTCCTACAAGATTAGCATATGAAGATTATATAGCCTGGTAGGAAGTAATCAGCTCGGTTCAGTGGAGGCGCTTGAAATTTCAGTAAATTTCTGTAAGCGTTGTGTCGAGATCGTCATTACTTTACTCCCATGTTTCTCGCACAAGGTCACTTGTTCTCTCTTATCATTTATAAGATTGTTGGTGAGGACGGTGACAAATTGTTGCTTAAAGGATTCTTTAACTTTTGTTGCTTACGAGTTTGCATGGTCGGCTAAAGCGCAAGTCATGCAATCAGCTAGTTGCGGGTCCTCCTTTGTGTTCTCCTCCTTAAGTTCCTGGACCTCTTCTTCATATTCTTTAATAGATTTTATCATGGAAAGCTCCCCTTTTTTGCAGCGATGGTTGCGGCTCCAAAGTTCGTTGCAATACCAATAAAGGCCCTTCACCGATCTGTCACATAGCTCTTCTCTTACCAATTTTTTTGGCAACGAAGAATGGCTGGGAGCAGAGGGAGCTTTATATGATGCTGGTCTAAGAGTGGTTCTCATCCTCCGAGCATCTTGGTTTAGTCGTTCCTCTTAGATTCGAGCGAAAGAGATTGCGACCTTCACGGTGGGGTCTATTGCCTTTAACATCTCCTTAAATTTTTAGGTTGAGTCCTTCAATGAACGTCTCTAATAATTGTCTGTCAGACCAATCATGAGCAAAGTAAGATAATTTCTCAAACCTGGTATGGTATTCTTGGATCGTGGAGGTTTGTTGGATCTTGGTTCAATAGCGTATATTTGAATTGTATCCACATCAAATTCCTATAATTGTATTTAAGCTAGTTGTACCATCATATAGCATCTCCTTCAAGGTAGATGATAGTAGTGTCCACTATGGAATCTTCCGATATTTGGTGATGATGGAAGTAACGTTCGATGCGCGAAATCTATCCCGTCAAGTCTCCTTCTTCCCATCGAGGGAAGTCCACCCTTATGCATTGTTGTCTCATATTAGTGGCTCATTCTTTCTTTTTGAGAGGCCTCTCTGAACTTTCACCTTGAGAATTTATTGGGCTCGGAGATCGGCTCAATCTGAATTCAACGAATAAGGCGAATTTGTTCTCTATACGTGATTTAAACACCTCCAACTTGGCATCGATTGAACCTTGAGATGTCATTTCACGTGCCTCCAGATCTAACATGCCAATGTCCCTGTCCTACTACTAGGTCAGTGGTATGGAACGGTTGGGTGGTTTGGTGGCCGAAAGGGATGGTGGATCATGGGTAGATGGCTATGGTTTGGGGTTGACAGGTTATTATTTTTTTGGGTGCTGTTGGGCCTATGACTTAGGGCTCCTGGTAGGGGCTGTAAGGAGGGTTTAGTGACATAGGTTTAGGGTTAGGGTTATAGGGATGGCTTAGGATTGCTGTTAATGGTAGCAACCGATTTTGTAGGATTGGTAGCTGCGGAGGGTAAGGATCAGTGGAAGGTTTGGTGACTACGGAAGACCACTATTTAGGCTACAGTTTGAGTTGGCTATGGATTCTGGAAATGGATTATAATAGCTGCATCTTAAGGCTAGAGGGTTCCCTAAAGATAACATGGGTGGCAGCAACAATTTTGATAAGGATCATATATGGGTGTAATAAAAAACTCTGAAAGGTAGTGCTACAGAATTCTGCGTCAATAGGCTACGATAGGTTGCTATTTTAGGCTGTGGTTTTAGGTATTTTTTGGGTTATAAAAATAGGTTACGATGATTGTGTCTTAGGTCTAAAGGGATGCCCTAAAGATGTCTTGGGTGATGGCAGCAAGATGGTTGGGTTTTGGTGGGTTAAGAAGAAGAAGAAAGACAAAGGTGTAGTAGTAGATTTTTCATCGACCAACAGTGAAGACATAATTTTTTCCAAAAATTCTTAACAAAAATTTAAGTGAAACTTAAAGGTAATCTACTAGTAAGGGAGAGATAATATTGTTAAATTTTATGGAAAGAAACGATAGCAAAAGTTTTGGCAAAATCAAAGATTGCAAGAAGGTGTTGCTACATAATTTTTTTAGCGAAAGATTTCAGTAGTATAGTCAAATTTTTTTGCAGTAGTTTGTAATAAGGAATCAAGTAAAACTCAATGGGAATCTACTAGCAAGGGAAATATAGTGCTATCAAAAAATTCATGGAAGAAATTGGCAGCAAAAGTTTTGGCAAGATAAAGAAATATGAGAAGGTACTGTGGTAGAATTTTTTCGTCAAAAGATTTCAGCAGTATAGACGAGATTTTTTTTTCAATAGTTCAAAATAAGAATTCAAGCAAAACTCAAGGAAAATATGAATGCCGACAAAAAATTCATGGAAGAAGCAGACAGCAAAAGGTTTGGCAAAATCGAAGATCACGGGAAGGTACTACAGTAGATTTTTACGTCTAAAGTGCAACGGATTGGTTGTAAAAGATTAGTAGTTTATATTGAGAATTTTTCAATAAAACCAAATGGAAATCTAAACATAGGAAGTGCTAAAGCTGTCATAAAACTTTCATAGAGATTAGATCAATAAAAACATAGCAGTAAATCAAATAGTCAAGGGTGTGCGGCTAGAATTCTATAGCGTAACTTTCATCGTAAAGATGGAAACTTTACGACGAAAAGTTTGTGTAGCAAATAGAAACAAATTTTTTTGGATTTTTTGAATAGGAATAACTAAATTGCAGCAACAATAAGGTAGGAAACCAGAACCTGTTACAATTCATGGGGAGACGCCAAGAACGTTGCTCTGATACCAGGTGTTAGAACCCTTGCGGATTCTAAGCTTGGGGTGATCTCTATCGAAGATCAGCCTCCATGGAACTCTATAGGGTTCCTCTCTCCTTGGTTTTCAGTATAATGGCTGAAAAATAATTGATCTACTAATGATGAAAGAGGGGAGAATACAAGGCTATTTACAGGACTTCTAAACCCCAACTCCTAATAGGATTCCTACTTAAGACTTCTACTCCTAATAACTCCTAACAACTCCTACTCCAACTCTAAGGAGCAACCTCTAAACTAATTCGAATCATATTCTAACTTAACTCCTCCTCAACCAACCCCTCTTTAACTAGGATAATGGATGGTTAATTAGGGTGATATGTATCTTATTCTTCCCTCAAAATATCCTCCTCCAAACTAATCTTAGCCTAGCCGGCCTCCTCCCCTTTTTAATAGGGGTCAGCTAGATAAAATTTATATAAATACCCTTAGGATTTATATATTTGCCCTCTTAAATAAAACTAAATTAGGACTCTTCTAGCTAGAGTCCTAACAAAGATGCAACTGTTGTAGCCTTTTTTCAATTTTTATAGTCAACCCAAACAACGGTCTTCCGCAGCCACCAAACCTTCAATTGATCCTTATCTTCCGCAACCACTGAACCTTGCCAAACTGGTTGCTGTCCCCAACAACAACTCTAAACCAGTGCTACAAAAATCCTTTGCAGCCTCCACAGCACCCTCAAACCATAACACCAATAGCAACCTAAATCGCAAGCTGTCAACCCTAAATCGTAACCTTGATCCATCACTCTTTTGGCTACAAATCCCTACCAAACCATTGCTGCCATCAACAACAACCCTAAGCCACTCCTCTAACCCTAAAACCTCTACCATCATACCCCTTATACAACACCTCAGCCATCCCAAACACAAGTAGAAACTGCAGAAAACAACAGCCTACCGCAGCATTTCGCCTTGAGCTATCTACCCTTTTTGAACACCAATTCACCCAACCAATCTATATTAGTGATCCAACAGCAAGAGAAGGATCTTATCACAACAAATTTAGAGTTTTCATCATGTCATCAGGAGATTTATTCGGAGCCAAGTTGGAGGCGCTTGAATCACGGCTTGAATCATGCATGGAGGACAGATTGTGTGCCTTATTTGTTGAATTCGGATTGGGATGATCTCTGAGCCTAATAAAATTCCAGCAAGGAGAAAGTTTAGAGAGGCCTTCAAAGAAGGAGGAACAGCTCTCGGACATGATATAGCCATGCATGAGGGTGTACTTCCCTTGATGGGAAGAATGAGACCCGACGGAATGGATTTCACGCATCGAACATTACTTCCACTATTATCGAACACCGGAGGATTCCATGGTGGACACCACTACCATCCACCTTGAAGGAGATGCAGTTAAATAGCACAATCGACTTGAATACACCCATGGGGCTTTGACGTGGATACAATTCAAGAAAGCATTGCTGAACCACTTTGGGCCGACCAAATACGAGAATATCAATGAACAACTTGCCAAGATCTGACAAACATCCATGATCCAAGAATACTAGACCAGGTTTGAGGAATTATTAGGAATGTTCATCAAAGGACTCAAGCCAGAAATTAGAGTGGTTAAAGCGTGATAGCCCCGCACCGTGATGACTGCAATCTCTTTCGCTCGAATCTAAGAGGAATAGCTCAACCAAAATGCTCAAAGGATGAGAACCACTCCTAGATCAGCAGATATAAATCTCCCTCTACCCCCAACTATCCTTGGTTGCTAAAAAAATTGAAGTTAGAAGAGCTACACGATAAATCATCGAAGGGACTTTATCGGTATTGCGATGAACTTTGCAGCCGCAACCATCACTGTGAAAAAGGGAAGCTTTCCATATTAAAACCTATTAAAGAATCTAAAGAAGAGATCTAGGAATCTAAGGAGGAGAACAAAAGAAAGAATCACAACTGGCCGATTGCATGACTCATGCTTTAGCCGGCTATACAACCCGCAAACAACAAAAGTTGAAGAATCTCTTAAGTCGTAGCCCGTCACCATCCTTATCAAGACTAGGAGCACCAACAACTTTATGAAGAACAAGGTTGTTGCCAAATTAATACTCCAAAATGAAGATTGCAGCAGGTTTGATGTTAAGGTACCCGACAGCCAAATTTTGAAGTGCAACCAAAGAGCACCAACAACTTTATGAAGAACAAGACCAAGAGATACTTGTTTATTTCTTTCTCCTTCCTCTTGATGATTATGAGGCCACGCCTGACATCAAATGGCTGATTACATTGGTGATGTTCCCTGGATTTTTTTCCAAATTTATCATGAAATTTTTCAGCCATGAGAAACAAGAGATCCTATGTAGGAAATGTGGGAGAGACATAACGATGATTTGCACGCAGCAAACAGAGAAAGTTTTGAACAAATAAAATAGTAACTTCCTAATGCTACTTCCGCAGCACTCTATGGGGGAGCTAACAAAAATTGAAGACCCAAACCTTCTCCAATCGCTTGGTGAATTTTTAGACATTTTTGTTGAACCACGCAACATATTTTCTACCCATCGGCATGACCACTGAATTCTAATTCTCCCGGGTAAACCAGCTGCAAGCACTCAGTCATGTCATTATCTTCACCTCTAGGAAGCTAAAATAGAGAGGATTAAATAAGAGATGCTTGAAACAAGGGTCATTCGGCCAAGTTGTAGCCCCTAATCTTCACCAGTGCTAGCTTTTCTCGACTCTAATAAAGTATTTATTATTGACGCATCAAGAGCTAGAAATTATGTTATCTATATGCAAGATGGCCAACCCTTAGCCTACCTCAGTAAAGCCTTCACTACAAATCACCTGAAGCTATCAATTAATTACGAGGGAATGCTAACCTTTGCTGAATTTGTGGCTTGATATGATACAAGACAATAGCAAAAAGAGGAGGTAAAATTAAGTCCTGAAAAATTATAGCTTCTACTCCCTCCAAACTTAGATTGGGCTCACCTTACCATGGACTCTACTATAGGGCAACCACCATTATAGAGAAAAGTCTGGCTACCATTAAAGAACAACCACATGCCAGCCCGTGCAAGAAAGAATAGCCGCTCGACAAACACCGGAGTAGAAGGAAGTTTGCTACTAAAGATTGAGTCTTCCTTTATCTTCATATCTACTAACAGGAATTTATGAAGACTCAAGCCTCATGGAAGTGGTCTCTTAGTTTCTTTGGACCCTACAAAATTAGAGATAACATTGGAGCCACAACTTATGGATCAAATCAGTACATTAATTTAAAAATACAATTGATCCTCTAAGTATCTCACCGAAATGGAAATTTAGAAAGGATGACTCAGCCCAGATCCATCCACCTAACATCCCAATTGATAAGGAGGTTCAAGTTCAACTGATGATCGTATGGGATCGCAGGATCGTGATGCGACACCATCCATATACTACTACCCCTGATGGAGAGACATAAAACAATGCTAGACCATCAGACCATAGTGCACCTACCGTAGATACCACAAGGAAGCTTCAAGGAGAATTGTAAATCAAGACCCAAAGTTCATGGAGCCTTAGCCTTGAGGACAAGATTGATTTGAAGATGGGGAGTCTGTTATGACCCTAGCTAAGTCGGGTCATAATCGATTGAGTCGAGTTCTTAAATTGGGGTTTGTTGGCTAACTTAGACCTGATATTAGGTTAGCTAGGAGGAGATTTGAGTTCATTATAATAAATCAGCGTAAATTTTAGTAGGATTAGGATTCGACTGAACTGGAGTCTAGGTAGGAGTTGAAGTTGGATACCGGTCGAAGTTAACTAAGTCAAACTTATAACCAACCCAATTGGCTACCCACTTTAATGAGGGGAAGAGCTCCATTTAGTTAGGACTCTCTCAAGGGTTGACTAAGAGTTAAATTAGGAGTTTGAGTCTAAGTTTATTTGGAGTAGGAGTTACTTCATAGAGTTAGAGTTGGAGTTGAAGTTGTTGGAAGTAGGAGTTGCTTTTTAGAGTTGGAGTTAGAGTTGTTAGAAGTAGGAGTTTTGAGTAGGAGTCCTATTAGGAGTTAAGGTTTATAAGCCCTATAAATAGCCTTGTAATCTATCACTTTTCATCAATAATAGATCAATTATGTTTCAGCCATAGTGCAGAAAAATCAAGGGAGGAACCCATGTAGAGTTCCAAGGAGGTCGATCTCCTATAGAGATTAACCCAAGCTTAGAATCCGTAAGGATTCTAACACACATGAGACCGTATGCCAACTCAGTAAAGGATGTAAGTGCCAATAAAGGCTGATGTATGATTGACCCTCGGCCAGCAGATATAAAAACCACCCATAGGCCGGAAAATACCTTGAGAAGCTCGGCTCGAATATGGTACAATCGGCTTAAACCATCATCAGTCTCATCGTTCGACTAGCTCGCAAAGGAATTTGAACTAAACTTCTTAGCGGGCGCTCGACCGAGGCCCACTACCACTTTGCTTCTTGGGTTGACCCAAGGGAGTAAGGATCCCCTCGCCCAATTCATCGGGGACTTTGCGACAAAGATTCGAGGAGTACCCAATGCACACTCCTCCCTGGTGATACAAGCATTCTTGATGGGGCTCCGACCCTCCATATTTTTCTAGTTGCTGATCAAATGCTTGCTAACAATAGTGCCTGAGATGCTACAATGGGCAAACTAATACATAGTCATCGAGACCTTGGTGGCCGGGAAGCAGGACGATAAGAAGCACCCCTGCACAAAGCAATCCCAAAGATAGCCCTCAGGACCCCCAAGGGGAAGGATCGACAGTCCTGAACTACCATTACCAAGGCCACCACCGATCCCCCTTAATTCTACCCAAACAGATATTTTTCTCTAAATTCGAGAAAAGGGACTCCTTATGCCCCCTAACTTGATCAAGATGCGCCCCGAGGGGCAAAATAAGAGAAGATACTACTGCTTTCATTAGGAGCACGAACATGATGATGAGGAATGTTATGACCTCAAAAATCAGATTGGAGACTTTATCCGACAAGGACACCCCAGTCATTATGTCTGTGACCAATAACCAGTTTATGACGGTCAACATATTAGGGATTTGTCACCCCACCCGAAGGGACCCATAGAAAAACAAACCAATGTCATTGTGGGCAAACCCGCTTCTAGAGGTGACACCTCCTCGACGTACAAAGCATATGCATGAGCTGAAGTTGAGAAGAGACCGAGATGCGACCATGACCCAGAGATCACTTTCAAGCCGGGGGAAGAGGGGTACCTAGAGCATAACGATGCCTTAGTAATCTCGCACGAATCATGAATGCCCGGGTTAAGAGGATTATAGTCGACACAAGGAGTTCGACCGACATCTTGTATATAGACGTTTTTCAAAAATTAGGTATGACTAACAAAGATCTGGTTCCCATGACATCTGCATTGATAGGGTTCACAAGAGACTCGATCTCTCCCTTCAGCACGACAACCCTTCCAGGTACAGTCGGAGAGGAGCTGAGGTCAAAAACGTTAATTGTCCCATTCATGGTAATTGGACTCCTGTCGATATATAACGCAATCATTGTTTGACTGACACTCAACAAACTGAGGGCCATTGTTTTGACATACCACCATACCATGAAATTTCCAACCAGAGCAAGGGTCGATGAGGCAAGAAGCGACCCTCAGGAATCCAGACAATGCTACCTAATGGCAATGACACTGCCCACGAAGCTCAAAACTTCGATGATAGCCTTCGACCCCAGGGATCCAAACAAAGGCACCCTAAATCCCAAGCTAGTGGAAAAGGAATTAAAGGCTCCCCTCAACTCGAAACATCCAAACAAGGTTATAAAGGTCAGCTCAACACTTCCAGAGGAATAATGACGAGTCCAACTGGTGGAGTTTCTTAGGAAGAACATCGACACCATCGCTTGGTCCCTGAAGGATATGCCCGATATCAGACCAGAAGTGGCCCAACACCACCTCAACGTATCATTTGATGCCCGACCAATGAAGCAATGCCCTTGGAAGTTCGCTCCAGACCAACAGAAGGCCATTGAGGACGAAGTTGCTCTATTATTGAGCGTAGGATTCATCACAGAAGTCAAGTACTAAACCTAGCTATCCAATGTTGTACCTGTTAAAAAATCTAATGGGAATTGGCGTATATTCGTTGATTCTACCAACCTCAATCGGGCTTGCCAGAAAGATTGTTATCTCCTCCCAATGATCAACCAACTGGTGGATGCTACCTTAGGATATAAATTGCTCTTGTTCATGGATGCATTTTCAAGGTACAATCAGATCCAAATGGCACTGAGAGATTGAGAAAGCATAGCCTTCATCACTCACTATGGCACATGCTATTATAAAGCCATGTCATTCAGACTAACGAATATCGGAGCTACCTATCAGCAGATGGTGAATCGTTTATTTAAGGACCAAGTTGGGAGATATATGGAGGTCTATGCTGACGATATGATAGTCAAAAGCCAAAGCTGATGCTCACCTCTTGGACTTGGCCGAAACGTTCCAGACCCTAAGGAAATACGGGATGTGGCTCAACACATCCAAGTGCGACTTTGGTGTCACGTCAAGCAAGTTCCTTAGAATTGTCATACATCAATGAAGAATCGACGCAAACCTTGAAAAGGTGGAAGCCATCCAACATACGCAACCCAACTCCACACCCCCACCCCCACCCACCCCCCCCAAATAGTGAAATAGGTCAAGTGACTTACTAGGAGATTGGCAATGTTGAGCCGATTTATCTCCCGAGCATGAGACAAAAGCTTGCCCTTCTTCTGAGCACTAAAACGAGCGAAAGACTTTAAGCGGTCACCTTAGTATGAATAAGCATTCTAGTAATTGAAGGCACACCTCACCATCTACCACAGCTTACATCAGTCGCTCTTGGAGAGTCTCTCGGGCTATAACTCACAGCATCAGAGTCGGTAGTTAGCTCAGTCCTGGTCAAGCTCACCAAAGAGGGACAAATGCCCGTGTACTACTCTAGCCATATCCTGAATGGTCCCGAGGAGCGCTATCGCCCAATTGAAAGGCTAGCCCTAGTCCCGGTGCTAGTGGCTAGGAAGCTAAGGCCATACTTCCAAGCACACCCCATCAAAGTAATCAATGGCCATTCCTTACATCAAATCCTTTCAAAATTCGATGTGACGGGTCGGATGCTAAAGTGGTTAGTCGAGCACAGGGAACTCGACCACGAGTATGTTCCAAGGACAGCAATAAATGCTCAAGCAATAGTAGACTTCATCTCGAAACTCATAGTTCCAAAGAGTCCGTCACACCCGAGTTCAATTTGGACATTGCACATTGATAGTTTGACTAACGCCGAGAGAGGAGTCGGGCTTGTTCTCAAAAGGCCCTTCCGACCAAGTTTATGAGCACGCACTTTAGCTAGAATTTAAAGCCATAAATAATGAAATCGAATATGAGGCATTACTATTTAGATTGAAACAAGCCACAAAGCTCCATGTGAAAGAAATTGAAGTTTTTACCAACTCTCAGCTCGTAGCCAGACAAATTAATGAGGAATTCGAAGCCCGAGAAGAGTTAATGATCAAATATGTGGCTGAGGCATGATGCATGATCAATGCCTTTCATAACTTCTCCATCATCAAAGTACCTTGATCTGAGAATTCGTAGGCAAATGCACTGGCCAGATTAGCCTCCGCTCGCGGAACGAGCAAGTGACCATCATGGATGGCCAAGATTCCCAAACCAACTATTGACTTGATCAAGGTGGCCATGATAGAGATTGGCTACAATTGGGTTGATGAACTTCTCTGCTTCAAAAAGGATGGCACCCTACCTGAGGATAAGGCTACAACATGGTGGATCAAAAGAACAGAGGCGTGGTATTGCATTATCAATAAACACCTCTACCAGAGAGGCTGCAGCCAACCACTACTCTATTGTTTGCATCCTGCCAAGGCATAAATTACTTTAGTTGAGGTGCACAAGGGAATATGCAAAGAACACATTGATGCCTAAACAATAGCACATAAAATCCTCATGCAAGGTTATTATTGGCCGACCATACATCAAGATGCCCGAGCTTATGTCCAACGTGCGAGCAATGTCAAAGGCATACTCGAATCAACACTAGCCAGCAACACCATTCACAACCTCCAACTATGCATGGCCTTTCGCTCAATGGAGAATGGATCTCCTTGGCCTATTTCCTCCAACCTCGGGGCAACGCAGGTTCCTCATAGTCGAGGTCGATTATTTCACCAAATGGGTCAATGTTGAACTATTGGCGACCACCACTGAAAGACAAGTCAAAGGATTCATCTAGAAGAACATCATCACTAGGTTTGACATCCCAAGGGATATCATCACCGATAATGGAATGCAGTTTAACAACCTGAAGTTTAAGATGTTTTGCCAGAGCTACAAAATTCAGTTGAGATTCAGTTCGGTCACACACCCCCAAGCCAATAGACTTGTTGAGGTCGCAAATCGAACTATCCTCGAAGGGTTAAAAAAGAGGGTCACTACTACACAGGGAACTTGTTCTGATGAGCTCCTGAGCATATTGTGGGCATCAAGGACAGCCCCAAAGACCCAAACCGGATAGTTGCCCTTTCGCCCAGCCTTCAGCACCGAAGTGATTCTCCCTCTTGAGGTGGTTTACCTGACCATCCGAGTTGAATTTTATGAAGAAAAAGTCTCGGACAAACAGCTATGAGAAAACCTTGACTTATCGGAAGCAAAGTGGGTTAAGGCCTACCTCAAGACATTGGCCTCCAAAAGGGCCATCACAAGGCTTTACAATCATGAAGTATGGCCATGGCAGGTCGGGTCAGGTGACCTAGCCTTATGAAAGGCGAGGTCAGCGATCCAACCTGAGCTCGAGGCAAATTGACACTGAACAAGGTTATCCGAGAAGGGACTTACACCCTCACAATGATAGATGGCAAATGATTGTCTAGGATATGGCATATATCCAATTTCAGGAAATTCTAGGCATGACATAATTTCAAAATTAAGATGAAAAAAGAAATTTCACTGATCAAAGCAAAACCAGTTACAAAATATAATGGGTCTCGCCCGATCACAACATTAAAAATAGTTAGGCTATCGACTTACAAAATGTTGCCCGACTCACAAAATGAGATAAGGAAAATTTTCCT
Organism: Ensete glaucum; assembly: GCA_021527575.1. Lineage (NCBI taxonomy): Eukaryota > Viridiplantae > Streptophyta > Magnoliopsida > Zingiberales > Musaceae > Ensete > Ensete glaucum. The sequence continues at coordinate 16,258,226 of CM038558.1, forward strand.
AAGTCATGACTCGGGTGGGATCGAGTCGTCAAATGGCTGTTTGATAAGACTCCATCAGGGTTGAGTCCCAATCATTTTAGTAAAAGTCAATAAAAATGCTGCTATATTATAATAATGCCTCTCATATCTTATAAAGGAGTATGGCCAGAGCTGGATTAGCCCTTAGGGCTTAGTAGTCGTCACCTTCCTTACTGGGCAAGTCAACCAGGGTTCCCCTTGCTTAGGTCGGCTATAGAGCCAACCTAGCCGCCCCTTGTTCGTATTAAGGCGGGGTGGCTATAGGAGGGGCAAAAGGATAATTTCACTTAGACAAGTGCCCCCTTAGGCTAGAACTTTGATCCCTATTTAAGATGTAGCCGCACCCCTCTTTTAATCAAGCAATTATCATCTTCAGTTCAACCTTTGTGCCGAGTCTAAAAGGGAGGAACCCCTATAACGTTCCAAGGGTTGATCCCCTCAAGGATCAAAATCTATAGGGCTCCTTCTAGGGTCTTATCATCTGGTATCAAAGCCACGTTCCTGCTACCGATAGTCATCTCAGCCGCCTCCACCTTCCCAAGCAATTCCCATAAGTGCTATGACACGCACCTCCACCTTCCACCCCAATAGTAGATCAAATCAATCTGTCGTTGCCCCCTGCGTTTGATTTGGAATTCTAGTATATTTTTACAACCATGCCTCTTCAATACTGCAAGATCCTTCATATTATATGTGGGAGAAGTTTTCCAAAGTTTTTTTGCTGTAATTTTTTACCATCGTAAATGTTATCATCGTTGTGAAGGCAAAATGCTATAGAAAATTTTCAACTGATTATTGCTACTTTAAACCAAACTTTTGTTCATCATTTCTGACCAAAATTTTTATACAATTCTCAAGATCAAGTTGACTTTCATCTGAATTTAATTTCATAAAAAAACTCCTTTTGGAACTAGTTTTCTTGTACGATCCTTCACCATCATACAGTTCTGGAATTTTACGATGAAGGAATCTGCCTTTTGTCTTTTGCCGTATTTTCCTACTGTTATACTGCCAAAATTTCGTCAAACTTTTTATTGATATTAACAACATCTGAACCAAGGGTTTTTGTATAATTTTCTTAAACTTTCCTCTGGAATTTACATCAAGAAGTCGTTGTTTCTCCGACGTAAATCCGGTTCAACAGGACAGCACATCGCAGCACTTCTTTCCACCGAATTCTATCAGATTTGAGTGCTATTTTTTGTGGGATTTTAGACTTTCCTTTCCTCATCACCAAACCCTACTATCCTTACTAAAAACTCTTTCAAATATTACCCTAAACTGAATCCAAATAGCCCCTAAATCAGCCTACTTCCTTATCGATCCACTTACCTTTTTAGAAAACTTTCCTTACCGAGACACCTACCCTTGCTGCCATCTATCCCAGATCTAAAATCTATTTTCCTAACCTTTATCTACTGCTATCATAGCCCTAAAACTACACCAATTTGAAGCCTCAACTCCACAAAACTATAACCCTAAATTTGCCCTAAACCGTAGCCTACTTTTACCCAAACTAATCCACCTTCCAACCAGCCACCCCTTTCTCCAAAATTTCCATGCCATTAACCTGACACAAGAAAAAAGATCTCAAAATTACAAATCTTGAGGTATATACTATGGCATCAGAGGAGACTATCAATGTAAAGCTTGAAGCCTTTGAAAACCGTATCGAAGAGAAGATGTGATCCTTATTCGCCGAATTCAACATAGGCCGACCATCAAGCCCGAGGAAGTCACACTATGGAGAGACTTCAGAATGGTGAGATGATCCTCAAGAGCATGGACACATCACCTCTGATCCCAACAATCGATATATGAAGGTTGACTTCCCAAGATGGGAAGAAAGAGAACCAATCGGATAGATCTCGTGCGCGGAGCGCTATTTTCGATTCTACCAAACTGCCGATGCCACACGGGTGGAGATCGCTGCCATACACCTTGAAGGAGATGCTATTCAGTGGTTCAATTGGTTTGAATACACCCATGGAGGACTCTCTTGGCAGCGGTTTAAGGAAGGGCTTTTAAACTGCTTTGGTCCGACCGATTTCGACAACATCAATGGACAATTGGCAAAGATTCGTTAAACTTCTAGAATATAAGATTACCAAATGAGGTTCGAGCCTTTATCTAACTAAACTAAAGATTGGTCTAAGAAACAACTTTTAGGTACTTTCATCAAGGGACTAAAGTCGAAAATCCAGGGAGAAGTCAAAGCACGGTAATCGTACACCCTTATGGTGGCAATTTCCTTCGCGCGTATCCAGGAAAAATGATTGAACCATGAGACACAAAGGATAAGAGTTGCTCCCTAACTAGCCATGTCGAGGCCTACTACCCCCTCTGTTGCATCTGGGCCCCCGCACCAAAAAAATTAATAAGAGACGAGCTTCACGAACGATCGGCCAAAGGATTGTGTTGGCATTGCGATGAACCATAGAGCCGCGAACATCGCTGCAAGAAGGGTCGGCTCCTAAAGATCGAACCAATGGAGGATGAGGATAATGAACCATCTGAAGAAGGCCTCGAACCTGAAGAGGAAGCCACAGAGAAAGAGCCCTAACCGGCCGACTACGCAGTGCATGTGTTGGTCGGCTACTCCAATCCACGAACGATGAAAGTGGGAGGACTTCTAAAGCAGCAACCCATCACCATTCTCATCGACACAGGTAGCACAAATAACTTTCTCAATAGTAAGGTTGCTGTTGCTGCATGTTTAGCACTTCAAATCGAAAGTTGCAAGAAGTTTGACGTAAAGGTTGCCGACGGTCGAATCCTCAATTGCAACCAACGATGCCCGCGAGTGAAGCTACTCCTCCAAGACCAAGAAGTGGTAGCCGATTTCTTCCTCCTACCCATCAACGATTATGAAGCCGTGCTTGGGATCGAATGGCTCATAATGCTAGGTGACATCTCATAGAATTTTTCTAAATTAATTATAAAATTCTATTGCAAAGGGAGATAGGTCACATTGCAAGGCAAGCGCGGGAGCCATATCTCCACTGTTTCAACGCAATGGATGGAGAAAGTTTTACATAAAGTACATGGGGGATTTTTTATGCATATCTAGCAGCCATCTAAGGGGGAGAATATACAATTTTCATATCCTAAGCTTGCCCTCTTGCTGGATGAATTTGCTGGAGGTTTGTCCGGTAGAATAGGAATACGATGGTCATGCTACCCTTATTCTTACCGGTGTTGCTAGTGCACAAGAAGAACGGTACATGGCAGATATGCATTGATTATCGAGCCTTGAACGCCATCACCGTCAAGGACAAATATCCTATACCTATCGTAGATGAGCTCTTGGATGAATTAAAAGGAGCCCGAGTCTTCACTAAACTGGATCTTCGTTCCGATTATCACCAAATTTGGGTATACACTGAAGATATTCTGAAAACTGCATTTCACACGCATAACGGCCACTACGAGTTCCTGGTAATGCCTTTCGGACTTATGAATGCTCCTTCTACTTTCCAAAGCCTGATGAATGACATTTTTCAGAATTTTCTATGCAATTTCATATTAGTGTTCTTTGATGATATCCTCATTTATAGCCCTACGCTTGATATACATTTTCAGCACTTACGAACTGTTCTAACAATTCTCCGGAAGAATACTCGTAATTAAAGTATAGTTTCTTACAGCGTAAAGTGGAGTATCTTGGGCATATTATATCAGAGGACGGAGTGACGGCAGAACCGACGAAGATCGAGGCAATGTAAGGATGGCCGAAACCTACAAACGTAAAATCACTACGTGGCTTCCTTGGACTCACAGGCTACTACCGAAAATTCATGAAAGATTACGGTAAGATCAGTGCCCCGCTCACATCCCTACTAAAGAAAGACTCATTCTTATGGTTGAAACAAGCTTCTACAGCCTTTGAACGACTCAAGGCTGCCATGATGATGACGTCGGTCCTAGCATTGCCTGATTTCAGCCGCACCTTCGTGATCGAGGCCGATGCATCCGGAGTTGGGATTGGAGCTATTCTAATACAAGATGGCCGACCTCTTGCCTACACTAGCAAGGCTTTGTCTCCTTCACACTTGAAAATGTCTGTATATGATAAAAAAAATGTTTGTCATTGTACACGTCGTCATAAAGTGGAGACCCTACCTGATCGACCGGCGCTTCCAGATTAAGACTGACCACCGAAGTCTTAAGTATTTCTTAGAGCAAAAAATATCTTCCCTAGAGCAGCAACATTGGGTAACTAAACTTCTCGGCTTTGATTATAAAATTACTTATCGAAAAGAAACTAGAATGTTGTTACATATGCTCTATCTCGGCTCCCGAGGCAAGCAGAAATTTTAGCCATCTCCCTCCCCACCACCGACTTCCTCGAACACATTAGGGAGGAGTGGAAGAATGATCCAAAAATTCGAAGCATCATAAAAAAATTGGAGAAGGATCCGGATTCTGTAGGGCACTACATGTGGGACTCGAAGGACTTACACTATAAAGATCGAATTGTTGTTGTTCCTTCTTCTCTTCACATTCAAGCTATTTTACATAAAATGCACTCTTCACCTTCGGCAGGGCACTCTAGATTTCTGAGGACTTATAAAAGAGTGAAGCAAAACTTCTTCTGGAATGGCAAAAAAAATCAATTTATTATTATGTATCCAAATGTGATGTATGTCAGCGGCATAAAGGGGAAACAACGGCAAATCCTGGTAAACTACAGCCTCTACCTATACCAGATTCGACTTGGATGGACATCTCCATGGATTTCATCGAAGGACTATCACTATCTCAAGGTAAAAGCACGATCTTTGTGGTGGTAAATCGCCTAACTAAGTATGCTCATTTTTGTGTTGTAAGACATCCCTATACTGCTGTCACTATTGCTCAGATTTTTATGGAAAATATTGTGAAATCACATGGGATGCCAAGGTCAATAGTAAGTGACCGTGACAGGGTGTTTACAAGTAAATTTTGGACCGAGCTCTTCCATCTATAGGGCACCAAATTGAAGATGAGCACAGCCTATCATCCACAAATAGACGGCAAAACAGAAGTAGTGAACAGATGCCTCGATACTTACTTATGATGCTTCACCAGTAACCGCCTCAAAGAGTGGATAAGGTGGCTTCCCTAGGCCGAATGGTAGTACAACACAACTTTTCATTCGTCGACTAAATGTACTCCTTACAAGGCACTGTATGGTCGATCGCCCCCTGTAATTTCCAAATATGTACTTGGTTCAGCTAAAGTGGATCAGGTTGACCAAGATCTAATTAATAGGGATAAACTGCTACAGCTGCTGAAGGACAACCTAACTGCCGCTCAAGCCCACATGAAGCAACGAGCAGACAATCACCAGAGTGAGCGAGAATTTTCAGTAGGAGATTGGGTTTACCTCCACCTACAACTATACAAGCAGCTATCTATCAACACTAGAGCATTGATGAAACTATCTCCATGATTTTATGGACCATATCAGATTTTGGAACGCATTGGGGCCACGACATACTGACTTCAACTACCAGATGATGCCAAAATTCTTCCCATCTTCCACGTATCCCTACTGAAGCCGAAATTGAGTGAACATGAACTGGCTCAAACACAACTACCGAGCACTACAATTGAAGGTGAAATCCAAGCCCAACCTAAAGCTATACTTGATCGAAGAATTGTGATGTGCCAACGAAGCCCCTCCACTGAAGTACTTATGAAATGGAATAACTTACCATCTGAAGATGCAACATGGGAGTCACACGAAGAGCTGAAGACCTAGTTCCCAGAGTTTATGGATCCTCAGCCTTAAGGACAAGGCTGATTCTTAGAGGGCGGACTTGATAGGACTCCAGCAGAGTTACATCCTAATCATTTCAATAAAAGTCAATAAAAATTCTACTAGATTGTAATAAGACCTCTCTTATCTTATAAAGGAGTATGGCCAGGGCTGGATTAGCCCTTAGGGCTTAGTAGTCGCCGCCCCCCTTACTGGGCAAGTCGGCCAGGGTTTCCCCCTGCTTAGGTCAGCTATAGAGCCAACCTAGCCGCCCCTTGTTCCTATTAAGGCAGGGTGGCCATAGGAGGGGTAAAAGAGTAATTCTACTTAGACAAGTGCCCCCTTAGGCTAGGACTTTGATCTCTATTTAAGATGTAGCTGCCTCCCTCTTTTAATCAAGTAATTATCATCTTCAATTCAGCCTTTGTGCCGAGTCTAGGAGGGAGGAACCCCTATAGTATTCCAAGGGTTGATCCCCCTCAAGGATCAAAATCTATAAGGCTCCTTCTGGGGTCTTATCACTGTTTAGTCTCCATCAGCATAGAATCATCCTTATGCCGAATAGTGAATGGGTCCTCCTCAATCTCAGAACCCAGGTATCGAGCCCGAAACTAGCCTAGTGTGATCTGATACTCATACTTATACGAGACTTAGTCGATCCGTTGGAGACCCAACTTGAATCCGATCGTCCCCTTGTAATCTTCAACAGCCTTCCTCAGCAGCTCGGTCTGCTAAGCCTCGAGTTCCTTCATGGCCTTGAGGAGGTCGTCATCAGCTTTCCGACCTCTGGCCCATTGCTTATTCAATTGCCTTTGGGCGATAGACAAATCACCACAAGCATCATTCAACTCCTTATCTGAGGCCTCCAATACTCATCTTGCTAGCTCGGCTAGCATCTTCTCATTTTCTTTCTTGAGGTCAGCCATAGCCACGGCCTCTGGACTACCTCCCAACTTTAACTCCTCGATCTCTTGTTACAAATTGATCACTCGATGGTCCATAATAGTTACAAGTCGACCTGCATCGTGGATGTGGTCGAATAAGGCCATATGATAGTGGTGGCTCTGCACTTAGTAAAGGGTCAACAAGAAACTACAAGATCTAGCCGAAACTAAGAAGCTGAGATGGGAGTTGCACTTACCCAGATCATCTTCTTTGTCGCCTGGGCAAGGAGCACCATGGACAGTAGTGAATAAAGTTCCTTAGCCAACTGGGGATATAGGATTCCCCTCTCAAACTCCACTGCCGCCTGTAGGTCATCCCAGACCAGGTTGAGTTCTTCAAAGCTTCCCATCAAGCTCGCATCTCATAATCTGGGTCCTAAGGAGGTAGGTCGGTCATGTGTAGGGTGTAATATCCCTAGTCGTTCTTGCGCACCGTCGTCCCGCACAATTCCTTCATCGATTTCAGATGACGAAATGCGGGTGGTGTGGGCTCACCACCTGTCATGACCAGCTCCTTCCCTTTTGAATATGCTCAGGAGCCTCCCTCACCACCCTGACTCTTGCAAAGGTGAAAGCATGCCATAAATAAAGTCCAAGTCGAGGTGATCCCCACCCCTCAGCATTCTCCGAGAAATGCGACTAGGCCATGAATTGGGCGCCACTTGACTCGGTGAAATTCACCACCACCCGAGGCACTCCTCGATGGTGGGGTGGAGAGGAAAGCAAAGCCCCACTTCCAAAGCGTCAACTGAGATACTCAGCTTGGGAGAGCCCAGGCTATAAGGTTGTTGCCTGGGTAGCTGAGCATGTAGCACATACTTCCCAGGATACTACAGTGCTCACGAATCGTGGCAAGTGACCCCTCAGCCACGCTGAATCGAAGTCATGGCATGTTTTAATGACTTGCAGGTCCTGCAGGGCCTTCATATCCACCGGGGATGGAGCTCTCGAGGATGCCACTGAGGTACTGGCCTCGATGTTCTCAGGACTTATCCCCCCTAATTTGACGAAGGAGACAAACATAATACTCATGGAGGAATCCAAGGAGGTCATCCCGACCTATTAAAAAAGAAAATCGAATGAAGGAGCCAGGCGATCGAGGGATGGTCTGAGGGGGTTGAGGAACAGGATTGAAAGCAAAAGGTAGAGTGAATGAGAACCTATGGCCCAAAGAGGGAATTTATGGATGTGAAGGGAGACGGTTCACCTTCTCGAGGCAGAACGGTGAACCTTTCCAAGGCAAAACCACATTAATTGTCGACTCAGTGCCACGTGGCACACGTGACGAAGGGTCACATTATACCATATACGGGTCACATGCACGTATCATCTGTCACGTGCGGTGATAATATTATTAAAGTATTGGCCATGTGTGTACCACATGGATAGATCCAGTGAGTATATCGACTGGATCATCCCTCGCCTATGCTCGAGTTGACCCTCTCGGTCAGGTCAATTCAACCTGTGCCCGAGTTGACCCTCTCTGCCAAGCCAATTCAACCTGTGCTTGAGTTGACCCTCTTGGCTAGGTCAGTTCAACATGTGTCCAAGTTGACCCTCTCAACCAAACCAGCTCAACTTATGCTCGAGTTGACCCTCTTGACCAGGCCAGTTCAACCTGTGCTCAAGTTGACCCTCTCAGTCAAGCCAGTTCAACATGTGCCCGAGTTGACCCGAGGCGAGGCCAGTTCAACATGTGCCCGAGTTGACCCTCTCGACCAGGCCAGTTCAACCTGTGCTTAAGTTGACCCTCTTAGCGAGGTCAACCCATCTGTGCCCGAGTTGACCCTCTCGGCAAGGACAGTCTAGTATGCGCACGACCTAAGTGACTCGGGCAACCAGTTTAATCTGTGCCTAACCTAAGTGCCTCAGGTAATACAATCCAGTCCATGCTCGACCTGAGTGGCTCAGGCAACACAGTCCAGTCTATGCCTGACCTAAGTGTCTTGGGCAATGCAGTCTAGTCCGTGCCCGACTTGAGTGGCACAGGTAATATAGTCTAGTCTATGCCTGACCTGAGTGTCTTAGGCAACGTAGTCCAGTTTATGCCTGACTTGAGTGCCTCGACCAACATAGTCCAATTTGTGCCTAACCTGAGTGGCTTAGGCAACACAGTCCAGTTTGTGCCCGACCTAAGTGTTTCGGGCAATGTAATCCAATCTGTGCCCAATTTGAGTGTCTCGGGCAACGTAATCTAATTCGTGCCAGACTTGAGTGTCTCGGGCAACACAGTCCAGCCTATTTTATAAATTTAAATTTAGATAAAGTTTCTAATTCATTTAGCATACCAAAGTTAAAGCGATCAAGATTAATGAGTTATCCAAAGATTCATTAACAATGATTTTATTTTAATACTTTTTTTATTACTTAGGCTAGTAAGCTTTAAAGGAGTATTAGATCTCAAGTCATATGCCTTGAGCATCTACTTTCGAAAAATTACTTAGTGCTCCTAGCCTTGTTATGAGACAAATTTATAATATGAGAGGTTTTAGTTTAGGTACCTATTTTATATTGGGTCCCTCATGAAACACTCTACCTAATTTTACTAATGGTTTCAAGTTATTTATAGTTCCTTTAGAAACCTAAATTAATTTATGTAGACTATGTCTTTTAAATAAACATTTATTAGCATAGTGTCCAATTATTCCACAAAAATTATATTTATTTCTAGATAAAACATATAATGTAGGTTCTTTAATGAAGATGGTTGGCTTTTGTTAAGTGTTATCAACAAAGTCTATATCATTTCTTCTATTAATATAACCCTTATTCGCAAAGATCATATTAAGAGATTTATTCCTTATTTTAAATTTTTCTAACATTTGTTTAAACATGATATTTTCCTTTTTAACATCATCTAGCATTTCACGTTTAGAGCAAAAATTGTGTAATAGTAAAGCATCATGCCAGGTTTTATGTTTGGTGTATGTATTGTGTGATGGTGCTACTTCATGCATTTCATTAAGTTTACTAACTAATGATGTATGCTCTTTCTTAAGTAATTTATAGGATTTGCTAATCTTTCTAAATTTATCATAAAACTGATGGGAAGAAAGTAATAACTCATTAAAAGTAAAAGAGTTTTCGGGTGGGTTACTTACCTCATCGTGGTTGGCCACGAGCACAAGATTTTCCACTTCTTCTTAATTATGCTTTTCATCTTCGGTGCACCATAGCTTATTGCGTTTATAGCAGCAGATTTTGTCCATTTTGAGGTTTTTATCTATATTCATTAATTTTTTTGGTTCTTTTGTCAAAAGTTCATGCCCAAGGTTCTCATCACTCGAGGAGTCATATGTTCTCTTTAGATCTAATTCCTTCCTTTTCTTTGGAAGGTGTTCTTGGGTTCTAAATATCAAAATTTTCTTGCTCTTAGGGATGTATTCTTATTGTTCATCTTTGTAGGATATTTCATTTAATGAATCATTTAGATTTAGTGTGCTTTCATGTGTTAATTTTAATATATGCCAAATTTCAAAAACCAAATCACATGAGAAAATCCAATCAAATTCATTTTTGTTGAGAGTACAATATAAGGCATTCATAGCCTTGGCATTTAAAGAAAATATTTAATTTTCATAATCATTCCAATCATTTATTGGATTGGATGACTTTTGAAAATCTTTTTTAATAATATATCATAAATCAAAATCTATCGAAATAAAAAAGATACGCAATCGAATTTTTCAAGATGTGTAGTCCATCTCATTAAATATAGGAGGACTTGTGATAGAAAATTACTCTTGATTGCTAATAAAAGCCATCTTATTTGGATTTTAAACTAAATAGAGAGAAACATGGCTTTGATACTAATTGTTAGGATCAAAGCGGCACTAAGAGGGGGGGTGAATTAGTGCTAATGAGAAATCTTCATCGATTTAAAAATTTTGCTCAATGAAAATCATATCAAAAATGCGTTTAAATGTAGAGATGTTTGTAATAGTGCAAGTAAAGATAATAGATAGTTAAATAACAGAGCAATGAAGTTAAAGAGCAAAGAAGAGGAAGCAAACCGATTTTATAGTGGTTTGGTCTCGTGACCTACGTTGACTTCCTGATTCCTCCTCTGTTGAGGCCATTGGCTTCCACTATTGATCTTCTTTCAATTGGTGAAGATCAACTACCATCTTATAACTCTATTATCCTTTTACAAGTTTAGGAGATAACCTTTATAAGACTCAAATCTCTCTCTTAAATAAAAAACTACAAGAGACGAAATGAGGAGAAGCTCTCAATTACAACAATGTCTTCACAAGATTTTTGCTCTTAATTGCTTGCATACCTCAGGCAAGAAAGGGTGGAGTATTTATAGGCCTCCAATGGCTTCAAAAGTGAAGCCAAAAATCAATTTTTAAGTGATCCTGAGGTGCTAGCTTCAAAGACTGTGTTCTGGACGGTTCAGCCGCCTGATAGTCTAGGAGACTATGTTATGGATGGTTCAATCGCTTGACAGTTTGGGAGACTGCGTCTGGGCAGTTCAACCGCTTGACACACCTTCGAAGACTATGTCATCTTGGAGATAGTGTCTTCGAAGATCGTGCCTTATCTAACATTGGGTTACTGAAATGACTTTTATAATGAGTCCAAATTAATCCCAATTAAGACCTAATAGCCTCTTAATTGAGTTAGTAAAACTAACTCTAATTATGATGCTAACTACGATATTCAATGTACAATCTTCGTTGTTTGATCGCCTCTTCAGCAAACTCCCAGCATCTTTCCGATGAACCCCCGACGAGCTCCCAATTTCCTTCGGTGAACTCCCAATAAACTTCCAACATTCTTCCGGTGAACTCTCAGTGAGCTCCTAACAACCTATCGGCGAACCAGTGAACTTTCTGGCATTCTTTCGACGAACTCCTAGCGAGCTCCCGACAACCTGTCGACGAACTCCTGACAAACTTCCTGGCAAACTTCTGGTGAGCTCTCGGCGAGTTCCCGATAATATTGTCCAAACATCGATCGACCTCCGGTGAACTCTTGGTAAGCTCCCACTATGTGGTTCGAACCTTGGCCTGATGCTCAAACCTGACTCCAGCCCAACATCTGATTATAATACCCTTTTACTATCATAGTTAATCCTGTATTACTTTCTTTAATATACAAGTTAGATCATAAAACTCATCAATTGATTCATCATTAAAATCTTAGATTCAATAGTTCATGTCATAATAAGGTGTAAATAAAAAAGGAGTACATTATGAGTGTGTAATTAGTACACAATATCAAGTTCCACTGATTACAATTACTCAGATGGTGGTAATCCAAAATGCATAGATAAAGCATAAAGCTATCGTTTGATTTGCTATATCTTAGTCATTAATTCATCTTGGCGTAGCTCAATTCGTTCTAGCCGATTCATAATAGACTCGTCAGAAAAAAAAGGTCCTAGCTACATTATGGGCGGTGCCTTAAGAGGACGGATAGGAGGAGATGGGCTTCTCCTAAGGATAGGTATCTTAGGTTCAGGTTCAGTTGGGGGAGAATCTGATAAAACCCTAGAGTTCTATCATGAAGGAAGAAGGTGAAAAGGGGGATAATCGATCTCTTCAAGGGGATCGGGCCTCCTAGATCGCTTCGAGGAGATCTGCCTCCTAAGGTTTCTGTCTATTGGCCAAAATAATTTTTCATTGATTTATCTCCATAAAAGAATTTACAGCCTTATTTATAGGGCTCTACTAAGAGTCTCATTAATCTTCAACTCTTAACTAACCTAATAAACTCCTAACTAAAAATAATAACTAACTTCATCCTAACCAAAGATAAAAACCAACTCTAAGCACTTATAATTAACTTAATGGGGTTCACCCAACTCATAAATGACTCTGACTAACATGACCCAACCTGAATAGATGGACCTGACTTAACTAGGGTCCTAACAGACCCACCCTCTTCAAATCAACCTTGTCCTCAAGGCTGAACTTCAAGGGTACTTCAGTCCAGGATATTTATCATGTGTCATAATATTTTAATTAATTAAATAGGTCTCCACTTTTTATAAGTAATAGGTCGACTTTTTGGTGCAGCCGTCATTGAAGTCTTGTGAGGAAGCCTCTTCATTCGATGGTTACTGGCAGTTGTGATCTTACTTCTACATCTTTCTTTGAGGATTACATACTTTCCATTAATAAAAAATTTCATAATTAGTTTAGAAATATTTCAAGTGACATCACTCAGGGTTGATAGTCATTCAATTCTAAGCACTATTTTGATGTCCTCTAAGGGTATCAGAAAGAAATTCACTCGCAGTTCTTGGCCCTATACCATTAGTTTGATTTTTGAGCACTTACTATTACAAGTTAGAATTTGACCATCAGCAACCTTGTTTTCAAATCTGTCATAGTCTTTAATTTGATAGGTCAATCGGTCAGCAAGCCTTATGTCCATGAAGTTATTAATGCTACCAGTATTGATTAAAATAGTAACATGCTATTGTTTTAAAACTCTTTTAATTTTCATAGTTTGTGGGTTAGAGTAGCCTACTAATGCATAATACTGTATGTACGAAAGGTCCAATACCATTATTAGAATCCATATCTTCTTAATCAAAGTCCATGTTATTATTTTATGGTTCCTCCTTAATCAGTTATATCATTAGAAGATAGCCTTGTTTGCATCGATGTCCTCTACTCTATTTTTCATCATAATACCAACATAACCTCTTTGCTAATCTTTTCTGGAGCTCTTCTCTAGTAATTCTTTAAGGGTTTTGAGTGGAGGGAGGTGGGACTATCGGCTTGCTTACTACTGATTGATTTATGTTTTTATTTTTATGATTATCCCTATTTAGCTTTTCTTCATGTGTGAGAGCAAATAATATAGTAGCCATCATGATACGGAGTTGTCGAGCCTTAACTTCACACTGAATCTCTGAATTGAGCCCTTCAATAAATATTCCCAACAGTTATTTTACGAACCAATCTCGGGTTTGGTTTGAGAGGCACTCAAATCTACTCTAGTTTTCCTATACGATAAAAGTCTGGTGGATTTTGACAAGTTGTCCATCTATGTTTTCGTACTTCAATAGTCCGAAGTGATTTAAAAGTCACTTTTGAATTACTCCCACGAGGGTTCTTCTTGAGTGTGTTCATACCAATCGTACCACTGGATCACGTCTCCTTTAAGTTGAATGGAGGCGATCTCCATCTTGGATTCCTCTGGAGTCTTATAAAAATAAAAAAAATTAGTACATGAAATTTAACTAATCGGGTCTCCATCTTTCCATCTGGGAAACTCCACCCTCATGCATATGTATATTGTGTCCTACTCGTAGTCATACTTTTCAGATTAACTCTCTTTAGAGCTTTCACCATGTTGATTGGGGCTCTCTGATCGGCTTCTTCTAATTTCACGGAGGAGCTCTTGAAATCTATCTTCCATACGGGTCTCGAATGCTTTAAACATTGCATCAAGTGTATCATCTGTAGTCATCGTGTAAGATTGTAGATCAATGATACTTAGTTCTTTTTTCTATTGTCGAGTCAGAGGCATGAGTTCGATGTGAATACGACTTGGGCCTAACGAGATTGTCAATGTAAGAATCACCAATATGTCGAAAAGTTGGTTGGAGATGGTGGGGCAATAGTGGTAGAAGAGGAGACGGTGGTAGGGAGGGGCAGCGGTTGCTGCGACAACCAGGTGAGGAGCAAGGAGCGGTAGCGATGGCAGTAAGGAGGTGTAGCGATGGTAGCAAGGAGGTGCAGCGACAAGGGGCACAGTTGGAAATGACTGCGGTAGTGAGGGCAGTAACAGCAAGGGAGGAGGCAGCGACATTGTGAGGAGTGACCAGCAGGTGGGGAGCAGCAAGGTAGTGGTGTCGTTGTTGGTGCTTCAAAGGGAGGCGGCCAGCAACAATGGAGGAAGAGGGCTGGGTGGTTGCTACAGAAGGAACAGCAGTGTTGGTTGTGCTCTGTCGAGGGCTAACCGGCAGATAGTAGCAAGATCAGGAGGGTTGGAAGGGGTGCAGCTTGGCAGCAATGGAGGGTGTGGTTGGGAGCGACGGGTGACAGATGGGCACTGGAGAGGAGCGTTGGGTCGACGATTAGTAGGGATGACAGGGGCGGGCGACTGATGAGCGATCGAGAGGAGGAGCGATGGGTCGACGGTTGGCAATGGTGGGAGGGATGGCAGTGGCGGGTGACTGATGAGCATTGGAGAGGAGGAGCGATTGGCCGATGACTGGCAGCAACAACAGGGATTGCAATGGTGGGCGGCTACTGTAGCAGGGAAGGAAGAAGGGGGCGGCAGATGGGGGAGGAGAGGAAGAAGGGGCGATGGTGACAAGAGAGAATGTGGCCAAGGAGAAGGTTACAGCAGCAGCAAGGGCTGTAGTATGGGAGGTGGGCGTAAGGGGATGAAGGTGAGGATGCAGTTTCAACTGCGGTTGTGGTTGAGGAGGAAGGGAGATGGTGGCCGACAGATAGGAAGAGAAGTGGTTGTGGAAAGGATGGGGAGCGACTATCATTTCCTCCTTTTTCTCTCCCTCTTTTTTTTTTTTTATTACTACAACAAGGTGGCAAGGAAGGATGGGAGATGACAGCAGCAAGACAGCGATGATGACAATGACGATGATGATAAGGGGAGTGACTACGAAATCACAACAGGAAAGTTGCTCTAATACCAATTGATAGAACTTTAGGGTTCTATCATGAAGGAAGAAGATGAAAGGGGGTTAATCATTCTTTTCAAGGGGATCGGGCCTCCTAGATCGCTTCGAGGGGATCTGCCTCCTAAGGTTTCTACCTATTGGCCAAAATAATTCTTCATTGATTTATCTCCATAAAAAAATTTACAACCTTATTTATAGGACTATGCCAAGAGTCCCACTAATCTTCAACTCTTAACTAACTTGATAAACTCCTAACTGAAAATAATAGCTGAATCTATTATAACCGAACATAAAAACTAACTCTATCCACTTATAACTGACTTGATGGGGTTCACTCAACTTATAACTGGCTTTGACTAACATAACTCAACCTAAATAGATAGACCTGACTTAGCTAGGGTCCTAACAGAATTAGTCCTTCGAGGTAGTCTAATCCATATATCATGTCTTTCAACACACCTAAATCTCCTTAAAAGATTCCTATTGATTACATTATACCTATCTGTTTTAATGATTTCTTCATATGGTGGAATGACTATATTATGAGCATGTAATAATTTAGTGATTAATCCACCATAAAGTAGCATCAAGTCCTTGGTTGCAAGATCAATCATGTTCTGCCTTAAGAGATACCCAAAACAATTATCTTGTTCCTTCATTATCAAGTACATGGTACTTAGTTTCATTTGATTCAGTTCATCATGGTGGAATTGTTTTGGAAGTAAGATACTCACTACTATATGATGAAGCACTTTTGTATTAAAGGGTAGCATGTGTTCATAATTTTTTGGTACAATAGCTAGATTAGGATTTTCGAAAATAATTTCAAAAGCTTCAGAGTAAGTTATGTCTATAGAGTCCGTATCCCGTTGTCCCCTAAAATACTAATATTTCTTTTTTTGGGGATGTCATTAGGTCGTAAATTAGATTATCCGTAATATCTATTTGGTGTGCCAAAAGATATGTAGAAGCTATTTCATTTTCATCTATATGTATGTTGTTATAAAATAATCTAACTAATCTTGGATAGATGGGTTCATTTACTTAAAGAATGGGTAGGGCATCTAGATTTGCAAATCATTGGATTGGCTCTATGTTTCCTAGGTCAGATAGATCAACATATTGTTACTTAAGGACACTTCTAAATTCAAGGATTTAAAATTTCATAGCATGTTCAAAGGAATCAAAAATATTAGTGTCATATGTTTCTTCTAATCTCCTCTTTCCCTTATCCCTTAAGGATCTTCTAGGGGTCATTCTATATAGATTTTGCAAGAAGAATAGTAAGAACAATTTAATAATTTGAGAGAAGTTTTAAAGAGTTACCTTTAGTTAGATCTTCTAGAGATAGGCAAAAAGCATTGGTTTTAAAGGGTATGGAGTCTTGATGTTTTAGAGGAGTGGAAGGGGTTTTAGAGAGGGGTGAGGGTGCTTAGGGTCGGTTTCACCGCCAACCCTAAGTGGCTTTTTATAGTCTGGGTCTCGGTCAGTTGAATCACATACTGAGTGGTTTAGTCGCATAGGGTTGTGCGGTTCAGCCACTAAACCAACGGTTCCACCGCTGGTACATGTTTTCCCTCTTTCTTTTCTCATTTTAATTTTATCTAAGATGATGTATATATGCAATAAATAGCTCATATTAATTAATGCATTTACCTTGACCTTGATCATCAAAGTTCCTCTAAAATTTCAGTGATTTTTCATAAGATTCACTAATGCATCATCAATCAAGGTTATTATAATAAGATAATTAAATGAGAAATGTGTTTTCACATGAAGTCATCACAACAAGATATTTCTTAAATAAAATCTAATTATTTTTCTATGTTGAATAATTCTATCATGTTATTAAGAAAATTTTCTTTTAAAGAAATATGATTTCATATATGAATTTTAGGTTCAAGATCATCACAAATCATCAACACAAGTCAATACAATCATACAAATTAATACAATAGTCATCATTAAAATCTTCCTTTTAAACATATGACTTTTATTCAAGATAACTAAACTTTCTTTGTTCTAAATATAGTATCTAAGGGTCATGTATTATCAAGATTAAACATAATAAAAATTTATTTTTATTTTTAATAATTAATCTTGTTAATGTTTAGGCTAGTGACCTTGAAAGAGTGTTAGATCTCAAGTTATATATCTTGAGCATCTAAAGTATTATTCGGGGCTCCTAGCTTTAATTTAAAAACAAACCTATAAGAAAGATATATTTGATTTAGGTACTCATTTTATATTAGGTCCTTCATAAAGAATTTTATCTTTCATTTCTAATTTATTTTTATTGTATAAAGTTTCTTTGGAAACCTAAACTAATTGGTGTAGCTAAATAGATATTTATTTACCTTATGTCCTAATTTTTTACAAAAATTATATTTAATTTTTAGTGATAAATTTAATGTAGGTCTTTTTACAAAGATTGTTGGCTTTTGTTGAATGTTACCAACAAAGCCTATATCATTTCTTCTATTAATATGACCCTTATTGGCAAGGACCATATTTAGTGATTTGTTCTTAATTTTAAATTTTTTTAATATTATCTTAAGCATGATATTTTCTTCTTTAACACTATCTAGCATCTCATATTTAGAACATAGGTTATGTGATACTAATGAATCATGCATTTCATCAAGTCTATTAACTAACAAGTCATGATCATTCTTAAGCAACTTAAAAGATTTGTTAATTTTTCTAAACTTATCAAACAAATCATGGAACATATTTAATAACTCTAAAAAAAATATTTAATGAATCACTAACCTCATCTTGGATAGCAATTAGAGCATAGTTAGTAACTTCTTCTTTGGAGTGTTTTTCATCTGAAGAGTCTGAATCATCCCAAGTGGCCGAAAGTGCTTTCTTCTTATGTGTCGGCTTCTTCTTCAACTAAGGACATTCATTTTTGAAATAACCCGATTTTTTACATTCATAGCATATGACATTGTCCTTCGATTTTTTTTATTTTTATAGTTTTTATTTTTGTTAGGTCACATACGAAATCCTAAAAATTGGGATCATAAAATAATCGCTATATAAGAGGCCAAAGATTTAAATAACTCGCCTCTCTCTAGTCTCCTAGGATTTGTCAATACATGCAATAAATTATAGGTATGATAAGTACTCCTAGTATCCAATACAAATGTGTTATCATAAAAATATGACAAATATAGACTGATCATGAATGTACCTGAAGCTTCTCCAAGCTTTTGTTTCGCCTTCTCTTCAAGGTAATCTTTATAGTTTCTCTTCCAATGCCTACCTTTACAATAGTAGGAGCACTGGCCTTTATCCTATGTTAGGTCTTTCTTGACAATCTTTGCCTTGTCTAGTCTACCCTTACCCTTGCCCTTCTTAAGGGACTTATTAGCCTTTATTTTCTTTTTGGTCACACCTGTATAAAGAACTGATTTATCTTTCTTAGGCATAATCGTGTTAAGAAGATACACCATTTTCTCTATTATGAGAATAATTCTCAAATTACAGAGTAAATTCGTATAGTTAGACAAGTGAGGTGGTTGGCATCAAGCATACGATGTAAAAGTTTTGAAAGTGATATGTTTCAAGATGTAGCGTAAATGAATAATATGCAAATTTTATAGCGGACTAATTAATATATGATCTTTTATCTTAATCTACTCCCACTAATTTTCTGGTGAATCATACGACACCCTTGGCATATAAAATGGAAGTCTCTGGTAGACTTTTAGTAAGGACCAAGATCCAATCGGCGTTTTAGTGTAACCTCAAAGGACTCGACTAATCACACTAAGCCCAAAAAGGTAAGCAACTCTTACCAGTCACCAATCCTTGTGATTCCTATCCTATTCAGTCTTTGAACCATTAGCCTTGAGGGACTTGACCAACTATGATGTTCAGTTAAGTCACCACCATCATTACTAGATGAGTCTGATATAATGATATACACTCAAGGGACTCAACTAAACATACAATGTGCTAGAGTCATCGGTGACATCTCTATGTCGTAGGCAAGATCTCAAACTATGTAGATAAGTGAGCCTCGAGGAACTTGACCAACTTAACCTATATTGTGATTCGATTTCTTCCTATAACAATGGAAGGCTACATGGGTCAATTTTATTACCTCACGCTCATCGACTTAATATTATCTTAGAAAGGGTTTTTGTTTTATATCAGTCTCCTAATATGTTGTGTCACACACATGCATATTTAATATATATTTATATTACATGTATATATATATATATATATATATATATATATATATATATATATATATATATATATATATATATATATATATATATAATGTATCTAGTAGGTGTGTAATCACATATTACATACGCATACTACACCGAATGATCATGAGCCATCACTTAATGTGATTAGGCTCAAGCCATTAGGTCTAATTAATTACAATATGATCTATGTGGGTATTAGCATATCTTCATGCTCTATAATTGTCCTTCTCGTCATCATCGGTTCCGTCGGATCCTTGGCGCATCACCATATGTTGCGATCGCTCGTCATGACATCTTGGGTACCGCCGGCACCTCTATGCTCCCGTTGCACCTCTTCATGTAATTACAACATTATCACACGCATGTAAGCCTAACAATAAATGAGAAAAATGGAGGCTCACAAGTCCCAATAATAATAATAATTACATATATATACATCACAACATATGGTCCATAATCATCTGTCCACATCATACATCATATGTATACACATCATCATGTAGGACTACTAAATAAACAATAATTAATTAAACTATTTAATTAATTATTTTTTTTAAATTCGAGATATGCTAGGAATTTTCAGGGATAGAAGGATAAAACTAGAAATTTCTTAAATTCTGAAGGGTAAAATCATCCTTTTGCCAAGAAAAACCTAACCCTTTGTGCCCCTTTACCCTTAGGCAATAGTGTTACACGTCACTAGTGATTGCTCATACCCACGAGTGGGCCCCCCTTTGTCCTCAGGCGATCGCCCCTACGGGTGAGCGCCGCCCCTATGGGCGAGTGCCACCCCTACAATTGGCATGGTTGTGGGTGACCACGCTTGCAGAGGGCTTGGCCACAAGCGGCCATGCCTACAAAGGGCCTGGCCATGAGTGGTCGCCCCTGCAGGGTGCTTGCTCACAAGTGGTTGGCCCTACCATGCAGCTAAGCATAGCAAAATCACATATAACAGTTCAATGCAATTCAATCTCATCACACAGTTTAAAAACCAATCTTTTACACAAACAACCTGGCTCTTATACCACTGTTGGAAAACCATGAAAGAGCATCACGTGCATAGTAGAAGAATAAAACAAAATCGATTTCCCATATTTATCATGTCATTGTGCAAAGATTGGTGCATGAAAAATCACAAATCGAAAACCACGACTAGTGTGAGATTGATTATTTGGGGAGATCGTATATCTCAAAAATTCTAAATTTAGATGGAGAGAATGAAGAAGGTCAAATGTCTTCCTCTCTACTGGTATCCACATGATAGATCGTTATAGCGATCTCCTCTAATTACAGCCCAAAAACCCATAACTCTTATACACATTCTTATAGCACTCGTGGAAGAAGATCACCTACCTTCTTTGTTGTCCTTTCATGGTAGGGAGGGGATAGTCAACTGAGAAGATAAGGGAGGGGAGAGAATTGGATGGGCTGACCAAATGTGCAGCATATCACTATTTTGCTACCCTTACCTCTTATTTATAGAGAACTACCAAAAATCTTGATAGATCTTACTTTAGTGGGTATTGAATTTTGCTACTCCTGTCTCTTATTTATAGAGAACTACCCACTCTTCTTGGATTTTTGGATCTCTATCCAATAATCTCAATTGACCTCTAATTGGGCCTTATGTAAGGAGTCCATTAATATTGGGTCTCATCTGTTGAGAACATGAGCTAATTGGATAACTCATATTCAATCTTCTATTCATTTAAACATCTACCATATGTATGTGATCCTTTAGGCCCAATACCAAGCTGACCGTGAGTCCTATCTGTCAGAACTCCTTCTGACTCGATGAATTATTATCTCATAACAATTCATTCAACTCATCAACTATAGACGTACTAGGCTCCTATGACATAGTCCCCAAACGATATAGGGGATATAATCTATTGGACATGTTTGTCCTTAATTACTGTGTATATATAATCCTCTATCTATCTAATATCTCAGAGACCATACATTGGGTATGATACTATCAGATCATTTACAGAATCTATATGAGTCTCGTTCTAATCGGATTCTCCTAGAGAACTCCTTCTCTCTCAATTCGAATGACCCTAGCAAGGGATTTGTCTGAGCAATAATACACTGGATATTTCTCTTATAATACCGAGAGTGGATGATCATCTATTGATGCTCAATTACCTTTGTAAGGTTGACTACCAATTTTGATAACTAGTTATACTATATCTAGAACATTTAAGACTTGTAAGATTGATTTCAAAGAAAAGAGTACTAAAACAAGACATCTTTGGTATCTAAAGTCTAAGGACTAGATATATAACTAGGACTAGAGAATCATTGTTTGATGTTAGATATCATTAACCATCGAAACATTCCATAAGCAAATCAATCAATGAACTAATCCTCTAATGAACACATGTATTGTACCCTTAGTGTCCCCACATAAGTACTATAAAACCAGTTGCCTCCATCATATGGATAGGTATAAAGTACACCGATCTATTTAGTTATCATGATGCCCCTCTCAAGTAATCCATGACCGAGATTATTTATGATATATGTTTAAAGATGAATTGATCTCATTATCATGATTTCATCATGATCCGATTCCCATTATACAGAACCAATGACATTACAATATATATGCAATCGATAATATAATGTGAGAATATATCAATAATAATCATAAATAAAAAGATCACGCAACATGTCACATGTGTCATCACTCATGTGATTGGCTTGTATGACACTTGTAACTAATAATGCTAACTCATAATAAATTATTAATATAATGACATATATAATTTAAGTTCAAAAATGTCTATCTTATCAAGGAAGAGGAAGTGACGGAGGCTATAGTAACAAACAAAGGTGAAGAGATAAAGGTAGGAGAGATCAGAGGCGGAGGTGAGGGAGAACTAGATCGACAAAGTGGGAAGCGGTGGGGACGAAGATGTCCAAAAGGAGGAAGAGAAACTAAAAGACCATTGCGTATCAAGTGTCAAACTGATCGACATACATCCACCTTAGGTAGGATTAGAAGCTCTTGAGCTTATCATTAGCGTGGGAGAGGCTGAATGCGTATAACGTCCTGCTAAGCAACAATGGCTCGGTGCGGCCATTGGTGGATGAAGAGAAATTAAAAGACCATTGCATGTCAAGTGTCAGACTGGTCGACGTACATCCACCTTAGGTTAGGATCAGAAGTTCCTGAGTTTATCATTAGTGTGGTAGAGACTGAATGTGTATGACGTCCTGCTAAGTAGCAATGGCTCGGTGCTACAATTGGTGGTCGTTTTCATGATAGCGCCTCATGTAACCATTAATGATGGTCTTAATTTTTTAATTAAAATTATATATATTATTATATTCTTAATTTATTATGAGTCAAAATGTCACGTAATTAGATTTTAATTTCTTTTAACTCAGACTTGACGAAAGAGGGTTATATGCTATATTTTTTAAAATATAAGGGTTAGTTTAGTCATAAATAAAATCATAAATATTTAAGTAATCCATGATCAAAACCATATGAACTAAAATAGATTTTTTAACTTAAATTATATATTATTATATTAATAATTTATTATGAATTAGTATATCATGTAAAAAGTTTAAAACGTCTATTAACTTGTACATGATAGAATGTGTTTATATACTATATTTGTAAAAATATAAAAATATTTTAGATATAAAAAAATATAGGAAACTATTGCCAAAGTTGCTTAAATCAAGCTTAGCCCAAGCACATGCAAAAAAAAGTAAAACTTACTGGTCCCGACTCACCGGTAATTATGGTAATGGGAAGGTATGCGACACCACGACTTCGCTTAAGAAAAGGGCTTGTTTGTAATCCTGGATGCGTGTCACCTCCTCATGCGGTAACGTAAGTCGTTGATGAGCGGACTTCGTATATATTTTAGGGCTTCTTTGTAGTTTTATTTCGTCGTCTCGGCTCTTCTCTCTCCGGTCCTCGATCCCCAAAGAGTTACAGGGTTCGGGGTCTTTGATTCCCCTTCCATCGAATCCCCGACTACTACTGTGTGGGGAATCGGCTGCGGGGTGGTCTCTCCGTTCTCGACTCCCTCTCATCGACGCTGATTTCTCGGCTTTTATCAGGTTGTGTTTTTCTTGGTTGATTATGTTGGCTTGGTGTCGTGATTTGACGAGTTTGAGTTCGATCGTTCGGATTGGTTGTATGGAGGATGAACCTCATGGATGGTGAATGATTGTTTGTCTGTGAAAATTAAGGTTTAGGAAGTTGCTAGCATATGGCTTGATCTTGTTGACAGCAGCTAAGGTTGCAATCTTTAAGGAGTACTGTGAGAAGAAAGTGTCGAGAAGTAGCATGGACCTTGCAAGGTTGAATATTTTCCTGGTTGTTGGATACGTGTTGGTTAGGTAAATATATTAGTTCTTTAATTGCAGAGAATTTGTGAATTAGGATGGAATACCATGTAAGTAGATAGTTTCAGAGGAGAAGGGTTTCCGTATATAACATATCAACTCGTATTTGTTTGTTTTATCTTCCACTGTATTGTGGAGTTGGATGGTGGAGGGAGGCCAGGACATCACTAGAGAATTGGGATATTTGAAAGAACAATGTTGTTTAGATAATATTGAACCAAATGGTATGTATAATTAAGCAAAGTGCAAGACTTGGATAAAAGCTCATATTCTTCCAAATTCAGATCGAATTCATAATTTTTTCCTTTTTCTTTTCTTGTTTAGAGCATGAAATATAGTGAATTCTTTCTAAGTTGGATACAATTTACAATGCCCCTTAGAGTTGAGGAAAGATTCTTTGCAGCTGTGGAACTTTGATAAATTATTTTAAGATATTATATTTAATGAAAAGTTGGATGTATGCCCCAACATAGCACAAAAGTAGTAATTTTTGACCTTTTAAGTGGAAGCATCTTCAATTAATTCACTTTTATCTTTGACGAATAAAATCATACCCAAACATTCTTGTTTGGCATCCAGGAGCTTGAAGATATCTGTGCAGGTGTTGACTAATACACAAATTAGCATCATTTGCTTCCTGACGTTCACTATTGATGTAGGCCACTTTAGGTTTCTTAGATGAATCACCATTGCTCTATAGAATTTGATACCGCAAAGTTCGTGACAAGGTGTAACTTTAGTATCAGTAATTGAAGAATTTTGTTTAGTTGGGTAAGGAGTACTTGGATGAATTTTTGTTTTTTGTTTACTTGGGTTTATTATTCATCAAGAAAGGAGGATTCATTATTTTGAATTCATTATTCATATGGTTGAAGCAAGATAATTAAATAAAGTAGGCCATGCATAATTTTGTTGGTCATTGCATGTCTATGGCGTGACATTTTGGCAGCCTTACCAAGAAATCCGTTGCTGATGATTTTGCTACTTTCTGTTTCTATATTTTGGTAGATGATTCAAAATACCCAAAATTTCTTTTTCTTAAGCTTGCTTTTTGTGTAAAAGATCTCGTAATTGTCTTGCAGTTCAATGACATGTACAGGTCCTTAAAGTAATCTTCTTCAAAACTGTTGAACATCAGTAATGTTGTAGCAAACTAATGCATGGCCTTGTGAACTAGAAGGATTATGTTGCCAAGCCCCATCCTTTGTCCTTGCAGGACATGCAGTTTGATTGTAACTGGGAAGATGTGACATGCTCTTCTTATAAGAAGGGGATTTCGGCCTTTCATGTGTGATAAATTGTCTCAATCAGTTCAAAAGTGCATGCGGATAACCATGGTTGGCATTCAAGATGTTCTCCAAACTCCAGCTCCACCAGCCTGTATATTGTGTAGAGCAGCGATTGCAATAGGTCATCGGGCGTTCACGTAAGCGCTCGGACGAGGCAAGGCGAGGCTCGAGCACCTCGCTCAATCATCAGGTGGCACGCTTCAAAGAATCGTCACCTGGGTGCTTGTTTGAGTTCAAGCGTCGAGCGCTTCAGGTGAGCGCCTGCGTTAAGCCAGGCTCTAGTTCGGTCGTTTGCGTTGGTTCAATCGAATAAACTAACACATCAATATATCCTGAGGTTAACTCTAATCTTCTCACTTATGAATCGGGATTACGTCGTCGACATCTCATCACTATCGTTGTCTTTGCCGTCGTCGTTGCTCTTCACCGTCATCATTGCTGTTGTTTCTCTTTGCCACCGTCGTTGTTTTTCATTGCCATCATCGCTCGCTGTCGTCACTGCCCTGCTCCTCTCGCTTTCAGTCAAGTTAGCTTGTTGCCTCGTTTCTACTAGTAATAATATAATGTTAATAATATTTAATAATTTAAACATTTTTATGATGTATCTAGTGAATTTAATTAATATAGTGAATTTAATTAATAAATATCATTTTGAAAGACTGATATAGGCTTCTCATGAACATCTCCATGGTTTTACATGACAAATCACAAACTAGTGAAAATTCAACTTTTAACAAATTGTAGAACTTAACATTTATTTCCCATTTTGGAAAATCTGTACTTATAAATACCAACAATAATGGTGCATACTTCCGTAATCTTTACATCTCTTATCATCTTTCTTATTCCCAAACTAAATTAACTCGCTTGAAAATACCATGAACCAAATCTAATTAACAACTAAAAGTTGCAAATTTGCAAAATCACTATGAAGCAGAATCTAGTGATTAATAAATCCACAAAACTAGTGCAAAAATTTAAAGGAAGCAATAATTACAATTATAGAAAAAAAAGAAGCGAATTGATAACAATTAATGTTGGAATCAAAGGACTAGATAAAATGACAGAAAGAAAGATGAGAGGGATCATACCGAGTGTTTCTTCGACCGGAGAGCCGACGCTCCGACTTGGGAGCTGTGGCGGCGGCTCCTGCTGTTCTTGCCCCTGCGGAGCGTCGTCTTGGAGGAGGGTGGAGCAAAGGAGGCGATGCTTACGGAAGGGCTTTGGGAGGGCATCCAAAGCCGAGACAGACGGGGAAGCTGAGATAAACGGGGAAGCCGTAGTTTCACGCGTTGTCGCCACGGTAGTTGGGGGCACGGACGCAACGCTAAGGACAACAAGGGAGCTTCAAACAGGGTGGAAGACGAATAGCCATCCTTACCATCTCCCACTCTCTCTTTGAGCCAAGATTCTTGTTTTATTTTTGGGAAACATTATTGTGGCTCCCACACTCTCATTTTGGGTTTTTTGTTTTTGTTTTCTATTTATTTCCTCCTTTCATGCTGTTTCTGTTTTTTTTTTTTTTTTGTTATCATTTTCCCCATCGGTCCAAAACTTTATATTGCCGGTTTGTGTCACAGGAAGAAGGCATGTGCAATGCATGGCCCCTCTAGCGAGTGGTTATACGGTACGTGATCGCTTCTGTTTCCCAAGACCCGACTACAGTCACAATAGATGTTTTCGTGCACGTCAAAATGCACAACATCCCGTTTGTTCGCTCCATGCTCGCCACGTGTTTCTGCATCATAAAGTCGCGTCCTAACTCGGTACTTGTCACGACTCCTAAAGGTTCCATTTAAGCAGACAGAGCACTCCTGTCGCGAGTTTTCCTGCCATTTGGTTTTAATTGCAGTGTTCGCCATGGTCGTCGAGAAAGCCCTAACTCTCCTCCGAGCCAGGCTCTGCGACCCGACCTACGTCCACGCCGCCTTCAAATCCTGCCCTCAGAGCAATTACAGGTGCCATTCGCCACCATATCTTCCAGTCGAAACCCTAGCTTTTCTCTTCCCGGTTCTTAATTTGATGGATTTTCCGATGTGCCCCGTCATTCATTTCTCGATTTCTAACAAAAAGATGTTGTATTTATGCATCGTTAGCAAGTTGAAGCTCCTTATTGCCAGCTCCATCGCCGACGCCTACAACAACTCTGCCCTTCTTCTCGGTCCCCGGGGATCCGGAAAAATTGCGGTAAGGCTTTCCCGAAAGACTGAACCTTTCGGTAATTCACTGCAATTATCATTTGGGTGGCGCGTTTTTATGTTTCCTTGTTTTTTAGGTAGTTGATTTGGTTCTTGAAGACTTGAAGGCCGAACACCCTGACACGATTTCTGTGGTACAGTATTTTTCCTTAAAAATGTTTTCGTTGCTGTTTTGTTGTCTTCCTTAATTTTTGTAACCTAAACTACGTTTCAATATCTGATACTGTGTCCTTGTCGATACAAGATTATTTATTTTATGATTAATGACCATTTGCATTTCAGATCAGATTAAGTGGGCTTTTGCATCATGATGACAATTGCGCACATAAGGTGAGATGCCTACGACACTTGCTTTTTACTTGAGTTTTGTTTACTGTTATGATTTTTACAGTTTATCTCCAGTATTACATGTTCTGCTCACTGACCTATGTGGGTTTTTTGGTTTAAGCTAATAGCACCCTTGATCAATCCAGCAAGTGTACTTTTTGTTGGCATGGGTTTAACATATGAATATGAAAGGGAAATGGCTATTATGTCTTTGAGAATTCCTACCATTAGCTTAAAAAAGGTGCATTGGTTAATTTGCAGAGAAGTCTAAGTGGCTTTTGTAAAACTCACCTTTTTTGTTTTATTTTTGTTCTAAAAATCAAAAGTAAAATAAAGCAAGTTGAAAAACTACATTAGAAATGTTTGGGTAACTAAATTAGAAATTTTTTGGGTTTCTGATCTAATCTTGATAGTGGAAAGAGGAACAAAGCATTCAATTTTTGTTTTGAGTCGACGATCCAGTTTAGTGTTATTAATATCCTACATCACGTTTTTTATTTTTTCTAATTATGTCATTGTATCTTTGTTTCTCTAAGATTTAAGCTTTGGGATGGTCAAATGTACCTTGAAATATTTCTTTGTTGGAATGCAACTTATAGTGTTAATTGTCTGCATTGATATTCATATCAAGGTTTGCAATATCAATCGATACCGCCCGTACCAAGCGATCTGCCGATTGGGGTAGATTCCGCCTTGTTGCCACTCAAAATTAGTCGTTAATGGTCGATTTCGACCGTATTCGGCCGTTGCAAGCGGAAATGGTCAATTTCGACTGTTGGCGGCCTATTTTGAGTGATATCAAAAGAAGAAGAGTTTGGTGCTGCTCTCCTTATCCCGATTTGTTGCCCGCGCGATTTGTCGCCTATGGTCCATCGCCCACAGGCGATTTATTCTCCCTGCACGAGGAGAAGGAACGAGGCAATATCACATTTTTTTATTTTTAACTTTATTATAATATATATATATATATATATATATATATATATATATATATATATATATATATATATATATATTGAGTGGTACGCCTAGGTGTACCGCTCGGTATGTTGGGACGATATGGTTTGGTGAACCTTGATATTCATACTAAATTTTTATTCTTGATCTTGTGGATAATATTTGTTTCTTTTCCTTGAGAATTACCTAAAACATTTTTGTTATGACATTTTTGAGGTACTTCTATTGTTTTAGGAAATTGCTAGGCAATTATGCTTGGAACACCAATTACAATTCTCTAAGATGGTAAGGCTTCTCTTTGTATTTTTTTTCCCAAGATTATAACTGATCTGACATGCTATATCATAACACAAGAATATGAACTTTAGAACTCGTATTATGTTCCCTAGGCCTCATCTGATGATAACTCCCAGTTCATGATTGACATGATGCGGTAAGTGCCATTTCTTTTATGAACATTACTGGTTTTGTTTCAAGTCTCACACAAATACTAAGCATGCTCATTGATGTTTGACTGTCTCTTTGTTATTTGAATATTATTTTGTTTCCAGGGAGTGTGGATTAGCTCATAAATCAATTGTTTTTGTGCTGGATGAGTTTGATCTTTTTGCTCAGGTATACAAGGTTAAGTTTATGCAATAATAAAGGTTATATCAAGTTAACACTGTATTTCCTTGGGTTGTTATGTCAATTCTTTCTTTTCATCTTTCTTAGCTCAATGTCAGATGCTCCCTCCATCTTATGGTACACCTTCTAGCTAATTATGATATCAAGCTATCAATGCAACATAATTCAACTCATTCTTGCATTTGCAGGGTAAGCAACGATTACTTTATAGTTTGCTAGATGCAATGCAAACTCTGACTTCGCAAGCTGTAGTCATTGGTGTGAGTTGTCGATTGGTATGTAGCTTTAACATTTCTTCTCTCTGCTTTCTATTCATAGTCATGCATTTGCTGTTGCCATGCAATAGACAAGTACACTACTTAAGGTATTTTCATTTTTCCTCTTGATGTCACCTTCTCTATTTGAAAGGCTACTTTGCTGAAAATTTTCCCTACTTCGACAATTTCCATGAAAGAATTGTCATGATAAAGAAAACTCAAGTGGCAGTTCAAATTTATAACAATTGCTAGTTATATTTGTATCACTAAGCTAGTAGATAATTTGTTTTTCAGGATGCAGACCAACTTCTTGAAAAAAGAGTTCGATCTAGGTTCTCCCACAGGAAACTACTTTTTGTTCCTCCTTCAAGAGAAGATATAAAAAGGTGATCCTTTATATCCTCCTACATCCTGCATCATATGGAATATTATGCAGATGTTTTTGGCAGAGCAACTTCTTTTGAAACTTGATCCTTTTTTTTTTTTTTCTAAATTTGACATGCAGATTGGTGGAATATATACTATACCTGCCACAAGATTCAGGTCTCCCTTCTAAATATATTACAGAATTCAACTCAAGGGTTGAAGTATCCTTCTGTTCATCTCATATAGACACTTACAATGGTATTTGTGTTGCTTATTGGCGGAACATAAGTTTTTATATAAATCTGATGTATATTACTTGTCTTAACTAGATATTCTGCTAACTCGAGTTACAAAGACGAGGCCTGTCAAGTCTTATGTACCGATTCGAATCTATCAAATCTCTTGATGGGGAATTATTGGGGCACATGGTAGTAGTGAATAGCTTGAATTTACCTTGTAACATCCTAGATTAAACTCATTCAAGATATATCTCATGGAAAATCCTCGAGCATAAAGATATTTTTCATAGCTAATTTAACTTGGATCCAGAGTATAGATTGTGCATGAATATGTTTCCTTCTAGAGTAGCTATGTTTACAAAATTGCAATTTTGATATATAAAACCTTGACTTTGCCTCAGAATATTCTAAATGACAAAGTTTTCAAGAAAATCCTCGATTCCCTCTTGGATGTTGATGGAACAGTCAGCAACTTGGTGCAGTTTCTGTAAGTTTTTCTATCACCCTTTTTTTTTCATCAGTGCACCGTAATAGTATTTTCTTTCAAGTATTTCATTCATCCAGTGATAAACATGCTTCAGATTTCAGGCTGTGTCTTTCATTAATTTGGAGTCTGGTTTGCTATCACTGGATAACTTCAAGAATGCACAGATCTTCAACCAGAGGCAACCAAAGACGGACAGCCTGCATGGTTAGTCATTCATTTTTGTGTATAGGTCAGTTACCTTGGATGCTCCTGTTATGATTATTATGGTTAATCTGCCCTTGGGTACATGTGGTGTGTGTGGTCTGGCAGATTTGAAAGAAAACCAAACTAAAAAGGGAACAGAACCGAACCAAAATTATGTAGTCCAGTTGGTTTTTCATTTAATTTGTAATATTATAATTTAAAGATAGACAGCTACACTTGGCTGATTCTTTAAACTTAGGTGTGGTTGTTACACATGCACACACAAAGCTGGGTTGTCTTCAGGGATTATGAGAATGTTGGAAATACCTTATTAAGCAGGTCTAGGTTTAGGATTATGAATGACGTCTTTATTTTAAACATGGTTAAATAGATGTCTCAATTCTGGAGCTATACATTCTAGTGTGCATGAACAGATTGGAGAGGAAAGAGCAGGACTTATACAACTTCAATTCTGTGATGAAAGGTAAAAATACAATGCCCTTTCTATTTTGTGGTCAATTCTGTAAATGAAATGCTGAAATGGATAACTTCTTTTCTAGAGTATAAAGCTATACATGACGCCTATAAGACCTCTGACAGTTATGAACACAGTGTGTGCCTGCGGGTGAGTATAATCCTTTAAGCGTACAAGATGATAGTTCTTGAGGCATATCTTAACCTTATCCGATTTGCATGCTGCAGGCTTTCGAACATCTTTTAGAACGAGAATTGATCGGTTTTGTTGAATACAAGGGACGGAACCTCTCTATAGAATTTCGACCAGTGAAGCTTTTGATTTCGCCTTGTGAACTTTATTTGGGGTTGAAGTCAAACGCTTCATGTCCTGTAAGTTACTTCATCGTTACACACCCTTGTGGATGTTGGGATCATACTACGTTTATCTAGATTTAAAAGCATGATTCAGTAGTTTCTGATGACAAATCTTATCCCAGTAATTCATGTTTCCTGCACCGGAGTATGGCTTTTAGTTGTCTTCTATATTACATTTTGGAGTAAGCAACATAATTTTGTTTTCTGTACTAGGCTATCCTTCAAAAATTGTTCGATCATGAAAGCTTCAAATAGCAGGATGATGATCTTATCATTCAGTTTTTGTGCTGCTGCTTGACTGGAAGATCAACACTTCTTTATTGATAATGGTGTTGTATCGGAAAGACTGTTGAACAAATGTTCAACAACCAACGAACGGAAAATGGCTTTTAGTTGTGCCTTTTGTTTTAAATATTGGGGGTAGCAACTTGTCTTTATTCATATGACAAAATCAGTTGCTATTCGAATTACAAAGAACCAAGATGTAATTTTACGATAGGGTGATGCATGTCAACTTTTGAACCTCGATAGAGAGTGATGTCTGCAAACTTTTTGAACCTTGAGAAACTGTGTATGTTGCTTTGATTTTCTTAATGAAATTGAAATACATCAAACGTCCATGATACTACCACTAAGTGCATAATTCTTCCTTCTCGGACTTGAATTTTCTATTTGCAGTTGCTGTAACTAATGTTAACCAATGTTTTCTTAAGCATTGATCACTTCCAATGATGCCGAAGAGAGCCTCTTGGCAGCTCTACGATGGCCTATAAAGAATCGCGAGATATTAAACAGTGGCATCGAACAATCTTCTGGTGAGTGCAATTTTTATGAGGAAGAAGTTCTGCTTACAACAAAAATTTTTCACTATTTTTGGCAGACAATTCTGTATTACAAATGTGATCAGATTCTTCAATAAGTCTGCCTCTTGTTAAATATCAGCTAAATGGCTATGCTTTTGTGATATGCATGTAGCAGATCGGCATGATTTATCATTCTGGTGAACAAAAAGACCCTTTGTCGTAAACATCAAAAGAGAGATGTTTCATAGCAGTTTGTGTAGACAAATTGAAGGGGCTTGGAAATGCACCCAAGAAGTCAACATTCGTCATCAAGTATGTCAGAGATGGATGCTTAAGGTTCCAGGGTATATCAATTTTCCAAGTATCATTCTGGAATATTGGAGGTAATGTAACATAAAAAGAAGATCGACACCGGGTAGGTGAAGTATTGCAGGTCTAATTATGATGGAGAAATTGAGTTATAGTCAGATGTTGGGTTAGGATCAAGCTTGGTATCGGGTCAAGGCTCGGACGATGTAGTAGGACATTACCGGGAGTTCACTAGTAGTTTGCCGAAGGGATCGGGAAGCTTGCTCGGAACATGTCGGGAAATCGTCGGAAGAAGACCGCAAGATTCATCGCATGAATATCGGAGGTTATCGGATTGGCGGGAGTTAGGTAATTGTTTTAGCTTGATGGTCATTATGGTTGTAATCATTGAGTCATAATTAGAGTTCGAGTGATAATTGAGTTTGATTTAGAATAAATCCAAATCAACTCAATGAGGCAACCGGGTCCACTAAAGGGGTTTGATTGAGCTCAATTAGTTGATCTAAGAATTTATCAACATAAGATTTAAGTCAGAATTCGAAAAGTGGAGGGAAGCACTTCTTCGAAAATTCTGACGACTGAACCATCGATGGGCGACGGGTGTACCATCGTCGCCCAGGTTTTTGGGCGATTGACAATGGTTGAACCCCTTTGGTTGGTGGCTGAACCGCCTGTACCCTGTTTTTAGGGTGCTTTTGGCGGTTGCACCATCGACACCAATGGGTAAACTATCTGTATCCGGATTTTTCGGATACATTTTAATTTTGACTCCAAATTCTAAAGTCATTTGGGGTCTATAAATATCTCAAGTTTTCTTGTATTCTATACAACAATTTTTGGGATTAAAATTCTATGAAAAACTTATGTGAATTGTAAGAAAAAGAAAATGGGAAGGGAGTGAGCTAAGAGTTGTAAAATTCTTGTAAAGAGTCTCCCTTGTAAGCTCAAGTTGTAAGGGTTTGGTCTTCATCCAAAATAAGATCGATAGTGGGCGTCGGTGTGCCTCAAGGAGGAGGACTCGGGAAGTGGACGTAGGCCAAGTTTAAGTTCGAACAACTATAAATTGTCACTGTTCCTTACTTGCTTCATTACTACTTATAATTGTTTGTAATTAAAAAAGCAAGAACATCACTTTTCGATTGTGTTTTTAAAACATCTACTTACTCGCCTTTAAGTTCAAGATACACTTTCGATTTGCGGTTTTGCTCCAACGAAATGTTTTTGTTAAAACGTCAATTTACACTTGCACTAATTCACCCCCCCCCCCCCCCCCCGTGCCAATTGTTCCTAACAATTGGTATTAGAGCTAAGTTACTTACTCATTGGATTAAGACCCATTTTAGTAAATGATTTGTTTTGGTATAAATAAGGAACATTCTATTTCACGTCCTCCTATGTTCAATAGGATGGATTACACATATTGGAAAATAAGGATACATGTTTTTCTCATTTTTTTGGATCTTGATTTATGGAACATTATAGAGAATGGATTTAAAAAATCTTCTAAACCAATGAATAAGTGAAATGATTTGGAAAGGAAGAATTTTTCTTTAAATACAAAGGCTATTAATACCTAGTTTTGTGCTCTTGATAAGAATGAGTTTAATCATCTTTTCGTTTGTGAATTAGTATTTGATATTTGACACACACTAGAAATCACACACAAGGAGACTAGTAGAGTAAAAGAATCTAAGATTAATATTTTAGTTCATAACTATGAGTTATTTTGAATGAAATCAAGTGAGTCCATTGGAGATATATACACTCCTTTTATGGATGTCGTCAATGGCCTTAAAGCACTTGGAAAATATTTTTCGAATTTTGAACTTGTGAGTAAAATTTTAAGATCTCTACCAAAAAATTGGGATCATAAAGTAATCTTTATATAAGAGGCCAAAGATTTAAATAATTTACCTCTTGAAGAACTTATTGGTATAATAACTCGCCTCTCGTCATGTCCAAAGATTACTTTATGACAGATTCCGTATGTGACTTGACAGTACCATATCCAATACACGTTCTTTGGGATATTAGTTGGATGAGAGATTATAGATACATGGTAACTATAAACAAACATGTTTAACAAATTTGATCCCCTTGTACCGTCTAGGGACTATGGCGTAGTAGCCTAGTACGTCCATAGTCGATTAGTCGAGTGAATTATTATAGAGATAATAATTCACTATATCAAAAGGAGTTCTGATGGGAGAGACTCATGGCCAGCTCGGTATCGGGCCTAGAGGGTCATATATATATAGTGGATGTTTTAGTGAATAGAAGATTGGATGGAGATCCAATTAGCTCATATTCTCATTACATGAGATCCTAAGCTGATGGGCTCCTTGATTAAAGCCTAATTAGAGGCCTAAAAAGATTATTGAATAGAGATCCAATAATACAAGATTAGTGGGTTATTGGATGGAGATCCAATACCTACTAAGGTAAGAGCCTTAGGGTTTTGGTGGCTCTCTAAAAATAGGAGGGAAGACTCATGGTTGATAGACTGGAGCTTTAGCCACCACCTCCTATTCTCCTCCCTCCCTCTGCGTAAGAGTTGCAAGATGAGATTAGAGGAGTTTCACTGCAGAGATCCATCGTGTGAATACCGCTAGAGAAAAGGACGCATGACCTCCTTCATCTTCTCTATCTGGATCTGGAATACAGGGATATACGATCTCCCTAAGTAAAATCAATCTTTCACACATTGTGGTTTTTTGATTTTTACGATTTTTCTCGTGGCCCTAATCTTTTGCAAACGATTTGATCTGTGTGGAAAATTAATTTTTTATTTTGATTTCTACTGCATATGTGATGTACCCGCTGAGGTTTCCCAATACTAAGCCACTACGCCATAGTCCCCAGACGGTACAGGAGGATCAAATCCATCAGACCTGTCTATCCACAGTTACCATGTATCTATAATATATCATCTAACTAATATTCTAAAAATCGTATATTGGACATAATACTATCAGGTCACATACGGGATCCGTTTAAGTTTTGCTCTAATCAGATTCTCATAAAGAACTCCTCTCTCAATCCGAATGACCCTAGTAAGGAATTTGTCTGAGGAAGCACACGAGATATTCCTCTCGCGATATCGAGAGTAGATGATCCTTTATTGATACTTAATTACCTTCGTAAGGTTGGCTACCAATCCTGATAACCAGCTATATCAGATCTGAAACTTTCTATATAAGTCTGGCGTAAAAGAAAAGAGTACTCAAACAAGATATCCTTGGTGTCTTAAGTCTAAGGACCAAATACACAACTGGGACTATGGAATCGCTATCTGACATTAGGTATCATTAATCATACTATATTTCATAAGCAGATCGATCAGTGAACTCATTATCCAATGAGCATCTGTATTATATCCTTAGTGTCTCCACACAAGTGGCTATGCGACCAACCGCCTCCATCATATAGATGGGTATATAGTACACCAATCTGTCTGGTTATCTCGATGTCCCTCTCGAGTAACCTATGACCGAGATTATTTAGGATCTGTGTTTAAAGGTGGATCGATCTCATTATTTTGATCTTATCACTATCCGATTCCCATTGTATAGAACCAAGGACATCACTATATATATATATATATATATATATATATATATATATATATATATATATATATATATATATATATAATAGATAATATAATATGAGAAGATCGTGCAACGTATCACGCGTGTCATCACTCACGTGATTGGCTTGCAGGGCACCTGTAACCAACATCTATTAGGTTATGTCGATGGATCTTTAAGATGTCCACCAGCAATGATCAACATCCCGGGGACAGCAAGTCTAATACCAAATCCGGAGCATAAATTATGGTTACGCTAAGATCGTCTCATTCGTCAAGCAATTCAAGCCTCTATCGCTAGATCTATGCCCCCACTCATATCCTCCTATGCTACTACTGCAGATGTATGGTGCAAGTTGCAAACTCTATTGGCAAATCACTCGTGTACTTGCATGCTCGGCCTTCTCTCTAGTCTAATGAACACAAAGCAAGAGGAAAGTACTATCGCTAATTATCTACAAAATATCAAAGTTATCATTGATGACCTGGCTTTGATAGGTCATTCTCTCAGTGATGAGGAAGTCCTTATCTACACTCTCAATGGTCTGAGAGGCGAGTTCAAGGAATTGGGAGCTGCAATTCGAGCACGTGACTCACTAATGTCGTTCGAAGAACTTCATGACAAGTTGATTGATTATGAGACATATTTGAAGCTTGAAGAGAATATGCTAGGACCAACCTTCACAGCTTAGGTCAGTCATAAATTTAAATGAAAAGGTAATCAGTATAATAAAAAAGCAAACAAAGGTATGGACATGCTACCTCCTGCCTCTATGAACAACAATCCACCCTTGCCTCCTCCATATCTCAACCCCAACATCAACAACTATCCCGGGGGCATCTTTTAGCTATGGCATCCTACCCACACAGACCAATAACAAGTAGTCTATTAGTTGTGTAATAAAGTCGGACACACTGTAAAAGTTTGTCAGTCTCGACCTTGAGTTTCAGCTCCATCCAATTGGCCTCAGGCAGATCTTATGACTACTTTGCCTACCATTTAACCTAATTCGATTGTAGACTCTAGGGCTTCTCATCATATCACCTCTGACTTACCGATCTTGTCCATCCATAGCAACTATGACAGGATAGAAAACATTATCATTGGTGATGGTAAAGGACCGCCCATTACTCATACTAGTTCTGTAATGCTTAATTCACACACTACTACTTTTATACTCGATGATATTATGTATGCACCACATATTAAACGAAACCTCATTTTTATTTCTCAATTCTGTAACGAAAATAATACTTAAATTAAATTCTTTCCTGACTTCTTTCTTGTTAAAGATTTAAGCACAGGGCATCCTTGGTTCACTACCAGAATAAAGACAATAATTACGAATGACCGTCTACTCCACAAATAACCAAGTATGATGTTAACTCTTCCATTGCAACTCCAATTGATGTATGGCATCGTAGTCTTAGTTATCCCTCGTCCTCTATTCTGCAGAAATTATTCTTTCGTTATTCTCTTCTTCATTTTAATTCTTGTAGCAGCATAACTTATTGAGATGCTTGTCTTAGTTCCAAAAGTCATTGCTTGCCTTTCAGAAACTCCTCAATCTCCTATTCTCATCTCTTGTCTTAACTCCAAGAGCTTGGTATACTGAACTTGGCTTATTTTTTACTGCTATTGGCTTTGTTAACTCTAAATATGATACCTTACTATTTTTACGACAATAACTTGGAAACACAATATATCTCTTGGTATATGTAGATGATATTATTATCACATGTAGTAATTCTTTGGAGGTTTAGACATTCATCACGTAATTGGCAGATCGATTCTCTCTTAAAGATCTAAGAGCCTTAAGTTACTTTCTAGGGGTAAAGGTAACATATACGTCTTCAGGACTCTTTCTCTCATAAAGAAAATATCTCCAAGATCTATTATCAAAGACGAATATGCAAGATACAAAAGAGGTTACCACTCCCCTCTCTACTAATGCATCCCTTAAATTATGTGATGAAAGTCCTGATATAAACCCCACTCAATATTGTCAAGTAATTAGGTCCTTATAGTATTTAGCTCTCACTCGTCCAAACATCTCATTTGCAGTCAATAGACTATCACAATGCATACATCAGCCATCTACTATAGATTGGTCTGCAATCAAACGAATCCTATGATATCTTAAAGGGACCATCAATCATGGTATCTTTCTTAACAAACACTCTCTTATTCATCTGCATGCATTTGTTGATGCTAATTGGGCCGAAAACACTGATGGTAGAACATCCACATCATGATATATTATTTTCCTTAGAGCTAATCCAATTAGTTGGAGCTCTAAGAAACAAAAGACAGTCTCATGTTCTACAATCGAAGCTAAATACTGTGTCATCGCCATTACTAGCGGCCTCACAAGCAGTAGTGGCGACAGCAGAAGGGGAAGAATTATGGTTTTTTATTTTTCTTAAAGAAAATTACAATTTTACCATTAAGTGAAAAATTATAATTTTGTCATTAAGTGAAAAATTATAGTTTTACCATTAGGCTTAAATTATAGTTTTATCCTTTAATTGAATAAGGTTGTTTACAGTTTTACCATTTCTGTGTTTTATTAATGCTATAATATTTTATAAATTATGTAATTCTTTTGGAATTATAGTTTTATCATTATAAAATTAAGAAATTATGGTTTATTTTCTCAATTATAAAATTTATCAATATATAATCTAATAAAAGTTAATCATGATTATATTTTGATTATTTATTGATTATATTTTATTTTGATCAATTTATTTAATTAGATTTTAGGCTTCTCTAATTAAATAAAATTAATTTAATTTAATTTAAAAAAATTATAAATTATTATTTCTTTATAAGTTTTCTCATATAAATTATTAATTATATGTGTTAAATCTAATTATTATTTATTGGATATTTATTTAGTTATTCACATGCAAATGTTAGTAATTGTGAAATAATATTTATTTTTCACATGAATGCATAATTTATACATTATCATGATTACAATTATCATATGAGTTTTTTCTGTTGATTAAGTATTTAATAATTATTATGGTTATTATTCTATTATTTAACTGTTTCAACATAAATTAATTCATTCATAGGATAATTTAATTTATATTTTATATTACTGCATTAGTTCGTAGTCACCAAAGTGGCCTAGATCAATTATTTATAAAATTATATTAAGGAACAAGTCCTTTAAGAAAATAATATTTAAAATTACATGCATAATTAGGAGATCTAGATAATTCCAAAGCTTTTTCAAATAATTATGTGATGGGGTAGGATGATACTATTTTGGATATCCTTGTAGTTTAGAATTGTATACCCAAAGGTAGCAAAACTATTCCTCAAGGATGGTATCAATCCTCCATAAATGATCTTGAGTGAATACCAGATATATCAATATTTTTACCCAAACGTTAAATATTGATGATATCAATAGTTCATCATATTTTGATTAAACTCAAAGCATTAATATTATTTTATATTCTGCAGTGGTATTCTCATCCATACATTCACATGCTTCTAGTGTCCATGTACTCTCTGGATCAAATTATTCAGAATGGTTAGAGCATGTGTAATTTACATTGGGCGTATTAGATCTTGACTTGGCATTGCTTGTTGAAAAGCCCACAGGATTAACTGACAAAAGTACTATGGAACAAGTGAATGAAATGAAGACTTGGGAAAGATCTGACAAGCTCAGTTTAATGTTCATAAGGATGATAATTGTAAATAATATAAAGATTTCATTACCGATTGCATCTAGCGCATGTAAATATTTAAAGGTAATTGAAGACAGATTTAAATATACTGATAAGTCATTAGCTGGCATATTAATGAAAGAACTGACTATAGCTCAGTATGATAGTACTCGAGGAATTCAGGATCACATCCTTAATATAGCTAACAAAGCTGCAAAACTCAAGGCATTGGGAATGAATGTTGATGAATCTTTCCTTGTGTAGTTTATTCTTAATTATCTTCCTTCTCAGCTTGGCCCATTCAAGATTAACTATAATGCAAATAAGGATAAGTGAGACTTAAATGAGTTAACTAGTATGTATGTTTATGAAGAATTAAGATTAAGGCAGGAAAGTTCATATAATATACTGACTACTACTCAAGGAGTTAGTAACAAGAAAAGAAAACTGAAGCATCATCCATCGAAGAAATTTGTCGGGCCTGGAAGTGTTAAACAGACTATTGAAAAGAAAGTTATTACTACAGTAAAGTGATTCTTTTGTAACAAGAAAGGACATGTAAAGAAGGACTACATTAAATGTAGGACTTGGTTCGAAAAGAAATGTATAAACTCAACCTTTGTATGTTTTGAATCAAACATTGCAAAAGTTCCTTCTATGGTGGATTGATTCTAGCGCTTCAACTCATGTTACTAATAATATACAGAGATTCATTTCAATCTGAAAACCAAAAAAACATGAAAGATTCATAACTATGAGAAATCGTCTCAAGGCAAAAGTGATATCAGTAGGGACTTATCGCTTACGCCTAGAGATAGGTCATCTAATAGATATGAAAGGCACATGTTTTGTTCCTACAATTTCTAGAAATTTAATTTTTTTATCTAGAATTTATAAGTTAGGATACTATGTTTCTTTTGGTAATGGTAAACTCAGCATATTTTATGATTCAATAAAAGTTTGTTCTGGAATTCTTTGTGATGGTTTATACAGTATTAATTTAAATCTTGAGTTTGCAAATACATTATTGACCCTTCAATCAAGTATTGGAATAAAATGTAATTCCAATAATGAAAGATCTTATATATTGTGGTATAGACGTTTGAGGCATATCTCCAAGGAAAGAATTGAAAGATTGGTGAAGGATAATATTTTGAAAAATTTAGACTTCACTGGTTTTAATGTTTGCATAGATTGCATTAAAGGAAAGCAAACTAAGCATACAAAGAAAAATGCTACAAGAAGTAAAGAACTTCTTGAAATTATTTATATTGATATCTGCGAACCACTCCATATTCCTTGTTTTAGTGGAGAAAGATATTTTATCACATTTATAAATAACCTATCCAGATATGGCTATGTTTATCTAATACATGAAAAGTCTTAGACCATTGATATTCCTGAAGTGTACATAAATGAGGTCAAGAGACAATTAGATAGAAAAGTTAAAATTGTCAGATCTGATAGGGATGGTGAATTTTATGACAGATATGATGAATCCGATCAGAATATTGATCCTTTTGCTAGATTCCTAGAACATCGAGGTATTTGTGCTCAGTATGCTTTACCAGGTGTGCCATAGTAGAACGGTATTGCTGAAAGGTGAAATCGTACTCTTATGGATATAGTTAGGAGCATGATAAGTTATTCCTCTGTACCTGAGTTAATGTGAGGTGATGCTCTTAGGACAGCTATATATATCATGAATAAGATTCCTAGTAAGTCAATTCCATCAACTCCATTTGAGTTATGGACTGGTAGAAAACTCAGTTTGAGACATTTACATATTTAGGGGTGTTCTGCAGAGATAAGAGTATTCAATCCACATAAAAAGAAATTGGATACAAGAATAATTTATGGATATTTTATTGGTTACCCAGAAAGATCCAAGGGATACAGATTTTATTACCCTTAATCATAATATGAGGATAGTAGAATCTGGTAATGTAAAATTTCTAGAAAATGACGAAATATGTGGGAGTCAAAAGTCTTGAATGATTAATTTTGATATTAAGGAGATTCATGCTTTTTCTCTTGT
The DNA here is from genome assembly GCA_021527575.1 of Ensete glaucum. Taxonomy (NCBI): domain Eukaryota; kingdom Viridiplantae; phylum Streptophyta; class Magnoliopsida; order Zingiberales; family Musaceae; genus Ensete; species Ensete glaucum. Next base: position 16,300,335 of record CM038558.1, read on the forward strand.
ATGATTCTTATTCGAGAAATTATTGTTCCTCAAATCAATGAGAGAATTAATGAGAGTAAATAATAAAATAATATTGATGAATTCTCACGTTATATTGATGTCGCCGCTGATAGTCTTGCAGAACAATCACAATTGGCAAATTTGAGAAGATCTCAAAGAAAAAGGAAACATGTTATTTCTGATGATTATGTGGTATATCTGCAAGAATCAGATTTTGATATAGGAATGAAAAGTGACCCCTTATCGTTTTCACAAGCCATAGAAAGTAATGATTATGAAAAATGGTATGATGCAATGAAAGATGAGTTAAAATCAATGGACCAGAATGGTGTCTGGGAACTCATTGAATTACCCAATAATTATAAAAGAGTCGGTTGTAAATGAGTCTTTAAGACTAAACATGACTCAGTGGCAATATCAAACGATATAAAGCCAGACTTGTGACCAAAGGTTTTTCTCAGAAAGAAGACATTGACTACCATGAGATATTTTCTTCAATTTCTTGAAACGACTCATTAAGGATCATCATGACATTAGTAGCTCATTATGATCTTGAGTTACATCAGATGGATGTGAAAATAACATTTCTAAATGAGGATCTAGATGAGAAAATCTATATAGAACAACCTGAAGGATTCATAAAAAAGGGAAAGGAAAGTTGGGCTTGCAAACTTAAGAAATCCATTTATGACCTTAAACAAGCTTCTAGACAATGGTATATAAAGTTTTATGATACCATTACTTTTTTCAGATTTAAGTAAAACACTATTGATCAGTGTATATATCTGAAAGTTAGTGAGAGTAAGTTTATTATATTAGTCCTATATGTAGATGATATATTGCTTGCCAGTAGTGATCTTGGTTTGTTGTACAAAACCAAGATATTTCTCAATAAGAATTTTAAGATGGTTGATATGAATGAGGCATCCTATGTTATTAGTATTGAGATATTCAGGAACAGATCTCAAGGTTTGTTAGGACTGTTTCAAAAAGATTATATTAATCGTATCTTCGAAAGATTTAATATGCAACTTTGTAAAGCTAATGATACACCTATTACTATATGTGAAAAATTCAGCTAAAATGAGTGCCCGAAAAATGACTTAGAAAAGAATCAAATGAAGAATATTTCTTATGAGTGCGCAATTGGAAGTCTATTATATGCTCAAACCTATACAAGGTCATATATCAGTTTTGCAGTGGCAATGCTGGATAGATACCAGAGTAACCCGGGAATAGAACATTAGAAAGATACAAAGAATGTAACGAGATATCTGTATGGGACAAAAGATTATATGCTCACATATAGGAAATCATATCAGCTTGAAGTAATGGGATATTCAGATGTCGATTTTGTAAATTACCTTGATAGTAGGAAATCCACTTCAGGATTTGTGTTCATGTTGGCTGGTGGGGTAATTTCTTAGAAAAGTATAAAACAATCACTTGTTGCATCATCTACGATGGAAGTTGAATTTATGGTATGCTTTGAGGTCACAAATCAAGCTTTATAGCTATGAAATTTTATCTCAGGACTTGGTGTGGTCGACTCAATTGCCAAGCTGTTAAAGATATTTTGTGATAATAATGCAGTAGTTTTATTCTCTAAGAATGACAAGTACTCTAGTGGTTCCAAGCACATTGAGATAAAGTACTTAGTAGTTAGAGAAAGAGTCCAGAAATAACAAGTGTCAATTGAAAATTTGAGCACCACTATGATGATTGTTGATCCATTTACTAAAGCTTTACAGTGTAAAAGATTTAAAGAACATGTTCTTAGAATGGGGCTTGTGAGCAAGCCATAAAAGGATATGGTGATGTATGTTTAAGTGGATGTTATTATTGATATTTCTTTTGCATAATTAAAGTTATTTATTTCTAATATCTTGTTTGTGTTTATGATTATGCATATTCTTGTTGAATGCAAGAAAACAGGATTGTCTTGACAAGACAAATTACAGGGGTCATTATAGACTATATAATGAAATACTAACAGTGTTGTACTACATAGAAGGAAGCGTGACATTGATGACATACAACCGCTATGACTCATATTGATAGTTGGACTGAATATAGTATTATTGTGCTTATTGGACTTATTGGCTTATTTTTAAAATCATGGCCATGTATAAAATGCTTTTCAAAATTTTGAGGATCTAATTATATAAAATTATTTTTAAATAAATTTTGTTTTATTTATTTTGATTTTGGATATCTTTTATATCTTATCAATTAATGGGCTAAGTGAGAGAATGTAAGATTATGTGGTCCTTTCTTAATTAAATAAGATATATTATAGATTATTTAGATTTTGATAAGAGATATTAGCTAATATTAAATAAAGTCCATATTATATTGGGATATTTTAGGAGATACTCTTGATGGAAGGAACTCTCCTAATAATTTACCCTAGACCCTCTGCTCGCGCCTATAAATAGATAGGACCTACTATAAACCTAATGTATGGAAAAGGTATAGAACGACAATAGAAAATAGAGTTAAAGAGATTATGGTTATTCTCTCGATTTTCTCAAACCATCAATTACAATGGTCCTGTGAAAGGATAAGAAGAGAGGAGAAGAGGTCTAAATCCATTATAGTTCTCCTTGCAGATTGATATTCTACGTTATTCAGATCTGATATGCGGTGCTTTTGAAGATCTAATTGGATCTCAATCAGATGACATCTAAAACTATGCATCGTAAACAGATCTCATACTATTTGATTTTAATCATGGCATAATAGTTTTCTCCATAATAATTTTTATAATTATAGTTTTTATGCCAATAAACGATGGATGAGGTTATGGGTACCTGCGAATCTCACTTGAATAAGGGCATTGCACAACCGGCACCACACCATGTCCGGTAAGTCTCCTCACTAGTTGGAACAAACGTCTGTTCTATATATATGTATAGATTCTGTCGCTCACGTTGGACGCATTCGTATAAATTATATCGATGGAGGTTTTGGATAGATGAGTGAGAAAAAGAGAAGAATTGCGTCTCTACAGACTTGCCAATCTCACTTTTATGTATAAAGGAAGTTGAAGTGTATCTATTTCTATCAACGAGAAGAGTATTTTGTGGCTTACGTCGAATTCATTAACAGCTATCTGCATGAGCATGGAACGGGTGTATATAAATCATAATGTTGGAGCATATGGGCGGTCGAGTGGGGCACAAGTGATGAATGATGCTGTGCAGATTTGCAAATCTTACTTCGTGGCTAATCTTAATTGAAGTTTAGGTCCTTTTGCTCGAGGGAATAATGATCTAATGGATGGCGGCCCATTTATTGGTATCACACGTTTCCAAGCGTTTGCATATCCAAAGTAATTAAAAGAATACAATCATTTATAGTGATAAAACTATCTAAACACTTAAAGGGGTACTTCACGAGAGGAAAGAGAAAGGATTTAAATGAATTAATCCAAATAATTGTTTGGGAGTGAATATGGCTTATATTATGCAATGTGGATCGGAAAAAGATTGTCACAAATTGGGATAAATCATGTTCAAATTGGAACTAAATCAATTCAAAACCACAATCGAATCGAGTGAATAGTCCGATGATTCCAAGTCGAATTAAGGTCAAAATCGAGTCAATGATCAAATCAAGTCAATGGTTCAAGGATTCCAAGTGTTTGTTTAGCATTGGAGGATATCACAACTTGACCCTTCGGATGCTTAACTTAGTAGAGAAAGTGGAGAGGGTTTATTAGAGCTCAAGAGAGTTTTTGTGTCGAGTCCCCCTCCTATTTGGTTTTAAGGGATGACTTTTATACCTGATTTGTCGATGGAGAATGGTCAATTGCTCGTCCACTCCTTTAGCTTTTTATACCGTCATAGATTTATTTATGTCGACGACTAATGAACATGTCTCCCTATCGATTACATCAAGGAAGGATGACTAGAAGTGTGTTATTTATCCAAGAAAGGGCATGTATGAAATGTACAAGGGATGGGGGATTGGCATAACCGTTGAATCTTATATTTTGATAATAAAATAAATTGTTGAGATTATGGATTAATATAATATTAAAATAAGTGACATAGGAAAAACTTCGATCATAGACATAAACCATCACAGGACAAATTTTCGAAGGAGAATCATACCTTGGGCCAAAGAAGAATTATATCATAGATTGAACGTCAAGCCAGAGGATTAGTCAACATGTCGAATAATGGACTTTGTGCCACGAGTTCTAGCATCGAGTCAGAATAATCGGATATTGTGGTAAAAGATTGGATATTGTGGAAAGTCAACATACCAATAGATCGGCATGATATGCATATAGAAAGGATGATGCATCGGAGGTTTGGACGAATTATCGGATGATCAGATGACATACCATAATGTTGGAGAACATGTTGATTGCTTTGTGATTGTGCTAGATATATGATTGAGTGGTTAAGTCTTCATCGAGGTTGTTTTGTATCAAATTGAGTTGATATTGGGCCAAAATTATGACAACTTAATTAGGAGCCCACTAAACCTAAACTAGGATCGAATTGGGCCTATTGAAAGGCCAATTTGGTGACCTGAACTAGGCCTGGGTGGTGGTACTATCTAAATAGTCGGAAAGTAATATTTTATGCTTTTTGGGGACTTCCGACGGTAGTACCGCTTGTGGCTGGTAGTGATCTGATCCAAGTAGGGGTGGTACCGCCTAGGCCAGTAGTGGTACCGCTAGAGCCTAGATTCCCGAGCTCTATTTGGTGATAGTACCATTCGCCGCTGACGGTGGTATCGCCAATATCCCGAAAACTCATGATTTAAATTTTTGGTTATGTTTTCGAAGCCTTTAGGGTCTATAAATACCCTACTCATGCTTGTTTAATGCAAGGATGAACAAGAATAAAATCTTGAGAATTGAAGTATGTAAATTCTTTCAAAATTTATTATCTTCCTCCTTGAGTTTAGAGATTATTCTAAAGAGGTGTGAGGTCTTTCGTAAAAGAGTTAGTATGAAAGTTCTCTATTGAGCCTCGTAAAAGGATAAGGATGTAACAAAGGTAGTTGATCTTCGTTCATTGAAAATAAGATCAATAGTGAAAGCTGATGGCCTCGAGGGAAGAGAAATCGGGAGTGAACGTAGGTCCGAAAGATCGAACTACTATAACCAGTTTGCTTTCTCTTGCCTTTGCTTTGTCATTGAATATTAATTTTCTTATCACCATCCTTGCACTTTTAGTTCAATGCCATAGTACTAATTTCTTATTGCCATAGTATTAATTTATCCCCCCTCTTAATGTCATTATGATCCTAACATTCCAAAGAGTCGGGCCACACTATTAAGATTTAATGTTCTCTGCAATTAAATGTATAACTACTTTTGAAATTATGGTCATGAACGATGGATCGCTGGTGATCGATAGCGTGATCAAGGAGAAGTTGAGATGACAGGTTTGGTCATCATGTATCAATGATCGAATCATGTGACTTCTTACTTGAGGGGGTGGAGTGAGCTCTTGTGTACATGTTTATTCCAAATGGTGGTCCATGATTAGGTGGTTTAGCAATGCAATGTCTATGCCATTACTTTCCCTATCAGGCCTCATTTGTCTTTTTTCACGGATTGAGATAAGTGGAGGCAAACCATTTCCATTAGTTGCTCATGCCTTTGCTTAGGTGGCTTCTTCAGCCCATGTGGTGGGTGAGTTGGCAAAACATAAATAGGGTACTTAGTATCTTAAATTTAAATCCTATTGACATGGTTTTAAATTTTTATGGAATACTTTAATTTTTTAGTTAAAATCAGTGGGTCAATCAAAAATTGAGATTTTATTGATGATTTTGACTTTGATTTTGAAGCCAATGATTCATGGGAATGGAATGACATGTAATCACTAAGTTATAATCTCATAACCAAAACTAATATCAAAATCATTTAGAATCGATATGATGAAATCGTAATCAATGATTTTGAAACCGTAATCACTCCTGGTCCCTGGCCACAAGAAAAAGAATCCCATAAATTGGATAAAAAATTGGATAAAGAGAATCTTTTTGAACATTTGCAGCATGCATTGGGTAGTGAATGTTTAATGAACCCCATTAGCTTCCTCACAATGAACATATTGTCTTTGTTTCGTGTGACTACCACCCTATATATTAGAGGAGGTACTTTGAGTGCTTTCAACTAAAGCTAAGAATTCAAGGAGCTTAGCCGAAAGCTGCAATTGCCAAAGGCTTTTAGATGCTATATGACATTTATTGCTTTAGTTACATTATGTTCAGACGTGGTGGTCTTCAGAGAGATGCTTCTTAATCATTACTTGCTCCTGGAGTGGAAATGAGAAATGTGGTAGGTGTAGTGCTGCGACAGCTGAGTCACTATGTTCATTTATGAACATTTCAGGCAACCTCCTGCAAGCGGTGCGACGTGCAAACCTGTCGATCTATGAACAGGTCCTGCATTTATGCAGATACGACTTCCATATAGAACAACATGAGCAACAAGAGATAGGTTGTAGATCGTAATGCGTGCAGAACTGTTCCTTCAAGGCAGGTGGAGGGAGGATGGTTGCTGTCAACCTAATTATGGACAAACTTCATCATCTCTTCGGTGAAGGCAGGTAGATGTTCCTTCTGAACACAGCGTGTCATCAACCTCACGCCCTGATTCGGCTTGGACGGCTGCATGTAGTTGCATAAAGCGACGCGGCTGTGGTCACCACTCAACGGAGCGACATGGATCAGCTCTCCCCACCCATAGTTCACTTCTGAGAACCCCAACCGGCTCCAATCCAACACCACCAATATCCCATACCCCAATGGCAGCACCTTGCACGGGTCGTCCTCCGCGTTGTCCATCAGCCAGTCCAAGAACTTGGCGGGCATCCTCTCTCTGGCATCTCGTATCAGCACGATCACCTCCACCAGCAAGGAACCAGCGATGGTCCCGGCGGTCGCCTTGGTTCCTGTGGGGTACATGCAGTTGCCTTAGAAGCCTTCCTGCGGCAGCTGGCGCAGCAGGTGGCCGGTGTTGGCGGCGAAGCCGAGGTACATGTTGGCGTGGGATCCAAGCTTATCGCCCGCGTCAGGTGTTGGAAATAATCCAGATAATTAAAATTTATTTAATAAGTTAAGATTAGATAAAATAAAATATAAAAATTTAGATCTAATTTAGTTTAGATGAGAATGTATTTGGTTTGATACGATATATTTTTTAGTATTTTAAAATATTTATATTTTATCCTTTAATCAATATAAATAGGTGTTTTTGGTTCATTCCAAAGCATTAAGACTTAAGATTGAAATTAGTCCTAGTTCCTCTATTATTCTCTTCTCCGTGTTTCTTATCGATTTATTATCTTCAAAAGTGATAGGAGTTTAGTAGAAAATGGTTTTGTTGAGTATGATCTACAGGATCCTAAGATTACAAAAAATCAAATGGATCAGATGAATGATAATATTCAGAAAGATGTCTCTATATGCTACAACAAGCAATAGATGATTCCCTATTTTCTCGAATCATGATGGTATCAACATCAACATAAGCCTGGAAGATATTAAAAAGTGTTCTATTGTGAATCAAATGAGATCTTATAGTGAAAATCTATAAGATTAAACTGTAGTAGAAAAATTTTTAAGAAGTTTATCTCCAAAATTTGATATGATCTCTATTGATATAAAAGAAGCTAAAGATACAAGTGTATTTATTATCTATTGATAAATTAATGGGTTCTCTTTTAGTTCATGAACAAAAAATAAACAGATCTTAAGATAAGGTTTTAGGAGAGATCAAAATGACAAAGGATGAGACCAATCAAATGAAGGTAATAAAGAAACTCGAAAATATTTTTGTTGCAAAAAAATAGGAAATATTGAAAAGGATTGTTGGTACAAAAATAAAAATTCAAATGTTCCTCTATGTTCTTATTGTAAAAAATATGTTCATCTTGAAAAAGATTATTAGAACAAAAATCAAATTAACTATCACGAGAAAAATAATGATGACAAAAGAGATGAAGAAAGTATTTTCTTTATAGCAATAATATTTTAGATCTGTTTAGTTTTTAGATAGTAGATGCAATAATTATATGATAGGGGATAAAAGTTTGTTTCAGGTGAAAGGAAAAGGAACATTTACTGTGACCACCAAATCCGATAAAAAAGTTATTGATGATGTATTCCTGATTTAAAATAAAATCTCATTAGTATAGGATAACTAATGAGAAAAGGATATTATGTTATTTTTTATGATGAAAAATACTTGATTTATGATAAGAAAATCGATAAATTGATAGCAATTACAAGGATGATAAAAAATAAAATATTTGCCTTATTATTTTTGAATTTTGCTACTCCTACTGATGAATCAATATTATGGCAAACTATCTCAGATGATATAGGTTATTCTAATTTAAAAATTACAGTTGATGAAACACATTCACATTAAAATGATGAGATCTTAAACTCCAAAGACAATAATAAAAATATAAATACAGGGTTGATAGAAGTTTATGATGATGTGAAAAAATCAAAGAGAAAGAAAAGAAAGAGAAAACTTCCGTATCTAAAGTGATTTGATCCTTCAAATACAGTGTCGTCATCAGATCATCAGAGATGGATATCAAAGAGAAAAAAAATAAAGTTATAGACCTAAGTAGAAGCATAAGACAAATGCTGCAAGAAGATCAACTCGTTGACGTCTTCATAAAAATTTTAGCAAAGAAAATATTTCTTTAAAAATAATTTTAAATTATAACTACTTGAATTAAGAAGGTGTGTTGGAAATAATCTAAGTAGTTAAGATTGATTTAAGGAGTTAGGATTAGATAAAATAAAAGATAAAGATTTAGATCTAATTTAGTTTAAATGAGGATGAATTTGGTTTGATATGATAAATTTTCTAGTATTTTAAAATATTTGTATTTTATCCTTTAGTTAATATAAATAGATGCTATTGATTCTTTTCAAAGTATTGAAAGTATTTCTGGTTCCTCTACTTATTTTTTTTTTTCTTTTTCTCGCTGATGTTGGCACTGCCAGGTTATGGCGGCCGTGACCACGTCGAAGATGGAGCACTTCTGGCCCGTCTCCCACCATAACTGGTTCTTGACCACACTGATATGGTCGGAGGAGACGTCGAAGATGGAGGACTCAAAGTTGAAGGCAGCGGTGGCAGGTGAATTTAGTTGCGATAGCTTTGGGGGACTGGGGATGGCTTCCCTGCACTAGACAGGCTCGACGAGGGGACGAACGTGCCGCCGTCTTGCGATCTCGGTGACTGCTTTCAAGAACTGGGCTGCCCCGAGGCCGTTGAATACTGTGTGATTGAGTCTTATGCTCGACGAGGGGACGAACCCACCGCATGTGAACTCCATCACCTGAAAAATTAATACAGCGAATGATGGTCAAAAAAAAAATATCTCTAAGCAATAAAATTTAGGTAGCATGCTCTGCATCCTTAACAGGTCTGTGTCGCTGTTTGCCTCCGGTTATTGAATCAAGGATAAAGTTGACTAAGACCCAACAATAATAATGACAACAACAGATTACACATCAATGCAGTGTTGCTTTTGGAAAGGTGATGACTGTAAATGGTGACGCGTTCGACTCGTCAAGTCTGGCGCATGAGCCTAATGGCTTCTTGTATAATTAGTTAGCACTAGCTATGATCAGCGGAGCTCCTGACACCAAGATAATATCTTTAGAAAGGAGCCAATATGATTCGATTCGTAAAATATCATTTATAGCTAATTCTCGAGTCTCTTTTGAGCTCGGGCTGTATGTCTAAGCCACTGCTCCTACGTGAACGATAGGCAAGTACCTCCTAAAAGAAAGCAACTTAATTAAACTACGTGGGTGTGTGTCAAACGTTAACCCGTGAAACGTTACTATGTACCATAGCATAGGAGGTTTAGGGAACGTCTGGTGTTGGAGTTAACTTTTGGATAACCGTTTTAAGTCTATTGTGATGTTTCGGGAAGAGTCGTGTATCCTCAGTCGGGGGATCTTGTTCGGTTGGTCTTCATGGGCGGAGCTTCTTTCTTAGCAAGTACGTTCTTATACTTCTCAACTGGCTCCCCGGTTGTCGACGCCTTCACCAAGGCCAAGGTCGGGGGGTGGGGAGGGGGGTGGAGCTGCCGTCTCGATTTGACCCCTTCGACAGTCAAGTCAGATAGGTGAATCGTTCTATGTTTTATGTCTTATATGAAAGAATGTCTCTTCGCTAATTTGTCTGGGCACCTTTTATACTACCTAGGGAGGCATAAGTCGTACAATGTGGGTTAATACGCGTGAGTGGTAGATCGATATCATATGCTAGTTGGTGGTTGAACCCCCGACTTGTTTATCAAATTCCACTATTGTGTTAGTTGTTTTTATTGCGTATCTATAGTAGGCACAATCCTTCCATGGGTCGTTGTCTGAGTTTAAACAAGTCCTCCTACTATGTGGGGGATGTATGAAAGGAAACCTCACGACGAAGGTAGGTGATGCGGCCTGGGCCTAGCCCCTCGAGCGATGGTCCAAGGTAGTTCTCCTTCTTGAGACCTCAATGTGAGCTGAGTCAGTCGTGTCTAGTTAGCTTTTGGAAGGTGATGTAGAAGTACATGTTGGATAGGCCAAAATATGTCCTATCATTCTCTCCCTCTCCAAAAGAGAGTCATACATTAGAAGAATCTAGGTGCGCAGCTTTTGACTAGGGCTTTGCTTGTTTCACAGGCTTTGTTTCAAAAGTGTTGGCTTTTAGGCCAGAATCAAAACCGATGGGATCAGCCGGGATCTGAAGCAGACAGATTCAATTGGGACTTGTAGTCAATATGAATGATCGGATAGGGGTCGTATTCATAACCGAAGAGTATTGTCCAACGTAGATAGCCCCTCAGAGGATGTTTGAAAATAGAATTCCTTTGGGCATAGTCCAGGGTTGGAGATCGATTGAGGGCTAGAAGCTTGAGAGCCTTTTATTTTCATATTGCATGTGAGAGCCCTTTTGAGAGCTCGGAAACTCTTGAGAATATGTTCGGGATTTAAAGCCTTATGTTTAGGACTAAAAGCTCTTTTGTTCGGGACTGAAAGTCCTTTAAGAGCTCGGAAGTACTTGAGAATCTATTTAGGACTGAGAGTCCTATGAAAGCTTGGAAGCATTTAAGAATCTATTTAGGGGATCGAGGGCCCTGTGTTTGGGACTGAAGTCCTTTTGTTTAGGGCTGAAAGCCCTTTGTTTGAGATTGAAAGCCTTTTGAGTGCTTGGAAGCTTTTGAGAATATATTCAGGACTGAAAGCCCTTTATTCGAGACTAAAAGCCCTTTGAGAGCTCAGAAGCTCTTGAGAATCTGTTTGGGACTGAGAGCCCTATGAGAACTCGGAAGCCCTTGAGAATCTATTTGAGACTAAGGGCCCTATGTTCGGGACTGAAGGCCCTTTGTTCGCGACTAAAAGCTCTTGAGAGCTCGAAAGCTCTTGAAAATGTGTTCAAGACTAGGAGCCCTGTGTTCAAGACAAAAGGCTCTTTGTCCGTGACTAAAATCCCTTTATTCAGGACTAAAAGCCCATTAAGAGCTCAAAAGCTCTTAAGAATTTATTTGGGACTGAGAGTACTGTGAGAGTTTGGAAGCTCTTTAGAATCTGTTCGGGATTGAGAGTCCTATGTTCGAGATTGAAATCTTTATATTTGGGACTGAAGGCCCTTTGTTCAGGACGAAAAGTCTTTTGAGAGCTCAGAAACTCTTAAGAATCTATTCAGGACTGAGAGCCTTGTGAAAGCTCAGAAGCTCTTGAGAATCTGTTCGGGACTGAGAGCCCTGTATTCGAGTCTGAAAGTCCTTTGTTCGAGACTGAAAGCCCCTTAAGAGCTCGAAAGCTCTTGAGAATCTTTTTGGGATTGAGAGCCCTGTGAGAGCTCGAAAGCTCTTGAGAATCTATTCAAGAGTGAGTATTCAAGAATAAGAGTCCTATAAAAGCTCGGAAGCTTTTGAGAATCTATTCGGGACTGAGAGTCTTGTGAAGGAGCTGAAAGCCCTTGAGATGATAGGTTTGGTCATCATGTATTGATGATAGACTCATGCGACTTCTCACGTTAGGGGGTGGGGCGACTCTTGTGTGCGTGTTGATTCGAAATAGTGGTCCACGATTAGGCGGTTTAGCAATGCAATGTTTATGTTATTACTTTTCCTATCGAGTCTCATTGGCCTTTTTTCTTTGGTCGAGACAAACTAATCATTTCCATTAGTTGTTTATGCCTTTGCTTAGGTGACTTCTTTAGACCAGGTAGCAAGGTGAGTTGGCAACACTATTATTTTTTCAAGTAAAACATAAATAGGGTCTGTAGTATCTTAGATTTAAATCATATTAACATGAGTTTAAATTTTCATAAAATACTTTATTTTTAGTTAAAAATTATCATGTCAAATCAAAAATCCAGTTTTTTTATTGATGGTCTTGATTTTGATTTTGAAACAAATGCTTTTGAGGGGATGGAATGGCAGTTCTGATCTCATAATCAAAACTAAAATTAAAATAATTTAGAATCAAAATATGATGAAATCATAATCAATATTTTGAAACACTGATCACCCCTAGCCCCTAGCCACGAGAAAAAGAATCCCACAAATTGGATAATGAGAATCTTTTTGACCATTTGTTGTAATTATTTTATTATATTTTTTCATTTATTATCATTAATATTTTACTTATTATGATTTAGATATTTTAGTTTTTATTTATTATGAAGATAATGGTTATTATTAAATTTTTTTATTTATCACTATTAAAATTCTTAATTATGATCCAAATTTTTTAATCTTGAATTAATTCTTGAACGTTATAAATTGATGGTAATAAATGTTCTTGATGGGAGAACGTATATATTTATGTGTTTTGGTACTTCGGCTCAATATCAAGTTTGAAGGATTTTATATATTATCTAAAGTGAGAATTTTTATCCAAAAAGTGCCAAAATACTAGGAAAAATTGTTGCTAAAATTTTTGACAACAATGACTGGAGGTATGCAATTTAAATTTTCATAATAGTTTCATTGTATTTCTATTATGGTGTTTTAGAAATATATTTTTTGTTTCAATTATTAGATATTTGGTATTAGAGTCATGATTGACCTCTACCTTCATATGAAGATATGAAGATATGAAGAATGTTTTCATTTTTATACCATGAATATGGTTTGATTTTAGTTTATCTTTTGAAACTTGTGATACTTGTAATGTTGGAAATCATTAGGATATTAGATTTTCAGTCATTTTTTTTGTGAAATGAAACATTCATTATCGGTAATACTCATATTCTATATTAATATTTTATTATATTAATTCATGCTTATGAGTCAAGTTTATATATTCAAAATGCCTAGTGATCCATATAATCTTAGTTAATTAAGGATTAGCCACAACATCATTAATTAATTAAAATTATATATAAAGTTAAGATAAGGATCAGATAAGAAATTAGATATAATATTATGATTGATTATATTTAATATAATAATTATTATCCCATAATATCTTTTATTATATTTATATAATTAATCTCAAGATTATGAATTGGTATATAATTTGATAGTTTTATTATAAAAATTATTTGAATCTATTTGAATTAAAAATTTAGCTTACATGTAATTTTTATATCATGAGATTTAAATTTTTAGTATATTTTATATTAATAAAGAATGCAATTTAGGCTATTATACCTCAAATTTTGACATAAGCATTTTACGTTTTATGTAGTTTCTCAAATTATTAATTTCTCTGATATCCGATATGACATTCTCGAACTTAAAGGTAATAAATACAAGATATGGAAGGAGAGGATAATCCATCTAGGATGGATTAATATTAATTTTACTATTAGGAAGGACGAACCACCTACAGTCACTAATACTAACACTCCAACTGAGGTTCTGCTATATGAGAGATGGGAATGATCCAATCGGCTCATCATGATGTTTATCAAGACTAAAATAATTGCTGGTATACGTGATTTTATTGACCAGCATGATAAGGTCTGAGACTTACTAAAAGTCATTGACAAGCAGTTCGTCACTTCAAATAAAGCACTAACAAGCACCCTAATAATAAAACTATCATCCCCTAGACTCACTAACATAAAAGGTGTGCGCATCATATACCGATCATAGATTTTCTGACATGATCTTATCGAGTTGCTTAATGGGGCAAAAGCCATTGGCTATAAATAGGTCTTTAAGACCAAGAAAGATTTGTTAGGCAATATTAAGAGATACAAGATAATGCTTGTTTCAAAGGGATTTACTAAAAAAAAAAATCGATTATACAGAGATATTTTTCTGTATCTAAGATTCTCTTCATATTATTTTATCTTCATATTATTTTAGCATTTGTTGCTCATTTTGACCTTTAGTTGCAACAAATAGATATGAGAACAATATTGTTTAACGTATATCTAGAGGGGGAGGTTTATATGAAATAATATGAAGGTTTATCTTCTATTGTTAGTAAGTAAATATTTGATTTGTAAGATTAAGAAATCTATTTATAGTTTAAAATAAATAAATCTATCGTCAATGATATTTTAAATTTCAAGATATAATTTTTTATTTAAATTTATTGAAAATCTCATGAATCAATGTATATACCAGTGAAAGTAAAATATATTTTTTTATTTTATCTAGATGATATTTTAATTACCAACGATATGGGTGACCTTAGTCATCTCAATCGTGCTAATTATGAACAAACTTCATCATCTCTTCGGTGAAGGCAGGTAGATGTTCCTTCTGAACACATCGTGTCATCAACCTCACGCCCTGCCTCGGCTTGGACGGCAGCAGGTAGATGCAGGAAGCGATGAAGTTGTTGTCGTCATTCAACGGAGCGACATGGATCGGCTCTCCCCACCCATAGTTCACTTCTGAGAACCCCACCCGGCTCCAATCCGACACCACCAGCGTCCCGTACTCCAGTGGCACCTTGTACGGGTCGTCCTCCGTGTCCCCCATCATCCAGTCCAAGAACTTGGCGGACATCCTCTCCTTGGCGTCTCGTATCAGCTCGATCACCTCCACCGGCGAGGAACCAGCGATGGTCCCGGCGGTCGCGTTGATCCCCATGGGGTACACGCAGTTGCCGTAGAAACCTTCCTGCGGCAGCAGCTGGCGCAGCAGGTGGCGGGTGTTGGCGGCGAAGCCGAGGTGCACGTCGGCGTGAGGGTCCAAGCTTATCGCCCGCGTCCGGGATTGCCAGGTCATGGCCGTGACCACGTCGAAGGTGGAGCACTTCTGGCCCGTCTCCCTCCAGAACTGGTTCTTGACCGTGCTGATGTGGTCGGAGGAGACGTCGAAGACGGAGGTCTCGAAACGGAAGGCAACGAGGGAGGGTGCGTGTCCTCGCGATAGCTTCGGCGGACTGGGGATGGCGTCCCTGCACCAGACTGGGTCGACGACGAGACGGGCGTGGCCTCTTGCGATCTCGGCGACTGCTTTCAATAACTGGGCTGCTCCGAGGCCGTCGAACACTGTGTGACTGAATCTGATGCCCACTGCGAACCCGCCGCATGTGAACTCCGTCACCTAACACAACACATGGCAGTCAGAAAGGTCTTGAGTTGAAGCATTAGAGCAAAAGGACCTTTCTGTGTTCAATATTGGATCAAATTAGTGTCTCATTATCTCCTAAATAAATCTAGTTTTTTGCCGCTTGTTATTAAATCAGAGATAAACTCGAACGACAAACAACAATGCACAGTGTTGCTTTTTTTTTTTTTTTGGTAATAGTGATGATTGCAAACAGTGTCACGTTCGGCTCGTGAAAGCCACCTGTCCAATTTACGTAAAGCATGCAGAATCACATGAGCCCAATGTCTTCTTACAGTTTAGTCGGCAGTAGCAAAGGAAGAGTAAAGGCCGTACACCACTAATAGCTATGTAGGGAGTCTTAGGGAAAGCGTACATTGATAGGTACATACGTACCTGCATCACGAAGATCAAGTCTTCCTCGGTCACCTCTGGGGGAGCAAAGGGGATGAGCTCCTTCTTTGGCAGCAGGAGAGGGCGCTCCAGGTTGTTAACATCTTTGAGACTGCAATCCACGGAGGCCTCGACGAACCACACGCCGTCGCCGGTGCAAGCGACCTCTAGCTCGCCGGAGATCGGCTCGACGATCCGCCCGGCGACGGGGTAGTATGGAACGAGAGCACGGGACAGCGCCGCCCTGATGGTCTTCGCCGGCTGCACGCCTTGCTTGAACACGAGCATCAGGTCGACGAGGATCCTGACCACCGCGGTGCGGTCCATGCAGGAGAGTGAGAGGTGGCCCGACGGCGTCGGTTCGGCGGCGGCCACGAGCTCCGGGGCCAGCTTGTTCACGGAGAAGCTCATTGTCGCTGCAGCTGCTATTGTTGTCGCCCGTGTAATGTATATAGAAATACAGAGAGAGAAAGGAGATGGGGCACTGAAGTCTACGCGAGTTTGATGAGCATGGGATGCGTGCCTTCGTATATATCATATTGTTGTAAATGTGTGGGTGAGTGGGTGAGAGAGAAATGCGAACCTCACTGTATATTAAATCTGAATTGAAGTTTGTGTCCTTTGCTCATCGATAGGATTATGTTATGGGTTGTGTACTAATAATCACACGCTTTCAAACTCATGCATGTCCAAAAGTACTCAATGGAAATCTAATCAGCCAAGGTCTAAAGTTAGAGACATGGTTTCTGGTCCTTGTTTTCACTGAAAGAAGTCCTTTTACCCAAAGCCAGTCATCGAGTCATTCCAATACTTGCATTAGTTCTTTAGTTTGTCTTCAGAGAGCTTTTGGCTTGATCTCTATCTTTCGGTTGCATGCAGTACACTTGTGCCTCCAACAATGATTCCTAATTATTATTCTTGGTGGTGAAGCTATAAAGAAGAGGACCAGTGGGGAATGATGAATGTGGTAGGTATGGTGCTGCTGATGATCATGCCATGGGGCCAAGCACCCATGCCAAGCTCACCGTGACACGTCGACGTAAACCCACAATAGAGTTTGTGGCCGAGCCAAACCTAGTGGGAATTATGGATGATGATGATGCTGGTGGGAGTCTTTAGTGGCTCTGCAACTTCACCCTTTGGATAGAAGGAAAAAGTAATGAACTTTAGAAGTATCGAAGGAGGCGCAGATGTCCCACTACTTTTAGCACGTTTGTGTTGGTTTCTACTATTTGGATTTATTATCTATGTGAAAGCACAAGATATTAACTTGACAAAACATATTATAAATATAATTAAATTTTAATTATAGTTATCAATCAATAAAAAATAAATTATGATAGATTTCTTTAGGAGATGATGGAGGCTCTCCTAAATATTTATCTTAGACCTATTACTCTTGTCTATAAAAGAACATAATCTCGTATGAACTAAGGTAGAGACATTAATATGTGATCTTATTGAGAGATTATAAATTTGCTCTCATCTCTCCTTAGTCACGTGAACTAGTCAATGAGATATTAAAGATATTCTCTCATCTTTCTTTTATCTTTGATTCATCGCTAATAGTTATCTTGTGAAGGATAGAAAGAAAGAGAAGATAAGTCTAGTTCTCTTTGCATATCGACATCGATATAGTTTTCAAATTCAATGACGATATGCTTGCAGATTAGATAAATGTTTTATGAATGGTATTAAAAGATATGCATCGCAAGTTTAATCTATTGTAATTTGATTTCAAATTTTGACATTAAAGTTTTCTACATAACAGTAGCATAAGGATGGTTTTTATACTTATAATTGGTATCAGAGTCATATTTATGAAATGAAATACTTTAGATTTATTTATTAGTACATTTCACTCATGAAAATATATTATTTGATTTTTATTTATAATGCATGAATGATTCACCGGTATTGTCGATCTACTTTATCTTATCCAATCCATCCTATCACTTACTTGTGGATGATGTGAGATTTTTTATGCTTAATCGATGGACCACTATCAACAGCTTGCTATCAATAATAATATTATTAAAGGTAACAACCTTTGGTGGTCGCCAGCCTGATCACGGGCAGCAACTATGTACCTAGTGGAAGCACCATGAGATGCAATAGCCCTACGATGATTAAGCAGCATCGCACTTGCAAAAATATTGTTGCAACAATACTTCCTGCCCATGTTTAGTGTCAACTTGACGCAGAAGGCCATGGTTCCCAATGGCTATGTAGCAGAATGCAGGGGCAGAGTTGCTCCAACAACAACCATGAGGATCACCAGTCAGTGCATGTGCACGGTAGTATGATGGGATGATTTGTCGGTGGTGCTCGATCAGTAGTGAACCATGGAGGCATTCCACCAAAGAGGAATGCGATGACAAGCAGCGGTGATCAGTATGATATTTAGTCGATCGCATGAGGATAGTTGCCCCACTATGGTGCGTGGGTACGATGGAACCAGTGGCAGCCACGAAGAAGGCTACAAGGTGAAAGGTTCGGGTTTATCTTTATAATGATAGCTTTGCTCTTATAAAATATTTTAATTCCAACTTATATCCTTTTGACAATTTTACCTTTCAATAATAAGATATTTTCTCTACATATCCCAACAAAATTATAGTTTTAACCTTTAACATATAAAAGTTTTTTTTACTTATGTCCTTATAAATTAATTAACTTATTTTATTTTAATCAAATATTTTGATCGGACTTGATCGTTATTATATTTTGACTACTTAACTGGATTTAGATTTGATCAATCAAGTTTTGATAAAATTTGAAAAAAAATCAAATTTTAATTAATTTTAATTTTGATGGGTTTAACTTGGTTAATAGTTGGCCTGAATGTATGAACTCAACTTGGGAAGCCCAATTCTAAGTCTACATAATTAAATATGATTGATGATATAAAAGTTCCATGTAAAATTAAAAATATAAATTATAATTTTTTATAACTTTCTCATATGACATATTGATAAAATTTACATGTGATAAATAAAAATATAACTATTGTTCTTAGATATTTATTTAATTAATCAGATTTATATATTTTAAAATTATAAAATACTATTTATTTTTAATATAATAACATGGTTTATGAATTATCATGATTACATTTACCATATGAGTTTTTTATAATGTTGATTGATGTTTGATAATTATTATGATTTTTTATTAGTATTGAACTATTTCAACATTAATTAGATTGCAGAAATTTAGTGAATATTATTTGTAACTCATATTCTTAAGCTTTATCTAGTTGATAGTTACCAAAATAGCCTAGGATGGTAGGCTTATGAAATATAAATTATAATAAAAAATTATTATTTATTAAATATTCTAAACTATGTCTTATATTATTCTATTAGTCTCATAGCGGCTAAGTAACATAGATCAATAACTTATAGAATTATATTAAAAATTAATCATAAATTATATTAAAAAATAATATTCACAATGACACACATAGTTAGAATATTTATATAATCTCAAAGGAAAATTTACTTAGAATAATTATATAATGGGTTGGATGATACTATTTTAAATATTAATATAGTTTACGGTTATATACCCAAATGTAACAATATTATTCCACAAACATTATCTTAGTCTTTTATATATATTTTTTGTATGAATACTATATATATTAATATCTCACCCAAAGTTGAAATATAGATAATATCAATAGTTTAATATTTAAAGGATTCAGTTTTATGATAATTATTAATAATATTTAGACTATAACTAACTCACTAGAATATTTAAGGATCAATTTAAATTTATTAATAACTTATTGCCTGATATATTAATAAAGAACTAACTAAAATTTAGTATAATAGTATTTAAGAAATTCAAGATTATATCCTCAATATAACTTGGGCATGAATATGGTTAAATCTTTTCTCGTATAATTTTATTAGGACTCCAGCATAGTTGAGTCCTAATCACTTAAATAATCAATAAGAACCTTGTAAAATTGTAATAAAACCTCATCTAGTCACTTCTTTCCTATAAAGAAGTGTGACTAGGATTTATTTTAGGGCCTTAGGGCTTTATGGTCGTCACCTCCTTTTCTGAGCTAGTCGGCTAGTGTTTCCTCCTGCTTAGGTCGGCTACAGAGCCAACCTAGCCGCCACCTATTCCCTCTAAGGCAAGTAGGCTATAGAAGGGGCAAAAGGATAATTTTAGTTAGGCAAGCACCCTATGGGCTAGGGTTTGCAATCCTATATAATGATATAGCTGCCCCCTCTCTTTTATCAAGCAATCATCAATTTTATTTCAACCTTGTACCAAGTCTAGGAGGGAGGAACCCCTACAGTGTCCAAGGGTTGATACCCCTCAAGGGTCAAAATCTATAGAGCTCCTTTTGGGGTTCTATCATCTGGTATCAAAGCAACGATCTTACTGGCTCTATAGCTGTCATCCACGCCTCTACCTTCCCAAGCAATTCTCACAATTGCTTTTGACATTGCCTCCATCCACCGTCGCCCACCAAGCCACAGATCTATCTGTTGCTGCCCCCTGAGAGATCTAGAAATCTGATATTTTTTTATCATCCAAGCCTCTTCAATACTACAAGATTTCTTACTCGACACGTTGAAGATTTTTCCCAAATTTTATCCGCTGTAAATTTCATTTGTCGCAAACGTTATCATTGTTGCAAAGGCGGAACGTTGCAGAAATTTTTAGCCGTGGTTTTGCCTCTTGAAACCAGTTTATTTCTTCTCCTTTCTGGCTAAAATGTTTACATAATTCTAGAGATCAACTTGGCTTTCATCTGGATTTGATTTCTGAAAAAACTCTTTCTGAATTGATTTTCTTGTGCAATCTTTCACCATTATATAGTGTTGGACACCGCAGCGATCTTTCATCAAAATTTTATTAGATTTCGCTGCCATCTTTTCTAGATTTGAGACTCCCCTTCTCATCTTCAATTCTTATTATTACTCCCCAAAAAACCCTAACAAATCGTAGCTAAATAGCCATCCCAATTAGCCATAACTATAGCCTATTTTATTATCAATCCACTTACCTTTTCAACCAACTTTCATTACCGATACATCTACCTTTGCTACCATCTATCCTAGATCTAAAATCTATTTTTCTAACCTTCATCTACTACTATCACAGCCCTAAAACTACACCAATTCGCTGCCTAAACTCTATAAAATTGTAGCCCTAAATCGTACCCATAACAGCCACAAACCATACCCAAAAACCGAAGGCTTCGATCCACCAACCTTTCAGCCGCCCAATCTCCCTTATCCCTTCAACCGTAGCATGCATCTTTCACTGTCCAATGCTGCCAACAACAACTTCTTACTACTATCCTCCTTGATCGCAGCCAGCAGCGATCCTTGCAGTAAAAAGTTACCGGTAGCGATCTCTCACTATAATTTATTTACATTGCAGCCTGTAACAATCGTTCGTTGCCAACTATCTTGATCACGATCAGTAACAAATTAAACACAACAGTAGCCATCTATCACTCCATATTGCTGTTGCCCTCCTCTGCAATAGCCTTGTACATTGCTGCCCCGTCTTCCTCCTATTACAACCGCACCCTTGCTGCAACCGATGCCACTTGCAGCCACAAAGTCGTAGCACAGTCGCAACTGATGTTGCTACTGCCCTCTTCTTCCTGCATCATCACTGGTGCCTTCCGATTCAAATCTCTTGGTTGTCATCTTCTGACATATATCAGCCATCTAAAAAATCACAACCTCAATGATACTGCAGCATTAACATTACAGAATCACCAAAGGACCACAACCGGCATTGCTGCTACCACCTTCTTCCTTCACCATCGCTGCTACCCTTGGCTACCATCCTCCACTTAGAGACTTCACCCTTATAGTCCCGACATTGCTACCATTCACTATCTTTAATTCAGTCGGTTTGTTTGACAGGTTGCAGATCCTTACGTCATGATGTTATTGGGCTTATTCGAAGCCAAATTAAAAGTTTTTGAGACACGTATGGATGCTAAATTACATGCTCTCTTTGAGGAGTTTAGATTGGGCCGATCACCAAGCCCAAGAAGATCACAACATGAAGTAAATTTTGATTGTAAGAAGAACCCATCAGAGATAAGAAGCTAGGATAAGACATAGTAGCCCTACACCTCGACGACGTCGATCTCCTTTGTACAACTTCAAGAAGGGCACCTCAATTAAGATGCTCAGAGCATGAGAGCTATATCTAACCAGAAACATATAAACCTTCAGCACCAATCAATTACAAGAACCTTGACGAAGAACTAACGAAGATCCATCAAGCCTCTACCATCCAAGAGTACCATATCAGGTTTGAAATGTTAACTAATCAAACTCGTGATTAGTCTAAAAAATATATATTGAGGACTTTCATTATAGGCTTGAAGCCTGAGATTCAAAAAGAAGTTAAAGCATGACAATCGTATACACTTAAGATAGTCATCTCCTTCACACGATTACATGAAGACATGTTGCGCCAAGATGCTCAGAGGACTAAAGCCACCACACGACCAGTAGCATAGAGACTCTCGACCCCATCTACCACCAACCAGTCACCTCAGCCAAAAAAGTTAACAGGAGAAGAGCTTCGTGACAGATCGGCAAAGGGCCAATGTTGGCATTGTAATAAACGCTGTAAAAAAGAGAGACCTCTATTGATCGAGTCCATTGAAGAGCCCAAACTCAAAGATACAGCTCTCAAGTCCAAAGAGAAGGATATGAAGAAAAAACCATAATCGATCGCCCGTACCTTTCATTCTCTACCACATATATTGGATATTGATGGCTTCATCAAGCATTAGCCCATCACGATCCTTGTCGACACCAGGAGCTCCAACGATCTTATAAATGACAAAAGAAAATAGGTGACCTTATGTGGGAAATAAGAGAACGAAGGAAAGATGATCTTGACATAATGCTTAGAGAAGCTCGCTAAAATCTCAAGTACGTCCACTGAACCGAGCCGACTCCTTCCTACCTGACTGCATGACCCCCGTATGTTGGTCTTACAAGAGAAACCACCAGCACATATTTGACCATATTGCTGTCCACATTTTCAGAGGACTGAAGCTAAAAAGATCATACAGATCATTCGACCACAACCTTCCCTTGCAATGATACTTTATCTCCAAAAATTTTACATCTTTATCTATAGGGATAAGCTCTTCCTGAAGTGCAATATTCAGTTGAACCAGCTATAGTTTCTGATATAGTGCTCCCTCATTTCGAGCTACTTCCATGACTTCACCGAGGAGCAGACCATGATGCTAAAAGTTCTCCCTGATGATGACCTCGAATTCATGGCCCACGATCATAAGAAGGAACGGGAGAAAGGCATCCACATGACTCCCACAGTCATGATGCCATCTATATCTATGCTAGCATTACCTAAACGTGGTAATGTGTTTGCACTTGGAGTAGACACATCCAGAGTTGGGATCGGCGTCACCCTTATGCAAGATGATCCATGGCATGAAAGAGAAGTAAGCCCAAAAGAATTATAATCCATGCTCATGCCAGCACATGCAAAGAAGAAATGGACTCCTGACAAACTTTTGAATGGACGAAAAATTAAAGATCGAGTTTTCTTACACCTTTAGCTCGATCAGCAGGAAACTCGAGCCTTAAAGAAGTGGTCTTGCTATTTCTTTGGGCCTTGTAAAATTGGAGATCACATTGGGGCCCTAACATGGAGATCAGATCCGTGCACCAGATCAAGATTACAGTTGATCCTCTAGGTATCCCACCTCGAATGAAAATTTAAAGATGACGACTCAACCCAACTCCTTCCAAATAACACTCCAGCGAATGAGGAGGTAAAAGTTCAGTTGATGATAGCATGAGAATCATATGAGGAGCTCATGGAACCCCAGCCTTGAGGACAAGGCTAATTTGAAGAGCGCGTGTTTAATAGGACTCCAACAGGGTTGAGTCCTAATCACTTAGAAGTAATCAATAAGAACCCTATGAGATTATAATAAAACATCACCTAGTCACTTCTATCCTATAAAGAAGTGTGACTAGGGTTTATTTTGGGGCCTTAGAGCTTAGTGGCCGTCGTCCCTTTTACTAGGCTAGTCGACTAGGGTTTCCCCCTAGCCAACCTAGCTGCCACATATTCCCTCTAAGGCAGGTAGGCTATAGAAGGGGCAAAAGGATAATTTTAATTAGGCAAGCACCTTATAGGCTAGGGTTTGCAACCCTATATACTGATGTAGTCGCCCCCTCCCTTTTCTCAAGCAATCATCAATTTTATTTCAGCCTTGTGCCGAGTCTAAGAGGGAGGAACCCCTGTAGCGTTCCAAGGGTTGATCCCCTCAAAGGTCAAAATCTATAGAGTTCCTTCTGAGGTTCTATCAAATTTATTTTTAATTCTATTTCTTCTTAGTTTGACTTATTTAAAATTTATTATAATAAAATTAATAATAAGTAAAACTTAAATTAGCTTATTAATATAAAATTAAGATTAAAATGGAAAAGACTTATAATATTTTGACTATTACTCAAGGAATGTGTAATAATAAAATAAAGTTGAAGCGTAAATCACTTGAGTGAATAAATACTATATAACTCATAAAAGAAATATCTTCATAGTAAAGTGTAATTTTAAATAAGGAATGTCATATTGTTAGGATCCAGTTGGAACTAAGAGGGAGGGGTGAATTAGTATAAGTGCAAAGAGTACTTGGTTTGAACATTTTGCTTGAGATAAAAATCAAATCTAAAAGCATTTTTCATCAAGAAAAGTTAGAGAGCGATTAAACTTAAGTCTGAATGAAGAATCTCGATTTAGCTACGGAATGCTAAATTAGAAAAAAGTAAAGAAGACTCACAAATTTATAATAGTTTAATCACCAACTTGACATATGCCCACTTCCTGAGTCCTCCTTCATCGAGGCTCGTCAATGTCCACTAATAATCTTCTTCCACGAGTGAAGATCAAAATCCTTTATACCTTTTGCCTTTTCCCAGGCTTAAGAGAAGAACCTTTACACTCTCCTTTTCACAGGTTCAAGAGAGAAACTTTTACAATCTTCCACTCTTCCCTTAACCTTACTTTACATTTGAAACACACAAGTGAAGTTCTTAATAAATTCTAACATTATTTTTACCTCTTTTTCTTTCACTTTCTTGCTCTCCCAGGCAAGAAAAGTTGGGGTGTTTATAGACCCCAATTTGGCTTCAAAATTTGAAGCCAAAACTTAAAAATCCTTGGAATCTAAGATACAGTGGTACTATTATCAGTATGGTAAATTCTTGTGTAGCGATAGTACTACTATTGCCTAGGCGGTACCATCGTCGCCTGGGCGATACTACCATCTCCCATCGACGGTACTACCGACGAGAATCCCATAATAGTACTTTTCTCATACTATTTTGTACATGATTTATATCTCATATTGACCCATTTCTAAGTCAACAAAATAAACTCAAATACAACCCAAAGTGGACCTAGTTATCTCACATTGAGTTAATCTTAATTTCTCTAAATTTAACTTAACTAGGACTTAATTATGATGCTAACTACAATATATTACACAATTACAATCGTTCTCGTTGTTCGGCATGTCAATCGATCTTCCGAACTCCCGACAAACCTCTCGACATCCTCCGGTGAATTCCTGATGAGTCTCTTGATCATCTTCTAGCGAACTCCCAACACACTCCCGACAAGCTCCCGATTACCTTCGGTGAGCTCCCGACGAACACCCGGCAAGCTCTCGGCGAACTCCCAGCAAGCCCCTGATCATCTTGGATAATCTCCCAGAGAGTTCCCATTGCATCATCCGAACCTCGGTCCGATCTGAGATTCAACACATATAAAGATTAACTATGAAGTTTGATTCGAAAGAGAAAGATATAATTTTGACTTTTATATATTTATAATAAAACATTATATTAATTTATTTTTAATATTTGATGGATTGATTATGATACTTCAAATTATATTACCAATAATATATATTCATTTAATATAGAAACTAAAATAGTGTGAAATATTCATCGATTAAAGAATCATCTTAAAGTGAAAATAATAGTATTTGATACTTATCCTGATTAATCTGATAAATTTTAAGGATGTATGTTATGTTTTTACAATTCTAAAATTTTAGGTTTATTATTTGGAATAGTTAGGATATTAATTTTCTTTTGGTGGTTGTGAATTCAATATATTTATGATTCAATAAAAGTTGGTTCTAGAATTTCATGTGATAGTTTGTATAGAATAAATTTGAATCATAAGTTTACAAAGACGTTGATGACCCTATAATTAAATACTGGACAAAAATATAGTTTTAATAATAAAAATCTTCTATATTATGGTATAGATATTTGTAACAAATCTTTAAGAAAAAATTTAAAAATTAGTGAAAGATAATATTATGAAAGTTTAAATTTTATTGATTTTGATGCATGCATAAATTACATTATCAAAAAGTAAATTAAGCATATAAAGAAAAATACTACAAGAACTAAAGAACTCTTTGAGATTATTAATACTGATATTTATAAACCACTTTATATTTTCTATTTCAGAGAGATATTTTATGACATTTATAGATAATATGTTAAGATATAATTGTATATATGTAATTTATGTAAGATCTCAGGTTGTTGACACCTTTAGATGTATATAAACCAAGTCACGAGATAATTAAATAGAAAGGTTAAAATTATCAAATCCAATAAGGGCGATAAATTTCTTTTATGATATAAATGATGAGTCTCATCAAAATTCTATTTTTTTGTTATATTCTTAAAATAACAAGATATTTATGCTCAATATATTTTATCAGATGTGTCATAACAAAATAAGATTATTGAAAGGTAAGATCGTACTATTATGAAATCTTAATAAGTTATTCTTTTGTATCTGAATCAATATGAAGATAAACTATAAGGACAAATAGAAAATTAATTACATCAACTCCTTTTGAGTTATAGATTGATATAAAAATCAACTTGAGATATTTACATATTTAAGATTGTTCTACAAAGATGATATTCTTTAATTCATAAGATTGTTCTATAGAGATAATAGTCTTAAATTCATATAAGAAGACATTAGATTCAAGAAATATTTCTAATTAATTTATTTATTATCTAAAAAAATTTAAAAGAGTATAGATTTTATTTTTTTAATCATAGTATGAAGATAATTGAATTTGGTAATGTAGAATTTCTAGAAAATAGCAAATCAGTAAGAGTAAAAAATCTTAAAAGATTAATTTTGATATAGTGGTTATACAGGTTGATACTCCTTTATCATTTTCTATTTGAGAGATTGTTGTTCCTCAAATCACTAAATTAATTGGTGAGAGTAAATAAGAAAGTAATATTAAATAATTTTCACTTAATATTGATATCACTATTGATGAACTTATAGAATAATCACAATCAATAATTTTGAGAATATCTCAAAAAAAAAAGAAGACATCATTTTTGTTGATTATATGGTATATCTATAAGAATCATATTATGATATATGAATCAAAAAATTTTTAATTATTTTTATAAATTATATAAAGTAATAATTCTATAAAATGGTATGATACATGAAAAAAGAGTTAAAATCAATGAGCTAGAATTTGAGAACTCATCAGATTATTTAATAATTGTAAAAGGGTCTATTACATAAATATGACTCAAAAGATAATTTGAGATTATATAATTGTTAGACTTATGGTCAAAGATTTTACTCATTAAGAATCATTATGATATTAGTGACTCATTATGATTTTTAATTATATCATATGAATGTGAAAATAAGTTTTTTGAAAATGATGAAAACACTAAAAAAATTATAAAAAACACTAAAAAATTATAAAAAATAAAAATATATTAGAGTTACCAAGGAATGAAAACACTAAAAAATTATAAAAAATAAAAATATTTGAAAATGATGAAGGATTATATGCTTACATATATGAAATTAGATCAACCTAAAATGATGATATTTTTTATTATTTATTCTATAAATTAACTCAATAATAGGAAGTCCATTTTATAATTTATAAAAATATCGATATCAATTGGAGAGATAATTTATAGAAATATATAAAATAATATATTATTATGTTATTAATAATATAACTTGATTTTGTGATATGCTCCGAGGCTATTAATCAAGCTTTATGACTATAAAAATTTATCTTAGGACTTGATGTGATCAGGCTCAATTGTCAAATCATTATATATACTTTGTGATATATTGTAATAGTCTCTTCTCTAAGAATGATAGTACTATTGTAGCTCTATGCATCATGATATAAAGTATTTGATGGTTAGAGAAAAATTCAAAAATAATTAATATCAATTAAGAATTTAAGTGTCATTGTATTGACTACTTATCCCTTCAATCAAGATTTACAGCCTAAAGTATCTTAAAAACATGTTCTTATGATTGGGCTTGTGAGCAACCCATAAAAGATGAAAGATATGGTGATGCATGTTTAATTAGATATTATTTTTTATATTTTTCTTACGTACTTAAGGTTATTTATTTTCACTATCCTATATATATATATATATATATATATATATATATATTATGATTGAATGTGATAACATGATTATCTTGGCAAGACAAATTATATGGGTTACTTTGGAAATATAAATTTAATAAATTTTAAAAAAAACGTATGAAATTTGGTATGTAAATTTAAGAAATTCATTTATAACATTAACATGGTATATAAAAAATATTGTTAATTAGTATTGATATCTAAAAATCAGTAGTATCAAATTTATTATATCAATCTTATATATGGATAATAATTTATTTATTAGTAGTGATATTAGTTTTATTGGGAAACCTCAGCAGGAATATCGTATGCGCAGTAGAAGATCAAAACAAAATCGATTTCCCACGTAGATCAAAATCATCGTACAAAAGATTAGTACGCAGAAAGCCACAAAACTGAAACTGCATCATGTGAGAAATTGTTTAACCTAGGAAGATTTTATATCCTTATTTTTCCAGAATTGGATGGAGAAGATGAATGAGATCAAGTGTCATCCTCTCTAACGATATCGCTGTGGTGATACTCCTCTAATCGCAACCACAAATTTCACAACTCTTGCTAACTTATAAGGAGCCACCAAAAACCCTAGGGATGCTACCTTAGTAGGTTTTGGATCTCCATCCAATTATCCACTAACCTTGGATTATTGGATCTCTATCTAACAATCTCTTTTGGCCTCTAATTGGGCCTCATACAAGGAGCCCATTAAAGTAGGATCTCATCTAATGAGAACAGAGACTAATTGGATAACTCATATTCAATTTTCTATTCGCTGAAGCATCCATCATATGTGTTTGACCATCTAGGCCCAATATCGAGCTGACTGTGAGTCGCACCTGTCAGAACTCCTTCTGACTTAGTGAATTATTATCTCATAATAGTTTACTCGATTCATCAACTATGGATGTACTAGGCTATAGTCCATAAACGGTACAGAGAACCTTATCCATTAAACATATCTACCCTTAGTTATTATGTATCTATAATCCCTCATCCATCTAATATCTCAAAGATTGTATACTGGGCATATTACTACTAGGCCACAAACGGAATCCGTATAAGTCTTGCTCTAATCAGATTCTCTCGAAGAACTCATTCTCTCTCAGTCTGACCAACCTGATGAGGGATTTACTTAAGCAAAGTATACAACATATTTCTCTAATGATATCAAGAGTGGATGATCCATTATTGATACTCAATAGTTTTCATAAGGTTGGGCAATCCTGATAACTGACTATATCGGTCTGGATGTTTCTAGACCTGTAAGTCCAACGTCAAAGAAATAAGTACTCAAACAAGATATCCTTGATGTCTAAAGTCTAAGGACCAGACAGATAACTAGGACTACAAAATCGTTGTCTGACGATAAGTATCATTAACCATATAGCATTCCGTAAGCGGATTAATCAGTTAACTCATTCTCCAATAAGCACTTGTACTGTATCCTTCGTGTCTCTACACAAGTGGCTGTGAGACTAGCTGCCTCCATCATATGGACATATATATAATACACCAATCTATCTGATTGTCTCGATGTCCCTCTCGAGCAACCTATGATCGGGATTATCTAAGATCCGTATTTAAAGGTGAATCAGTCTCAATATAGTGATCTTATCACAATTTGATTCACATTGCACAGAATAAAGGACATCACAATATATATATATAATAAATAATATAATATGATAATTTGTCAATAATAATAATAATACAAAGAGATTATGTAGCATGTCACATGTGTTATCACTCACGTGATTGGCTTGCAGGGCACCTATAACTAGTATGTTTATTGTATTGAACCAATAAATTTCTCAATAATAATTTTAAGATGTTTGATATAAATGAGACATATTATATTATTAGCATTGAGATATTTAGGGATATATCTAAAAGATTATTATGACTATCTTCAAAATGATATATTGATCAAGTCTTAGAGAGATTTAGTATAAAGCTTTGTTTAACAAATGATAAAAATAAAATATTTAATCAAATTAAGTATTTTAAAATAATCTTAAAAATTAGATAAAAATATTTTTTATACATGTCCAATTGGAAGTCTATTATATGCTCAAGCCTATACAAGATTATATTTCTAGTTTGCAATTAAAATACTAGATAAATATTCGTGTTACCCAAGAATGAAAACACTAAAAGACTATATATAAAATAATAATATATCTAAAAGGGATAAAGATTATATGCTCACATATATAAAATTAGATTAGCTTAAAATAATGATAATTTTTAAGTGTTGATTCTGTAAATTGTCTCAATAATAGGAATTTCACTTTTTAATTTATAATTATATCAATTGGAAGAGCAATTTATAGGAAAAATATAAATAATATATTATTACATTATTAATAATATAAATTTATTTTGTGATATGCTTTGAGACCACTAATTAAACTTTATAACTATGAAATTTTATCTCATGACTTGGTGTGATCAATATCAATTGCTAAGTCGGTGAAGATACTTTATGACATGTCGTAATAGTATTCTTCTTTAACAATGATAAATACTACTATAGCTCTATATATTATGGTACAAAGTACTTAATGGTTAAAGGAAAAGAGTTCAAAAATAACTAATATCAATTAAGAATTTGTATTTGATTGTATTGATTATTGATCCATTCACTCAGGACTTACAACCTACAATGTTTAAAAGAACATGTTCTAATGATTAGGTTTGTAAATAACCATAAAAGATATAATGATGCATGTTTGAGTAAACATTATACTTGATATTTTTGCTTATGCAATTAAAGTTATTTATTTATGTTATCTTATTCACACTTATATCTGGATATATTATATTATTTATAATAATAGGATTATCTTGATAAAATAAATTATATGAGTTATTTTGAACTATATCAGGAAGGGCTAGGAGTATTGTGGTATATAGAAAGAAGTATGACATTAATCAAATAGTCGTTATGAATTGTATTGATAGTCAAACTTAATATAGTATTTATGTTTATTAGGTTTATTGGCTTATTTTATAAAGTTAGTGTGTATGTATAAAGTATTTTTTAAAAGTTTTAGAATCTAATTAAATAAAATTATTTTAAAATATTTATTTATTTTATTTATTTTTATTTGAATACCTTTTATATCTTATCAATGAGTCAATTGGGAGACTGTTAAGTTATGTGGTCCTATGATTTGACTCTGAGTATGGTTATTGAATAATTAAAAAATTAATTATGATATAATTTTTTAAAAGATTATGAGCGACTCTCCTAATTAATTATCTTATATCTTCTACTCTTGCCTATAAAACGATAGAATCTCTTATGGACTCAAGGTGTAGACGTGGATAAATGACATAAGATATTACGTATCTTCTCTTATCTCTTCTTAGTCATATGAACTATTCAATAAGATATTATAAATATTCTCTCATCTCTCATTTATTTCTAATCTCATAGCGATGTGATAAGATGAGAGAAAAGGTCCTAATTGCATATTGATATAATTATAGATTTTGGATCCGATAATATGCATTCACATATCAAATAAAAGTTTTCTAAAATGACATCGAGAGATATGTTTCCTAAAATTGATCTATTAATATTTGATTTAATATTTTGACATTAACAATAGCATAAAATGATATTTATACTTACGCAAGACATGCTTCCTCTCTGCCTTTCTCTTGCGTGAGCTCGATTTCACCACGAATCAGGCTGCGGGTCATGCTAGTTGACCCAATCATGATCAATGGTACTAGAAGGGACCCTTTCTAAGGCATCACACACACATTCTCTCACCTTCGAATGCATGCGAAATGATTCAACAAGCGAAGTAACAGCCCGGTTTACCTCATGACTTAGGTCTAGTGGATGAAAATACTAATATTAACTTCAACTTACATATTTTGATCTTAGTACCAAGTGATCATGACAATTGATATTATAATTAAGCCAGAGTGCAGTTGCTGTTTTTTCTTTCATCTTTCCGCAGCTTGGTTCTAAAACAGTCGATGAACTTCAATTATGGTGCTAAGATACATGTACAAGTTAGATAAAGCTTTTGAAAATCCAACTGGTAATCACTACGACTAATAGATTCCAGCCTCCATACCACCGCAATTATAGGGAGCAATTTGCCTCACTCCTTACCGTGGTCTTCTATGCTCATCTTCCTGACCAAGGTCGATCGAGTGGTCTTCTATGCCATCATTCCGCAGCTGCTCCCTCCGTCCAGATTCTAACTGGCAATATTAAAGCTGTATGAAGGTTGACTTTTAACCTCACATCACTTGGTTAACCCTTATGATACTAGGAAAGCAGCAAGAAAGAGGAGGTAGCAGTTGAGCTAATAAGGTACCGACATCGGTTTTGTCGGGCCACACCTTAAACAGAGTCATTCCAAATGATCATATGATCCAGAATTGTGATCACGCTGACCCATCCATGCATTTCCACCTTCTGAACTGCTGCAGGCTTGTTTTGGGAGGATGTTGTTTCTTAGATCACCAGTCAAGCTCATTTGTTGGACTTCCTGTGGGGATAGTATCTTAATGCACTGTACGCAGTTCACAAATTCCCTGCACATTGACAATCCCATGTCACCCTCACATGAAAATTCTATAGAAAACCATTTTAGATTGAGATGCTCCCTACATAACTTCTGGAACTTAGTGCTCATTGAAAGGAACTACAAATAAAGATGTTACGGCTTACTCCCATGGGTCGTCACCAACAAGCAGAACATCTTTCTCATGATCAACGTAGACGAGCTTCCAACCAATTTTCTGCAGATCTTCGAGCTGTCCTATACTGAACATGCAAGCAATATCATGTTTGAGCTCATGATAGCCTGAATAACGAGTAATATCTATTGACCTGCCAACTGCGCCACGCTTGTGAACCTAAAAATGGCACAATTTAGGTTTGCTTTGAGAAAAATGGAAATGATGAACGCCAGCTATCATCGTGAACAAATTTATAAACATGAAGTAGAAAACATTTGAAGTCCTAAGTTCATCCAATGGTCTGCTTTATAATCTAGTCATACAAGTAGTATCACTTGAACATATATTTCCAACAAAATCAGGGAAACAACAGGTATTTTACACATCTGTCATTTTACACAAAAACAAAATTTGAGGTTACTACTAGTAGTGCTAGTATATAGGAGTTTAACCTTAAGCCATATATTTCATAGAGCCTTTTGCACTAAGAGAATAAGATGGAAAACAGTTTTTTGATGTATATGATCAAATATTTCAGATACTCCTAGATCATTTCTCTTGCTAGTAACTTAAAAAACAGTAGTTCCCTTTTGTTTCAAGGTGCTAAGAAGAATTAATTTGAAGTTTATTCGAACTAAGCAGAGTGGGATGGATCAAAATTTGCCATTCGACTATGGAGCTATAATAATTAGCTTCCCACTTGACAGCAATGATATCATGGCATGTGTAGTTGAAACCACAAACCTTGGTGTAAGTCCGCATTCGCTGAAGAGGTGGTGCAGGTGCCCAGGAACTTGTATTTAGCAAGCTATTCTCATTAATTGTCGAATCAATAGAATTGACAGCCAGGTCCGGAACGCCAAATGAATGAGAGACCAATGAAGATGATAGCTCTTGATGAGCATCTTTTGAGATATTGTAGGCTGAGATCATATTTCCGGGAATGTCATACTGGTACTTCTCTGAAGCAATGCTAGTCGCTAGTGATGCATCAGTTGCAATAGCAATGCCCAATGGTCCATCAACGTTAACCCCCAAAAGGGCACTGCTCCTTGGATCTGTGCCTTGGACATCATCATCCGGAGGGATATCTCTAAACATCGATGGCTGGTTGAAAGATGTCAATGGGAAGGTTCCAGTCTGAGAAAGACAAACCGAAGTAGCTGAAGAAGTAGTGTCCAGGTAATCCAGCTGTAAGGCGTCGTTAATGTAAGCTTGAGGATCCACAGCTCCCTGAGATTGCACCTTGGAAATTGGCACCGAGGTTTTCTGGTCCTGCACAGCTTTAGGCAGCTCCTTAGCCATGTTAAGGTTTGTAACCGAAGCTTCAAAGGAGCTTGGACTAAGCACGGTAACTAGTTGATTCTTTTCTGTCGACACAGGGTTGTACTGACGAGTCCAATTTAAAGTTGACTGAGGAAGAACAGCAGCATTGTTTGCTGAAGGTGATGTAGAGCAAGATGGGATGTCATCTGTAACCACCGAGTGTGCACCTCCAGCAACTAACAAAGAGCTGCCATTCGCCAAGATCGGGTTGGTTGCTGAAGTTGCAGGCAAAGTTATTCCAGGCAACTCGGCTAGTAGAACTTGCTGCTGCTGAAGCTTCTGCTGTGACTGGGTCTGCAAGGATTGCGGTAGCTGGACACCCGGTGAAGTGATCTTTGCACCTTGTCGAGGAGTCGAATGTGGCTGAGCCAGTGAACGGGGGGAGTCCAAAAGTTGCTGTGATACTTCAAGCAGCGTCTTCTGCTGCTCTTGAATTTGATGTAATTGGGTTTCCTGGACTTTCGGTTGTGACAATAATGAGGGTTGCTGCTGTAGCTTCCGTACGAGCTGAAACTGAATTTGAGGATCAGACACTTGTAATTGCTTGTTTGGTTGGTTCGGCATATCAACAGGTATCCTACTCTGCTGTTGCTGGAGTGGAACTGGTTGCTCAGGTCTTAGTGGCTGGGTTTGCCGGAGGCTGGTTTGTAATACCTGGGGGTTATGGATCACCGGACATTGCTGTTGAACCGAAGGTTGGACAAGTGACTGAGATTGAAGAAGACTGGCCTGGTTTTGGGTCAAGGGAGATGCTTGGTTGAGCATGTGTTGCCTCTGCCGTAGACTGAAATCTTCAACTTGCTGCTGTGGTCTGCTAACAACACTGGATTGGTTCAGAGGGCCTGATAATTTAGGTAGTTGGTCGACTTGGGATTGCCGAGGCAATCCAAGAGCACCAAAATGTATATTATTCTGCTGCAAAATCTGAGCCTGCAGATGCCTTGAGAAGTCACCCGAGCCAAGGTTTTGTGCAACAGGTCCACTCAAGGAGCGCAGGCATTCAGTTTGCAGGGCTGAGTTAGCTAGCGAGGGAGTCTGCTGCATCCTCATCCATTGAGCTAAGCTTAGACCAGGCATTACAGCATTCTGAGATTGAGAATCCTTTATGCAGATCTCCTCGTTAAGCCAAGGGATTGCCCTCTTAAAAAGATTTTCCATTTCTGATGACTCATCCTCTGCAAAATTAGCAGTTAAGTCAGTATTCTAGCTATTTCATAACACACACTTTTTTAGATATGAAATTGCAGTTTCTCTACGACTGTGCTTTCTTTTTCAACTGGATCCAAGCATAGAAATCCAGTGTTCACCCCTCCCAACCAAACTAGCTTTATGAAATTTTTTGCAAAGTTATTCTGTAGAGTAGTTCAATTGAAACTTGCTGAATTCACTAGTATACAATTTTGATTAATATATATTTTTTCTCTCCATAAATACCTGGAATACCTGGTTGTCTAGGACGCTTCCGAAAAAATGGTGGAGGGCAGATAAAGAACGGTGCTGCAATGGGCTCAATGTCCCATACGGAGACCCTACTGGGCCTCTCACCAGCTGCACACTCATCCCATCCCACCTGTTGGATCAGTAAAGCATTGTCAGAAAGAAACAAAATCGGTCCGTGGATTCGCCAAGTAAAATGAACTTGTGAATGATATTACTAATTGAGCTGTAAAGCAGCTGCTTAATTGAAAATGAAAACCAACCTTCAAATTACGCCATTGTGAGTTCTTCCACCTAACAGCATCTAGATCACTTATCTCTGTGATTGTACCCATGTACCTGCAAGGTTTAGGAAGTAACTACTCTGCAAAGCTAGTTTAGTGGATGAGACCATGGCTCAAAGTGGTGTGTAGATGTAAAAATTCAAGTTCATGAAGGAATCAGTCGTCGATTAAGTACCAGAAAATAATATAATTTGCTTTAGTGGAGTATGAGAATTAAAACAAGTTGTCCATTTGGTTGCAGTCATCATGTATCCAAAGTGGTTAACATGACATAATCAGATAGTAGTATACTACCTCCTTGTTCCTGATTCTTCAGTTTCGAACATCATGCGGAAGCGCATGCCAAGAGACACTTGATTGCTGTATATTGCCTTCTGGTACTTAGCAAAAGGAATGACAAATTCTGAAGGACTAGTCCTGCAGATAAAAAGGTGAGCAAAGCCATAGTAAATAGTTTAGAAAAGATGCAGTTAAACTATCAAAGATGAGCCTTGCCGACCCTAAACAAATAAAGAAATTAAAATTAAAACCTTGGATTATAGAATACAGTGAAGGGACTATTATTCGCGGCTGCATGAGCTGCTGCAGCAAGAATTCCAATATGCATGCTGTCACTTGACAGGACTGATGATGATAGGTTAGTAGGTTGCCTATTAGCACGTCTGATGCCTAAAAGTAGTTGTTGTTTCTCATCCCTGCTCACAAAGACGATAAAAGAAAACACATTAGGTTTATAGAGCAATGGCAAATTTAGAGTCCGCTAGGAAAAAGAATGTAGAACTGGGAGAAAATGATTGATGAAAAGTGGGGAAATGGTCAGAATAAAATGAAAGAAATGTAAGAAATCATGTGCTTACAACTGAACAAGGAAAACATGAAAGGACTGATCATTAGCTATTTAGGACTGTACCTAATTATTAACTAGACTATGTGCTTTAAAGCTTACATAAACAAGAACAAAATTGGGTTTGAATTTTTTTGCTTTGAAAGAGAAACTACTTGAAGGAAAACCATTGTACCTAATAAATAAGACAGAGTCACCAGCAAAGAGCCTCTTTCCACTCACAAATAGGCTCCAACCAGTTGTAAGTAAGTGCCTTTTTGGCTGGCCTGATATCACATGTAGACAAGATAATAGTATCAAAAAGGCACAGCAGAAGAAGAAATGTATGAGTAAATGTATTAAAAAGAATAAATGAGAAAGTTTATGCATACTTCAGCAGGTGATCAAATTGTTTCGTTGACAAGAAAAGATGATTAGACTCAAAACACCAATAAGGATCTTCTAACATATCATTCCAATTGACTTAATTGCTTACCTCGATAGATATGGCGGAAGGTCCATATATTGTCATGCAAATCTCTGGCCTGCAATTCTTGAGCAGGTGGCTGCATTGAGAAATCCTAAGTAACGCAAAATTGAGGTTTGTTAAACAACTGCCATCATCTTGAATCATATGCATCGGGTTATTGATAACAATTAAAAGTTGCATACAAGTGGTGGAAAAATCTTTTCTGCAGCACGACGAGGAACAGAGAAACCTCCATGAGTGCTTGTATCACTTGCAGTCAGCGTTTTACAAAAGAATTCTGTCTGAGGCCTTGTCTGTTTCAAAGCTAGATCTGATGCCTGCAGTGCTTCTTTATCATACTGGAGAGCACAAACAAATAACCTTGTTGAGAATACACGCATAAATTTGTGGTGCAGAGTGCATTGCCATGTAGAAACAGGTATCATTCAGTATTCTAGATAGACTAAAAGCATTAAGCACAGCTAGGACTGAAATTTGCGTTCCAAATTCAACACTAGAGCAAATTTCTTATATCAATAGAGAAAGATCTCCCACAACGTAATCATTTTAATTAATGATAATTGGTGCAATTAGCAAAGAGACTGGTTCATCATCAGATATAGTGACGTGGACATAGTGATGACAGAGGAGACCAGTCATGGTGATGTTCTGAGCACTCAAAATTGAATTATCAGCTTGCTATATACATGAGTTACGCGGTGAAGGATAATTGAAGCATCTATTGAGAAAACAACGACACTCACCGTATTAACTGGCTGGAGGGTGATTTGAGCATAGACCTCATCTGTATCTGGATCTGCCTAAAACATTTTTTAACATAAAAGGACGTCAAAGGTGATCAACGAATGTGCTTATATGTTATCATCTATAGAGAACAAGACACAGAAAAAGGTGAAACATACATGCAGAGTAACATTGTGAAGAAGGCATATCAATTTCGAAGGAAGATTTGGGTAGTTCGGAATGTGAGCATCAATATCTTTTTGCATGGAAGCTGCAACCTGAAGGTTAAAAATGATATTATATTCTGCACATAGTCACCAAAAATATTTTGTTGACAATCATCATTACAATAACCATAACTCTTTATCTTGTTTCCAGAAGAAATGATGTCTCAAGCAACATAGTTATAAATGGTTCATTTACCAATACACCATGGTAGATCCTAGACTTAAAAAAGCATAGGAATAGAAGTAGGCATGCTTTATTTTCAGTTTTCCTTGATGTCAATGGAACTTAATATAACAGAAGTTAGCAAGAAAATTACTACCTTAAAAAATAATATTCAGCTTGAAAAAAGGCTGCAAGTGCCAACACCAAGACCAAAACACTTCCATTGGTGGTAGGAATGTATCACAAGTATCCAGTTTCAAACAAAATATAACAATTATATTTTTGTTTGGTAGTCAAGTAGAAGCAGAAGCAGAAGCAGCTAGAATACTGAGAGAAAATGAACTTTTAATTTTCTTTCAGGAGTTGTTACATGTCAGGCTTTGTAGAGAAAACAATTTGGCATGATATGTAGA
The DNA here is from genome assembly GCA_021527575.1 of Ensete glaucum. Classification (NCBI taxonomy): domain Eukaryota; kingdom Viridiplantae; phylum Streptophyta; class Magnoliopsida; order Zingiberales; family Musaceae; genus Ensete; species Ensete glaucum. The sequence continues at coordinate 16,339,362 of CM038558.1, forward strand.
ACTGGCATTTGTGGTATTGGAAACAACTAAGTGGGAGTCCACAATAATTCTAAGAAAAAAAAGCTTTAGCAGAGACACAACATGATGTTGTCAATCTGTACAGCTAAGCACAGAAGGCTACTGAATATTCATAAAGAGTTTCTCCTCCATAGTAAATGATTCATGGGGTTGATCCTTGTGGACCATAAGTGATACATGTAATACGCTCTTGAGATGTATTCCTTACCATATGACAACAAAAACTTAATGCATCATTGGTTAGATTTCAGCAACCGGGACTCCATGAAGAGAAGGGTAATCACTCAAATCTTCATCCTCCTAAATAGGAAGAAATTCCTAGGTGGGCTACCTGACAGGAAAACCCACCGTAAGGAATTAGAGAGACACATGCTGAATCTTCATTCTGACGAAACAGCAACTGAAGCCAAATCTTCTTTCTTGTTCTCCAAGGACCAAGATATGGCTTCAGCTTAGATTGTTTGAGACACTATTCAGATGAGGAAAGCTGCCAAGTAATTACCATATGTGAAACCCAGTCCATTTTGCTTGTCCTTAGACGTATTCATTTTATTAGCACCTAAAAAACAAAAGCAAAGTGGAAGAAAAGGTGCTTAAATGATTTGTGGAGCATAGGAAAAGAACTAATCATATGAACAAAAAGAACGAAACAGGAGATGAAAGTACATCTCATTGTCTACATGCTTTATTTTAGGCAAACTGATCAAACTACCCAAATACAATTACGCAACAATTTAAAGTAATAGTAAAGGAGAATATTGCATTACAAGCGAAAAGGACTGGGGAATAGGAAAAAGATCAAAGAAAGAAGCCAGTTAGCTGAGTTCGTTCTTTGTACCCTACTTTGTTTGCATTCAGATAATAAAATTCTCTCTTACTTACCATAAGAAATAAAAAGAAGAGAAGCTCTGTTGAAAAAGATGTTGCAGAGAACAAAGAAAGAGAAAAGAGAATGCAAAGGAGTGAATTTTTCTTCTCTGTATTTTTCCCTTTAATAAGATTAAAATATAGGCTTCCAGCTAACGAAAGGAGAGAAAACTTTCCATGCCTCCTAGGATTCCCAGCACCCAAAAAGCAACCAAGATGAAGAACCCGTCCGAAGCTGAGATCGAAGGTAAACCCTTGTGTTCTGCATTACCTGCTCGCTGTGGCCTTGGGGGAAGTAGACAACGAGACTCCCCACCGGCGGGATGGCCACCAGAGGTCCGGCGCACGCGTACCATAGCTCCTTGTTGATCGTCGTCCTCTCCCCTGCCACCACCATTGCCACAGGTGTGAGCTCGATCGGCAACACCAACCATCATGATGGTGGGAGCAAACTCACCTCCGCAAGGGTTCCCCGCCGACGCGCCGTTCACGGGACCAATCATCTTCCAAGCTGCGGAGAGCTCGACCACCGCCGACGATGACGCCACTCACCCTTCGGCCACCTCCACCCGCCGCGTCATGGTCACAATAACCGACGCCTCAGCCTCCTATGGCTCGACGAGACGGAGGACTACGGAAGGATAGCTAAGTGAGAGCGAGGGTGGGGAATCGAGCACCGCCTGGGACGGGATTCGAGCTCCCGGATTCCGGCACGATAGGCCGGTGTTCCGGCAGCCGTGAGAAGAAGGAAACCTGAATGGGGAGGCAACCGGCGACGGATTGGGCCGCGCGAGAGAAGGAAAGAAGTGCAGACGATAGAAGGACAGGAGAGCTCTCCAAGTAATATAGAAAACGGAGTAAATGTCAAATTTATCATTTAGCCCCTGTAACGGTTCATATTCTCTTTTTAAGTCCCCTATTAAATAAAAATATAAAATCCACACACAAAATTATTTACAAATTATATATACATGTTAATCTCATAAATAACTTTGAGATGATTGATATGTGAATCACATGAAAGAAAATTACATATACAAAATATTTTACGACAATTTTATTTTTTGTAAAGGCATGTATGACATTTTAATTCTGGGACGGTGGTAATTTTAGTCTAGGGAGGGGCTTGTGACAAAATTTGGCTGAGAACGGCGACGGGTAACCACCTACTCCCACCCGCTTTGTATGGGGTTCGAAGCACGTTCGGACGGAATTGCCCCTCTCAGTGAATCAGGCAGTCCTGTGGTCCACAGCGCACCGGCCAGATATAACGGCATCCGGCCACGTGTGAACGCAAGAGTGGGAACCCTCTTGAGGCGGCTCTCTCAGACACATGGTATTTTTTATTTTATTTTTTTATGTATTTTACTAAAATATTTTAAAAATATAACATATATTTTCTTCTTCCACGGAAATTATAAATTGTTTTCTGGGATGAGGTTTATTTTCCCGTATTCATATTTCCTTAATAGAATTTTTATATATTTTTAAATTTACTCTTTAAGTGATTGTTGGTAGTACGATGAAAATATCATCCAACTCGATTTGTCTCGAAGTTCGATGTTTTCACGGGAGATTATTTCTTTCAAGAATATAATTTTCGAGTAAAAGAATATTATAATACACAATCTTTGCAATGTTCACCGATGTAAAATCCCTAAATGGACGTATTCGCCCGATCTCACCTGTACAGGAATGATTTGGCAACCATCGGAGGGGTAGAAGAGTCAAATCGTACCACCGCCACGCCGAACACTGCGTTCCGACGTCACGTGCCATATTCGTCCGGCACGACCCCGGCCCTTACGGAAAAGAAATGGCAGGCACGCGCTAATCCACAGTTACTATGCCACTAAGCCGGTGGTTAAGCTAAACCCCTTCCCATAATATGATTGGCGCTTCGTTAATTACGGCGCAAGCGGGGCCCATTAATTTATTTTTTGGTAATATGAGAGGGAAATTATCCGAACTAATTATTTTAATATTATCTCGGAGCACGAGGGTGGGCCCCGGCCGTGTCCCTCGTCGGAAAGCTACGTGGTGGACCCGAGCGGTTGAATCCGACGTGGAAGATTCGACGGCCTTGATGGGGTCTCCTCGGGTTCGCGGCCCACGCGTGCTCTTGTGGTCCTCGCGTGGGCCGGGTTGGGAAATAAGCCGGCTCCGGCAATCATATCGGCTTAGTGAAATGAATTGTTTTGGGTTTCGTTTCGTTTGACGTGGAGGAACCGACGGCCGTGATGCGGTCAGTACTCCTCGGGTTCGCGGCCCGCGCGTGCCCTTCTGGTCCACGCGCGGGCCGTGTTTCGAAATAAGCCGGCTTCGGTCGTCATCGGCTCAAAAGCCGGTCCAATCCGGCTTCCAGAGAATTACGATCTTAATACGTATTGATGGCGACCGATTAAGCATCGGAATCATAAAAAAGACCAATTAAGCATCGGAATAATTATCGTACAAACACCACCTAATACTTGGACCCATGCATAGAATGACGCAAACAATGTAGAACTACAAAAAGAATAGCCCGAAGTTTTTTTTGGAGAGGGGTGGAGAGGGGGGAACGTTTAGAAATTAAATGGAAATTCTTATAGTAAATAAAAACAAAGCAAAATTAAACGCATATTTAAAAATATTTTTGAATTATTTTATTTGAGTTGGATTTGATCGCGCAACAATCTCATGAGAAGTCTGTATGAGTCCAGCGACCACGCATAGAATGCCTACCTCGGATGTAATCGTGGGTCCCCATAAGCAACAAGACTGACATCGGCGGGCTCAAACCCACCAATTACAGCATACCACAGCAGGGCCGTGATGGGACCCTGCAATCTGTGACTGGTGCGCGTGGAGGCAAGCCAGTGGGTAGATGTCTGCGTCAAGAAGAATTCCGCCGTCATTGACGGAACATGGTTTTGGCGGCGAGGGAAAGAACAGAAACGCAGACCAACCGAAATCAGACACGTCACGAAGCAACCCCATTTTTCCTCGGCGTCTGTGTAGCGTGGACTCGGATCCTGTCACAAAGATTCTACCATCCTTTCATCATTAATTGCTCATCACTTCTTCTCAATTTCTTTTATTTTAATCAATCAACACTGATATGATTGCTATTAATTTGTTTCCTATATGATTTCTGTGTCCACTATGAATTTATCACAAATTATTCTTAATTGTTTTTATTTTTTTGACACAAAAAACTATACTTAATTTGTCTATGAATTAAGTATATTAATAGAACATTAAGGAAATAACAAGGTGTTAATAATTTTGCTGAAAAAGAAGATAATCACTTACGTGGTGAGACCAAATCATCAAAAAATCATAATGTCATCACTTAGAGATATAGTGACAAAAAAAAATTCATGTTATTATATGTTCATTCTCATTCTTTTACGACAACTTGATTAGTCTAATGAATCCTTTTAATGGTACTATTTGGAGATTTTTTTTTTTTTTTGCTACTTGTATCCAACAAATCAATCGTCAATATTATACATTTATTATTGTCCTCCAGCCTACAATTTACATGGTATTTTTCTATTAATTAATTCCATGTTGAGAATTAATTAGCTACACATCCTTGATCTCGTCCTCCTCCACATAATTGTATATGAATTTAAGGTAGAAGAGGGGGATTTGTTGTTGATGAATTGAATTGTCATTTGGCTTGCAATGTATATCTTCAAATATAATTGATTTCACAAGGCACATTTTCGTATGATGGTTAGAAGGTATTGTTTTTATATGACATTTGATAAGGTGTCCTAAGTAGCAACAAATGGCTTCAGTTTGCTACAGTCACAATGCTAGTCATGTCACCATAAATTTGGTTGAAGGTTTGGATCTCTCATGACGAAATAAATTGGACATTATTGAACATATTTAAGCACCAAGATAAAAATGGAAGGGGAGCTAGTATCTCTAATGCTCTTATTTTGAATGAAATCATTTGGAAAAGGAGGCATTAATGGGGTAAGAGAAGACATGTAAAGATATACAAGGATGATCTAATCAATGAAAATTAAGAAAAAAAATTGATTCTAAAAAAGTGTGTTCTTTTATTAAAAATTTCAAATGAGTCTAATGAATTCTTCTCCAAATCAAAATTTTACTCCAACTGAAAGCTTTAATGATGTACGTCACATTCCATAGAATATTGATACTTTTAATAAAACTCCATGAAATAGTTATTGGGATGGTTAGATTTTTATTTATGAGTCATAAGATGTATTGATTGATATAATTTTTTTTTTACTAACAAAAGCATCGTTGCAATTTATTTGATTGTGCATTATTGATATTCAGAAAGGATAAAATAGTTTATAAGTTCTATATTTTTAAATCATATAGATAGATGATCTTTGTGATGCTATGATTTATAATGCAAGGAATAAATGAAGCAGTGATGGTACTCATGTGAGTTTGAGCCTTCAACTACTGCTACTGCTCTCTCTCTCTCTCTCTACGGGGAACCACACCAACATCCAATGGCCCATTAGTACTTCCTAGTAGAAGAGATGCTACTGGCTTCTTTGGCATGGCTTTTGAATTGTAGACATGGCAGTATAGGAGTGTAAATGTATGGTGTTGTTTGGGGATGAGACATGATTGATTGAGAGAAGGTGATGGGAGTGGCTGGGAACCCACCATGGGCTATAGTAGCAGACATCTTTATGCAGCTTGTTGTGCTTTTGGGAGACACTCATCTACCTCAGCACCTGCAATCAAGCAGCAGCATGTCATGAGCTTATTAGTCTTGGAAGATGAGCCTTTGTTCTTGAGTTTAACCATGGTTTGGAATATTCTCCTGGAGGAGCAGTGCTTGGTAAGATGACAGAAGATACAACAATGTCTTTAACCCTAAAGAAACTGTCTCTCACAAATGGCTAAACTTGCTGAGTTAGATATGAAAGATTTTTTTTTAAAAAAAGAATACAAAGACATTGACTGTAACAAAGTATCTCTCTCTAAAAAGAGAACTGAGGCTTTACTGCATGTGATCTAGTATCATAAACCTAAATAGGCTAAAAAACAGCCCACCATCAAATATGTGACTTTTGTAGTTCAGTTGATGTTTTGACATTGTTTTAACTGCTTGATGACAAGCACTAGGATGAGAGTCATAGAAATCAAGATGCAGCACACAGGCTGCATGGTTTATCTATATGCCAAACAAATAAGTCATTACTTTTAGTTGCAAGCAGCAGTAGTTTTATCTACCAATGTTTCCTCATAATGTTTTCTTCAAAAGAAAAGGGAGAGGGAGTCTCCACCATGTGATTGCAACACCAGCATCACATTTCTACATTGACCACCAGAAGGAACTCTATATAGTAGCAGCATAAACTGATAACCTATTTCATTCAACAGGCATGCTTCTCATCTCCTTTGGTTGGCCTTATTGGTGACATCTCACAGGTCCATGTCTCCTCATGTGAAACCTTCTTATTACTAACTAGTCTTCAGGTTGGAGAACAACAACCCCTTGAACTTGGAAGAACGTAGCCAGATGCAGACAGGGAGAAGGCCTTCTCCTTACCATGCATACTTACTGCAGATAGATCAAATAAAGGTAAAAAGTGAGGCCCGCCTGTAGTAATTGTGTATGATGGAGATTGGAGTTCCAATGAGCTCATCGGGTCCTTCAAAACTTTCTCATCATACCAGTTCAGTAATTGGAGGCAGTTAAGGTGAGCATCTCCATAACCTTCCTTACACTTCAAACTGTTAATTACCACTGGCCCTCACTAGATGAATGGTGATTGAATGCACCTGAAGGTGGGAGAGGAGGGATTCCACTTTATGATCCACTAACATCGCATCAAAGAAAGGAGTGGACTTGTGATCCACTTTTGTGCAAATTGTGCTATCGCCTATCAACAAAGATCAAAAGGCAGGCTATTTGCTTAGCTCAAGTTGATACTGCACCAATCACTCCATCACACTGTTGATATTACTTATCATCCTCCTATGATCGACCACATCTGTAGACCATCTTTTCCAATACATTGATTGGGTGATAGAGTTGATCTCAGAGACTCAGGCAACTAAGTGGTCTTTCATTTCAGAATCCATTAATTAGATAGATGTTCTGTTGTGTTGACATGATTTAGGTGCGGTAGGGTAAGTTTAGCTCTGTCGAATCCACTTCATGAAAGCCAAGGTCAACCTTTTCATCATCGTTGCAGAAGATCCTATAGATATTATAGTTACAAACAGTAATGTTCTAAACAAAGAAAAGAGTGACAAGTGATTTTTCCTTTTTCTTGTACTTTTTAATTTGATCCCTCCATGTTTTTACTTATAGAGCAATTTATTGGAGAGCAGTCAAATTTTAATTCATTAAATTATTTTTATTATAAAATATGAATTTAAGACTAATCCTTAACACACACACACACACGAACGTATGAGTGAAAACTTACTTATTATCTCTTAGAATTAGTCCGGAGTTTAGTCTTAAAATTCTAATTACAATTAAGTCATCAACTTGGGTGCAGGATATAGTTTCATGCTGTCATGGTCAATGATATAAACCTGCACGTGGAACAGATGGCACTGCCAACAGTGACTGATGACTGGGCATTATGTGCACCGTTGGAGGTGTACACCCCAAATCTCATGGATTCTCATCCTTGAGAGTGAGATGCCCAATTCTATTAAGAAAATGACCCTCTTGTCTCTGTCATTGGGCTTAAAAGATCTCAAACATGCATCTCGTGTTGTTTGAAATGGCCTTTTTGGTCAAAGGCGTTGTTCTCAGTGTATATTATTGGAAGGATGATAGATAGTCATGCCTCAAGGAGTTCATGACTTTATATATATATAAGACTTGATATAATTTTATGTTGTTTGTGAATGACCTAATATAACTCTTCATTTTTTTCATTAACACTTGGGATGCGGTATTAAAACATTATTCCATTAGAGGGGGTCAATAATCTTGTGTTATCATAAAAAAAATCTTATGATTAAAAGATTTTTTTATAAAATAATTATCTATCTATACACGTAGTTTTTATGAATATAAGTATTAGGGAGTTATGAAACAATATTTATGAAAAGTTTATATGATTGATAAGGCAAGACGAGAGCACAAAGAATCAACTGAGCGGGTCACTCTTCTCTTGAGATTGATAAAAATATTAGTCATATATAAAAAAAAAGGATGAGTAATATGACGAGGGGTGTCAAGTATCTTATGTAATTATTAAACACTAATGAAATTAAAAAAATATATTTTATAAGACAATTGTTAGTAAGGTGACCTACATATGCAATATTTAGAAGGGCTCAAATTAGCAGGAGAGATAAAGAAAATTAGAAGAAGGCTTTTATAGAGTCTACAAATAAAAAATTTAAATATTTTAAACCAAATTTCAGATATAACTTTTTATAAAAAGTTATGAACTTTTGTAGATAAAGTTTACACCTGCCAGCAGAGATGAGTAATGGCATCAAACAAGCACATATATTGGGCTTATCCCTTCACTTATTGGATTTCGCCCAACAAATATACATGCTGTAGCGGGTCCGGCCCATGAAACAATCAATATGAGGCCCATATCTCTCTCCGCCACATCCGGTCACCATCCGTAGGACTACGTTAAGGAGCCATTTCGTCAAACATCTCTCACGCATCAAACCCTCTTAAACCCTATCTATCCCTTCGTCTTCTTTTCATCTTTTCTTCTACTATATCTTCCCCCATATGGCTATGCAGCAGCCCCCGACCCCCAACGCTGCTGCGCTCCCCCCAAACCCTTTCCCGTCCCCTCCCCCTCTCAGTGCCAACTCCAGTCACGGCAGCGTCACCACCACCACCACCACCACCAATAAGAGTAACCGGCGCGCGCCTCCAGGCCCCGAAGAAGTGCTCGCCCACTACGAGTCGCAGGGGCTCAGCCCCCGCGAGGCATCCCTCCGTGCCATCCGCGAGCTCCAGGCCATCCTCTTCAGGTACGCCACCAAGAAGGAGCGCTTCGCGGCCGACTCCCCCCGCAAGCTCGATGGCGTCAACACCCGCCTCGCCATTCTGGAGATGAAGCTCGACTCCAAGCCCGGCTTCCCTGAGTCGCTCGCCATCGGGGTCGCCTCTGGCGCTATCGTCTCAGCTATCCCCCATGTCCTCGGCGGGCTCCGTGGCATATGGGACTCGGTCTGGTCCGCCACCAAGGGCTCTCCTCCCTCATTGTAATTGCTGCTATGCCCTTTCTTTTAATTAAGTCTGTTCTGGTTGGGATATTTCTGCAATTTTAATTCTACCTTCATTGTTAAATGAGTCATTATTTCTCCTCATCAACTATTAGTTTTTGAAATGTTTAAGCACAAATTGGTAGAAATTAAGAAAAGACAGCATCACGATAGAGAGTTCTCTATCATGTCAAAACATTGTTATTATGGCCTCCTAAAGTGTCTTATGAAGACATAACTTTTAGTATCGGAAAAACTGGTTTTTTTTTTTCTTAAAGAAGTTCTAATCAGCAGGAGACTACACTTGATGGACACCTCAATTACTTTTGATATAATTTATGAGATTCGAAAATGTTGGGTTGACCATATGGAAGATGAAGGGATGGATCAGCTATGAACTATTTGGATTGTAGGCTATTTGTTGTTTTGTCAGTTATGCAAGTTGGACAATCTGGGTGTGTAGGAAGAGCTATAGTAGCTTCATCATCCACCAAAGTGTTTTATGAGAAGGAGCAGAACTCCATCCATAAGCTTTCTGGTCTATTATGGCTATTGCTTCAGAAAGCGTTGGTTGGTCCAGCCAACATAACATAAATAGTGGCTTTGGCCTCCATCTTGTGGGTGTAGCACTGCTGTGGTGTACCTTGAAAAGCAATTCTTGTTATTCGATCCTGATGGGACAACTAATCTATTAACTTAATGAGCCTGAACAATCAACCTACTTAAGTCCAAATTAATAATAATACACTCTTCAGACCTTTATAAGTCAATCTAAGTCTTTGTTCACTTGCGATGTGCAACTAAACTGGGGTTTTGTAGTCTCATCCACTTGAGAGCTTGATATTCTCGTCAAGGCTCAACACAAGATATCAATCCCTAACATAGCATAGTGCAATGATGGTTCCATGCCATGACGTGCCTTCTATGCCCTCTGGCCTCGTGTACAAGTAGTTGTTTCCTACTCGAACCTCTCACCACACCCGATATTAAGTCGGCTCCTCTCATATTAGTTATGCTCCTCGGGTAACTGACCTATTAACTTATTAAGCTTGAACTATGGATTTAAAATGTTTAGATCCAAACTCTCATAAGTCAAATTAAGTCTTTGTCCTAGTCCGCTTCCGATATGGGACTTGGGTGTTACAATTCTGCACTAAAAGCAGACTGAGTCTTCTGCTTTAGGCAGGCCTGCTTATGAATAAAATAGTGCAAGATAAGTTAGAGATTGCCAGCATACCAATAGATTCGAAGCTGACTGGTGTATTTCTCTGTAGCAATTTGCAGCTACCCTTTGCTATTATTCAGCATAATGACATATAGACAAAAATCCACCGGTATAGTAGATAAAATTATGTGGAAATTTTGAAGGCAATATATTTTAGTATAACAAGTGCATGAGATTCTTGAGAATGACACAGGGAATGGTGGTGCCAGGTGTGGTCTGGTTTCCTCAGTGAACTCCAAAGCATTCTTTTTTCCCATTTTATGGTTAGCATTGCAAGGGTGGTAACTTACACAGGACAAGTTTGTAAAAGGAGGAATTATAAATCAGTCTAAACTCAATTTCAACCAAGACTTGCCTGAGTATGCTTCACATCTTATTTGAAGTGCAGAGTGACAAGTAAAATGTCTCAAGTGCTGCTTATCAATGCTAATTTCAACAGGAATGTTGCATGCCTTGTGCAGGAAGCTGAGCAGCTTCCGAATAATTGGATAGACTATGTTGTATTTGGTTTCAAATAAAAAGTGAGGATTAAATGATCCATCGTGAATGATTTGCTGGATTCGTGGATACTACTTGTAATATAGAGTGCTTTGTACATAATAAGTAATGAAGTTTTCATCATCCGGTTAGAATGCCACAGGAGATCAATTGTTTTATGATTAATAATTGATTAATATATCTACATGTTGTATAGATTCTTCATGCTTTACTGCTTTATTGTTAAACATAATAATTGATTAATATATCTACATGTTGTATAGATTCTTCATGCTTTACTGCTTTATTGTTAAACAGTTGTTACGGATTGGTCGGTGCTATGTTTGAAAGGATATTTATTTTGCGTCTCTCTCTTCATGAGTTTTTATGTGTAGAGATGAGCTGGTGGTTGTGGCCTTTGTTTTGTTTTCTCTTTTTGGGTGATAGAATTTTGTTCATTTGGAACAACTTAGATGTTTTCCAGAGATATTGCAGAGAAATTGACATGCCAGTATGTTGATATCTGAAGTATAAACTGTATGATGACATTGTCATGCCTATTGGTTTTTGTTTTGTTTTCTCTTTTTGGGTGATAGAATTTTGTTCATTTGGAACAACTTAGATGTTTTCCAGAGATATTGCAGAGAAATTGACATGCCAGTATGTTGATATCTGAAGTATAAACTGTATGATGACATTGTCATGCCTATTGGTTGCTATCATTTACTTTAGACAGGAATATTGAACATAGATTAACATGGAAGTGCAGGTGATGGCAGGAGATTCACACATAGGACTATTATGAGGCCAGGTTATAAATCTTAATTGGGAAACATGAAGTTATTATTGTAGATTACCAGCTCAATTACAATAATTTCCTGCGTTTTGAGTCGCGCATGCGGTTGGATGAGAACCCTTGCATCTACTAATAAAAAGGCCTCCAGCACCCTTGCAAAGGCTCCACCTGCTGGTCCTTTTTGTTGGGTTAAAAGGACAGGCCTGATGCGGCCCGGCCCAATTTTTTGTTGGCCCAATAAAACCCTAAATATTTTTAATATAGTTCGATATTTTGTATCTCTTCTCTTATTACAGTTATGGCAGTTGGCTTACCGCACATCCGAAACTAAAGCCAACGGAACCTAACTTTCCGTTTTAGAAAGTAAATTATATATTTTACTGTTTTGCTAAATGAAAAATAAAACCATGAATAGGGCTCCGGTTCATCCGGTCCAGACCGGTCCGGACCCAATTGATGTTTGGTCGGAAAGGAAACCCTAGTTAAGAGCCCCGCGGTCCCGTCCGTTAGCAGCCTCTCTATCAACCCACGAGATCAGCCTCGACTAATAAGAGCCGCGACTGCCCTCGCTGCCGTTGAATCCAAGATCCACCTCGGGTTCATTTCTCGATCGGTGGCTTTCCCTCTGATTCCAATCCGGGCTCACGTTCTCGCCGCTTCAATTCCAACCTCGTGATCAGGTGAATTGTTATCCCACTGCCTTTGTTAAGTTATTTATATTGTGTGGCTTCTCTAGTTTTGTTGGATATAGCTCAGAAGGTGCTTGTTTTTGTCAGTTAGGCTGCTTACGTCGATCGGGATTAGATCCGTCTTTTTGCCAAATCGTGGAAATATTGTGTCTTGTTTGCATATTGATGACCATTTCGAAGTACTGAATCAATTCGGAACTATTGGTTTCTTGATGTTTTTGGTTTCTTTTGTGTGGATGTGTGGTTGCTAGTAATCAACCGCTTTTTTGTCTCCTTTTTTTAACGAACCACTTTTGATTGATTGATGGGGTTTTATTTCTTAAATCAGCTTTTCTCTTCTCCGGGTAGTCTATGCTATGCGTTAGTTTTTCCCTGGTGGTATAGTTCCATGAGATGGGATCTTATGGTTTCCTTTCGATGAAAAAAATGCTTTTGGCGAATTGTGATACATCAGTGTTGTTTTCTCTTCTCTTCCCTGATCTTTTTAAAAATCATGTTTGGACAATTGGTTGAAGCTGATCATATAGCTTGTTGTTAGAGGCTCTACAGAAGCTTCTTATGCAATATGATTTAGTCTTCTCTTGTTAATCTTGCTACTATATTATGTAATGCAATGTTAGTTCCTTCAACCTTCACATCTATAAAAATCAATCCTTAAGCCAGCTACCTATTGTCATCTCTATAATTTCTTTTCCCTTCTATTGGGATCATCTTGCAAGGCTTAGCCAAATCTTCTTCAGGCTTTTCTTGCAGTCTTAGTTGTAAGAATTATCTTCTCCTCAACTTTTTATGTCATGATCCGGCTTGAGGATGACTTATACATTGATTTCGTTGAGCCTGAATCACTGGCTCGAAATGATTAAGACCAAGTTAACAAGAGTACACCTATCATCCCTTATGAACAAGTCTAAGTCTCTGCCCACTTCTAATCTGAGACTAAATTGATGTTGTTACAATCATTGTAATGGGTCACTGTAACATATCAATTTAGTCCCACATTAGAAGTGGAAAAAGTTTTGGATTGGTTTATAAGGAGTTGATGAGTGTATTATCCGCAAGTAGAGCTTAATTATTTTGAGTCAAGCAATGATTCATGCTTAGTGATGATAAGGGGTTAGTCATCCTATCCACGATACACCATGTTTAGTGGAGCAATTTATCTGGCCTTATTTTGCTAACTAACTGTGGTTGAGTTTTTTTATTATTAATCATGTCTTTACTTCTATGCCCTTTTGCTTCTGTATTCATAACTTTCTCCTGTTTTCCCATATTTTTCAAGATGACAGGAGATCTATCATATCATTCAAAGTGGAAACATAAACATGTGATTGCTATTTGTTGCTGTGGAAGATTTGCATTCTTCTGATTATCATATATTTTTAGTTTGTTCTTCTCTGGTGCATCTCTTTCTCCTCAAATTTCTGGATAATCTCTGTTGTTCTAATGGCTATGTGTTTTTGTAATGGAACATACTTAAAAGTACATTTTTCAGTTTTTTGTGATTCTTTGAAAAGACCATTGCTTAAGTTTTATACCTTTTTGTATAATTATTTGTTCTCCTCTGCGTTCCAGGCATGGCTGGAATGGCACCAGAAGGATCACAATTTGATGCTCGTCAATATGATGCTAAAATGACTGAGCTGTACTTCACCTGAACCTTGTTTTTGTCTATTTACTTTAATTTTATCATTGTTTTTTTCCTTATAAATGATCCATACATGCTATTTCTTTGGGCGTGATCACATATAATTTTTTGTCAATTGTTATCATATGGTTAATACAGGCTAAATGCCGATGGGCAAGAATTCTTCACCTCATATGATGAGATTTGTGAAAGTTTTGATGACATGGGACTTCAAGAAAATCTTCTTAGAGGCATCTATGCCTATGGTAAGACATTGCAATGGCATTTTTTAGTTAGCATTTTAGCTACAAAATACTTCTGCAACATACATGTTCTGTTGTTGAACATTTAATATTATTATCATTGTAGGTTTTGAGAAACCATCCGCGATTCAGCAAAGAGGAATAGTTCCCTTTTGCAAGGGTCTAGATGTTATTCAGCAAGCACAGTCAGGCACAGGAAAAACTGCAACATTTTGTTCTGGAATACTGCAGCAGCTTGATTATGGCTTGGTCCAATGCCAGGCTTTGGTTCTTGCCCCCACTAGAGAACTAGCACAGCAAATTGAGAAAGTCATGCGGGCACTTGGTGACTATTTAGGTGTCAAAGTTCATGCTTGTGTAGGAGGGACTAGTGTCCGAGAGGATCAACGGATTCTTCAAAGTGGGGTCCATGTCGTGGTTGGTACTCCAGGTCGTGTCTTTGATATGTTGAGGAGGCAATCGCTTCGTCCGGACTACATTAAAATGTTTGTCTTGGATGAGGCGGATGAAATGCTTTCACGAGGCTTCAAGGATCAGGTTCTCTCTCTGTTAATAACTCCTGTTATTCTGATGAAACAATTTTATTATTTTAATTACTGTATCAGAAATGTTTTATTATTTTAATGTGTTCTGCAATATACAGAACTGATTATAAGAATGAATGTATATTTTATGTGTATCAGACTTAAAAATCTTTGTATCAGTTAATAGAATTCTGATTCAAGATACTTTTGAGTATTAAAGAACTTTCTTTAGGCTTTTAAATTCCTTTCTCAATATGCCTACAGTCTAAGAGCTAAGTTTCAGACTACGAGAAAGTGGTTTATAAACAAAATCAGCTATGTTGTTGTATAACATGATTAATGTATGACTGAGAGTGAGTTGGTAAAAAATGAATATTGGATCTTTGAGGACTAGGGCCTGAATTTTATACGGTCACCGTTTCTCACATTTATCATCTTCTAGATGCTTGATATTTGCAAGATGAAAAACAGCTGAAAGTATTTTACATGCATATGAGGTTATAATGTAAATAGCCTGTTATTGTTGTTCATCCCTTTTTACCCTCTACTGAGAATTTATTGAGCACATCCTTCCTCCAACTCGATCCAATTCCTGTCATTAGTGGCAAAAAATCGCAAGCATAATAATGCATATCATATTACATCTTCGGTCACCACAAAGTGCTGACCTTTTGTCTAACTTGTTTCTTTGCTAACAAAAAAACTGTGATAGTTTGTTGTTATGAATGACTTTCATTACCGCGTCCATGCAAACTGTATTGTTCCCTTATAATTTTCTATATAGAATGTGGTTTATTTGTTGTTTTTCATTGCCTAAAAACTGTTGGTTATTGTATTGTTAATATGCTGAAGTACTAGTACCTGATGTCTATGCTCAACACTTGCCACCTACTCTCATTCTACATGTGCATGTGTCTGCTGACTTGGATTATATTGATAATTTGAAAATATGCTTTCTTTATTTCCCATTCATCTAATTAACTCTGCTGTGTATATAAATTTGACAATTGATGTTTCTTTTCAGATATATGATATCTTCCAGTTACTCCCTTCGAAAATTCAGGTGGGCGTCTTCTCTGCCACAATGCCGCCTGAGGCCCTTGAGATTACCAGGAAGTTTATGAACAAACCTGTTAGGATCCTTGTGAAGCGGGATGAACTCACCCTGGAGGGTATAAGGCAGTTTTATGTCAATGTTGAGAAAGAAGAGTGGAAGCTTGATACGCTTTGTGACCTTTATGAAGCGCTGACCATCACTCAAAGTGTCATCTTTGTTAATACCCGACGCAAGGTTGACTGGCTCACTGATAAGATGAGGAGCAGGGATCACACAGTTTCTGCTACTCACGGGGACATGGACCAAAACACCAGGGACATTATAATGCGGGAATTCCGTTCTGGCTCCTCTCGTGTTCTCGTCACTACTGACCTTCTTGCTCGTGGTATCGATGTCCAGCAAGTGTCAATGGTGATAAATTATGATCTGCCTACTCAACCGGAGAACTATCTCCACCGGATCGGACGAAGCGGACGGTTCGGAAGAAAGGGTACCGCAATAAACTTTGTTACCCGTGATGATGAGAGGATGCTATTTGATATACAGAAGTTCTACAATGTGGTGATAGAGGAGCTGCCTTCCAACGTTGCTGATCTCATCTGACGAGATAGTTTCACATTAATGCCTCTGTAGGCCTGTTTCTTTTTGTCAAACCATCCATTTTGGATGGAATGATTCAGCCTTTTTATATCTTCCTTCGGTTGTAACTTGTTACAATTTATTGTTATTCCATTTTTCCAAAGCTCTGAAGCTGTCCAGATCTCTTGTATGAGCATTTGGGTACTTACAGAGAAGCAAGCTGGATATATATTTTTTTATTTCAAGTTTTTGGCATCATTGATCTGCTGTGTGCAATTGGCGAATTGTGCCTTGGCATGAGCTTGACCCCCTCTTGTGGATGCGTGGCATGTGTTTGATGATATGCCCAATGCCAAATGCCAAATGCCTGCAGTTGGAGACAGCAGCAGACCAGTATTGCTGCTTCAAGGAGGTTTCATGAATTGTTGCACGTCCTGGAGAAGGTCAAATAATGAAAAGAGAGGAAAGAGAAAATTTTGATGATCACCCAGAAAAAAAAAAAGGTAATATCGGGCATCATTTCATAATTAAATTGTCAAAAAAAGAAAAATTGTGATCCAAGAAACAAAGAGCGGGACGGCTAATTTGAACTCCACGGAATAACCTCCGTCCGATCAGTATCAGACGGCCCACACTACATGGGAAGCGGTAGCTCCGACAGCTTTTACGGGAGCAAGTTACATCGGGGGGACCACCTGGTCAATTTGTCCATCGACGCGTGTCGTCATTCCACTAAATTGTTAACCGAGAGCAATGCTTTTCTACCCATTTGCAGTTTACCCTATGAAATTACTGTCTAGCGACAACGGAGGCAACCGTGGCCCGCAGGTGGGTCCAAGCGGATCCTGCTTCATCATTTTGTTATATTTTGGGTTAGATGTCGCGTATGCACAAAGTGTTACTATAAACGTAGAAGGTCTGCACTAAGCCCCGTCGGATACCTGTCCACTTACTAACTGGTCCCACAGTGGGTTCCTTGTAACTCTAAATTCGTCCTCCAATTGGCTTAATTGCTCAGGAGGCGGGTAAAACCGAGATGGGTATTGAAAGTAATTGCTCCAGTAAACTCTAATGGGGGCGATTCCTCTTTTATGTGGGAAGAATTGGTAGTGTTGTGGCAATGTTAACAATAGAAAGAGAGGAGAAAGGCGGTTCCTTCTTGTTGTCTCGAGGAGAAAATTTCTGAGGATGGAGGCTTCAAAGCCACTGATAGCTTCGATCGTGATCTGCCTCGTGTTCGTCGAAGCATGGGCGGACGCCGGGGCCAAAGAGGAGGTCGTTTTCCAACACGGGTCGTCGGATTCGGCGCTGAAGCTGGAATTGGAGCAGCTTAGGTCAAAAATATCCGCCCTAGGTCAGCGCCGATTTCGAATTTAATTCTCGTTTATCTTTTTTTTTTGTTTTTGTTATTGGACTAGATTTTTGTTCTTATTCTAGGGTCTATAGGGTTTTGAAGATGAAATAAAGGGGGGTTTTGTTTCAGAAAGTTGTTCCTTTCCTTGATTGGATTCAAACAAATTTACGTCTGATTTTCTTTTTCTTTCTTCAGCTTCTGGATTTTTGGTGTCTTGAGAAGTTGAAGTTTTGTTCTTTTACAAATGTGCCTCCTTTTTTAAGACTTCAAAATAAGGGTAAACTAGGTTGTAGTTTGTCTATCGCAGTCAGATTTGGTTTTGTTCTTTTGGGGTTTTCATTTAATTCAAACTACCAACCCCATTTCTTTGTTTTTTCTTGGTATTCTGTGATTATTTCTGAGCCGAGGAAACATGATTTCGAATGATGATGTGTTGTGGTTATTCCCACCGTAGAAGCTAGCATTTTGGACAGAACGCGTGACCTGAAGAGCAAAGATGAGACTTTCACACATTTGGAAACGATCATTGAAGAGAAGTCAAGAACACTTTTATCATTACAAAGTGAGATAGAATCAGTCCAGGTGACTCCATGGTGATACAGAGGCTCAGTTATTCTCTTTGGTTGTTGCTATCCATATTATGTTCTCCATATACTTTTTGTGGTCTAGAAGAAGGGTGCTGGAGATGCAGAGGAGCTTGTTAAAAAGGCTCATGCTCGAGCTGGTGAACTTGAGATGCAGGTCTGAAACATCAAATTCATTAGTTGTGATGTAATTGTAAAGATTTGCATGGTTGTGATATAGATTCTCTGCACAGCTGGAGAAACTTAGAAATGATATTGAGTTACAAAACAAAAGAAGAGTTGCTTTGGATGCTCAGGTTGGTGAAACTGAAAAGAAAGTGGGAGAACTTAATTTAAAATTGGAAAATGTAAGTCTAAACTTATGTTTGGATTTGTTTGATGTTAACATCTGTTTACTACAGGTCTTCACTTATAATTTTGGTTTTCTGCAATGTGTCCTTTTACATGAATTCTATCATCATTTACACACAAATAACATCTTTTTTCTTCATCTTTTCATGTCATACAACTAGCCTTTACGGTATAATTTGGTTAGAGCCATCTCTTGGTATGAAAACTGTTGCATAATGGAGCACTATTCTTGCATTCTATGGTTACAAGGCACGTGGAATGAGGATGTTATAGTTCGATGTCATTGAGTCATATATAGCTATTAAGGGAAAATATAGAGTTATTCACATTTTTTGTCTATAGCCGATAGTTGACCATATGGGTATTCAATTCATCCATTGTAAGAGAAACAAAAATATTGGAGTTCCAAGGTGCTTAGGCCACAATGACAAGATGGAGTTTTAATCATTGTAATATTGGAAGTGTCTCCATAATTTACATGAGATCATGATTTTCCAAATATACTCAGCAACTGTTGTGGACCAATTAATTTAGAATAGTGGTCTATCGTAGAAAGATCAAGGTTATCCGTTCTGATCTATATCGCCTAGTATGGGCGGTACGTACCGGTCCGACAAGATACTGGTACACGGATTGCTCGCTACCAGGTGATACCGTCGAAATCGACAGTCGACGATCGATTTCGATCGTCGGTAGTCGGTTAAGGGAGAAAGAAGGAAGGAGAAGAAGTAAAGGGAGAAAAGAGTGAGATACCTGCTCTTCCTCGGTTTGCACGGGCTTAGCTGATTTTGCCTAAGCCGTCATGCATGTTCGTCCACAAAGGTCAACCTTCCTTGAGATCTCCTAGGGTCCCTTAGGACTTATGAAAGAGAAAATGGGCCATAAGAATCAATTCCAACGGGATCCACAAGCAACTGCTCAAGCAAACACTTTATAAAGCCAATATAAATTACACCCCATGGACATTATAAACTCAGAGAGGTTGCACACAAAGAATCATGGTCATTACAGACCGAAGTCCCCACAAGTGCTTACAAGACACACTCGTATTTACAAGCCAAAATCGGCCACAAAGCAAACCAAACTAGGGTTGCCAAACCTACTGTAAGCCCGCTACTTGCTGTACAAAGTATGTACACAAACTGAAGGACACAGACAAACATGAGCATTTCATCGAACACCTTGTTTTCATTTTTGTCCGTGATATTCTCCCCCACTTATTTCTTCGACGTCCTCGTCGAAGTCACTGTAGACGCTGCATCTCCTCGCATTTTACTAAATCTTCAATCTTCTATTTTGGCTGCAACACGTCCCTTTGGCTCCCAGCCGCTCTCTGGTGTCTGGTTGAGTAGTCAAACTCTGATCCTCCATGCTGCTTCAACTCACCAATGATTGACTTTGGTGTGGGGTTGGCTAAGTTGTGCTGATCCTTGTTGACTCTCGCGGATCCTTCTGATTAAGGAAAAGACCTGCCTTATTATGCGCCAGTATTGCATTATACTCATGTTGCTTGAACTGGATGGATGCTTGTTGGAACTTTAACGAGCATCGCCTTGCAGACTTTGAAGTTTTTGAGGTCCTTCCTCCATAATATTTGCCCATTGATCATTCTTCCACTTTTAGTTGTCACTTCCAAGTAGGTTCACATCACTCCCGCTTTCGATTGGCATTTTATTGGAAAATGAAGCGGACAATCTATTCTCAGTAGTACTGATTACCAACGGTGAGGATTTGACAACTATTGTCTTCCATAAGCTTTCTTCGAAAGGTCACTGAACTTATGCAGAGCTCCTCTGCTTGATAAGTAAGAAAGCTGGGATACTCGACTTCATCCATTCTCTTAGGAGAAAAGAAGACGAGGTTACTTGGCTTTGCTTGCCTCCTCGAGTTAAGAGAATTGGGGTACTCAGTTTCGTCCATTCTCTTGAGTTGAGAAGACAAAGGTTACTCGATTTCGCTTACCTCCTCGAGTTTGTATTTCATGCATTGAGTTGGTTACTAACATTCGCCTACTCTTTACTCATACTTCTGAAGCACTTGAAGTGTTTACACTCCTTGCATTGAGTTAGCTACTGTGATTTGCCTTCCCATTGTAATTGAACTTTTGAAATGCAAGAAATTTTGCTCGAAAAGAGCAAAAAGTTTACCCTAACTTGGAGTCTCCCAAATTGGAGTAAGTCTTTGATAGTTTTGGTCGCATCCGGGATTGTACCATCTTCTCCATCCCCTTTGCCGCGAGTAGAAAGGTGCATCGCGCATTTCGCTCCTTCGTCTAACACTCCTGCATCAACCCGAAGTCCCTCACTTTCGGCTGTCTTGATGAGAAGCCCATCGACACTGGTCTTATGAAGTTCCTTGCCTCTGCCCTTCCGCCCTGTCTTGGTACTTGGAGTTTGCCTTTGTATTCTCTACCTCCTCGGCCCCTTTTACGACCAATGCTCTCCCTCTATGAGAGTAAGGGATCGATGCCTCTATGGAAGTCCCGCTTTGTAGTACCATGGCACTGCTAAGCCCATGGCCCTACTATCTATTGCCTTGCATCTGTGCCCCTTTCTTGCCGTCGGTAGATCCGCCTCTACGACACTATGACACTCCTCTGAGTCCATTTCCGTTCTTATTGACGCTATTGCTTTTGGGTAGCTGAGCCCCTCCAGACTCGTCGTCGCTTCCTCGCCCTTTCGACCACCTGCTTCAACACCACTGTGTCGTCCTAGCGGTTTTCCTTGGTCGATGGAAAGACAGACTGCAACTCATGCATGGCCTCCGTCATCTTGTTGCAGGGCTCGCGCCGATTCTATTCTCCTTAGCTTCCTTAGTAGCAACGTTCACTTCGCCTTGTCCTCGGACTTGCCGGGCTCCCTTAAACAATTGTGAGCACTTAAGCAATCCAACTCTCCAGTCACTCTAATTATACCTCTGTATGCTCAAGTCCTCTCTATGGGACTCACTGGTACTTGCAATCGACTTCTTCCTCGGTGGTACACAACCTCCATATGCTGATGACCAAGGCTTTCATCTGATGCAAGCTTCGATGCATATACACAGAAGACCCACCTCTGCGGTACCATGACATTCACTCCTTGAATCCAAAGCCCTTTTTGTCGTTGCATTGTTCACCGAAGTGGAGCTCCCAGTAGCTCTTGATCATTCACATGATCACGTCCCCCTCCATGGGACTCACTGGTACTTGCACTTGAACTTCTTCCTCGGTGGTATACAGCCCTCATATGCTGATGACTAAATCTTTCATCCAATGCAAGCTCTGATGCACACACAAAGACCCGTCTCTACGGTACCACGACATTCACTCCTTCAATCTATAGCCCTTCTTCTTGTTGTTTCGTATATCAAAGTGGAGCTCCCAACAGCTCCTGACCATACCTCTGTATGATCATGTCCCTCACGGGACATGTCCGCATGTATTGCATTGCCACGAACTATTCCACCACGATCCGTTGCACCATGTCGCCTCCTGGTGACATCTCCATTGCATACAGATTCTCGTGTGATGAACTCGGACTACGACTTCTCCATGTGTGGCCTCTGCCAACACATCATAGGGCCTCCTCCATCTCCGATTTTTGGTTTGCTCCCTTGCTATTCACCTTCATCCACCCACTCGGGTCACACTCGGACGAAGCATAGCTCTAGGACAATCCATCGCTTAGTAGCTCCTAAAGTCCCCTGACTTCACTATGATTGGTGCGTCATTTTCTGGATCCTGGGCCTCTATCCCCTACAAGCACAATCTTCGTTATGCACCACTTGTTCTTGGCAACTCGAATGGCAACACTATGACATATTATTCAAGAGTACCCACCCCTACGTCCTCTTGCCCCATGCTAAGGTCTCCTGATCTTAACTTTGCCTCTGCAAGTTGAATCACCTTAGTTACTCCGTCAAATGCATCTATGAGGTAAGGTGCATGTGCCTCGAAGCTCCCTTCGTCTTTGGCACCGTGCAGGATAAGTCTGCCCCATCAAAATGAAGAACCCATGGAATGACATGATCCCACTCTTACCTCTACAAGAGTTCATGTCCTTCACCTCTGTCTAAGGAAAGCTTCGTACCTTCGCTCTATGTTTAATCTTCTATGTCGACTCCCTTCATGCGGCTTGGACACTTCACCAAGTTCCACCCAAGTCGTTCTGCTCCTCGATTTGCATTGAGTTGATAGTGGCCCTCGCGTCCACTATTCCACAGGTCAGCCCTCCATAGAGTTCGATTTCCACATCGACTCTAAGTGTGCCTTCATATGATGTTGCCTTGGATTGCTCCCCCACTTGATCTCGAAATCATCCACCAATGCATTACCTCATTCGAGATCATGCGACAATTCCTCGTCACTCGCTCGGTCTGTTAAGCTTTGTGGAGATATTGCCTTGAGGAACTCTCCCTCAATATGTGCGGTCCGTGCACATGATTCTATCTCTGGAGAACTATGACTTATCCCTTCTGGATATCTATCCTGTTTGAGCAACTTTCCTCTTTGCATTCTTCCCATTGGAAGTTTTAGAGACCACCATCCCCTTTGGATTACTCCGTCTTGCTGAACAACTTGTGCCTTGTTTTGCCCCGGCAAATGCACTTGCTATATTGCGACTCTTTGCCAATATAGTCCCCCCACTGTACCCTTCAAGGTCTAGCAATATGCTGAACTTGTTGCACACTTCAGCCGCCTACGGACGTATCCTTTCCATGCCAAAGAGAAAGCTCTGATGCTCCATGGCGTCGAGTTCCTATCGCGCCTTGGGATGGCCACGAACACTCCGTCGTCCGTGTACAAGCCCTTGCATAAGTACTGAATCCTTTGAGTTAGCAATTCCCCTCACCTCTGTGAGCCTTGCACAACTCTTTCGGTCATTGCGCAACATCTCCCACTTTGCACGGTCTCATCTTTCACCAAGCACCCTCGCTTGCCTTGAGCACCTTCAAGTTTGGTTGTCAACGTCGAGCCATAGCTCAACTTAGCCATCCCAATCTTTGTGCGCTACATATTTTTCTTCGCTTGCTTGTCCTCATGGTGCCTCTCGCGCAAAGGGTTGGCCATTCTCTGAATGTCAAACCTGGATGCCTGCTCCTCTGAGCGATTCCTTTCCCTGCATCTCAATGTCCGTTTCCCCCAAACGGTTGTGCGTGCTGGCTATCCTCCACACAACCTAGCTAGGTCCCCTACGTTTGATGGCGAGTGTTTCTACGTGTGCTTGTCTTGCTCTGATACTACAATGTCACGGGCTTAGCTGATTTTGCCTATGTCTTGCGGCACCCATGCGTATCCATCCGCAAAGGTCAGCCTTCTTCGAGATCTCCTAGGGTCCCTTAGGACTTACAAAAGAGAAAACGGGCCAGAAGAAGCAATTCCAACGGGATCCACAAGCAATTGCTCAAGCAAACACTTTATAAAGCCAATACAACTTACACCCATGGACATTACAAACTCAGAGAAGTGGCACACAAATGATCATGGTCCATTACAGATCAAAGTCCCCACAAGTGCTTACAAGACACACTTGTATTTACAAGCCAAAATCGACCATAAAGCAAACTAAACTAAGGCTGCCAAGCCTACTGCAAGCCCGTTACTTGCTGTACAAGGTATGTACACAAACTTAAGGACACGGACAAAAATGAGCATTTCATCGAACACCTTGTTTACATTTTTGTCCGTGACAGGTTCCTCGTGCGATACGTTGCCCGCGAGAGAACGAGACGACGCCTCGTCACATCACGTCTCGTCTCTTCGTATTTATTCTTTTAATATATATTATATTATAATTAATATAATATAATATAATATAATATAATATTATAATTAATATAATATTATAATATACTGAGTGCTATGCATTGTGTATACCACTCGATTCCGGGTACCATACCATATTGAGATAAACTCGGTATGCCGGTACAGATCGATATGACGAACCTTGGGAAGGATAATTCTTCCAGATATGTGAACCTTGTGACGAAGGCTTTGGAAAAACTTATGATAAAAAAAAGGATGGTGAGGTGCATGAGGCTTATATCCATGCGACATTTTAGGGGAGATAATTCTTTAAGATAAATGAACCTAGGTGTCCGAAGGCTTTGGAGAAGCATTTAATGCCCATCTTTGACCACCTTGCAATTGGTGAATGATATAACACTTGATTACTAGCAGTGATTTAAAAAGCGTTGGGCGCCAGGGTCCCAAAACGCCCGAGGCGTCAAGCGCTCGCCCGAGTGAAATGAGGCGCTAAAAAAAAAAAAAATATATAACAAGTTATTATATATATTTTATTAATCTAATAAATAAAAAATATTGTCATTAGTATACTATTTAATAGTATACTGTTAATAATAAGTTAACAGTATACTGTTGATATTTAATATACAATATACTGTTAATATATAGTATACCGTTAAGTGTTAATATATTGTTAATAGTAGAAACGAGGCGACGGGTTGACCTGATCGAGAGCGAGAGAAGCGGTAGCGACAGTGGCGAGCAGCAGCAGCAATGGTGGCGAGCGACAGCAACGATGGTGGCGAAGAGCAGTGACTGCCGCGAAGAGCAACGAAGACTAGCGACTGCAGCGATAGCGGCAAAGAAAAGCGACAGCAGCGACGACAGTGACGACGGCGAAGATAGCAGCAGCCGCGAGATATCGACGGCGTAATCCCGATTCACAAGTGAGAAATTAGGGTTGCCTCAAGATATATTGTTGCGTTAGTTGGTTCGACCGAACCAACAAATGCAATCGACCGAATCAACTCGGCTTAATGCGGCGCGCCTGCGCTCGAGCGGCGAGCCGGTGGCTTCTTTGAAGTGCACCGCCTGATGATTGAGCGAGGCGCTGCGCTTAGGTGGGCGCCCGAGCGCCTATTGCAATCATTGATTACTAGTGTTATAATTTAGAAAGATATGGGTTGATACACTTTTTTTTGGATCCTGTCAGATATCTGGTGGCTTTATGGATCTGATCCCAAATAAATCTCAATAAAAATCCTTCATGTTGTAAACATTAGATTTACTTTCTTCCATACCGCCTGTGCTAAAGAATTTTCTAGCTTTTGAACTTAGTTAAGATTGATATATTTATTTCTTAACCAAGAATATTGTGATCTTTTGCTTGATTATGTCGAAGATTGTTCCAATTTTTCTTGTATACTTCCAAGTAAATGTTTGTTGAACATGTTACTTTGGTTGCCACAAGTTGCCTTTGCTGGTTATATAATTTCTCCTTGTTATCTCTTATAGCTCCAGAAGATAAATGATGAACAAAAACGTAGAATTCAGAAAACTGAACACGCTCTTCATGTGGCAGAGGTTTGTGCTATCGACCACTATTATCACTTGGAAGTTTTACATTCTGACATTCATAATATTGTTGGTCTCTTCTTTAGGAAGAGCTTATGAGGGCACAGCTAGAAGCAACAGCTAAGTCAAAGGAGTTGTCTCAGGTAATAATACCTATAGATGGATGAAGTAGTATCACATCCTTTGATTTTTTTCAGAAATTGTAGGAAGTCCTTTATACCAGATTTTTTTAAAACACTTTCTTCATGTAATATTCTTGGATTATCCGAGCTATACAAGAAGCAACGAACTGAGCAACATGTGTCGTCCTGATCTTTGTTATCAGTCCGACTTCATTTCTTATCTTGTGTCTCTATCCTGTATAATAAATGTTCCAGAAATGTTTTGCTGTTGCAGAAACAGGGCCTCATGATTATGAGTTCTTTTTACTGCCTTTATTATCGTGTGGACCAGCATAGCTTCCTTTAATATACAGAATCTAGATGTTCATTAGCTAGGTAAGGATAGTCCTTGCATGATATCTGTTCAGGCTATTTGATGTATAAACGGTGCTTCTTGTGCAACTCTTTCAAGATGTATTTGTATGTATTTATTAGGTAGGGTCAAATGATGGATTTACATGTTCCTTATTCTCACAATGGTAGTAGGTTGTTTTACTTTTCGATAGGATGAACTTGTGGAGAACTCTAATATTTTGTGATGAAGCCAGCAAGTTTACTTGATATCGTATAATGAAATAATTCAGCAAAAAATTAGTCAATTTCCATTTTGCTTACTTTACAGGCCCATGGAGCATGGTTACCACGTTGGTTTGCCGCTCATATCAATCGCTATCTGGTATGTATTATGTATTTTGTTGAAATGTTAGTTGGCATAGATGTTAAACATCTCATGATAACTTTGATGGTAACATTTCAGGAACTTGCAGCAACCTACTGGAAGCATCATTCAAAACCTACATTGGACGTCTTCGTTCATAAGGTGTTTATATATTTGCATTAGAGCATCATTTTGTATGACTTTCTGTCACTCACCATTAATACAGGACACATTTTTTTTTCACTTTAATCTGTAATCACATTCAACATTTTATGTCTGAAATTTTTTTCAGGCATTGGAGAAATCAGCTCAGGCACAGAAACGGATGGAGCCTCACTTGGAAATGGCCAAAAATGTATGTCATCAAAAGTTAAAGGATCATTTTAATAATTTATATTTACATGCTTTAGCAATTAAATTCTGCGCATGCTGGTTTATTGGAGACTCTGCTGAATATGATACTTTGATATTCAATCTTTTATACAAACAATCACATGCTGAATTGCAGATGCACTTAAGACAGTTTATGTTTGATGTAATATTGTTAACTTCAATAATCATCCTTCTTCTATTTCTGTAGAAATGGATTCCTGCTATTAAAGAGCAATGGTTGATTCTTGCAACAAATGCTGAACCCTATGTGCACATTTTATCAGCTAAGACAGTTGAAGTGTATCACACTTCTAAAGATGCCATAGCTACATATGTAGTCAAAGTACAAGAACTGGGAGGTCCCTACTTCCAGGTACTTAATTTAATCTGTTGAATGGGAATACTGGATGTCCTTCTATGGACATTCTTTTATATAATCAATTTTTTGTTTTCAATTAATTACTTGTGCCACTATAATTTCCATGTGCTTCGGTTTTAGGCAGCCAAGAGGTTTTCTAAACCATATATTGATCAAGTCGCTACTATCACCAAACCTCATGTCAATAAGGTGCAAGTTGCTTTGAAACCCTACAAGAAACGTATAATTCGTGCTTGTGGAAAGTTTCATAAATCAGCAACTGTTTATCATCACCAGGTAATACTTGCACTTCTCTTTTTGGCTTAAACTTTTTGGTGTGATCTGCTTATTTATTCTTAGTAAATGTTTTATCTCTTACAAAAAAAAAAAATCTTATCTACTCATCATGATTACAAACTTCCCAATGTGTGAAAAGAAATAAGACAAAGGGCTGAAATTGCAGTGTGAGATATGCACACATTTACACAGACAAGTATGTTTATATATGGGAATAATAGTAGCTCCCTGTGAATTTTGAATACAACAATTCTGCATAAACAAAGTAAGAAGTTTCTATAGTTTTTCTGCCTTTTGTAAGCGGGCAAGTTCTTTGGAATAGCTATATCTGATAACTGAAAAGCCAGCCCAGAACATTAAGAGAATTGTTTACTGTACACAGAAGAGGAAGACTATAGGATGTAACTCTTTACTTCATATGGAAGTAATTTTTTTACTTGTGATCATGCTGACAGGACATAACCATTGTCATGGTTTCTCCTTGTTCGTTGTGCATTTCCCTTTTATACATGGATTCTTTTGATATTTCAAACTTCGAAGCAAGGTTTGCAATTTCGACATTTACCGGGCGGTATATACTGGTCTGCCAGGTTGCCGATACGTGGACCGCCTGCTACCGGGCGGTACCACCCAAAATCGACCGTCGGCGGTCGATTTCGGCCGTCTAGGGTTGATTGAGGCAGAAATCGGGTATTGAGGGAGAAAAAGAGAAGAAGAAGAGGAAAAGGAAAAATAAAAGAGAATAAGAAAACCTAGTGCCTGTCCTCGCCCGTGCACCGTTGTTGCCCGCGCCCATCGCCGCCCGCACTCGCGCGAGGAGACGGAACGTCTCCCCACGTGGGGAGAAAGATCGAGGCAATTTTCTTTTATTTTTTAATATTTTTAATATATTTAATATTATATTATATAATATTGTATTATAGAAAATTATATTATATTTAATATATCGGGTGGTATGAACTGTGCATACCGCCCGGTATCGGTACCATACTAGTACTGATAATATGTCGGTACACTGGTACGGACTGGTAAGTCAAACCTTGCTTCAAAGTACTTGTCCTTAAATTTTTTTTCTCTTATGAGGATTCTTAGCCGCCCATAAGTATGCATTACTAGGGTTCTAGCACTAAGTTTAGATCGAATGAAGAAACCCTTTTGTGTCGAACAGTCTCGTTCAGATATAAATAATGTTTACAGATAGTTGGTGAATCGTATGCATGGTGTTGAATATTTAGTGTTCTGCAACAACAAGCTTTGTATAATGTAGTTTCAAACTTTTGATTACTGCTCCACATTTCTGTATGTTCCAATCCATGGTCCCCATTTATGTTGCTATGTTGCATGGTCTCTTGCCTTGTATTCTGCTTGTTCACTCTTCTTGTTGCATGTGCTGGTATGTGGATACACAAGTAATGCATGTTGAACACTTGCCTGCATTGACATGAAATGTTTGGTTGATAAGACTGAAGATTTTGTGGTAATTTGCTTTCTTTTATTTGCTTTGTTATAAGGGATAAAGTCATGTGTACTTATGACCCATGAAATCTTGCTGCATTTTGAAAATCTACCATGAAAACAATTCCTAACCAATCAATTTTGTTTCATTTTAGCACTGCACCAAGCTTAGGAACAATTTAAGCTTGCTCTATGCCCTTTCGCTACTTTCAGATGCTAATGTTTAAGATTTTTGCACATCTAGAGATTCTAGTCTTAGGTTATGTGACATGCAAATATGCATTTCATGATCAATTTTATGGTTCTGTTTAATCTTATTGTAGGTCCAAGCTGGCATCCATCAACATTTAAAGAAATACGAATTAACAAAACCTCTTGCTACCAAAGCGCTGGCGTGGTTTATGGTATATCAAATTCTTTCTTTATGTCATCAGATATTTGAATTTCATGTAATCAAAAGTTTCACTGGTCAGCAATATAACAACTATTGTATGGACATGCAGGCTTCTGCTTTGTTGGCTTTACCCATTTTCTTTGTATACAGATTCTTATCACATATCTTTTGGTTGGTTTCTTTTGCATCTATATTTAATTTATTACTTTTATATTTTTTGATGGATGAGATAGTTGTTTACTTGTATCTACTTGTTTAATTATCAGTTCTAAAAACACAAGAAAGCCAACACGAAATGCACAAGGAAACCACACACATAGAAGGCCTAAGCGTAGACTTGCTGACAAGTAGAGTATGATCATCAACGTTGTACTTCTTATATTTGAGGTAATATTCTTTCTCTTATGTGCCTTTATATCTCAAGCATGGTGAAACAGATGAAAAATTTTTAGATTATCATTTAAGGCTCTTAATTTTCATTGCCCTTTCTTATCAAATTGACTGATTTTGAAATAAAGGTTGACTAAAAAAAATACTCCATATCCTGTTGGTGATAATGATTTATGGGGATGACATCTATTATGTTTGGTAGGTGGGTTTTCTCATTTTAAAGCAGTGATTAAAAAAGCGCTAGGCTCTAGGGTCCCAAAATGCCCGAGGCACCAGGCGCTTGCTCGAGTGAAGCGAGGCGCCAAAATATTTAAAAATATATAATATAATTAATAAATATAATTATCTCAATAAAAATGTCATACTATACTGTTAATATTTAATATACATTATATACAGTATACTGTTAATATATTGTTAAGTGTTAACGGTATATTAACAGTATACTATTATATTGTTAACAGTATAAGATATTATTAATAATTAGTTATAATAATTAATCAACTTAACAGTATACTGTTAATAGTATAGATGACGAGCTGACCTGACCGCGAGAGGAGTAGCAACGACAATGACGGCGGCGAGCTGCAGCGAACGACGGCGAAGAGAAACCTGGTGTCGGCGATATAATCCAAGCGACGGCGGCGAAGACAACAGCAGCGAGGCGACGAAGATAGCGGCAGCGGCAGTGGCACCAAATACGGTAGCGGCGAGATGCTAATCCCGATTAGGGTTAATGGGAGATATATAGCTGCGTTAGTTGGTTCGATTGAACCAACTAACACGATCGATCGAACGAGCTAAAAGCTTGGTTCAATCAGACAAACCGGCGCTCAATCGCCGTCGCTCGGCTCGGCGGCGTAGCGGCGCCTCATTGAAGTGCGCCGCTTGGGTGTAGATTGAGGCGCTCGGGCCTCGCCTCACCTCGCCCGGGCGCTTAGGCGAGCGCTCGAGCGCCTATTTAAAAGGCTGTTTTAAAGTAGTAGCCAGATGAAAAATTGTCTTGTAAAACACTGATCAGTTTTAGTTTTTCCCTTTTTCATCAAAGATTTTTAAAGTAAAGATTGACTTAATAATTCTGTATCCTGTTTTGTTATTGCTTTCTGGGGACAGCAGCTATAACGTTTGCTAGTTCAATGTCTAATAAATATATATTTTAGTAAGGTTTGTTTGTTGGCATAAACATTACCAAATATATTTGTAGTATAGCTACATAATCTTCAAGTAATCCTAAATGAAGCAACTTCTGTTAAAATGTTCTGTCCACAACTTTTTATTTCAGACAGTGCTTCCTTTGGAGATTGGAACAATGGTAGAGAATTTTAAAGTTCGAGAAACAGAGATCCGTATTTGTTTGTTCATGTATGGTTGGATCAGATCCAAGTGAATCGAATAAAATTGGTTGGTGACTAAATTTTGAAGTTAAAACTTTGGCAACAAAGTGATGCTTTGATTCAACAGAGGACTGTAGATGTATGCATACATTGCCAAGCATATAACTGGTCCATCGTGCTTCTTGGAAAAGGCCATCATGTGTTTGATCAAATATGCTGTTTCAGTTCATCCGTTAGAGTGTCATTATTGGCATAGTCAGGCATCTGATGAAAGTAATTTCAGGCGGAGTGACCATTTTCTTCAAAAAGCAGAACTTATAAAATTAATCTTATAAATTGGGCAAAATGATTATGCCACGTGTTGAAGTTATAATATCTGTTAGCTGAGAATCTGTTCAGTGAAGAAAGATAGGGA
Source organism: Ensete glaucum (assembly GCA_021527575.1). Taxonomy (NCBI): domain Eukaryota; kingdom Viridiplantae; phylum Streptophyta; class Magnoliopsida; order Zingiberales; family Musaceae; genus Ensete; species Ensete glaucum. Next base: position 16,371,097 of record CM038558.1, read on the forward strand.
ATCAATTGAATAGGTCAGCGAGTAACAGTTGGAAGAAAGAATTGAATACTGATCCATGAAAGACTACCAGTACAGAACATTAATCCAGTACACATATTTTCATGTGTTACCATTTACTTTGGTATGGTTAGTGTACTGTTCCATGGTATCATATCAAGATCAGACCGATAAATACTGGTCAATATCCCTTCAAAATTTAAATCCATTATCTGAAGTTATTATAACCTTGGTTTTGGTTTTAACGTTTACTTTTGTAGATCTTGATAGATATAGGGGAGGTTCAGCTGCAAAAAGAGAAGTAAGTGTTATTTGAGTATGATGAACACTAAAATAAATTTCATGAAATCTTTAAAACAACACTTGGGCTCTCTCTCTCTCTCTCTCTCTCACACACACACACACACACACACACACTGTGGTATGCTATGTAAGCACATTTTTTTGGGGAGTGTACTGTTGGTTTGCCGAGAGTCTTGTAAGTACTTGTGCCTTGTGGATTTGTTTTTGTTGAGAACATTGTAGACAGAAACCCCTGGAATCATGCTTATACCTTATGCTATGCAAAAAGGTTAAGAGACAAGAACCCATGATTTGATATTTATATTTAAACATCTAGTAAAGCAAGCTATTCCCATAAAAATTACCTGCTATATGTGCTTGATTTTTACTTCAGTTGTAAACTATTTCTTTTTTCTATGCAAATGATTCTGCAAGTATTGCATATACACATACATACTTGGTGATACTTTTTCTAAAAACACTTAGTGTTCTGATTACTTCAGAAGTGACAGCCAAAAATCAGTCATTACATAATCTGAAGGTCAATTACAGTTTTTTAGTCTGCATGTCATTTGATCATAAGTTTGACAAACAAGTCAATTAGCATTTTCATACTTGTTTTATTGTGTTGATTAAATTCTGTGTACAGCATATTTACGAATGTCCTTTATCTAATCATGCACATCTAATATCTTTGCAAAAATTCAGAGTTAGTAGTTGTGATCAATGGCCATGAATTATTCTTATGAGGGTGTAGAGTTGTTCTTTTTTCTCTGGCTGACAATTACTCCATTCTATGCAGATGACCTCTGCTCGTTGTTGGCCGTAAACCTTTCTTCAAGTCACTGTGATCTGCAGTGGTCAACTTTTGGGCTTTTGAGTCACTTTCTGTGAGAAAAATAGCTGAACAATTATACATTGCAAAATTTTGTAGCAAAAAATGGTATTGTATGAAGTGTTGTGTTATTTGACCTTTTATATGCTGCCAAATCAATGTGGTGGTGTTGGAATATTTAAACTTTTACATGCCAAAATTTACACTTCTTATATCACATTACTCAACATTTTTCTTGATGGGTTTCCTTCTTATTCTGGGAGTGTTCGATAGCGTTTATTTTCTCCCCTTTGCATTAACTAATGCATTACCAATATATATGCATTTAGCTAAGATGTCAGCACCATGGTTCTGTGCACCTCCTAAAGGAAATATCTCTCTCTTAGATCTCTAATTGCACTTAATAAAGAAGCTAAAACCATCAGTTTCTCCATCAAATGTTTCAAGTGTGGCAGAAGAACACGAAATCTCACAAAGATCTCCAACAGTACGACGACCTAATGGTGCAGTTCTCAACGAGAAGCTTCTCTTCCCTCTCCGTCAGTACGGAGGCCAGAAACACTCGAGCTCCATGGCAGAGTCCATACTATGGTACCTGACATCGGAGCCAAATCCGCTATCGATGGCTCCCGCAACACCGTTGGCAATGGCCGACGAAGGAGGCTCAGCCGCTCCCAGTGGCTGGAATAGAGGAGCTGGCATCGTTGCCGGTGCCGGCGGCGGTGGCAGGGCGCCCAGATTCAGCTTTACACCTGCGAGGGTGAAGCCTCGTCCTCCTCCATGGTAGCCGAGCTGTGGTTGGATCGGTGAGGTCGGGCCATGGCTGTCTCTGGCGAACCTCGAGAACTCCATCAGCTCATTCTGGATGAGAGAAGGCGTCGAGACAGGCCCCAGCTCGACATAATAAGGGTTGGCTCGCGGCTGGCTCGGCGGGTACTTCTTCTCGGAAGAACTACTTTTCATGAACACACGGCAGACGACCCACTCATCCTGTCACAGGTGCAAATGCTATTCCTATCAAGTTCATATCCTTCAGTGAAAGATGACACTGTTCCTAATGATCCATGGATGCTGATGAAAACATAGTAAAATGTGTGACCTTGGTGTATTTTGAGGCAAGCTTGGAGTGGAGACGGTATTCGTGCATGATCCAGTTGGTCTTCTCCCCTCTTGGAGCTCTCCCTTTGTAGAACACCAACGTCTTCTTCATCCCCACCAGCTCTGAGGTGCTGCTGTCGGAGATCTCCTTGTCTTTCCCGGTCGTCTTCCAGTAGCCGGCGTTGGTGGCTCGGTTGGTTCTGACCCCGCTCGGGTACTTGCGGTCCCGCAAGCTGAAGAAGTACCATTCCTTTTCCCCCAGCTTCGCTTTCTCTGATCACAGGTTCAATCAGTTGGTATCATTCCTTTAAATCTACGACATATCAGCACACCATCGAGATGTTTACCAGGGAGATCCCATGGCTCGGACTTGGTGAGGTCGACCTCTGCGATTGCTCTCGCATCGAAGTCCGCCTCAGTGATCTTGTGGGTGAGGTAGTGGGTGATGAGCTCTTCGTCGGTGGGATGGAACCTAAACCCAGGCGGCAACTGCTCCTCCTCCTCCTCCTCAACTCTTCCTTCCATATCTTCCCTTAGTTTGCAGGCGGCAACACAGCCTTGGAATGAAGACCAGCTTCAATATATACCTTCTGCCATATTGAAGACGACAAAGTCGAACCTAAAACAGGGAGGAGGAAGGGGAAGGCGGTAAGGGAACTACAAGTCCTCCTCCTCACCACGACAAAGGACGGGTTGTGTGCTGGTGAAGCTCGTACCAACCGCGAGGGCTTCACACACAAGCTGCTAAATGGGGTCGATCGATTGCGTCCAACTACATGCTCATCCGGACAAAACACCATGGATGGTGACCGCTTGTCCCCGCCCCCCACCCTCCGTGGGTCACTGCTGATTCACTTCTTTCTCCGCCCTTCGTTCATCACCAAAGTCATCCAAACTCTCATCTTTCTCTCTCTAGCTTGCTGAGCACGTAGACTTCTGTGCGTGTAATCTATAGGGATCAGTCGATGCCACCAAACTGTGGACGACATCAGACGCGGTACGTAACCGAGACGAGATCTCGAGCCGACATGGTGACACGTAGGTCAGCGACAAGCCACGCCACGCGGGGGAAGGGCCCCACGCGCTCCCGGGCCTGATAGCTGGAGCCACCAACTCGTGAGAGTCCACGTCGGCCCGGTCCCACCCGACGTCACGAGGTTTGACCGTCGGGGAAGCCGGGTCGGGGTCTCCCCACGCGCAAACCGCTGCGACCGTTCCGGTGGAGATGATTTATGGAATGTGAAGTCTGCTCAAATTCTTAAGCCCCATCAATAATTGTTTGTTCCTCCTATGGTTGGTTGAGAGTAGAAGACTAACTAACTAACTAATGGTCATATGAAAATATGTACGGATTAGAGGTTTTGTTTGGTTTGTCTTGAAGTCTCCGTTGGACTAAAAACTAGAGATAAGGTGAGATAATACAGCAAGAATCATCCTGTCATGCAATCAGTAGTATCTTTGAGCATTTGAGGTTTTGTTTGGTTGTCGTGAAGTTTCCATTGGACTAAAACTAGAGATAAGGTAGGAGAATACAGCAAGAATCATCCTGTCATGCTATATGTTTCTTGCTCCTCTTCTTTACAAGGAGTCTTCATGACTGATTATTTTGTTGTTTTGGTATCAAATCATGTACAGTCTTTTAACATTTGCTCCCATGTCCTCAGAAATATATCATATATAAACTTGAGATGAATCTAAAGTTGATTTAACCAGAGTTACTTTAGGAACTCTCTTATTGAGTAAGCACAAACACTTGGCAACTCAGGGTCTTCCAACTTTGTAATATGAACAGTCTATGTGTCTTTGTAGTTAGTTTATGGATTAGAGATGATAGAAAACCATTTGTGCAAAAATATCACATTTTAGAGAGCATAAGTGCAATGCAAAAGTAAAAAACTACTGACTTGAGGGTTACACATGTAATTCACACAGCAACAGCAGCATTAAGCAAGAGTTGCAGGATATTCCAAAAAGAAAACGACACAGGAATGGAAAACAAGTGGTCATCTCTAATCAGAAAGTGGAAGCAAATCTAAAGCTGTAAACTAACTCAGACAGAGAGAGATACAATCATGTCCTGCAATGAGCAGAAAAAAAAATTGGAGTAGAATGCGATGAACAGGGGATGTAGGGTCCCTTCGATTTTTTGATATCGCATTTGCTGAGAGCAGCTTGAGAAGCTCCTCATGTGATGCCCAAGAACAGTCAGCTCACGCTTATTTTGGTGGTGGATCTGCTCAAGAAGATCTCGAGCGATCATCCGCCCTTTTCGTTGTAGCAGTGACATGATATTTTGTTTAAAGAAATCAAGATTTTCGAAGAGATTCGATTATGTTATGGCCCTAGTTAAATTGGATCTATCTATTCAGGTTGAATCATGTTAGTGAGTCTATCTATCTAGTTAGTCAGTTATGGATCGGGTGAACTTTATTAAGTCAGTTATAAGTGGTTATGGAGTTGATTTTTATCTTCAATTGAGACAAAGTCAATTATTATTTTCAGTTAGGAGTTTATCAAGTTAGTTAAGTGTCAAAGATTAATGGGACTCTTGGTAGAGTCCTATAAATAAGGTTGTAACTCTTTTATAGAAATCAATCAATGAAGAAGTATTAGTTTTAGCCAAAGGCAAAATCCTAGGAGGTAGATCCCCTCAAAGTGATCTAGGAGACCCGATTCCCTCGAAAGATCGATTATCTCCCTTTTCCACATTCTTCCTCCACAATAAAATCCTAGAGTTCTATCAATTGATATCAGAGCTATCGTTCCTCGGCTCTTTTGCTACTACCATTCATCATCCTTAATGCTTCCCTTTGCAATCTTATATCATTGTCGTCGTCATCGTTATCACATCTTTCTCATCTCCGTGCTGCCACTTCGCTGCAACTCACCATCATCATTGTTGCAACAAACATCTTTGATGCAGCAGCCAATAATAAAAAAATAAGAAAAAAGAAGAAAGAGAGAGAAGAAGAGCATCGTTGCCACGTTGCTCTTCCCTTCCTCCTTTCCTGCCGTAGTAGCCGTACGCCCCCTACCATTGCCTAGCAACTTCCAGCCAGCCTTCTTCAGCGTTGCATTGCTCTCCTCCTCAATCACTGCCACCAGCCACTCTTCTCCATCGGCAGCAACATCAGTTGTAGCCCCACCCAGCCGATGCGCACTCATGCCTCAGCGCTCGCTGCAACTGCCCACTCCTTCTTCTACACCGGCGCACAATAGCGTCGCCTCTGCTTCCTGCTGCTGCTGCACACTTGTGCCTTTGCCGATTATTGTCGTCGCCCCCATCTGCTGCCTGCAGCCCCACCCCATCGGCCATCCCTGCCATTTCCCACTGTCGTCGCTGCAACCCACTGTCGTCACTGCAACCCACTGTCGCAACCTCCTTCCCACAACCGCCTCCCTTACTGCATGCAGCCCTCGACCATTGCTCTGTTGTTTACAGGTGCCCTGCAAGCCAATCACGTGAGTGATGACACGTGTGACACGCTGTATGATCTTTTTGCTTATGATTAATATTGACATATTCTCATATTATCTGTTACATATATATTGTGATGTCTTTGGTTCTTTGCAATGGGAGTCGGATCACGATGAAATCACGATAATGAGATCGATTCACCTTTAAACACAGATCCTAAATAATCTCGATCATAAGTTACTCAAGAGGGACATTGAGATAACCGGACATATCAGTGTTCTATATACCCATTCATATGATGTAGATGGCTGGTCTCATAGCCACTTGTGTGGAGATACTAAGGATATAGTACAGGTGCTCATTAGAGAATGAGTTCACTTATTAATCCGCTTATGAAATGTTGTATAGTTAATGATACCTAATGTTAGACAATGATTCCATAGTCCTGGTTGTGTATCTAGTCCTTAGACTTGAGATACCAAGGATGCCTTGTATGAGTACTTTTTTCTTTGACGCAAGACTTGCAGGTTTGGAAAGCTTTAGATCTAATACAACTTCGGGATTGGTAGCCAACCTTACGAAGGCAATTGATTGTCAATAAAGGATCATCCACTCTCGATATCACGAGAGGAATATCTCATATGTGCTTAGTTAGACAAGTCCCTGGCCAGGGTCATTCAGATTGAGAGAGGAGTTCTCTAGTAGAATCCGATTAGAGCAAGACAAACTGATTCCATATATGATCTGATAGTACCATATCCAATATACGATCTCTGGGATATTATTTGGATGAGAGATTATAGATATATGGTAACTATGGACAGACAAGTCCGATGGATTTGATCCCTCCTGTACCGTCTAGGGACTATGGCATAGTGGCCTAGTACATCCATAGTCGATGAGTCGAGTGAATTATTATGAGGATAATAATTCACTATATCAGAAGGAGTTCTGATGGGAATGACTTACGACCAGCTCGGTATCGAGCCTAGAGGGTCACACATATATAGTGGATGCTTCAGCGAATAGAGGATTGGATAGAGATCTAATTAGCCCCTATTCTCATTAGATGAGACCTTATACTGATGGGCTCCTTGATTAAGACCCAATTAGAGGCTTAAGGAGATTATTGGATAGAGATCTAATAATACAAGATTAGTGGGTAATTGGATGGAGATCTAATATCCAATAAGATAAGAGCCCTAGGGTTTTTGGTGGCTCTCTATAAATAGGAGGGGATACTCATGGTTGACAGGCTGTCGCTTTAGCCACCACTTCCTATTCTCCTCCCTTCATATGTGCAAGAGTTGCAAGATCAGATTGGAGGAGTTTTGCTGCAGAAATCCATCGTGTGGATACCGCTAAAGAGGAGGACGCTTGATCTCATTCATCTTCTTCATCCATATCTGGAATACAAGGATATACGATCTCCCTAGGTAAAATTAATCTCTCACATATCACGATTTTATCAATTTTTATATTTTTCTCACGATCCTAATATTTTGCATGACGATTTGATCTGTGTGAGAGACCAGTTTTCTTTTAATTTTCACTGCGCATGTGATGCACCCATTGAGGTTTCCCAATAGTGGTATCAAAGCCAAGGTTTTTGTACGTAAGATTGGTTTTAAGCTACGTATGATGAGTTGTATCACGTACAATCGTTATACACGTTCTTGCTATGTTTTCACAGCGTGAGGAGGACAGACCACGCCGGCTCCCATGCGGTGAACCCAGCCGTGGCCAAGGCTAGCCGGAAGGCCCGCAATGGGGCGGCGGCGTGCAAGTGGCGGCGCTTGCAGGGGTGACCAGCGACCCACAAGGCTACTGACTGGCTAGCCCGCGAAGGCGTGACGGCGAGAGGAAGAAGGAGGGCTAGGGCATCCTTTTGAGAAAAGGATGATCCTACCCCTCTAAATTTCAAAAATTCCAAGGACTGTCCTCGTGTACAAAATTTCAAAAATACCCTCAATAATTCTGAAAATTCTAAGGACTGTCATCCAGAATTATGAAAATACCCTTGATAATTCTAAAAACTTCGAAGACTGTCCTCTCATCTAAAATTATAAAAATACCCTTGACAATTTTAAAAATTCTGAGCATGTCCTGATTTTCAAAAAAATAATTAATTAAATAGTTTAATTAATTATTATATACATCTAGTAATCCTACGTATGATGTGATATATATGTGATGTATAATGTGGATAGATGATCATGAGCCATATGTTGTGATGTGTGTAATTGTGATTATTATTATTATTATTATTGGGGCTTGTGAGCCTGCGTTTTTCTCGTTTATTGTTGGGCATACGTGCTAGTGATTATTTGTAACTACATGGAGAGGCGCAGCGAGAGCGTGGAGGTTACAGCAGGACCCACAATGCCATGGCGGGAGATTACGATGCATGATGATACGACGATCCGACAGAATCGATGATGGCGAAATCAATAATCACAAGGCATGGAGATGGATTGATACACACATAGATCCTATTGTGAGTGATTAGGCCCATTAGCCTGGGCTTAATCATATTAGGTGACGGCTCATGATCATCCGGTGTGGCTTGCATATGTGATGTGTTATACACCAACTAGATATATGTATATATATATATATATTTACATGCGATGCAGATATATATTAAATATATATGTGTGTGATACGACATATTAGGAGATCGATACAAAACAAAAACCTCTCCTACGATAATATTAAGTCAGTAAGCATGAGGTAATAAGATTGACCCACGTGACCTTCCATCGTTATAGGAAGAAATTGAATCACGACATAGGTTGAGTTGGTCGAGTCCCTCGAGACTCACCTATCTACGTGATTGAGTTCTTGCCTATGATATAGAGATGTTACCAGTGACCTGAGGACATGGTATACTTGGTCGAGTCCCTCGAGGGCATATCATCGAATCAGACTCATCTTATAATGATAGTGATGACTTAACTGAATATCATGGTTGGTCGAGTCCCTCGAGACCATAATGATTCAGAGGCCAAACATAACAAGAATCATAAGGAGTTGTGATTGGTAAGAGTTGCCTACCTTTTGGGCTTAGTGTAATTGGTCAAGTCCCTCGAGGTTATATTAAGATGCCAATTGGATCTCGATCCCCACTAAGAGTCTGCCGGAGACTTCCGTCTCACGTGTCGAGGGTATCGCATGATTCACTAAGAAAATAGTGGGAGTACATTAAGATAGAAGTTCATATCTTAATTAGTATTTTTTATAAAATCTACATGTTATTTAATTTACGCTATATCTTTCTTCTCGCTTACAAAACCCCTACGCGACATACTTGATGCCAACTGCCTCATTGGTCTAAAAGCTCCATAACTTGAGAATTATTCTCGCGAAAGAGAAAATCGTATATGTCCTTAATACGATTGTGCCCACGCCGGAGGAAAGGACAAGCGAGGATGAGATCACTCGCTTTGTGAAGTATAGAGATAGTCCTAAAGGATGACCTTTATGTTGATCTTATACTTCAGTCCCTACTAGAATTCTTTTCACGGTTCATTATTAACTTTAATATGAATAAGTTTGAGGTGACTCTACCTGAGCTCCTCAATATATTGAGGGAAGCTAAGAGTACCATCAAGAAAGAGAAGTCAGTTCTCTACAATGGTGAGACCAATTGGAAAAGAAAGGCCAGCAAGACCCTTAAGAAGGGCAAGAGAAAAGAAAGACTGGGTAAGACAAATGTTGCCTAAAGACCCGACAAAGGACAAAGGACAGTACTTCCATTACGACCGAGACGGGCGTTGGAGGAGGAATTGTAAGGAATACCTTGCAAAGAAGGCAAAACAGAAGCTTAGAGAAGCTTTAGGTATATTTATGATTAGTCTCCACTTGTCAGATTTTCATAATAACACATGAGTATTGGATACCGAAAGTGTTTATCATATCTGTAATTCATTACAGGTTCTAGCAAGACCTAGGAGATTGGCTAGAGGTGAGATGGACCTCAAGATGAGCAATGGAGCAAGAGTTGCTGCAGTTGTTGTTGGAGAGGTCACCCTACATCTGCCTGGTGGAGCTATTATTGCATTAGATGCATGCTATTTTATTTCCTGTATTATCACAAACTTTATTTCTATCTCTTGTTTGACAATTAGTGGATATAAATTAGTTTTTGAGAATAATAGTTATTCAATAATTATGGATGATGAGATTATCACTAGAGAGACCCTTATAAATGACTTATATATGTTAGACAATTCTTCACATATCATGAATATAAATATGTCTAAGAGGAAAAGAGATGAGGTGAATAATGCATACCTATAGCATTGTAGGCTAGGTCATATACATGAGGGAAGGATTCAAAAGTTGTTGAAAGATGAATACTTATATCCATTTGACTATGAGTCATATGCAACTTGCAAACCTTGCCTTCGTGGGAAGATGACTAACTCTCCTTTTAGTGGAACTGGAGAGAGAGCCACCGAGTTATTGGAACTCATACATAATGATGTATGTGGTCCTATGTCGACTAAGGCTATAAGTGGTTACTCATACTTCATTATATTTACTAATGATTTCTCTAGGTATGGACATGTGTACTTAATGAAGTACAAATCTGAGGCTTTCGAGAAATTCAGGGAATATAAGAATGAGATAGAGAACCAAATTAGAAAGAGTATTAAGACTCTTCAATCAGATCGAGGAGGAGAGTACTTGAGTACAGAGTTCACCCATTTCCTTAGGGACAATGAGATTCTATCCTAGTGGACACCTCCTTATATACCTCAGCTCAATGGTGTATCAGAAAGGAGGAATCACACACTGTTAGACATGGTGCAGTCCATGATGATTTTCACCGATCTACCTGTCTTATTCGGGGTATGCCCTAGAGACTGCAGCTTACCTTTTGAACAGAGTTTCGTCAAAGTCAGTAGTGTCTACACTATATGAGATATGGAAAGGAAAGAAGCCCGACCTTAAGATTGTTAAGATTTGGGGCTGTCCTACCCACGTTAGAAGACAACCTCGATAAGTTGGAATCAAGGATAAAATGATGCACATTCGTGGGATATCCAAAGGAAACTTGTGGATATTATTTCTATCATCCCGAGAATTGAAAGGTCTTTGTTACCAAGAGAGCTATGTTCCTTGAGAAGGAATATATTCTTGGTGGAAACAGTGGGAGTGAGATAGAATTGAGTGAGGTTGGAGAACTTAGCTCAAGCACCATTCCAGAGCACAAGCCTGTTCAGGTACCTAACACACGAATTCCAATTTTACGTAGGTCTAGTAGAGTATCTCACCCTCTTGAAAGATACATGGGATATATCAGTGGAGATGACTCTCATGATGTTAATCCTCAGACCTACGAAGAGGCTATTATGAGTCTAGACTCCAGGAAGTGGCAAGAAGCCATAAATTTTGAGATGAATTCCATGTATTCTAACAAGGTTTGGAACCTTGTAGATGAACCTGAGGGTATTGTACCTATCGGCTGCAAATGAATCTTTAAGAAGAAGATCAGAGTGGATGGAAAGGTAGAGATCTATAAAGCAAGACTGGTAGCTAAAGGATACCGTTAAAGACAAGAAGTTGACTATGACGAAACCTTTTCACCTATAGCCATGCTTAAGTATATTAGAATTATTTTGGCCATTGCAATACACTATGACTATGAGATCTGGCAGATGGATGTCAAAACGGTATTCCTCAATGGCAACATCAAGGAAGAGGTGTATATGATACAACCAAAGAGATTCGTATCCAAAGAGAGTCCAGATAAATTATGCAGGTTGCTTAGCTCCATTTATGGATTAAAGCAAGTTTCTTGAAGTTAGAATATAAGATTTGATGAGGTGATCAGATCTTATGACTTCGTTAAAAATGAAGATGAGCCTTGTGTGTACAGGAAAGTAAGTGGAAGTGCTATCACTCACCTTCTTGGTGCTATATATGGATGACATCATAATCATTAAGAATGATGTAGGAATGCTCTTCATAGTAAAGACCTGGCTATTTAAAAACTTCTTCATGAAAGACTTAGGCGAAGCATCCTATATTTTAGGGATTCAGATCTATAGAGATAGATCAAAAAGGATGCTTGACTTGTCCTAGTCTAGATACATAGACTCCATTATCAAAAGGTTTAGTATGAAAAATTTCAAGAGATGTCTCATACCAACGAGACATGAAATATCACTTTCTAGGAGTATGTCCCCAAAGACTCCAAAAGAAAGATATGGATAAGATATCTTATGCCTCAACGATAGGGTCTATTATGTATGTGATGATATTTACTAGGCTTGATATAGTACATGCTCTGAGTATCACGAGCAGGTATCAGGCAGATCCAAGTTAGAACACTGGAAGACAGTAAAGTGTATCATTAAGTACTTGAGAATGACTAAGGATCTTTTACTGATATATGGAGGAGGTAGCCTCCAGGTTGAGGGCTACACATACTCGAGTTTTCAGTCTATCATTGATAATAGCAAGTCAAATTCAAGGTATGTTTTCACCCTGAATAAAGGAGAAGTAAGCTGGAAGAGTTCCATGCAAGATACTACTGCTGACTCGACCATAGTGGCAGAATACATTGCTGCAGTAAAAGCAGCAAAGGAAGGGGTTTGGATGAAGAAGTTCATCAAGGATTTGGGAGTCATACCAAACAGCGTGGAGCTGACCCTCATATATTATGACAGCGACAGGGCGATAACTCTAACAAAGGAACTCAGGTCTCAATAAAATTATTCTGAGGAGGTTTCATCTGATTAGAGCGATCATAACCCGAAAAGATATAACAATGAAAGAGTTTCATCCAAAGATAACAATACAGATCCACTGATGAAGCTGCTGGATCAGATTGTATTTGAGCATCATAGGGGTCTAATAGGGATCAGACACATAGGTGATTGGCTTTAGGTCAAGTGGGAGATTGCTGGTTATAGGTGCCCTGCAAGTCAATCACGTGAGTGATGACACGTATGACACGCTGTGTGATCTTTTTGCTTATGATTAATATTAGCATATGATCCCATGGATTTGATCCCCACTATACCGTCCGGGGACTATGGCGTAGTGGCCTAGTACGTCCATAGTTGATGAGTCGAGTGAATTATTATGGGGATAATAATTCACTATATCAAAAAGAGTTTTGATGAGAATGACTCACAGCCAGCTCGGTATCGGGCCTAAAGGGTCACACACATATAGTGGATGCTTCAACGAATAGAGAATTGGATGGAGATCCAATTAGTCCCTATTCTCATTAGATGAGACTCTATACTGATAGGCTCCCTGATTAAGACCCAATTAGAGGCCTAAGGAGATTATTGGATAAAGATCCAATAATGCAAGGTTAGTAGGTAATTAGATGGAGATCCAATTCCCATTAAGACAGGAGCCCTAGGGTTTTTTGTGGCTCTCCATAAATAGGAAGGGAGACTCATGGTTGACAAACTGTAGCTTTAGCCACCACCTCATATTCTCCTCCCTCCCTGTGTACAAGAGTTGCGAGATCAGATTGGAGGAGTTTCGCTGCAAAAGATCCATCATGTGGATACCACTAGAGAGGAGGACGCTTGACCTCCTTCATCTTCTTCATCCAGATCTGGAATATACAATCTTCCTAGGTAAAATCAATCTCTAACATATCGTGGTTTTATCGATTTTTATGTTTTTCTTTTGATCCTAATCTTTTGCACGATGATTTGATCTGCATGGGAGACCAGTTTTTATTTTGATTTCTGCTGCGCATGTGATGCACTTGCTGAGGTTTCCCAACATGCTCCACCCATGCACAGCCATCGATCCCCTGCTCCAACAATCGTAGTCACAATCAAAGTCCTTGTCAACCGTAGTCACTATCATTCCTCCACCCTCACTGCCACAGCCGTTGTCATCTCCTCCCCTCCTCCTCAATCGTCGTATCTTCCTCTTCCCTACCACTACCGCTGGCCATACCTCAACAGCACATAGTGAGCATCAATGCTACTACCTCCCTAACCATATTTTCTAGCCTTCTGTCCCCTGTTTCATGCTGCTGTCTTCCTTCCCTTGCTCTCTACAGTAATTTTTCAACCACTATCACCGGCCATAATCGCTGCCCTCTCCCTCTATTGCATCATCATCCTACCCAAAGAAGGACTACCACCAGCCACCTCTGTTCCTCCTTTCCTCATCTGTTGACGGCCAACCTTCGGTAGTGCACTACCCTTGCTGCCGCTGCCACCCATTGACCGTCGCTATCCTTCACCCGCTTACTACCATAGCGCACCCGCACCTTTGCCATCTCTCTTCCTCCCCTTTCTTCCCTGTTGTTGCCTCCTTGCTGTCACTACCTCCCTCACGTCCCTTGCTCTCAGCCGTGTGTTCCTTCCCCTGCATCTCCACCACCGTCATTACCAATTGTTGGATCCAGCGCTGCCCAACCTTTTCCCTGTAGCCGCATCCATCGCCAGCCACAATCATTGCCCCTCTCTAATCTCCTCCTCTGCTAGTAGTGTCACCATTGCTGCCAGCCCTCACCGTTGCCACCTGTCGCTAGTCGTCGCTGCCACCCATCGTTGCCTCCTCCCTTACCGTTGTTGCCCTTGCTGCTATAACCATTTCTAATCGTGCCCTTGCCACTGCACCTCCCTACTGCCACCGCTGCAGCTCCTTGCTACCACTGCTACCCCCACCATCTCTAACCAACTTTTTAATATATTGGTGATTCTTACACTGATAATCTTGTTGCGACCAAGTCCTACCACATCTATGATGCAAACTCATACCCCTGACTCGATAGCAGAAAAAAGAACTAAACATCATTGATCTACAATCCTACACGATGACTATAGATGATGTACTGGATGTAAGGTTTAAAGTCTTCGAGACTCGTTTGGAAGACAGATTTCAAGAGCTCCTTCATGAAATTAGAAGAAGCCGATCAGAGAGTCCCAACAAATCTCAACATGGTAAAAGTTCTAAAGGGAGTTGATATGAAAAGTATGATCAGGGGCAGGATACAAGATACACACACGTGAGAGTGTGGTTTCCTAGATAGGAAGATGAAAACCCGATTGGCTAGATTTCACGTGCTGAAATTTTTTTTCTTTTTCATAGGACTCTAGAGGAATCCAAGATGGAGATTGCCTCCATTTAACTTGAAGGAGATATGATCTGATGGTACGATTGGTATGAGCATATTCATGGAGAACCCTTGTGGGAGTAATTCAAAAGCGGGTTTTTTATTTGCTCTGAACCATTGGAGTACAAAAACATGGATAGACAACTCACTAAAATTCGTCAAACCTCTATTGTACAAGAGTACCAAAGCATATTTAAGTGCTTCTCAAACCAAACCCAAGACTGGTCCGAAAAATAAATATTGGGAACATTTATTGAAGGACTTAATCCAAAGATTTAGTGTGAAGTTAAGGCTTGACAATCTTGTAATGTGATGACTGCCATATCATTCACTCGCATACACGAAAAAAAGCTCAACATAGACAATCGCAGAAATAAAAGCATAAATCAACCAATAGTAAGTAAGCCGACAGCCCCACCTCCCTCTACTCCAAACTCTCAAAGACTTACTAGAGAAGAGCTCCAGGAAAGATCAATAAAAGCGTTGTGTTGGTATTATGATGAAAAATGGAGTAGAGGACATCAATACAAATAAAGCCATCTTTTGATGATAGAACCGATTAAAGAGGAACCAAAAAATGATGACGTGGACTCTGATCGAGAAGGTACAGATTCTAATAATGCTATTTATACATACTATATATACAATAGTATGCTACTCTAGCCCGTAAACTATAAAAATCGAGGGAATTTTGAAACAACAACATGTTACTATTTTAATCGATACTGGTAGCACTAATAATTTTATGGACAGAAGGCTTGTTGACTAATTGGCCTATCAAATTGAAGACTGTCACAGATTTGAAGTCAAGGTTACTGATGGTCGAATTCTAACTTGTAATAGTAAGTGCTTAAAAACGATGGTACAGGCCAAAAACTGGGCCTGTACCATCGCTTTTAATTAATGGCGGTGATCCTCAAAGGAAGACGTGGAAGTAAGATCACAACTATTACTAACCATCGAATGGAGAGGCTTCCTCATAAGATTTCAATGACGACTACACCAGAAGGTTGACCTATTGCTTACACAAAGTGGAGACCTTATTTAATTAATCAAAATATTATGACGTTTGATAAATATCCTAGATCAAAGTACCCCCGAAGTTCGATGTTGCTTAGCCTTAATGATAAGGCTAATTTAAAGAGGGCAGGTTTGTTAAGACCCTAGCTAAGTTGGGTCCATCTATTCAGGTTTAGTCATGTTAGTCAGAGTCAATTATTGGTTGGGTGAACTTTATTAAGTCAGTTATAAGTGGTTAGAGTTAGTTTTTATCTTCGGTTTAGATGAAGTCAGTTATTATTTTTAGTTAAGAGTTTTATCAAGTTAGTTAAGAGTCAAAGATTAGTGAGATTCTTGGTAGAGCCTTATAAATAAGGTTATAACTCTTTTATAGAAATCAACCAATGAAGAAGTATTAGTTTTAGCCAAAGGCAAAACCCTAAAGGGTAGACCCCCTCGAAGAGATCTAGAAGGCCCGATCCCATCGAAGAGATTGATTATCTCCCTTTTCCACCTTCTTCCTCTACGATGGAACCCTAGGGTTCTATCAGATCCTCATTAACATTCTTTACGAGGGCCTCTTCTTAAAGAGAAACTAGCTCAAGCTCCAGATTAGATTAGATTATATTATTTAATTAAGTAATATATATTATGAATATAATTAAATTTTGATTATAGTTATTAACCAATATAAATGAAGTCGTATTTATTTATACTAATTACTTATCTTACACCCTCTACTCTTGCCTATAAATAGATATGATCTCTTAGAGACACAATACGATAATGAGAACACAATATCATATGATAAAAACACGTGACATAGTTGAGAGATTACAGATCTTTTCTAAATCTCCCTTAATCATGTGAATCAGTCAATGAGGAATTATAGTTCCTCTCTCATGTTCTTGTGTTCTTGAATCCATTGATCATATTGCTCCTGTGAAATGATAGGAAGAGAGGAGAAGATGAGTTTAGATCTCCTTGTAGATTGATATTATTACAGATTTTGGATTCGATGATGGTATGCTTGTATATCAAATGAAGGTTTTTTCTAGAATAACAATATTAAAAGATACACATCATAATAATATTTGAGATTCATTGTTATTTGATTTCAGATTCTAGTATGAAAGATTTTTCGCATAACAGATAGCATATTATGTATTTTATGCTAACAATTAGTATCATAGCCATGGTTTTAAAATCAAATATTTTGGATCTATTTGTTAGCATCTTTCGTTCATAAGAAGATGTTAATCAATTTTTATCTACGATGCATGAATAATTCATCGACATTGTCGATCTATTTTCCTATCAAATCTATCATATCGCTTGCTTGTGAGCGATATACAGTTTTTGTATTTGATTGATGGATTTCTTGCTTTCTGTCAAAGTTGTCAAGGGCAATGATCTCTATTGGTCATTTGTTCCATTGTAGGCAGTAGTTGCAGCAGTATTGTTGGGTACAATGACTACAGTAGCATCGCTGCTTATTGTAGTGGCTTCGACAACACTACAACATAATGATCGCCACTCGTGAGCAGCAGGAGGACTACGACAGCAACGCAGCATAGCAGTGGTTGCACGCGGGTAGCAACCATGCATAGGCCATGTGTAGGCAACAATCGCACATCGCGATCATGCATGAGCAATAGTTGAGCAATACATCGAATGCGGTGGCCATATATGACATGCACCATGCTGCATAAAGGTGACATCGCAACATTTGTAGCCCATGGAGAAGCATTGGTTGCATAAGAGCCAACCGCCCGCATGACCTTTTAAGCACAAATGGTGTGCACACAAGCGGCGGCTACGGGAAGAGATGACGCTCGCCTACAATAGTGGTTGTTGTGTGCGTAGGGGCGACGATCGTGGGAGATTAAGGTCTTTGTTTATAAAAGGACATTTTTGCCCTTCATAAATATAGGAATTCTAAAATTTATCCTTTTATATATATTTACCTTTCATAAATAAAATTTTTTTCTGCATATCCTTTTGATAATTATGACCTTTAAGAATCTCGTAATTTTAGTTTGTCATGTCAATAAAATTATAGTTTTCCTTATAAAATTAAAAAAATTTAATCAATATCTTTGATTATAAAATTTATCAATATGATTTTTTAATATAATTTGATAATTATAATTTTGATTGAATTTAGCTTTGATCAAACTTAGTAAAGATTATATTTTAATCAATTTTTATTTTGATCAATTTTTATTGAATGACATAATTAGGTTGATGCTTAGCCCAATTCTAGGCTTACCCAATTAAATAAGTTTGATTGTTATAATGATTCTTTGATGACTTCCTCATATGATTTATTGAATTCATGTCGTAAATAAAATCTAATTATTGTTCTTACATATTTATTTGGTTATTCACATGTATATATTTAAAAGTGTGAAATAATATTTATCGTTCATATAAAAGCTTTTCATGATCTATGTGCTATCATAATTACAATTATTATATATGTTTTCTTTATGCTGTTCATGTTCAATAATTATTATGATTATTATTCTATTATTAAATTATTTTAGAATAAATTAAAATAAAAACACTTAGTGAATATTATTTATAATTTATCTCCCTACGTTTTATCTGATCGATAGCAACCAAAGTAGCCTAGGATGATAGACTTATGGGATGTAAATTACAGTAAAGGTATTGTCATTTATATGATATTTTGAACTATATTTTATATTCCTATATTGATCCTATAGCACCAAAGTGACATGGACCAATACTCTATAAAATACATTATGAAAATGGTCCTAAATGACATTAAAGAAAATAGTATTTACAATGGCACACATAATTGAGAGATTTAGATAATTCTAAAGGAAAAACTATTTCAAATAATTAAGTGATGGGTAGAATGATACTATTTTGGATATCATTATAGTTTAATATTGTATACCCAAAGATAGTAACATTGTTCTACAAGAATGGTATCAATTATTCATAAATAACTTTGTATAAGTACTAAATATATCAATATTTAACCCAAAGGTGAAATAGAGATGATATCAATAGTTCAATATTTATTGAAAAACTCAAAACATTATATCATTATAGTCGTACTTCCTTTATTATATTCTTGTAATGTCTATATATTATTTGAAATAAATGGCTTGAGTATAAGCAATTTGTATATAGTGAGTTAGACTTTGATTAGATTAATTGAAAGAACATAAACTTAATTATTGAAAGTTCTATGAAATAAATGATTGAGATAACTAATTGAAAAAATTCTAAAAGACTCAATATTATGATAATTGCTAATAATATTTAGACTTCAATATAGTTTACAATTAGCACATATTTATAGATCAATTTAAATTTACTAATAAGTCATTAGCTAACACCTTAATGGAAGAATTTACTAAAAATGATAATATTTGATGAATTTAAGATTATATCCTTAATATAGTTGACAAAGCTGTAAGCTCAAGAACATTGAGCATGATTATAATTGAGTCATTTCTCATAATTTATTATTATTTTTAGTTTAATTTATTTAAAATTTAATTAAAGATAAGTGAAACTTAAATGAGTCAACTAGTATATGTATACAAAAAAATTAAAATTATAATAGAAAAGACTCATAATATTTTGGGTACTAGTCAAATAGTAGGTAATAATAAAAGAATATTGAAATTCAAGTCACCTAACTTTATAAATACTATATAAACTCATAAAAAAAAATTTCACAATGAAGTACTAATTCTTACGTAGCAATGAAAGGTTTATGAAGAACTATAAGATTTGTATTTGAAAGGAGAGGGTATAAGTATGACCTTTATATGGTTCAAATCAAATATTAAAGAAATCATTATCTAATACTTGGTGAATTAATTTTGATGCTTCAATAAATATTACCAATAAAGAGATCTATTTTAATATAAAAAACTAAAAAGAATAAAATATTCATCGTTACAAGGAATCATCTTAAATGAAAGTGATAATAGTTTATATTTATCACCTATGCCTAAAGATGATTCATTTGATAGATCTTAAGGATACACATTATGTTCTTACAATTTTGAAATTTAGATTTTGTACCTAGAATTATTAGAATATTATTTCTCTTTTGGTGATTATAAATTTAATATGATTAAATAAAAGTTATGTCTTGAGTTTACAATGATCCCATATTAAATATTAAAATGAAATATAGTTCCATAAACTCCTTAAGATTATCTTTATATCTGTGGGCTACTTTATGTTTTGATCTTATTAAAGAGAATTATTTTATCATCTTATAGATAGTTTGTCGAGATATAATTATGTAATTCAAGTAAAGTCTCAGCTTTTGACATTTTTGAAGTATATATAAATGAGGTCGGAAGATAATTATATAGAAAGGTCAAGATTAGTGTCTCATAGGTGATAAATTTTATAATATTTATGATGAACTCAATATAATTTTTTGCTAGATTCTTAGAAAAGTAGGATATATATATTCAATATAATTTATTAGATATGTCATAGCAGAATATGATTGCTAAAAGATACTCTAACTCTTATAGATATGATTAGGAACATGATAGATTATTCTTTATACCCAAATCAATGTGAAAAAAAGCTCTAAAAATAACTATTCATATCTTAAATAGGGTTCCTAGTAAGTAAATTTCATCGACTTATTTTGAGTTACGGACTGATAGAAAACTCAACTTAAGATATTTACATATTTGAGATTATCCTGTAACGATAGGATCTTCAATTCATATAAAAAGAAATTAAATTAAATTTTAGATATTTTATGATTTATTTAGAAAAGTTCAAATGAGTCTATTTCTTATTGCGCTAATTATAATATTGGGATAGTCAAATATGTAAATGTAATATTTTTATAAAATAGCAAATAAATGAAAGTGAAAATCTTAAAATTTAATTTTTGATACAAAGGAGATACAATTTGATATTCATTTATTACTCGAGAAGTTGATAAAGGTAAATAATAAAATAACATTACTAAACTCTCATATAATATTGATATCATTGTTAATAGTCATGCAGAACAATCAAAATTGACGATAATATCTTAAAGAAAAAAGAATTATTTCATTTATTATTATCATGTGATATATCAACAAGAATTTTATAATAAAATATGAATGAAAAATGATCCCTCATTATTTTTATAAGTCATGAAATATAACGATTATGAAAAATGATATGATGCAATGAAAGAAGAATTAAAATTAATGATCAAAATAATATCTGATAAATTCATTAAATTATTCAATAATTATAAAAGAGTCTATTACATAAATATGACTTAGGAACAATGTCAAACTTATTATTTTCTTTTTTGACACCCTCAACTTCCCTTGCTGACCCAAACTCTATTTAAGGTGTAAGTTAGTTAAAACTATGTGTATGAGTACGAAATTATTGAATAGGAGTGACACATAGCTTCAACTTAGATACTGGGGGCTATTTCACAGCTTTGCCTAGTATAAAATCAAAGATGAAGTTACAGCCAACACCAAGATGCTTAACTTGCTTCTGAGCTTTAGTCTCTTAATTACCTCTTCCATTCTTATGTTTTAGTTTGGCTCTTATTAGGTGGTGTAGCTCATTCCTATATCATCTTCTTTTAAGTCCCCGTGCACTAGCAGGGCATCCTATACCTATAAAGTCTTCTACTAACCTAGACTAGACTCCCTATTACTACCATAAGTCTTAGAGTTTCATATTAGTATTAGTATCCTTACTTCGTAACTAAAACTATTTTCTTTCATTCCCTATCTTAGCTCTTAGCTCCCAACTCCTTAATTCGATTCTTTAGCTCAACCCCAGGGCACATAATGGTCAAACTTATGGTTAAAAGTTTTATTCGTAAAGAATACATCGACTATAGGAGGCATAGTTTTAAATAAACTTATTAAGAATCATCATGATATTTGTGACTTATTATGAGTTTGATTTATATCATAAAAATGTGAAAATAAGTTTTCTGAATAAAGATCTAGCTTGATATGTGTTACTTTAAATGATTCATGGAGGAAATATAAGAAATATGAAATTTGGTATGAAATATATTTATGACCTTAAACAAACTTCTAGTAATGATATATAAAGTTTATTGATATCATTACTTCCTTTAGATCTAAGAAAAATAATGTTGATTATTATTTATATTTGAAGATCAATAGGAGCAAGTGTATTAGATTGGTCTTATACGTACATGATACTTTGCTTTATGAATAATGTTCTTAATTTATTATACTAAATCAAGAAATTTATTATCAAGAATTTTAAGATGGTTGATATGAATGAGACATCTTATGTTATTAGCATTAAGATATTCAGGAATAAATCTCAATGATTATTAAGATTATCTTAAAAAAATATATTGATCAAATCTTAGAAAAGTTTAATATATAGTTTTATTCAGCAATCATAAAAGTAAAATTTTAGTCAAAACATATGCTTTAAAATGACTTGAAAAGAATCAGGTAAAGGAAATATTCCTTATATATACGAATTAGAAGTTTATGTTCAAGCCTTTATTGGAACATATCAATTTTGCAGTCAAAATATTAGGTAGATTTTGAAGTTACTTAAAAGTGAAAACATTAAAGGACTATAAAGGAAAGTAATAAGATATATGAAATGGACTATTATATGCTCACATGTATAGAATTCTATCAGCTTGAAATGATGATAATTTTCGAGTGTTGATTTTATAAATTACCTTGATAATAGGAAGTCCACATTGCAGTTAATATCTATATCAATCAAAGGGGCAATTTATATATTATTAATTATAAAGTTAATTTTGTGTTATACTTTGAGGCCACTAATCAAATTTATGATTGCGAAATTTTCTCTCAAGACTTAGTATTATCAAACTCAATTATCACGTCACTAAAGATATTTTGTGACATATCGAAGTAGTTTTATTCTTTAAGAATAGTAAGTAATATTACATTTTTATGCATTATGGTATAAAATATGTATTTAGAGAAAAGGAGTCCAGAAACATCTAATGTCAATTAATTACTTGAGTTCCACTATATTCATTATTGATTCATTCACTTAAGATTTGTAACCCAAAAGTATTTTGAAAGAACATGTTCTTGTGATTATGATTTGATTTGTGAGCAACCCATAAAAGATATGATGATGCATATTTGAATGAATATTATATTTGATATTCTTATTTACATACTTAAAGTTATTTGTTTCTACTATTTTGTTTACAATTATGTATGTACAAATTATGATTGACTGTGATTACATGATTGTCTTGATAAGATAAATTACATGAGTTATTTTGGACTGTATTAAGAAAATATAAATATTATTATGGTATAAAAAATAAAGTATGATATTGATGATATACAACTGTTATGACTCACATTACTAGTCAAACTTAATATAGTATTATAGTATATATTAGACTTATTGGCCTATTTTAAATTATTGTGGTACATAAAATGAAGTATTACATTGATGATATATAATTGTTATGACTCACATTACTAGTCAAACTTAATATAGTATTATAATATATATTAGACTTATTGGCTTATTTTAAAATTCA
Organism: Ensete glaucum; assembly: GCA_021527575.1. Classification (NCBI taxonomy): domain Eukaryota; kingdom Viridiplantae; phylum Streptophyta; class Magnoliopsida; order Zingiberales; family Musaceae; genus Ensete; species Ensete glaucum. Next base: position 16,394,405 of record CM038558.1, read on the forward strand.
TATGCATGTAAATAGTTTTTAAATTTTTAGAATCAAATTATGTAAACTTGTTTTAAAATAAATTTTATTTATTTATTTTTGATTCTGTATCTTACTAAATTAGTGGGCCAACTAGGAGAATATTAGATTATGTGGGCCTATTTAGTTAAGTAAGATATATTATATATATGATTTGATTTTGATTATGGTTATTGGCTAATAGAAAGAAAGTCTAATTAAGGTAGGATTCTTTAGAAGATGTCATTGATGGTAGGAAATCTTCTAATTACTTATCCTAGACCCAATGCTCTTACCTATAAATAGACATGATCTCTTAGAGATATAATGCGATAACGAGAATATAACATCATATGACAAAAACACATGACGTAGTTTAGAGATTATAGATTTTCTCTATATCCCCCTTAGTCATATGAACCAGTCAATGAGAGATTATAGTTCCTCTGTAATATTCTTATATTCATGAATCCATAAATCATAGTGGTCCTTTGACATGATAGGAGGAGAGGATAATGTGAGTCTAGATCTCCTTACAGATTGACATTATTATAGATTTTGGATCTGAGAATGGTGCACCTACAGATCAGATGAAGGTTTTTTTGAATAGCAACATCAAAAATAAATATCGTAATAATCTTTTAGATTTATTATTATATGATTTTAGATTCTAGCATAAAAAAAAATTTCACATAACATATAGCATATTATGGATTTTATGTAACAACTTCTTTCGTGACCTCCCTTGATTCAAAGGAGCTCAATGGACTATCTCGTCTATGTGCTTTCAAACGATCTCTACTATTTGTCAATTATTGTTTCTATAGCTTGACAGGCCTCATTAGATCTTTAAGCTCATATTTGTGGCTAATAGGTATAGATTGGATTCGCGTCAATCTTTTCGGTCTCTCATTTAATCTAATAAGAGTGTAACCCATCTCTATCTTCTAGACAAATGCCTCGGAGTGCACTATTCACGAAACATCCTCATGTCATCAGTAGACTTGGGATAGAGAAAATTTATAATCTCTTAATGAATGGTTCATACTATAATTTTTATCACATATCTAAGATAAAGTAATTAGGAAAATCTCTATAATCAAACACATCTCTATAATCTCTTAAGGAATTCTATCACAATTAGACTTTTTTTCTATTGATCACTAACCATAATAAGAATATAATTATATCTATAATATATATTACCTAATTAGATAGGGTAATAACATTCTCCCACTTGCCCATTAATTGGTAAGATATAAAAAATTAAAACTAAAATAAATAAAAAATTATTTAAAAGTAATTTTATTTAATTAGATTATAAAAATTCTAAATAAAATTTTACACTTGCGCATGAATTTTATAAAATAGGCCAAGTCTAATAAACGTAACACTATATCAAATCATGATGATTATATGTCATCAATGTCATACTTTCTTTTATGTATTATAATATTTAACCCTTCCTAATATAGTATAAAATGCTTCATGTATATTTTGTCAAGATAATTATGTTAACATATTTAATCATAATATCAACATACATAAATGTTGATAGGATAGTAAAAATAAATAATTTTAATTATGTAAAAAAATTAATTATAATATCCACTCAAACATACATCATTATATCTTTATATGTTACTTATAAACTTAGTTATAAGAATATGTTCACTCAAACATTTTAGACCGTAAGTCCTAAGTGAATGAATCAATAATCAATATTATTAAACTCAAATTATTAATTGATATTATTATTATTTTTTAACCATCGAGTACTTTATACCATAATGCATAAAACTACTAAGGTACTTATCATTCTTAAAGAAAAAACTATTATGATACATCATAAAATATCTTCAATGACTTGATAATTGAGTCTCGCCACACCAAGTCAAAAGATAAAATTTCACAATCATAAAACTTGATTAGTGGCCTTAAAGTATATCACAAAATTAGCTTTTATTATTGATAATATAATAATACATTACTTTATTATTTTTCTATAAATTATCCCTTCAACTAATAATTATAAAATGTAAAGTGGATTTTTTTTCTACCAATATAATTTATAGAAAAAATTTAGGAAAATATCATCATTTTAAGTTGATCTAATTTCATATATATGAGTATGTAATCCTTTGTCCTTTTCAAATATCTTATTACTTTCTTTATAGCCTTTTCGTAGTTATTCATAGGTAATTCTTGATATATACTTAGTATTTTGACTACAAAATTGATATTTAGTTTGGTATAGGCTTGAGTATGATAGACTTCCAACTTCGTATACATAATAAATATTTTTTATTTAATTTTTTAAGTTATTTTAAGAATACTTATTTTGATTATTTTTTTTACTTTCATTACTTGTTGAATAAAGTTATATACTAAATCTCTCCAAGACTCAATCAATATATCTTTATGATATAGTATTACTAACTTTTGAGATCTATTTCTAAATATCCAAATGACAATAATATAAGTTGTCTTATTCATATTCATCATTTTAAATTTTTTATGAGTAATTTCTTGATTTGGTATAATAAATCAAGATTAATAATAGTAAATAAAATAATATATATATATATATATACCAATATAATAAACTAGCACCAATTGATCTTTAGATATAAATATTGATTAATAATATTTTCTTCAAATATAAAGGAAGCAATAATATTAAGAAACTTTATATACCATTGTCTAGAGTCTTTTTTAAGGTCATAAATGAATTTCTTAAATTTATATACTAAATTTTATATATTATTTTATTTTCCTTACGAATTGTTTAAGTTAATATATATAAATCTATATCATCATTTAAAAAATTATTTTCACACCTATAACTCATAATGATGATTCCTAACAAGTACATTAAAAAATTATCTCATTATTATTGATGCATTTTTTATAAGTAAAAACTTTGATCACAAGTCTGATCATTATATCATTTGATATTAACTTTTGAGTCATATTTATATAACAAACTCTTTTACAATTATTGGATAATTTTATGATTTCTCATATACTATTTTGGTCTTTTAATTTTAACTTTTCTTTTATTGTATCATATCACTTTTGAATCATAACTTTTTAAAAATAAAGAGAGCTCCTTTTGATTTCTATATTATAATATAATTTTTCTATATATACCTAATAATAATCAGAAATATCATGTCTCCATTCACTTTAAGATCTTCTTAAAACTATCGATTTTATTTATTTTATAAGATCATGAGTAATGATATCAATATTATTTGTAATATTATTTTATTGTTCACTCTCATCAATTCTTTTAGATAATAATCTTTCAAATATAAAATAATAAAAAAATATCAACTTGTATCTCCTTAATATCAATGTTAAGTTTTGATATTTTTACTTCCATTCACTATTTTTCAGGAATATTATATTATCATATTCAATTATTCTCATATTATGATTATGATAATAAAATTATAGCCCTTTAAATTTTTTAGATAAATAATAAAATATTTAAAAATAGTTCATGAAATAATTTTTTTATATGAATTAAAATGACTTGACTAATGCTCAAAATTTTGAGGTTAAAACTTTGTTAGGCATATTGAGGATATAATATTAAATTTCTTAAATACTATCATATTAAATTTTAGTCAGTTCTTTCATTAATATGTCAGCCAATAACTTATCAATAAATTTAATTTGATTTTTATATTTTTCAGTGTGTAGTGATAGATTCTAATGAAGTCTAAATATTATTAGTAATTATCATAAAACTAAATTTTTATATGATTTCTGATCATTTATCTTAATTATTTATTTCATAGAACTTTAAGTAATTATGTCTATAATTTCTTCAACTAATCTAATTAAAGTATAATACACCTAGTAAAAGTTGCATGCTCAAGCTATTTATAATTATTTAATCTAGAAAATATAATGATATTTATAAAAATATAATAATGAATGTGCCATTGTAATAAAATAAGATAATATTAATATTTTAAGTTTTTAATAAATACTATACTACTTATATCATATTTATTTCACATTTGGATGAAATATTTATATATCTAGTGTTTGCACAAAATTATTTATGAATGATTGATACTATTATCGTAAATATTATTTCTACCTTTGGGTATACAATCATAAACTACAAGGATATCCAAAATAAGATTATCCTACCCATCATATAATTATTCGAAGTAGATACTATCTTGATATTATTTAAAATCTCATAATTATATGTGCCATTACAAATATTATTTTTTAATATTATTTAGGACTATTTTTAATATAATTTTTTAAGTTATTGGTTTAGGCTGCTTTAATGACTATAAAACTAATACAAGAATATAAAATATAATTTAAAATATTCTATAATGATAAAATATTTATTATAATTTACATCTTCTAAATCTATCATCTCAGACCACTTGATACCTAGGAGTTAGATAAAACTTAGGATATAAGTTATAAATAATATTTACTAATTTTTAATATAATTTATGTTAAAATAGTTTAATAATAAAAAATAATAATCATAATAATAATCTACATTAATCAACATAAGTGAAAACTCATATGATAATTGTTACCATAATAACTCATAAATCATCTTTTTATATGAAAAATTAATATTATTTCATAATTTCAAATATATGCATGTGACTAACCAAATAAATATCCAAGAATAATAGTTGAATTTTTAATTATCAATTAACAATTTTATTAATATGACATATGAGAAAATTATAAAATAAAAAATATTTTTTTTATTTTTTATTTTGTATGGACCTTTAGAACCAATCAACCCTATTTAATTTTGTAGGCCTAGAATTAAGCTATTTAAATTTGGCTTATAGATTTAGACCAGCCATCTATCCAATTAGTCTCGTCAAAATTAAAAATAATTAAAATAAAAATAATCAAAATTTAACTTTTCTTAAATTCAATCAATTTTAATATTATAGTCAAACAGTTAAAATATAGTCATGATTAAGTTCGATCAACTAAATAAATTAAATTAATCAATTTTATAATTATGGACATATGTTAGAAATTTTTATTTTTTGAAGGGAAAAACTATATTTTTATGAGAATATCCTATTTCTAATAGGCATAATTGGAAGGTAAAATTTAAGAACACAACTTAGAACTTCTTTGATTTATGAAGGGCAAATATATCTTTTCTTAAAAAAATTGAAGGACATAGACGAGGCATGATCATCACCTACTACCATTGCTTGCGTGTCATCACCAAAGCACTGCCTACTACCGCCTTCAGTAACGACAGTATTTATATGTTGATCGGTTATTTATTCAATCACCATGTGGCATTATGCAATCTTGCCCATGCACGGTTGTGCACACACGTCGCCCACAGTTGCTACTGTGTGGCTATGAAAAATGCTTCCACTATGCAACCATTGGCCTTCGGCATCTAGTGATGCCGACCATAGTCAATAGATGTTGCTACAACAACATTGTCTCAATCACTATAGCTACTGCAAGCAGTGATGATTGTAGTTGTTGCACACAATGACATTGTTATAGTCACTACAATCACCACATGCAACGGGGTTGCTGCGATCGCCGCAAACGCCATAAGCAACAACATTGCTACAACTATCACATGCAACAATGCTTCATAATCACCACAGTGCTGACGCTCTTAACAATACTATTGTCGATAATAAACTGTCGATAATGATCCATCATCCGCAAGTAGGCGAGATGACAAACTATATTAAAAAGTAGATGGATAAGACAGATAGATCATTTAAGCATTAAATCAAAACCAAATAATATATTTTCTTAAGTGAAGAGTGCTAATAAATATTTTTATGATCTAAAGTATTTAATTTCAAAACATAGCTTTAATACCAATTATAAGAATAAAAATTATAATATGTTCTTATTATATGTAAAACTTTAATCTTAAATACTGAAATCAAATAACAGTAGATCAAATTTATGATATCTACATTTCGGTACTACCCAAAAAATCTTTATATGATATAGGAGCATCATTTATCAAATTCGAAAATCACAACGAAATTGATCTATAAGAAAAACTAGAGTTACCTTCTTTTCTCTTTCTATCTATCAATCACAGGATTGAGGTTAAAGAAGAGATAACACAAGATCGATAATTTTTTAATGACTAATTAATATGACTAAGGGGAGATGAGAGAAGATTTGTAATATATCAATAATATCATCTATTCACGTTGAGTCACTAGGAGTAATTAGGAGAGTTCCTCTATCAAGTTAATCTCTTAAGAAATTTTATTATAATTAATTTTTTCTATGATTGATAATAATTAATTATATCTATAATATATCTTATATAATTAGATAAGACCAAATAAATTACCACTAAATTCTAAGCTGACACTTTTTTTTTTGAGAGAGAGAGAGAAAACCCGACGAGTGTTGGGTTCTTGCTAGGAAGCTAATCATCAATGGGAGAATACTTGGTGGCACTTCTCCGGAAGAGTAGGCATGAAGGTCATCGGCATCCATAAAACTGCTTGCTGCTGCCAGGTTAGAAGCTTCCGGAGCCACCGCGGAAGAGATGCTTGAAGGCTTTAGAAGCGGGGAGGGGAAATGCCGGTGGGGAATTGTCAATAAAGAGAGAGAGAGAGAGAGAGAGAGAGAGAGAGAGAGTTTACACGTGTGATCCAACGGTGATCATTAGAAGTTTGTGATGATCACAGTTTTTGCACGGTCGAATTTGAAGCGGAAACGAACGCATAGATTTTATGCGGGCCCTGTTTAATTGGAAAAGAGAATTAGTTTGACAGTTAATACCGTTATGTCAATGTCACAGAGACCAAGTGAACACATATAGCACTACTCATAAATGTTATATATAGGAAATAGGAAGTACCCTTAATTTCTCCTACGAAATGAAATCATTCATTTGCAGATACTCATAAACCAAAAACTGTCCCAAGGTATAATTAAAGATGGATCACTTGGATTCTAAATGGTCGGGGTGTGTTCCACCGTGGTCAACTTGTGCAGATGCATCACGTTAGGGTCAAAATCAACAAGCGTTGACCAATTGAAAGAGATGACACACACAGGTGATGTGTTTGGCGTTTTGGCTTCTTCCTATAAGTTGTGTGGTTGTTCCCAACTTCAAACAGGTCCATCTTTCAGGTGCAAAACGTTTTGTGTAATCCCATAGTGCGTCACTCATTTCGAGGATGATTTGTTGGATTTAGAACCAATGAACAATCGCATCAAGATGTTATGTTACAATTATTTCGAGACATCGCAATGATTACGTTGGATTATTGACATCAACCGAAATTTATGAATATAGATTCGAAACTGATGCAATAAGAAAATAAGCACTTAAACCATTGGCCGACGCGGTTTACTCTATTTAGATTAAGATATTTGTTAAATTAAGTTTGTGTTTGATAGAAAAAAAATCAGATATTTTAGGATGGATTCAAATATCATGTTGTAGTTTGAAGTTTACGGATGTACAAAAAGATTAAGTCTACCTCCTCCGTGTTCTTATCCGCTTGTTCTTAAATTATATATATATATTTTTTGTTTTTATAAGTTACAATTGTTTATCTCTAATTCATTGCAGAATTTGCATGTATTCAAATGCATTTTGCATAATCTTATTGTGTAATTATTAGCTCACTATGACAATTAATCCCCTTTTTTCCTTTTTTAAACTTATCACGTTCCAAGTTATATGATCTAAAAGATAGCAGGTAGCTTATAATACGATTTAGTTAGAGGCAGAGCTCTTTCAAGTTCGAGAATGATTCAGTTATCTAGTATCTATTTGAGTAATTTCTTGAAGACTTACAATGGGGCAATACTTGGGTGAGACTCCACCGATGTTTTCTCATCTCTGATGCTCGAATAGGTGCTTGTTGATATCAAATGAATAAAAGTTGAGAAGACTTATACAGCTCAAAAGTGGGTTTGGGACTTTGGAATCGAATATATTTTGAATATGCCCTTTTATAGTATTTGGTTTTTTTTTTCTTAAATGCAACCAACATGGTGTATGGAGTATTATGTGTACTAATAATGGAACATTTTTATGTAGATGTTATACTAAAATGTTGGGATATCATCATCTTCTGGATGATCATGTTTATGGATAGCCATCACAATACATCCTCTCATTACGTTTCCAGTGAGAGTTTATCTAAGCTAGAGCATAATGTCCATCTCGACGCCTCCACAATTGTTGTCTACATAAATAAACATGGAGGACATGGTACATGAGGGACATGTCCATCTAGGGCTTTAATGCTTTTGTCCAAGTTGTATGCATGGGGACATGTGGGACATTTTGCATAGCAAAAATGAGTCATATGCTCTTGATGCTTTTATCTTCGATGAAAAATACGTTAATACAAGAATATACTTTACCTTATTATGATGCATTGGATATTTTAGATACTAATCTATTAGGTCGATGTAACACTCGAGAGGAGATATTTCTCTTAAATAGAGCATATTGATGTTTTATATCTATATTCTAGGCGGATATATCATGTGTGTGGGGAGATGTTTTGCCCAATTATAATATATTTTAGGTGCTTCATATACTTTTGTCATATTTATAGTACATCAAGTGCTTTAAATTCTTATCTCTTGAGCAAATGAATCATCTGTGGAGAGATGTTTCAACATGAGGGTAAGTCGAGTAATTTAGATGCTTAGTTGTCCTCGATGTGGCAATGTTAATATGACATAATTCATCTTTCTAAAGTTTATCATGTTGTGGTATGATTTATTTTCACTAAGGAGCCTTAATTTAAACTCAGAAGATGATTTGGTTAGAGGTGAAGTTTTGACATGTTTAACAAGTCTTCGTTATGATGATTTTAGTAAAACCCCTGCCAAATCCGTATGCGATAAGATTTCTTCCATACTTAAGTCATCAGTATTCTCTCATATCGAGTAAAACATAATAATGATAATAACTAAAATTCTAAAGTGTTCTATGATACTGTATATATTTAGAGAGATCTCCTTTTATATTAAGAGGCGAATTTTTTTCGATGTTATACTGATATGAGTACAATATCTTCCGAGCTTTCCTACTGCAACTTTCAACAAATAAATGAACGCACACCAAATGTCAACGCGTAAGCATTGACCTCATCAAAAGTTCCATTTCCCTCTCTCTATCTCTCTCTCTATTATATATATATATATATATATATATATATATAGGCATCCAATTCACCAACTTCATCTATTGTATTTGTTCTCCCTCTTCCTCTTCCTCATCTCCCACTGTTCTCGTCTCTCAATCTCCCTCTAGAGTTCTTTGTGTTTGTATTGTACTTGCTAACTACAGAAGGGATATGGGCTGCGCCCAAAGCTCAAGCAAGGCGTCTCCGCCGAGGGACTGCGTGCGGGTGATCCACATGACTGGCTACGTGGAGGACCTGAAGGCGCCGGTGACGGTGGCACAGATCACGAGGAGTCCTCCTCCTCCCGAGTACGTGCTCTACTCCTCCGACTACCTCACCACCATCGGCTCCAACCCGCTCCGGCCCGACGATCAGCTCCAGCCGGGCCGCGTCTAGTTCCTCCTTTCCCAGGACGCCCTCCGCTCCGAGACCTCCGCCGTCGATCTCGCCAACCTCATGAACCGCCTCGCCGCCATCGCCAAGAAGCGCGTCTCGGCCCCGCCAGGCGTGGAAGCCGAACCTCGACTCGATCGAGGAGCAGCCGAACGACAGCGACATCTAGTCGAACGGCGGCACCAGCAGTTTCTGGTCGTCCGCCAAGGAAACGTGAAAGACCGGCAAAGGAGGCAACTTTCTCTCTTGTGAAGCCAACATTATACTGAAGTAGGACATTGCATAGGAACAAAGAACATTCCATTCTCAAATCTTTTCTGTTGTTTCATCAAGCTTAATCAATCCAGCTTATTCTTCCTTACGGTTAGTTATATCATGACCAAATTGGTAGCAACTAGGAATGAGCAGAAGATGCAGCAGCAAGATTAAAGGTCAAATATACCTTTCCTTGATGCCGGAGAATCTTATTAGGACTTTGACCTTCCACATTACATTGACATAAAGTCAAATGATGAGAAGAAAAAGGAAACAGAACATAGGGGAAAAAAAAAAAAAAAAAGATTCTCCAGACAAAATCTCAGTAATGGATGTCTCGAAGTCTACCTCATCCTAAACAACAATTAGAAGCTTTAAGATCAAACAAAAACCTTGAGGTCTTCTGCAACTATGGTTTCACTGCCGCTCCGCCTCTATTGCTTGCTGGAGAAAGGATGGCCTCCTGACAAAGCGGCCCTGCAAGAACAGCAGTGGTTGGGACACCACCCAAAGATGTATCAGGACAATGCCACGAATCAAACGCAGGTAGAGCAGGTAACTGGAAGATGTGAAGAAAGGAAGAGATCGTGTGTCAGTGTAATAATCAATTTTCAAATATTGATAACAAGATACTATTAGCTTAGAATCAGACGAAATAATAAAATAATAAAATAAACAAGATGAAAGGAAAAAAAAATAAATTACATTGAACTTCTAAGAAAGAAAAATATTTACAGGAATATTTATAGGATCTTGAACTACTCTTTCACTTGAGTCTTATAGGCCTAAATACTTAAGACTTGGATCTATCTATACATACATATAAATGTCATCTATTTATAGATGTAAATAATAATTTAAATCAAGAGACTCTTCGATTTAAAATTCTATCTAATAAATTTATCTGAAAGATAAAAAATAAGGATCTAAAATCTTTCAAAAGATAATACTTTAAATCCTAACACTCCCCTTAAAGTATATTTTGGTGGTAAGTCTCAACTTCCTCCCAAGGTCTCAAGCGATCCTTTCAAGAAAGATTTGGTAAATATATTTACGATATTATCTTTATTCTTGATCTCTATCACTTGAATGACTTCTGGAAGCATATTTTTCTTAGATAAAATATTATTTAAGTTTAATATATTTAATTTTTGCATGACAAATTATATTTTTGATCAATTTTAAGACATTTTGATTGTCATACTATAAAGTAGTTGGTTTATTAATTTGAGAGCAAACATCCTTCGATTAAACGTCTTAATTATATACATTCTTATCAACCAGTAAGTATGTCTTGTATTCAGTTATATAAAAAAAAAGACTGATTGTTATTTCCTATTACACCATGAGATATAAACAGAACCATATAAAAAAAAAAAAATTCAACCTGAAGTGAATCGACGATTATCCAAATTGCCTCATAGCATTTGAATAACCATACAATTCAAGATGTGTGTCCTTACAGAATAATCCAAAATCAAGAATAAAATTCATATATTTTAAAATTTAAGATATGACTTCCTTTGAAATGACATAAAACAACTTACAAGATCAATTAAAAATACAATATCTGATCTTATAATTGTTAAGTAGATGAGCCTCCCAATCAAAGCACGAAAATAGCAAGTGTTAGACATAACCTTACCATCATTACAACTTAGCTTTATACTTGCATAAGTGGAGCAAAAACCTTCTTGCTTTTGTTAATTTCAAACATTTTAATATTTTTCTTTACATAATTTATTTGAGAAATAAATATACCTTCTTTTGTATTAATCACCTTTACATCAAGAAAAATATTAAGCTCTCCAATAACTTTTTATTTTAAACTAGAAAGAAAGATCACCACAAAGCTTTGAAAAATCTACTTCATCATTACCAGTGATAATAATATATAGACTTTCACTTTTTAATAAATAAATTAGGATCTAAATAAGAAGAAAAATAATTATAAAAATATAAGTATTGAGTAATTTTTTTTATACCATATTCTGGGACTTGCTTTAACCCACAGAGGGCATTCTTGAGCTTGCAAAACATAATTTACTTTAGAAATAGAAGTATATATTGTTGGTTATTCTATATAAATGTCATTATCAATTTGACCATATAGGAAGATATTTTTCATATTAAGTTGTTAAAGCTTCGATCTAACATTAGATATGAGAGTAATCCCATCTTTACATATGCATCTTGGCCATACGACTAAAAGATTTTATTATAATCTTCTTTATATTTTTGAGAAGGCCCCGTTGCAACAAGTCTTACTTTATAATAGTATCGACTTTCATCTAGTTTATGTTTTGTAATTAGTCTTGCTTTATAATAATCTATACTTTCATCTAGCTTATGTTTTACCTTTTATATCTATTTGCAATTAATTTGATCTACATTTGAAGACATTGACACAACATCACAAGTTTTATTTTTATAAAGAACTTTCATTTATTCATCCACGACATCCTTCTACTCTTTAACACCTTTGGTTTTATCAAACCAAGTAGGCTCAAGATCATCAATTCGTTCAAAAAAAAAAACAATGACATGCATACATTTTCTTCATCTTTGTAGCATACTGGTTTGACGATAATTTTTTTTTATCTTATCAATGTTAGAATTTTCTCTTATGAACCTCATTGCTCCTCTTATCACTTTGCTCCACCATTGATGATGAAGAATTGATATGGAGCCATTGATGATGAAGAATTGATATGAGTAAATATAAATGAGTAAGAAGGTGAGCCAAAATCCATAGAATCACTAGATAACAAAGGAAACTCAACCACGGGTTTTCAATATATATCAATTTCATTGTTATGATTAATATTTTCAAAAGAAACTACTTATCTTGAGATACCACATACTATGTGTTTATGGATTCATATATTTTTAATCTTTCTTCCTTTCATTATTGCAGATAAAGATGTATTTCTTAGCCTTAGCATCAAGCTTACTTCTCTTAAAAATTTGGTACATGAACATAACATGAAAAACCAAATACTCTGAAATGTTTAACATTTAGTTTCTCACTAAATATGAGCTCATATAGAGACTTCAGATTGATCTAACTAAGGAAAGTTCGATTAATAATATAAGTTGCATATGTCATACCTTCTACCTATAATGCTTTGGATAAATTCTTTGTATGAAACACTCAACAAGTCTCCACAAATGTTCAATCTTTCATTCTACCATACTATTTTGTTATAATTTATTTTAATATGTGAATTCCGTCTTGATGTCATAGTCTTTGCAAAAGAAGTATATATATATCAAAAAGTGAACTTCTTGTCACTGATGAGTGACCCTTTAATTTTTCATTCAAGAAATTTTTAAGTGTTAGCTTGAACTCTTAAAATTAAAAATAAAAGCTTTTGATTTTTCTTTCACAAAGTAGACCCAAGTGAGTCAATAAAGAGAAGCATATAACAAAAACTTGAATAATATGATGTTTGAGTAAGGCCCATTAGATAGTTGTGAATAAGATCTGAAGAAAATTAGCATCTTTGAAGTTATCTATCAAAAGGTTACTTGTATGTCTTGCCATATTGACAAATTTTATCAACTTCATTACTATTTACTGTTCTATTGAGAAAATTTATATGACCAAGTCTAGCTTGCCGAATTGATGCACCATTATTTATATTCATCTCATTAGTATAAGAGTCAGATGTGGGTAAAATCTATAAATCTTTGACTCTTTTACTGGTATATAATACATCTATATTTCATTTTTTTTTATGTGGTGAAGAAATTTAACTTTGTTAGGATAGAAAAGAATATAATTTTTTTAACATTAACAACATTTGCAAAAGAAAAGAGGTTTTCTTCATACTTGAAATATGGTGTATATTCTTTAATGTAATAGGATTATTATCTTATGTGATATTATGATGGTGCCTTATTTCTCCATTTATTGAATAGTATTATTGTATATCATCATAATCATATTATTATCTTTATATCGAGGAAGATTAGTGAGTTTGGTACCATCAACCACATTTTATTGGTGATGGATATAATGACCTAGTGGTTTCAGCTATAAAACTTTTGCCCCAATCTTTATCAGTAGTACTGGAATATTTTTTTTATTTACAATATCTTCTTCTTTAATTTTAATATGATATTTTTTCTTGATATGACCTAATTTATCACATCTATAATATTTAATCTTTTTTTATTTATATTATTGTTCGAAAAAGGCTCATGCAGCATCATTATTCTTCTCTTTATCTTTATTATTATATTTTTTATTTGTAAAAGCGACATCTTTATCTCCCTTTGAACTAAAAACTCTCATCATTTTGCAAGCTAAGGATTCCTGAAAAATAATAGGATTTTTTTGACTCTACTAAGGATGATTGTTGAACCCATCATTGACTAGATGCAACTTATAGAATATATATATTCTGAAAATCATATTATCATCTGAAATAAATTCATTTGGATTTAAGAGTGATATCTCTGGACATAAATTTTTAGTCTTCAAAAAGTATTAAAAATTTGAGAGAGCACATTAGATAGTATTTATCAAATTATTCTCTAAATATTAAAATCAAGTCATATTCTTTGTGTTAATGATTCAAATCTCTTAAGATAATTTGCAATTAATAAGTCAAAAGATATGAGAAATATGTCTCTTTAACATAAATTCAACATTATCTTAGTGGTCTTTCCATCAGATGTTATTGTATTATCATCAACTACATCCTACAGATCTTTCCTGTAAAATTTCAAATAAATAATCTAAATATCATAATTAGACTGATCACGGAGTTCAATATCAAATTCAACAATTTGACTATTGTAATCCATAGTTGGAAAAAGATAATCTTAAAGATCTTGAAATATAAATTATCATAGAATTTGATACTTCATGAAGAGGGAAAAAAAAAAGAGAGAGAGAAGATCATATGCAAGTATAATCCTTTCTCAGATAGTAATAACAAAGTACTACTAGTCCAAGATCAAATCAAATAGAAGAAATCAAAATTAAAAATTATATGAAACTTCTCAGAATATTTAGATGATCTTAAATTATTCCTTGACTTAGAGTTTCATAAAAATCTACAAACTTCTAAAACATAATACTTTAAATATGGAGTCTCGAGCTTGCCTTCATCCTGGGCCGCCGGTCGGCGTTCGTTTTCCGCACCTCGTACCGGATCTTTTTCGAGAACAGTCGGGTCCTCCGCTTCTCCTTGTACCTCAGAACGCTCGCCTCCCTCACCCCGCCGGCGCCCGCCGCGTCCAGAAAGAGATCGATGTCGGCTAACCTGGCCTGCGAAACCAGACCACGAGGATGAGCAGAGCAGTCCTTGGAGAGAGAATTCGAGTTATTTGAACTGATAAAGATGGAGACTCGATGCTTACGAGAGCGTCGGCGGATGAGTTCGGCGAGTCAGGGCCGTCGGAGAAGATGGAGCCGCTGTCAGACCATGCATTGATGACCTCCTCGTGGCTCAGTTTCAGCCCCAGAGAAGCCTTCAGCTTTTCCTGCGTTGGGGTGGGAGTAGAACTTGCGGAATTATTCATGCCATCCACTTCCTCCTTGTCCACCTTCTTCTTCTTCTTCTTCTCCAAAGCCGGCGGCGTCGTCGTGGCTGTCGCCGTCGACGGGTTGATATCTGGAGTGATGTCTCGAACTGGTACTGTTGGAGACCTCCACCAGTCGCCCTCATCCCTGTTCCTCAGCGCTCGCTGCAAGTTTCTTGCGAGCCTGAACCCGAGCCCGAGCTCGAACTTGCGGCCCAATTTGCATCCGATGATACTCCGAAGCAAAGGATTGATGCAGGAATTGGAGTGACTCGATCCCTCACTGTTGTCGTCGTCGGTGGGAGTGTTCGTGCTGAGGTTGCCCATTATGCTGTCGATGCCCACTTCGACCTCCTCATCGAGAATGGACTCCGCGTCGAAGTCGTCATCGTCGAAGGGGTTCGGGGAGTTAGGCTCCCAGGAGACGTTGCTCGCTGGGCTCGTGCACTCCTTCTCGAACGGAACCTTAAGCTTGAGCTCGACGCGTACGGCGGCTGGTTTCTCGGCCTGAATCTTGTCGATTAGGAAGCCTGCGTCGCCGAGGACCGGGAAGGGCGGCAGGAGGTCGGAGGATTCAGGGAAGGAGGCAAGAGTTCGAGGATTGTTGGACAGCTTCTTTAGGCTCTTGGGGGAGAAGATGTTGGGGTAGATGGCGGAGAGGAGCGCGGCGGCCTCATTGTAGGTCTGATTGGGTCTCTTCCGCGGAGTTCTCGCTCTCTTGATGGAGATTGTGAGCGGCGTATTGCTCGATTCAGAGAGGGTGGAAGAAGGCGAGGAAGAGTGCGACGAGCGGCCTGACGACGGAGACGATGGCTTGACGATATCGAGGTCGAAGCCGTAGGCTCGGCCACCACCGCCGCCGAGGCACGACGACATGGTAGCTCGAAGAAAACGATGCAATTGTACAACAAGCCTCAGAACTATGGTTCAGGTGAGTCTGAGACCGAAAACAACCAAAATCTACTCCCAAAACCCTAAACCTTTACGGAATTCGGCTCCTCTATTAGAACATTCAAACTGAAAATGTCCACCATCCGACAGAGATGAGAAGGGAATGAAGAACAGAAGCAAGATTTTGGAGCGGCCAAAACCCCTAAACCCTATAGCATAAAGGTAATCAAGTAATTGACCTGAATCCCAAACGAAAACAAGAAGATGGAATCCAAAAAATCCAGATTGAATTCTTTGCTGCAGCAAAGATCCAATCTTTGGAAGAAGGGATAAACGACCAGCAGCCGATGAACTGAGTTCGTTGCAGGCCAAAATCCAAACTTTCGATTCTGACGACTCCAAAGCTTGAAGCTTTGCTCCACCGCCCGTCCTAGAACCGAAATTTTCACTCGGGAAGAAGGTAATCGAATCGAAACCGATCAAGAGAGTCCATAAAATGCTTCCTTTTCTCAAGCAACTAGCAACAACGGAAGTCGTCAATTGTTACAGAGGACTCCTATTTCAGAGAACAAAACAGGGGAAGGTCCTGCTTCCCAGAATCTACAGAAGATTGGATCTGAAGAACCTGAGAACGAATTGGAGACGATGAAGGCAGCGCGTGAAGGGATTCTAGAGGGTGGTGGGGAGCGGGGAGGCGCTTTAGAAACCGAGCAAGAAGGGAAGCGACAACACTCTCCATCAACCATGTTCTGTTGGACCACCGCAGGTCTCGTTCTCTCTGTTATCTGCTTCTCCATTGGTGATTTGGTGGTGTTGTGAATGATTTCCATGTTGTGCTGTGACTCTTATACCCCCTCACACGCAGTAGTGGTTTGATGTCACTGACACTGCTCCATAATTTAGTGTGCACTTTTGGGTGCATGACAAATTGCTGAAGAAACGCCTGTTAGAAAGTTTTGGCTTGCCTAGTTTATAATGCAGTTAAACAATGATTAAGAAAAACCATTTCGAGAAGGCCAGCAATGGCAGATTTTTGTGGAATTATAGTTTGCAGTCAAATCACTCTCTCTTTGTGCAGATTTTTGCTTGGTGATGTCAAATAAACTCCTTTTCCATTAACATTTCAGCTCTTGTTTGCTCCAAATTTAGTTTCAGCTTTGCATCATATGCACAGTGTTGTTTATACTGTGTCAAATTTAGGATCAAACATTATAAGAAAATGACTCCATAGTTCAACTTGTGGTATTGACATAAAATGCACTGATAACAGATAACATTCATTGTTCTTAATGTTAACTGTGCTTCGTTTCTCTTCTATTTTTTGGGTGACAGATGCATGGTGGTAAATATCAATTTTATAGGACTCAAAATTGGAAGGAAGAATCAGAGATAATGAGGGAACCTCACAGAAGTCTTAGAATATCCAACACACATCCGGGTAACCTATGACAATCCAAAATGCTGCTAGATATCTGATTATGGCAGTACTTCAATTTCAGATTCTTTTAGTTTTTATTATCTTCTCTGTCAATCCAGATTCAAATTATTCATGAGTCAAATATGAAATTATTACTAATATATTATATCTGCGTACCCAAATCATAAACAAAATAAGTAACTTTTTACCGTTATATCAAGGTTTGACCTCTACTAAAATATTATATGATTATTTAAAATACAATGTTTCAGGATCAACATAAACAAAATTCATTATTTTTTACTCTTTACAAAAGAACATAATTAAGTACCAATCAGACATCTCGGTGTCTAAAATATATGATCTAGTGACATAATAAGAAGTAGGAATACTAAGAGGTTAATGTCTGTGAACATTTGATTCAAGCAAGTGTTCTTTGGACTTGTCCATCCAATTCAAATAAGTCCTACTCGTAACACATAGCAGTAGTTTCCTCAAGCCAGGGTTAGTTCTGTCAGCTCCCCTCCTTGGGGATTTCTGTAGCCAGCACCACCTTACACCATCCTGACCTTTGTTGAGGGCATTGCTTATCTGTTGACATGGCTCTCTTCCATTGGCTGCAGTAGATTTTGGGGCCTACAAGTCATGAGCTTTGTTGGTTCTCAGGTCACCTCGTGAATCCAGATGAGGCAGTAGTGGGCATGTCTCTCTTCGGATCTAACAAGGAGATGTCAATGACTCCAGCAGTTTGGCCTCGCTTCTGGATTTAATGTGTGGTACATTTCATTTCTACCTTGTGTGTCCTGTGTTCAGTCACCAATGATGGGAAGCTTTTCACCTCAAGTGATATTTTAGCTAAGGTCTGAGAGATTGCTTGCATGATTTGGATGTCTAGGATCTTTACAGAAACTGAGAAGAGGATGTTACTTTGAGTACTCTGTCAAATATCTTTTCCTTGTCCTGATATTTTGAGGAACTAGTAAGATTTGCAGACAAAAGAAACAAGATTTTTTTTCTTTCTCTCTCTTCCTTTTTCTCTTTTCCTTTTCATTTTTCGCTCTAGCGGTGGTAACATGCCCACCAGACAAAGTTAGTGATCATCTCCAGAATGATTTGGTTGCACTAAACTGGTCAGTAGCATTTCATCTCATGCTATTACCGGTTTCTAACATCTTCCTACGTGAGCTTGAGTTGTATATCTAGATTAAGATTAATAAGATATCATCACCAATGCAACATCTATATCTTTAAAGTGGTTCTTGAAGGCATTAGGATTCAGCGTGATTGATCATTTTGCATGAATTTAGTGATAGAAGTGAGAGTAAGAGTAATTTTTTTTATTCATTCACTAATGTTTATTTATACAAAAAGAAGAGAAGGATAGAGGGGTTAGACGTTGAGTATTTTCCTCAACAATCTAATCATTCTGGTATTAATTGTTACAACAATGCTAACAACTCTATCTTTCATCATGCCCCCGCAAGATCGCGCTCCTGTCAAGGATGCCGATCTTAGATCGATAAAGTGAAAATAACTTGCGAGAGAGTGACTTCGTGAGGGAGTCCGTCAATTGATCTGCTGTGTGAATATGAGAGACACGTAGTTGACGATTCATCACTTGAACTCGCATAAAGTAGAAGTCAATTGCTATATGTTTAATACGAGAGTGAAACACTGGATTGGCACATAAGCAGGTAGCCTCGATATTGTATGATTGTCAATGGAGCGATACTCAGTGTCATCTTTTGTTTCTTGGAACTCCAACTGATTGGATTACCTTCAAATAATATAATATACCCAAATATTGATATTTTATCTTCAAAGTTCCTAGCCCAATCAACGTTAGCATAAGCATGAAGTTGAAGTGGAAAGTTTTTGTAGAGAACTATGCTATAGTCAAAATTACCTTTAAGATATCGTAATACTCGTTTAACTGCTAACCAATGTGTGGTAGATGGTCTATGCATGAATTGTGATAGCTTTTTAACTGCAAATGAGATATCTAGGCATGTGAGGGCTAAATATTGTAAGGAGCCAATCACTTACCGATATTGTGTAGAATCTGTAGCAGGACTGTCATCATTTAACCAAAGCGATTCACTAGTAGAGAGAGGAGTCCAAACAACATTTGCATCATTCATATTTGTCTTTACTAATAAGTCCTGAGTGTACTTCCATTGAGAGAGGAAGAGTCCCGAAGATGTAGACGTTGCTTCCACACCCAAAAAATAATTCAAGGGACCGAGATCTTTGAGGGAAAATCTGGCGGCTAACTGTCTAATGAACATTGTGACCTCCATAGAATTACTACCTATCACAGTAATATCATCAACATATACCAAAAGATATATTGTACTGCCAAGTTGTTGATGGAGAAATAGGGAGGTATCAGACTTAGAGTTAGAGAAGCCGACAGACATAAAAAATGAGCCAAGTTCGTTGTACCAGGCTCTTGGAGCTTGTCGCATAAATAGCCTTGTAGAGTTTGCAAACATGTTTCGGATACTAAGGATGAAGAAAACTAAGAGGTTGCTCCATAAAGACATCGTCAGTTAATGTTCCTTATAAGAATGCATGTTCACATCAAGTTGTCGCAGGTGCCATCCTTTTGAAACGGCTAAACTCAGAATCAGTCGGATTGTTATGGACTTAACAACAGGACTGAATGTCTCTGTAAAATCAACACCAGGACGTTGATAGAAGCCTTTGGCCACTAAACGGGCCTTGTACTTGGCAATGGACCCATCGAGTTTCACTTAACTCGAAAAACCCACTTACACCCGATAACATTTTGTGCAGGATGAAACGGAACAAGTGTCTAGGTAGAGTTATGAAGTAGGGCGTCATATTCATCAGACATAGTTTGACACCACTGATAGGACTTTTGGGCTTGAGTGACCGTGGTAGGTTCATAGGTCTCAATAGAGGGAGTCACAACTGCATTAAGATCGAGAACCTGACGTGGTTTGAAAATATCACTTTTAGAGCGTATTATCATTGGATGTACAAGTGGTTTAGGAGATACTGGTGGAATAAATGTGGGTGAAGTAGTAGAACAGGGTGAGTTGGACTGTGGAACATTAGTGGTAGTAGGCTGAGGTGAGGGAAATGCTAGTAGTTGAGTATTCGACGATTGGATGTCTGTGATAGTGGAAGAGGGAGAGAAAAAAAAAGAGGGAGTAAGATGTTGCATTGGAGAGATGCTCCACTCATGAGTCAGTGTGGGTGATTCTTGTGGAGGTTCATTGGATAATGACATATGCCACCGATGCATATTCACTAGAGTGGTTGATACAGTAGTAGATTTGTATTGTTGAAATGGAAAGAAAGACTCCATAAAGACAACATGACGAGACACAATGACCTTGTGAGTTAAAGGATCATACCATCGGTAAGCATTGTGTTCAAGAGAGTAATCAATGAAGGTACAAGACTTTGACCGTGGGGCTAATTTATTTGATACATAAGGACATAGCCAAGGATAGCAGACACAACCAAAAACCCTAAGTTTTTGAAGATTTGGGGATTGATAAAATAGTTTTTCAAATGATGATTGATTGTGAAGGATTGGAGTAGACATATGATTTATCAAGTAGACGACGGTCTGGAAGGCTGCAGACCGAAAGGCAGTTGGCATGGAAGCATGATGGAGAAGTGTGAGATTGGTTTCAACTATATGCCGATGTTTGCGTTCGGTTGAGCCAACTAGTTGAGGAGTGTATGGAGGAGACTTGAGATGTTGAATACTACAAGCTAACAAGTGTGGTGTTAATGTTTGGTATTCACCCTCACCGTCTGAATAAATTTTTTTGATAGAGTAATGAAATATATTTTCATCATTTTTTTGAAAGTAAGGAAGATTGTGGAGACCTCATACTTATGTTGAAGAGGATAAAACCAAATATATTTGGTAAAATAGTCAGTAAAGATAACATAGAATCTGTATTTGTCAAACGAAATACTTGGTGCAGGACCTCAAACATCACTATATAGAATTTCAAATGGTTGTGTGCAAGAAATAGAATAATGTTCAAATGGTAGTTGATGACTTTTATTACTAAGACAAGCATTACAATGAGAAACAATAGGGCTAGCTTTAAATGATAGAAGAAAATAACGAGATAAAAACTTTTATAGAGTTGAGGAAGAAGGGTGACCAAGACGACGACATCATACATCAATTGAAGCAGCAATAGAAGAGTAGACAGTAGGCTGAGAGATTGATGACCACTGGTAGATGCCATCTTTACTCTTGCCTTGAACTAACGATGCCCCCGTATTCAGATCATTGACAAGAAATTAGTTAGGAAAAAAATTCAATAGGGGCATTGTTTTGTTTGCAGAATTGAGAGACAGAAATGAGATTCTATTTGATATGCGGAGCGCACAACACATCATCGAGTGTAAAGTTAAGATAATGCGAATTAAGTATTGTGGAACTAATGTGAGTAATGAGAAGTTGCTTACCATCACCGATGATATTGTCATCATTACCACCATAGCTGTTGTGAAAGAATAAGTTCTGGAGATCCGTGGTGATGTGATGAGAGGTGCCAGAGTCCACAACCCAGGAGTATCGATCAAAAGTCGGAGCAGTAGTGAGATGCGCTTGGGGCATGGTAGCTAGAGGTTAAGGACGAGATCGACAGACTTTGACAGAATGACCAGCCTTATCACACAACTGGCAGACTATTCGTTAGTGAGGCATAGAAGTAGGACGCTAAGGCTGTTGATAATTGTTGTTGCTACCTTGAGGCATGGGAGTAGGATGCCAGGGTTGTTGGTAATTAATACTGCTTTCGTGAAAATGGGAGCAGGACGCCAAGATGATTGGGAACCATAGTTGTTACTTGGATTGTGATAAAATGGTGCCTGCTCTAGACCCTTGTCGACAGACTTATAGTACTGATTGCTCTTCTTTTTAAATATTTGACTTACTTGGGCTGTAATAGGTTGTCCTGTTGCCCTATCTTCGTACTTCAGATATGTCTCGTAGTCAGTCAACTTATCGTACAACTCGTTAAATGATAGTGACGAGTCACATGCCCAGATTGATGCTACTAATTCTTTATACTCCACCCCAAGTCTATTAAGGGTGTGGATAATAACTTCATCATCACTGAGACAATGTCTAATTAAGGCTAAATCATCGATGATAACCTTAATATTTTAGAGATAATCAACGATGGTACTTCCCTCTTATTTTGTATTCATTAGTCTAGAGAGAAGACAGAACATGCGAGTGCGTAAGCAATTCGCCAATGTAGTTTGCAGCTTGCACCATGCGTCGGCAGCAGTAACACATGAAGATATAAGTGGTGCGACGGAATCAGCAACGGAGGCTTGAATCGCTTGAAGAATAAGACAGTCTTATCATAACCACTATTTATACTTTGGATTTGGTACTTGACTTGTTGTCACCGGGATATCAATCATTGCTGGTGGACAACTGAAAGATCCATCAACATAACCTAACAAATTATATTCAAAGAGGAGATTAGTGAATTAAGCACGCCATGATGTATAGATCCATCAACATAACCTAACAAATCATATTCAGTCTAGTACTTTGAGAAGTACTAGTGCTTTCGGTGATGACACTAACAGACACGAGAGAAGTAGACAATGAAGACATCGTGAGAGAAAAAAATATCGATTACTTTTTGGATCTGGAAATGCCTATTATAGATCAATTGTGTGGCCGGATTGGTGAAACTGTGCTGTAGCAGGGATTATATTTAGGATTAGTGATTGCTGGCCTTTTCTTGCCTTCTTTTTATTTTTGAATCTTGTTCTGCCATCTTTGGTTCTCACTGCTACAACAGCACTGATGGGTCCTGCTGTTCAGGTGTTGAAGGAGGCTTCCTAGAGAAAGAGCTGTTGTAGAGACGAAGAGGAAGAGCCAGTGGTTAAAAGGAGCAGACGGTGGCCCTTAGAGATTATCTCGACAAAGGTGCTACTACAGCTGGGAAGCAGCGAGAGATGACGCGGTTGGCTCGCGGCGGTAGGAGCAAGTGCACAATGGCAATTGGCGACCACTTGGCTATGGCGGAGGTGGTCGAGGGAGAGAAGCAGCAGTTGCTCCTGATGATAGATCGCTGCTGGTGGCAGCGAAGGGCAACAGGTGATAGATTGCTTTGGAATAGAGGAAACAAAGGATGATGCAGTTCTTTCCAGAGAAGGTTCGGTCACGATCGAGCACAAAGATGGGGCGTGCCACCTCTATTGCTCCAGCGCTGCAGATTTGGCTTGGGCGAGCACGAGCGATGGTTGTGGGAGGTGGACCTCTGTTCCCGATAGCGCCGTGGAGGAGGAGTAGCGGCGGTTGGTAGGGATGTGCTGACTGTAGAGATCGAGCAAAGGTGGGGAGTAGCGTAGCAGATCTAGTCGAAGATGGCTGCAAGCGAGGGGAGGTGGTGGTTTCCTATCGTTGGCGGCATTGCCGAGCAAATTGCGGAGACAACAACAATGAGGGGAAGGAGCAGCAGACGCTCAGCCAGGAGTGACGGGCAGCTAATGGAGGAAAAAGCCACAGGGTGCAGACGATGTAATAGCAAGGGAGGAAGAAGCATGGCTGCGGTAGAGGCGGCTATGTGGGTAGCAACAGTGTCAGCACCGGGTAGCGGTTGTTGGGGCAGGGTAGATGACGTCCTCGAGCGAGTAGTAGATGGAGCGACCGAGGCGAGAAGCAACATCAGGATAGAAACAACTACAGTGGCAGAGGAAGGCACGGTTGGGCGGTGACAACAGAGGCGATTGCGGGGTTGGGGAAGCGATGGCGTCCACCAGCGATGGAGAATAGGCGGACAGGAGGGTTTGTCGTTGCCAAAGATTTGTCGGAGGAATACCAACCGAAGGCTTCGGTTTTTGGGGAGGTGGCGTGGTGGAGAATAGGCAACGGCCGAGGAGGGTTTGTTGTGGCCGAAGATTTGCCGAAGGAATACGTCTCCGGCTTCGCAGAAAAGGGACAAATGATGTCGAGAGATCAGTGCCGATCTCGTTGGTTCCTGTCAATAAAGGAGGCAGATGTATGCGACGACAGATGGATAGGAGCCAACGACAGCTTCTGCATGCAACAAAAAATGATAGAACTTACTGTCATTTGATAGCGAGAAAAAAGCTTGCTCTAGGCAAGCGGCTCTAATAACATGATAGAAGTAAGAGGAAGAATTAAATGAAATAAAATGCACTATCTTTTATTAGTTCACTAATATCTATTTATATAAAAAAAATTTAAACGTTAAAGATTTAACTCAACAATCTAACCATTTTGGTACTAATTATTACAACAACCCTAACAATTCTTTCATCATTCAGAACAAATAGTGAAAAAGCTTGACATCTAAAACCTCATGTGCCTTTATCCCTTTACCAGAACACTACACCCCTATGACCTGGTGTGCCTTATCCCTTCATCGGATGACCTGGAGGTGTTATGGCCTCTTGATATGGATAAAGAGGCCGTGGAGAGTCCTTCCTTCACATGATACTTGAGAGAGAGAGAGAGAAGGTTGGGGGACCAATCATTATAAAATTTGTACTCATCAAGAAAGAGGCATCTAAACCTCTGAAGGACAATAATATTCCCATTTCAGTCATGTACTGTTTCTACTCTCTCTGGTGGAAGTCTATTAGCATAAAAAATTAACCGGTACTCTCTTCAACCATGAAGTATCATCTCTGTACTTAAAGTGGCTACTCCATTCTGCATGAACTAAGTCTGATCTTTACTTTTGGTCCAAGAACATACAAAATCTAATTTTTACTTGGTAGAAGAAGGCTCCAATGTCTGTGTCACAAGCCAATTTACCTTCCACATCATTTGACAAAAAAAAAAAAAAAAGAAGAAGAAAAGAAAAAAAGACCCTTTTCGTAATGAAGTCCCTCCAGATCTTCTCATTTTATTTTTCTTATCTGAATACCTGCTTCTGTGGTCATGGATTCTCTGTGCTGTCCTAATTGTCATCGGACATAGGCAATAAACTATCTGTGGTCATCGGATTAGACTGATCAAAATGTGAGACTGAGCATCTGAAGAAAATTTAACATGATCTATATCTATCATTCTTTAGCTGCAAAAATTCTACTGTTTTGATAGGCTTAGAGTTGCATTTACCATCATCAAAGGTGGACAGGAAAGGTGAGGAACTCTATATGATTGCTTTTGCAGAAACTAGAGTTCTAAAACCTAATGAGATGTGAATAAGTTTTCAGGTCTGTCATCCTGCTAATGACAAATTGAAGCTGCAGTGGCCCCATCAATGCACAAGCTAAAATGGAGGAGGAACTTATTGCAGTTTTACCAGCATCTCTGCATCATCTGCATGGGAGAGAAGGGCAAAAGTTAAGGGGATGGGTCACCATGGCTTGTCCAAAGATGGTATGTGGTCCATGTAAAAGTTTTCCTGCTCATGCAATGACAAACCTTTTCCTAGATATGCTTTTTCCATAAGAAGATTTGGTAGGACCGTACAATGTCCAGTTTCATCATATTCATCGATGAAAACAAATCAAATTCATGAACTATAGCTAAGCAGTTTGTCAAATCAAACTAAATCATTTCCTACTATTCTGGTTTTCTAACACAGTTTTAAGTTTTTGGTATAGACTTAATTATAGTTCAAAAACATTATTATTACCACTTAAATACAGACTAATGAGAATGGTAAGTCAAAGATATTTCATATTTAAATGGTTTGGGATAGAAAAAAAATTGTATTGACCATCAAACCATCATTGAATTTATTTCTATAGAAGAGAATTAAAGATTAGTCATGGTAGTGACCAGCATGCGACTTTGGGTATTGAATGATGTATCTCTGACAAGGTTTTATACACCTTTGGAAACTTTTTATATAGATTAGAGACATATTTTAAACCTATCACCTCAGCAGTTAATCCGTTCATCAGTGCATCTTCCTCCACTATGTTTTGAGTTTTCTTGGGTCTTCCATTTCCATTAAAGGTCCTCAATAACTCTTAAAGCTTCCGGCGTTGGGTAGCTGTCTTCACATTATCTCCATATACGCACATACTAATCTATTTTGATGAAATAATATGATCCTATTGGTTTTATGAGAGAGCAAATCATGTAATCTTTTAGCTGACCTGCATAAATCTGGTGTTCGACCCGAATCCGACTTAAATTTTATGAATTACCTGTTTCGGGTTCATAAATATATCGGGTTCGGAGCTTAGATGGTTCCGATTCGGCGGATTGGGGTCCGCTCGACACCAACGACGCTCCACGTCAGCCACTAAAGGACCAATTTCCATTTAATTACGAATCGCCCACTTGCTCGCATATCTTCTTCGCTCTCTCGCTGCGCTTCCCCTCCATTTTTCTAGGTTTTCGGATCCATCAGCACCTCCCCTCCATGGCGGAGGTCGTCGACGCGCCCGCCGAAACGCTAGATCGAGGCTGGGATCGCCAGCCGGAGCTGCGCGAGAGCCCTGGTTACGGGTCCTCCTCCCCGCCGCCACCGCCTCCGAGGAGGAGGGACAGGGATTTGAGGGAGCGGAGGGACAATTGTCCCCCGAGCCGGCGGGATGATTCCCACGACCCGAGGAACCGATCACCGCCGCTTCCCCCGCCTCCGCCTCCGGGGCCGCCGAGGGACGACAAGGATCGGGAGTACCGTAGGCGGAGCGGCCAGAGCCCACCGACGTACCGTGACCGCCGACATTCGCCTCCACGCCGGTCCCCTCCGCCTGGGCCGTTTAAGCGAGCTAGGAGGGATGACGGTGGATATGACCGGCGTCGAGGTAGCCCGAGAGGTGGTTATGGACCGGATGACAGAAGGTGAACGACAGATTCCTTTTCCTTTAGTGTCAAATCTCAAGCTACGGTGGTCAGCTTACCTGTGTGGGGCTCTATTAAGATGCTATGATTTGCTCATAATTATAGATATGACTATGATTATGGTGGTCGATACAATCGTAGAGGTTGGTACGGAGACGAGAAGTCTCATGGTTGCTATACAAATCGCCCATCTGGTAATTGTTCGTGCAGCATTTCTTGGTTTCTGGTTATGGAATTGAAGATATGCTAATAATGTACTATACTTTAGGACTCCCTTCTATATAAGGACAAGCTTTTGAGGAATTCATATTGAGAAGTTCGTTATAGGTGTTCGTCCATGAAGGATTAGCATTGTACATGTCTAAAGAAGTTATCCATACATAATGTAGTTCTTACATTTTAAAGGCTTATTTAACAAGGTTTTGGTGCAAACTTTATGATTTTAAGCAATTTAAGTTTGAGAAGATGTGCGCTGTTGTATTAGAGGAAAATGGCAAAGGTTTTTAATTCTATTTCTTCTGGAAAGTTTAGTATGATATTGTTACAAAGTCTCATGACTAGAACAATTGTGTTGGATTTGGGTGATTCATGGGTTGTGGATTGTTTGCTGTATAGGACTATGGAACATAGGGTGTAGTTGTCATTACTACAATTGCTTCGGCTAATGCTCCTGCAACATAGCAGCATAGAAGCAGCTGTTATCAAGTTGCCATCACTGCAATCAACATTGTTATAGGCTGTGACAAAATTATTTTCTTGTAACATGTAAATTTTATCTTATAGTGACTTGGAACTTAAGGAGCAATGCTTATTTGAAGAGTCAAAATACAACAATCAAATGAGTTAGCTGATCTGAAGCAGTGATGTAGGTGGAGATGTAAGAACACTGTATCTTAGTGTTTTTTTTTTAGTCAACTATAGGCAATAAATATAAAATAGGTTTCATCTATTAGAAGAAAGAGGCAATTAAATAATAATTGTATACATTAAATCCTGGTCAAATTTGTTGTTAGATAGGACTTTTAAGATCTATAATGTTATGGTGACAAGGTATCGAGCTGGCCGAAGCTTAAAATTGAAGATTAATTAGTTTGACAAGTAATTTGATCATGGAGATTTTATCATACTGTTTGACAAAAGGAAATTCAACTACCTACAGTTTGTTATCACATATTATTCAAGACTCTCAACTGACTTGATTGAACTTGAACTGATTATGACTCATTTGGACTCAAATGGCAAATTGTAGGTCCAATTCAACCTGTGGTGAACTCAGTCTCCATTGTAAATTGCATCAAGCATTCATTTCATTTTAAATGCCAGCCATGTGTAGCTTGATTTGATATTTATCAAGGCGAACTTATTTTTTAGAAGGCTAGCTCGATCCCAGAATTTAGGTGGATCAATTTAAGGACAGCTTTGTTAAATGTAGCTTATTTTGTCTTGGTTTGTTGGTTCTAAGTTCGATCTGTAAATTCATATCCTGGATTTAGGACATGGCATTCTTTCCAATTGCTATATGAATTGCTAATTTTTTCACTCTTGGATATGCTCATTAT
Source organism: Ensete glaucum (assembly GCA_021527575.1). Taxonomy (NCBI): domain Eukaryota; kingdom Viridiplantae; phylum Streptophyta; class Magnoliopsida; order Zingiberales; family Musaceae; genus Ensete; species Ensete glaucum. The sequence goes on from CM038558.1 coordinate 16,423,430, forward strand.
TATAGGGTAACATTGGTGTTTGGTAGATTGGTTTTAGTTTTTAAATGTGAACCAAACTTGACAAAGCTGCAAGCTTCATCAAACTCAGTGGTTTCTGCATCTGCTTTAGATTTCTGTGAAATAGTTGCCATATTGAAGGTTCTCTTGTCCTGAGTACTCATGCATGTGCCTCTTGTTACAAGCATTTATGTAAAATAAGTTGTATTTGCTAGTTCATGGTATCTTGAAATAAATTAAATTTATTTATTTATTATATGAAGATACCTTACAGTAGAGCTTATCCATTCTGTCTGATTAGTTTCTGAAATTCTAGGATTCTTCTTGTGATATTTGTCAGATTGGCCTGATATAGGATATAGTAATTCTGGTGATAGCCCTGAGGTTATTCAAAGGTTTATAGTTTTCCTTTTTTTAGTGCATTTTAATTGCTTTGTTGTGGTCTCTATTAATAATTTAACTAAGGTTTATTGCTTTTTTATTGTATGCTGTTCCAATAAAAGTCTCTTTTTTGTTGTGCAATAGATAGATTTTTCTTGTTGATATTATTTAGGCATAGACACATTCATTTTGACTTGGAATTATATTAGAATACAAGTTTTTTGCAACCTAAAAAGATAGTAAACCTACATAGGGATGTTTATATGTTTGTATCAGTAAGTAGTATTATATGCTGATATCCTTACCTGTTGTTCCATTCTTCTTGGTTCCTTAGTGGTTCCTTTTTGCTGTGTTTTGTTATTTAAGGAGCTGACCAAGAAGCTGGGAACATCCTGATAAATGATGCTATAGCCACACAAATTAGTTGTTTATAATCGTGTTTTGATAAATATTTTGGTGTTGCAAGCTGCAACTTTCTTTATTTTTCCTGTAATCTAATTGTTTAGATCATGAGAAAGAATCTCTCTAATGGTATACTATGATCAAAAGATAAAAGAATCATCTTTCTATTGCTACAACACTTTGACAATGGTACTGAAATTCTTTGGGTCTAATTGTCATCCATCTATTGCCCCACCACTCTCTTTCCCTTTCTTTCTCCCTCTAATATATATCCAACTGCCTCTGTTCCCCATCTTGATGAACTTTTGATCCTGTCAGTCAGTAATTTGTAAGATTTGCAAGGTATTAGATATCTGTCCGGTATCAGTGTTGACAACCTTTTGAACTGGTACTGTTCCAAAGAACCAACTGGTATACTGACCTCTACCATCCAGTCTTATGGAAAAAGATGATAAAAAATGGGTAACCAAGTGTTATCGAGATGTATGATCCATAATTGGTGCTTGGTCAGACCAGTAAATACCAATCAGTATGTATCAGTTTGACTGTATTTAAATTATGATCATTTGTTTCTTGCAATTTTTTATCTCTACTGGAATTTTTGGTACCTTCCAAGTCTTCATATATAATTGGCCAATTCTAATGTTTTTATTGTTATAACCTTATTCAGTTTTTGTTACAGGAGAGGTTTGATGTCATATAAGCAGTTCATTCAAGAACTTGAAGATGATATTTTGCCTGCTGAAGCCGAACGCAGGTACATATCAAAAGGAAAATAGTTGTCACCTTAAATTGTGAATTTCTTATAAGCATTGTTAATGATGTCACTGATGTTGTTCTTTTGGCCAGTTCAATGAATTGATTGATTTTCTGATTTTTCTTAGTTTAGCTAGTATGAACACTCAACTGTAGTTCTGGTCATGTAGATACGAGGAGTACAGTTGAGAGTACATCTCCACGCAGAAGCAAGCTTATTTTGAAGCTCATAAAGAAGAGCAATGGTTCATGATACCTACACTTATCCAAATATTACTCTTAGACTATGCATGTGGTGTATTTGAAGTCCTCAAACATTATATATTGTTTTTTTACCTTCTGATTGATGTAGGCTGAAGGACAAGTATCATCCAACTAACTTGGTAGCAGTCATTGAAAGGCGAGTTTTGACCTGTAAATAGAGATTGTTGCTACTTTTATCTGGAATGCCTTTTGAGGTGTTCTACATGAAGGATTTCCTTCTTGCAATTTTATTACTTCAAACAAATGATCTTTTTGTTCATGTCTCTTCGTCAAGTTGTTATTGCTAGCTTGGTTTCAATGTTTCCATGCTTCTGCCTATTTATTGTTATCTTCACACTCGTTTTTAATGCTTGTTGCATGCTATTACAGGAGGAAAGAACAGGCCATATCTGTCGCAAAGGAGTTCTTGCTTGATTTGCAGAGTGGGACACTTGACCTGTAAGATTTTCTTCACTGTCCTATTTGTGCTCTCTAAAAGATTGTGCTGTGATTTTTTCCGCTGCTTATGTCATCAGTGGTCCTGGAGTAACAGTTTCATCAGCTAGCAAATCTGGGAATGGTAGTGAACTGAACTCTGAAGATGAGGCAGACACTAATGGCAAAGGAAGAAGGCACGATAAGGGGCCAGCAAAAGAAAATGATCTGCTCTCTGCTGCGCCTAAGGCACACCCAGTCAGTGAGCCTCGGAGAAGGCACAGGCCTTGGTCTGTAAACTTGACATGGAGAAGAGCGTCCAAGATAATGTCCTCTCTAGTAGGGGTCATGATAAGTTGGATGGAGAGAAATCTCGTGGGGGATCCATGGGGCCAATTATCATTATACGTGGCTTGACAACTGTCAAGGGCCTTGAAGGTGTCAAATTGTTAGATACTTTGATCACTTATCTGTGGTGCATCCATGGATTGGATTACTATGGCATGTCTGAGACATCTGAAGCAAAGGGTCTAAGTTATAGCTGACAATAAGACTCATGATGGAACTAATGCTCGGAGAAGAAACTTGATTCATTTTGGCTGCCAAGATTGCAAGGTCATGATCCCTTGGAAACATTGACAGCCAAAGATAAGATTGATGCAGCAGATACCAAGGCCCTAGATCCTTTTGTAAGGAAAATACGAGATGAAAAATATGGCTGGAAGTATGGATGTGGAGCTAAGGGCTGCACGAAGCTTTTCCATGCTCCCGAATATGTTCATAAGCATCTTAGACTGAAACACCCAGACCTTATATGAAGTAAGCAATTAGCTTATGTCATACCTGAAAATTTGGGGCTATAATGGTGGATGTTAAATCATTTTGCATCTGTCTCCAATGCAGTGATCTCAATGCACCTGGCGGGACTCATGTCATGCAGCAGTCTGCATTGGTGGGTCTTTTTTTGGTTTTTTGGTTAAGCATACTCCTTTTGTGCATGATCATGCTAACATGTTTCATTCATGCATATGTTTTTGTTGATCTTATAGATTTGGAACACATCTACTACTATTTTGTTTTTTGTTTTTGGGTCAAAAAATTATGATTTCATTCAAAGGATTGCAAAGGGGAACATGCTTCACTCAAAAGGATGTTTCTTTCATGGATATGTTTTTGTTGATCTTCTAAACTTGGACCACATCTATTGCTATTTTGTTTTTTTAAGGTAAAAAAAAAATCAGGATTTCATTCAAAAGATTGCAAAGGGGAGCAGGCTTCATTCAAAAAGATAACTAACTCTATTGAAATGAAATATCACTAACGAAGAAAACTGGAATTTGAAAAATAAAAAAGCTAAGCTCAAGTTAAAAAAATGATAAATCTCTGTTTTCCTTATTTTTTGGACTTTAAAATTTTAATTTTAACAGTTGAACTTATCCATTTATAATTTGTGCATTTATTCTTTTATTCATTGCTCGCCGTATGTGTTCTTGTAAAGCTATTTTTGCGACTTATTTACACCAGGGGAAGGATTGCATGCTATATGTTGAAAGTCACTTGCATGTGGATTTTCATAATCGTGATTTGTATTCTTGTAATTTTGTGTAAATTTGACAATGCCCTTATCTGCAGAAGGTGAAAATGCAAAGTCGGAGGCCACTGTTAGATAACCGCCTCAGAGATGAACGTGGCAACTGTAGAGATCTTGACAGGAATCATAGAGATGATGACAGGCATGATAGGTTTGACAACTCCCCTCGTGATGGCAATGGTCGCTTGGAGGGGGAGAATCATGACAACTTCTATATGATGCTTATGGTGGACGAGGCTTGCATGGGGCATTTCCGTGGGATATTCCTCCTCCATTGTTGTTGCCTGTTCTGGTGCTGGGTGAGTCAACATTTCCTTTGGATATTCCTCCATCGAACTTTTATTTTTATTTGATCTATGTGAAATTATTTTGTATCACACGTAACCACTGGGACCTTTTATCCCTACCCCACCTATCACAGATTTAGTTGGTTTTGCCTAAGTCGACACTTCAGCAGTCTTTACAAACTTTAAAATGTTGCACACAAAGGATAATGGTCAATTACAGACTGATAGTCCTCACAAGTGCCTACATGACACAACTCCCATTTACAAGTCGAATTCGACCACAAAAGTTAATCAAACTAGGGTTGTCAAGCCTACTGTTAGCCTGCTACTTACTGTACAAAGAATGTACAAAAATCGAAGGACACGGACAAACATGAACATTACGTTGAACATCTTGTTTATATTTTTTTCTATGACATTCTCCCCTACTTATTCCTTCGATGTCCTCGTTGAAGTCGCTGCAGACGCTGTATTTCCTCTGCTTTTGCTGAATCTTCAATCTTTTGCTCTGGCTGTAACATGCCTCTTGGCTCTCAGTTTCTCTTTGCCACTATTATTGAGTATTCAAACTCTGATCCGCCATGCACTTCAACTCGCTAATAATTGACTTTGTTGTGGGGTTGGCTAAGCTGTGCTGATCCTTGTTGATTCCTGTGGATCCTTCTGATGAAGGAAAAGACCTTTCTTGTTATGCGCTAGTATCACAATAATCTCATGTTGCTTAAACCGGGTGGATGTTTGTTGGAGCTTTAACGAGCATGACCTCGCAGACTTTGAAGTTTTTGAGATCCTTCACAAAATTTGCCCATCAATTCTTCTTCAACTTAGTTGTCATTTCCAAGTAGGTTCGCATCACTTCCACTTTCGATTGATATTCTATTAGGAAATGAAGCCAACAATCTACTCTCAGTAGCATTGATCACCATTGGTGAAGATTTGATAACTCATCTTCTATTAGATTTCTTTGAAGGGTCCTGGAACTTATGCAGAGCTCCTCTGTTGAATAAATAAGAGAATCAGGGTACTAAGTTTCGCCCATTCTCTTTGAGTTAAGAAGGCAAAAGTTATTTGACTTCGCCCGCCTCCTCGAAGTACAAGAACTGGGGTACTCGGTTTCGCCCACTCTCTTGAGTTGAGACGGCAAGAGTTACTTGATTTCGCTCGCCTCCTCGAGGTTATACTTCGTGCATCGAGCTGGTTACTAGCATTTCGCCTGCTCTTTGCTCACGATTCCGAAGCACTCGAAGTGTTTGCACTCCTTGTGTTCAGTTAGCTATTGTAATTCGCCTTCCCACTGTCATCGAACTTCCGGAATGTAAAAAATATTGTCCGGAAAGAGCAAAAGTTTATCCCAACTTGGAGTCCCCCAAATTGGAGTAAGCTTTTGATAGTTCTGGTTGCCTTTGAGATTATACCATCTTCTTCATCATCTTTGTCACCTACTTTGAGTGGAAAAGGTACAACACCATGTACTGCCTACTTCGTTTATTGGTCGAGCACTCCTGCATCAACCCAAAGCCCCACACTTTCGGCTATCTTGATGAGAAGCTCGTCGACACCAGCCTTATGAAGTTTCATGGCCTCTATCATTTTGCTCTGTCTTGGTACTTAGAGTTTGTCTCTGCATTCTCCACCTTCTCGGCCCCTTTTTCGACTGACGCTCTCCCTCCATGAGAGCAAGGGATTAATGACTCCATGGAAGTCCCGCCTGTGCGGTACCATGGTGCTGCCGAGCCCATGACCCTACTATCCGTTGCCTTGCATCTGCGTCCCTTTCTTCACAATCGGTAGATTTGCCTCTGTGGCACTGTGTCACTTCTCCGAGTCTACCTTTTTTCTAATCGACGCTTTGCTTTTGGGTAGCTAAGCCACTCTGGACTCGTCGTCGCTTCATCGCCCATTTCGACTACCTACTTCAACACCTCTATGTTCTTCAAGCAGCTTCCCTTGGTCGTTGGAAAGACAGACTGCAACTCCCATGCATGGCCTCCATCATCTTGTTGCAGGGCTCGCACTGATTCTGTTTTCCTTAGCTTCCTTGGTAGCCATGTTCGCTTACTCGGCCTTGTCCTCTAACTTGCCGGACTCCCTTAAGTGAATATAAGCACTGAAGTAGTCCAACTCTCCAATCGCTCCGATCATACCTCTGTATGATCAAGTCCCCTCAATGGGACTCACCGGTACTTGCAATCTGACTTCTCCCTAGGTGTGCATTGGCAAGGTTCGATGTGTCATGGATAAAAATATAAACAAGGTGTTCGACGTAATGCTCATGTTTATCTGTATCTTTCAATTTTTGTACCTTCTTTGTACAGCAAGTAGCAGGCTTACAGTAGGCTTGGCAGCCGTAGTTTGGTTAGTTTTTGTGACCGGTTTCGATTTGTAAATGAGAGTTGTGCCATGTAGGCACTTGTGGGGACGTCAAGCTTCGGTAACCCCAGCTTTAGGTCGAGGCTAGGATATGCTCAACAGGTCAGCAACGATGCAGCCACCATCTTCTTTGTAGACGTCGCGATAGCCACCAGCATCTACATTGACACCGACGCAGTTGTTGCTCGACAACTACATTAGTGTCGACGAAGATGCAGGACAGCACAAGGTGGACAACGATGAGGTCAATGGTCCACTCCTAATGGAGGTGGGTGGCATCATAATGAGACCGAACCTTATTATCGTCGGAGGCTGCTAGGAAATTGCATCGGCATCGACACCAGCGATGTGCCATTGCTCGTTACCAAACGATAAAAATTATATTGTTGCTAATTATTTTCATATTTTTGTCAGTAAAATTGATATCGTTAGGATAAATAAAATTAAATATTTTATTATAGAAATAAAAAGGTAGAGATCAAAATGCTATGATATGCAATCAGCCCATGACGACATATCCTCGTTTGTGAGTTAAGTCAGGAGCTAAGTCGCAAGTTAAATCAGGATGGCCAAGCGGCAGTGCCATCCATGGACGTTTCGCGAAGGTCGGCAACTCATCCTGGTAAATTTCTGCGGTGAAGGCCCGCAGTCATGCTTACCTAAAAGGTAATTTCTCAGCAGGTAACCGTTTTTTTTTTTTGTCTTCAGCACTTGCTTGATCCAAAAATATCAAGAAGATAAAAACGTCGTCTCCTATCAAAAATTCGTGCAACATTAGTGGCGTATGCCTTTTGTCATGGTTGCAAGATGACAACAAAAACTTTTTATCGTATCTAACCGTAAGTTATTAGCGCGACATGATATGCTTGTTTGGATGACACAGGTCGAGCTTCTCAAATATCATCCGACCCCATATCTAACTTGGGCTCGACGATCTTGCCCTCCGACACTGGTGGGCCACCGTTCTGCTTGGGCGGGCACAGACCACGTCTCGCACAATGTAATAAGTAAATAACTTTTTAAGCCCAGCCTGGCCGACCAGATCTTTGGATATAAGATATGCTCGGCATGACCACAAGTGGTTTTTCTATACTAACACCAATCCGATCCATTGGAGATGGGGTCGGGACATCTACGACCCACTTGAAAGTTCTAACCTGGGAAACAATAATCTGAGTTATATTCCAGGTGGGTTTGAATATTTGCATAGGTCATTGGATTCAACAACCAAATGCAAGTTGGACTTACTTAGGATCATAAATAAAACACAGCGACACCCTAGCATGTGCTTTGGTTGATGGGTTCCAGAAATTTAAGCTGGAGAACAACTCCATGGTAGATGATGATGAGCTGATGAAGAAGAAGAAGAAGAAGAAGAAGAAGAAGAAGAAGAAGAAGCAACCTGAGGTGCCGCCCCAATCTCACACACACGGCCTTTTTGTTAAATTTAGTGCAAACACACGTCTGTTCCACTAAAAGTGACTTGTTAGGAATCGCCACCCTCCAAGTGGGTACTAATGGCAGGCAGCCTTACACCTGTAAAGCGCTCCTGGCGGACCCCTCACTCATTGAGGTCAAATGTTCCCTGTGTTGGTTCAATTGACTTGGTCAATGGTCTTGCAATCGCATTTGTGGGCCCCTCTTCTTCTTCTTCTTCTTTTATTTTTTTATTTTATTTTTTTAATTTATTTTTCCCCTTTTGGGCATATGCTCATGCTTCTTCTTCCTTCTTCTTCCCCTTTTGAAATTTGGGTGTCAAGGTGTACCATTTTGTATCATTGCACATATTGAATTAATGTTGATCGCATATGCTACACAGTATTAATCTGATTAGCATATCCAATCTTGCTCTTGCAAATAGGAAACTAATGTAGAAACGAGATAAAACAATCCATTATGTAAAATCTGATTTATAACCATTAGCACACAATAATCGACGGCCATTCCTGCAATTAACCCAATTTTTTAGGCAATTATTCTGTATTAAGAAGTGCTCCTATCTACTACCACAAAAAAATTGTCCCTTCTTTGAACTTTCTAAAACATGTTATCATCAAAGATTACATCATCGATAACTAAAAGAAATAAGTAAGGCTATGTCTAAGGGGGAATTAATTAATTACAACACATTCATGGTCATTAAAATTAATATCCGAGATTTTTTTTGAGGGAAATTATAAAATAAAAATTACAACCGTGATTTAGTTGCTAAACCAAATTAAGTACAACATGAGTTGTACCACGACGCTGTCGAGGAATAACTTTCTCCGTGTACAGCTACCTCTGTACACAAATACCAGCTGTACGTACACAGGCAAAATTTGGCTTTGTTTCCCCCCTTCTCTCTCTATTCTTTTTACCGTATTTGGCCAAGTCAAAACCTTTCTCTTGTGCACCACTCGCGCCATGGGGTTCGTTCGGATCCCGTCCAACCCTGCAGCATCTGACGGTTTGCATTCAGATGAACGTATATGATGGGAGAGTAAGATCGTATTTCAAAGTATATTTGGAAAGGATCGTCCATGAAAAAGGTATTGATTATCTAATTTTATTTAATTTCTCTCTCTTCGCCGTCGTCGTCATCGTCTGCTCTTATTCTGGCAGCCACAAACCAACCCACAAAGCCTGGCGTTGGCTTCTTCTCCGCCTTCATCTCTCCCCTTCTCCCCCTCCCTCTCTCTTGCCGTCGTCGTTCTTCCCCTCCCCTTCTTCCTTTTCTGTCGCCGGCGATCGATGATCGTTCCTGTTTGGAAGGGTTTGGAGACGCTTCTTGCGATCTACAGGTGGTAGAGCTTGGATCATGAGGGACGTGCAGATTCTTGTCGTGCTTTGATTCCTCGACGGGCTGATTGAATTGGCCTCTGTTTGTTCCCTTCTTTAGTCGGAACCCTTCCTGCTCTTCTTCTGATTTGGCTCCAAAGGGATTCGGAGAAAGATGGGTCACTTGAACTCTGTGGGTGGGATTCAGGCGGACGGCGCTCCAGTCAGCGGTGGAGGGCTCAGGTCCTCTTTCTTTCTTCCCACGCAAGAAAAGATTCTTCCTTTTCGTTATCTTGTTATGTTTACATGAATTATCTGTTGGTTCTCAGTTCCTTTAAGCTAACCGAACCTATGCAGATGCCAGCAGTGAGTTGTTTTGCAGTATCTAATCAACTTCTCGTTGGAGAATCTTAGACATGGGCAGATTTTTGTGCTGAATTATTATTTTATGAATTGCAAAAAAATTAGTGAGATTATTCGTTAGCAATTTCTCGATGATTGGTTCAATTGTAAATAGGATGTTTGATTAAAAACTGTTAAGAAGTTATTAGAAGATGAATCCGGTTTCATGTCTCACTTCATGCATTCAGGTATAACGAATTGAAGACAATTGGGTAATATAAGACATATTCTTGTTTCGCTTGTGCTGTTGATTATGTATTCATGTCAGGCAGTAAGTTGAGCTGGTCATTTCACTTTTCAAATGACATATCTAGTTCATTTTATCTTCATTGCAGTCAGAATGGGAAGTTCAGCTATGGGTATGCAAGCTCTCCTGGGAAAAGGTCTTCAATGGAGGACTTTTATGAGACAAGAATTGATGGTGTTGATGGAGAAATTGTTGGCTTGTTTGGAGTTTTTGATGGTATTTAATTGTCTTTTATGTAAAAAGAGATTAGATGTAGTATGTTTTGAGTATGTACTCATAGATGATACATCTTATCGATTTTGCATTCCTATACAAATAAAATGGATTCTGTTCTACATTTCTACCTTCTAGTCTCTTAAATTGGAAAGTCTCACAGTGTTCATTCAGGTCATGGTGGTGCTCGAGCAGCAGAGTATGTCAAAGAGCACCTCTTCAGCAATTTGATTAAACACCCCAAGTTCATTAGCGATACCAAGTCAGCTATAGGTGTTTCTCGTTTACTATTTCCTCATTTGAATTTTTATTCCTGTCAACATATGTATATATCTAATCATTTTTGTGTGTACTATGACCTTGCAGCTGATGCATACAATCATACTGACTCAGAGTTTCTGAAATCTGAGATTAGTCAAAATCGAGATGCTGGCTCAACTGCTTCCACTGCCATCCTTGTTGGTGATCGTTTGTTGGTTGCAAATGTTGGAGACTCTAGGGCTGTTATATGCAGGGGAGGGAAGGGTAAGGCCCTAAAATATGAACAATTATGATGCATCTTTATGTTAATTTCCTAGCCTGGGACATTTTTAACAACCTGCTCCATGGTTGCCTTTAGGGCTTTGGTGCATTATTTGTTATCACATAAGCTTACTTTCGTAAAGAAATTTCCACCAAATTTTGGGGTTTGACTTAGACCTAGAAACATGCCAATACTTTCATGAGGCATTCTTTTGTTTCGTTGTACTCTACAGTTGATGACAAGCGATTAAAAGAGGGACGGATGACAATAATATGAGTGTATTACTCCATAAAACATGCATACAAAGCAAGATGAAACAGAATGGGAAAAAGAAAGGATCTTTCAAGTTTATTATTATGGAAACACAGGCTTGACCTGAATCTAATCTGACCAGCCAGCTGTTCTAAGATTTTCTGAAACAACACACCAACAGGTTATGTATTGCTACCTGAACCTGAGTCAACTGCCAACCGGTCTTGTTAAATGGGTCCATTCAGTCAAGGTGATCCATCTTTGATTGAGATTCCCACCTCAATATGTAGGATCACAAGTATTTGAAGGCCATGGAATACATAGGGTGAACTATCTAATTGTGATTTTAAGCAGATTATAACTAGTCAGTTAGTCAGTTATCTTACCAATCATCTTCTAAAGATTAGTCACCTAGCTTGTTTTGATTTCATAGACTCATATATATGCTTTTGTAGCATTTGCTGTCTCAAGGGATCACAAGCCTGATCAAACAGATGAGAGACAACGGATTGAAGATGCTGGAGGCTTTGTGATGTGGGCTGGTACTAATTTTCTTCCAAAAGTTGTTGTTCCTTCTCTATCACTTGAATCCTAACACATCTATGATTGCAGGAACATGGCGTGTCGGCGGTGTTCTTGCTGTATCACGTGCATTTGGTGACAGGCTCTTGAAGCAGTTTGTCGTTGCAGATCCAGAAATCCAGGTTTGGATGCTTATTTATATTTTATTATAATATCATAGAATGTCATTCTATGATCATTGTATTGTTATTACAAGTCAAAAACCTTTTTGGTATTGTTCTCAAGCCTTTTGGTTAAATCTTAATGTGATTACAGGAGGAGGTAATTGATAATTCCTTAGAGTTTCTTATCCTTGCAAGCGATGGATTGTGGGATGTTGTTACAAATGAGGTATTTTTAGTTTTTGATGACCATGATAGAGATCCCAAACATACTAGTTACATCAACTAAATCTGTCTTTCCGGGGAACATCATAGGAGGCCGTAGCCATGATACAGCCCATAGAGGACCCAGAACAAGCGGCAAAGAGACTTTTGCAGGAAGCGTATCAGAGAGGGAGCGCTGACAATATCACTTGTGTTGTGGTACGTTTCTTGGCTGGCCAGGAAAACACTGGAACAGTGCAACAGTGATGCTCACTGCTTCATCTTGTTTTAGTCTTAGTTGTCAGTGACTAGTGTTTGACCGAGAAATCAATGGATTTTGCACATTGAAAAGCTGCCAGGTTGCTGAAATCTTTGTTTGTGGAAGAAGGTTGAATTGTCTCCGTAACGCCCTTGTTTGTTTACTCATGGTAGCTAACCTACAAAATTGTGTTGTAGAAGAATTTTAGTCCTGAATGTATCCAATTAAGACTTAATTTGATGTAATATATCAACTAATGTTTGAATGCATTTACGTGAGTGTGATCATGTGTTTGAAACATATGGCCTCACATAATGTGGGCAGTATATCCGAGCTGCAGCAAGCCATATGTAGGATTGTTGTATGTAGCAGCAAATCAGAGTCTGGCTTTTAGCTTCCTCAAGATGTTTAAAGCTATTTGTTTTTCCTTTCTTTTCCCTGCCTCTGTGGGATTGGTATGTAATGTTGATGAATGGTTGATCGCAAACTTTATAATAATATAAAACCTTGTCCAATGAATGATCAGGTTGCGGAAGTTCCATGAGCTGTCCAGAGTTTTCTTCCTAGTCAAGATCTGGTGAATATATTTTTTCCTTGTTTGGTCAAGCCATTTGATCATAAATTGCTACTACCTCACTGCAACATTCTTGAATTTTATGGCTTGATGGCTGGTGTTGTGCAGGAGCTTTAAGCAAGTGACTGTGTCATGTTCAGCTTGGTTTCAGATTACAATGACAGCATGTGTGAATCGGCTGCATCTTTTATAATATCATAACTAGACAATGAAGCTGATAAAAACATCAAGATTTGGTAAACTAATATGATTCCACAAACAGCTTACGGCTTAGGATGCCTCAGCAGTGGAGGAGAATTTGCCACAAGACTGTAATCTGCACTATCCATGAGTTCTCTTGCTTATTGCTTCATCTTGGCAGTAACATCATTATCCAAAGATCAAATGCACAGTAGCATGAGTTCCTTTACAGCAGGAGTAAGCTCAATTAGCTTTTTTTGTCTTCTCCATCTCCACACCTAATTCCCAAGCAGAGAGAAGCTTTGTCTTGAAGACTATAATAGTCTTCAACCAATTTGTTCTGTTAAGTACAAAAATATTTCGAGGTAAACACTAAATTTGGAAGATGGAACATTGCCGGTGGATCATGGGAAATGCAGTCATCCAGAGAATGTCATTGAGTCAGTTCAGATATTGGAGAATCATCACAAACTTACATGAATACTTTCGACACACTCTACATGCAGTCAGGAGAGCATGTTTTGCATGCCACGCAAGAAGCATTCCATGCTGCAATGAGGACAACTGCATGCTGCTAAATCCACCATGGCCCATGGAGAGTTAACATGCTGATTCAGATGATGCCTTCTCGTCTTCTACCTCTTGTCTCTGCATGTGTTAGGAGTGGGTCATAAGAATCTCCAACCATGGCTTCCAAATCCTGTCTCATCAATCCCTTCTGATCCTAAACATTACGTTAAGGTAAAGTTTGAATCATGTTGACAACAATCTCTATCATGTCGTGAAGGTAAAATTTGACCACCAAAGAATCTTTTATCAGGACAGCCTCATCATTCTTGATCTTAACTTAATCATTTGAAGTTGTGTGGATATTTCTCCAAACTCTAGATTGGTGGGATTCGTATGTCCTGGGTGGTCCTTGGGAGTCCAAGATTCCAGTAGTCTCCACCAAGACAAGATAGATGGAACAAGGATTGATCCCAGCATATGGTTCCACCAACATTATACTTGGTAGATCAGTAAGACCACTCACTAGACCTTCTTGCAAGAGAATATGAACATGGAGTTCTGTAAGTTCTCTTCTTCCTCCTTTCTATTCGTCTTTGGTTGTAGAGGAGTAAAGTCTCCTGCAACAACACAGGCAGACCTGAGAAGATTACTCGATGGAGCAGACAGGTTTTCAAAGGGGAGCTGTTTGGTTCGACACGAGATTTGTAATCCAGACTGGCTTATGGGACATACAATGATTGTTCTGCTACCTCATCTGCTCAGATTACAGTATCTTCTACCAGCACAGGTGGATCTGAAGAACGGGGAAGGAAGAGTTGGCTTCACCTCACCAAACGGGAACCAAGAGATCTTGGCCTTGGACAACAAATGCATGCTTTCTGTTGTCGGCTTTCCAACGAAAGAGAAAGATCCTAATGATGCCTATCCATGCCGGATTAGAATTCTACAAGAAGCATCTCTCGAACCATCATATGACAAGGAGAATAAGTAGTATCCTGTCATTAAAGCTTGTCGTTGGCCTACCTATTCTAGTGTACATTGAATGATAATTAAGATGCTTTAGAACCCCGTCCTAAAACCAATCGATCTGAGGAACGGAGGAGTAAGAAAAATGTAATCTTTTTAACAAGAATACAAGCTCAATGTACGGTATTATAAGATTAGGAGTTGAGGTTGAGCCCTACATATAAGATTAGGAGTTGTGCCATCTGATGCTGGGCACCAGAAAGATTAGGAACTAAATCTAAGTTCAAAGGATAGAAGATCGACTTGGTTGTAAGGTAGTAAGTATCCCTTTCAAGTCCCAGAAGGACATCATAAGTAGGCAAATGGGAAAGATTAGATTTTGGCAGTATCTCCTAAATGTTGTTGTAATCCGAGTATTCTTCCGCTCTTGTCCTGTGTAGAGAAAACAGTGTTACTTAATCTGATCTCACCATTAGCTTCTCCACACCTTCTTTGTCTCCTTGGCTTATCCTCCATCAGAGCTGCACATTTCTTTTGTTGTCACCCTAAGCAGTCTCTCGGTGGCTGGTGTGAGGGGAAGAACCTCTAAACTACTTCCCTTCATTGTTCGATTGACTACTGTTGGTTGCGGCTTTTGAACGACATTATCGCTGGAAATGAAGCTTGGAGTTAGATGTGATGACAGGAAGGGATGACAGATGGAAGAAACAAGAGGAAGATGCTTGATATGCAGTGGGGAGTTGAAGTTGCAGGTGAGCAATGTCTTCAACTGAAGTCACTGCCAACTTGTATTACTTTGTCATCAGGTTTATCAAATCCTCTCTTTCTCTTTTCTTTTGGTTTGGGTAAGTACTTTTATAACATCATGTTGAAAGCATATTTTTGGGCTCCAAAATGTTTTAACACTTATTGCACCAACACAAAAATGAACCAATTTAAACTCATTATAGGGCTAACAATACATTGTGTGACAGAAATCATCTGAGATGTGGTGTCTAATTCAACATAGAGCACCTTTTTCTTATTCAGTTGTCTTCTGTATAATTCGTGGTATCAAGAAATTTTAGGCATGTTTCCCAACTTCTAGTGTGTCTCTGCCATAGGTTACTTGATATGATTCTTTCTCTGCTTCCATCAACAAAGACATTGAGCTGTGTGTAGTGTCTCATCGTTAGATCTGAGTAATACCCCTTCAAAGTACACTTTTTCTTTCTCTTTTCCTCTCTTTGATTCTGTATGTTGATCTTAAGCATGACTGTTGTTGGGTTTGAAGTAATTTGTTTACCTCCTTTTTTTTTCTGTGGCTTTCATTTTTTCTCCCTTGAGTATTCTAACAAGTCTAAACTTCATTATTATTCTGCCAAAATTCTCCCAACACCATTTCTTCTTCCAATCTAATGATCCTAATATATTGGTGTTGATGTTGGCAAAGGAAGGAGCTCGTTTTTTATGAGAGATCAGATAAGATCTGACTTGTCGATGCATGTAATGGATTGTTACTGTGTGATGATTGAAGCATGCCTTGTTCAGATCATTGAAGCATGTCTCCATGCACCAACTATTCTATCCTACTTTGTATCATCCTTCCCTGTGACCTTCTCATGGCCACAACCTTTATGAAGAGAATGTTGATGAGTGTCTCTTGCCATGTACAACTGCACGCAGGTAGCTGCAGCGAGTGTCCAACCATGGACAGTTTCCTACAACGACATGAGTTACAATCGCTGAGGAGCACAATGCTGAAGCATGAAGAGGCCTTCAGACATCAGGTAGAACTGTGCTCGAAGACATCCACGAACTCAAAAGTACTCCAGCTTTGATGCGTCGTCTTGATCCGATTCTGATGCAAGGAATGGCAGGTAAATGAGCTGCATCAACTGTACGGAGTTCAGAGGATGCTGATGGCTGAGCTAAGGAGCGAAGGGCTCAAGCTTCGGTGTCTCGCCAATGCAACTCTGAGCACGACGAAGGATGCAGCCACCACCAGACTGTGGAGCAGTACATCTACCGTCACCAACATGCATCAGAGAAAGGTGAGCTCGATGGAGCTCAACCTCTTCTTCGATCTCGAGCAGCCTGGCGAAGCAGTGGCCGCCAAGGAACGGTTGACGGCGGCCGGAAAACACCGAGAAGAAGAGAGGAGCAGCGGAGGACGTCGTAAATGGATGGATGATGAGAATGGCGTTGAGCTGACACTCAGCATAGGACGTGGCAGAGGTAAGAATCCATGAAGGCTGCTCTCAGGTTGTGTGATGGACGAAGCTATGAGCGTTCCACGTGTTCTATAGATTTGGACCTTCGACAGATTGAGTTAATCCAAATTTACTGGATTTGTTGTCAAGGATCGAATAAATCGGATGATATATATCTTGGAGACTCTCATATGAGTAACATGTTAGTATTTAAGGTTTATTCATATTTAAAATAATATTTAGAATTTCAAAACCGTATCAAATAAGTTAATCTTGTTAAATATTATTTAAATTTATTTTTTTAAAAAAGATTCATTTTAGCTCCTATGATTTTGGCTATGGATTACTTAAGTCTTTATCGTTTTGCTTTTGTAAAAAAGAATCTCTATATTTTAAAAACCATAACATATAAGTCTCCTTCATTAAGTTTGAGTTAATAAATGTTAAAGTCTACTTCCATGACATGCTAGTTGGGAAACCACGAAAGAGTATTACATGTGCAGCAGAAGAATATAACAAAACTGGTTTTCTATGTTTATCATATCATCATACAAAGATTAGTGTATGAAAAATCACAAAATTTGAAAACCTCAACTAGTTATGAGATTCAGGAGATCATGTCTCTAAAATTTCAGATCCGAATAGAAAAGATAAAGAGGTCAAATGTCCTCATCTCTAGCGGTATTCACACGATGAATCATTGCAGCAATGCTCCTCTAATCGTAGCCCAAAAACCTACAACTCTTCCACACCTTCTCACAGCACTCATGGAAGAAGATCACATATCTTTTTCACTATCTTCTAGCAGCTGTGATGGGTTGTCGGCTGAGAAGACGAGAGAGGGAGGAGATTAGGAGAGGGTGGCTAAAGCATATTACTATTGTGCCATCCCTATCTCCTATTTATAGAGAGCCACTAAAATCCTATAGATCCTTCCTTGGTGGGTATCGAATCTCCATTCAATTACTCACTCCTCTTAGATTATTGGATCTTTATCCAATAATCTCAATTTGTCTCTAATTAAGTCTCTTGCAAGAAGCCCATCAATGTTGAGTCTCACCCAATAAGAATACGGGCTAATTGAATAACTCATATGTTGGAAAATCCACCGGGAGCATTATATGCATAGCGGAAGAAAGAAAACAAAGCAGGTTTCCTATGTATATCAAATCATCATGCAAAGATTGGTGTGCTGAAAATCTACAAAAACAAAAGCTGTGATACATTAGAGATTGGCTACCTAGGGAGATCGTATATCCCTTAAGATCCAGATCTAGATGGAGAGGATGAAGAAGGTCAAATGTCCTCCTCTCTAGCATCGTAGCCTAAAAGCTCATAACTCTTGTGCGAAGGGAGAGAGGAGAATAGGAGGAAGTGACCAAAGGTACAGTCTATCATTAATATGTTGCCCCTTACTCCTAGTTATATAAAGCCACTAAAAACCCTAATGGATCATTGCCTTAGTGGGTGTTAGATCTCCATCCAATTACCCCCACTCCTAGAATTATTGAATCTATATCTAATAATCTCAATTGACTTCTAATTGGGCCTAATGTAATGATCCATCAATATTGGGTCTCATCCAATGAGAATATGGGGTAATTGGATAAGTCATATTTACCTCTACTCGTAGAAACATTCATTATATATGTGTGATCCTCTAGGCTGAGCACCGAGCTGGTCGTGAGTCCTCAGGTTCATCCATAAGGTTTCAAACTTTGTTTGAGTACGTGGAGTCCATCTCAAAATTTATGGCTTCTTACCATTTTTTAGAGTTTATACTCATAATAGTCTCCTCATAAGTCTGAGGATCAACATCCTAAGTGTCATCTTTATTGATATGTCTCACATATCTTTCGGGAAGGTGAGTTCAAACTTTGTTTGAGTACGTGGAGTCCATCTCAGAATTTATGGATTCTTACCATTTTTTAGAGTCTATACTCATAATAGTCTCCTCATAAGTATGAGGATCAACATCCTAAGTGTCATCTCTATTGATATGTCTCACATATCTTTCGGGAATGTGAGATATTCTGCTAGACCTATGTAAAGTTGGAACTTGTGTGCCAAGTGCTAGTTATAGGTGCCCTACAAGCCAATCACGTGAGTGATGACACCTGTGACACATTGCAATAATCTTTTTCCTTATCATTATTATCATTTTCTCACATTAAATTTCTAGATATATATTGTGATGTCCCTAAATCTATGTAATGGGAATCAGATCATGATGAGATCATGATAATGAGATCGATTCACCTTTAAATACATGTCCTAAATCATCTTAGTCATAGGTTACTCGAGATGGACATCGAGATAACTAGATAGACCAGTGTGTTATATACTCATATATATGATGGAGGTGGTTGGTCTCATAGTCACTTGTGTGGGGACATTAGTACAGTGCAGGTGCTCATTGGAGAATGAGTTTACTGATTGATCCGCTTATGGAATGCTAGATGGATAATGATACCTAATGTCAGACAATAATTTTATAGTCCCATTTGTGTACTTGATGCTTAGACTTGAGACACCTAGGATATCTTGTATGAGTACTCCTCTCTTTGATGTTAGATTTATAGGTTTTAAAAAGTCCAGATCTGGTATAGTCGGTTATTGGGATTGGTAGCCAACCATATGAAGGCAATTAAATATCAACAAAAAATAATCCATTCTCGATATCATGAGAGGAATATCACGTGTGTGCTCGCTAAAAAAAAATCCCTAGCTAGGGTTGTTCAGATTGAGAGAGGAGTTTTTAAGGAGAATTTGATTAGAGCGAGACTCAGAAGGATTCCGTATCTGGCATGACAATATCCATGCCCAATATACAATCTTTGGGATATGAGTTTAATGAGGGACTATAGATACATCATAACTATGAACAGATATATCCGATGGATTTGATCATCCTATACTATCTAGGGACTATAACGTAGTAGCATAGTACGTCTATAGTCGATGAGTCAAGTGAATTATTATAGGGATAATAATTCACTATATCAGAAGGAGTTCTGATGGGAGCGACTCAAGGCCAACTCAGTATCGGGCCTGGAGGGTCACACACATAAGGTAGATGTTGCGATAGGTAGAGGTGCAGATATGAGATATTCGAGGAGTTTCTAGTTTGGATCCTATGGATGAGATCCAATAGGATCGGATAATTGGATAGAGATCCAATTTCCAATGTGAACAGAATCCATTTAGAAATATGCTCATTCATCTCTATAAATAGGAGGCACTCCATTATTCATAGGCTAGAGCAAGAGAGAGCCACTACCTCCTATTACTCCTTAGAGTTTTCTCCTCCTCCTTGATCTGAAAGAGTGGAGAGGTTAATCCCACAGTTGAGGAGCTGTTGCCGCGTCTACCGTGTGGATTACCACTAGAGAGTAGTACACGAGTGCTTCTTCGTACTCTTCATTAGATCTAAAAATATTCAGGGATATATGATCTCCCTAAGTAACACATCTCTCATGATTCGTGCAATTTTAGTTTTTTTATGGATTTTTCGTATACCAATCATCATACAATGGTCAAATACTGAACTTTGGGAATTCGGGTTCTGTTTTTGTTTTTTCCTGCGCATGAGATGCTGATCAAAGATTTCCTGACACTAAGTATCTGAACAGAGCCAGACTCTAGAATGGTGCTTGATCTAGATTCTCCAACATCCCTCAACTTTATCTCACTCTCACTGTTTCCACCAAGAATGTGTTCTTTCTAAAAAAAAAAAACATAACTCTCTTAGCAATAAAAACCTTTCAGTCATCGGAATGATAGAAATAGTACCCATAAGTTTCCTTGGGGTATCTCGTGAACTTGCGTTGTTCTGTCCTTGATTCCAACTCATTGGGGTTGTGTTTTCTAATGTGGGTAGTGCAGCCCCAAATTTTAACAACCTTAATATCAGACTTCTTTCTTTTTCATATCTCATATAGTATATATACTACCTCCCTAGATAGAACTAGTTTAAAAGGTTAGCTACGGTCTCTATGGCATATCCCTAGAATGAGATTGGTAGGTCAACGAAACTAATCATAGAAACGCCATGGCTAACAGCGTGTCATTTATCTTTTCTAATATACTATTGAGCTAAGGTATATAAGGAGGTGTCCATTGGGCAAGATCTCATAGTCTTTGAAGAAATGGGTGAACTCTATATTCAAGTACTTTCCTTCTCAATCTGATCGAAGAGTCTTAATACTCTTTCAAATCTGGTTCTATACTTCATTCTTATATTTCTTGAATTTCTTGAACGCCTCAGACTTATACTTCATTAAGTATATGTGTCCATACATAGAGAAATCGTCAGTGAATGTGATAAAATACAAATAACTACATATAGCCTGAGTGGATATGGAACCATATACATCACTATGTATGAGTTCTAATAACTAAGTAACTCTCTTTCTGATTCCACTGAAAGGAGAGTTGATCAACTTTTCACGAAAGCAAGGTTCGCAAGTTGCATACTACTCATAGTTAAATAGACCTAAGTATCTATCTTTTAATAATTTTTGAATCATTCTCTCATGGATATGACCTAGCCTACAATGTCATAGGTATGCGTTGTTCATCTCATCTCATTTTCTCTTAGATGTACTTAAATTCATGATATGTGAAGAAATGTCTAGAATATATAAGTCATTAATTAAGGTCCCTCTTGTGATGATCTTATCTCAAAAGTTATTGAACAACTATTATTCACAAAAACTAATTTATATCCACTAATTCTCAAACAAGAAATGTAAATAATATTTTTGATAATAGAGGGAACATAATAGCATGCATTTAATGTAATGGTAGCTCCACCAGACAGATGTTGGATGAACTCACAAATAGTAACTATAGCAACTTTTACTCAAAAATAAAAAAAATGGATGATCCTCTATTGACACTCAATTGGGACAATGTCATATAAAAATTACCTTTGTAAGGTTGAAAGATAGACATTTATGATACTGAGAGTGGATGATCCTCTATTGACACTCAATTACCTTCATAAGGTTGGCTACCAATTTCGATAACTAGTTGTAGCAAATCTAAAACTTTCCATACCTATAAGTCTGGCGTCAAAGAAAGGAGTACTCTTACAAGACATCCTTAGTGTCTCAAGTCTAAAAACCATATACACAACTGAGATTATGGAATCGCTATCTGACATTAGGTATTATTAACCATACAACATTCCATAAGCGGATTAATCAGTGAACTCATTCTCCAATGAGAACCTGTACTATATCCTCAGTGTTTCCACACAAGTGACTATGAGACCACCTACCTCCATCATATAGATAGGTATATAGTACACAGATCTGTCCGATTATTTTGATGTCCCTCTCGAGTAACCTATGACTGAGATTATTTATGATCTATATTTAAAGGTGAATCGATCTTATTATCGTGATCTCATCATGATCTGATTCCCATTGCACAGAACCAATGACATCACAGTATATATGCTATAGATAATATAATATGAGAATATGCCAATATTAATCATAACAAAAAAGGTTACATAGTGTGTCACACGTGCCATCACTCACGTGATTGGCTTACAGGGCACCTGTAACCAATAATCTCCCACTTGACCAAAAGCCAATCATCTATGTGTCTAATCCCTATCAGACCCCTATAATGCTCAAATACAATCTGAGCCAACGGCTTCGTTAGTGGATCTGTAATGTTATCTTCGGATGAAACTCTTTCCATTACTATATCTTTTCGGGTCATAATCGCTCTAATCAGATGGAACCTACTCAGAATAATTCTGATGAGACCTGGGTTCCCTTGTTAGAGTTATCGCCCTATCGCTGTCACAATATATAGGAGTCAGCTCCATGCTGCTTGGTATGACTCTCAAATCCTTGATGAACTTCTTTATCCACCTCCCTTCCTTTACTGCTTCTGTTGCAGTAATATATTCTGTTGTGGTCAAGTTAGCAGTAGTATCTTGCTTGGAACTCTTCTAGCTTGCTACTCCTCCATTTAGGGTGAAAACATAACCTGAATTTGATTTACTATTATCAATATTAGATTGAAAACTCGAGTCCGTGTAGCCCTCAGCTTAGAGGCTACCTCCTCTATATACCAGTAAAAGATCCTTAGTCCTTCTCAAGTACTTAAGGATACACTTTACTGCCTTCTAGTGTTTTAAACCTGGATCTGCCTGATACCTGCTCGTGACACTCAGAGCATGTGCTATATCAGGCCTGATACATAGCATCACATACATGATAGATCATATCGCTAAGGCATAAGGTATCTTATCCATGTCTGCCCTTTCTTCATGAGTCTTTAGGGATATACACCTATGAAGTGATATTCTATGTCTCATTGGTATGAGACTTCTTTTGTAATACTACATGCCAAACCTTTTGACAATGGAGTCTATATACCTGGACTGAGATAAGCCAAGCATCCTCTTGGATCTGTCTCTGTAGATCCGGATCCCTAAAATATATGATGCTTCCCTTAAGTCTTTCATGGAGAAATTTTTGAATAGCCAAGTCTTTACTGTGGAGAGCATTCTTACATCATTCCCAATGATTAGGATGTCATCCATATATATCACCAAGAAGGTGATAGCCCTCCAACTTACCTTCCTGTACACACAAGGCTCATCTTCGTTCTTAACGAAGTCATAAAATTTGATCATGCCATCAAATCTTATATTCCAACTTCGGGAAGCTTACTTCAATCTACAAATGGATCTAAGCAACCTACACACTTTATCTAGACTCTCTTTAGATACGAATCCCTCTGGTTGTATTATATACACCTCCTCCTCAAGGTTGCCATTGAGAAATGCCGCTTTGACATCCATCTACTAGATCTCATAGTCACAATGTGCAGCACTAGCCAAAATAATTCTAATGGACTTAAGCATAGCTATAGGTGAAAAAGTTTCGTCATAGTTAACTCCTTGTCTTTGACGATATCCTTTAGCTACCAGCCTTGCTTTATAGGTCCCTACCTTTTCATCCACTCCGATCTTCTTCTTGAAGATCTATTTGTAGTCGATGGGTCCAATACCCTCAAGTGCATCCACAAGGTTCCAAACCTTGTTAGAGTACATGGAATCCATCTTAGAATTCATGGATTCTTGCTACTTCCCAGAGTCTATATTCATAATAGCCTCCTCGTAGGTCTAAGGATTAACATCTTAAGAGTCATCTTCACTGATATATCCCACATATCTTTTAGGAGGGTGAGATACTCTACTAGACCTACGTAAAGTTAGAACTTGTGTGTTAGGTACCTGAACAGACTCGAGCTCTGGAATGGTGCTTGAGCTAGGTTCTCCAACCGCGCTCAATTCTATCTTGCTCCCACTGTTTCCACTAAGAATGTGTTCCTTCTTAAGGATCATGACTCTCTTGACAACAAAGACCTTTCGGTCCTTAGAGTGATAGAAATTATACCCATAAGTTTCCTTTGGGTATCCCACGAATGTGCACCATTCTGTCCTTGGTTCTAACTTATCGGGGTTGTGTCTTCTGACATGGGCAGGACAACCCCAAATCTTAACAATCTTAAGATCAGACTTCTTTCCTTTCCATATCTGATATACTATAGACACTACCAACTTTGATAGAACTCTATTCAGAAGGTAAGCTGTAGTCTCTAGAGCGTACCCCAGAATGAGACAGGTACATCAGCGAAACTCATCATGGACCGTACCATATCTAACAGCGTACAATTCCTCATTTCTGATACACTATTAAGCTGAGGTGTATAAGGAGGTGTCCGCTGGGATATAATCTCATTGTCCCTGAGGAAATGGGTGAACTCCGTACTCAAGTATTCTCTTCCTCGATCTGATCGAATAGTCCTAGTACTCTTTCCAATTTGGTTTTCTACTTTATTCTTATATTCCCTGAATTTTTCAACAGCCTCAGATTTGTACTTCATTAAGTACATGTGTCCATACCTAGATAAATCATCAGGGAATGTAATGAAATATGAGTAACCACTTATAGCCTGAGTCAACATGGGACCACATACATTACTATGTATGAGTTCTGATAACTCGGTGGCTCTCTCTCCAGTTCCACTAAAAGGAGAGTTGGTCATCTTTCCACGAAGGCAAGGTTCCAAAGTTGCATATGACTCATAGTCAAATATATCCAAGTATCCATCTTTCAGAAATTTTTGAATCCTTCCCTTATCTATATAACCTAGCGTACAATGCCATATGTATGCATTATTCACCTCATCTCTTTTCCTCTTAGATATATTTATATTCATGATATGTAGAGAAGTATCTAACATATATAAGCCATTTATAAGGATCCCTCTAGTGATTATCTCATTATCCATAATTATTGAACAACTATTATTTTTAAAAACTAATTTATATCCACTGATTATCAAACAAGAGATAAAAATAATATTTTTGATAATAGAGGGAATAAAATAGTATGCATCTAATGCAATGATACCTCCACCAGGCAGATGTAGGGTGACCTCCCCAACAAGGTTCTAAATCTTATTAGAGTACATAGAATCCATCTTAGAATTCATGGATTCTTGCTACTTCCCGGGGTCTATACTCATAATAGCCTCCTCGTTGGTCTGAGGATCAACATCTTAAGAGTCATTTCCACTGATATGTCTCACATATCTTTCAGGAGGGTGAGATACTCTACTAAACCTACGTAAAGATGAAACTTGTGTGTTAGATACCTGAATAGACTTGGGCTCTGGAATGGTGCTTGAGCTAGGTTCTCCAACTTCGCTCAATTGTATCTTGCTTCCATTGTTTCCACCAAGAATATGTTCCTTCTTAACGAACACAGCTCTCTTGGCAATAAAGACCTTTCAGTCCTCAGGGTGATAGAAATAATACCCATAAGTTTCCTTTGGGTATCCCACGAATGTGCACCATTATGTCATTGATTCCAACTTATCAGGGTTGCGTCTTCTAACGTGGGTAGGACAACCCCAAATCTTAACAATCTGAAGATCAGACTTCTTTCCTTTCCATATCTCATATAGTCTACACTATTGACTTTGATAGGACTCTATTCAGAAGGTAAGCTGTGGTCTCTAGGGGGTACCCTAGAATGAGATGGGTAGGTCAGTAAAACTCATCATGGAACGCACCATATCTAACAGTGTGCGATTCCTCCTTTTTGATACACTATTGAGCTGAGGTGTATAAGGAGGTGTCCACTAGGATAGAATCCCATTATCCTTAAGGAAATGAGTGAACTCCATACTCAAGTATTCTCCTCCTCGATTTGATCGAAGAGTCATAATACTCTTTCCAATTTGGTTTTCTACCTCATTCTTATATTTCCTGAATTTTTTAAAAGCCTCAGATTTTTACTTCATTAAGTACACGTGTCCATACCTAGATAAATCATCAATAAATGTAATGAAGTATGAGTAACCACCTATAGCTTGAGTCGACATGGGACCATATATATCACTATGTATGAGTTCCAATTACTCGGTGGCTTTCTTTCCAGTTCTACTAAAAGGAGAGTTGGTCATCTTCCCACGAAGGTAAGGTTCGTAAGTTACATATGACTCATAGTCAAATGAATCTAAGTATCTATCTTTCAGTAACTTTTAAATCCTTCCCTCATGTATATAACCTAGCCTACAATGTCATAGGTATGCATTATTCACCTAATCTCCTTTTCTCTTAGACATATTTATATTCATGATATATAAAGAACTATCTAACACAAATAAGCCATTTATAAGGGTCCCTCTAGTGATTATCTCATTATCCATAATTATTGGACAACTATTATTTTCAAAAACTAATTTATATCCACTAATTGTCAAACAAGAGATAAAAATAATATTTTTAATAATA
The DNA here is from genome assembly GCA_021527575.1 of Ensete glaucum. Classification (NCBI taxonomy): domain Eukaryota; kingdom Viridiplantae; phylum Streptophyta; class Magnoliopsida; order Zingiberales; family Musaceae; genus Ensete; species Ensete glaucum. The sequence goes on from CM038558.1 coordinate 16,449,692, forward strand.
GAGGGAATAAAATAGCATTCATCCAATGCAATCCACCAGGTAGATGTTGGGTGACCACCCCAATAAGGTTCCAAACCTTGTTAGAGTACATGGAATTCATCTAAGAATTTATGGCTTCTTGCTATTTCCCCGAGTCTATACTCATAATAGCCTCCTCGTAGGTCTGAGGATCAACATCATAAGAGTCATCTCCACTGATATATCCTACATATCTTTCAGGAGGGTGAGATACTCTACTAGACCTATGCAAAGTTGGAACTTGTGTGTCAGGTACCTGAACAGGCTCGGGCTCTGGAATGGTGCTTGAGCTAGATTATCCAACCTTGCTCAATTCTATCTTACTGCCACTATTTCTACCAAGAATGTGTTCCTTCTCAATGAACATGGCTCTCTTGGTAATAAATACCTTTCGGTCCTTAGGGTGATAGAAATAATACCCATAAGTATCCTTTAGGTATCTAACGAATGTGCACCATTCTGTCCTTGATTCTAACTTATCAGGGTGTGTCTTCTAACATGGGCAGGATAGCCCTAAATCTTAACAATCTTAAGATTAGACTTCTTTCATTTTCATATCTCATATAGTATAGACACTACCGACTTTGATAGAACTTTATTCAGAAGGTAAGCTGCGGTCTCGAGGGCGTACCCCAGAATGAGACGGGTAGGTCAGCGAAACTCATCATGGACCGCACCATGTCTAACAACGTGCGATTCCTCCTTTATGTATACCATTGAGCTGATATGTATAAGGAGGTGTCTACTGGGATAGAATTTCATTGTCCCTAAGGAAATGGGTGAACTCTGTACTCAAGTTATTCTCCTTCTCGATCTGATCGGAGAGTCTTAATAATTTTTTCAATTTGGTTTTTTACCTCATTCTTATATTCTCTGAATTTTTCAAAGGCCTCAGATTTGTACTTCATTAAGTACATGTGTCTATACCTAGAGAAATTATCAGTGAATCTAATAAGGTATAAGTAACCACATATAACCTGAGTCGACATGGGACCACATATATCACTATATATGAGTTCCAATAACTTAGTGTCTTTCTCTCAAGTTCCACTAAAAGAAGAGTTGGTCATCTTCCCACGAAGGTAAGGTTCACAAGTTGCATATGACTCATAGTCAAATGGATCTAAGTATCCATCTTTCAGCAACTTTTGAATCCTTCCCTCATGTATATGACATAGCCTACAATGCCATAGGTATACATTATTCACCTCATCTCTTTTCCTCTTAGACATATTTATATTCTTGATATATAGAGAAGTGTCTAACACATATAAGTCATTTATAAGGGTCCCTCTAGTGATTATCTCATCATGCATAATTATTAAACAACTATTATTTTTAAAAATTAATTTATATCCACTAATTGTCAAACAATAGATAAAAATAATATTTTTGATAATAGAGGGAACAAAATAGCATGTATCCAATATAATGATAGCTCCACCAAGCAGATGTAAGGTGACCTCCCCAACAGCAACTGCAACAACTCTTGCTCCATTACCCATCTTGAGGTTCATCTTGCCTCTGACCAATCTCCTAGGTCTTGTCATAACTTACAACAAATTACAGATATGATAAGCACTCCCAGTATCCAATACCCATGTGTTATCATGGAAATCTAACAAGTGGAGACTGATCATGAATATACCTGAAGCTTCTCCAAGCTTCTATCTCGCTGTCTCTGTAATGTGGTCCTTACAGTTCCTCATCCAATGCCTATCTTGGCTATAGTGGAAGCGCTATCCTTTGTTCTTTGTTGGGTCTTTCTAAGGAACCTTTGCCTTACTAGTCTTTCTTTACCCTTGCCCTTCTTAAGGGTCTTGCTGGCCTTCCTTTTCCAATTGGTCTCACAAATATAGAGAACTAACTTCTCTTTCTTGATGGTACTCTTAATTTCCCTCAACATATTGAGGAGCTCAGGTAGAGTCACCTCAAACTTGATCATATTAAAGTTAATAATGAACCATGAAAAGGAATCTGGAAGGGACTGGAATATAAGATTAACATACAGGTTATCCTTTAGGAATATCTTTATACTTCACAAAGCGAGTGATCTGATAGTCATAGTGTACTTAATTAACATGCAGATTTTGTAGCAAATACTAATTAAGATATGGACTTCTATCTTAATGTACTCATATTATTTTCTTAGTGAATCACGTGACACCCTTGACACGTGAGATGGAAGTTTCTGACAGACTCCTAGTGGGGATTGGGATCCAATTGGCGTCTTAGTACAACTTCAAGGGACTCGACCAATTACACTAAGCCCAAAAAGTAGACAACTCTTGTCAATCAGAAGTCCTTGTGATTCCCATCATGTTCGACCTTCGAATCATCATGGTCTCGACTGCTCAACCAACTATGAAGTTCAGTTAAGTCATCACCATCATTACAAGATGAGTCAGATTCGATGGATATGCTCTCGACTGCTCGACCAAGTCATACCATGTCCTCAGGTCATCGATGACATATATATATCGTAGGTAAGAACTCGATCACGTAGATAGGTGAGTCTTGAGTGACTCGACCAACTCAACCTATGTCGAGATTCAATTTCTTCTTATAACGATGGAAGGCCACATGGGTCAATCTTATTGCCTCATGCTTACCGACTTAATATTATCGTAAGAGGGGTTTTTGTTTTCTATCAATCTCCTAATATGTCATGTCACACACATACATATTTAATATATATCTACATCGCATGTAAATATATATATACATATATCTAGTAGGTGTATAATACATCGCACATGTAAACCACACCCGATGATCATAAGTCATCACATAATATGATTAAGCCCGAGCCAATAGGCCTAATCACTCACAATATGATCTATGTGTGCATCGGCGCATCTCCATGCCCTGTGATTGTTGATCTCGTCATCATCGGTTCCGTCGGATTGTCACATCACCATGCATCGTAATCTCCTGCCACAGCATCGTGGGTCCCGTTGTCACCTCCACGCTCCCACCGCACCTCTCCATGTAATTACAAATAATCACAGGTATGCAGGCCCGACAATAAATGAAAAAACGGAGGCTCGCGGGCCCCAATAATAATAATAATCATAATTATACACATCACACACATGGCTCATAATCATCCATCCACATCATACTTCACATTATATGTAGGATTACTAGATATATTTAATAATCAATTAAATTATTTAATTAATTATTTTTTAAAATAGGATATATTAAGAATTGGATATATTAAGAATTTTTAGAATTATCAAGGGTATTTTTATAATTTTAGATGAGAGGATAGTCCTAGAAACTTCTAGAATTATTGAGGGCATTTTTAGAATTCTATACACCAGAATAGTTCTCCGAATTTTCCAAATTCAAAGGGGCAAAATAGTTCTTTTAACAAAAGAAAACCCTAGATTTCCCCTTGCCCTCTTTGTCTGCCGCCTGCGCAAACGGTTGTTTGCCCTGCCGCCTTGCCAAGGCGGCCACACCGGGCGTGCTGCCTGGCAGGGTCGCGGCAGCCGCGGCACTCGCAGCCCCTTGCGCGTCACGCTGGCTACCGCCTGCAAGTGGCGCACCGCCATGCCCGTGAGCCTCGCGGTTGTTGCCCCGCAGCCGCCTGCGACCGCCTCGATCACTGCCACCCCTGGGGGCCTTGGCCGTGGTTTGGCCGTGGGTGGCAGACCCTACATAGGGGCTCGCTCGCCCTCCTCCTCGTTGCCTTCACTGTGAAAACGTAGCAAGAACGCGTAGAACGATTCTACGTGATTCAATCTCATCACACGTAGTTTAAAACTAATATTTCGCATGAAAACCTTAGCTCTAATACCACTATTGGGAAACTTCAGTGGGTGCATCACATACGCAGTGAAAATCAAAATAAAACACTAATTTCCCATGCAGATCAAATCATCGTGCAAAAGATTAGGGTCACGAGAAAAACCATAAAAATTAGAAAATCACGATGTGTAAGAGATTAATTTTACCTAGGCAGATCGTATATCCCTGTATTCTAGATCCGGATGGAGAAGATAAAGGAAGTCAAGCATCCTCCTCTCTAGTAGTATCGATACGATAGATATCTATAGTGAAACTCCAATCTGATTTCACAACTCTTGTGCAGAGGGAGGGAGGAGAATAGGAGGTGGTGGCTAAAGCTCTAGCCTATCAACTATGAGTCTCCCCTTCTATTTATAGAGAGCCACCAAAACCCCAGGGCTCTTACCTTAGTGGGTATTAGATCTCCATCCAATAACACATTAATCTTGTATTATTGGATCTCTATTCAATAATCTCCTTAGGCCTCTAATTAGGCCTTAATCAAGGAGCCCATCAGCTTAGGGTCTCATCTAATGAGATTATGGACTAATTAGATCTCCATCCAATCCTCTATTTATTGAAGCATCCACCATATGTGTGTGACCCTCTAGGCCCGATACCGAGCTAGCCGTGAGTCACTCCCATCAGAGCTCCTTCTGATATAGTGAATTATTAACCCTATAATAATTCACTCGACTCATAGACTATGGACATATAAGGTCACTACGCCATAGTCCTTAGATGGTATAGAGGGATCGAATCCGTCTGATTTATCTATCCACAGTTACCATGTATATATAATCCCTCATCCAACTAATATCCCATAGACTGTATATTGGACATGGTACCGTCATGTCATACTTGGAATCCATCATAATCTCACTCTAATCGGATTCTCCCTGAGAACTCTTTCTCTCTCAATTCGAACGACCCTGGCCAGGGATTTGTCTGAGTAAGCACATATGAGATATTCCTCTCGTGATACCGAGAGTGGATGATCCTCTATTGACACTCAATTGCCTTCATAAGATTGGCTACCAATCTCGATAACTAGTTGTACTAGATCTGGAACTTTCCAAACCTGTAAGTCTGGCGTCAAAGAAAGGAATACTCATACAAAGCATCATTGGTGTCTTAAGTCTATTGACCAGATATACAACTGAGACTATGGAATCGCTGTTTAACATTAGGTATCATTAACTATATAGCATTCCATAAGTGGATCAATCAATGAACTCATTCTCCAATGAGTACCTGTACTATATCCTTAGTGTCTCCACACAAGTGACTATAAGACCAGCCACTTCTATTATATGGACGAATATATAGTATACTGGTTTGTTTGGTTATCTCGATGTCTCTCTCGAGTAACTTATGACTGAGATTATTTAGGATCTGTGTTTAAAGGTGAATCAATCTCATTATCGTGATCTCATCACGATCCGATTCCTATTGCATAGAACCAAGGACATCACAGTATATATGCTATAGATAATATAAAGTGAGAATGTGCTAATATTAATCATAGGCAAAAATATTACACAGCGTGTCACATGTGCCTTCACTCATGTGATTGACTTGCAGGGCACCTGTAAGCAGCACCTAGTACGTCCATAGTCGATGAGTTGAGTGAATTATTATGGGGATAATAATTCACTATATCATAAAGAGTTCTGATGGGAGTGACTCACGGCCAGCTTGGTATCGGGCTTTAAGGGTTACATACATATGGTAGATGCTTCAATGAATAGAAGATTGAACGAAGATTCAATTAGCCCCTATTCTCATTAGATGAGACCTTGCACTGATGGGCTCCTTGCATGAGGCCCAATTAAAGGCCTAAGGATATTATTGGATAAAGACCTAATAATGCAAGGTTAAATACTTAGATGAATATCCAATACCCACTAAGGTAGGAACCTTAGGATTTTTTGGTGACTCTCTATAAATAGGAGGGATGTTTATAGTTGATAGACTGCAGCTTTGGCCACCCCCTCCTATCCTCCTCTCTCTCTTTGCGCAAGAGTTATGAGATCGTGTGGATACCGCTAGAGAGAAAGATGCTTAACTTCCTTGAATCTCTTTATCTGAATTTGGAATACAAGGATATACGATCTCCCTAGGGAATTAATCTATCGTATGACATAGTTTTATCATTTTTATGGCTTTCTCGTGACCTAATCTTTTGCACGATGATTTAATCTGCGTGGGAAATCAGTTTTGTTTTGATTTCCACTGCGCATGTGATGTTCTCACTGAGGTTTCCCAACAGTAGTATTAGAGCCAAAGTTTTCATACGAAAGATTGGTTTTAAACTGCATATGATGAGATTGAATCACATAGAACCATTCTGCACATTTTTGCTGTGTTTTCCAGCAAACGCAGTGAGGAGGGGTGGCCAGCCATGGTCACGCCATCTATAGGGGCGACCACCCATGGCCAGGCCACCTACAGGAGCAGCAGGCTGCTGTGGCTCCTTGAGGCTAGCCGCAGGCATGGTGGCGCTTGTGGCGGCTCGGGGCCCATGGAGGCGCCCCCTTCAAGGAAGGCGTCAACCCGCAAGGGAGGCACCTGCGAGCATATTAGCCGCAAGAGCTATAGCCCGAGGGGCAGTGGCACCCGTCTGCTCACTGGGGCAATGGTGCCTATTGTAACGGAGGCTGGCCATGGGCAATGGCGCCCATCCCTCTGTCCAACTCCCCTACACCGAACAACAAGAACTAGATTCTCATCGTCTGTAGAAGAGATTGCTGATGCGGTTGTTGGCACTTGGGATTGTATTGTCTCACGAAACTGAAAATAAATCAGGGGACACCATGGGAGTAGCAGCGACACAGAGGGGAGGCAGTGGTGGCCCTGGCAGACACTACATGATAAGAGGCACACATAGGCGTAGGAGCGGAGACGAAGAAGAAGCAGAAGAGGTGGCACTAGTTGACTACAACTGATTTAGAGTTGACCCTATTATAGAAAAGCACCTAGGACCAGTGGTGACCATCGGTATGGCAGAAGGAGGTGAAGCCCTGCGCTAGAGGAATGAGCGACTATTTGCTACAAATCTACACTGACCAAAGTTCAATGGTCAAAAGGTCGAAAAATCGGTGTGGGGAGTTGTAATAGGAGGACATGGATGGGGCCGACGAGATGCATAATTTACCAAGCAGAGTAAGGGAGAAGGGGGAATAGTAGGGAAGAAATACTTTTCTTACGGGTTCTCCGTGAGGAAGAGGAGCCCTCAATAGAGGTTGTTGGACTGAACGAGGAGGGAAGCAAGTGCTACAGGTCACTTGCAGAGCAACAGAGAGGGGGAGGGGGATTGACCACCAAAGGAAGTGGAGGAGTGGCCATAAGAGGAGCAGAAGAGGGGGTTGACCGCCCGATCAGGAAATCGATCATTTGGTCGAGGAGGGATCGGGAACCAAAGGCGACCGTCATCGGAGATCTCAAGGGCTTTGAGGAGGGGGTGAGGGAAGACACTGGTCATTGGTGGTGGCAACAATGAGATTGGAGCAAGATGAGAGATGTTGCACTATGTGCTGGTTACAAGTGCTCTACAAGCTAATCACGTGAGTGATGACATTTGTGACACACTGCACAATCTTTTTGCTTATGAATAATATTGACATTTCTTACATTATATTATCTGTTGAATATATATATATATATATATATATATATATATATATATATATATATATATATATATATATATATATATATATATATATATATATATATATATATATATATAATGGTGTCCTTGGTTTTGTACAATGAGAATCGGATTGTGATGAGATCACGATACTGAGATCGATTTACCTTTAAACACAGATCCTAAATGATCCCGATCATAGGTTACTCGAAAGGGATATCGAGATAACCGGACAGATCACTATACTATATATCTGTTCATATGATGGAGTAACTAGTCTCATAGCCACTTGTGTGGAGATACCAAGGATATAATATTGGAGAATGATTTTACTGATTGATCCACTTATGGAATACTATATGGTTGATAATACCTAATGTCAAATAGCAATTCCATAGTCCCAATTGTGTATCTGGTCCTTTGACTTGAGACACCAAAGATGCCTTGTGTGAGTACTCCTTTCGTTGATGCTAGACTTAAAGGTTTGGAAAGTTTTAGATTTGGTACAATTGGTTATCAGGATTGGTAGCCAATTTACGAAGGTAATTGAGTGTCAATAAAGGATCATCCACTCTCGGTATCATGAGAGGAATATCCCGTATGTATTTGCTCAGACAAATCCCTGGCTAGGGTCATTCAGATTGAAAGAGAAAGAGTTCTCCGATAGAATCCGATTAGAGCAAGACAAACTGATTCCGTATATGACCTGATAGTACCATGTCCAATATACGGTCTCTGGGATATTAGTTGGATAAAGGATTATAAATACATAGTAACTATAGACAGACAGGTCCAATGGATTTGATCCCCCCTGCACCGTCTAGGGACTATAGCGTAGTAGCCTAATATGTCAATAGTCGATGAGTCGAGTGAATTATTATAGAGATAATAATTCACTATATCAGAAGGAGTTCTGATGGGAGCGACTCATGACCAACTCGGTATCGGGCCTAGAGGGTCATACATATATGGTGGATGCTTCAACGAATAGAGGATTGGATGGAGATCTAATTAGCCCCTATTTTTATTAGATGAGACCCTATTCTGATGGGCTCTTTGATTGTGGCTCAATTAGAGGCTTAAGGAGATTATTGGATAAAGATCCAATAATGCAAGGTTAGTGGATAATTGGATAGAGATCCAATACCCACTAAGGCAGGAACCCTAGGGTTTTTGTGGCTCTCTATAAATAAGAGGGGAGACTCATGATTGATAGGCTGCAGCTTTGGCCTCCCCCTCCTATTCTCCATCCCTCTGCGTAACAGTTGCGAGATCAGATTGTAGGAGTTTTACTGCAGAGATCTATTGTGTGGATACCGCTAGAGAGGAGGACGCCTGACCTCCTTCATCTTCTCCATCCGGATCTGAAATACAGTGATATACGATCTCCCTAGGTAACCAATCGCTCACACATGATGCGATTTTTTGGTTTTTACATTGTTTTCTCGCGACCCCAATATTTGCACGATGATTTGATCTGCATGGGAAACTGATTTTTATTTTGATTTTCACTACGCATGTGATGCACCTGCTGAGGTTTGCTAACAGTGGTATTAGAGCCAAGGTTTTCGTGTGAAAGATTAGTTTTAAATTACGTATGATGAGATTGAATCGTTTAGAATTGTTCTATGTGTTATTGCTGTGTTTTTACAGCAAACACAACAAGGAGGAGGATGGGCGACCAGCACGGCTAGGCCTTGAGGGGACCATGGCACAGCCACTTGTAAGGGGGCGGCCAGCTGTGGCTAAGGCCCCCTATAAAGGGGCAGTTAGGTGTGGCTAAGGCCCCCTGCACAGGGGGCGACAGGCACCTGCGGGCACGACCACTTGCGGCATGGCGCTGCAAGGGCGGCCTGGCGATGCAGGGCACTAGTGGCCAGCCGTGAGGGGTTGCTCGCGGCGAGGCCGCATGGGCAGCGCCAATGGCCACAAGTGTCATTGTCGGACGAGGCTATAGGCGCGCTCCCGGCCGTGAGGCGCCCGCCACTGCGGAGACGGCGCGAGAGGGAAGAGGAGGACCTAGGGCATTTATTTTAAAAAATAGACTACTTTGCCCCTCTAAATTTAATAAATTCTTAGGACTATCCTCATGTACAAAATTCCTAAAGTACCCTCAATAATTTTAAAAATTTCGAGGACTATCCTCTCATCCAAAATTATAAAAATATCCTTAATAATTTTAGAAATTCTAAACATGTCCTATTTTTTAAAAAATAATTAATTAAATAATTTAATTAATTATTATATATCTAGTAATCCTATATATGATGTGATGTACATGTGATGTATGGTGTGGATTAATGATCATGATCCATGTGTTGTGATGTGTGTCATAATAATTATTATTGTTGGGGCTTGTGAGCCTCCGTTTTTCTCATTTGTTATCAGGCCTATGTTCCTGTGATTATTTGTAATTACATGGAGAGACGCAGCGGGAGCATAGAGGTGACAGCGAAACCTACAATGTCATAGCGGGAGATCACAACACATGGTGATGCGATGATCCAACGGAACCAATGATGACGAGATCAATAATCACAGGGCATGGAGATGCGTTGATGCATATATAGATCCTATTGTGAGTTATTAGGCCCATTGGCTCAGACTTAATCATATTAGGTGATAGCTCATGATCATTCGATGTGGCTTGCATATGTGATATGTTATACACCTACCAGATATATGTATATATATATTTGCATGTGATGTAGATATATATTAAATATGTATGTGTGTGACACAACATATTAGGAGACTGATACAAAACAAAAACCCCTCTTATAATAATATTAAGTCGGTAAGCATGAGACAATAATATTGACCCCTGTGGCCTTCCATCATTATAGAAAGAAATTGAATCACGATATAGGTTGAGTTGGTTGAGTCCCTGAGGCTTACCTATCTACGTGATTGAGATCTTGCCTATAACATAGAGATGTTACCGGTGACCTGAGGACATGGTATGCTTGGTCGAGTCCGTCGAGGGCATATCATCGAATCAAACTCATCTTGTAATGATGATGATGACTTAACTGAACATTATGGTTGGTCGAGTCCCTCGAGACCATGATGATTCAGAGGCTGAATGTGATAGGAATCACAAGGAGTTGTGATTGGCAAGAGTTGCTTACCTTTTGGGCTTAGTGTAGTTGGTCGAGTCCCTCGAGGTTATACTAAGATGCCAATTGGATCCCGATCCCCACTAAGAGTCTACCAGATACTTTCGTCTCATGTGTCGAGGGTGTTGCGTGATTCGCTAGGAAAATAGTGGGAGTACATTAAGATAGAAGTCCATATCTTAATTAGTATTTTATGTAAAGTCTACATATTATTTATTTACGGTATATCTTGTTTGTCCCTTGTAAAACCCCTATGTGGCACACTTGATACAAACCGCCTCATTGGTCCAAAGGCTTCATAATTTAAGAATTATTCTCACAAAAGAGAAAATTATATATGCTCTTAATATGATCGTGCCCACCCCAAAGGAAAGGACAAGCGAGAATAAGATTGCTCGCTTTGTGAAGTATAAATATAGTCCTGAAGGATAACCTGTATGTTGATCTTATACTTCAGTCCCTACCAGAATCCTTTTCACAGTTTATTATTTAACTTTAATATGAACAAGTTTGAGGTGACTCTCCCTGAGCTCCTTAATCTGTTGAGGGAAGCATCAAGAAGGAGAAGCCAATTCTCTATATTGGTGAGACCAAAAAGAAAAGGAAGGCCAGCAAGACCCTTAAGAAGAGCAATAGGCAAAGAAAGATCGGGTAAGGCAAATGTTACTAAGAAAGACCCAGCAAAGGACAAAGAATAATGCTTTCACTACGGCCAAGACAGGCATTAGAAGAGGAACTGTAAGGACTATCTTGTAGAGAAGGTGAAACAGAAGCTTAGAGAAGCTTCAAGTATATTCATGATCAGTCTTTACTTATCAGATTTTCATGATAACATATGGGTATTGGATATTGGGAGTGCTTACCGGATCTGCAATTCGTTGCAGGTTCTGGTAAGATTTAGGAGATTGGCCAAAGGCGGGATAGACCACAAGATGGGTAATGGAGTAAAAGTTGTTGTAATTGCTGTTAGGGAGGTCATCCTACATCTACCTAGTGGAGATATTATTACATTAGATGCATGTTATTTTGTTCCTTCTGTTATCAAAAATATTATTTCTATCTTTTGTTTGACAGTCATTAGATATAAACTAGTTTTTGAGAATAATAGTTGTTCAATAATTATGAATGATAAGATCATCACTAGAGGGACCCTTATAAATGGCTTATATATATTAGATACTTCTTAACATATCATGAATATATATCTAAGAGGAAAAAAAATTAGGTGAATAATGCATACCTATGACATTGTAGGCTAGGTCATATATATGAGAGAAGGATTTAAAAGTTACTGAAAGATGGATACTTAGATCCATTTGACTATGAGTCATATGCAACTTGCAAAGTTTGCCTTTGTGAAAAAATGACCAACTCTCCTTTTAGTGGAACTGGAAAGAGAGCCACCGAGTTATTGGAACTCATACATAGTGATGTATGTGGTCCTATGTCGACTCAGGCTATAGATGGTTACTCATACTTCATTACATTCACTGATGATTTCTCTAGGTATGGACATGTGTACTTAATGAAGTACAAATCTGAGGCTTTTGAAAAATTCAGAGAATATAAGAATGAGGTGGAGAACCAAATTGGAAAGAGTATTAAGACTCTTCGATCAGATCGAGAAGGAGAGTACTTGAGTATGGAGTTCACCTATTTCCTCAAGGACAATGAGATTCTATCTTAATAGACACCTCCTTAAACACCTCAGCTCAATGGTGTATCGGAAAGGAGGAATCACATACTGTTAGACATGGTACGGTCCATGATGAGTTTTGCTGATATACCTATCTCATTCTGGGGGTACGCCATAGAGACCGCAGCTTACCTTCTTAACAAAGTTCCATCAAAATCGGTAGTGTCTACACCATATGAGATATGGAAAGAAAAGAAGCCTAAGGTAGTTAAGATTTAGAGCTGTCCTGCCTACGTTAGAAGACACAACCCTGACAAGTTGGAATTAAGGACATAATGGTACACATTCATGGATACCCTAAGGAGACATTAGGGTATTATTTCTATCATCCTGAGGATTGAAAAGTTTATGTTGCCAAGAGATCTGTGTTCCTTGATAAGAAATATATTCTTAATGGTAATAGTGGGAGTGAGATAGAATTGAGCAAGGTTGGAGTACCTAGCTCAAGCACCATTCCAGAGCCCGAGTCTGTTCAGGTACCTAACACACAAATTCCAACTTTGCGTAGGTCTAGCATAGTATGGTACCCTCCTAAAAGATATATGATAGGACTCCAGCAGGGTTGAGTCCTTATCTCCCTAGAAGTAGTCAATAAAACTCTATAAGATTGTAATAAAACCTCACCTAGCCACTTCTATCCTATAAAGAAGTGTTGTTAGGGTTTAGATTGAGGCTTTTGGGTTTAATAGCCATCGCCCCCTTTACTGGACTGGTCGACCAGAGTTTCCCCCTGCTTAGGTCGGCTACAGAGCCAACCTAGCCGTCACTTGTTCTTTCTAAGGCAGGTAGGCTATAGAAGGGGTAAAAGGATAATTTTAGTTAGTCAAGTACCCCTAAGGCTAGGGTTTGGAGCCCTATATAAGTATGTAACCTCCACCTCTTTTTATCACGTAATTATTAATTTTATTTCAGCTTTGTGCCGAATCTAAGAGGGAGGAACCCCTACAGCATTCCAAGGGTTGATCCCTCTCAAGGGTTAAAATATATAGAGTTCCTTCTGGGGTTCTATCATTTGGTATCAGAGTGGTGTTCCTACTACCCTGTAGCCATCTCAACTGCCTTCACCTTCCCAAGCAATTCCCATAAATGCTTTTGACGTCGCCTCCATCCATCGTCACCCACCAAGCTGCAGATCCATCTATCTGCTGCCGCCCCCTACGTGATCTAAAAATCTGGTATATTTTTATCATCCACATCTCTTCACTACTGCAAGATTCCTTACTTTACACGTTGAAGATTTTTTCCAAATTTTATCCGCTGCAAATTTCGTTCATCGCAAACGTTATCGTTGTTGCGAAGGTGAAATGCTATAGAAATTTTTAGCTGCTTTTTTGCCTCTGGAAACCGGTTTCATCTGGGATTGATTTCTGAAAAAACTCCTTCTAGAACTAGTTTTTTTGTGCATTCTTTCACCATCACATAGTGCTAGAATTTTTACAATGAAGAATCTACCCTTCGCATATTGGCATCTTGAAATTGAACTTTTGTTTATCTTTTTTGGCCGAAATTTTTACACAAATTCATATATCATCTTAGCTTTCATCTAAGACTGATCTTTGGAAAAAATTCTTTCTGGATCCAAACTTATAGCACTGCAATCCTTCATTATGAAGTGTTGAAATTTTACAATGAGAATTCTGTGATCTTGTTTGCAATATTTTTTCTATTATTATGCTGCCGAAATTTTCTTAATCTATATTACTACTACTGTCACCATCTGAACTGATATTTTGATATTGAAATTCTCTATAAATTTCTTAGATTTTTGCTATAATTAATGTCAAGAAGCTGCTACTTCTTTGACGAGAATTTTGTTTGGCAGTATAACGTATACTGTAGTGATCTTTCATCAAAATTTTATCGGATATCACTGCCATCTTTTCCAAATTTGAGACTCCCTCTCTCATCTTCAATTCCTACTATTACTTCCTAAAAAACCCTAACAAAATTACAGCCAGACAGCCATCCCAATTAGCCCTTATTGCAACCTACTTCTTTATCGATCCACTTACCTTTTCAACCAACTTTTTTTACCGATACACCTACCTTTGCTGCCATCTATCCCAAATCTAAAATCTATTTTTCTAACCTTTATCTACTGCTATCACAGTGCTAAAACCACACCAATTGCCAGCCTAAACTCTACAAAATCGTAGCCCCAAATCACACCTAAACCAACCACAAACCGCACCCAAAAACTGAAGCCTTCAGTCCACCAACCTTTTAGCTGCCCAATCTCCCTTATTTATTCAACTGTAGCATGCATCTTTCACTACCCAATGCTGCCAACAATGACCTCTTGGTGCCATCCTCCTTGATCGCAGCCAGTAGCAATCCTTATGGCAAAAAGCTACTAACAGCAATCTTTCATTGCAATATATTTACATTATAGCCCGCAACAATCATTCGCTGCCAACTATCTTGATCGCGGCCAGCAACAAATTGAACATAATAGTCGCCATCTCTCACTCCATACCATTGTTGCCCTCCTCCGCAATAGCCATGTACATCGTTGCCCCATCTTCCTCCTATTGTAGCCGCACCCTTGCTGCAACCAACGCCACCTGCAGCCATAAAGTTACACCGCAACTGCAGCCGACATTGCTGCTGCCCTCTTCTTCCTCTACCATCACTGCTGCCTTCTGACTTAGATCTCTTGGCCGCCATTTTTTGATAAATACAGCCACCTAAAAAATTGCAACATCAATGACATTGCAGTGTCAACACTGTAGCATCACCGAAGGACCGCAACCAATATTACTGTTGTCATTTTCTTCCTCCACCGTTGTTGCTACCCTTGGTTGCCATCCTTCACTTGGAGATTTCACCACCATAGCCCCAACATCACTGCCATTGTTGCCTTCAACCTGAAGATTGTAGCTACACTTTTTAATCAGTTTGATTTGACAGGTTGGAGATCCTTACGTTATAACATTTGTGGGCTTATTCGAAGCCAAATTGGAGACTCTTAAGATGCATATGGATGTTACATTATACACTCTCTTTGAGGAGTTTAGATTGGGCTGATCACTAAGCCCAATAAGATCATAACGTGATGTAAATTTGGATTATAAAAAGAACCTTAGTGAAGAACTAGCGATGATCCATCAAACCTCCACCATCCAAGAGTACCAAACCAGGTTTGAAAGGTTATTTAATCAAACTTATGATTGGTCTAAAAAATAGATATTGAGGACTTCTATTGAAGGCTTGAAGTCGGAGATTCAGGAAGAAGTTAAAGCGCGATAGCCCTACACACTTAAAGTAGTTATCTTCTTTGCGTGACATCAAGAGGAGTGATTGAACTATGAAGCTCGGAAGACTAGAGTTGCTCCCCAACCAGTGATACTAAAGCTTTCACCTCCTCCTACTATCAGTCAACCCCCTCAGCCATAGAAATTAATAAGAGAAGACCTTCATGACGGATCGATAAAGGGCCTATGTGGGTAATGTGATAAACTATGGACCCTAGAACACAAATGTAAAAAGGAGATACCACTGATGATTACACCTACTAAAGAACCCAAACTTGAAGATATGACTCTCGAGTCCAAGGAGAAGGATACATCATAACTGGCCACCCGCACGGTCTCTATCTTAGCCGACTACACCAACTTGCAAAAATTGAAGATCAAAGGGTTTCTCGAGCAGCAGTCTGTCATCATCCTCATCAACGCCGGGAGCACACACAACTTCATGAGCAATAAGGTTGTTGCCCACTTAATGCTCTAAAAAGAAGATTACAATGGGTTCGAAGTTAAGGTAGCTAACGACCAAATTCTGAAGTGCAACCAGAAGGGCCCACGGGTAAAACTGATCTTATAGGAGCAAGACGTAGTTGCTGATTTTTTCCTCCTCTATCTTAATGGTTTTGATATAGTGCTTGGCATTGATTGGATGTCTATGATTAGAGATATTTTCTAGAATTTTTAAAGCTAACCATAAAATTTTTTAAAAAAGGAAAGCAGGTGATTCTACAAGGGAGCCTAGTGACTACAACCACAACACAACACTTAGAGGGGGTACCAAATGAAAAATCTAGTGGTTTCCTAATTCAAATTCAAGGGTTTTATGAGATTGAAGATAATAAACCTCTCCCACAACTTATTGAAATTTTGGGTGTCTCCACCAAACCGAGTCGATTACCTCCTCTGAAGCTATTCAACCCCCCTATGCTGAACAGATCAAAACTTCTGCCAATTGTTGCTCGACCAGATTGCTTCCTACAACCCCAGAAGGTCGAAGATAAAAGGGTCATCTAAGAGATGATAGAGACACAGATTGTTCAGCCATGCTTGTTTCCCGTTATGACATATCCCTACATCCTTTTCCCCGGAGATAAGCTACATCTAAAGGATTATATCCCATCGAACTCACCATGGTTGCTGATCTTAGGTGACTTCCATGACTTTCCCTAGGATCGGACCATGATGCTTAAAGACTTCCTTAATGATGACCTCTGATCTATGGCCCAAGTCTGCGAGAAAATTGAGCCTCTCCAGTGGCGAAATCAGAAAAGGGGAAGGATCATTTGTAGGACTCAACGAAGTATGAACATCATCCCTCTCATTATAAAGAAAGATGCACTACCTTGGTTGAGTGGAACTATAGCCCTCACGACCATGATGTCATCCACACCAAATCGTGGTCATATGTTTATTATTGGAGCAAACATATCCAGAGTAGGGGTCAGCACCATTCTCATATAAGATAGTCAATAGTACGAAGAAGTGAAAATGGGCCCTGAAAAATCACTACTCCTACCCACCTCAGACTCAGATCAGGCTCACACTACTAGAGATTTTATCAGAGGACAACCCTCACTCCAAAAGAAGGCACGACTACTATTACAGAGCAACCACGTAGTAGCCCATACAAGGAAGAAACTTCCCCCTAACAAATGCTAAAGCAGAAGAAAGTTTCTTGAGAAAGATTAAGTCCCCTTTCATCTACAGCTCCACCAACACGAAATTCAAGTCTTAAGTGGTCTCCCTATTTCTTTGGGCTTTGTAAAATTAGAGATCACATTAGGGCCCTAACATAGAGGTCAGATTTGTGCATCAGATCAAAATTATAGTTGATCCTCCAGGTATCCCACCTCAAATGGAAATTTAAAGACGACAACTCAACTCAAATTCTTCCAACTGACACCCAAGCTGATGAGGAGTAGAAGACCCGATTCCCAGATTTCATGGACCCTTAGCCTTGAGGACAAGACTGATTTTAAGAGAGTAGGTTTGATAGGACTCTAGCAGAGATGAGTCCTAATCTCCCTAGAAGTAGTCAATAAAACCCTATGAGATTGTAATAAAACCCCACATAGCCATTTCTATAATATAAAGAAGTGTGGTTAGGGTTTAGATTAGGGCCTTATAGTTTAGTAGTCGTCGCCTCCTTTACTAGGCTGCTCGGCCAGGGTTTCCCCTGCTTAAGTCAACTATAGAGCCAACCTAGCCGCCACATATTTCCTCTAAGGCAGGTAGGCTATAAAAGGAATAAAAGGATAATTTTAGTTAGTCAAGCACCCATAGGGCTAGGGTTTATAGCCCTATATAAGCATGTAGCCTCCATCTCTTTTTATTAAGAAATTATCAATTTTATTTCAGCCTCGTGCCGAATCTAGGAGGGAGGAACCCCTACAGCGTTCCAAGGGTTGATCCCCCTCAAGGTTCAAAATCTATAGAGCTCCTTCTAGGGTTCTATCAATATGTGGGATATATCAGTGGAAAACACTCTCAGGATGTTGATCCTCAGACCTGTGAGGAGGCTATTATGAGTATAGACTCCGGGAAGTGGCAAGAATCCATGAATTCTTAGATGGATTCTGTGTACTCTAAGAAGGTTTGGAACTTTGTGGATGCGCTTGAGTGTATCGTACCCACCGACTGCAAGTAATCTTCAAAAAGAAGATCGGAGTAGATGAAAAGGTGGAGACCTATAAGGCAAGGCTAGTAGCTAAAGGATATTGTCAAAGACAAGAAGTTGACTATGATGATACCTTTTCACCTGTAGCCATTCTTAAGTCCATTAAAAGTTTTTGACCATTGCAGCACACTATGACTATGAGATCTGATAGATAGATGTCAAAATGATATTTTTCAATAGTAAACTCGAGGAGGAGGTATATATGATACCGCCAGAGGGATTCGTATCTAGAGAGAGTCTAGATAAAGTGTGCAGGTTGCTCAAGTCCATTTATGGACTAAAGCAAGCTTCCCAAAGTTGGAACATGAGATTTGATGAGATGATCAGATCTTATGACTTCATTAAGAACGAAGATGAGCCTTGTATGTATAGGAAGGTAAGTGGAAGTGCTATCACCTTCTTAGTATTGTATATGGATGACATCATAATCATTGGGAATGATGTAGGAATGCTCTCCATAGTAAAGACTTAGTTATCTAGAAACTTCATCATGAAGGATTTAGGAGAATCATCCTATATTTTGGGGATCTAGATCAATAGAGATAGATCTAAGAGGATGCTTGGCTTATCCCAGTCTAGGTACATAGACTCCATTATCAAAATGTTTGGCATGGAGAATTCCAAGAGAGGTCTCATACCGATGAGACATGGAATATCATTTTCTAGGAGTATATCCCCAAAGACTCATGAAGAAAGGGCAGATATAGATTAGATAAGTTATGCCTCAGTGATAGGGTCTATCATATATGCTATGCTATGTACCAGGCCTAATATAGTATATGCTCTAAGTGTCACGAGCAAGTATCAGGCAGATCCAGGTTTAGAACACTGGAAAGCAGTAAAGTGTATCCTTAAGTACTTGGGAAGGACTAAGG
Source organism: Ensete glaucum (assembly GCA_021527575.1). Classification (NCBI taxonomy): domain Eukaryota; kingdom Viridiplantae; phylum Streptophyta; class Magnoliopsida; order Zingiberales; family Musaceae; genus Ensete; species Ensete glaucum. The sequence continues at coordinate 16,468,775 of CM038558.1, forward strand.
ATTTTTTACTGATATATGGAGAAGGTAGCCTCTAGGCTGGGAGCTACACGGTCTCGAGTTTCCAATTCGACATTGATGATAGTAGGTCAAACTCAGGATATTTTTTCACTCTAAATGGAGGAGTAGTAAGTTGGAAGAGTTCCAAGCAAGATACTAATGCTGACTCCACCATAGAGGTAGAATACATTGCTGCAGTAGAAGCAGCAAAGGAAGGGTATGGATGAAGAAGTTCATCATGATATGAGAGTCATACCAAATAGCATGAAGCTGATTCCCATATATTGCGACAGTGACAGGGCGATAGCTCTACCAAGGGAACCCAGGTCTCATCAGAATTGTTCTGAGGAGGTTCCATCTGATTAGAGTGATCATGATTCATAAAGATATAGCAATGGAAAGAGTTCCATATGAAGATAACATTGTAGATCCATTGATAAATATGTTGGCTCAGATTGTATCTGAGCGTCACAAGGGTCTGATGGGGATCAGACATATAAGTGATTAGCTTTTGATCAAGTGGGAGATTGCTGGTTACAGGTGCCTCATAAGCTAATCACGTGAGTGATGACACGTGTGATACACTACACGATATTTTTGCTAATGATTAATATTGATATTTCTCATATTATATTATCTATTGAATATATATATTATGGTATCCTTGGTTCTGTGCAACGGGAATCAGATCGTGATGAGATCATGATAATAAGATCGATTCACCTTTAAATACAGATCTTAAATGATCTCGATCATAGGTTACTCGAGAGGGACATCGAGATAACTGGATAGATCGATGTATTATATACCCATTCATATGATGGAGGTGGCTAGTCTCATAGCCACTTGTGTGGAGACACTAAGGATATAGTACATGTGCTCATTGAAGAATGAGTTCACTGATTGATCCGCTTATGGAATGCTATATGGTTGATAATACCTAATGTCAGACAACAATTCCATAGTCCCAGTTGTGTATCTGATTCTTTGACTTGAGACTCTAAATATGTCTTATATGAGTACTCCTTTCACATCTGGTACAGCTTGTTATTGGGATTGGTAGCAAACCTTATGAAGGCAATTGAGTGTCAATAAAGGATCATCCACTCTCGATATCGTGAGAGGAATATCTCATGTGTTTACTTACACAAACCCCTAGCTATGGTCATTTGGATTAAGAGAGAAAGAGTTCTCCGATAGAATCCTATTAGAGCAAGACAAACTGATTCCGTATATGACCTGACAGTACCATATCCAATATATAGTCTCTGAAATATTAATTGGATGAGTGATTATAGATACATAGTAACTGTGGACAAACAGGTCCGAGGGATCGAATAATGGCCTAGTATGTCTATAGTCGATGAGTCGAGTGAATTATTATGGAGATAATAATTCACTATATCAGAATGAGTTCTGATGGGAGCAACTTACGGCCAGCTCGGTATTGAGCCTAGAGGGCTACACACATATAGTGGATACTTCAGCGAATAGAGGATTGGATGGAGATCCAATTAGCCCCTATTCTCATTAGATGAGACCCTATTCTGATGGGCTCCTTGATTGTGGCCCAATTAGAGGCCTAAGAAGATTATTTGATAGAGATCCAATAATGTAAGGTTAGTGGATAATTGGATATAGATCCAATACCCACTAAGATATGAACCCTAGGGTTTTGGCGGCTCTCTATAAATAGGAGGGGAGACTCTGTGCAACAATTGCGAGATCAAGTTGAAGGAGTTTTATTGTAGAGATCCATTATGTGGATACTGCTAGAGAGGAGGACGCCTGACCTCCATCATCTTCTCCATTCGAATCTAGAATATAGGGATATATGATCTCCCTATGTAAATAATCTCTCACACATGATACGATTTTTTGGCTTTTGTATTTTTTCTCGCGACCCCAATCTTTGCACGATGATTTGATCTACATGGGAAACCAATTTTTGTTTTGATTTTTATTGTACATGTGAGGCACCCGCTAAGGTTTCTCAACACTGTGGACCCAATATAGAGAGGTTGCAGACCTCTTGGGGCTTAGGTTCAGTAGGGAGGCCCTATGGGATGCAGAGGAAAGTGAGAGCAAAGTGGTAGTTATGTTGCAAACCTCATAGGTGGAGAGAAGAGGGAGAGGGAGAGCACACAGGCAAGGATTTACTATTAGATAGTGAAGAATGAGGTGGCTCTAATACCATGATAAAGTAAATATGAATTCATTTCATTGATTTGTTCATGTGTCCATCAGCTCTATTTATAGGCTGAGAAAGTTATTGAGGAAGAGAATTTTCCTTAACTGAGCAGCAAGAGTTCCTCGTTCAGTTGAGGGAAATCTTATATGCTATTAATCTACATTTATAACTCTGCACGAAGCACAAAATTGGCCCAGTCGCTTGACTACAAAGCACCTTCAGCATTGGGACATTGTTGATCAGCTACTATTGCTGCAAAAACATTAGTGTCTTCTCCTTTGCTTCCACTTTGTTTCTTCTCTATTCATCACCCATCGCAGCAGCCTATATCCACATCTCTATAAAAGGCGATCGCTGGGCTCAATTTTCACCTGTACGCTTCTCGACTGCAATCTCTCCCTCTGCCCCTGGTTCTCCTCCACTAATAGATTTCATAGATGATGGATGCCATTGCATCTGCATTGTCTGACTACCTATGGCGACAGTAATCTAAGGTAGACTTCATGCCCCCACTGTCGCCTATTGCCAACTGTTGCCTCACTGTCAACTGCCATAAGCACCACTCACAGTAGAAGCCACCCTTCTCCAGGATACACCTTCACCCCATCGACAACTGCCTAGATTTGTGGATCTGAGAGGCTTTATAACTACAGTCGAAGTGCTTCTAGCTGCTCGCTTCACTACAAACAACATAGACATTTCATGCTACATGGTGAAACACAAAAAATCGGCTTCACATCTTGCTTCCACATCTATAGTAGTGCACCAATCATTGTTGATACAACCCTATTATTAGTCTGCTTCCTTCTTTAATAAACTTGCGACAGAGTTCCTTGAGTTTCTCCGCTCCAGTGGAAGACACATGTACTTATTTGTGTTGGAAAACCATGAGAGAATCACATGCATAGCGGAAAAATAAAATAACTTTTTTTTCATATTTATCACATCGTGCAACAATTGGTGCATAAAAAAATCATAAAACCAAAAACTGTAAATCATGTGAAATATGTTACATAATGAGATTGTATATCCCTAAAACTTTCACATCCAGTAGGAGAGGATGAAGGAGGTCATATGTCATTCTCTCTAGTGGTATCCACATGGTGGATTGATGCAATAATGCTCCTTAAACTGTAGTCAAAAGCTCGTAACTTTTGTGCACCTTCTTCATAGCTTTTGTATACCACCTTACAACAAACGTGGAAGAGGAACTCCTTTCTTCGTCATTGTCCTCATGCAATAGGGAGAAGAGTAGTCGGTTGAGAAGAGATGGGAGAGAGGAGATTAGGAGGGGGTGGCCAAAGATGTAACCTATCATCTTGGATGGTCGCCTATTCCTTTTATTTATAAAGAGCCTCCTACACTCTAATAGATCCTCCATTATAAGTATTAAATCTCTATTCAATTACTCTCATCTATTGGATTATTGGATCTCTATCCAATAATCTCAATTTGCCCCTAATTGAGCCTTATGCAAGAAGTTCATTAATGCTGGGTCTCATCCACTGATAACAGGTACTTATTGGATAAGTCATATCTAATCCTCTCCTTGCTATAACCATCCACCACATATGTATGACCCTCTAGGCCCAATACCGAGCTGGTCGTGAGTGCTACCTGTCAGAATTCCTTTTGACTCAGTGAATTATTATACTCATAATAATTCACTCAACTTATTAATTATGAATGTACTAGACCACTGGACCATAGTCCCCAGATAGTACAAGATATCTAATCCATTAGAGTTATCTATCTGTAATTATCATGTATCTATAGTCTCTTATCAATCTAATATTCTAAAGATCGTATAGTGGATATGGTACTATCAGGCCATATACAGAATCCATTTGAATCTTACTCTAATCAAATTCTCCCAGAGAACTTCTCTCTCAATCCGAATGACCTTGGCCAGGGATTTGTTTGAGCGATAACACACGAGATGTTCCTCTTATTATATCAAGAGTGGATGATCCTCTATTAACACTCAATTATCTTGGTAAGGTCGACTACTAATCTCGATAACTAATTGTATTATATATGGAACTTTTCAAACCTATAAGTTTGACATCAAAGAAAAGATTACTCAAATAAGGCATCCTTAGTGCCTCAAATTTAGGGACCAGACATACAATTGGGACTACAGAATCATTATCTAACTTAAGAATTATTAACCATCCAGCATTTTGTAAGTAGATCAATCAGTAAACTCATTCTTCAATGAGCAATTGTATTGTATCTTTAGTGTCCCCACACAAGTGGCCATAAGACCAACCGCCTCTATCACATGGATGGAAATATAGTTATCTAGATCTCCCTCTTGAGTAACATTTGATTAGGATTATCTGAAATTTGTATTCAAAGGTGAATCGATCTCATTATCATGATGTTATCATGATCTGATTTCCATTGCATGAATCTAAGGATGTTATAATATATATATAATAGATAATATATATAATGTGAGAAAGTATAAAAATAATCATAATGTAAAAAGTTTATGTAGCATATCGCACGTGCCATCATCGATTTGTAAAGCACTTGTAACCAACAATCTCTTACGTGACCTAAAGTAAATTATTTACGTGTATAATCCTCATCAGACCCCTATGATGCTTAAAGACAATCTGAGATAACAACTTTATCAGTTAATCTATAGTGTTATCTTTGGATGAAACTCTTTCCATTTATGTATCTCTTGACCCATGATCTTTATAATCCATTGGAACCTCCTCAGAACAATTCTTGATGAGACCTGGGTTCCCTTGCTAGAGCTATCACCAATTATTATTATAATATATAGGAATTAGTTCCTCGCTGCTAGGTACGACTCCTAAATCTGCATTGAAATTCTTCATCAAGACTCCCCATTTTGCTGTAGTATGTACTCTGCCTCTGTGGCCGAGTTAGTAGTAGTATCCAGCTTACTTCTCCTCCATTTAGGGTAAAGATATACCTTAAGTTTGACTTGTTATCGTCGATATCAAATTAGAATTTAAGTCTATGTATCCCTCAACCTGGAGGCTACTTCATCTATATACCAGTAAAAGATCATTAGTCCTTCTCAAGTACTTAAGGATGTACTTTACTACCTTCTAATGTTCCAAACCTGGATCCACCTGATATCAGCTTGTGACACTTAAAGCCTGCGCTATATCGAGTTTAGTACATATCATAACATAAATGATGGACCCTATTATTGAGATATATGATATCATATCCATGTCTGTCCTTTTATTATGAGTCTTTAGAGATATATGCTTAGAAAGTGATATTTTATGCCTCATCGGTATGAGACATCTCTTAGAATTTTCTATGCTAAACCTTTTGACAATGAAATCTATATACCTAGGCTGAAACAAGCCAAGTGTCCTCTTGGATCTATCTCTATAGATCTAAATCCATAAAGTAGGATGCTTCCCTTAAGTCCTTCATAGAGAAGTTTCTAGATAGCTAAGCCTTAACTGTGGATAGTATTCTTACATCATTTCCAATGATAAATATGTCATCCATATATAGCACAAAGAAGGTGATAGCGCTCTTACTTACCTTCTTTAAGACATAAGGCTCATCTTCATTCTTAACGAAGCCATAAAATCTAATCACCATATCAAATCTTATATTTTAACTTCAAGAATCTTGCTTTAGTCTATATATGGACTTAAGCAACCTGTATATTTTATCCGAATTCTTATTGGATACAAATCCCTTAGATTGTATTATATACACCTCCTTTTCAAGGTTGTTATTGAAGAACGTAATTTTCACATTCATCTGCCAGATCTTATAGTCATAGTATGCTACAATAGCCAAAAGAATTATGATAGATTTCATCATAGCTACGGAAGAGAAGGTTTCATCATAGTCAACTCCTTGCCTTTGACGATACCCTTCGGCTACAGGTCTCCACCTTTCCATCTATTTCGATCTTCTTCTTGAAGATCCACTTGCAGTCGATGGGTATGTTACCTTCAGGTGCATCAACAAGGTTCCAAACCTTATTGGAATATATAGAATCGATCTCATAATTTATGGCTTCTTATTACTTCATGAAGCCTATACTCATAATAGCCTCCTTGTAGGTCTGAGGATCAATATCCTAGGTGTTCTCTCCATTGATATGTCCCACATATCTCTCAAAAGGGTATGATACTCTGTCAGACTTGTACAAAGTTGAAACTTATGTATTAGGTACCTGAACAGACTCGGTCTTCAGAATAGTGCTTGAGCTAGGTTCTCCAACCTCGCTCAACTCTATCATGCTCCCATTGTTTCTACCAAGAATGTGTTCCTTCTCAAGAAACATTGCCCTCTTAGTAACAAAGTCCTTTTGGTTCTTGGGATGATAGAAATAATACCCATAAGTTTCTCTATGATATCTCATAAACTTGCACCGCTCCATCCTTGCTTCCAACTTATCGAGGTTGTATCTTCTAACGTGGGTAGGGCAACCTCAAATCTTAACAACCTTAAGATCGGGCTTCTTCTCTTTTCATATCTCATATGGTGTAGACACTACTGACTTATATAGAACTCTGTTCAGAAGGTAAGCTACAACCTCTAGGGCATATCCTTAGAATGAGATAGGTAGGTCGGTGAAACTCATCATGGACCAAATCATGCAATTCCTTCTTTTTGATACACTACTAAGTTAAGGTGTATAAGGAGGTGTCCATTGAGATAGAATCTTATGGTTTTTGTGGAAATGAGTAAACTCTATACTCAAGTACTCTCCTTATTCACCTAATCTCATTTCCTCTTAGATTCACTTTTATTCATGATCTGTGGAGCTACATCTATCATAAATAAACCATTATGCAATGTTTCTCTGGTGATGATCATATTATCCAAAATCAATAAACAACTATTATTCTCAAAACTAATTTATATCCCATAATTATCAAATATGAAATAGAAATAATATTTTTGATGATAGAAGGAACATAATAACATGCATCTAATACAATAGTAGCTCTATTAGACAAATGTAGGGCGACCTCAGCAACAATAACTATAGTAACTCTTACTCCATTACTCATCTTAAGATCTATCTCGCCTCTTGCCAGTCTCCTATGCCTTGTCAGAACTTGTAATGAATTGCAGATATAAAAAGCACTCCTAAGATCTTATATCTATGTGTTATCATAAAAATATGAGAAATGAAAACTGATCATGAATATACATGAAGCTTCTCTAAGCTTCTGTTTTGCCTTCTCTATAACGTACTTTTTGATGCCTCTTCCAATGCCTGTCTTTGTTGTAGTGGAAGCACTGGTCTTTGTCCTTTGTTGGGTCTTTCTTGACAATCTTTACCTTACCCACCCTTGCCCTTCTTAAGGGATTTATCACCTTTCCTTTTCTTTTTGGTCTCACAATATAGAGAATTGGCTTCTCTTTCTTGATAGTGCTTTAAGCTTTCCTCAACATATTGAGGAGCTCAAGAAGAGGTACCTCAAACTTATTTATATTAAGGTTCATAATGAAGTGAGAAATGAAATCTGGTATGGACTAAAGTATAAGATCAACAGACAAGTTATTCTATAGTTCTCTAGGACCATTCTTAGACTTGTGAGTTTCTTAATCCACTCTATCATCCTTGGGACGTGGTGTCGAACCGATGTTCCCTTTATTATCCTAGCTCGGAAGATACTCTTAGATATCTCATATATCTTAGTTCTTTCCTATTCCTCAAATAGTTGGCAATGATGAAGAAGGATGAAATTGGTATTTATGCTCTCATATTATCTCTTTAGCTCAGGAGTCACAAAGGCTAACATATAACACTTAGCAAAAGGGGAATCATCTATATACTTTACGTAGCGAGTGATCTCATCCTCACTTTCCCTTTCCTCCAGCATGGGCAATATCATATGAGAACGATTCTCAAGTTGGGGAGCCAATCTATATAGTTTGGACCAATAAGGTGGTTGGCATCAAATATGTCATATAGGGAGTTTACAAGTGATATATTTCTAACAAACAAGATGTAGCATAAATGAATAACAAATAGATTTTACAAAAAAATAACAATTAAGATACATACTTCTATCTTAATCTACTCCCATTATTTTTCTTATGAATCACGCGACACCCTTGGTATGTGAAACGGAAGCCTCTGGCAGATTTCTTGTGGGGATTAGGATCCAATCGACATTTTAGTGTAATCTCGAGAGACTCGATCAATTACACTAAGCACAAAATGGTAAGCAACTCTTGCTAATTATAACTCCTTGTGATTCTCATCATGTTCGGCCTCTGAACCATCATAGTCTCGACCATTCAATCAATTATTATGTTTATTTAATTCATAACCATCGTTACGAGATAAGTCTGATTTAATGTTATGCTCTTGATGGACGCGACCAAGTATACCATATCCTCAGGTCACTTGTGACATCTGTATGTCATAGGCAAGATCTCGAATCGTGAAAATAGGTGAGCCTCGAGGGACTCGATCAAATCAACCTATATCGGGATTTAATTTCTTCCTATAACTATGAAAGGTTACGTGGGTCAATCTTATTGCCTCATGCTTACCGGCTTAATATTATCGTAGGAGGGGGTTTTGTTTTAGTCTCCTAATATGTTGTGTCACACATATACATATTTAATATATATCTACATCATATGTGTGTGTACATATATATATATATATATATAGTAGGTGTATAATCAATTATATATTATATATGTATACATATGCATATCATATTGGATGATCATGAAACCATCATTTAATGTGATCAAGCTCGAGCTAGCGGGCCAAATCACTTACAATAGGATCTATGTGTGTATCAGTGTATCTCTATGCCTTGTGATCGTCCATCTCATCATTATCGATTATATCGACTTCTCGACGCATTACTATACATCGCGATCATCCATCTCGACATCATGGGTCCCATTAGCATCCACGCTCCCGTTGCATCTTTTTATGTAATAACCATAATCACAGGCACGTCAGCCTGACAATAAACAAGAAAAATGAAGGCCCTAATAATAGTTATAGTCACATATACACACATCATATCACATGACCCATGATCATCCGTCCACATCAAACATCACATGTACACATCATCATGTAGGACTACTAGATAAATAATAATTAATTAAACTATTTTAAGATACCCTACCGTAGGGTGCCCCATATGATAGGAAAGAGATCCCTTATGCGGCTAGGAAACCCTAGCTGCTAGGGGTACCATTGTGGCCAAGAGTCCCTAGCCATAGGGCAACCATAGGCTGCCAGGAAACCCTAGTCCCCATGGTATTCCATGCAGCCAATAGCCTTAGCTGCAACCTGCCATGGGTGGACAACAAACCTTAGTCACCATGCTGCCCCTTGCAGCCAAGAGTCCTTGGTTGCAGGGTTACCATAGGTGAGTAGGAAAGCCTAGCTGCTAGTGTTCTCCATGTGGCCAAGACTCCTTGGCCGCATGGGGTACCCAGCCATAGCTAAGAGCAACACGTTCTGCTCTCTACCATGTTGGTTTTTGGCCAAGCCAAGAGCATCAAAACATGCTCTCGACCAAAGATGAAATCATCCTTCAGCCAATCTGTAGGGCAGCAATAATTGCTGCCCTTTTTCTATCCTTTCATGTCAATAATTTTGGTGTCAAAGGGCCTCTCTATAGCACATCTCAATAGCGAGAAAAAGTGCCATCTAGATCTAAAAACTAAGATAAGATCACAATATGTTATGCAGAAAACAATCTACGTATTTCAATCTCATCACGTGCAGCTTTTAAACCCAATAATTACATGAGCAACCTAGCTCTGATACTAATATTAGGAAACCATGAGAGCATTAAATATGTAGTGGAATAATAAAATAATAATTTCTCCATATTTATCATATCATCGTGCAACAATTGGTGTGCGAAAAAATTATAAAATTGAAAACTATGAATTATGTGAGATTTGTTACCTAGGGAGATCGTATAGCCCTGAAACAGCCAGATCCAGTAGTTAATCCTGCCCAACATCTAATTGTAGTTCTTTTTCGCTGTTATAGTTAATGCTACATCACTTTATCTAACACACAAGTTAGATCATAAAACTCATCAATTGATTTTAACATCAAAATCTGAGATTCAACATGCCAAATATCGTGTGTAGTTTCATATATAAAAAACATAATTAACCTCATTCTTGTCTAAAGCAAAAAATAAGGCATTCATAGCTTTAGTGTTTAAAGAAAATATATTCTTTTCAAAATTATTCTAATCATTCATTGGACTGAAAGATTTTTCAAAGTCATTTTCAATGATGTTACACAACTCAAAATCCATAGAGATCAGAAAAATTCTCATCAATGTTTTCCAGTAAGTGTAACTCATCCCATTGAACGTAGGAGGACAAATGATAGAGTTGTCCTCGTTAATGTAAGAAAGGCCATTAAAAGTCACTTAGGTGTTAATCCAATTGAGTGAATGTTGCTTTGATACTAATTGTTATGATTGAATCGACACTAAAGAGGGGGGGTGGGAGAGGAGGCATGAATTAGTGCTGACGTAAAAGCCTCGATTGAAAATTTCATTTGATGAAAATCAATACTGAAAGTGTGCTTTGACTTAGAAGTGTTACAAGCAATTAAATCAAAAAACAATATAAATAAAGAGCATAAAAGGAAATACATACTGGTTACATATGTACTGCAAGCCAATCACGTGATCGATGACACATGTGACACGCTACACGATCTTTTTTGCTTATGATTATTATGGACATATTTTCATATTATATATATATATATATATATATATATATATATATATATATATATATATATATATATATATATATATATATATATATATATATATATATATATAGCGATATCCTTGGTTCTGTGCAATAGGAATCAAATCGTTAAAACTCCAATAAGCATCCATCCAGTTTAAGCAACATGAGACTATTGCAATACTGGCACATAACAAGGGAGGTCTTTTTCTTCACTAGAAGGATCCGCAGAAATCAACAAGGATCAACATAGCTCAGCCAACCCTATACAAGAGTCAATTATTGGCAAGTTAAAGTAGCCAAACCAGAAGATTAAAGATTCAGCAAAAGGCGAGGAGAAGCAGCGTCTATAATGGCTTCGATGAGGACGTCAAAAGAATAAGTATGGTAGAATGTCATGGATAAAAATATAAACAAGGTGTTCGATGTAATACTTATGTTTGTCCGTGTCCTTTGGTTTTTGTACATACTTTGTACAACAAATAATGGGCTTGCAGTAGGCTTGACAGCCCTAGATTAGTTAGCTTTCACGGCTAGTTTTAGCTTATAAATCTGAGTTGTATCATATAGGCACCTATGGGAACTTTGGTCTGTAATAGACTATTATCCTTTGTATGTAACTATTCAGAACTTATAAAGTCCATAGTTATAATTTATATTAGTTATATAAAATATTTTTTAAAGTGGTTACTTGTGGATCCTAGGAGAAATGCTTCCTCTAACTCGTTTTCTCTTTTGTAGGTCCCTAGGAGGTTTTGGAGAGGCTGACCTTTACGGACGGACACACAAGTATCGCACGACTTAGGCAAAACCAGCTAAGTCAGTGATATTTTGGTATTAGAGCAGGACAAATACACATAAAAACACTTATCATACAAACGTCGGGGACCTAGTTGGGTTATGTGGAGGGCAGCCAGCACACACAACCGTTTGGGGGAAACGAACATTGAGATATAGTGAAAGGAGTCACTCAGAAGAGCGGGCATCCAGGTTTAGCATTCAGAGGAATGGTAAACCCTTTACGCGAGAGGCACCACGAGGATAAGCAAGCTAAGAATAATGCGTAGCGCATAAAGATTCAGATGGCTGAGTTTGAGCTACGGCTCGACGTTGGCAACCAAACTTGATGGTGCTCAAGGCAAGTGGGGCGATTGGTAAAAGATGAGACTATGCAAAGTGGGATGTGTTGCTCAACGACCAAAGAGTTATGCAAAGCTCACAGAGGTGAGGGGAAGTACTTATGCAAGGGCTTATATGCGAACAATGGAGTATTCGTGGCCATCCCACTGCGACGGAAACTCGGTGCCATGGAGCACTAAAACTTTGTCTTCGGTATAGAATAAATACGTCCATAGGAGAATAAAGTGTGCAACCAGTTCAGTACATTGATAGGCCTTAAAGGGTGCAGCATGGGCTCTATTGACAAAGAGTCATAATCTAGCAAGCGCCTTTGCGGGGGCAGAACAATGCACAAATTGTTCAGTAAGACAAAGTAGTCCAAGGGGATGGTGGTCTCCAAAGCTTCCATAGGAAAGAATGTAAAGAGGAAAGTTGCTCTAATAGGACAAATATCTAGAAGGGATAGGTTTTGGTTCTTTAAAGGGACAATCATGTGCAGCAGATTGCACAAGTTGCAGAAGAGTACCTCAAGATAGTATCTCCACAAAGCTCAATGGATCGAGCGAGCAGTGAGGGGTCATTGCATGATCTCAAATAAGGTAATGCATTGGTAGATACATTGCGAGATCAAGTGGGGGAGCGACAATGGCAACATCATATGAAGGCACACTTAGAGTTGATATCAAAATCAGACTCAACGGAGGACTAACCCGTGGAATGGTGGGCATGAGGTCCACCATCAACTCAGTACAAATTGAGAGCTAGAGCAATTTGTGTAAAACTTGGTGAAGTATCCAAGCCACGTCAAGGGAGTCAACGTAGAAGATGGAAACATAGAGCAGAAGCACAGAGCTTTCTTTGAATAGAGGTCAAGGACACGAAATCTTATAGAGGCAAGAGTGAGATTATATTGTTCCATGGATTCTTCATTCTGATGTGGGCAGAATCATTTTGCATGGTGTCAAAGATGAAGGGAGCTTCAAGGCACATATACCTTATCTTAGAGAAGTATTTGATAATGGGACTAAGGTGATTCAACTTGCAGAAATGAAGTTGGGATCATAAGGCCTTAGTACAAGGCAAGAGGATGTAGAGACGAGTACTCTTGAAGAGTCATGAAGAAAGTTGTGCACAATGAAGATTGTGTTGGTGCGGATAGAGGCCCAAGATCTAGATAATGGTGCACCAATTTTAACGAAGTCTGGTGACTTCGAGAGCTACTAGGTGACAGACTATCCTAGAGCGATGCTTCGTCCAGGTGTGACCCAAGCATGGGTGGGCGAAGGTAAATTGCCAAAAGAGTGAACACAATCAGAGGTGGCGGAGGCCCAATGATGTGTTGGCAGAGGCCATAAGTGGAGAGATCATAGTCCGAGCTCATCACATAAGAATCTGAATGTAATGGAGATGTTACCAGGATGGCGACATGGTGCAGTAGATTGTGGTGGATTAGTTCGTGGCAATACAACACATACGGAGATGTCCCATGCGAGACACAATCATGCGGAGGTATGATCAGGAGCTATTGGGAGCTCCACTTTGGTGAACAACACAATGGCAAGGACTATGGATTTAGGAAGTGAATACATGGTACCGCAAATGCAGGTCTTCCATGTATGTGTATTGAATCTTACATCAGATGAAATCATTAGTCATCAGACTATATACCACCAAGGGAGAAGTTAGATTGTAAGTACTGGTGGGCCCATGGAGGGGACTTGATCATATAGAGATATGATCAGAGCGACTGGAGAGTTGGACTACTTTAGTGCTTATATTCGCTTAAGGGAGGGCGGTAAGTCAAAGGATAAGGCCGAGTAAACGAACATTGCTACCAAGGAAACTAAGGATAACATAATCGGTGCAAGCCCTACAGCATGAGAGTTGTAGTCTATCTTTCCATCGACTAAGGGAAACTGCTCAGAGAACACAAGGGTATTAAAGTAGGTGGTCGAAAGGGGCGAGGAAGCGATGACAAGTCAGAGGGGCTCAGCTACCTAAAAAGCAAAGTGTCGGTTAGAAAAGAGGTAGACTCGGAGGAGTACCATAGTACCGCAGAGGCGGATCTAACGATCATGAAAAAAGAGATGCAGATACAAGGCAATGGATAGTAGGCCATGGGCTTAGCAATGCCATTGTACCACAGATGCAGGACTTCCGTGGAATTATCGATCCCTTGCTCTCATGGAGGGAGAGCATTGGTCATGAAAGAGATTGAGGAGGTAGAGAATACAGAGGAAAACTCTAAGTACCGGGATAAGGTAGAAGGGCAGAGGCTAAGGAACTTTATAAGACTGATGTCAATGGGCTTCTCATCAAGATAGCCGAAAGTGGGGGGCGTCGGGTTAATGCAGGAGTGCTTGACCAAGAAACGAAGTAGGAGTACGTTGTGCTGTACCTATCCTACTTATAATAGGCAACAAAGATGATAGAGAAGATGATACTATCCCAAAAGCTACCAGAACTATCAGAGAATTACTCCAAGTTGGGGTAAACTTTTGCTCTTTTCGGGCAAAATTTTTTATATTCTAAAAGTTCGATGGCAGTAGGAAGGTGAATTACAGTAACTAGCTCAACGTAAGGAGTGCAAACACTTCAAGTACTTCGGAAACATGAGCAAAGAGCAAGCGAAATACTAGTAACAAGCTCGATGCATGAAGTATAACCTTGAGGAGGCGGGCAAAATCAAGTAACTTTTACCTTCTCAACTCAAGAGAGTGGATGAAGCTGAGTACCTCAGTTCTCGTACCTCGAGGAGGTGGGCGAAATCAAATAACATTTCTCTCCTCAACTCAAAGAGAAAAGGCAAAACTAGTACCCCGATTTTCTTATTTATCCAGCAGAGGAGCTCTGCACAAGTTCAGTGACCCTTCGAGGAAAGCTTACAAAAGATAATAGTTGTCAAATCGTTACCATTGGTGATCGGTACTACTGAGAGTAGATTGTTCGCTTCATTTTTCAATAGAATGCTAATCGATAGCGGGAGTGATGCGAACCTACTTGGAAGTGACAACTAAGTTGAAGAAGGATCAATGAGCGAATCTTGTGGAGGAAGAACCTCAAAAACTTCAAAGTCTATGAACTAGCTTGTTAAAGCTCCAACAAGCATCCATCCAATTCAAGCAACATGAGACTATTGCAATATTGGCACATAACAATGAAGGTCTTTTTATTCACTAGAAGGATCCACAGAAATCAATAAGGATTAGCACAGCTCAGCCAACCTCACATAAGAGTCAGTCATTGACGAGTTGAAGCAGCATGGCGGATCAGAGTTCAACTACTCAACAATAATAGTAGAGAGCAGCTAGGAGCTAAGGGGCATGTTGTAGCTAAACCAGAAGATTGAAAATTCAGTAAAATGTGAGGAGATGCAGTGTCATGACCCGGGTTGATGAGCTAGCTTTCCTGATAGCTTCAGTTTGGCCCATCCATGTAACACCCCTTAGTCCCATATTCGAAAAGTGGGAACATATGAATGCCTTATTAGGGTTGATGAGTGTACTATTGTTAAACTCGAGTAGGAAAGGGCTACCTGTGTGTATAGAGTGCTTTAAACTCCTGAGTGCTTTGAACTCCTGAGTGCTTTGAACTCAACACAACATAGAGCCACCACTGGGCTAAACCTCACATGCACTATGTTGAAGCTATCAGGAACTACAATAGCCTCGATGAGGACGTCGAAGGAATAAGTGGGGGAGAATGTCACGGACAAAAATATAAATAAGGTGTTCAACGTAATGCTTATGTTTGTCGGTGTCTTTTAATTTTTGTACATACTTTATACAACAAGTAATGGGCTTACAGTAGGCTTGGCAATCGTAATTTGGTTTACTTTCACTACTAGTTTTGGCTTATAAATCCAAGTTGTGTTATGTAGGCACTTATGGATACTTCGGTCTGTAATGGACCATTATCCTTTATGTGCAACCGTTCAGAACTTGTAAAGTCCATAGTTGTAATTTGTATTGGCTATATAAAATATTTTCTAAAGTGGTTGCTTGTGGATCCTATGAGAAATGCTTCCTCTAACCCGTTTTCTCTTCTGTAGGTTCTAAGAGACCCTAAGAGGTTTTGAGGAGGCTGACCTTTATTAACGGATACACAAGGGTGCCACATGACTTAGGTAAAACCAGCTAAGTCCATGACAATTTGGATATAGATTTTCAGGGATATATGATATCCCTAGGTAATCAATCTCTCATGATCTCTCTAGATAATCAATCTTTGCATGGTGACTTGATACATGTGGGAGACCTATTTTGTTTTTGTTTTTTCTGCTACGCATGTGATGTTTTGATAGTTTCCCAACAATTTACACCAAGTTTATAGTGGTTCGGTTGATGTGACCTATGTCCACTTCTGATTCCTCCTCCGCTGAGGCCACTGGCGTCCACTAATGATCTTTCTTCAATGGGCGAAGATTAACTATCCTTTACAACCCTTTCTCATTTTCACAGGATTAGGAGAGAACCTCCACACTCACTCTTTTACAAGAGACTTCACACCTCCTACAACTAGAATCACTTCTAAACTAAAAGAGGAGGAAGAGACACAATGCTTAAAATGTTACAACTCTTATAAACTTCACAACTTGTTTCTTGCTTTAATCCAAGCCTTGGTGGAGATATTTATAACCCCAAACAGCTTCATAATGGAGCCAAGAAATTTAAATCACCAAAATTTTTGGGATTTGGATAATTCTGCAATCGTAACTTTTGATGTCATAATTTTAGACTTTTGAGCATTACTATCATCGTAAAATTTGAATTCCATGTGGTATTATCGCTGCTTTAGGTAGTATCACTGTCGACTACATTAACATGCACAAAACAGTGCTTGTCGACTATTTGGGCGGTACCACTGCCTAGGCTTGATTGTACCATTGCTTGGGCTTAGTAGTACCACCGCCTAAGCTTGCTCAAGACCACTATTTTGGCCTTTTAACAAGCCCAACTTGATCCTGATTCAAGCCCAATAGGTTTCTTAATAAGTTAGCATAGTTTCGACCCAATAGCAACACAATTTAACCCTAAAAGACCTCAATTGAGACATAAGTAATCCAACCACATTTCTAGCACAATTATGAAGCTTTCAGCATATTATCCATCATTCCATCATGTCATCAGATCATTGGACACTTCACTCAAACCTTTGATGCATCGTCATTTCCTTCGGCATATTGCCCGATCTAGTGACATGTTAACATTCTCAAAACATCCAACCTTTTAGCGTAATACCCAAACTCATGGCAGAAGTCCAATCTTTAGTATGTCGACCAATCTTTGGCTCAATGTCCAATTTCTAACATAATACTCATCTGGCCCAACGTCTGATTCTCCTACTTCAATAATTTGCTTTTTGATGGTTTGAGTCTGTGATTAAAGTTTTTCTTACGTCACTTATCTCAAGAACATTGATTAGATCATAAACTCATTAATTGATTTCATCATCAAAATCTGAGATTCAACACAAACAAGACATCCTTGGTGTCTCAAGTCTAGGGATTAAACACACAATTGAGATTATAGAATTTCTGTTTGACGTAAGTATTATTAACCATCCAGTATTACGTAAGCGAATCAATCAGTGAACTTATTCTCCAATGAATATCTATACTGTATCCTTAGTGTCCCTATATGATGACTATAAGACCAGCCTCAATGCAAATATAGTGCACTGATCTATCTGGTTATCTCAATATCCCTCTTGAGTAACCTATGATTTAGATTATTTAGGATCTGTGTTTAAAAGTGAAACAATCTCATTATCATGATCTTATCACGATCTAATTTTCATGCACGAATCCAAGGACATCATAATATATATGCAACATATAATATATATATAATATGAGAAAATACCAATAATAATCATAATACAAAAAGACTATGCAGCGTGTCACACGTGCCATCACTCACGTGATTGGATTGCAAGACACCTATAACCAACAATTTGAGTATTTATTGTAAATATTCATCTTACTTTCATTGATTTTTTTAATAAATAAATCTCTATGCTTTTGATATATTATGCTTTAAATAGAATTGCAGGGTTAAGATTCATTTTAGCCCTTGTAGTTTTGGCCATCGACCACTTAAGCCCTCATAGTTTACTCGTATCTAAAGAAACTCCTACACTTTCAAGTATGAGTTAACAAATGTTAGAGTCTGCTTAAGTGACATTTTAACTCATAATAAATTATTAATATAATGACATGTATAATTTAAGTTTAAAAAAAGATCTACTTTATCCCATATGATTTTAGTCATAGTCCATTTAAGCCCTTATGTTCTTGCTTGCATCTAAAATAACATATACATCTTTAAAAATATAGCATATAAGCTTCTCCCATCAAGTATGAGTTGACAAAAATTAGAGTCTGCTTACGTGATATGCTGACTCATAATAAATTATTAATATAATAATATATATTTTAAATTAAAAAAATTAAAATCATTATAAATGATGGAGGATGCATCGTTGTGGAAGTGACCACCAGTAGTAACACTAAGCCGCTCCTGCCTAGTAGGGTATCATACACACGTAACCTCTCCCGTGTTAGTGATAAGCTTAGGAGCTCTCGATTCCACCTTGGGTGGATGTGTGTCGACCAGTCTGACGCTAGGCATGCAATAGTCTCCTGGTCCCTCTTTCTCCTGGGCATTTTTGTCCCCACCGGCTCCCACTTCACTCTCTCCTATGCTCCTACCCATCGTGCCTACAACGTGGTGCTTTAGCTCTCTCTCACCTCCACCTCTGACCTCTCATACATTTGCTTATCCGCCTTCGTCCATCGTTACAACCTTCATTGCTTTCTCTTGCTCAATAAGATAGATCTTTTTCTAAACTTAAATTACATATGTCATTATATTAATGATTTAATATAAGTTAACATATCATGTAAGCAGACTCTAATGTTTGTCAATTCATACTTGACGAATGAGTTTATATGCTACGTTTTTAAATATATATAGGCTATTTTAGATATAAGTAAAACCATAAGAGATTAACTGGTCCATGACTAAAATCATATGGGCTAAATTAGATTTTTTTTAAACTTAAATCATATATCCCATTATATTAATAGTTTATTATGAGTCAGCATGCCACGTAAGTAAACTATAATGTTTGTTAACTTAGATTTTATGAGAAGGGCTTATATGCTATATTTTTAAAAGTATAGAGTTTATTTTAGACATGATTAAACCATAAGGAGTTAAGTGATTCATGGCCAAAATCATAAGGACTAAAATGAACCTTAAACTTTAACTCTATAAATACAAATCATGATTAAAACTACTGATAATCATAAAGTGTTGGAGATCGAATCAATTGAATTGAATCCAAATGAGTCTAAAACATCTCTTAAAAAGTAAATATAAAAGTAATAAATGTACTTAGACCATTTTATATACAAGTAATAAACTCATACAATATGTTACTCTAATTAGGTTATGATTAACTAAAAATTAGTGTTGCTAAGAGTCACAGATAGTAAGAATATGTGGGTACTATTAATTAACCCAAGACAAAAAGACCGATGATGATATTTTAACACTGAGGTGACCGCTCTAGCTATAGGGACTGTTGGAAAAACTTTCTGGAGCCCCATGACCTAGGGACACATGAAAGGTAAAATAAGATGCTACAGACAAAAATCACCAATCAGGGCTCATAAAAAAAAAGAGGGGCCACCTCGGCAACGGGCCTTACTGTGACCAAGATTACCTTATTGTTAACTTAATAAGGGCTCTCAACCCCTTCATAGGGCTTTTAGCCCCTGTTATCAGCATCACTCGGGTGAGATCCTGACCAATCATAAGGGCTTTGAGCCCTTGTTATCAATATCACTCGGGCAAGATCCCGATCAATCACAAAGGCCTTCAGCCCCTTCATAGGGCTTTCAGCCCCAGTTATCAATATCGCTCAGGTGAGATCTCGACCGATCACAAGGGCTCTCAGCTCTTGTTATCAGCATTGCTCAAGCGAGATCTCGACTGATCACAAGGGCCATCAGCCCTTGTGATCAACATCACTCGAGCGAGATCCTGACCGATCACAAGAGCTCTCAAAACCTGTTATCAACATCGCTCGTGCAAGATCCCGACCGATCACAAGGGCTCTCAGTCCCTTCACAGGGCTTTCCGCCCAAGTTATCAACATCGCTTAGGCAAGATCCCAACCAATCACAAGGGCCTTCAGCCCTTTCATAGGGTTTTCAGCCCCTTATATCAACATCGCTAAGCAAGATCTCGACTGATCACAAGGGCTCTCAGCCTCTTCATAGGGCTTTTAGCCCCTGTTATCAATATCACTTGGGTGAGATCCCGACTGATCACAAGGGCTCTCAGCCCCTTCATAGGGCCTTTAACCCTTGTTATCAACATTGCTCGGGTGAGATCTCGATCAATTATAAGGACTTTTAACCCTTTCATAGGGCTTTTAGCCCCTGTCATCAACATCGTTCGGGTGAGATCCCAATCGATCACTAGGGCTTTTATCCCCTTTTATCAATATCGCTCGGGTGAGACCCCAACCGATCACAAGGGCTCTCAGCCCCTTCATAGGGCTTTCGACCCATGTTATCAGCATTGCTCGAGTGAGATCTTGATCAATCATAAGGGCTTTCATCCCCTTCATAGGGCTCTCAGTCCCGAATAGATACTCAAGAGCTTCCAAGCTCTCACAGGACTCTCAGTCCCATGTAAATTCTTAAGAGCTTCCAAGCTCTTAAAAAGCTTTCAGTCTTGAACACAGGGCTTTTAGTCCCGAACATATTCTCAAGAGCTTCCGAGCTCTCATAGGGCACTTAATCCAGAATAGATTCTTAAGAGCTTCTGAGCTCTCAAAGAGCTTTCAGTCCTAAACAAAGGGCTTTCAGTTCTGAATATAAGACTCTGTCCTGAACAAATTTTCAAGAGCTTCTAAGCTCTCACAGGGCTCTTAGTCCTGAATAGATTCTTAAGAGCTTTTGAGCTCTCAAAGAGCTTTCAATCCAAGACAAAGGGCTTTCAATCCCGAACAAAGGGTCTTTAGTCTCGAACATAGGGCTCTTAGTCCCGAATAGATTCTCAAGAGCTTCCGAGCTCTCACAGGGCTCTCAGTCTCGAATAAATTCTCAAGTGCTTCCGAGCTCTCAAAGGACTTTCAGTCCTAAACAAAGGGAGTCCCAAACATAGGGCTTTTAGTCTCGAACACAGGACTCTTAGTCTTGAACAAATCCTCAAGAGCTTCTGAGCTTTCATAGAGCTCTCATTCCAAAATAGATTCTCAAGAGCTTCTAAGCTCTCATTGGGCTCTCTGTCCTAAATAGATTCTAAGAGCTTTCGAGCTCTCAAGAGATTTAGTCTCGAACAAAAGACGTTTAGGCCCGAACAAAGGGTCTCAAACACAGGGCCCTCAGTCCAAAACAAATTTTCAAGAGCTTTCGAGCTCTCATAAGGCTCTCAGTCTTGTATAGATTCTCATGTGCTTCCGAGTTCTCAAAGGGCTTTCAGTCTCGAATAAAGGGCTTTCAGTCCCGAACACAGGACTTTCAGTCCTGAACATATTCTCAAGGGCTTCCGAGCTCTCAAAAGGCTCTCACTCATAATACAGAAACAAATGGCTCCCAAGCTTCTAGCCCCTAATCGATCTCCAACCTTGAACGACTCTCAAAGGAATTCCGACTCCGAACAGCCTTCGAGGGGCTATCTATGCTAGACAAAAGTCCTCGTTTATGAATATGACCCCCACCCGGTCATTTATTACCACTACAAGTCGCAATTGACTCCGCCCGCTTTAGATCCTGACTGATCCCACCGATTTAGATTCCGACCCAAAAGCCAACATTCCTAAAATAAAGCCTGCCAAGCAAGCAAAGCCCCAACCATGAGTCGTGCACCCTTGGGGGGAGAGAATGATAGGGCCTATTTTAGCCCGTCCAACATACACTTCCATGTTACCTTCCAAAAACCAAGTAGATACAACCAACTAAGTGCAGATTGAGGTCTTGGGAAGGAGCACTACCCCGGACCACTGCTCGAGGGACTAGGCCCAGGCCCAGGCCGCATCACCTACCTCCACCGTGAGGTTTCCTCCCGTACATCCCCTACACAATAGAAGGACCTGTTTCAACTCAGACAATGGCCCATGAAAGGATCGTGTCTACTTCAGATACGCAATATAAACAACCAGCACAACAGTGGGAATTGGCAGATAGGTTGGGGGTTCAGCCACCGACCAATGTACGGCGTTGACCTACCACCCACACACATTAACCCATTTTGTACGACTTCTATTTCCCTAGGTAGTATAAAAGGTGCCCAGACAAATAAGCGAAGGAACCTTTTTTCACATTAGACATAAGACAAAATGATTCACCTAGCTTATTTGACCGTCGGAGGGGCCAAGTCGGGACAGCACCTCCCCGCTCCCCCCCACCCATGGCCTTGGTGTAGGCGTCGACGATTGGGGAGCTAGCTGAGGAGTGGAAGGACGCACTCACAAAGATGAAAGCTCCACTCATAAAGGCAAACCGAACAAGGTCCCTCGATCAAGGATAACTAACTCTCCCTGGAATATCATAACAGACTCTAGCCGATTGTCGTTTTACTAAGGATCATAAGTTGACTCCAGCACGAGGCGATCACTTGAATTCCCAACCTGCCAACTAACATCCCAAGGAGCTTGTACATCTCTCGAATGTCAACGAAGAATCCTTAAATATATATATGTACACAAGTATAACCGGATCAAGGTGGCACTTTAACCTTGATATATAAAATATATAATAAATCCAAATATTACCTAGCAATTACATTATTATCGATGCCACGACAATCACGTGGCAATAATTTGTTCATCTCTGCAGCCTGTGAAACCTGACAACCACATGCACATGGCCTGGCAATCAGATGCTAGTCAATGCCACGACAATCACGTGCTTGTTAATCACTTATTCATCTCTAGGGTCTCCGCCAACCTGGCAATCACATTCTTTCTTATGCCAACAAACAGGGACGGGAGGGAGAGGGCCACGACGATCACATGCAATCACGTCAGCGGTGACCTCCTCGGCCCCTTGACCAGTTACTATAGTCATCCACAACCATATTTCACGGAAGGCTTCTATGGCAACTGCATGTTGCTTATTCATGCACAACCTATCTCTTGTTGCTCATGTTGCTTGGCAATCACTTATTCATCTCTGGGGACTCCTCTAACCTGGCAATCACTGTTTTTTTTTTATGCCACCAAACAGGGACGGGGGTGAGAGTGCCACGACGATCACATGCAATCACGTGTTCATGTCAGTGGTGCCCTAACGCAGCCCCATGACCAATTACCACAGTCTATCCACAACCATATTTCATAAATCTTGGTTTTATTAAATATTCTTAAGTCTTCTATAAGCCACTTTGAATGTTAATTTTCTATTTCGTAATCTTCATTTTGTAAAAAGAATTTGATTTAGAAAAAAAATCATTCAGATCTCACCATCATAAAATTTAAAAATCTTACCTCAATCCACATCATCTTACAAGATAGTTAGGATTGAGCATTCGATGGAAAACTAGATTAGATAATATTATATTGACGCATCCCCTTCCGTTCTCTCACTATGTAGTCTCCACCATCGCCTCATTGCAGAGCATCCGAAGTTGAGGACACTCTGAAGCAGCTATAGCCACAATGAGCTTTTCCGTGAACAAGCTCGCCCCGGAGCTCGTGGCCGCCGCGGAACCGACGCCGTCCGGTCGCCTCCCGCTCTCCTTAATGGACCGCACCGCGGGGGTCAGATTGATCATCAACCTGATACTCGTGTTCGAGAAAGGCGTGCAGCTGGCGAAGGCCATCAAGGCAGCGCTGTCGCGTGCTCTAGTCCCCTACTACCCCGTCGCCGGGCGAATCGTGGAGCCGCTCCCCGGTGAGGCCGTGGTCGACTGCACCGGCGATGGCGTGTGGTTCGTCGAGGCCTCTCTGGATTGCAGTCTCGAAGATGTTAACAACCTGGAGCACCCGCTCCTGCTGCCCAGGAAGGATCTCATCCCCTATGCTCCCCCTGACGCGATCGAGGGAGACTTGATCTTCTTGATGCAGGTAATGTACCTATCAATGCACGCTTTCCCTAAACCTCCTTCGCTACGCTATGGAGGAACGTTTCACGGGTCAACGTTTGACACACACCCACGTAGTTCAATTAAGTTGGCTTTCTTTTAGGAGCTGCCTGCCTATCGTTCACGTAGGAGCAGTGGCTTAGACGTACAGCCCGAGCTCAAAAGAGCCTCGAGAATTAGCTATAAATGAGATTTTACGAATCGGATCATATTGGCTCCTTTCTGAAGATATTTTCTTGGTGTCAGGAGCTCTGCTCATCATAGCTAGTGCCGACTAATTGTACAAGAAACCATTAGGCTCATGCGCCAGATTTGACGAGTCTAATGCGTCACCGTTTGCAATCATCACCTTTTCCAAAAGCAACATTGCATTGATGTGTAATCTGTTGTTATTATTATTGTTGTTGGGTCAGCCAACTTTATCTCTGATTCAAGAACACGAGGCAAACAGCGACACAGACCTGTTTAGCATGCAGAGCATGCTACCAAAATTTTAATGATTAGAGACTTTGGTTTTTTTTGCTGTCATGCGATGTATTACTTTTTCAGGTGACGGAGTTCACATGCGGTGGGTTCGCAGTGGGCATAAGATTCAATCACGCAGTATTCGACGGCCTCGGGGTAGGCCAGTTCTTGAAAGCAGTCGCCGAGATCGCAAGAGGGCACGCTCGTCCCCTCATTGAGCCTGTCTGGTGCAGGGAAGCCATCCCCAGTCCCCCAAAGCTATCGCAACGACATTCACCCGCCACTGCTCCCATCAACTTCGAATCCTCCGTCTTCGACGTCTCCTCCGATCACATCAGCGCGGTCAAGAACCAGTTCTGGAGGGAGACGTGCCAGAAGTGCTCCACCTTCGACGTGGTCACGGCCATGACCTGGCAGTGCCGGACGCGGGCGATAAGCTTGGATCCCCACACCGACGTGTACCTCGGCTTCGCCGCCAACACCCGCCACCTGCTGCGCCAGCTGCCGCAGGAAGGCTTCTATGGCAACTGCGTGTACCACACAGGAAGCAAGGCGACTGCCGGGATCATCGCTGGTTCCTCGCTGGTGGAGGTGATCGAGCTGATACGAGACGCCAAGGAGAGGATGCCCGCGAAGTTCGTGGACTGGCTGATGGGCAACGCGGAGGACGACCCGTGCGAGGTGCCACTGGGATATGGGATACTGGTGGTGTTGGATTGGAGCCGGTTGGGGTTCTCAGAAGTGAACTATGGGTGGGGGGAGCCGATCCATGTCGCTCCGTTGAGTGGTGACCACAGCTACGTCGCTTCCTGCATCTACCTGCAGCCGTCCAAGCCGAAGCAGGGCGTGAGGTTGATGACACGATGTGTTCAGAAGGAACATCTACCTGCCTTCACCGAAGAGATGATGAAGTTTGTCCATAATTAGCATGACAGCAAACATCCTCCCTCCACCTGCCTTGAAGGAGGAACAGTTGTACATGCATTACGATCTACAACCTATCTCTTGTTGCTCATGTTGTTTTATATGGAAGTCGTATCTGCATAAATGCAGGACCTGTTCATAGATCAACAGGTTTGCACTTCGCACCGCTTGCAGGAGCTTGCCTGAAATGTTCATAGATGAACATAGTGACTCAGCTGTAGCAGCACTACACCTACCACATTTCTCATTTCTCCTCCAGGAGCAATTAATGATTAAGAAGAATCTCTCTGAAGACCACCACGTCTGAACATAATGTAACTAAAGCAATAAATGTCATATATCAGTTAAAAGCCTTTGGCGTTTGCAGCTTTCGGCTAAGCTCCTCTAATATATAGGACCTCATGGGTTGTCACACGAAACAAAGACAATATGTTCATTGTGGGGAAGCTAATGGGGTGCATTAAAGATTCACTACCCAATGCATGCTGCAAAATCGTTGTGGCTAGGGGCTAAGGGTGATCTCGGTTTCAAAATCATTGATTATGATTTCATGATATCGAATTCTAAATGATTTTGATTTTAGTTTTGATTCTAATATCAGAACTGGATCGATTACATGCCATTCAATTTGAAGCATTGGGTTCATAATCAAAATCAGAACCATCAATAAAATCTTGATTTTTGATTTGATCCGATTATTTTCACTAAAAAACTATAGTATTCCATCAAAATCTAAACCAATGTAAATAGAATTTAAATCTAAGATACTACAGACCCTATTTATCTTTTTGCCAACTTACCCGACCACATGAGCGCTGAACCACCTAAGCAAAAGCATGAGCAATTGATAGAAATGGTTTGCCACCCTCTTTCTATCTTGACCCATACGTCATTACATTGCCACCTAATCATGGACTGTCATTTTGAATAAATACGCATACAAGAGCTTGCGCCACCCCCTCACATGAGAAGTCACATGAGTCGATCATTGATACACGATGACCAAACCTGTCATCTCAACTTTTCCTTGATCACATCGTAGGTCGCCAACGATCTATTACTCATGATCATAATTTCGAAAGAGGTCATACATTTAATCATAGAGAACATCAAATCTTAATAGCATGGCATGACTCTTTGGATAGTTAGGATCGTAATGGCATCAAGAGTGAGGATGAATTAGTGCTATGGTAACAAGAATCTGATTATCAAATTCGATCAAATAAAATTTGTATCGGAAGTATATTTAACTAAAAATGTAGGGGTAGTGATAAGAAAATCAATATGCAATGACAAAGGAAAGACAAGAGAAAATAATTTAATTTATAGTAGTTCGGTCTTCTGAACCTACGTCCACTCCCGATGTCTCTTCCCTCGAGGCTATTGGCTTTCACTATCGATCTTCTTTTCAATGGTCGAAGATCAACTACCATTGTTATAATCCTTCTCCTTTTACCAGGTTCAGCAGAGAACCTTTATACCAACTCTTTTATAGAAAACCTCACACCTTATTAAAATAATCTCTAAACTCAAGGAAGAAGAGACTCAATCACTTTCAAAAGAGTTTACACACTTTAATTCTCACGATTTCATTCTTATTTACCCTTGCATTAAGCAACCATGAGCGGGGTATTTATAGACCCCCAAAGGCTTTAGAAATGGAGCCAAAATTTTAAATTCCTGAGTTTTCGGGATACTAGCAGTGCCACCATCGGTGATAGACAATACTATTACCGAACATATCTCAAGAATATGGGCTCTAGTAGTACCACTACTATCCTAGGCGGTACCACCCTCGTATGGGCGATACCACTATTGGCCACGGGAAGACTATCGTCGGAATTCTCGAAAAAGCACAAAATAGTGCTTTCCGACTATTTGGTGGTACCACCACCCAAGCCTACTTGAGGTCAACAAATTAGCCTTCTAATAGGCTCAATTCAGCCTTAGTTCAGGTCTAATGTGTTTCTAATTAAGATGTCATAGTTTTTTCTTAATACTAACTCAATTTGATACCAAACAACATTGATCATGACTTAACCATTTAATTACATTTCTAGCACAATCACAAAACAATCAACACATTGTCTAGCATTTTGACATGTCATCTGATATCTAGCACTTCATCTGAACCTTCAGCGCATTGTTCTTTCCTTCGACGTATCATCCGATCTATCGATATATTGATTTTCCATAATATCCAATCATTTGGCACAATATCTAATCCTTTTGACCCGATGCCCGAACTCATGACATGAAGTTCATTCTTTGGCACGTCGACCAATCCTCTGCCCTGACGTCCAATCTCTAACATAATATTTCTTTGGCCCAACGTTTAATTCTCTTTCGAAATTTGCATTGTGATGGTTCATGTATGTGATCAAAGTTTTTCCTACATCACTTATCTTAATATTATATTAATCCATAATCTCATCAATTGATTTCCTCATCAAAATATGAGATTCAACATGGGTATCTAACACCAATCCCCATCCCCTATATGTTTCAGACATGCCCTTGCTTGGATAGATGACACACTCCTAGTCATCCTTCCTTAACGTAATCGATAGGGAGATGTGTTCACTGGTCATCGATGTAAATGAATCTATAACGATATAAGAAGCTAAAGGAGGGGATGAGCAATCGACCATCCTCCACCAACAAATCAGGTATAAAAGCCATCCCTTAAAACCAGATAGGAGGTGGACTCAACAAAAAAAAACTCTCTTAAGCTCTAATAAATCCTCTTCACTTTCTTTACTGACTTAAGTATCAGAAGGGTCGGGTTGGGATATCCCTGGATGCTGACCAAACCCTTGGAATCATTGAACCATTAACTTGATTTGATCATTGCCTAAATTTTGACCTCAATTCGACTTGGAATTATTAGATCATTCATTAGATTCGATTGTGGTTTAAAATTGATTTGGTTACAATTTGAACATGATTCATCCCAACTTGTGAGAATCTTTTTCCGATCCACATTGCATAATATAAGCCATATTCACTTCCAAAACACTTATTTGGATTAATTCATTTGAATCCTTTCTCTTTCCTCTGGTGAAGTACCCTTTAAGTGTTTAGATAGTTTTAATCACTATAAATGATTGCATTCTTTTAAGTACTTTGGATATGCAAACGCTTGAAAACGTGTCAATCCATTAGATCATTATCCCGTCGAGCAAGAGGACCTAAACTTCAATTAAGATTAGCCATGAAGTAAGATTTGCAAATCTGCACAGCATCATTTATCACTTGTGCCCCACTCGATCGCCCATATGCTCCAACATTATGATTTATATGCACGCGTTCCATGCTCATGCTGATATAGCTGTTAATGAATTCGACGTAAGCCACAAAATACTCTTCTCGTTGATAGAAATAGTTACATTTCAACTTCCTTTATACATAAAAGTGAGATTGGCAAGTATGTAGAGACACAATTCTTCTCTTGTTCTTCCTCATCTATCCAAAATCTCCATCGATATGATTTATACGCATGCGTCCAACGTGAGCGACAGGATATATACACATATATGGAACAGACGTTTGTTCAAACTGGTGAGGAGACTTATGGGACATGGTGTGGCACCAGGTTGTGCAAGGCCCTTATTCAAGTGAGATTCACAGGTTTGCGCAGCCTCATCCACCATTGCTTCTAACTCAGTCGACACACATTCTTCACCGTGTGACGCACGCATCCCACATTCAGCAGGCTCGAGTGATACTCGAGCACGTCCAATGCGCCTCATTCCCTTCAGAATGAATACATCTATAATACCCACCATCACCACCACCTCATGGCAAAGCATGTAAGCTGAGAAATCAAAGTAGCTAGCTGTGGCAACCATGAGCTTGTCCGTGAATAAGCTAGCCCCGGTGCCCCTGGCCGGGGCTCCGTGGGTTGAACCTAGGTTATGGCGTCAAATGTCAAAATTGACATTAAAAAAAAAAGCTAAGTTTTCATTTTTAAAATTTTATGGTGGCGCCTATTCGTCAACACCAATAAGAAAACCCTTCAAATTGAATTGGTACACCCAAGAGAATGAGAAGATTCCGCTCGTACTGACGACTTCTAAATAATAATCTAGTTTAACTAAGATAATATCAGAGCGTTGTCGCTGACACCATACCTTTCCTTTATCTCGCTATATGGTCACCAGCATCGCCACACTGCAGAGCATCTGAAGTCGAGACACTGAAGCAGCTGTAACAATCATGAGCTTTTCCGTGAACTAACTCGGCCCGGAGCTCGTGGTAGCCGCCGAGCCAACGCCGTCCGGCCGCTTCCTGCTCTCCTCCATGGACCGCATTGCAGCAGTCAGGGTCCTGGCGAACACGATATTGGTGTTCCAGCAAGGGCTGGCGCTGGCGAAGGCCACGAAGGCGGCGCTGACTCGGGCTTTCGTCCCTTACTACGCGGTGGCCGGCCGCATCGTCTAACCGAGCCCCGGCGAGCCCGAGATCGCCTGAACGGGCGAAGGCATGTTGTTCGTCGAGGCCTCCGTGGATTGCAGTCTCAAAGATGTCAACAACTTGGAGCGCCTCCTCGTGCTGCCCAAGGAGGAGCTCATCCCATTTGCTATTACAGAAGTTAAAGAGGAAGATTTGATCATGATGATGTAGGTAATTATGCAGATAGCAGCATTTCGGAGGTATTAGGTTTTAATATAACACTACGATGGGGATAAAGCCAACATATTATTACGACGGGAGGGCTCCCAAAAGCGGAAAGAAATTATGAAAAAAAACAAGGCTGGAGATCATCATATTGAGAAATTAAAACAAATGTAATAATCATAGGTCAAACCCATTATACTTAAAATCCTAGTTAGATATAATTAGAATCATATATATATATATATATATATATATATATATATATATATATATATATATATGGATGGATCATATTTTGTATGTGATCCCATATATTCTGTTTGTGATCCAACTAAAGTATTTTCTTCGTATGAGTCTTATTATTGTTTTGAGTCCTTATATGCTCTTGTCATTAAGTTTTATCATTAAGTTAATTGCATACCTGAATCTATTATGAAAAGTTTATGTTGCATCATGTTGTTTTATGTTGGCACATGTATATTTTGTTGTTCCCCATGTGCTTCCAATATATGCCATGTTATTCTTCATAATATCCTTTTTGTACTCTGGTGTTTGTGGGATAATGTAAACCTTTATTAGAAATGATAAAGAAAGTTATGCTTAGAGCCCGCCATGCTCTGTAGACCCCTATAACTTTACCCAGATGTGGGAGACTTATGTTTGATGGTCATCCAAAAATGGATGGAGCATATTATGTCTGATTCCACTCCACCATCTATATTTTTTATATGATATCTAAAGTATTGCTTACGAGTTGGTTTATGTGCTTTAGATAAGAATAAAATAAATATTATGTTTGATATGATATTTGAGCTTCTGTTCTTTGTTTATTCATTTGATAAACTCGAAAATAACTCGTATACCTTTGATAAGCTTCGAAATATTTACATCTTTGATATGCTCCAAAATGTTTCATATGCCATTGATATATTCTAAAACATTTCATATGCCTTTGATATATTCCGAAGTGTTTCATTTGCCATTGATATATTCCAAAACATTTCATACACCATTGATATGTTCCGAAATATTTCATTTGATATTGATATGTTCCAAAATATTTTATTTGCCATTGATATATTCTGAAATATCGTATGTGCCTTTGATATGCTCCAAAATACCTCTTATATCATTGATATACTCCAATTACTTTGTATTCCATTTGTTATGAACTAAATATGTTTTGAATGAATAACATTTGAAATTATGTATCTAATGACTTGATATCCATGAATTCTTGTATCTCTACTATGTATCTTGATACTAGGTTTATTTGAAGTCATATGCTCTTGTCTTAGATATGTTAGTCACTTGATGAGCTTTATATGCTCACTCTATTACTATATAAATTTTTCAGGTTAACTTGTCATTCTTAGAAAAAGTTAGAATTGGGCTAAGGCAGAGGAAAGCTATTCAGATTTTGGGCAAGTTCTGTTAGGTGATATATTCTAGTTTTTGTATAAGTATAATTTGTATGTAATATTGTCGAATGAATTTGATTGATCTATCATGTAAAAACTTTAAATGACATTACACATTTAGAGTTATTTTGGAATGTTAAGTTTAGTCTACATGATGCTGTTTCATTATTCTACTTCCATAAGCAACATTATGTATACCACCCAACCATGTCTTCTCTCGAACATTCAGGTGACGGAGTTCACATATGGTGGGTTCGCAGTGGACATTAAACTGAGCCACATAGTGTTCGATGGCCTTGGAGCAGCCCAGTACTTGAAAGGAGTCACCGAGATCGCAAGAGGCCATGCTCATCCCATTGTCGACCCAATCTGGTGCAGGGACTACATCCCCAGTCTGCTGAAGCTATCGCCAGGACATCCACTACCTTCCTTTGAGGCTTTCCACTTCGAGAATTTTGTGTTCGACATCGCCTCCTACCACATCGATGTAGTGAAGAACCAATAATGGAGGGAGACGGGCCAAAAATGCGCCATCTTCGGCATGGTCACAACAATGACCTGGTAGTGCCGGACTTGGGCGATATGCTTCGACGCCCATGCCGACGTGCACCTCCGCTTCGCCACCAACACCCACCACCTACTGTGGGGGTTGCTACTGCAGGAAGGATACTACGACAACTTCGTGTACCCCATAGGAATAAAGGGAAAGCTGGAACCATCACTGGTTCCTTAGTGGTGGAGGTGATCGAGCTGATACAAGACGCCAAAGAGAGGATATCTGATAGAAGATAGATTTTTATAACCTCTCAACCAAATCTCTCCCAACTAACCTATCTTGATAGAGGAAATCTTTCCTCTACCTTGTATAAATATAGTTCATGTTAATGTAATTTAGTCAATCTCTTTCATCACCTCTTAATTTATTATGGTCTCAGATCATTTGATTTAAGCAAGATTTCCCTTCCCTTCCTTGTTGTCTAACGATAGTAACTTATCTTCTCAGCTTTGATAGTAACTTATCTTCTTCACTATGACAAGCCTTCTCCTTGATCGCTTTTCACACAAGCAGAAGAGAATGAGCGAAGCGACTCATCCCATCTCGCCAAGTCAATGTCACGCCCTAGTGCTCCCTCCTCATTGTCATCTGATTTGCACAAGTGGCTGCCCCTCCTCTTCATCAACTAGAAGCCCTTTCCCCAAGATCTACACCTTCTCCTCAAGGACCTATGATCCATTGGTCGTGGGCTGCTCTCTTCTTCTTACCCATTACCGCTGAATCCCAATGATTGTCGCACTGCCAAGAGGCAGCCATCCTTGCCAAGTGATCGCTGGCCTACCTCATCGGCCTTATCGAGGATCACTAGTGTGGAATCCCTTTCCCTTACTGGGGTGTTGATCTATATTAAAGTAAATTAAAATTCATTTCATTGATTTGTTCATGTGTATAGAAAGTTGTTGAGGAAGAGTATTTCTCCCAACTGACCAGTGAAAGTTCTTTGTTCAGTTAAGGAAAATCTTATCTTCTATCATGCCTTCGCAAGATTAAGCTCCAATCAAGGATATCAATCTTGGACTGATACAGTAAAAAGTGTTTGCTGACAAGAGGCTTTTTAAGGGAGTCCGCTAGTTGATTAGCCATATAGACATGACACCGAACAACTTGATCTCACACGAAGTGGAAGTCAATGGTAATGTGCTTCATGCGGAAGTAGAATACTAGATTGACATAGAGATAAGTGACTCCAATATTATCACAATATATTGTGGGAGTAAGAATGGAATCGAGGTTAAGTTCTTTGAGTAGATTGTCAACAATAGTAGTGGCGATGACATGGTATTCAACTTCGATTGTAAATTGTGTGATTATATTCTATTTCTTAGAACTCCAACTAATATGATTAGCTCTAAGAAAAATACTATATCATGATGTGGATATTCTATCATGAAAGTTCTCGACCCAATCAGCATCAACAAATGCATGCAAATGAATCAAGGAGTGTTTGCTGAGAAAGATACCATGATTGATAGTCCCCTTAAGATATCACATGATTTGTTTGACTGTAGACCAATGTGTAATAGATGACTGATGCATGAATTGTGATACTTTATTAGCTACAAATGAGATGTTTGGACGAGTGAGAGCTAAATACTGTAAGGAGCCAACTACTTGACGGTATTAAGTAGCGTTTGTAGCAGGACTTCTATCATATAATTTGAGGGATGCATTAGTAGAGAGGGGAGTGGTAACCTCCTTTGCATCTTGTATATTCATCTTTGATAATAGATCTTGAATATATTTTCTTTGTAAAAGAAAGAGTTATAAAGACATATATGTTACCTCTACTCCTAGAAAGTAACTAAAGGCTCTTAGATCTGTGAGAGAGACTCGATTTGCTAATTACATGATGAATGTCTAAACCTCCAAAGAATTATTACATGTGACAATAATATCATCCATATATACCAAGAGATATATTGTGTCTTTAAGTTGGTGTCGTAGAAATAGTGAGGCATCATATTTAGAGTTAACAAAGCCAACAGAAGTAAAAAACTAGCTAAGTTCATTATACCAAGCTCTTAGAGCTTGACGAAGTCCATAAATAGCTTTTTGCAACTTATAAACATGTCTTGGATATTGAGGATGGATGAAGCCAGGAGGTTGCTGTATAAAGACATCTACAATAAGAGTCCCCTATAAAAAAACATTATTAACATCTAATTATCTTAAACAGTAGCCTTTTAAGATAGCCAAACTTAGGATAACTTGGACTGTGGTGGGTTTTACAACAAGACTTAATGTCTCCGTAAAGATAACACCAGGTCATTAATGAAACCCTTTGGTCACTAAACATGCTTTATATCTGGTAATTGATCCTTCGGGGTTCTGCTTAATTCAAAAGACTCATTTACACTTGATGATATTTTATGTGTGATGACATGAAATAAGGGTCAATGTAGAGTTACAGAGGAGAACATCATATTCCTCACACATGGCTTTACACTAGTGTGAAGATTTTTGGGCTTGAGTAAATAATGTTGGTTTAACAGCCTCAGATGAAGATTCTATACTAATATATAGATCAAAAACACGATGTGTTTAAAAATACCACTTTTTGAATGAGTTGTCATGGGATACCCAAGGACTACAATATTATTAGAAGAGTCACAAACATGGTTTGAGTCAGAATAATAAGCTTCAGCGATACTAGGTCTAGGTGAAGGTGGTTGTACCTCTAAAGATAATGTTATAGCAACAGGAAAAACTTGTGGTAAGGTAGAGGAGGGAGTGAGGACCTACGGAACTGGGGTAACAAAAGAGTATGGATCTGGAGGGGAATGACTAGATGGTGTGGATGAAGGCTCGGTTGATGGATCCGAAGGTGTAATCCATTGATGAATATTTGGTGGAGTTGGATATATGGCAGAAGACATAATGTTGTAAAAAGGAAAGATAGACGTAACAAAAGTAACATGACATGAAATAAAGATTTTATGAAAATAAGGGTCATAGCATCAGAAGGCATTATGGTCAAGAGAGTATCCGATGAAAACACAAGCTGAGATCTAGGTGTTACCTTATGCGAGGCATAGGGACATAACCATGGATAACACAAGCAGCCAAATACTTTGAGTTTCTAAATATATGGACATTTGTAAAATAGTTTTTCAAATAGTGATTGATATTGTAAAATGGGAGTAAGTATACAATTAATAAGGTAGACTGCAATTTTAAAGGCTACTATCCAAAAGGTTGGTGGCATGGAGGCTTGGTGTAGAAGTGTCAAACCAGTCTCAACTACATATTGATGCTTGTGTTCAATAGAGTTAACAAGTTAAGGAGTATATGGAGGTAACTTTAGGTGTTGAATACCATAAGCTGACAAGCATGAGGTGAGAGATTGAAATTCACCTCCATCATCAGAATAGACTGTTTTAATTATGGTCTCAAAAAAATTCTCTACCAACTTTTGGAAATTGGTAAAGACTATTGAAACCTCATATTTATGACGAAGAGGATAAAACCATGTATAATTAATAAAATAATATATAAAAATGATATAAAAATCAAAAATTATCAAAAGAATTTATTAGAGAAGGACTCCAAATATCTGTATAAATAATTTCAAACGGTTAAGAACAAGAGATGAATGAGTTTTCAAAAGGTAGGCAATGACTTTTAGAACTAAAACAAGCATCATAGTGTGTTATGCTACTATGAGAATTAAAACTAGGAAGAGAATAATGAGAGAATAATTTGTACAAAATAGAGGACAAGGGATGACTAAGACGATAATGCTATATGCTAATTGGAGCTGCAATGGAAGAATTAACAGTAGGCTTGGTTATTTGTAGACCAGACAACCACTCATAAATGTTATTTTTATTCTGGTCCCGAACCAAGGATGCCCCGTGCTCAAATCCTTAACAAGAAAGAAGTCAGAAAAGAATTCAATTGAAGTAAATATAAATTCATTTCATTGATTTGTTCATGTGTGCATCAGCTCTATTTATAGGCTAAGAAAGTTATTGAGGAAGAGGATTTTGCTCAACTGAGCAGCAAGAGCTCCTCATTCAATTGAGGGAAATCTTATCTGCTATCAATCTACATCTATAACTCTACACCAAACGCAAAATTGGCCCAGTCGCTTGACTATAGAGCACCTTCAGCACTGGGACATCGTTGATCCGCTACCGTTGCTGCCAAAATATTAGCATCTTCTCCTATACTTCCACTATGCCTCTTCTCTATTCATCACCCATCGCAACAACCTATATCCACCTCTCTATAAAAGGCAAACGCTGTGCTCAATGTTCACTAGTATACTTCTCGATTGTGATCTCTCCCTTTGCCCCTAGTTCTCCTTCACCAATTGATTTCATAGACAATGGATGCCATTGCATCTGCATCGTCTGACTGCCCATGATGATAGCAATCTATGGTGGACTTCATGCCCCCGTTATCACCTATTATCAACAATTGCCTCATTGTCAACTGCCACAAGCATTGCTCACAGTAGAAGCCGCCCTCCTCCAGGTCGCACCTTCATCCCATCGATAGCTGCCCAAATTTGTCAATCTAAGAGCTTCTATAACTAAAGTCGAAGTGCTTTTAGCTATCGACTTCATTACAAACAACAAAGATATTTCACACTGCATTGTGAAACACAAACAACCGGCTTCACATCTTGCTTCCATGTCTACAGTAATGCACCCATCATTATTGTTGCAGCCTTGTTATCAGTAAGCTTCCTTCTTTAACAAACCTTTGATGAAGTTCCTTGAGTTATTCCCCTCCAACGGAAGAAACATAAACTTATTTGTGTTGGAAAACCATGAGAGAATCACATGCATAATAGAAAAATAAAACAAAAAGTTTTTCACATTTATCACATCGTCATACAATGATTGGTCAATGAAAAAAATTAAAAAAATAAAAAACTATAAATCATGTAAGATATGTTACATAGTTAGATCATATATACCTTAAACATTCAGATCTAGTAGGAGAGGATGAAGGAGGTCATATGTCCTCCTCTTTAGTGGTATCCACATGAGAGATTGATGCAATAATGCTCCTTAAATCATAACCAAAACTTTACAACTTGTGTGTACCTTATTTATAGCATTTGTATACTATCTTACGGCGAATGTGGAAGAACTCCTTTCTTCATTATTGTCCTCACGTAGTAGGGAGAAGAGTAATCGGCTGAGAAGAGATGGGAGAGAGGAGATTAGGAGGGGGTGGCCAAAGATGTAACCTATCATCTTGGTAGGTCGCCCCTGCCTCTTATTTATAGAGAGTCTCCTAAACTCTAATAGATCCTCCATTGTGGATATTCAATCTCTATCCAATAATCTCAATATGCCTCTAATTGAGCCTCATGCAAGAAGTCCATTAATACTCTGTCTTATCCAATGATAACAGGTGCTTATTAGATAACTTATATCTGATCCTTTATTTGCTATAATCATCTACCATATGTGTGTGAGCCTCCAAGCCCAATATTGAGCTGGTCATGAGTTCCACTCATAAGAACTCTTTCTAACTTAGTGAATTATTATAATAATTTACTTAACTAATCAATTATGGATGTACTAGACTACTACACTATAGTCCCCCATCTGATCTATTTGATATATCTGTCTTCAATTACCATATATTTATAGTCTCTCATCCATCTAATATCCCAGAGATCGTATATTGGGCATGGTACTGTCAGGCCATATACGAAATCCATTTGAATCTTACTCTAATTAGATTCTCATAGAGAACTCCTTCTCTCTCAATCCAACAGACTTGGTCTAGGGATTTATCTGAGTGATAATATACGAGATATTTCTCTTATGATACCAAGAGTGGATGATCCTATATTGTCACGCAATTATCTTTTTAAGGTCGGCTACCAATCTCGATAACCAATTATACTATATTTGAAACTTCTCAAACAAGTAAGTATGACATCAAAGAAAAGAGTGCTCAAATAAGACATCATTAGTGTCTCAAGTTTAGGAACCAGACATACAACTGAGACTACAGAGTCATTATCTAACTTAAAAATTATTAACTATCCAACATTTTATAAGTGGATTAATCAATAAACTCATTCTCTAATAAACACATATATTATTTCCTTTGTGCCCCCATACGAGTGGCTGTGAGACCAACCACCTCTATCATATGGATGAAAATAGAGTACACTGATATATCCGGTTATCTTGATCTCCTTATTGAGTAACCTATGATCAGGATTATTTAGATCTGTATTCAAAGGTGAATCAGTCTCATTATCATGATCTCATCACGATCTGATTTCCATTGTATGGATTCAAGGACATCATAATATATATGTAGTAGATAATATATATAATGTGAGAAAGTACTAAAAATAATCATAATACAAAAAGTCTATGCAGTATGTCGCATGTGCCATCACTCATATGATTGACTTGTAAAGCACCTGTAACCAGTAATTTTCCACTTAAGTTAAAGCCAATCACTTAAGTGTTTGATCGCCATCAGACCCCTATGATGCTTAAAGATAATTTGAGATAGCGGCTTTGTCAGTGGATCTGTAATGTTATCTTTGGATGAAACTCTTTCCATTTCTACATCTCTATGACCCATAATCTTTCTAATCCATTGGAACCTCCTCAGAACAATTCTAATGAGACCTGGGTTCCTTTGCTAGAGTTATCGCCCTATTATTGTCATAATATATGGGAATTAGTTCCTTGCTATAAGGTACAACTCCCAAATCCATGATGAAATTCTTCATCCAGACTCTCCCTTTTGCTGCAGCAATATACTCTACCGCTGTGGTTGAGTTAATAGTAGTATCTTGCTGGGAACTCTTCTAGTTTACTTCTCCTCCATTCAGGGAAAAGATATACCCTAAGTTTGACTTGCTATTGTCGATATCAGATTGGAAACTTGAGTCTATATAGCTCTCAACCTGGAGGCTATCTCCTCTATATTCCAATAAAAGATCCTTAGTATTTCTCAAGTATTTAAGGATGCACTTTACTGACTTCTAGTATTCCAAACTTGGATCCACCTGATACCAGCTTATGACACTCAGAGCATGTGCTATATTAGGTTTGGTACATAGCATAACATAAATGATGGACCATATTTCTGAGACATAGGATATCATATCCATGGCTATCATTTTCTCAAGAGTCTTTGGGGACATACTTTTAGAAAGTGATATTCCATGCCTCATCGATATGAGACATCTCTTAGAATTTTCTATGCTAAATCTTTTGATAATGAAATTTATGTACCTAGATTGAAACAAGCCAAGTACCCTCTTGGATCTATATTTATAAATCTGAATCACAAAGTATGATGCTTCCCCTAAGTCCTTAATGGAGAAGTTTTTATATAGACAAGCCTTAACTCTAGAGAGTATTCTTATATTATTCCCAATGATAAATATATCATTCACATATAGCACCAAGAAGGTGATAACACTCCTACTTATCTTTCTTTACACATAAGGCTCATCTTCGTTCTTAACAAAGTCATAAGATTTGATCACCTTATCAAATCTTATGTTCCAACTTCGAGAAGCTTGCTGTAGTCTATATATGGACTTAAGCAACCTGCACACCTTTTCTAGACTCTTATTGGATACAAATCCCTCAAGCTGTATCGTATACACCTCCTCCTCGAGGTTACCATTAAAGAACATGGTTTTCACATCCATTTGCCAGAACTCATAGTCATATTATGCTGCAATAGCCAAAAGAATTATGATGGATTTCATTATAGCTATGGAAGAAAATGTTTCATTATAGTCAACTCTTTACCTTTAACGATACCCTTCGGCCACTATCCTTGCCTTATAGGTCTCCATCTTTCCATCTACTTCGATCTTCCTCTTGAAGATCCACTTGCAGCCGATGGGTTTGATACCCTCAAGTGCATCAACAAGGTTCCAAACCTTGTTGGAGTACATAAAATCCATCTCAGAATTTATGACTTCTTATTACTTCCTGGACTCTATACTCATAATAGCCTCCTCTTAGGTCTAAGGATCAATATCCTAGGTATTCTCTCTACTAATATGTCTCATATATCTCTCAAGAGGGTATGATACTTTGTCAGACTTACACAAAGTTAGAACTTATGTATTAGGTACCTGAACAGACTCAGTCTTCAAAATGGTGATTGAGTTAGGTTTTTCAACCTCGTTTAACTCTATTATGCTCCCACTATTTCTACCAAGATTGTGTTCCTTCTCAAGAAACACTATCCTCTTGGTATTAAAGACCATTTGTTTAATACCCATAAGTTTCCCTAGAGTATCTCATGAACTTGCATAATTCTATCCTTGATTCTAACTTGTCGAGGTTGTATCTTCTAACGTGGGGTAGGCAGGGCAGCCTCAAATCTTAACAACCTTAAAATCAGGCTTCTTCTTTTTCTATATCTTATATGGTGTAGATACTACCGACCTAGATGAAACTCTGTTCAGAAAGTAAGCTATGACCTCGAGGGCATATCCCTAGAATGAGATAGAGAATGGGTGAGAAAACGGGTGAACTTTATACTCAAGTACTCTTCTTGTTCACCTCATCTTATTTCCTCTTGGATACACTTTTATTCATGATCCGTGGAGCTACATCTAGCAAAAATAACCATTATGCAATGTTTCGCTAGTGATAATCATTTCATCTAAAATCAATGAATAATTATTATTTTTAAAAACTAATTTATATCCCATAATTGTCAAACATGAAATGAAAATAATATTTTTGATAATAGAATGAATGCAATAACATCTAATATAATAGTAGCTCCACTAGATAAATGTAGGGCGACCTCACAAATAATAACTGTAGTAACTCTTACTCCATTACTCATCTTGAGATCCATCTCGTCTCTCACTAGTTTCCTAGGCCTTCTCAGAACCTATAATGAATTGCAGATATAAAAAGCACTCCTGGGATCCTATACCCATGTGTTATCATAAAACTATGAGAAATGAAGACTGATCATGAATGTACCTAAAGCTTATCTAAGCTTCTATTTTGTCTTCTCTGCAATATACTTTTTACGATACCTCTTCTAATGCATGTCTTTGTTGTAGTGGAAGCACTAGCCTTTGTCCTTTGCTGGGTCTTTCTTGACAACTTTTGCCTTACCCACCCTTGCCCTTCTTAAGGGATTTATCAACTTTGCTTTTCTTTTTGGTCTCACAATATAGAGAACTGATTTCTCTTTCTTGAAGGTGCTCTCAGCTTCCCTCAACATATTAAGGAGCTCAAGAAGAGTCAGCTCAAACTTATTTATATTAAAGTTTATAATAAAGTGAGAAAAGAAATTTAGTAGGGACTAAAGTATAAGATCAACACATAGGTTATTCTCTAGTTCTCTAGGACTATTCCTAGACTTGTGAGTTTCTTAATCCACTCTATCATTCTCAGGACATGGTTTTAAACCATTATTCCCTCTATCATGCTAGCTCGGAGGAGATTCTTGGATATCTCATATCTCTTAGTTCTTCCCTATTCTTCAAATAGTTGGTAAAGATGAAGAAGGATGAAATTGATATCCATGCTCTCATATTATCTCATAGCTCAGGAGTCATAGATACTAACATATAGCACTTAGCAAAAGTAGAATCGTCTATATACTATATGTAGCGAGCAATCTCATCCTTACTTTCCCCTTCCTTCAACATGGGCAATATCGTGTCAAGTACATAATCTTTGTTGTGAGAATGATTCTTAGATTGTGGAGTCAATCTATATAGTTTAGACTAATAAAGTGGTTGGCATTAAGTATACCACATAGGGAGTTTACAAACGAAATATTTCTGACAAACAAGATGTAGCATAAATGAATAACGAACATATTTTATAAAAAAATAATAATTAAGATACATACTTCTATCTTAATCTACTCCTAATATTTTTTATGCAAATCATACGACACCCTCGGCACGTGAAACAAAAGTCTCTAGCAGATTTCTTGTGGGGATCGGGATCCAATCGACATTTTAGTATAATCTCGAGAGACTCAACCAATTATACTAAGCACAAAAAAGTAGGCAACTCTTGTTAATCACAACTCATTATGATTCTTATCTTGTTTGGCCTCCAAACCATCATGGTCTCAACCATTTGATTAACCATAATGTTTATTGAAGTTATCACTATCATTACAAGATAAGTCTGATTTGATCACATACCATTAAGGGACACAACCAAGTATATCATGTTCTCAGGTTGCCTGTGATATTTATATGTCGTAGGCAAGATCTGAAATCGTGAAGATAGATGAGCCTCAGGGGACTCAACCAACTTAATATATGTCGAGATTCAATTTCTTTCTGTAACTATGGAAGGTCACGTGGGTTAATTTTATTACCCCATGCTTACTTACTGTCTTAATATTATCGAAGGAGGGGGTTTGTTTTGGTCTCCTAATATGTTGTGTCACACACATACATATTTAATATATATCTACATCGCATGTAAATAAATAAATAAATAAATATATATAGTAGGTGTATAATCAATTACATATTACATATGTATACATATGCATATCATACCGAATGATCATGAAACCATCACTTAATGTAATCAAGCCTGAGTCAGTAGGCTCAATCACTTATAATAGGATCAATATGTGTATCGGCGTATCTCCATGCCTTGTGATCGTCCATCTAGTCATTATCGGTTCCGTAGACTTCTTGGCGCATCACCATGCATCACAATCATCCGTCTCGGCATCGTGGGTCACATTAGCACCTCCACACTCCTGTCGCACCTCTTTACATAATTACATTATAATCACAAGCACGTCGACCTATCAACAAACGAGAAAAACAAAAGCCCCAATAATAGTTATAGTCACATATACACATATCATATCACATGACCTATGATCATCCGTCCACATCAAACATCACATGTACACATCATTATGTAGGACTACTAGATAAATACTAATTAATTAAATTATTTAATTTATTATATTTATAAAATTTTAAGATCCATACCATAGGTTGCCCCATAGGACATGAAAGATACCCCTTATGTGGCTAGGAAACCCTAGTCGTTAGGGGCATCACTGTGGCCAAGAGTCCCTAGCCATAGGGCAACCATGGGCTGCCAGGAAACTTGGTCCCCAAGGTATTCCATATAGCCAACATCCTTCGCTGCAACCTACCATGGGCGAACAACAAACCTTAGTCACTATGCTACCCCTTGCAGCCAAGAGTCCCTGGTCACGGGGTTACCACAGGCGGCTAGGAAAGCCTAGCTACTAGGGTTCCCCATGTCGCCAAGACTCCTTGACCACATGGGGTACTCAGCCATGACTGAGAGCAACACGTTATGCTCTCTACCATGCTAGTTTTTGGGTAAGTCGAGAGCATCAAAATAAACTCTCGACCAAGGATGAAATCAGCCTTCGGCCAATCTACAGGGCAGCAATATATGCTACCCTTTTTCTCCCCTTTCATGTCTATAATTGTGGCTTCAAAGGGCCTCTCTATAACACATCTCAATAGCGAGAAAATATGCTATCTATATCTAAAAACTACGATAGGATTGCAACATACACATTTTAATCTCATTAGACATAGTTTTTAAAACCCAATACTTGCACGAGCATCCTGGCTCTGATACCACTATTGGGAAACCATGAGAGCATTACATGTGTAGTGAAACAATACCATATTTATCACATAATCGTGCAACAATTGGTGTATGAAAAAGCCATAAAATTGAAAACTATGTATCGTGTGAGATATGTTACTTAGGGAGATTGTATATCCCTGAAATATCTAGATCCAATAGTTAATTTTACCCAACATCTAATTATAATTCTTTTTCACCGTTGTAGTTAATCCTACATCACTTTCTCTAATACATAAGTTAGATCATAAAACTCACCAATTGATTTCATCATCAAAATCCAAGATTCAACATGCCAAATATAATGTGTAGTTTCACATATAGAAACACGATTAGACTCATTTTATCTAAAGCGCAAACTAAGGTATTTATAGCTTTAGTGTCCAAAGAAAATATTTTATTTTTAAAATTATTCCAATCATTCATTGGATTGAAAGATTTTTAAAAGTTATTTTCAATGATGTTCCATAACTCAAAATCTATAGAGATTAGAAAAATTCTCATATGTGTTTTCCAATAAGTGTAACCCGTCCCATTAAATATAGGAGGACAAGTAATAGAGTGATCCTCATTAATGTAAGAAAAATCCATTGAAACTCACTTAGGTGTTAATTCAACTAAGTGAATATTGCTCTGATACCAATTGTTATAACCGAATCGACATTGGGGGGGGGATGGCGAGGGTGAATTAGTGCTGACATAAAAACCTCGGTTTGAAAATTTTGTTCGATGAAAACCGATATTGAAAGTATACTTTGACTTGAAAAGTATTATGAGCAATTAAATCAGAAAATAATATAAATGAAAAGTATAAAAGGAAATACATGCTAGTTATAGGTGCCCTACAGGCCAATCATGTGAGTGATGATATATGTGACATATTGTGTGATCTTTTTTGCTTATGATTATTACTGGTATATTCTCATATTATATTAATACTGAATATATATATTATGATCTCTTTGGTTCTGTGCAATGAGAATCAGATCATGATGAGATCACGATAATGAGACTAATTCACTTTTAAACATAGATCATAA
Source organism: Ensete glaucum (assembly GCA_021527575.1). Classification (NCBI taxonomy): domain Eukaryota; kingdom Viridiplantae; phylum Streptophyta; class Magnoliopsida; order Zingiberales; family Musaceae; genus Ensete; species Ensete glaucum. Next base: position 16,513,551 of record CM038558.1, read on the forward strand.
ATAATCTAGATCATAGGTTACTCAAGAGGGACATCGATATAACCAGAGAGACCAGTGTACTATATACCCATCCATATGATGGAGACATCTAGTCTCATAGCCACTTGTGCGGGGATACTAAGGGTACAATACAAGTGCTCATTAGAGAATGAGTTCACTAATTAATCCGCTTATGGAATACTGTATGACTAATAATATACTACGTTAGATAGTGATTCTATAGTCCCAGTTATATGTCTGGTCTTTAGACTTGAGACACCAAGAATGTCATGTTTGAGTACTCATTTCTTTGATGCCAGACTTACAGGTTTGGAAAGTTCTAGATCTGGTATAGCTAGTTATCAAGATTGATAACCAACCTTATGAAGGTAATTGAGTATCAATAGAGGATTATCCACTCTCGATATCATGAAAGGAATATCTCATGTGGTCTTGCTTAGACAAATCCCTAGCCAAGGTCATTCAGATTGAGAGAGAAGGAGTTATCCTAGAGAATCCAATTAAAACAAGACTCAAATAAATTTCATATGTGGCATGACAGTACCATACCCAATATATGGTCTCTGGGATATTAGTGGATAAGGGATTATAAATACATGATAATTGAGGATATACAAGTTCAATGAATAAGATCTCTTGTACCATTTGGGACTTTGGCATAGTGGCCTAGTACGTCCATAGTCGATGAGTCAAGTGAATTATTATAAGATAACAATTCACTGAATCAGAAGGAGTTCAGATAGGGAGGACTCATAGCCAGCTTGGTATTGGGCTTAGAGGGTCACATACATATGGTGGATGTTTCAACGAATAGAGGATTGGATATGTGTTATTTAATTAGCTCTTATTCTTACTAGATGAGACCCAACATTTATGGATTAGTGCATGAGGCCTAATTAGAAGCCAATTGAGATTATTAAGTAGAGATCCTATAATCCTAGTAGTGAGAGTAATTGGATGGAGATCCAATACCCACTAAGGCAAGATCCACTAGGGTTTTTGGTGGCTCTCTATAAATAGGAGGCAAGGGTGACACATATTATGATCGGCTGTAACTTTTGCTATCCCCTCCTATTCTCCTCCCTCCTTTATCTTCTACGTAGGAGTTACAAGATTTTGGTTGTGATTGGAGGAGCATTGCTATAACAATCCACCATGTGGATACTGCTAGAGAGGAGGATATTCGATCCCTTCATCCTCTCCATCTGGATCTAGATTTTCAGAGATATACGATCTCCTTATGTCATCAATCTCTCACGATCTCCCTAGGTAATCAACCTTTGCATGACACATGTGATGCTTTGATAGTTTCCCAATAATGCACACTGAGTTTATAGAGGTTCAGTCGATGTGACCTATGTCCACTTCTGATTCCTCCTCCACTGAGGTCACCAGTATCCACTAATAATCTTCCTTCAATGGGCGAAAATCAACTACCCTTTTACAACCCTTTCTCATTTTCATAGGTTTAGGAGAGAACCTCCACACTTATTCTTTTAAAAGAGACCTCACACCTCCTACAACTAGAATCACTTCTAAACTAAGGAGGAAGAGACACAATGCTCAAAGAGTTACAACCCTTACAAACTTTATAACTTATTTCTTTCTTCAATCCAAACCTTAATAAGGATATTTATAGCCCTAAATGGCTTCAAAATGAAGCTAAGAAATTTAAATCATTAAAAATTGGATAATCCTGTAGTCGCAACTTTTAATGTTGTAATTTTAGACTTTTGAGCAGTACTACCATTGTAAAATTTTAATTCTAGGTGGTACTACTGTCACCCCAGGTGGTACCATCATTGGCTGCATTGATAGGCATACAACAATGCCTGTTGACTCTCTGAGTAGTACCACCGCTAGGCTTGACGGTACCACTGCTTGGGCCTAGCAGTACCACCACCTAGGCCTATTCAAGACCACTACTTTGGCCTTCTAACGAGCCCAACTTGGTCTTGATTCAAGCCAATAGGTTTCTTGATAAGTTAGAATGGTTTTGACCCAATACCAACACAATTTGACCTCGATTAAGACATAATTAATCCAACCATATTTCTAGCACAATTATGAAGCTTTCAGCATGTTGTCCATCATTTTGTCATGTCATTCGATCATCCGACACTTCACCCAAATCTTCGGCGCATCATCCTTTCCTTTAGCATATTACTCGATCTATTAACATGTTAACATTCCCAAAACATCTGATCTTTTAGCGTAATATCCAATGCTTCCGGCACGATACCTGAACTCATGGCAAAAGTCTAATCTTTAGTGCGTCGACTAATCTTCCAGCTCGATGTCCAATTTCTGACATGGTACTCATCTGGCCCAACATCTTATTCTCCTACTTCAATAATTTGCCCTTGATGGTTTGAGTATATGATCAAAGTTTTTCCTATATCACTTATCTCAAGAATATTGATTAGATCATAAACTCATCAATTGATTTCATCATTAAAATTCGAGATTCAACACAATCAAGACATCCTTGGTGTAAAAAGTCTAGGGACCGGACACACAACTGGGATTATGAAATCGCTGTTTGACTTAAGTATCATTAACCATCTAGCATTACGTAAGCGGATCAATCAGTGAACTCATTCTCTAATGAACATCTATACTGTATCCTTAGTGTCCCTATATGAGTGATTATGAGACCAACCTCCTCCATCACATGGATGAAAATATAGTACATTAATCTATCTGGTTATCTTGATGTCCCTCTTGAGTAATCTATGTTCGAGATTATTTAGGGTCTATGTTTAAAAGTGAATCAGTTTCATTATCTTGATCTCATCACAATCCAATTTTTATTACACAGATCCAAGGACATCATAATATATATACAACAGATAATATATAATATAAGAAACTACCAATAATAATCATAATACAAAAAAGCTATGTAGTGTATCACACATGCCATCACTCACATGATTGGATTGTAGGGCACTTGTAACCAACAATTTGAGTATTTGTTGTAAATATTCATCTTACTTTCATTGAATTTATTAAGTCTCTATGCCTTTGATATATCATGCTTTGAATATAAGTGCACGATTAAGGTTCATTTTAGCCCCTATGGTTTTGGCCAAGGGCCACTTAAGTCCTCATGGTTTACTTGTGTTTAAAGAAACCCCTACACTTTCAAAAACATAGCAAATAAGTCCCTTCCGTCAAGTATGAGTTAACAGATATTAGAGTCTACTTAAATGACATGCTAACTTATAATAAACTATTAATATAATGATATATAATTTAAGTTTAAAAAATTCATTTTAGCCTATGTGGGTTTAGTCATGGACTATTTAAGCTCTTATGATTTTGCTTATATCTAAGATAACACATATATATTTAAAAACTTAACATATAAGCTTCTCCTGTCAAGTATAAGTTGACAAAGATTAGAGTTTACTTACGTGATATGCTGACTCAAAATAAATTATTAATATAATAATATATAATTTAAATTAAAAAATTAAAATAATCATAAACGGTTGGAGGATACATCATCGTGGAAGCGATCACCAATAGTAAAATTGAGTTGCTACTGCCTAGTAGGGCAGCATACAACCTCTCCTGTGTTGGTGACAAGCTTAGGAGCTCCTGGTCCTACGATAGGTGGATGTGTGTTAACTAGTCCAATGCTAGGCATGCAATGGTCTCCTTGTCCCTCTTTCTACTGGGCGTTTTCATCCCCACTGCCTCTCACTTCGTCCTCTCTTACGCTCCCAACCATGGCTATGACGTGGTGGTCTATCTCTCTCTCGCCTCCACCTTCGACCTCTCCTACCTCTACCTATCTGTCTTCGTTTATCATTACGACCTCCATTGCTTTCTCTCCTCGATTAGATATATCTTTTTTTAAACTTAAATTATATATATCATTATATTAATGATTTATTATGAGTCAGCATATCATGTAAGCAGACTCTAATGTTTGTCAACTCATACTTGACCGGATGAGTTTATATACTATATTTTTAAATATATATAGGCTATTTTAGATACAAGCAAAACCATAAGATCTTAAATGGTCCATGACCAAAATCATATCAGCTAAAATGTATTTTTTTTAAAACTTAAATTATACATGTTATCATATTAATAATTTATTATGAGTCAGCATGTCACATAAGCAGACTCTAATATCTATTAACTCAGACTTGATGGGAAGGGCTTATATGCTATGTTTTTTAAAGTATAGAGTTTATTTCAAATACGAGTAAACCATAATGACTTAAGTGGTTTATGGTCAAAATCATAGGGACGAAAATAAATCTTAAACTTTAATTCTATAAATACAAATCATGATTGAAACTACTGATAGTCATAAAGTGTTGGAGATTGAATCAAATGAATTGAATCCAAACCGGTCCAAAAAATCTATTAAAAAGTAAATATAGAGGTAATAAACGTTTAGAGACCATTTTATATACAAGTAATAAAAATCATAGAATATGTTACTCTAATTAGGTTATGATTACCTAAAAATTAGTGTTGCTAAGAGACATAGATAATAAGAATATGTGGGTACTAGCTGCATGGATCCATTTCAATTATTGAACACTATTTATTTCATACATTCTATTACTCTCCTCTATTAACTCTATTTATTCTTCCTCTTTCTCGCTCGTCATTCTTTGGCCCAAGATAAAAAGATTGATGATGATATTTTAACACTGAGTGAATGTTTGCAGCCACAAGGGCTATTGAAAAAATTTCTTAGGGTCCCATGACCTAGGGACAAAGTAGAAGGTAAAACAAGATGTTGCAGACAAAAATCGCTAATCAGGGCTCATACAAAGAAAAGGGGGGACTAACTCGACAGACAAATTTATCGTGACCAAGATGGTAGAGGCCCCACCTTGAGCCTCGAGGTAAAACAAGATGTTGTAGATAAGATGTTCGGACTCTAGTTAAGGGAGTCCTAATGTAGTTTCATTAAAGAAGGCAAATATGCAAATTCTAAGTGCATTCATTTAATCCTATCTACCCGACCCCTATTAAAGAGGTGACGAGGCCGACTAAGTTAGTATTAGTTTGGAGGAAGATATTTTGAGGAAAGAATAAGATACATATCATCCTAATTAACCACCCCTTATCCTAGTTAAAGAGGGGTTGGATTGAGGAGTTAAGTTAGAATAGGATTATGATTAGTTTGGAGGTTACTTCTTAGTGTTGGAGCTGGAGGTGTTGGAAGTAGGAGTTGATTCTTAGAGTTGGAGTGGAGTTGATAGGAGTATGAGTCTTAAGTAGGAATCCTATTAGGAGTTGAGATTTAGAAGCCCTATAAATAACCTTATATTCTCTCCTCTTTTATCATCAATAGATTAATTATATTTCAGCTCATATAGCAGAAATCCAAGGAGGGAGGAACCCCTATAGAATTCTAAGGAGGCTGATCCCCTATAGAGATCACCCCAAGCTTAGAATCCATAAGGGCTCTAACACTTGGTATCAGAGCAACATTCTTAGTATCTCGTTGCTCTTCCATAGTCATCTATCAGCCCCCATAACTGTCTAAAGTAATTCCCACAATCGCTTGAAGATCGTCACCAAATTCCCCCATTATCTTTACTACCGTAGATCATCCTTTGATGTCCCTGTGAATTGTAACAGGTTCTGGTTTCCTACTTTACTGCTGCTGCAATTTAGTTATCCCTATTCAAAAAATCCAAAAAAATTCATTCCTATTTGCTGCATAAACTTTTCATCGTAAAGTTTCCATCTTTACGATGAAAGTTATGCTGCAGAATTCCAGCCACATGCCCTTGACTATTTGATTTGCTGCTGCGTTTCTCTATGAAATTTTTATGATGGCTTTAGCATTTCCTATCTTTAGATTTTCTTTTGGTTTTGTCAAAATAATCTCAATATAAATTGCTAATTTTTTATGTCCAAACTACTGCATTTTATATGTAAAAATCTGCTACAATACCTTCCTGTGATCTTCAATTTTGTCGAACCTTTTGTTGCCATTTTCTTCCACAAATTTTTTGTTGGCATTACTAGTAGATTCTTCTTGAGTTTTCCTTGAATCTTTATTTTAAACTGCTAGAAAAAAATCTTGTCTATATTGCTGAAATCTTTCGACGAAAAAATTCTACTGCAGTACCTTCTCGTATTCCTTGATCTTGCCAAAACTTTTGCTACCAATTTCTTCCACAAATTTTTTTGACAAATTATTTTTCCACTGCTAGTGGATTCCCATTATGTTTTACTTCATTCCTTGTTATGAACTACTGCAAAAAATTTCTACTATACTTTTGAAATATTTTGCTGAAAAAATTCTACAATAACACCTCCTTGCAATCTTTGATTTTGTCAAAACTTTTGCTATCATTTCTTTCCATAAAATTTTTGATGACATGACCTCTCCCTTACCAATAGATTCCCCTTGAGTTTCACTTGAATTTTCTTAAGAATTGCTGGAAAAAATTATGTCTTCACTGCTAGACTTTTTTCGACGAAAAATCTACTGCTCTACATTTGTTTTTCTTCTTCTTCTTCTTAATCCACTGAAAACCAACCATCTTGCTGCCACCACCCAAGGCATCTTTAGGGCATCCCTTTAGCCTTAAGTTGTAACCATCATAACCTATCTTGATAATCCAAACAACACCCAAAATTGCAGTCGAAGACAGTGACCTATTGTAGCCTATCGACGCAGAATTCTGTAGTACTACCTTTTGGTGTTTTTTGTTGCACCCATATCTGATCCTTATCGAAATTATTACTGCCACCCATGTTATATTTAGGCACCCCTCTAGTCTTAAGATGCAGCCATCATAACCTATTTCTAGAATCTGTGGCCAACTCAAATCGTAGCCTAAACAACGGTCTTCCACAGCCACCGAACCTTCCACTAATCCTTACACTCTGCAGCCACCAATCCTACAAAACCGGTTGATGCCATCAACAACAACCCTAAGCCATCCCTCTAACCCTAAACATCTGTCACCAAACCCTCTTTATAGCCCCTATAGTAGCCCTAAATCATAGCCCTAACAGCACCCAAAAAATAACAACCTGTCAGCCCCAAACCATATCCATCTACCCAATAGTAGGAGAGGGACATTGGCATCTCAGATCTTGAGTATATGCAATGGCATCTTAATGTTTAATCGATGTCAAGTTGGAGGTGTTTGAATCACGTATAGAGGATATATTGCATATCTTATTCGTCAAATTCGGATTGAGCCGATCTCAGAGCCCAATAAAGTTCCAGCAAGGTCAAAGTTCAGAGAGGCCTCCAAAAAAGAAGAATGAGCTACTGATATGAGGCAGTCATGCATGAGGGTGGACTCCCCTCGATGGGAAGAAAGAGACCTGACGGGATGGATTTCATGCGTCAAACGTTACTTTCGTCATCACCAAATACCGGAGGATTCCATGGTGGACACCGCTGTCATCCACCTTGAAGGATATGCTATATAATAGTATAATTAGATTGAATACATCTTTGGGACTTCAACATGGGTACAATTCAAGTATGCACTGCTGAACCGCTTTGGGCCGACCAAGTACTAGAATATCAACGGACAACTTGTCAAGATCCAACAAACCTCCATGATCCAAGAATACCAGACTAGTTTTGAGAAATTTTATTACTTTGCTCATGATTGGTTTGACAAATAATTATTAGGGATGTTTATAAGAGGACTCAAGTCGAAAATTAAAGGAGAGGTTAAAGCGCGACAACACCCCATCGTGAAGGCTACAATCTCTTTCACCCAAATCCAAGAGGAACGACTAAACCAAGATGCTCGGAGGATGAGAACCACTCTTAGACCAGCAGCATATAAACCTCCCTCTGATCCCAACCATTCTTTACCACTAAAAAAATTGACGAGAGAAGAGCTGCACGATAGATCGACGAAGGGCCTTTGTTGGCATTGTAATAAACTTTGGAGCCGCAACCATCATTGCAAAAAAGAGAAGCTTTCCATGATAAAATCTATTAAAGAATATGAAGAAGAGGTCTAGGAACCTGAGGAGGAGAACACAAAGGAGGACCTACAACTATCCGATTGCACGACTCACGCTTTAGGTGGCCATACGAACCTGTAAGCAGCAAAAGTTGAAGAATCCTTTAAGCAACAACCCATTACTGTCCTCACCAATAATCTTATGAATGGCAAGGGAGAACAAGTGACCTTATGTGAGAAAATATGGGAGCAAACTAATGATGATCTCGACACAACGCTTGTAGAAGCTTGCTGAAATTTTAGGCGCTTCCACCAAATCGAGCCGACTACTTCCTATTAGGCTATACAATCTTCATATGCTAATTTTGCAAGAGGAACTACTAACATATATTTGGCCATATTGTTGTCCACATCCTGAAAGGGTCGATGCTAAAAGAATTATCTAGGAGACGCAGGAGACACAGATCATTTGGCCATGACCTTCGCTTGCAAGGACACTTTATCTCCTAAAGCTTTACCTCTTTGTTTGCAGGTATAAACTCTTCCTGAAGTGCCACATCCAGCTGAACCAGCTGAACCAGCTATGGCTTCTGAAGCACTCCTAGATCTCGAGCTACTTCCATGACTTCTCCAAGGAGTGGACCATAATACTTAAAGTCCTCCCTGATGATGACCACCGATCCATGGCCCATGACTGCAAGAAGATTGAGTCCCTCTAGCAACAATACTGGCATGGAATCTGTGATACCAAACTTTATTAGATAAAGATCAAAATTTTAAAGGAACAGGAGGAAGACATCCACACGTCCACCATCTACAGGATCCTCACAGTCACGATGCCAATGTTAGCATTACTCGATCGTAGCAATGTGTTCATAATTGAAGCAGACATATCAGGAATTGAGATTAACACCACTCTAATGTAAGATGGCTGACTCCTAATATATACTAAGGCTCTCTTGATAGGACTCTAGTAGGGTTGAGTCCTAATCTCCCTAAGAAGTAGTCAATAAAACCCTGCTAGATTGTAATAAAGTCACTCCTATCTTATAAAGGAGTATGGCTAGGATTTAGATTAGCTCTTAGGGCTTAATAGCTGCCACCTCCCTTACTGGGTTGGTCGGCTAGGGTTTCCCCCTACTTAGGTCAGTTATAGAGCCAACCTAGCCGCCCCCTGTTCTTGTTAAGGTAGGTCGGTATAGGAGGGGCAAAGGGATAATTTTACTTAGGCAAGAACTCCCTTAGGCTAGGGTTTTAATCCCTATTTAAAGATGTAGCCCCACTTGAATCAAGCAATTATTAATTTTATTTCAGCTTTGTGTCGAGTCTAGGAGGGAGGAACCCCTATAGCGTTCCAAGGGTTGATCCCCCTCAAGGATCAACATCTATAGAGCTCCTTCTGGGGTTCTATCATCTAGTATCAAAGTAATGATCTTGCTGCCCCTGTAGCCTCATCCACATCTCCACCTTCCTAAGCAATTCCCACATTTGCTTTTGATGTCGCCTCCATCGTCGCCCACCAAGCCGCAAATCCATCAACTGTTGCCTTTCTTTACGTCAACATCAAAGATTTGGTAAAAACTCTAAAGCCCATGCCTCTTGCTACTGCTATTCCTCTATCTTATATATGGGAGAAGGTTTTTCAAAATTTTCTTGCTGTAAAATTTTACTATCGCAAACGTTATCATCGTTGCGAAGGCAAAACGCTATAGAAATTTTCAACCGAGTGTTGCTTCTTGGAACTAAACTTTTAATCATCCTTTTTGGATGAAACTTTTATACAATTTCATAGATCATCTTAGCTTTCATCTAAGATTGATCTCATAAAAAAACTCCTTCTGGATCTAGACTTATAGCACTGTGATTCTTCATTGCAACTTGTAATAATCATTCACTACCAATTATCTTGATCACGGCCAGCAACAAATTTAACACAACAACAACCGTCTCTCGCTCCAGACCACTATTGCCCTCCTCTGCAACAACTATGTACATTGCTGCCCCATCTTCCTCCTATTGTAACCATACCCTTGCTACAACTGATGCCACTTACGGCCATGAAGTCGCAGCATAGTTGCAGTCGACGTTGCTGCTGCCCTCTTCTTCCTCCATTATCGCTGCTACCCTTGGCTGCCATTCTCCACTTGGAGACTTCACCCTCGTAGTCCTGACATTGCTACCATTCACTGCCTTTAACCTAAAAATTATAGCTACACTTTTCAATTGATTTGTTTGACAGGTTGGAGATCCTTACATCATGACATCGTTGGGCTTATTTGAAGCCAAATTAGAAGTTTTCGAGACACGTATAGATGCTAAATTATGCACTCTCTTCGAGGAATTTAGATTGGGCTGATCACCAAGCCCAAGAAGATCATAACATGGAGAAAATTCTGATTGCAAAGAGAATCCATCAGAGATAAGAAGTGGGGATAAGACATGGCAGCCCTACACCTTGATGACGTCAATCTCCTTTTTACAACTTCAAGAAGGGCACCTCAATCAAGATGCTTAGAGCATGAGAGCCACATCCCAACCAAAAGCATATAAACCTTCAGCACCAATCAATTACAAGAACATTGACGAAGAACTAACAAAGATCTGTCAAACCTCTACCATCCAAGAGTACCAAATTAGGTTTGAAAGGTTAAACAATCAAACTCATGATTGGTCTGAAAAACATATATTGAGGACTTCCATTGAGGGCTTGAAGCCAGAAATTTAAGAAGAAGTTAAGGCGCGACAACCGTACACACTTAAGGTAACCATCTCCTTCACATGACTACACGAAGATAGGTTGAACCAAGTTGCTCGGAGGACCAAAGCCATCGCATGACCAGCAGTATAGAGACTCTCGACCCCATCTACCACCAGCTAGTCATCTCAGTCGAAAAAGTTAAGAAGAGAAGAGTTTCGTGATAGATCAGTAAAGGGCCTATGTTGGCATTATAATAAATTATGGAGCCAAGACCACTATTATAAAAAAGAGAGACCTCTATTGGTTGAGCCCATTGAAAAATCCAAACTTAAAGATATGGCTCTCAAGTCCGAAGAGAAGGATATGAAGGAAAAACCATAATCAGTCGCCTACACCTTTCATGCTCCACCATAAATATTGGACATTGATGGCTTCATCAAGCATTAGCCCATCACCATCCTTGCCGATACCAGGAGCTCCAACGACCTTATGAATGGCAAAAGAAAATAGGTGACCTTATGTGGGAAATGAGAGAACGAAGAAAAGATGATCTCGACATAGTGCTTGGAGAAGCTCGCTGAAATCTCAAGCATGACCTTTGTATATTAGTCTTATAAGGGGAACCACCAGCATATATTTGGCCATATTACTATCCACATTTTCAGAGGATCAATGCTAAAAAAATCATCCAGGAGACGCGAGAGATGGATCATTCAACTACAACCTTCCCTTGTAATGACACTTTATCTCCAAAAACTTTGCCTCTTTGTCTGCAGGGATAAGCTCTTCTTGAAGTGCCATATTCAGCTAAACCAGCTATGGGTTTTGATTCCTATTTAAAGATATAGTCGCCCCTCGCCCCCCTCTCTTGAATAAAGCAATTATCAATTTTATTTCAGTCTTATGCCGAGTCTAGGAGGGAGGAACCCCTATAGCGTTCCAAGGGTTGATCCCGCTTAAGGATCAAAATCTATAGAGCTCATTCTGGGATTTTATCATCTCCCTATATTTCACACGATACTTTTGATCTATAAGGGGATACTAATTGCTACTAAATTTGAAGTTTGGCTTAATACAAGTCAAAAACACAAAGGAGAGATGAAAATAGGCTCGGTAAAATTATAGCTTGTACCTCCTCAAACTCAGAATGGGCTTACACCCCCAGGGACCTTATCAAAGGGGAGCAATTATTCCAAAAGAAGGCTCGGTTACTATTAAAAAAAAACCAAGTGGCAGCCCATGTAAGAAAGAAATAGCCCCTTGACAAATATCGGAGCAAAAGAAAGTTTACTGTTGAATATCGAGTTTCCCTTCGTCTTTAGCCCTACCAACAGAATATTTGAGCCTCAAGGAAGTGGTCCCTTACTACTTTGGCCCTTGCAAAATTAGGGATCACAATGGAGCAAAAGAAAGTTTACTATTGAATATCGAGTTTCCCTTCATCTCTAGCCCTACCAGCAGAAGATTCGAGTCTCAAGGAAGTAGTCCCCCTGGTACTTTGACCCAGAGACATGGAGCTCAGCATTGAGAACAATGCTGATTTGATAAGGATGAGTCTGTTAAGACCCTAGCTAGGGGAGTCCTAATTTAGTTTCATTGAAGAGGGTAAACATGTAAATCCTAAGAGTATTCATGTAAATCATATCTAGCAGACCCCTATTAAAGAGGTGAGGAGGTCGGCTAGGTTAGCATTAGTTTGGAGGAAGATATTTTGAGAGAAGAATAAGATATACGTCACCTAATTAACCACCCGTTATCTAATTAAAGAGGGATTGGATTAAGGAAGGGTTAAGTTAGAATAGGATTAGGATTAATTTGGAGGTTACTTCTTAGTGTTAGAGTTGGAGTTGTTGGAAGTAGGAGTTGATTCTTAGAGTTGGAGTAGGAGTTGATAGGAGTATGAGTCTTAAGTAGGAATCCTATTAGGAGTTGGGGTTTAGAAGCCCTATAAATAGCCTTATATTCTCTCCTCTTTCATGATCAATATATCAATTATATTTCAGCTTATGTAGCAGAATACTAAGGAGGGAGGAACCCCTATAGAGTTCTAAGGAGGTCGATCCCCTATAGAGATCACCCCAAGCTTAGATCTGTTAGTCAGGAACTGGCAAGTAAAGAAGAGGGGCAGCCAACTAGCTTTACTATGACCAAGGTATTGTTAGAGTGCCCCACCCGCCACCTTAAGGGTGTTAGACGGACCTCTCCAGTAGGGTAGAGGATCAAAATGCCACACGAAGATCGTGTATGGAAATCAAGATGACGAGATAAGAACATGGAGATATTGGTGAAATAGTAAGCGCGTACCCCCACACACCCCACCCCCCCACCCCTCCTTCAGGGTTTATAAAGATCGTCTCAAAATGTAGGTCTCATGGTTCTTAGCATGACATCCCAAGAAAACTCTTCGATTGCCAGAAACAGTTATGAAGTGACACTTCGAAAATCCCATAATGATCTATAATTAATAGGTAGAAGGCAACAAAAGAAATCACTTAAGGAGGAAGCAAATCACCCAAGCAACCAATTGCAACATGACAACTCAAACCCTCATTACCTCGAAACATCATAAATTATTGCTATACCCCAATGATTTGATGTCCAATCGAGGTATACCTTTAACTTCAAAAAATTGCTTAAAGAGATGATCTGCATCGCTTTGGTGAGATCCCGACTGATCATAAATGTCACGACCTGAGTTAATGAGCTAACTATCCTAATAGCTTTAGTGTTGTCAACCATTGGCCAAAATACTTAAGCCAGGTGATAATAATAGTACACTCATCAACCCTTATAAGGCACTCATATATTCCTACATTTCCAATGTGGGACTAAGGGGTGTTACACACTCCCCAACTCATATACTTGATGTCCTCGTCAAAGTTGAACATGTCCCAAATCGAACCCTAGCATAGTACATGTGAGGCTTAGCCCAGTGTGGCTCCACGCTGTGTCGAGTTCAGAGCACTCGGGAGTTCAGATGCACTCTATACACACAGGTGGCCCTATAGATTTTGATCCTTGATGGGGATCAACCCTTAGAACGCTATAGGGGTTTCTCCCTCCTAGACTCGACACAAAGGCTGAATTGAAGATGATAATTGCTTGATAAAAAGAGAGGGGCAGCTACATCTTAAATAGGGATCAAAGTCCTAGCCTAAGGGGACACTTATCTAAATAAAATTACCTTTTTGCCCCTCCTATAGCCATACTGCCTTAAAAGGAACAAGGGACGGCTAGGTTGGCTCTATAGCCGACCTAAGCAGGGGGAAACCCTGGCCGACTTGCCCAGTAAGGGGGGCGGCGACTATTAAGCCCTAAGGGATAATCTAAACCCTAGCCAGACTCCTTTATAAGATAGGAGTGACTTTGTTACAATCTAATAGGGTTTTTATTGACTAGTACTAAGATTATTAGGACTCAATCCTGTTGGAGTCCTATCAAGCCCACCCTCTTCAGATCAGCCTTGTCCTCAAGGCTAAGGGTCCATAAACTCTGGAAACTAGATTTTCAACTCCTCATGTGACTCCTATGCTATCATTAACTAAACTTTGGCCTCCTCATCAACTGGGATGTTAGTTGGAAGGATTTGGGCTGAGTCGTCTTCTTTAAATTTCTATTTGAGATGGGATACCTGGCGGATTAATTGTAATCTTGATCTGGTGAGCGAATTTGATCTCCAGGTTAGGGCCCCAATATGATCTTCAATTTTGTAAGGCCTAAAGAAATAGGGGGACCACTTCATTAAGGCTCAAGTTTCCTGCTGATCGGGCTGGAGGTGTAGAAAAACTTGATCTTCAATTTTTCATCTATTCTAAAGTTTATTAGGAGGCCATTTCTTCTTTATATGTGCTGCCATATTGTCACGAACGGTCGTCGCTCAACCGAATGCCTTTGCTCCTTGAACCGTTCATCACTTTTTCTTGCTTGTACATATGTTTGGCAGCTTGTTTTGCCTTGAGTTTACATGTTTTTACCTAAGAAATGTGAGCGAAAGTAGTGTAGAAGGCTGCAGAACGATCTCTCACTGCGCGGAGCCAAAACAGCCCTGTTTTTGGGTCTTTTTCATGTGCCGCGACAACCTTTCTGAGTGGTGCGAAATGTCAGTCATTTTAGCACCTTGGAACACCCTGGGTGGCACCGGGCTAGATGGGGTTCCGGGTATATGTCGGGCGTAGGCATTCATCAGTAATTGAACTTGTCTTGTGTCCGATACCTTAGGAACCGTCGTTTGTGGACTTGCGACCGTTCCTACAACCCTCCAAAGTCCTATTTCGCTCTCTTTCTCTCTTTTCTTTGCTGCACTCAAGGTGTTCGATAAATTGCTTGTCTGACTTTTCGCTTTGCCAGACGTCAAGACGTCGCTCAATTAATCAACTTCTTCTTTGTAGGTCCTACGGGACCTTAAGGGGTTGTAAGAGGGCTGACCCTTTGCGGACAGAAAACGCGTTGGGCGTTTCATGACTTAGGCAATCCCAGCTAAGTCCGGAATAGTGAGCAAGGTTGCTCTAGGACTTAGGCAATTTCAGCTAAGTCTTCGGGAGTGCCGCGAGGGTGCCGCACGACTTAGGCAAACTTTAGCTAAGCCCGTGACAGTGTGGTATCAGAGCAGGCAAGCAATTCATACGAACAGCGAAGAAGATTCGCAATCTCGCCATGGTGAAAATCGTGGTGAATCGAGCAAGATGGGGCAAGCCGGACCCTTGCTCCAAGCAGTCGCAGGTGGGATGCAAGTGCAAACTCGCTCGCAAACTATGGGAGTCACTCATGAGGAGCTCTACAGTGAACAAAACGAGCGTGAAGTTAGGTATTCTCCACGAGGGGAGGAGGCGCCATCTGGAGCGCCAACCGGGAAAAAGAGTCACAAGGAGGGAATTATAGCGGCAGAGACCCGCCTTGATGTTCTTGAAGCGAGCATGGAGTAACTCTACCAAGGCCAGCGAGGGCTACTTAGGGTAGAGAGCTCGCTAGAAGAAGCTAAATCTCGGATCGAGAAAGTTGAATCTATGATGGGTCAACTGACAGAGGACACCAAAGATTCCGTACGACACCTACATGAAGTTGTGGCGGAACTCACGGCTAAGGTGATGGTGTTAACAAGGACTCTTGATGCGGGAGGGAACAACACCTGCGCTGCACCACCACAAAACTTCAGGGCACCAGAGCCGCAGTGCTATGGAGGTGCTAGAGATGCCAAAGAGCTTGAAAATTTCTTGTTCGACATGGAACAGTATTTTCGTGCTACAAGGCTTGATTCTGAAGAAACCAAAGTTGCTATAGCAACAATGTATCTGAATGGGGATGCAAAACTTTGGTGGCGAACCCATTGGGAAGAGATCCAACAAGGCCGATGTCAAGTGGATACATGGGGAGACTTGAAGCGAGAGTTGAGAACTCAGTTCTTACCAGAGAACACAGAGCTTGTCGCAAGAAGGAAACTGAGACAACTCCGCCAAAACAATCCGAGACTATATGAAACAATTTTTAGCACTGATGCTGGATATACGGGACATGTCTGAGAAAGACAAACTATTCAGCTTCCTCGATGGCTTGAAGCCATAGGCACAACAAGAACTACATCGAAGGAATGTCACTGATGTAGTCGGGGTAATTGCAGCCGCGGAAAGGCTAACTGACTTTGTTTCTTCAAAGGATTTGAGAAAGAAGAAACAATCTTCGGGAAATCGCCCATCTAAATACTCTCGAGCGAAGGAGTCTGGGGGCGAGCAAAAGAAGAAGAATTTTCACAAGGGACCGGGCTCAAGAGGTAGAGTCCCAAAGCCTACTGGATGCCTCTTGTGTGGAGGACCGCACATGGTGAGGGAGTGCCCACAAAAACAGGCACTCAATGCTTTGACGGCATCGATTCTACCCCGTAAGTCTGACAAGGGCAAAGCAATCGCCCTTAGTTCGAGTAGTTCTGACTCCAGTAGCGACAGTGAGGCATCGCAAGGACCCAGGATGGGAGCAATGCGTTTGTTGAATGCATTGCGGGGTCAAGTGGGGGAGAATACAAAGGTGAAGCCACCGAAGGCAGGAAGTAGCGAGTTGATGTATGTGGACATCAAGCTCAATGGCCGAACAACCCGTGCAATGGTGGACACGGGCGCGACCCACAATTTTATTGCCGATCGCGAAGCTAAGCGACTGGGACTAATCTTGGAGAAAAGCCCAAGTCGTATGAAGGCGGTGAACTCGGAGGCCAAGCAGATCTCCGGACAAGCAAAGGGGGTCCCCATCAAGATCGGGACATGGAACGGGAGCACAGACTTGATGGCGGTGCCATTGGACGACTTCCAAGTGATTCTCAGAATGGAGTTTATGCACGCAACAAAGTTGGTGCCAATACCGTTCCTGAACTTCTTGTGTCTAATGGGAGGCGATGATCCCTACATGGTTCTAGTTTCTCGAGTAGGAACCAAGGACGTACAACAAATATCGGCTTTACAATTGAAGAAAGGGGTGCGAAAAGGTGAATTAACCTTTTTAGCTGCTATGAAGCTAGAGACACTTGACGGGGAGGCCATTCAGGAACCTACTATTGTGGCGAACATCCTGAAGGAGTTCTCAGATGTGATACCAACAGAGTTGCCGAGAACTCTATGAAGCTAGAGACACTTGACGGGGAGGCCATTCAGGAACCTACTATTGTGGCGAACATCCTGAAGGAGTTCTCAGATGTGATACCAACAGAGTTGCCGAGAACTCTACCACCACGCAGAGGCGTGGATCATCAGATTGAGCTGGAGCCGGGAGTTAAGCCTCTAGCGAGACCACCATACCGCATGGCCCCTCTAGAGTTGGCAGAACTGAGGAAGCAGTTAGATGAACTGCTAAGCGGTGGTCTCATCCGCAGTTCCAAAGCACATTTTGGAGCTCCAGTCCTCTTTCAGAAGAAACAAGATGGGAGCCTCTGATTATGTATTGATTATTGAGCCCTCAACAAGATGACGGTGAAGAATAAGTACCCTATCCCACTCATCGCGGACTTGTTCGATCAATTGGGCAAGGCAAAGTACTTCTCCAAACTCGACCTTCGGTCAGGGTATTGGCAGGTGTGTATCATAGAAGGTGATGAGGCGAAGACTACCTGTGTGACCAGGTATGGAGCATTCGAGTTCTTGGTGATGCCTTTCGGCTTAACCAACGCTCCGGCCATATTTTGCACTCTCATGAATCAGCTGTTCAAAGAATATCTGGATAAGTTTGTGGTCGTCTACTTAGACGACATCGTCGTCTATAGCCAAACACTTGAGGAGCATGTTAGACACCTCCGAACAATTTTCAAAGTTCTCAGGGAGAACACCTTATTCGTGAAGAGGGAAAAGTGCTATTTCGCCCAAACAGAGATTTTATTCTTGGGGCATTGAATTGGGAATGGGTCCATTCGAATGGACAAGGCTAAGGTGCAAGCTGTGGTGGACTGGTGAACACCAAAGAAGGTGCCAGAGTTGAGATCCTTCCTTAGGTTTGTCAACTATTATCGGTTCTTCATAGCTGGATATTCGAAGCGCGCAGCCCCACTAACGGAGTTACTAAAAAAGGAGCAGTCCTGGAGATGGTCGGACAAATGTGAGACGGTATTTCAAGACCTGAAGACTGCTGTGTTAGAAGAACCTGTACTCAGATTGCCGGACTATGGAAAGTCTTTTAAAGTTCGTACCGATGCTTTTGACTTTGCTATTGGAGGAGTTCTTATGCAAGAGGGTCATCCAGTGGCCTACGAGAGTCGCAAGCTCAACGAGACCGAGCGACGATATCCTGTACATGAGAAGGAGATGACAGCGGTGGTCCACTGTCTACGAGTATGGCGACACTACCATTTGTACTAAGGACCGACAATATCGCATTGAGTTACTTTCAAACTCAAAAGAAACTCTCCCCAAAGCAAGCACGATGGCAGGACTTCTTGGCTGAGTTCGACATGGTGATGGAGTACAAACCGGGAAAAGCAAATGTCGTGGCCGATGCATTGAGTCGGAAAATGGAGCTAGTGAATGCTATACAGTTAGAGGGCGGAGGCCAAGCAAGTCAATTGCGCTCCAACTTTCTTTCCAGGATCAGGGATGGACTGTACCGAGATCCTCAAGCAGTGACTTTGATTCAACTCATTAAAGAGGGCAAGGCACGACGATTTTGGGTCCAGGAGGGACTCATCTACACCAAGCGGAACAGAGTTTATGTCCCACGAGCGGATAACTTGAGGCATGAACTCTTGAAAGAGTATCACGATTCCCTTTGGGCTGGACATCCGGGTATCCACTGAACAATGGCTCTCGTGGAGAGGGCCTTCTATTGGCCGAAGATGGGGACAGATGTGGAGGAATATCTTCGAACATGCCTTACTTGTCAACAGGACAAGATAGAGCAACAGAAGCCAGTGGGACTTTTGGAACCGCTGCCTGTACCAGAAAGGCCATGGGAGAGCATTTCTTTGGACTTCATATCAAGCTTGCCCGCAGTAGGGGGACTTGGATCGATACTCGTGGTAGTTGACCATTTTTGAAGTATGCAACATTCATTGCTGCACCCCTACATTGCTCAGCGGAGGCGGCGGCTAAGTTGATAATGAAGAATGTGGTTAAGTATTGGAGAGTCCCATACAACATCATTAGTGATCAGGATTCTCGGTTCTTGGGACGATTCTGGATTGAGTTGTTCAAGTTGTTGGGGTCTAAATTATACTTCTCCACAAGCCTCCACCCTCAAACGGATGGCCAAACAGAGAGAATTAACTCGCTCTTGGAGCAATATCTTCAGCACTACGTGAGTGCCAACCAACGAGATTGGGTGAAGTGGACAGTTCTCCTATAACTTGCAGCGGAGCTCTGCATCCAACAAGAGCCCATTTGAGATTATTACAGGACAACAGCCATCAACTCCTCATACCCTGGTTATTGGTTATACAGGGAGTAGCCCATCAGCCTATCACTTCGCAAGGGAATGGCATCGTAATGTAGATATTACGCGAGCTTACTTGGAGAAGGTGGCCAAAAAGATGAAGAAGTGGACAGACTTGGGAAGACGACCACAAGAATTTAAAGTTGGTAACATGGTGTTGGTGAAGCTCTAACCAGCATCACTCCAATTCTTTAGACACAAAGTGCACAAAGGATTAATACGCAAGTATGAAGGGCCTTTCCCAATCATCAGCAGAGTAGGCAATGTCTCATACAAGTTGCAACTGCCAGCATGGTTCATAATTCACAATGTCTTCCATGCGAGCAACTTGAAAGCCTACCATTCAGATCCGCGAGATGATTCCCGAAATGTTCCAACTCGACTACCCCCCACCAGAGCCTCTTATGAGAAGCGAGTTGAAACTATTCTAGCGGATCGTAGAATAAAGCTACCCAATGGAGCGCAGCAAATAGAGTACTTGGTGAAGTGGCAAAAGCTTCCTCAAACAGAAGCCAGTTGGGAGCCAGAAGATGCCCTACGACATGAAGAAGCTCGTATCAAAGCCTACCAATAAGCGTCGACGAGGGCGTCGACAGTTTAAGTGGGGGAGAATGTCACGAACGGTCGTTGCTCAACCGAATGCCTTTGCTCCTTGAACCGTTCGTCACTTTTTCTTGCTTGTACATATGTTTGGCAGCTTATTTTACCTTGAGTTTATGTGTTTTTACCTAAGAAATGTGAGCGAAAGTAGTGTAGAAGGCGAGCGAAACAGCCCTGTTTTTGGGTCTTTTCATGTGCCGCGACAACCTCTGAGTGGTGCGAAATGTCAGCCATTTCAGCACCTTGGAACCCCGGTGGCACCGGGCTGGATGGGGTTCCGGGTATATGTCGCGAGGCATTCATCGAATTGAACTTGTCTTGCGTCCGATACCTTGGGAACCGTCGTTTGTGGACTTGCGACCGTTCCTACAACCCTCCAAAGTCCTATTTCGCTCTCTTTCTCTCTTTTCTTTGCTGCACTCAAGGTGTTCGATAAATTGCTTGTACAGCTTTCCGCTTTGCGAGACGTCGGGACGTGTCCGTCGCTCGCTTCTGAATTAATCAACTTCTTCTTTGTAGGTCCTACGGGACCTTAAGAGGTTGTAAGAGGGCTGACCCTTTGCGGACAGAAATGCATTGGGCGTTTCATGACTTAGGCAATCCCAGCTAAGTCCGGAATAGTGAGCAAGGTTGCTCTACGACTTAGGCAATTTCAGCTAAGTCTTCGGGAGTACCGCGAGGGTGCCGCACGGCTTAGGTAAACTTTAGCTAAGCCCGTGACAATATGGTTAGTTTTTAGTGATAGACAATCTTTCTTCTGGAGTGGCGACAGCCCTCTGGTATGGTTTAGGATGATGAGAGCCGAATCTGGCGTGAGCATGGATTGTAATTCTTCTAGTTTTACTCCTATTTCGTACTATGGACCTGTATCCAACTATATTTTAAATTTGGTAGTAATTAGTATCTCTTGTAAAAACCTCGTATAAAGTGTGGGGGAAGCCTCGGTGTAAATTAGGAGTTGACCATCTTGCATAAGAATAGCCCAATTCTAACTCTTGATACATCGGCCTTAATGACCAAAGTGCGACTGAAATCGAGTAGCGCTAGGACCGACATTATCGTCATGGCTGCCTTGAATCGTTTGAAGGCTGCAGAGGCTTTATCCATCCATAAGAAGGAGCCTTTCATCAGTAAGGACATGAGTGGGGCACTGATATTACCATAATCTTTTACAAAATTTTGGTAGTAGCCCGTGAGTCCAAGGAAACCGCATAATGATTGTACATTTATAGGTCTCGGCCATCCTTGCATTGTCTTAATCTTTGTCGGGTCCACCGCCACTCCATACTCTAATATAATGTGCCCAAGATACTCTATTTTACACTGTAATAAGCTATACTTTGACTATTTAATAGAAGAAGTATTCTCCCGAAGAATCGTTAGAATAGTTCGTAAGTGCTGAAAATGTATATCAAGCGTAGGGCTATGAATGAGAATATTATTAAAGAATATCAATACGAACTTGCATAGAAAACTCCACAAGATGTCATTTATCAGGCTTTGGAAAGTAGAAGGAGCATTCATAAGTCTAAAAGGTATTACCAGAAACTCGTATTGGCCGTTATACATGCGGAATGTAGTTTTCATAATATATTCAGTGTATACCCGAATCTAATGGTATTCGGATCGGAGATCCAATTTAGTGAAGACTCGGGCTCCTTTTAATTCATCCAAGAGTTCATCTATGAATAGGATAATATATTTATCCTTGACGGTGATGGCGTTTAGAGCCCGATAGTCAACACACATCCACCACATACCATCTTTCTTGCACACTAGTAACACCGGTGAGGAGTAAGGGCTGCAGCTCGGTCGAATCACCCTAGTGTCAAGCATCTCTTTAACAATATTTTTGATCTCATCCTTCTACAAGTGAGGATAGTGGCACGATCACAAATTTGCTAGAGGTTTGCCTGACCAAATAGGAATGTGGTGGTCATGCGGCTGATTAGGGGGTAGCTCACGCGGCTCCAAGAAAACATCCGCGAATTTGTTTAGGCAAAGGGCAAGCATATGATCTGAGTTTTAAACATTCTCCCCTATAGATGGCTACTGAATATGCATCAAGAATCCATCATGTGCTTTATGCAAAACTTTCTCCATTTGTTGCAATGAAATGGTGGAAATTTGGCTCCCGCGCTTGCCTCGTAACATGACCTATCTCCCTTTGTAATAAAATTTCATGATTAATTTAGAAAAATCTCAAGAGATATCACCTAGTGTTGTGAGCCATTTGATCCTGAGTACGACTTTATAATCATCAATGGGTAGGAGGAAGAAATCAGCTACCACTTCTTGGTCTTGGAGGAGTAGTTTCACCCGCGGGCACCATTGGTCGCAATTAAAGATTCGACCGTTATGTTAAACTTGTTGTAACCTTCGATTTGAAGTGCCAAACGTGTAGCAACCTTACTATTGAGGAAGTTATTGGTGCTGCCCATGTCACTGAGAACGATGATGAGTTACTATTTTAGAAGTCCTCCAACTTTCATCATCTACGGGTTGGAATAGCTGACCAATATGTGCACTATGTAGTTGGCCGATTAGGACTCTTCCTCCATACCTTCTTCTTTAGAATCAAGGGCTTCTTCAGATGTTTCAGTGTCCTCATCCTCCATTGGTTCAATCATGAGGAGCCGACCCTTTTTGTAGTGATGTTCGTGGCTCTACGGTTCGTTGCAATGCCAACACAACATCTTGGCCGATCATTCGCAAAGCTCATCTCTTGTCAACTTTTTTAGTGCAAGGGCTTGGATGGCAGTAGAGGGGGCAGTAGGCCTTGGCATGGCTAGTCAGGGAGCGACTCTTGTCCTTCATACCTCATGGTTCAATTGTTCTTCTTGGATACACGCGTAGGAAATCGTCGCCATAAGAGTATACGGTTGCCGTGCCTTTACTTCTCCTTAGATCTTCGACTTTAGCCCTTGATAAAAGTACCTAAAAGTTGTTTCTTAGACTAATTCTCAGTTTGGTTAGATAAACACACAAACCTTGTTTGGTATTCTTGTATTATAGAGGTTTGACGAATCTTTGCCAATTGTCCATCGATGTTATTGAAATCGATTGGTCCGAAGAAGTCTAGTAGTCTTTCCTTAAATCACTACCAAGAGAGTCCTCCATCAGTGTGCTTAAACTAATTAAACCACTGAATAACATCTCCCTCGAGGTGGATGGTAGGAATCTCCACCCGTGTGGCGTCAGCGGTTCGGTAGAACTGAAAATAGCGCTTCGCGCGTGAGATCCACCCGATCGGGTCTCCTTCTTCCCATCTAGAGAAGTCAACTTCATGCATGGATTATTGAGATCAGAGGTGATGTGGTTATGTGCTTGAGGATCATCTCGTTGATCTGAAGTTTCTGTATGTTGTGACTTCCTTAGGTTCGACAGTCGGTCAATGCTGAATTTGACGAAAAGGGATCACATCTTCTCTTCCATGTGGTATCTATATGCTTCAAACTTTGCATCGGGAGCCTTCTCTGATGCCATAGTATATGCCTCCAGATCTATAATATTAAAATTTTTTTTCTATTATCGGGTTAGCGGCATGGGAATTTTGGAGAAGGTGTGGCTGGTTAGAAGGTGGATCTGTTTTGGTGGAAGTAGACTACGGTTTAGGGCAGAATTGGGGCTATGATTTTGTTTAGTTTAGGCTATGAATTGGTGTGATTTTAAGGCTGTGATGGTAATATATAAAGGTTAGGAAAATAGATTTTAGATCTGGAATAGATGGCAGCAAAGGTAGGTGTCTCGGTAAGGAAAGTTTTCTAAAAAGGTAAGTGGATCAATAAGGAAGTAGGCTGATTTGGGTCACTAATTTAAGGGCTGTTTGGATTCGGTTTAGGGTAATATTTGGAAAGGTTTTTGATGAGGATGGTAGGGTCTAGTGATGAGGAAAGGAGAGTCCAAAATCCCAACAAAAACAACATAAAATCTGATAGAATTCGGTAAAAAGAAATGCTGCAATGTGCTGTCCTACTGAACTAGTTTTTGCATCAGAGAAAAAATGATTTCTCAACATAAATTCTAAGAGAAAGTTTAAGAAAATTATGCAAAAACCCTTAGTTTAGATATTGTCAATACCAATAGGAATTTTGATGAAATTTTGGCAGCATAACGGTAGCAAAATAGGGCAAAAGATGCAAGGCCGATTCCTTCATCGTAAAATTCTAGAACTATGTGATGGTGAAAGATCATATAAGAAAACTAGTTCCAGAAGGAGTTCTTTTATGAAATCAAATCTAGATGTAATCCAACTTGATCTTGAGAATTGTATAAAGATTTCAGCAAAAAAGGATGAACAAAAGTTTGGTTTCAAGAGGCTAATCAATGGAAGGCAGATTCTGCATTGTAAAATTTTAGTACTATGCAATGAAGAATCTCAATGCTATAAGTCCAAATCCAGAAGGATTTTTTTCACGAGATCAGTCTTAGATGAAAGCTAAGACAATATATGAAATTGTATAAAAGCTTCAGCCAAAAAGGATGCTTAAAAGTTTAGTTTTAAGAAGCAACAATCGGTTAAAAATTTCTGCAGTGTTTCACCTTCGCAACGATGATAACATTTGCGATGGTAAAAAATTGCAGAAAGAAAACTTTAAAAAACTTCTCCCATATAAAATATGAAGGATCTTGCAGTATTGAAGAGGCGTGGATTATAAAAATATACTAGAATTCCAGATCAAACGCAGGGGGCAGCGGTAGGTTGATTTGATCTATGGCTGGGGTGGAAGGTGGAGGCGCGTGTCGTAGCAATTGAATTGCTTTGGAAGGTGGAGGCATGGATGATGACTACAGGGGCAATAAGATCGCTACTCTGATACCATATGATAAGACTCTAGAAGGAGCCCTATAGATTTTGATCCTTGAGGGGGATTAACCCTTGGAACGCTATAGGGGTTCCTCCCTACTAGACTCGGCACAAAGACTGAATTAAAGATGATAATTGCTTGATTAAAAGAGAGGGGCAGCTACATCATAGGGATCAAAGTCCTAGCCTAAGGGGGGCACTTGTCTAAGTGAAATTACCCTTTTGCCCCTCATATAGCCATCCTGCCTTAATAGGAACAAGGGGCGGCTAGGTTGGTTCTATAGCCGACCTAAGCAGAGGGAAACCCTGGCAGACTTACCCAGTAAGGAGGGCGACGACTACTAAGCCCTAATAGATAATCTAAATCCTAGCCATACTCCTTTATAAGATAGGAGTAGCTTTCTTACAATCTAACAGGGTTTTTATTAACTAGTACTAAGATATTTAGGACTCAACCCTGCTAGAGTCCTATCATGCAATAGCAGTATGGAGTGAGAGATGACTCCTATTGTGTTCAATTCGTTGCTAACCATGATTTTTAATTGCGGTTTGTGGCTACTTTGGATGCGATTTGGGGCTGTGATTTTGTAGAGTTTAGGCTACGAATTGGTGTGTTTTTAGGGTAGCAATAGTAGTAGATGAAGGTTAGGAAAATAAATTTTAAATCTGGGATATATAGTAGCAAAGGTAGGTGTATCAGTAAGGAAAGTCGGCTGAAAAAGTAAGTGGATCGATAAGAAAGTAGGCTACTGTTAGGGCTAATTTGGGTGACTATTTGGTTTTGGTTTAGGGTAGGGTTTTGAAGGATTTTTATTAAGGATGGTAGGTTTTGGTGATAAGGAAAAGAGAGACCAAAATCTCACAAAAAATAACACTAAAATCCGATAGAATTCAATGGAAAAAAGTGCGGTGATGTGTAGTCCTACCGAACAGATTTTACATCAGAGAAATGATGACCTCTCGATGTAAATTCTAGAGAAAAGTTTAAGAAAATTATGTAGAAATCCTTGTTCGGATGTTAGTAACACCAGTAAAAAGTTTGGCGAAATTTTGGTAGCATAACAATAGGGAAATAGGGTAAAAGATGAAAGGTAGATCCTTTATCGTAAAAATTCTAGAACTATGTGATGGTGAAAGATTGCATAAGAAAACTAGTTCCAGAAGGATTTTTTTCTAGAAACCAATCTCTGATGAAAGCTAATTTGATCTTTGGAATTATATAAAAATTTTTACGAAAAAGGATAAACAAAAGTTTGGTTTCAAGAGGCGAATATGCAGAAGACAGATTCTGCATTGTAAAATTTAAGTACTATGCAATGAAGAATCATAGTGCTATAAGTCTATATTCATAAGGAGTCTTTTCACGAGATTAGGCTTAAATGAAAGCTAAGATGATATATGAAATTATATAAAAGTTTTAGCCAAAAAGGATGGTTAAAAGTTCAGTTTCAAGAAGCAATAATCAGCTAAAAATTTCTGCAGTGTTTCACCTTCGCAACGATGATAGCATTTATGATGGTAAAATTTTGTAGTAAGGAAACTTTAGAAAAACTTCTCCCATATATAAGATAGAGGAATAATAGTAGCAAGAGGCGTGGGCTTAGAGATTTTACCAGATCTTTTGATGTTGACACAAAGGAAGGCAGCAAATTGATGGATCTGCGGCTTGGTAGGCGACGGTAGAGGCGATGTCAAAAGAAATTGCGGGGATTGCTTGGGAAGGTGGAGGTAGCTGAGATAGCTATAGGATAGTAGGAACCCAGCTCTGATATCAGATGATAGAACCCCAGAAGGAGCTTTATAGATTTTGATCCTTGAGGGGGATCAATTCTTGAAACACTGTAGGGGTTCTTCCCTCCTATACTCAGCACAAGGTTGAGATAAAATTGTAGATTGCTTGATTCAAGAGAGGGGGTGACATATCATTATACAGTGATCAAAACCCTAATATAAGGGGGTTCTTGCCTAAGTAAAATTATCCCTTTGCTCCTCCTATAGCCAACCTGCCTTAATAGGAATAGGGGGCGACTAGGTTATCTCTATAGCCAACCTAAGCAGGGGAAAACCCTGGCCAACCAATCCAGTAAGAGAGGGCGATAGCCACTAAGCCCTAAAGGCTAATCTAAACTATAGCTATACTCCTTTATAAGATAGGAGTGACTTTATTACAATCTAGTAGGGTTTTATTGACTACTTCTAGAGAGATGATAGAATCACAGAAGAAGCCCTATAGATTTTAATCCTTGAGGGGGATCAACCCCTGGAATGCTATAGGGGTTCCTCCCTCCTAGACTCTCACAAAGGCTGAATTGAAGATGATAATTGCTTGCCTTTAAAGAGGGGGGCGGCTACATCTTAAATAGTGATTAAAGTCCTAGCCTAAGGGGGCACTTATCAAGGTGAAATTATTCTTTTGCCCCTCCTATAGCCATCCTACCTTAATAGGAACAAGGGGCGGCTATGTTGGCTCTATAGCCGACCTAAGCAAGGGGAAACCCTGACCGACTTGCCCAGTAAGGGGGGCGACAACTACTATGCCCTAAGGGCTAATCCAAACTCTGGCCACACTCCTTTATAAGATAGGAGAGGCCTTATTACAATTTAGCAGAGTTTTTATTGACTTCTACTAGAATGATTAGGACTCAACCCTGCTATGGTCCTATCAAGTCCACCCTCTCAGAATCAGCCTTATCCTCAAGGTTGAGGATCCATGAACTCTGGGAACTGAGTCTTCAGTTCTTCATGTGACTCTCATGTTGTGTCCTTAGATGGTAAGTTATTCCATTTCACAAGTACTTCGGTGGAGGGCCTTCGTCGGCGCATCACAATTCTTTGATCAAGTATAGTTTCAGGTTGGGCTTGGATTTCACCTTCAATTATAGTGCTCGGCAGCTGTGTTTGAGCCAGTTCATGTTCACCTAATTTCGGCTTCAGTAGGGATACGTGGAAGATGGGATGAATTTTGACATCATCTGGAAGTTTAAGTCGGTATGCCACGGCCCCAATGCATTCCGAAATCTGATATGATCCATAAAATCATGGAGATAGTTTCATCGATGCTCTAGGGTTGATGGATAGCTGCTTATATGGTTGTAGGCGAAGGTAAACCCAATCTCCTACTAAGAATTCTCGCTCACTCTGGTGATTGTCTGCTTGTTGCTTCATGCGGGCTTGAGCGGCAATTAGGTTGTCCTTCAGCAGTTGTAGCAATTTATCCCTGTTAATTAGGTCTTGGTCAATTTGATCCACTTTGGCCAAACCAAGTACATATATAGGAATTCTAGGGGGTGATCGGCCATATAGTGCCTCGTAAGGGTTACATTTAGTTGATTAATGAAAAGTTGTGTTGTACCATCATTCAACCCAGGGAAGCCATCTTGTCCACTCTTTGGGCCGGTCGCTGGTGAAGCATCGTAAGTAAGTCTCGAGGTATCTATTCATTACCTCTATTTGGCCATCTATTTGTAGATGATAGGCTATGCTTATCTTCAATTGGGTGCCTGTAGATGGAAGAGCTTAGTCGAAAATTTACTTGTAAACACCCTATCACGATCGCTTACTATCGACCTTGGCATCCCATGCAATTTCATAATATTTTTCATAAAAATCTGGGCAATAGTGGCAGCAGTATAGGGATGTCTCATAGCACAAAAATGAGCATACTTAGTTAAGCGATCTACCACCACAAAGATCATACTTTTACCTTGAGATGGTGGCAATCCTTCGACGAAATCCATGGAGATGTCCGTCCAAGTAGAATCTGGTATAGGTAGCGGCTGTAGTTTACCGGGACTTGCCATTATTTCTCCTTTATGCTGCTTTTTATAAGTCATCAGAAATCTAGAGTGCCCTGTCGAAGGTGAAGAGTGCATTTCATGCAAAATAACTTGAATGTGAGAAGAAGAAGGAACAATAACAATTTGGTCTTTATAGCGTAAGTCCTTTGAGTCCCACGTGTAGTGCCCTACAGAATCTGGATCTTTCTCCAATTTTTCTATGATGCTTCAAATTTTTGGGTCATTCTTCAACTCCTCCCTATTGTGTTCGAGGAAAACAGTGGTGGGAAGGGAGATGGCTGAAAATTCTGCTTGCCCTGGGAGCCGAGATAGAGCATTTGCAATAACATTCTCTTTTCCTTTCGATAAGTAATTTCATAATCAAAGCTAAGAAGTTCAGTTACCCAACGTTACTACTCCGTGGAGGATATTTTCTGCTTCAAGAAATACTTAAGACTTTGGTGGTCAGTCTTAATCTAGAAGCGCCGGCCGATCAGGTAGGGTCTCCACTTTGTGATGGTGTGTACAATGGAAAACTTTTCTTTATCATATACCGACATTTTCAAGTGTGAGGGAGATAATGCCTTGCTGGTGTAGGCGAGAAGTCAGTCATCTTACATTAGAACAGCTCCAATCCCAACTCCAGACGTGTCGGCCTCAATCACGAAGGTGTGATTGAAATCAGGTAATGCTAGGACCGGCGTCGTCGTCATGGCGGCCTTGAGTCATTCAAAGGCTATAGAGGCTTGTTCCAACCATAAGAAGGAGTCTTTCTTTAGTAGGGATGTGAGCGGGGCACTGATCTTGCCGTAATCTTTCATAAAATTTTGGTAGTAGCCCGTAAGTCCAAGAAAACCGCGTAATGATTGTATGTTTGTAGGTCTCGACCATCCTAACATTACCTCGATCTTCGTCGGGTCTACCGCCACTCTGTCCTCTGATATAATATGCCTAAGATATTCCACTTTACACTATAAGAAACTGCACTTTGACTGTCTCACATAAAGAGCACTAAGAATTGTTAGAACAGTTTGTAAGTGCTGAAAATGTATATCAAGCGTAGGGCTATAAACAAGGATATCATCAAAGAACACTAATACGAACTTATGTAGAAAACTTTGGAAGATGTCATTCATCATACTTTGGAAAGTAGAAGGAGCATTTGTACGTCCGAAAGGCATTACCAGAAATTCGTAAGGGTTGTTATGCGTGCGGAATACAGTTTTTGGAATGTCTTCAATGAATACCCGAATCTGGTGATAACCAGAATGGAAATCCAGTTTAGTGAAGACTCGAGCTCCTTTTAATTTATCCAAGAGCTCATCTATGATAGGTATAGGATATTTGTCCTTGATGGTGATAGCGTTCAAGGCCCAATAATCAATGCACATCCGCCATATACCATCCTTCTTGCGCACTAGCAACACTAGTGAAGAATAAGGGCTGCAACTCAGTCGAATTACCCCGGTATCTAGTATCTCTTTGATGATATTCTCTATCTCATCCTTCTGCAAGTGAGGGTAGTGATATGGATGTAAATTTGTTGGAGGTTTGCCCGACAGAATAGGAATACGGTGGTCATACTATCGGTTAGGGGGCAGCCCGTGCGACTCCATGAAAACGTCTGCGAATTCATCTAGCAAGAGAGCAAGCTTAGGATCTGTATATTCTCCTCCTTAGATGGCTGCTGGATATGCATCAAAAATCCTCCATACACTTAATGCAAAACTTTTTTCCATTTGTTGCGACGAAACGATAGAAATTTGGCTCCCGCGCTTGCCTCGTAACGTGACCTGTCTCCCTTTGCAATAAAATTTCATAATTAATTTAGAAAAATTCCAGGAGATATCACCTAGTATTGTGAGCCATTTGATCCCGAGTGCAGCTTTATAATCATCGACGGGTAGGAGGAAGAAATTAGCTACCACTTCTTGGTCTTGGAGGAGTAGTTTCACCTGCGAGCACCGTTGGTCGTAATTAAAGATTCGATCGTCGGTGACCTTTACGTCAAACTTGTTGTAACCTTTGATTTGAAGTGCCAAATGTGTAGCAACCTTACTATTGAGGAAGTTATTGGTGCTGCCCGTGTCGATGAGAACCATCATGAGTTACTATTTTAGAAGTCCTCCAACTTTTATCATCTGCGGGTTGGAATAGTCGGCCAATGCGTGTACTGCATAGTCGGCCAGTTGGGACAATTCCTCCATGGCTTCCTCTTTAGGTTCAAGGGCTTCTTCAGATGTTTTATTATCCTTATCCTCCACTGGTTCAATCATAAGGAGTCGGACCTTTTTGTAGTGATGTTCACGGCTCCACGGTTCGTCGTGATGCCAATACAACCCCTTAGCCGATCATCCGCGAAGCTTGTCTCTTGTCAACTTTTTAGTGCGGGGGCTTGGATGGTAGTAGAGGGGGCAGTAAGCCTTGACATGGCTGGTCGAGGAGTAACCTTTGTCCTTCATACCTCGTGGTTCAATTGTTCTTCCTAGATACGTGCGAAGGAAATCGCCGCCCTAAGAGTGTACGGTTGCCGCACCTTTACTTCTCCTCGGATCTTCAACTTTAGGCCCTCGATAAAAGTACCTAAAAGTTGTTTCTCAAACAAATTCTTAGTTTAGTCAGATAAATACTCAAACCTTGTTTGGTATTCTTGTATTGTAGAGGTTTGACGAATCTTTGCCAATTATCCGTTGATGTTGTTAAAATCAGTTGGTCTGAAGCGGTCTAGTAGTCCTCAAATCGCTGCTAAGAGAGTCCTCCATGGGTGTGCTTAAACTAATTAAACCATTGAATAGCATCTCCCTCGAGGTGGATGGAAGCAATCTCCACTCGTGTGGCGTTGGCGGTTTGGTAGAACCAAAAATAGCGCTCCGCGCGCGAGATCCACCCGATCGGGTTCCTTCTTCCCATCTAGGGAAGTCAACCTTCATGCATGGATTATTGAAATCAGAGGTGATGTGGCCATGTTCTTGAGGATCATCTCGCTGATCTGAAGTTTTTCCGTGTTATGATTTCCTCAGGCTCGACGGTCGACGAATGCTGAATTCAGTGAAAAGGGATCATATCTTCTCTTCCATGCAGTTTTCAAAGGCTTCAAGCTTTGCATCGATAGCCTCCTCCAATGCCATAGTATATGTCTCAAGATCTATAATATTGAGATCTTTTTTCTGTTGTTAGGTTAGTGGTATGGAAATTTTGGAGAAAGTGGTGGCCGGTTGGAAGGTGGATTGGTTTGGGTAAACGTAGGCTACGGTTTATGACATATTTTAGGTTGTAATTTTGTGGAGTTTAGGCTACAAATTGGTATAGTTTTAGGGTTATGATAGTAGTAGATGAAGGTTAGGAAAATAGGTTTCAGATCTGGGATAGATGACAGCAAAGGTAGGTGTCTCAGTAAGGAAAGTTTTCTAAAAAGGTAAGTGGATCGATAAGGAAGTAGGCTGATTTAGGGGCTATTTGGATTCAGTTTAGGATAGGGTTTTGAAGGGTTTTTGGTAAGGATAGTAAGGGTTTAGTGATGATGAAAGGAGAGTCTAAAATCCCACAAAAAATAGCACTTAAATCTGATAGAATTCGGTGGAAAGAAGTGCTGCGATGTGCTGTCCTGCTGAACCAATTTTTACGACAGAGAAACGTTGATTTCTCAATGTAAATTCCAAGGGAAAGTTTAAGAAAATTATACAGAAGCCCTTGGTTCAGATTTTGTTAGTACCAATAAAAAGTTTGACAAAATTTTGGTAGCATAACAGTAGGGAAATAGGGCAAAAGATGAAAGACAGATTCCTTCATCGTAAAATTCTAAAACTGCATAATAGTCAAAGATTGCACAAGAAAATCAGTTTCAAAAAGAGTTTTCTTATAAAATCAAATATAAATAAAAGTCAACTTGATCTTGAAAATTATATGAAAATTTTGGCCAAAAAGATGAACAAAAGTTTAGTTTCAAGAGGCTAATATACAGAAGGTAGATTCTACGTTGTAAAATTTTAGTACTGTACAACAAAGAATCACAGTGCTATAAGTCCAATCCAGAAGGAGTTTTTTCACGAGATCAGTCTTAGATAAAAAATAAAATGATCTATGAAATTGTATAAAAGTTTTAGCTAAAAAGGACAACTAAAAGTTTAGTTTCAATAAGCAGCAATCGGTTGAAAAGTTCTAGAGCGTTTCATCTTTGTAATGATGATAATGTTTACGATGAACGAATTTTGCAGCGGATAAGATTTACGATGAAAAAATCTTCAACATATAAAGTAGTTTCAATTCAACAGTATTGAAGAGGCGTGGATAATAAAAAAAATATTAGATTTCCAGATCCAATGCTGGAGGTAGCGGCAGATTGATTTGATTTACTATTGGGGTGGAAGGTGGAGGTGCGTGTTACAGCAATTGTGGGAATTGCTTGGGAAGGTAGAGGCGGCTAAGATGGCTACAGGGCAGTAGGAATGTGGCTCTGATACCATATGATCGAACCCCAAAAGGAGCCCTATAAATTTTGATCCTTCAGAGGGATCAACCCTTGAAACACTATAGGGGTTCCTCCATCCTAGACTCGGCACAAAGGCTAAATTGAAGATGATAATTACTTGCTTTCAAAGAGGGGGGCAACTACATCTTAAATAGGGATCAAAGTCCTAGCCTAAGGGGGCACTTATCTAGGTGAAATTATCCTTTTACCCCTTCTATAGCCATCCTACCTTAATAGGAACAAGGGGCGGCTAGGTTGGCTCTATAGCCGACCTAAGCAGGGGAAAACCCTGGCCGACTTGCCCAGTAAGCGGGGGCAGCAACTACTATATCCTAAGGGCTAATTCAAACTCTAGCTATACTCCTTTATAAGATACGAGAGGCCTTATTACATTTTAGTAGAGCTTTTATTGACTTCTACAAGAATGATTAGGACTCAATCCTGTTAGAGTCTTATCAAGAGATTAAGATGTAACCCTATTAAAGTCCTATCACTACCTACCGTCACCAAAGAGATGATGAAGTTTGTCCATAATTAGCATGACATCAATCATCCTCCCTCCACTCGCCTTGAAGGAATAGTTGTACATGCATTACGATCTACAACCTATCTCTTGTTGCTCATGTTGTTCTATATGGAAGTCATATTTGCATAGATGCAGGACTTGTTCATAGATCAACAGGTTTGCATGTCGCATCGCTTGCAGGAGGTTGCCTGAAATGTTCATAGATGAACATAGTGACCCAGCTGTAGTAGCCCTACACCTACCACATTTCTCATTTCCCCTCGAGGAGCAATTAATGATTAAGAAGAATCTCTCTAAAGACCACCACGTCTGAACATAATGTAACTAAAGCAATAAATGTCATATAGCATTTAAAAGCCTTTGGCGTTTGCAACCTTCGGCTAAACTCCTATAATTCTTAGCCTTAGTTGAAAGAACTGATAGTACCTTCTCTAATATATAGGACCTCATGGGTGGAAGTCACATGAAACAAAGACAATATTTTCATTGTGGGGAAATCACTACCCAATGCATGCTGCAAATGGTCAAAAAGATTCTCTTTATCTAATTTGTGAGATTCTTTTTCTTCTGGCCAGGGGTTATGGGTGATCATGGTTCCAAAATCATTGATTATGATTCCATCGTATCAAATTTTAAATGATTTTGATTTTAGTTTTGATTATGATATTAGAACTGAATCTATTACATGCCTTTTAATTCCCATTATAGAAGCATTGGTTTCAAAATCAAAATCAAAATCATCAATAAAATCTTGATTTTTGTTTTGATCCATTTATTTTTACTAAAAAACTAAAGTATTCCATCAAAATTTAATAGTGCTACTAACTCACCCACTTGGGTTGAAAAATTGATAGAACCCAAGAAGGAGCTCTATAGATTTTGATCCTTGAGGGGGATCAATCCTTGGAAAGCTATAGGGATTCCCCCCTCCTAGACTCGGCACAAGGCTGAAATAAAATAGATAATTACTTGATTCAAGAAGGGAGGCGGCTACGTCTTTCAATAGGGATTAAAACCCTAGCCTAAGGGGGTGTTTACCTAAGTAAATTACCCCTTTGCCCCTCCTATAGCTGACCTGTCTTAATAGGAACAAGGGGCTGCTATGTTGGTTCTATAGCTGACCTAAGTAGAAGGAAACCCTGGCTGACCAACCCAGTAAGGGAGGTGGTAGCCACTAAGCCTTAAGGACTAATCTAAACCCTAGTCATACTCCTTTATAAGATAGGAGTGACTTTATTACAATCTAGTAGGGTTTTATTGACTATTCTTATGGAGATTAGGACTCAACCCTGTTGGAGTCCTATCAAACCCACCCTTTGAAAATCAGCCTTGTTCTCAAGGTTGAGGTTCCATGAACTCAGGGAACTAGGTCTTCAGCTCCTCTTATGATTCTCATGCTATTATCAACTGAACTTTGGCCTCCTAATCAGTTGGGGTGTTAGTTGGAAGGATTTGGGCTAAGTCATTTTCTTTAAATTTCCATTTGAGGTGGGATACTAATGGATCAACTGTAATCTTGATTTGGTGCGTGGATTTGATCTCCGGGTTAGGGCTCCAATGTGGTCCCCAATTTTATAAGGCCTAAAGAAATAGGGAGACCACTTTCTTAAGGCTTGAGTTTCCTACTGATCGTGCTGGAGGTGTAAGAAAACTCGATCTTCAATTTTTTGTCCACTCTGAAGTTTGTCAGGAGGCATTTCTTCTTTGCATGTGCTGGCATGAGCATGAATTATAATTATTTTGGGCTTAGTCCTCCTTCGTACCATGGACCATCTTGCATAAGGGTGACATCGATCCCAACTCTGGATGTGTCTGCTCCAAGTACGAACACATTACCACATTCAAGTAATGCTAGCATCGATATAGATGGCATCATGTCTGTGGGGGTCATGTGGATGCCTTTCTCCTGTTCCTTCTTGCGATCGTGGGCCGTGGATTTGAGGTCATCATCAGAGAAGACTTTTAGCATCATGGTTTTCTCCTCGGTGAAGTCATGGAAGTAGCCTGAGATGAGGGAGTATTACATCAGAACCCATAACTAGTTCAGCTAAATATGGCACTTCAGGAAGAGCTTATTTTTGCAGACAAAGAGGTAAAGTTTTTGGAGATAAAATGTCATTGCAAAGGAAGGTTGTGGTCGAATGATCCGTATGTCTTGCATCTCCTAGACAATCTTTTCAACTTCGGTCCTCTGAAAATGTGGACAACAATATGGCCGAATATTTGCTAGTGATTCCCCTTGTAAGACCAACATACAAGGGTCATGCAGTCTGGTAGGAAGGAATCAGCTTGGTTCAGTAGACGTGCCTGAGATTCAGCGAGCTTCTCCAAGCACTGTGTCAAGATCATCTTTTCTTCGTTCTCTCCTTTCCCACATAAGGTCACATGTTTTCTTTTATCATTCATAAGGTCGTTGAAGCTCCTGGTATTGGTGAGGATGGTGACGGGCTGATGCTTGATGAAGCCATCAATGTTCATTATCTGTGGTGGAGTATGAAAGATGCATGCTGTTGATTTTGGTTTTTCCTTTATATCCTTCTTCTCGGACTTGAGAGCCATATCTTTGAGTTTCGGTTCTTTAGTAGGCTCAACCAATAGAGGTCTCTCTTTTTTACAATGGTGGGTTTAGCTCCATAGTTTATTACAATGCTAACATAGGCACTTTGCCGATCTGTCATGAAACTCTTCTCTTATTAACTTTTTCAGCTGAGGTGACCTGCTGGTGGTAGATGGGGCCGAGAGTCTCTGTGTTGTTGGTCGTGCAACGGCTTTGGAACTCCGAGCATCTTGGTTCAGCCTATCTTCGTGTAGAGGTGCGAAGGAGATGGCTACCTTAAGTGTGTATGGTTGTCACGCTTTAACTTCTTCTTGAATCTCCAGCTTCAAGCCCTCAATGAAAGTCTTCAATATATATTTTTCAGACTAATCACAAGTTTGATTAGTTGAGCTTTCAAACCTAATTTGGTACTCTTGGTTGGTAGCGGTTTGACGGATCTTCGTTAGTCCTTCATCAAGGTTCTTGTAATTAATTGGTGCTGAAGGTTTATATGCTTTTGGTTGGGATGTGGCTCTCATGCTCTGAGCATTTTGATTGAGGTGCCCTTCTTGAAGTTGTATAAAGGAGATCAACATCATCGAGGTGTAGGGCTGCCATGTCTTATCCTCGCTTCTTATCTCTGATGGGTTCTTTTTGTAATCATAATTTGCTCCATGTTGTGATCTTCTTGGGCTTGGTGATCAGTCCAATCTAAACTCCTCGAAGAAAGCACATAATTTAACATTCATACGTATCTCGAAAGCCTCTAATTTGGCTTTGAATAAGCCCAACGATGTCATGACATAAGGATCTCCAACCTATCAAACAAATCGACTAAAAAGTGTAGCTACAATTTTCAAGTTAAAGGCAGTGAATGGCAGCAATATTGGGACTGCGAGGGTGAAGTCTCAAAGTGGAGGATGGTAGCTAAGGGTAGCAGCGATGGTGAAGGAAGAAGAGGGCAGCAGCAACGTCGGTTGCGACTGCGTTGTGACTTCATGGTTGTAAATGACATCGTTTACAACAAGGGTGTGGTTGCAATAGGAGGAAGATGAGGCAGCGATGTACATGACTATTGTGGAGTAGAGTAGCAGTGGTATAGAGCAAGAGACGACTACTATTATGTTCAATTTGTTGCTGGCCACGATTAAGATAGTTGGCAGCGAGCAATTTTTGCGAGCTATGATGTAAACAAATTGCAATGAAAGATCACTGCTAGTAGCTTTTTGTTGTAAGGATCACTGCTATCTACGATCAAGGAGGATGGTAGCATGAGGTCACTATTGGTAGCATTAGGCAGCAAAAGATGTATGCTACGGTTAAAGGGATAAGGGAAAGTGGGCGGCTGCAAGATTGGTAGACCGAAGGCTTCTGTTTTTGGGTGCGGTTTGTGGCTATTTTGGGTGCGATTTGGGGCTATGATTTTATAGAGTTTAGACTACGAATTGGTATAGTTTTAGAACTGTGATAGTAGTAGATGAAGGTTAGGGAAATAGATTTTAGATTTGGGATAGATAACAACAAAGGTAGGTGTATCAGTATGGAAAGTTGGCTGAAAAGGTAAGTGGATCGATAAGGAAGTAGGCTGATGTTAGGGCTGATTTGGGTGGCTATTTGGTTTTAGTTTAGGGTAGGGTTTTGAAGGGATTTTAGTAAAGATAGTAGGTTTTGGTGATGAGGAAAAGGGAGTCAGACATTTCATAAAAAATAACATTCAAATCCAATAGAATTCGATGAAAAAAAATGTGACGATGTGTAGTCCTGCTGAACAAATTTTATGTCAGAGAAATAATTTCTAAATTTAATTTTTATAGTAAAGTTCAAGGAAATTATGCAAAAACCCTTGGTTTAGATGCTAGGAATACTAGTAAAAGGTTTGGCAAAATTTTGGCAACGTAATAGTAAGGAAATAGGACAAAAGACGAAAGGTATATCCTTCATTGTAAAAATTTCAGAACTGCATGCTGGTGAAAGATTACACAAGAAAATCGGTTCTAGAAGGAATTTTTTCAAGAAATCAATCCTAGATGAAAGCCAACAGACGGAAGGCAGATTCTCCATTGTAAAATTTCAGCATTGCGTGACGAAGGATCATAGTGTTGTAAAATTTAATAATTACTTAATTCAAGAGGGGGGAGCGGCTACATCTTTAAATAGGGATCAAAACTCTAGCCTAAGGGGGGTGCTTGCTTAAGTAAAATTACTTTTTTGCCCCTCCTATAATTGACATGCCTTAATAGGAACATGGGGCTGCTATATTGGCTCTATAGTCGACCTAAGTAGGGGGAAACCCTGGCTGACCAACCCAGTAAGGGAGGTGGTGGCCACTAAGCCCTAAGGGCTAATCTAAACCCTAGCCATACTCTTTTATAAGATAAGAGTGGCTTTATTACAATCTACGAGGGTTTTATTGATTACTTCTTATGAAGATTAGGACTCAACTCTGTTGGAGTCCCATTAAGAAGCCACCTAAGCAAAGGAAAGATCAACTAATGGAGATGGTTTGCTAGCCTCCGCCTGTCTTGACCCACGAAAAAAGGTCAATGAGGCTTGATAGGGAAATTAATAGCATATGAATTGCATTGCTAAACTGCCTAATAGTGAACAACCATTTGAAATCAACATACACACAAGTGCTCATGCCACCCCCTCACATTAGAAGTTACACAACTCGATCATCGATACACGATGACCAAACCTATCCTCTCAACTTCTCCTTGATCATGTTGTCAGTTGCCAACGATCCATCACTCATGGTCATAATTTCAAAAGAGGTCGTGCATTTAATCATAAGAAACATTAAATCTTAACAATGTGGCTCGACTCTTTGGGCTGTTAGGATCATAATGGCACTAAGAGGGGGGATGAATTAGTACTTTGGTGATAGAACCCTAGAGGAATTCTATGAAGATTGATCTTTAAGGGGGATTAACCCTTGGAACGCTATAGGGGTTCCTCCCTCCTATGTAGTCAGCCACAAGGCTGAATGAAGATTGATCTTTTCTTATTCAAAAGTGGTGGAGGCTACATGCTTATATAGGGCTCCAAACCCTAACCCTAGGGAGGCTGCTCCCAAATTAAATGCCAT
Organism: Ensete glaucum; assembly: GCA_021527575.1. NCBI lineage: Eukaryota > Viridiplantae > Streptophyta > Magnoliopsida > Zingiberales > Musaceae > Ensete > Ensete glaucum. The sequence continues at coordinate 16,552,879 of CM038558.1, forward strand.
CCTTGCCTTTCTAAGGGATGACGGCTTAGGAGGCTGCAACTAGCTAGCTGCCCCCTGCTAAAAACCTAGGCGTCTTACCCAATAAAGGGGGTAGCTACTAGGAAGCCCTAAGGCCCTAGATAAACCCTAGTCAACCTTCTTTATTGGATAGAGATGGTTATGTGTGGTTTATTACAATCTCATAGGGTTTTTATTAGTGACTACTTAGTTGAGTAGGACCTAACCCTACTAGGGTCCTATCAAGCTCGCCCTCTTTTGATCAACCTTGTCCTCAAGGCTGAGGTTCTATGAACGCAGGGAGCCTAGTCTCCAGCTCTTCATATGATTCCCATGTGATATCTTCAAGTGGTAAATTATTCTAATGCACTAGGACTTCAGTAGAGGGACATCGACGATGCATCACAATCTTGCGATCAAGTATGGCTTGTGGTTGGGCTCTTATATTTCCATTATCAATGGTGTTGGGCAATTGAATCTGGGTTGACTCATGCTCTCCCAACTTGGGCTTCAGGCAGGACACGTGGAAGGCAAGGTAGATTTTGACATCTGATAAAACCCTAGAAGGAGCTCTATAGATTTTGATCATTGAGGGGGATCAACCCTTGGAACGCTATAGGGGTTCCTCCCTCCTAGACTCGGCACAAGACTGAAATAAAATTAATAATTACTACATTCAAGAGGGGGGGGGGGAGGCTACATCTTTAAATAGGGATCAAAACCCTAGCCTAAAGGGGTGTTTGCCTAAGTAGAATTACCCCTTTACCCTTCCTATATCCAACCTGCCTTAATAGGAACAAGAGGCGGCTAAGTGGCTCTATAGCTGACCTAAGCAGGGGGAAACCCTAGCCAACCAACCCAGTAAGGGGTGTGGTGGCTACTAAGCCCTAACGACTAATCTAGACCTAGTCATACTCATTTATAAGATAGGAGTGACTTTATTACAATCTAACAAGGTTTTTATTAACTAGTACTAAGATGATTAGGACTCAACCCTACTGGAGTCCTATCAAAATCCTATCAAACCTGCCCTCTTAAAATCAGCCTTTTCCTCAAGACTGAGGTTTCATAATCTCGGGGAACCAGGTCTTCAGCTCCTAATATGATTCCCATGCTATCATCAACTGAAATTTGGCCTCCTCATCAGCTAGGGTGTTAGTTGGAAGGATTTGGGCTGAGTTATCTTCTTTAAATTTTCATTTAAGGTGGGATACCCGGCGGATCAACTGTAATCTTGATCTGGTCTGCGGATCTGATCTCTAGGTTAGGGCTCCAATGTGATCCCCAATTTTACAAGGCCCAAAGAAATAGGGAGACAACTTCCTTAAGGCTTGAGTTTCCTACTGATCGGGCTGAAGGTGTAAGAAAACTCGATCTTCAATTTTCGTCCATTCTGAAGTTTATCGGGAGGTCATTTCTTCTTTGCACGCGCTGGCGTGAGCATGGATTGTAATTTTTTTGGGCATACTCCTCTTTCGTGCCATGGACCATCTTGCATAAGGGTGACGCCGATCCCAACTCTGGATGTGTCTGCTCTAAGTACAAATACATTGCCACGCTCAGGTAATGCTAGCATCGATATAGATGGCATCATGGCTGTGGGAGTCATATGGATGCATTTCTCTTGTTCCTTCTTGCGATCGTGGGCCGTAGATCCAAGGTCATCATCAGGAAAGACTTTTAACATCATAGTCTGCTCCTCGATGAAGTCGTGGAAGTAGCTCAAGATAAAGGAACACTACATCGAAACCCATAGCTGGTTTAGCTGAATATGGCACATTAGGAAGAGCTTACCCCTACAGACAAAAACATAAGATTTTTGGAGATAAAGTATCATTGCAAGGGAAGGTTGTGGTCGAATGATCTGTATCTCTCGCATCTCCTGGATGATCTTTTTAGCTTCAGTCCTCTAAAAATGTGGGCAGCAATATGGCCAAATATGTGCTGGTGGTTCCCCTTGTAAGACCAACATATAGGGGTCGTGCGGTCTGGTAGGAAGGAGTCGACTTGGTTCAGCAGACATGCCTAAGATTTCAGCGAGCTTCTCCAAGTACTGTATCGAGATAATCTTTTCTTCATTCTCTCCTTTCCCACATAAGGTCACCTATTTTCTTTTGTCATTTATAAGGTCGTTGAAACTCCTGGTGTTGGCAAGGATGGTGATGGGCTGATGCTTATTGAAGCCATCAATGTTCAATATCTGTGGTGGAACATGAAAGGTGCGGGCGGCTGATTGTGGTTTTTCCTTCATATCCGTCTCCTCGGACTCAAGAGCCATATTTTTGAGTTTGGGTTCTTTAGTTGGCTTAACCAATAGAGGTCTTACTTTTTCACAATGGTGGTCTCGGCTCTAAAGTTTATTATAATACCAACATAGGCCCTTTGCCGATCTATCATGAGACTCTTCTCTTATTAACTTTTTTGGTTGAGGTGACCGGCTCATGGTAGATGGGGCCGAGAGTCTCTGTGCTGTTGGTCATGCAATAGTTTTGGTCCTTCGAGCATCTTGGTTCAGCTTGTCTTCGTGTAATTGTGCGAAGGAGATGGCTATCTTAAGTGTGTACATTGTCATGCTTTAACTTCTTCTTAAATTTTCGGCTTCAAGCCCTCAATGAAAGTCCTCAGTATCTATTTTTCAGACCAATTACAAGTTTGATTAGTTAAGCTTTCAAACCTGATTTGGTACTCTTGGATGGTAGAGGTTTGACGGATCTTCGTTAGTTCTTCGTTAAGGTTCTTGTAATTGATTGGTGTTGAAGGTTTATGTGCTTTTAGTTGGGATGTGGCCCTTCTTGAAGTTGTACAAAGGAGATCGATGTCGTCGAGGTGTAGGGCTGCCATGTCTTATCCTTGCTTCTTATCTCTGATGGGTTCTTTTTATAATCAGAATTTGCTCCATATTGTGATCTTCTTGGGCATGGTGATTGGCCCAATCTAAACTCCTTGAAGAGAGTACGTAATTTAGCATCCATACGTATCTCGAAAGTCTCCAATTTGGCTATGAATAAGCCCAGCGATGTCATGATGTAAGGATCTTGACAGAACCCTAGAAGGAGCTCTATAGATTTTGGTCTTTAAGTGGGATCAACCCTTCGAATGCTATAGGGGTTCCTCCCTCCTAGACTCGGCACAAGGCTGAAATAAAATTAATAATTGCTTGCTTCAAGAGAGGGGGGTGGCTACATCATTATATAGGGATCAAAACCCTAGCTAAGGGGGGCTGCTTGCCTAAGTAAAATTATCCCTTTGCCCCTCCTATAGCTAACATACTTTAATAGAACAAGAGGCAACTACGTTGGCTCTATAGCCGACCTAAGTAGGGGAAAACTCTGGCCAACTAACCTAATAATGGTGCAATGGTCACTAAGCCCTAAGGGCTAATCTAAACCCTAACTATACTCCTTTATAAGATAGAAGTGACTTTATTACAATCTAGCAGGGTTTTATTAGCTACTTCTAGGGAGATTAGACTCAGCCCTGCTTGAGTCCTATTAAACCCGCCCTCTTAAAATTAGCCTTGTCCTCAAGGCTAAAGTTCCATGAACTCAAGGAACCGGGTCTTCAGCTCCTGATCAGCTTGGGTGTCAGTTGGATAAACTTGAGTTGAGTCATTGTCTTTAAATTTCCATTTGAGGTGGGATACTTGGAGGATCAACTGTAATTTTGATCTAGTGCACGGATTTGATCTCCAAGTTTGGGCCCTAATATGTTCTCTAATTTTGCAAGGCCCAAAGAAATAGGGAGACCACTTTCTTGAGGCTTGAATTTCATGATAGTAGAGCTGGAGATGATGGGGAACTTGATCTTTTTGAGGAAACTTTTTTCTGCTCTGGCGTTTATCAAGGGGAAGTTTCTTCCTTATATGGGCTGCCATATAGTTAGTCTTTAGTGATAGCTAATCTTTCTTCTGGAATGGTGTACTCTGGCATGGTTTAGGATGATGAGAGCCCAATCTAGCATAAGCATGGATTGCAATTCTTCTATTTTAACTCATCTTTCGTGCCATGTACCTGTATCCAACCATATTTTTAAATTTGGTAATAATTAGTATCTCCTATAAAAACCTCATATGAAGTGTGAGGGAAGCCTCAGTGTAAATTATGAGTCGACCATCTTGGATAAGAATAGCCCAAATTCGAACTCTTGACGCATCAATCTCAATGACCAAAGTGCAGTCGAAATCGGGTAGTGCTAGGATCGATGTCATCGTCCATCTTGCATAAGAATTAGTGTAAATTCGAACCTCAATTTACACTGAGGTTGACGCATCAACCTCAGTGTAAATTAGGAGTCAACCATCTTGCATAAGAATAGCCCAAATTCGAACTCTTGACGCATCAACCTCAATGACCAAAGTGTAGTCGAAATCGGGTAGTGCTAGGACCGATGTCATCGTCATGGCTGCCTTGAGTCGTTCAAAGGCTACAGAGGCTTTATCCGATCACAAGAAGGAGTCTTTCTTCAGTAAGGACGTAAGTAGGGAACTAATCTTACCATAATCTTTCATAAAAATTTGGTAGTAGCCCGTGAGTCCAAGGAAACCGTATAATGATTATACGTTTGTAGGTCTCGGCCATCCTTGCATTGCCTCGATCATTGTCGGGTCCATTGCCACTGCATCCTATAATATAATGTGCCCAAGATACTCCAATTTACACTGTAAGAAGCTGCACTTTGACTATTTAATATAAGGAGTATTCTCCCGAAGAATCGTTAGAATAGTTTGTAAGTGCTGAAAATGTATATCAAGCATAGGGCTATAAATGAGAATATCATCAAAGAATACCAATACAAACCTGCATAGAAAACTCCGGAAGATGTTATTCATTAGGCTTTGGAAATTAGAAGGAGCATTCGTAAGTCCAAAAGGCATTACCAGAAACTCGTAGTGGTCATTATGCGTACAAAATACAATTGTCAGAATATCTTAAATGCATATCCGAATCTGATGGTATCCGGATCGGAGATCCAATTTAGTGAGGACTTGAGCTCCTTTTAATTCATCCAAGAATTCATCTACGAATGGGATATGATATTTATCATTGACGGTGATGTCTTTAGAGCCTAATAGTCAACATACATCCACCACATACCCTCTTTCTTGCGCACTAGCAACACCGGTGAAGAGTAAGGGCTGCAGCTCGGTCGAATCACCCCGGTGTTAAGCATCTCTTTAACAATTTTCTCGATCTCATCCTTCTGCAAGTGAGGATAGTGGTATGATCATAAATTTGCTAGAGGTTTGCCTGGCAAAATAGGAATGCAGTGGTCATGTGGCCGGTTAGGGGCCAGCCCTCACGGCTCTAAGAAAACATCCGCGAATTCGTTCAGGCAAAGGGCAAGCTTAGGATCTAAGTTTTGTATATTCTCCCCTATAGATGGATACTAAATATGCATCAAGAATCCACCATTTGCTTTGTGCAAAACTTTCTCCATTTGTTGCAACAAAATGGTGGAAATTTGGTTCCCGCACTTGCCTCGTAACATGACCTGTCTCCCTTTACAATAAAATGTCATGATTAATTTAGAAAAATTCTAGGAGATATCACCTAGCATTATGAGCCATTCAATCTCGAATGGCTTCATAATCATTGATAGGTAGGAGGAAGAAATCAGCTACCACTTCTTGGTCTTGGAGGAGTAGTTTCACCCGCGGGCACCGTTGGTCGCAATTAAAGATTCGACCGTTGGTGACCTTTACATCAAACTTGTTGCAACCTTCAATTTAAAGTGCCAAACATGCAGCAACCTTAATGTTGAGGAAGTTATTGGTGCTGCCCATGTCGATGAGAATAGTGATGAGTTGTTGTTTTAGAAGTCCTCCAACTTTCATCATCTGCGGGTTGGAATAGCCGACCAATGCGTACACTGTATAGTTGGCTGGTTAGGACTCTTCCTCCATAGCTACTTCTTTTGGTTCAAGGGCTTCTTCAGATGTTTCATTGTGCTCATCCTCCACTGGTTCAATCATGAGGAGCCAGCCCTTTTTGCAGTGATGTTCGTGGCTCCACTGTTCGTCACAATGCCAACACAACTCCTTGGCCGATCATTTGTGACGCTCGTCTCTTGTCAACTTTTTTAGTGCACAGGCTTGGATGGCAGTAGAGGGGGCAGTAGGCCTTGGCATGATTGGTCGGGGAGTGACCCTTGTCCTTCGTACCTTGTGGTTCAATTATTCTTCCCGGATACACGCGAAGGAAATCACTGCCATAAAAGTGTATGGTTGCCACGCCTTTCCTTCTCCTTGGATCTTCAGCTTTAGGCCCTCGATAAAAGTACCTAAAAGTTGTTTCTTAGACCAATTCTCAGTTTGGTTAGATAAATGCTCAAACCTTATTTGGTATTCTTGTATTGTAGAGGTTTGACGAATCTTTGCCAATTGTCCGTCGATGTTGTTAAAATCGATTGGTCTGAAGCGGTCTAGTAGTCCTTCCTTGAATCGCTACCAAGAGAGTCCTCCATAGGTGTGCTTAAACCAATTAAACCACTGAATAACATCTCCCTCAAGGTGGATGGCAGCAATCTCCACCCGTGTGGCGTCAGCGGTTCGGTAGAACCGAAAATAGCACTTCGCGCATGAGATCCACCTGATCGGGTCTCCTTCTTCCCATCTAGGGAAGTCAACCTTCATGCATAGATTATTGAGATCAGAGGTGATGTGGCCATGTTCTTGAGGATTGTCTCGCCTATCTGAAGTTTCTCGTTGTTTTGATTTCCTCGGGTTTAACAGTCGACCAATGCTGAATTCGGTGAAAAGGGATTGCATCTTCTCTTCCATGCGATTTCCAAAGGCTTCAAGCTTTATATCAATAGCCCCCTCTGATGCCATAGTATATGTCTTTAGATCTATAATATTAAGATCTTTTTTCTGTTGTCGGGTTAGTGGCATGGCAATTTTGAAGAAGGGGGTGACCGGTTGGAAGGTGAATCGATCTGGATGGAAGTAGACTGCGGCTTAGGGTAGATTTGGGGCTGCAATTTTGTGGAGTTTAGGCTACAAATTGGTGTGGTTTTAGGGCTACGATAGCAGTAGATGAAGGTTAGAAAAATAGATTTTAGATCTGGGATAGATGGCAGCAAAGGTAGGTGTCTCGGTGAGGAAAGTTGGCTAAAAAGGTACGTGTATCGATAAGGAAGTAGGCTGATTTGTGTGGCTGATTTGGGGACTGTTTGGATTCAGTTTAGGGTAATATTTGAAAGGTTTTTTAGTGAGGATGGTAGGGTTTGGAGATGAGAAAAAAAGAGTCAGAAATCTCATAAAAAATAGTACTTAAATCTAATGGAATTCGGTGAAATGAAGTGATGCGATGTGCTATCTTGCTGAACCAGTTTTATGTTAGAGAAATAATGACTTCTTGACATAAATTCCAAAGGAAAGTTTAAGAAAATTATACAGAAACCCTTGGTTCAGATATTGTTAATACTAGTAAAAAGTTTGATGAAATTTTGGTAGCATAACAGTAGGGAAATAGGGCAAAAGACGAAAGGCAGATTCCTTCATCGTAAAATTCTAGAACTATATGATGGTCAATGATTACATAAAAAAACTAGTTTCAAAAGGAGTTTTTTCATAAAATCAAATCCAGATGAAAGCCAACTTGATGTTGAGAATTGTGTAACAATTTTAGCCAAAAAGGATGAACAAAATTTTAGTTTCAAGAGGCCAATAGACGAAAGACAGATTCTGCATTGTAAAATTTTAGTACTGTATAATGAAGAATAGCAATCCTATAAGTCTAGATCCAGAAGGAGTTTATTCACAAGATTAGTCTTAATAAAAGCTAAGATAATCTATGAAATTGTATAAAAGTTTCAGCCAAAAAGGATGATTAAAAGTTTAGTTTCAAGAAGCAAAAAATCAGATGAAAATTTCTATAGTGTTTTGCCTTTGCAACGATGATAACATTTGCGACAAACAAAATTTGCAGCAGATAAAATTTTAAAAAAATATTCAACATGTAAAGTAAGGAATCTTACAATATTGAAGAGGCATTGATAATAAAAATATATGAGAATTCCAGATCAAATACGGGGGGCAACGGTAGACTGATTTGATCTGTTACTAGGATGGAAGGTGGAGGCATGTGTCATAGCAATTGTGGGAATTGCTTGGGAAGGTGGAGACAGCTGAGATGGCTACAGGGGCAACAAAATTTCTACTATGTTACCAGATAATAGAATCCCAGAAGGAGCTCTATAGATTTTGATCCTTGAGGGGGATCAACCCTTGGAATGCTATAGGGGTTCCTCCCTCCTAGACTCGACACAAGGCTAAAATAAAATTAATAATTGCTTGCTTCAAGAGAGGGGCCAACTACATTATTATATACAGATCAAAACCTTAGCCGAAGGGGGTGCTTGCCTAAGTAAAATTATCATTTTGCCCCTCCTATAGTCAACCTGTCTTAATAGGAATAGGGGGCGACTAGGTTGGCTCTATAGCCGACCTAAGTAGGGGGAAACTCTAGCCAACTAACCCAGTAAGGGGGTGATGACCACTAAGCCCTAAGGACTAATCTAAATCCTAGCAATACTCCTTTATAAGATAGGAGTGGCTTTATTACAATCTAGTAGAGTTTTATTGACTACTTCTAGGGAGATTAGGATTCAACCATGTTGGAGTCCTATCCGTTCTCTAACCTGTCAAACAAACTAACTAAAAAGTGTAGCTGTAATTTTCAAGTTGAAGGTAGTGAGTGGCAGTAATATCGGTACTTCGGGGGTGAAGTCTTTGATAAGATCCCAGAAGGAGCCCTATAGATTTTGATCCTTGAGGGGGATCAACCCTTAGAACGCTATAGGGGTTCCTCCCTCCTAGACTCGACATAAAGGTTGAATTGAAGATGATAATTGCTTGATTAAAAGCGGAGGATGGTTATATCTTAAATAGGGGTCAAAATCCTAGCCTAAGGGGGCACTTGTCTAAGTAGAATTATCTTTTTACCCCTCTTATAGCCATCCTGCCTTAATAGGAATAAGGGGTGGCTAGGTTGACTTTATAGTCGACCTAAGCATGGGGAAACCCTGGCCGACTTGCCCAATAAGGGGGGCGGTGACTACTAAGCCCTAAGGGCTAATCTAAACCCTAGCCATACTCCTTTATAAGATAGGAGTGGCTTTATTACAATCTAGTAGGGTTTTATTGACTAATTCTAGGGAGATTAGGACTCAACCATGTTGGAGTCCTATCCGTTCTCTAACCTGTCAAACAAACTAACTGAAAAGTGTAGCTGCAATTTTCAAGTTGAAGGTAGTGAGTGGCAGTAATATCGGTACTTCGGGGGTGAAGTCTCTGATAAGACCCCAGAAGGAGCCCTATAGATTTTGATCCTTGAGGGGGATCAACCCTTAGAACACTATAGGGGTTCCTCCCTCCTAGACTCGACATAAAGGCTGAATTGAAGATGATAATTGCTTGATTAAAAGCGGAGGATGGTTATATCTTAAATAGGGGTCAAAATCCTAGCCTAAGGGGGCACTTGTCTAAGTAGAATTATCTTTTTAGCCCTCTTATAGCCATCCTGCCTTAATAGGAATAAGGGGTGGCTAGGTTGACTTTATAGTCGACCTAAGCATGGGGAAACCCTGGCCGACTTGCCCAATAAGGGGGGCGGTGACTACTAAGCCCTAAGGGCTAATCTAAACCCTAGCCATACTCCTTTATAAGATAGGAGTGGCTTTATTATAATCTAGTAGGGTTTTATTGACTAATTCTAGGGAGATTAGGACTCAACCCTGCTGGAGTCCTATAAAACCCGCCCTCTTAAAATTAGCCTTTTCCTCAAGGCTAAAGATTCATGAACTCAGGGAATTGGGTCTTCAGCTCCTCATCAGCTTGGGTGTCAGTTGGAAGAACTTGAGCTGAGTCGTCATCTTTAAATTTTCATTTGAGGTGGGATACTTAGAGGATCAACTAAAATTTTAATCTGGTGTATTGATATAATCTCCAAGTTGGGGCCCTAATATGATCCCCAATTTTGCAAGGCCCAAAGAAATAGGGAGACTATATTCTTGAGGCTTGAATTTTATGTTAGTGGAGCTGGTGATGAAGGGGGACTTGGTATTTCTCAGAAAACTTTCTTCTGCTCCGGCATTTGTCAAAGGGAAGTTTCTTCCTTGCATGGGCTGCCACATGGTTAGTCTTTAGTGATAGCCAATCTTTCTTCTGGAATAATGATTGCCCTCTAGTATGGTTCAGGATGATGAGAGCCCAATCTGGCATGAGCATGAATTGTAAGTCTTCTGGTTTAACTCCTCTTTCGTGCCATGGACCTGTATTCAACCATATTTTAAATTTAGTAGTAATTAGTATCTCTTGTAAAAATCTCGTATGAAGTGTGGGGGAAGCCTCGGTATAAATTAAGAGTCGACCATCTTACAGAAGAATAGCCCAAATTCTAACTCCTGACATATCGGCCTTAATGACCAAAGTACGATCGAAATCGGGCAGTGTAGGATGGATGTCATCGTCATGGCTGCTGAGTCGTTCGAAGGCTATGGAGGCTTTATCCAACCATAAGAAGGAGTTTTTCTTCAGTAAGGACGTGAGCGGGGCACTCATCTTGCTATAATCTTTCACAAAATTTTGGTAGTAGCCCATGAGTCCAAGGAAACCGCGTAATAATTGTACATTTGTAGGTCCCGACCATCTTTGCATTGCCTCGATCTTTGTCGAATCCATCGCCACTCCATCCTCTAATATAATGTACCCAAGACACTCCAATTTATGCTGTAAGAAGCTGCACTTTGACTATTTAACAAAAGGAGTATTCTCCCACAGAATCATTAGAACAGTTCGTAAGTGCTGAAAATGTATATTAAGCATAGGGCTATAAATGAGAATATCATCAAAGAATACCAATACGAACTTGCATAGAAAACTCTGAAAGATATCATTCATCAGGCTTTGAAAATTAGAAGGAGCATTCGTAATTCTGAAAGGCATTATCAGAAACTCGTAGTAGTCGTTATGCGTGCGGATTGCAGTTTTCAGAATATCTTTAGTGCATACCCAAATCTGATGGTATCCGGATGAGAGATCCAATTTAGTGAGGACTCGAGCTCCTTTTAATTTATCCAAAAGTTCATCTACGAATGGGATAGGATATTTATCCTTGACAGTGATGGCTTTTAGAGCCCGGTAGTCAATGCACATCTGTCACGTACCATCTTTCTTGCGCACTAGCAATACCAGTAAGGAGTAAGGACTGCAGCTTGGTCGAATCACCCCGGTGTCAAACATCTCATCCTTCTACAAGTGAGGATAGTGGTGTAGTCATAAATTTGCTAGAGATTTGCATGGTAAAATAGGAATGCAGTGGTTATGTGACAGGTTAGGGGGCAGCCCGCACGGCTCCAAAAAAATATCCGCGAATTCGTTCATGCAAAGGGCAAGCTTAGGATCTAAGTTTTATGTGTTCTCCCCCATAGATGGCTGCTGAATATACATCAAGAATCCACCATTTACTTTGTGTAAAACTTTTTCTATTTGCTATGATGAAATGGTGAGAATTTGGCTCTCATGCTTGCCTCATAATGTGACATGTCTCCCTTTACAATAAAAGTTCATGATTAATTTAGAAAAATTTCAGGAGATATCACCTAGTGTTGTGAACCATTCAATCTTGAGTACGGTTTCATAATCATCAATGGGTAGGAGGAAGAAATCAGCTACCATTTCTTGGTCTTGGAGGAGTAGTTTCACCCGCGGGCACCATTGGTCGCAATTAAAGATTCGGTCGTCGGCGACCTTTACGTCAAACTTGTTACAACCTTTAATTTGAAGTGCCAAATGTACAACAACCTTACTATTAAGGAAGTTATTGGTGCTGCCCATGTCAATGAGAATGGTGATGAGTTGTTGTTTTAGAAGTCCTCCAACTTTCATCCTCAGCAGGTTGGAATAACCGGCCAGTGAGTGCACTGTATAGTTGGCCGGTTAGGACTCTTCTTCCATGGCTTCTTCTTTAGGTTCAAGGGCTTCTTCAAATGTTTTATTGTCCTCATCTTCTGCTGGTTCAATCACGAGGAGCCGACCTTTTTTGCAGTGATGTTCGCGGCTCCATGGTTCGTCACAATACTAACATAACTCCTTGGCTGATCATTCACGAAGCTCATCTCTTGTCAACTTTTTTGGTGCAGGGGCTTAGATGGCAGTAGAGGGGGCAGTAGGCCTCAGCGTGGCTGGTTGGGGAGCAACCCTTGTTCTTCGTACCTTATGGTTCAATTGTTCTTTCTTGATACGCGTGAAGGAAATCGTCGTCATAAGAGTGTACGGTTGCCGTGCTTTTACTTCTCCTTGGATCTCCAGCTTTAGGCCCTTAATAAAAGTACATAAAAGTTGTTTCTCAGACCAATTCTCAGTTTGGTTGGATAAACACTCAAACCTTGTTTGATATTCTTGTATTGCAGAGGTTTGACGAATCTTTGCCAATTGTTCATCGATGTTGTTGAAATCTATTGGTTCGAAGCGGTCTAGTAGTGCTTCCTTGAATCATTGCCAAGAGAGTTGTCCACGGGTGTGCTTAAACCAATTAAGCCACTGAATAGCATCTCCCTCGAGGTGGATGGTAGCAATCTCCACCCGTGTGGCATCAGCAGTTTGGTAGAATCGAAAATAGTGCTTCGCGCGCGGGATCCATCTAATCGCATCTCCTTCTTCCCATTTTAGGAAGTCAACCTTCATGCATAGATTGTTGGGATCAGAGGTGATGTGTCCATGCTCTTGAGGATCATCTCGCTGATCTGAAGTCTCCCCATGGTGTGACTTCCTCGGGCTTGATGATTAGCCTATGCTGAATTCGACGAATAAGGATTGCAGTAGATTAGCCTATGTAGCTTTAGGGCTGTGATAGTAGTAGATGAAGGTTAGGAAAATAAGTTTTAGATCTGGGATAGATGGCAGCAAAGGTAGGTGTCTGGATCGATAAGGAAGTAAGCTAATTTGGGTGGCTGATTTAGGAGCTGCTTGGATTCAGTTTAGGGTAATATTTGGAAGGATATTTAGTGAGAATTATAGGGTTGTAGATGAGGAAAAGAGAATCTGAAATCTCATAAAGAATAGCACTCAAATCTGATAGAATTCGGTGAAAAGAAGTGCTACGATGTGCTGTCCTGCTAAACCAATTTTTGCATCCGAGAAATGATGATTTCTCAATGTAAATTCCAAGGGAAAGTTTAAGAAAATTATGCAAAAACCCTTGGTTTAGATGTTGTCAATACCAATAGCCGACCTAAGTAGGTGGAAACCCTCGCCGACCAACCAAGTAAGGGGAGCGATAGCTACTAAGCCCTAAGGCTAATCTAGACCCTAGCCATACTCCTTTATAAGATAGGATTGACTTTATTACAATCTAATAGGATTTTTATTGACTATTACTACGATGATTCAAACTCAACCCTGTTGGAGTCCTATCAAAGCATCCAATATTTTGGGGACTCAGACCTATGAAGATAGATCCAAGAGAAAGCTTGGCTTATCCCAGTCTAGGTACACATAGACTCCATTATCAAAATATTTAGGAAGAAAAATTCTGAGAGGTTTTATACCGATGAGACGTAAAATATTATTTTCTAGGAGTATATCACCAAAGACTCCTAAAGAAAGGGCAAACATAGATATGATATCCTATGCCTGAGTGATAGGTTTTATCATATATGCTATGCTATGTACCAAGCCTGATATAGTGCATGCTTTGGGTGTCACGAGAAAGTATCAGGCAGATCTAGGTTTGGAACACTAGAATGCAATAAAGTGTACCCTTAAGTACTTGAGAAGTACTAAGGATCTTTTATTGGTATATAGAGGAGGTAGCCTCCAAGTTGAGGGTTACACGAGCTTGAATTTCCAATCTCACATTGATGATAGCAAGTCAAACTCAACGTATATTTTTAGAACCCTACAGGATTCTAAACTTGGGTTGATCTCTGTAGGGGATCTACCCTCCTTGAAACTCTATAGGGGTTCCTCCCTCCTTGGTAGTTAGCCATAATGGCTGAAAAAGAGATATTGATTGCTTAAAAAAATAGTGGTGGCTACATGCTTTATATAAGATCTCAAAACCTTAATTCCTAATAAGACTCCTACTCCAAGTAAACTAAGACTCCAACTCCTAATCAAACTCATACTCCAAGTAAACTAATACTTCAACTCCTTATCAAATTCATACTTCAAGTGAAACACTTCCATCTCAAATCCTAGCCACCTCCTCTCAGCCTAGTAGACTTCCCTCATTAAGGTGGGCAGCTAATTGGGTTGATTACAAGCTTGACTTGGTTGACTCTAACCCGAATCCAACTCTAACTCCTAACTAGACTCCAATTCAGCCAAATCCTAACCCTACTAGGATTTGGGCTGAATTATTATAATAGACTCAAATCTCCTTATAGTGGACCTAATGTTAAGTCTAGGCTGGCCAACATGGCCCAATTTAAGGACTCAACCCAGCTAGGGTCTTAACAGATCCAACCTCTTCAAATTAGCCTTATCCTCAAGGTTGAGACTCAATTACTCTTAGTCCAGATCTGTAACTCTTCATGATGCTCCCTCGTGGCCCTTGTAGTAGACGTATCATGATTCTATGGTCCAATATTGTCTTGTATCTTTTTATCAGCATTAGTGTATGGATGGTGATGCATCACGATCCTGCAATCCCATGCGATCTATAGCTAGAATTGGGCCTCCTCATTAGTCAGGATGTCAGGTGGATGGGTATGTGCTGAGTCATCCTCTCTAAACTTGCATTTATAGTGAGATACCTGGAGGATCAGTTGTAATTTTAAATTAGTGTGCAGATTCGATCCATAGGTCATATTTTCAATGTGATCCCCAATTTTGTAAACTCTAAAATAATAGGGAGACCTATTCCTTAAGGCTCGAGTTTCCTGCTAATAGGGCTAGAGATGTAGGAGAACTCAATCTTCAAATTTTCTTCCATTCTAAAGTTTGTCAAGAGATCGTTTCTTCTTTGCATGGCTACTAAGTGGTTGTTCTTCATTGTTTGCAAAACTTTCCTCTAAGATGGTGGCAGCCCTCTGATAAGGTCCATGAAAGTGTTAGCACAATTTGAGTTTAGAGTGGGTAGAAGCTATAATTTTTTCGGGTTTATTTTCATCTATCCTTTGTGTCATTGATTAGTATCATACCAAGCCATAAATTCAGCAATGGTTAGCATCTCCTTGTTATGGATTGAAAGCTTTGGGTGAGGTGGAGAGAGGGCTTTGTTAATATAGGCTAGGGTTCGACCATCCTACATGAGGACGACACAAATTCTTGCTCCCAATGCATCTACTTTAATTATAAACACCTTGACAAAATCAATTAGTGCTAGCATTAATGTAGATGGAATCGTGGATATCAGGGTATCGAAGGTTGCTGTAGTTTCATTGGCCAAAGGAAGACCTCTTTTTTCAGCAACGTCGTGAGGGGAGTGATGATCTTATCGTTGTCGTTCACGAACTTGCAGTGGTAGCGTAGCCGGGTAGGGGGGAGAACTTTCGATTCGGCGAAGACCTCTAAAAATTCAACAAGTAGTAGGGGAAGATTTGGATCTTCATTTGCCATTGGTTTCTCTATTTGTAGCCTTTAAAGTTGTATTAAGAAGTCGATGTGTGATTTGTATTGCGTAGAAACTATCATTGCTTCAAACCCGTGTTTTCCTTGCAGGATTACCTTTTTCCCTTGGTTGAAAATTTTATGATTATCCAGGAAAATTTCCAGAAAACATCACCTAATGAGGATAACTATTTGATGCCGAGCAACAACTTATGAGGTTGTCTCTGTTATCTCTTGGATGACCCTTTTATCTTCGACTTTTTGAGGTTGTATGAAGCAATATGGTCGAGCAACAACTGGTAGAAGGTTTGACCTATTCAGCATAGGGGGGTCAGCCAGCATTAGAGGAGGTAATCGACTCGGTTGGGTGGAGACACCCAAAAGTTCAGCAAGCTGTGGGAGGGATACTTTATCTTCAATCTTATGAAACTCTTGAATTTGAATTAGGTAACCACTGGATTCTTCTTTTGGTACCCCCTTTAAGTGTGGTGTTATGGTTGTAGTCGTTGGGCTCCCTCGTAAAATCATTTGCTTTTCTTTTCTAAAAAATTTCTTGGTTAGCTTTGAAAAATTTCAAAAAATATCTCCAATCATAGATAACTAATCAATGCCAAGCACTATATCAAAATCATCAAGAGGGAGGAGGAAAAAATCAGCAACTACGTCTTACTCCTGCAGGATCAGGTTTACCCACGGGCACTTCTAGTTACACTTCAGAATTTGGCCGTTAGCTACCTTGACTTCGAACCCATTATAATCTTCTTTTTGGAGTATTAAGTGAGAATGTTTCACATGATCAGAGAAGTTATAGCCCGTAAAGATGTAGCAAATTGATAGGGTTCCATCTGAAGATAATATTGCAGATCCACTAACAAAGTCATTGGCTCAAACTATCTATGAGCATCACAGAGGTCTGATGGGGACAAACACATAGGTGATTGGCTTTAGGTCAAGTGAGAGATTGCTGGTTACAAGTATCTGATAAGTCAATCATGCGAGTGATGACACGAGTGACACGCTATGCGATCTTTTTTCTTATAATTATTATTGTCATATTCTCATATTATATTATTTGTTGTATATATATTATGATATTTTTAGTACCATGCAATGAAAATCAAATTACGATAAGATCATAATAATGAGATTGATTTACCTTTAAACATAAATCTTAACTAATCCTGATCATAGGTTACTTGAGAGGGATATCGAGATAATCGAATAGACTAGTGTACAGTATACTTGTCTATATTATGGAGACAACTAGTCTCATAGTTACTCATGTGAGGACACTAAGAGTACAATACAGGAGCTCGTTAGAGAATGAATTCACTGATTGATCCGCTTATGGAATCTTATATAGTTAATGATACTTAATGTTAGACAATGATTCTATAGTCCTAGTTGTGTCTGATCATTGGACTTGAGACATCAAGGAAGCCTTGTTTGAGTACTCCTTTATTTGATATTGGACTTATAAGTTTGGAAAGTTTCAGATATGGTACAATCGATTATTAGGATTGGTAGCCAACCTTATGAAGGCAATTGAGTGTCAATAGATGATCATCCACTTTCAACATCGCGAGAGAAATATCCCATATATTCTTGCTCATATAAATCCCTAGTCAGGGTCATTCGGATTGAGAGAAAATGAGTTCTCCGGGAGAATCCGATTAAAGCGAGACTCATATAGATTCCATATATGGCCTGACAATACCATGCCCAAAATATGATCTCTGGGATATTAAATGAATGAGGGACTATATATACATGGTAACTGAGGACAAATAGGTCCAATAGATTAAATCACCTGTACCGTTTAAGGATTATAGCATAGTGGTATAGTACGTTCATAGTCAATGAGCAAAGTGAATTGTTATGGGATAACAATTCACTAAGTCAGAAGGAGTTTTGATAGGCAGAACTCATAGCTAGTTCGATATTAGGCCTAGAGGGTCATACACATATGATTGATATTTAAGTGAATAAAGGATTAAATATGAATTATCCAATTAGCCCTTGTTCTCATTGGATGAGACCCAACATTAATTGGCTCCTTCCGTGAGGCCCAATTATAGGCCAATTGAGATTATTAGATAGAGATCCAATAATCCAAGAGGAGTGGGTAATTTGATAGAGATCCAATATCCACTAAGACAAAATCCATTTTGGTTTTTTGTGACTCTCTATAAACTGGAGGCAGGAGCGATATAATAGTGATAGGCTGTACCTTTGGTCGCCCTCTCCTATTCTCCTCCCTCCCTCATTTCTCAGATGACTTGCCCTTCTCTACTGTGAGAGGGCAATGAAGAAGATAATAGATCTTCTTCTATGAGTGTTATGAAAAAGGTGCACAAAAGTTATGGGATTTTAGGCTATAATTGGAGGAGAATCACTGCAACGATCCATCATGTGAATACTGCTAGAGAGGACATTTGACCTCCTTCATCCTCTTTATCTGGATCTAGAATTTCAGGGATATATGATCTCCCTAAGTAATCAATCTCTCACGCATCATAGTTTTCAATTTTACGGATTTTCCATGCATCAATATTTATTTTCATTCTTATGCTGTGAATGTAATGCTCTCGTTGGGTTTCCCAACACTTCCTTGAGCCCACGCTCGACATCCTCAAGTTTTTGATGGGCCTCTTTTAGTTGGTCAACCAACTCAATCGCTTGAGCCTTCACTTTGGCAATAGCAACCAAACTCGACCCCATCTTCAATGCTTAGTCCTTAACTCGAAATTTGTCGACTACCAGGGATAGTTGGTCGATCACTAGCCCAGGGTCCTAGACTCGACCAATCAAAGCTGTCATATAGTGATGATATTGCATGATAAGAGTGGGTTAGTATTGGGGAAGTTATAAAGAGATACGAGAGTCGACTTATTTACGTTGTTCCAAAAGCAATTGTCAATCAGCACCTTTAAGGGAAAATAGTATATCTTCTTTGCTAGGCCAAGGCATAACAACCCTCAATGGTACTTCTCTGTAGCCTCACCCTCGTCCCACACTATTTGGGCTTGCATGAGGTCATCCTAGTGGGGCTCTAGATGAGCATATGAAGAGAGGTTAGGGAGGTTGGCCATCTACAAGGCCATGAAGGGTAGGGTTGTACCCCTGTATAAGTCTTACATCGACCTCGACCTGACTGCTTTCTTCCCCAAGGGCCCCATGGGATCTTGATACCCCTCTAGAACTTACGAAAAATTCCTTGTATCTTAAGCAAAACCCCCAGGCATGGAGCCTTCACCCTTGACAATGGTTAGTGAAGAGTGGACCAATCCTAAGTCGAACCTTGGACAGCACGTCTTTTCTCAACATACAAAATTTTCTTGGCATTCTCCTTTCTTTGCATGTAGAACTTTCTAAAAACATGGTGCCTCCCATACTAGGGCCTTGTGCTTCTTCCTAGGTCGCTCAATGTCATCATGGCCTGAATAAGGTGGGACGATTGCCTCCACCAATGGCTCTCGAGTAGTTGCCTAAGGCAGTCGAGGCTACACAACCCCCATTGTAGAGCCAACCCCCTCAAGTCCTTGAGATTCATACCTGAAAAGAAGTTGCATCATGTTATGAGGATAAAAGTAAAAAACCCAAGTAGATGAGATCCAGGTTGTACCCTGAGGGGCAGGGTTGAGACCCGTCTTGACTAGCCAATCCACATCCATCTTCCTCATCACCTTGGAGGAGGAGAGAACTTCCCTCAGGCTACATACATTGTTTTCCTCCTCGTCCGATAGGAAGGGAAAGGGTATGTTGTCGATGGTATATGCTGACCAAGCAAGGGAAAAAACCCCACTCATGGTAGGCGATCACGAAGAATTAACATACCTTCCAACCCTTGTTCAAAGGGGTGCCCCCCACCTTAAAACCTCCCCGGACAACCATATAGTAGCCACTCTACCCCTTGTATAGATAAAGCAGGAGAGAAGAGGATGTGGGTCGAGATGATGCCAGCACGCTGACACTCCTCAATGAACACAACAAGATAGCACCACGAGTTGGGTGCCATCTAGGAAGGTGAGATCCTTTGCCACTGGAGGCATGACACGATGACGGGGTATAGCAAGACGTAAAGTCTTGCCTCGAGGGTATCACAATATAGACAAAAGTTCAGGTCGAAGGGGTACTGACCAAGTTGGGGGACGTATAGCTCAAAATCGATTGAGTTGTAGTAGGGATCGTAAATGGTCCAACTAAGATATGCTTACCATTGAGTCATAATCATATGAGCTTTTTATGAATTCAAGGTCCTGAAGAGCTATCAAGTTCTCGGGAGACCCATTTCCTAATGATGAGTTGACTTGCTCCACCCTTGGACTTCTCGAGGATGAAGCATGGACTTCGGCGGATTGCCAATTATAAGACTCAGAACGATCTGTGGTTGGGGTGGAAGATGGAGGCGCGTGTCACAGCAATTATGAAAATTTTTTGGGAAGGTGGAGGCATGAATGATGGCTACGGGGGTAGCAAGATCGCTACTCTAATACGAGATAATAGAATCCTAGAAGGAGCTCTATAGATTTTGATCCTTGAGGGGGATCAACCCTTAGGATGCTATAGGGGTTCCTCCCTCCTAGATTCGGCACAAGGCTAAAATAAAATTGATAATTGCTTGATTCAAGAGAGGGGGCAGCTACATCATTATATAGGGATCAAAACCCTAGCCTAAAAGGATGCTTGCTTAAGTAAAATTATCCCTTTACCCCTCCTATAGCCAACCTGCCTTAATAGGAACAGGGGGCGACTAAGTTGACTCTATAGCCGACCTAAGCAAGGGGAAACCTTGGCCAACCAACCAAGTAAGGGGGTGATGGCCACTAGGCCCTAAGGGCTAATCTAAACCCTAGCTATACTCCTTTATAAAATAGGAGTGGCTTTATTACAATCTAGCAGAGTTTTATTGGCAACTTCTAGGGAGATTAGGACTTAACCCTAGTGGAGTCCTATTAATTCTCACCTCTTTTCATCGTCAATAGATCACATTCTTTTTAGCCATTAGGTAGAAAACCAAGGAGGGAGTAACCCCTATAGAGTTCCAATGAGGTCGATCCCCTATAGAGATCACCCCAAGCTTAGAATCCACAAGGGTTCTAATACTTGGTATTAGATTAGCGTTCTTAGTGTCTCACTGCCCTTCCACAACCATCCATCAGCCCTCCATAGCCATCCAAAGTAATTCCCATAATTGCTTGAAGATCATCATCAAATTCCACCGTTATCTCCACTACGGTAGATCATCCTTTGATCTCGTGAATTGCAACATGTTCCGGTTTTCTACCTTACTACTACTGCAATTTAGTTATCCCTATTCAAAAAATAAAAAAAAAAGTCATTCCTATTTGCTGCACAAACTTTTTACCGTAAAATTTTCATCTTTATGATGAAAGTTATGCTGTAGAATTTCAGCTGCATAACCTTGCCTAATTGATCTTGCTGCTACGTTTTCAATGACCAAATCTCTATGAAATTTTTATGATGGCTTTTGCACTTCCTAATGACCGATATCCTTTTGGTTTTGTCAAAAATTTCACAACATAAACTGTTGATCTTTTATGTCCAAACTATTGCACTTTAGACATAAAAAATCTACTATAGTACCTTCTCGTGATCTTTGATTTTACCGAACATTTTGCTGCCGTTTTCATCCATGAAATTTTTATTGGCATTACCTTTCCCATACCAGCAGATTCTCCTTGAGTTTTACTTGAATCCTTGTTTGGAATTGCTGGAAAAAAATCTCATCTCTACTGCTAAAACCTTTTAACAAAAAATATTCCATCGCAACACCTCGTAATATTTGATCTTGCCAAATCTTTTACTGCTATAACTTTTCATAAAATTTTTGACAACACTACTCTCCCTTACCACTAGACTCCCCTTGAGTTTTAATTGAATCTTTATTATGAATTTCTAGGAAAAATTGTGTCATTACTGCTGAAATTTTTTTTACGAAAAAATTTGTTGTTGTGCCTTTGTCTTTCTTCTTCTCTAAACCCACCAAACCCTAACCATCTTGTTGCCACCAACCATGACATCTTTAGGGCACCCCTCTAGCCTTATGACACAGCCATCATAACCTATTTCTAGAATCTGCAGCCAAACCAAATAGTAGCAGCAACTACAACAAACAATAGCCTACCGCAGCCTTTCACCTTGAGCCATCTACCCTTTTTGGACACCAATCCACCCAAACGTTTCATACCACTGACCCAACAGCAGAAGAAGAATCTTGATGTCTCAGATTTGGAGGCATGCATGATAGCATCTCAAGGTTCAATCGATGCCGAGTTGGAGGCGTTTGAATCATGCATAGAGAATAGATTGTGCACCTTATTCGCCGAATTCGGATTGGGCCGATCCCCAAGCCCAACAAAATTCTAACAAAGTGCAAGTTTAGAGGGGCCTCCTAATAAGGAAGTATGAGCCACTGATATGATACACATGAGGGTGGACTTCCCTCGATGGGAAGAAGAAGACCCAATGGGATGGATTTCATGCACCGATCATTGCTTCCGCTATTACCGAACACCGGAGGATTTCATGGTGGACACCATTGTCAACCACCTCGAAAGAGATGCTATACAGTGGTATAATTGGCATGAATATACCCATGGGGTTCCAACATAGACACAATTCAAGAAGGCGCTGCTGAACCGCTTTGGGTCGACTAAGTACGAAAATATCAATGAACAACTTGCTAAGATCCGACAAACCTCCACGATCCAAGAATACCATACTAAGTTTGAGGAATTATCTTACCTTGGTCATGATTGGTCTGATAGATAGTTATTATGGATATTTATCAAAGGACTCAAGCCATAAATTAAAGGAAGGGTTAAAGCACGGCAGCCCCACACCATGACGGTCGCAATCTCTTTCATCCGAATTCATGAGAAGCGACTCAACCAAGCTACTTGAAGGATAAAAATCACTCCTAGACTAGTAGCATATAAATTGCCAGTACCCTCTACCCTCTGCTGACCTTTGCTGCCAAAGAAATTGACGAGAGAAGAACTACGCGATAGAACATCAAAGGACCTTTGTTGGCATTATGACGAATCATGAAGCTACAATCATCACTGCAAAAAGGGCACCTCCTACTGATTGAACCCATTGAAGATATGGAGGAGGAGTCCATGAGCATGAGGAAGAGGTCACAGATAAAGAACAACAGTCGACCGATTGTACGATGAATGCTCTTCCCGACTATGTGAACCTGCAGATGATGAAAGAAAGAGGACTACTTAAGCAGCAACCAATCACCATCCTCATCGATACTGGAAGCACTATTAATTTCATGAATAGTAAGGTTGTTGCTCAAATGACCCTACAGATTAAGGATTGCAGCAGGTTGGATGTTAAGGTTACCGACGACCAAATTTTGAAGTGCGACCAAAGATGCCCGCAGGTGAAATTGTTACTGTAGGACCAAGAGATAATTGTTGATTTCTTCCTCCTCCCTCTTAATGATTATGAGGCCGTGCTCAAAATCAAATGGTTGACTACATTAGGTGATGTTCTCCAAAATTTTTCTAACTTTATTATGAAAATTTTCAGCCATGGGAAATAGGTGATTCTGCATGAAAATCATGGGAGCAACATAACAACAATTTGCATGCAGCAAATGGAGAAAGTTTTACACAAAGTTAACAGTGGCTTCTTGATGCAACTCCAATAGCAATCTATGAGCGAGCCAAAAAAAATTGAAGATCCAAACCTACTCCACTTGGTTGCTGAATTTTCAGATGTCTTCGTCGAATCGCACAACCTTCCTCCTACCCGCTAGCATGATCATTGAATTCTGATTCTTTCGAGCAAACCTCCAATGAACACTCGGCCATATCACTATCATCACCTACAGAAAGCTGAAATAAAGAGAATTAAAAATGAGATGCTTGAAACAGAGGTCATCCGGCCAAGTTGTAACCCTTACTCTTCGCCAGTACTAGCTTTACCTAACTTTGACAAAGTGTTTGTGATTAATGCTTCAGGTGCTAAAATTTACATTATCCACATGCAAGATAGCCAACCCCTAGCCTACATTAGCAAAGCCCTCTCCCCATACAACCTCAAGCTATCAATCTATGATGAGGAAATGCTGACTAATGCTGAATTTGTGGCTTGGTATGATACAAGACAACAGTACAAAGAGGAGATAAAATTAGATCCTGAAAAATTATAACTTCTACTCCCTCTAAACTCATATCATGCCCAACTTACCATGGACTCTACTAGAGGGCAACCACCATCACAAAGGAAAGTCTAGCTACCATTAAAGGACAACCATATGCCAGCCTATGCAAGAAAGAAATAACCATCCGACAAACATTAGAGTAGAAGGAAGTTTACTATTAAAAATCGAGTCTTCCTTTATCTTCATCCCTACCAGTAATAATTTATGAAGACTCGAGCCTCACAAAAGCGGTCTCCTAGTTTTTTTGGACCCTATGAAATTGGAGATCATATTGGAGCCATAACTTGTGGATCAGATCGACACAGTAATTCAAAATTACAATTGATCCTCCAGGAATCTCACTGCAAATGAAAGTTTAAAGAGGATGACTCCGTTCAGATTTATCCACCCAACACCCAAGTGGATGAGGAGGCCCAGGTTCAACTGATGATTGCATGAGATCATAGGATTATAACACATCACCGTCCAGTCACTACTATTGAGGCTCAACTGCAGGTTAAAGTCAATTAAGTCATGCATGTAATAAACCCTAATCTAGTTACCACCCCTAGTAAAAAATTAGTTGGCTAGGGTTAGAGAGGAGTCCTTATGGGATGAGAGTCTCCTAGCTGCCTCCTCCTCTTAAGAGAGATCAGCTAGGGCAAGAGGGAGAGAGTTCTACTTAGCTTGGTCTCTCTCTAGGGTGGAATTAGAATTAAATTAAGAGTTTGAGACACTTATAGCCACCAACCACATCATGGTTGGGAGTTGGCTAGGCGTTAGTAGTTGAGAAGAAGAGGAGTCTTGGTTTAGTAGTAGTCCTGGTTTACTTGAAGTAGTAGTTAACTAGAAGTTGGAGTTTGTTGGAGTAGGAGTCATATTAGGAGTTAGGGTTTAGAAGCCCTATAATAGCGTGTATTCTCCTCTCTTTTCATCATCAGCATATCACATTTTTTTAGCCATTAGGCATAAAACCAAGGTGGGAGGAACCCCTATAGAGTTTCAAGGAGGCTGATCCCCTATAGAGATTACCCCAAGCTTAGAATCCATAAGGGTTCTAACACTTTTTCTCATAACCCACTAGATCCTACCGAATTTGCTACCACCAGCCACATCATCTTTAAGGCACCCCTCTAGCCTTAAGATGCAATAGTTGTAACCTTTTTTTTAATTTTTATAGTCAGCCTAACAGCAGCATAATCTTGCAGCCAAAATAGCTGCCTAGTACTTTTTATCGTGTTTTTACCAAAGACTCACTGCCATATTTTATTATCATATTCTCTTCAATACTTTACATTAATCTGGCCTTAATCATCATCTATTTCTTCCTATTGTAATCATCTAAAACACCACTAGAATTTTCATCATCAAACTGCTATTCTTTGACATAAAATTCTATCGTTGTATCTTTTCACTATTCCTCACCGCATACACCACTAAATTTTACCGAGTTTGTTGCTGCTACCCACATCGTCCTTAAGGTATGCTTTTAGCCTTGAGACATAGCCATCATAGCCTACTTTCAATATTTATAATCGACCCAAACATCAATGTAAAAAACTGTTGCAATGATCGTGTGTTGCTGATTTAAGTTTTCAGCCATATCCTATACTTCTTGTTGCAACAACATCAAATCAGTTGTTGCCCCCAACAACAACCCTAAACCTTTCTTCCCTCTAACCCTAAACCTCTACCACCAAACCCCCATCACAGCCTCTACGACAGCCCCAAACTGTAGCATCAATAGCACCCCATTTGACAAAAAAATTCTGTTGCACTACCTTTAATACTACTTGCTGCATCCACACCTAGTTCCTACTAAATAAGTTACTATCATAAATAGCAACCCTAAGCCATTCCTTTAGCCTTAACCCTTGGCCATCATAACCCCTATAAGACCCCTACAATAGCTCCAAACAACAGCCCCAATAGCAACCTATCTGCCTCAAATCGCAGCCATCTACCCTTAATTCACCACCTCTTTCGGCCACCAATCCACTCAACTGGTTCATGCCATTGACCCAATAGTAAGAGAAGGACCTTGAATTATAGATCTAGAGTCTTATGCCATGGCATCGATAGATCTGATCGGTTCTCAGTTGGAGGCCTTCGAGATACGTATGGAGGATAGACTATGTGCTCTCTTTGTAGAGTTTAGATTGGGCCGATCACTGAGCCTAAGAAGATCAGAGTAAGGTGAAAGTTCAGATCATAAAGAGAAACCTCCTAAGAAAGAGGAACAAGTGATAGATTCAACATATCCACACATGAGGGTAGACTTTCCTCAATGGGAAGACAGAGACCTGATGAGATGGATTTCGTGCACAGAGCGATACCTCCACCATCACAGGACCCCTGAGGCTTCTATGGTCGATGTTGTTACCATCCATCTAGAAAAGCTATTCAATGGTATGATTAGTACAAGCACACCCACGGAGTCCCAACATGGAGGCAATTCGGACCATCTAAGTACGACAACATCAACGGTCAAGTTGCAAAAATCTATCAAACCTCCATAGTTTAGGAGTACAAGACCTGGTTTGAAATACTTTCTAACCAAATAAGAGACTAGTCTAAAAAATAGTTATTAGAGACTTTTATCGAGGGGTTGAAGTCGGAGATCCGAGAAGTCAAAGCGTGATAACCCTACACGATGATGGCGACTATCTCCTTTGCATGACTACAAGAAGAAAGGCTGAACCATGATGCTTGGAGAACTAAGATCACCATCTGACCAATAGTACCTAAGCCTTTAGCCCCCCCCCCCCTTCTGCCAGCCGATCCTCCTAGCCAAAGAAGTTGACCCGAGAAGAACTTCGAGATAAATTTGTGAAGGGATTATGTTAGCATTGTGATGAGTTATGAAGCCATGACTATTGTTGCAAAAAGGGGAGACTTCTCGTAATCAAACCCATTAAAGAATCTAAACATAAAGAGGAGGACCTCAAGCATAAGGAGAACATGAAAGAGGACCCACAACTGGCTAATTGCATAACTCACGCCCTAGCCGGCTATACAAACCCACAATCCATAAAGGTCGATGGTTTCCTCGAACACCAGCCAATCACCATTTTTATTAACACCGGAAGCACCAATAATTTTATGGACAATAAGGTTGTTGCTTAATTAACTCTCCCGATTAAAGATTGCAATAGGTTTGATATAAAAGTTGCAGATGGTCGAATCCTCAACTGCAACCGAAAGTGCTCTCAGGTGAAACTAGTTTTGTAGGGCCAAGAAATCACCACAGACTTCTTCCTTCTACCATTTATAATTACCAAGTAGTGCTTAGTGTCGAATGGCTATCCACTCTAGGTGATGTTTTCTGAAATTTTTTCAAATTAATCATGAAAATTTTCAGCCATGGGAAAGAAGTGATCCTACGAGAAAAGCATGAGGGCAAGGTATCGAATGTTTCTATACAACACATAGAGAGGGTGCTACTCAAATCGCATATCGGTTTCCTAATATAACTTCAAGGGCTACAAATGGAGGAACTAATGATAAATGAAGATTCAAACTGGCCCTCATTGCTTGCTAAATTTTTAGATGCGTTTGCTGAACCGACCAAACTGCCCCCTACCCGACTATGTGACCATTGGAAGTTCATGGAGGACGACGGTAAGATCAGTGCTCTCCTCATGACAATGTTTAAAAAAGATGTCTTCCTCTAGCTTAATGAAGCTATAGCAGCCTTTGATGCCCTTACGGCCGTAATTCTATTTATATTAGTGCTAGCCTTAGCTGACTCCAAAAAAGTGTTCGTGATTAAATCTGACGTATCGGGAGTCAGAATTAGTGTTGTCCTCATGCAAGATAACCGACCCTTAGCCTACATCAGCAAAGCCATCTCTATATATCATTTAAAGCTATCAATCTATGATGAGGAGATACTAACCATTGTTGAATTTATGGGTTGGTATGATACCGGTCAATAACACGAAGGAGAGACGACAGCATGTTTAGGAAAATCTCAGCCCTACCTACTTTAGTTTTAGCTTGGATTGAAATTTCCATAGACTTCATCAAGGGGCTGCCATCATCTTAAGGAGGGACTATTGAAAGACAAACCCACTGCAACCCAAGCAAAAATAAAATCCCAAGCAGATAAACATAGGGGCAAAAGGAAGTTGGCCATTGGAGATTGAGTCTTCCTTCATCTTCCACCTGACTAGCAAAAATCTATGAAGACTCGAGCCTCAAGGAAGTGGTCTCTCCATTTCTTTGGACCCTATAAAATTAGAGATCACATTAGAGCTATGACTTATGGATCAGATCTACACACCAATTCAAAAATACAACTGAGCCTCCAAGTATCTCACTGTAAATAAAAGTTTAAAGAGAATGACTCAACCCAGATCCACCCACCTGACATCTCGGCTGATGAGGAGGACCAAGTTCAGCTAATGATTACATGGGATCATGAGATCATGATGCATCACCATCCAAACACTACTACTAATAAAAAGATACAAGACAATGCTAGACCACAGGATCATGATGCACCCACTACAGGGGCCACAAGGGAGTTTCAAGAAGAATTACAAACCAGGACCCAAAGTTTATGGTGTCTCAGCCTTGAAGACAAGGTTGATTTCAAGAGGGTGGGTCTATTAGGACCTAAGTTGAGTTGGGTCAACAAGGCCTAATTCAACTTGAGTCTTTAGATTGGGCCTTATTGGCCAACCTAAACTTGACATTAGGTCGACTAGGAGGAGATTTGAGTTTATTGTAATAAATCAGCTCAAATCCTAGTAGGGTTAGGATTCAGATAAACTGGAGTCATGTTAAGAGCCGGAGTTGAATTCGAGTCAGGGTCAATTGAGTCATAATTATAATCAACTATAATTGGCTGCCCACCTTGGTTGGGAAGTCAGCTAGGGTTAAGTTCCTTCTAGGGTTGGGACTCTTCTATAGTTAGGACTCTTCTAATAGAGTTTCACTTAAAGTAAGAGTTGGAGTTAGAGTATTATTTCTAGTAGGATGATAGGACTCCAGTAGGGTTAAGTCCTAATCATCTTAGTACTAGTCAATAAAAACCTTGTTAGATTGTAATAAAGTAACTTTTGTCTTATAAAGGAGTATGACTAGGATTTAGATTAGCCCTTAGGGCTTAGTAGCTATCACACTCCTTATTGGGTTGGTTGGCTAGGGTTTCCCCCTACTTAGGTCGGTAATAGAGCCACTTAGCCGCCCCTTGTTCTTATTAAGGCAAGTTGGCTATAAGAGAGGTAAAGTGATAATTCTACTTAGGCAAGCACCCCCTTAAGCTAGAGTTTTGATCCCTATTTAAAAAAATAGCCACCCCCTCCTCTTGAATCAAGCAATTATCATCTTCAATTCAGCCTTTGTGCCAAGTCTAGGAGGGAGGAACCCCTACAGCATTCCAAGGGTTAATCCTCCTCAGTGTTCAAAATCTATAGAACTCCTTCTGGGGTCTTATCATCTGATATCAGAGCCATATTCTTATTGTCATGTAGCCATCTCACCCGCCTCCACCTTCCCAAGCAATTCCCACAATTGCTACGACAGGTGCCTCCACCTTCTACCCCAGCAGCAGATCAAATCAGTTTGTCATTGGCCCCTAAGCTTGATCTAGAATTCTGGTATATTTTTATTATCAACGCCTCCTACTACAAGATTTCTTAATTTCATGTTGAAGATTTTTCTTAAATTTTATCCGCTGTAAATTTTGTTCGTCGTAAATGTTATCATCGTTGCAAAGGCGAAACGCTGCAAAAATTTTCAGTCGATATTTGCTTCTTGAAACTAAACTTTTAGTCATCCTTTTTGGCTAAAACTTTTATACAATTTCATAGATTGTCTTAGCTTTCATTTAAGACTAATGTTGCGGAAAAATTCCTTCTGGATCTGGACTTCGAGCATTGTGATTCTTCATTGCATAGTACTAAAATTTTATAATGCAAAATCTACCTTCCATATATTGGCCTCTTGAAACTGAACTTTTGTTCATCCTTTTTGACTGAAATTTTTACACAATTCTCAAGATCAAGTTGGATTTCAGCTGGATTTGATTTCACCAAAAAACTCCTTCTGGAACTGGTTTTTTGTGTAATCTTTGTCCATCATGCAATTCTGGAATTTTACGATGAAGGAATCTATCTTTCGTCTTTTGCCCTATTTCCCTACTGTTATGTTGCCAAAACTTTGTCAAACTTTTTACTGGTATTAACAACATCTGAACCAAGGGTTTCTATATAATTTTCTTGAACTTTCCTCTGGAATTTACATCGAGAAGTCATCATTTCTCTGACGTAAAATTGGTTCAGCAGGATAGCATATCGCAGCACTTCTTTTCACCGAATTCTATCAGATTTGAGTGCAGTTTTTTGTGGGATTTCAGACTCTCCTTTTCTTATCTCTAAACCCTACCATCCTCACCAAAAATCCTTCCAAATATTATCCTAAACTGAATCCAAACAGCCCCCAAATCAGCCACCCAAATCAACCTACTTCCTTATCGATCCACTTACCTTTTTAGCCAACGTTCCTTACAGAGACACCTACCTTTGCTGCCATCTATCCCGGATCTAAAATCTATTTTCTTAACCTTCATCTACTGCTATCACTACCCTAGAACTACACCAATTTGTAGCCTAAACTCTATAAAACTACAGCAACAAATCTGCCCTAAACTATAGCTTACTTTCATCCAAACTAATTCACCTTCCAACCGGCCACCCCCTTCTCCAAAATTTTCATGCCACTAACACAACAATAGGAAAAAGATCTTAATATTATAGATCTAGAGGTGTATACTATGGCGTCAGAGGAGGCTATCGATGCAAAGCTTGAAACCTTTGAAAACCGCATGAAAGAGAAAATGCGATCCCTTTTCACCGAATTCAACATTGACCGACTATCGAACCAAAGGAAATCACAACATAGAGAAACTTCAGATCGGTGAGATGATCCTTAAGAATATGGCCACATCACCTTTGATCTCAATAATCTATGCATGAAGGTTGACTTTCCTAGATGGGAAGAAAGAGACCCGATCGGGTGGATCTCACGCGCGGAGCGCTATTTTTGGTTCTACCAAACCGTCGACGCCACACGGGTGGAGATTGCTGCCATCCACCTTGAGGGAGATGCTATTCATTGGTTTAATTAGTTTAACAATACCCACGGAGGACTCTCTTGGTAGTGATTCAAGGAAGGACTACTAGACCGCTTCAGACCAACCGATTTTAACAACATCGACGGACAATTGGCAAAGATTCATTAAACCTCTACAATATAAGAATACCAAATAAGGTTTGAGCATTTATCTAACTAAACTGAGAATTAGTCTGAGAAACAATTTTTAGGTACTTTTATCAAGGGCCCAAAGCCAGAGATCCGAGGAGAAGTAAAGGCACAGGAACCATACACTCTTATGGTGACGATTTTCTTCACGTGTATCCAAGAAGAACAATTCAACCATGAGGTACAAAGGACAAGGATCACTCCTTGACCAGCCATGTCAAGGCCTAGTGCCCCCTCTACTACCATCTAAGCCCCTGCACTAAAAAAGTTGACAAGAGACGAGCTTCGCAAATGATCATCCAAGGAGTTGTGTTGGTATTGTGACAAACCATAGAGCCATGAACATCGCTGTAAAAAGGGCTGGCTCCTCGTGATTGAACCAGTGGAGGATAAGGATAATGAAATATCTGAAGAAGCCCTTGAACCTAAAAAATAAGCCATAGAGGAAGAGTCCTAACCGGCCAACTATGCAGTGCACGCATGGGCCGGATACTTCAACCTGCAGATGATGAAAGTTGGACGACTTCTAAAATAGCAACCTATCACCCTTCTCATCGACACAAGCAGCACCAATAACTTCCTCAACAGTAAGGTTATTGCATGTTTGGTGCTTCAAATTGAAGGTTGCAACAAGTTTGACGTAAAGGTCACCGACGGCCGAATCTTTACTTACGACCAACGGTGCCCGCGGGTGAAACTACTCCTATAAAACTAAGAAGTGGTAACTGATTTCTTCCTCCTACCCATTGATGATTATGAAACCATACTCAGGATCGAATGGCTCACAACACTAGGTGATATCTCCTGGGATTTTTCTAAATTAATCATGAAATTTTATCACAAAGGGAGACAAGTCACATTACGAGGCAAGTGCAGAAGCCAAATTTCTACCATTTCATCACAACAAATGGAGAATGTTTTGCATAAAGTACATGGTGGATTCTTGATGCATATTTAGCAGCCATCTATGGGGGAGAACATACAAAACTCAGATCCTAAGCTTGCCCTTTACTTGAATGAATTCGTGGATGTTTTTTTGGAGCCGCGCAAGCTACCCCTTAACCGGCAGCATGACCATAACATTCCTATTTTGTCAGGCAAACCTCTAACAAATTTATAACCATACTACTATCCTCACTTATAGAAGGATGAGATCGAGAACATTGTTAAAGAGATGCTTGACACCAGGGTAATTTGATCGAGTTGCAGCCCTTACTCCTAACCAGTGTTGCTAGTGCGCAAGAAAGATGGTACATGGCAGATGTGCGCTGACTATTGGGCTCTAAACGCTATCACCATCAAGGATAAATATCTTATCCTATTTATAGATGAACTCTTGGATGAATTAAAAGGAGCCCGAGTCGTCACTAAATTAGATCTCTGATCTGGATACCATTAGATTCGGGTATGCACTGAAGATATTCTAAAAACTGCATTCTACACGTATAGTGGCCACTACGAGTTTCTGGTAATGCCTTTTAGACTTACGAATGCTCCTTCTACTTTCCAAAGCCTGATGAATGACATATTTCGGAGTTTTCTATACAAGTTCGTATTGGTATTCTTTCATGATATTCTCATTTATAGCCCTACGCTTGATATACATTTTCAGCACTTACAAACTGTTCTAATGATTCTTCGGAAGAATACTCCTTATGTTAAATAGTCAAAGTACAACTTATTACAATGTAAATTGGAGTATGTTAGGCACATTATATTAGAGAATGGAGTGGCGGTGGACCCGATAAAGATCAAGGCAATGCAAGGATGGCCGAGACCTACAAACGTATAATCATTACGTAGTTTCCTTGGACTTAGGGGCTACCACCAAAATTTTATGAAAGATTATGGCAAGATCAGTGCCCTGCTCATGTCCTTACTAAAGAAAGACTCCTTATATTCAGATAAAATCTCCGCAGCCTTCGAATGACTCAAGGCAGCCATGACGATGACGTCGGTCCTGCCGTTGCTCGATTTCGGTAGCACTGCTTCGAATGACTCAAGGCAGCCATGACGATGACGTCAGTCCTAGCGTTGCTCGATTTCGGTAGCACTTTGGTCATTAAGGCCGATGCATCAGGAGTTGGAATTGGGGCTATTCTTATGCAAGATGGCCGACTGCTAATTTACACCGAGGCTTCCACCACACTTCATACGAGGTTTTTACAAGAGATACTAATTACTACCAAATTTAAAATATGATTGGATACAGGTCCATGGCACAAAAGAGGAGTAAAACTAAAATAATTGTAATCCATGCTTACGCTAGATTAGGCTCTCATTATCCTAAACCATACCAAAGGGCAGTCACCATTCCAGAAGAAAGATTGGCTATCACTAAAGACTAACCATATGACAGCACATGTAAAGAAGAAACAACCTCTCGACAAACTTTAGAATGGATAAAAATTGAAGATCAAGTTTTTCTACACCTCTAGCCCGATCAGCAGGAAACTCGAGCCTTAATGAAGTGGTCTCCCTATTTCTTTGGGCCTTGCAAAATTGAGGATCACATTGGAGCCCTAACCTGAAGATCAAATTCACGCACCAGATCAAGATTACAGTTGATCTGCCAGGTATCCCACCTCAAATGGAAATTTAAAGAAGACGAGTCAGCTTAAATCCTTCCAACTAACACCCAGTTGATGAGGAAGCTAAAGTTCAGTTAATGATAGCATGAGAGTCACATCAGGAGTTGAAGATCCAATTTCCAGAGTTTATGGACCCTCAGCCTTGAGGACAAGGCTGATCTGAAGAGGGCAGACTTGATATGACTCCAACAGGGTTAAGTCCTAATCATCTTAGTACTAGTCAATAAAAATCCTGTTAGATTATAATAAAGTCACTCCTATCTTATAAAGGAGTATAGCTAGGGTTTAGATTAACCTTAGGGCTTAGTAGCCGCCACACCCCTTACTGAGTTGATCGGTTAGGGTTTCCCCCTACTTAGGCCAGCTATAGAGCCACTTAGCCACCCCCTGTTCCTATTAGGGTAGGTTGGCTATAGGAGGGGCAAAGGGATAATTCTACTTAGGCAAGCACCCTCTTAGGCTAGGGTTTTGATTCCTATTTAAAGATGTAGTCGCCCCCTCTCTTGAATCAAGCAATTATCATCTTTAATTTAGCTTTTGTACCAAGTCTAGGAGGGAGAAACCCCTATAATGTTCCAAGGGTTGATCCCCCTCAGTGATCAAAATCTATAGGACTCCTTCTGAGGTCTTATCATAGGACTCTTATTAGGAGTCTTGTTTTAGGGGGTCTCTTCATTAGGCCTATAAAAAGCATGTAAACTTCTCTTTTCTTATCATGAATAGATTAATCTTTCTTTAGCCCTGTGCCAAATACCTTGGAGAAGGGAACCCCAATAGTGTTCAAGGAGAGCTGATCCCCTACAGAGATCAACCCCTAAGCTTAGAATCCATAAGGGACACGAACCTATTGTAATCTTCAATTTGGAGCATCGATTGGGTAGCAACCTTGCTGTTCATAAAGTTGTTAGTACTCCCGGTGTCAATAAGGATGGTGATGGGCTGCTACTTGAGGAAACCTCTATTGAATCTCGAATTTTGATGATAAAATCAATTGATAGGTTATTGATCTAATATGTGTGTTAGAAATGATTGATGTAAGATTAACTACGACAGAGAGATAATTACAATCCGATATGGGCAAGAGTCAAGTCCAAGAATCGGGCCAGGGTTCGGACGATGCAATGGGAACTCACCGAGAGACTCGCCGAAAGCTTGCTGAAGGTATTAGAAGCTTGCGAGGAGTTTGCCGGGAGCTTGCCGAATGGATTAAATGCTTGCTAGGAGTTTGTCGAAAGCTTACCGATGGTATCAGAAGCTTGTTGGGAGTTTAACGGGAACTTATCAAAAGTAATCGGGAGTTCACCGAGAGAAGACTGAGAGACTCGCTGGAAGATCATTGGAAGTAGCCGAAAAGCTTGCCAGAAGTTAGGAAGGTCTTATTGGCCATGTTGATTGTAATTAAGTTATAGTTAGCATCAGTTAAGGTTTAAGTCCTATTTAAGTTATATTTGAAAGGAATCCAAATTAACTCAAGTAAGGCAAATTGGGTCTATATTAGAGAGTGGATTGAGCTTAGGTTGAGCTCAATTGATTGACCTAAGAATTGGTCAATAGAAGATGCAAGTCGGGATTGGAAAAGTAAAGAGAATCACTTTTCTTGAGTTCTCGATGGTTGTACTACCCAGGCTGACGGTGCCATTATTGCCTAGTTTTTTTAGCAACTTTCGGCAGTAGTACCACCAGCACCGGTGGTTGTACCGCCTATACCCAATTTTTTTGGATACGTTTGAATTTTGGCTCAATTCTTCTGAAGCAAATTGGGATCTATAAATATCCTAAGTTTTCTTATATTTTTAGTGTAGGCATTCATACAATACTTTGGGCTAGAAATTCTATGAAAAAATAGTGTGCTAAAATTGTAAGAAAAAGAAAAGGGGCAAGGGAGTGAGGAGAAGGGATGTATTCTTGTAAAGTCTCCCTTATGAGTTTGTAAGGTTCATCTCCTAAGCCTGTAAAATGGAGAGAGAAAAGTGTAAGGGTTTGATCTTCACCCAAAGAAGATTGATGGTGGATGCCAGTGGACCTTGGAGAAGATGACTCGGGAGTGGACGTAGGCCAGGTTGAGGCCGAACCTCTATAATTGTGAGTGTTTCTTATTTGCTTTACTTGCTACTTTCTATTGCTCTCAATTAGTCTATAGTTAGGTATGAGCTTTAATCTATCGACTTCTCCTAAATTGATTTCTTGATCGTTTTTAATGAAATACTAAAAGGCACTTCCAATTTTCTTTCTTCACTTTTCGTAAATAAGGTTTTAGAATCATGTACTTTCACTCTTGCATTAATTCAATGCACCCCCGCTCCCCCCCTCTTAGTGCCAATTGATCCTAACAACCTTCAATCTTCATCGTTTACAGGTTTCATGTAGTCGGCAAGGGCATGAAATATATAATCGACCGGTTGTAGATCTTCTTTCATGTTCTCCTCCTTATGATTGAGGTCTTCCTCTTCCTATTCAAATTCATCGGTAGGTTCAATCAGGAGAAGTCATCCTTTCTTACATCGATGGTCGTAGCTCCACGGCTCGTCGCAATGCCAACACAACCTCTTTGCGGATCTATCGCAAAGCTCTTCTCTCGTAAATTTCTTCGGCTGAGGGGGTCAGCTGAAAGTGGATAGGGCTGGAGGTTTGTATACTGTAGGTCGTGGTGTGGGTCTCATCATCTGAACATCTTGATTAAGTCGCTCCTCTTGAAGTAGTGCGAAGGATATCACTATCGCGCCTTAACTTCTCCTCATATCTCTAGCTTTAATCCTTCGATAAAGGTTCCTAGCAATTATTTTTAGACCAATCATAGGCTTGGTTAGATAATCTTTTAAACCTGGTATGGTTTCCTTCGATCATAGAGGTTTGTCGAATCTTCACAAGTTGTTCGTTGAAGTTCCCGTACTTGGACAGTCCAAAGAGAATCAACAAACTGCTTTTGAATTATCTCCATGTTGGGACTCCTTCAGTGTGTTCAAATCAATTATACCACTATATGATGTCTCCTTCAAGGTGGATGACAGTGATGTATACTATAGAAGCCTCCGGGGTCCCGTGATAATGGAAGTTGCGCTTTGTGCATGAAAGCCATCCTGTCAGGTCTTCCCATCGAGGGAAGTCCATCCTCATATGTGTAGATGCTAGATCCATTGCATGTTACTCTTTCTCTGCAGGGTACTCTTTGTAATCTGGACTCTCGCTTTGATATGATCTCATCAGGCTCGGTGATCATGCTAATCTAAATATTGCAAAGAGAGCACACAGTTTGTTTCTTATGCACATCTCAAAAACCTCCAACTTGGCATCAATCAAATCCTTTGATGCCATGGTGTATGTCTCCAGATCTAAGATATTATGATCCTTCTTCTATTGACAGGTTAAGGGCATAGGTTGGTGGAGAGATTGGTGGCTGCAGAAGATAAAGATCAGTAGTGGAAGGTTGCAGTAGGCTACTATTTGGGCTACAATTTATATTACTATTTGGGTTAGTTGTAGAGATTAAAAGTGGGCTATCATAGCTGCGTCTTAAGGCTAAAGTAGTTCCTTAGGGTTGATGTGAGTGGCAATAAGAATCTCGTTAAGGATCAAGTATAGTTGCAGCAAAAGACACCAAAAGGTAGTGCCACAGAATTCTGCATTGATAGGCTACTGCCAGAGGTGTAGTTGATGCTATGGTTTGAGGCTGCTATAGAGGCTGTAAGGGGGTTTTGGTGGCAGTGGTTTAAGGATAGAAAGATGGCTTAGGGTTGCTATGGGTGGCAGCAACCGGTTTAGTAGGGATTGGTGTTCGAAAAATAGATGGGTCAAGGTTATGGTTTAGAGTTGATAGCTTGTGATTTAGGTTGTTGTTGGTCATACGGTTTGAGGATGTGGTGCAGGCTGGAAATGGTTTCAATGGCAGTTGGTTAAGGCTGGAAATGAAGGTTTAAGTTTGCTATTGGGGGCAACAACTGGTTTGGTGTGGTTATGCAAGAAGTACCAAAAGATGTTGCTGTAGAATTCTTCATTGGGAACAACAGTTTTGTGACAAAAGGATTCTAGCAATAGATGGATGATTTCGACAGCAAAAAGCTGATGAGGATGGCAACAAGATATATGAGAATAGTGATGGTAATATGGCAGCAACAAATTCAACAGAGATTAGTTGTGTATACAGCAATGAACACCGTAAAGTATGGTAGTAGAATTGTGTCAAAAGATAGTAGTTTTACGACAAAAGTTCTAGCAATATTATAGCATATTTTGAGGAATATGGCAACACAAAATCAATAATGATAGCAGTAATATAGATGATAGTGATATGGTGGCAAATATGGCAGCAAGATGGCAACAAGATCAGATGCGGCAGATGCAGCAGGAGAATTTTATGTCGAAGAATAGTAATTTGACAAAAAAATTTCAGTGGTTACATTAAAGATTGAAAGAAGAATTCAGTGAGAATCTACTGGTAAGGAAAGTCAAGCCAATGTAAAATATGAAGATGAATTTTATAGCAAAATATTGGTAGAAAGATTGGTGATATTGTAGCAAGTATGCGGCTGAAACCTTGTAATGTAACTTTCATCATAAAGATGATAACTTTACAATGATAAGTTTGTGCAGCGAGATAAAAAAATTGTAAAAGATTATAGCAAGGAGTAGATGATGATCGAGACCAAATTAATGCAAAGTGTTGAAGAAAATATGACAATAAAATATGGTAGCATACTTTTAACGAGAAACATAATAACAAAGTCGTATGCAACTGAAAACTGCATCAACGACAAAGATTGTTGTAGTGGTTTTTTGCAGCAAGATAGATGTAACTATTTTTTTGGGTTTTTGGATAAGTAAATTGCAGTAGCAGGTAGATATCAGAACCTGATACAACTTTGGTGGAGGCTGCAGATGATGTTTATACAACAGTGGTGATGACGATAGAGTCGATGATGATCACAACAACTATGAGAAATGCTTCGGAGGTGGTGGATGGCTTGATGAAGGTAACGATGGCTATGGAAGGGTAGTGAGGCGGCAAGAACATTGCTCTGATACTAAGTATTAGAATTCCACCGGATTCTAAGCTTGGGTTGACCTCTGTAGGGGATCAACCCTCCTTGGAACTCTATAGGTGTTCCTCCTTCCTTAGTAGTCAACCATAATTATATAGGGTCTCAAAACCCTAATTCCTAGCAAGACTTGTACTTCAAGTAAACTAAGACTCTAACTCCTAATCAAACTCCTATTCCAAGTGAAATACTCACATCTCAAATCCTAGCCATCTCCTCTCAGCCGTAGCTGAATTTTGCTCATCAAGGTGGGTGGCTAATTGGGTTGATTACAAGATTGACTTAGTTGACTCCAACCCTAATCCAACTCTGACTCCTAACCAGACTCCAATTCAGCCAAACCCTAACCCTACTAGGATTTGGGCTGATTTATTATAATGGACTTAAATATCCTTGTAGTCGATCTAATGTCAGGTCTAGGCTAGCCAATAAGGCCCAATCTAAAGATTCGACTTAGTTGACTAGGACCTGACTCAACTAGGGTCCTAACATATGTCTTCACCCTGAATGGAGGAGTAGTAAGTTGGAAGAGTTCCAAGCAAGATATTATTGTTGACTTGATTATATAGGCATAATATAGTGTTATGATAAAAGCATCAAAGGAAGAAGAGTGGATGATGAAGTTTATCAAGGATTTGGAAGTCGTACTGAGTAGTGTGGAATTGATTCTCATATATAATGATACCAATAGAGTGATTGCTCTAGCAAGGGAACCCAGGTCATATCAGAATTTTTCTAAGGAGGTTCCAATTATTTAGAGAGATAGTGCCCCATAAAAATGTAGCAATGGAAAGAGTTCCATCGAAAGATAATATTATAGATCCACTAATAAAACCATTGGCTTAGACTATCTTTGAGCGTCACCGATGTCTATGTTAGGACCCTAGTTGAGTTTGGTCCTAGTTGATTAAGTCGAGTCCTTAGATTAGGTCTTGTTGGCCAACCTAGACCTGACATTAGGTCAACTAGGAGGAGATTTAAGTCAATTATAATAAATCAGCCCAAATCCTAGTAGGATTATGATTGGGCTGACTGGAGTCTGGTTAGGAGTCAAAGTTGGATACCGATTAGATTTAACTAATTCAAGCTTGTAACCGACCCAATTGGCAACCCACTTTGATGAGGGGAAGAACTCCATTCAGTTAGGATTCTCTCAAGGGTTGATTAAGAGTTAAATTAGGAGTTGGAGTCTAAGTTTACTTTCAGTAAGAGTTGCTGCTTAGAGTTAGAGATGGAGTTATTAGAAGTACAAGTTGCTTCTTAGAGTTGGAGTTAAAATTATTAGAAGTAGGAGTCTTGAGTAGGAGTTAGAGTTTAAAAGCCCTATAAATAGCTTGTATCCACCCCTCTTTTCATCATCAATAGATCAATTATCTTTCAGCTTATGTAGCAGAAAACTAAGGAGGGAGGAACCCCTATAAAGTTCCAAGGAGGTCGATCCCCTATAGAGATCACCTCAAGCTTAGAATGCATAAGGGTTCTATCACTTGGTATCAAAGCAATATTCTTTGTGTCTTGCTGCTCTTCCACAGTCATCCATCATCCTTCCACAGCCATCCAAAGCAATTCCCACAATTGCTTGAAGATTGTCATCGAATTCTGCCATTATCTCTACTACTGCAGATCATCCTTTAATCTCCCCATGAATTGCAACAGGTTCTAGTTTCCTACCTTATTACTGCTGCAATTTAGTAGAAAATTTGTTTCTATTTTGCTACACAAACTTTTCTCATAAAGTTTCCATCTCTACGATGAAAGTTGCACTACAGAATTACAATCGCATAGCACTGCTTGTTTGATCTTGTTGCTGCATTTTTTCTAACGAAATCTCTATGAAATTTTTACGATGACTTTGGCACTTTGATAAGACTCTAGCAGGGTTGAGTCTGAATCACCCTAGAAGTAATTAATAAGAACCCTGTGAGATTACAATAAAACCACACCTAGTCACTTCTATCCTATAAAGAAGTGTGGCTAGGGTTTATTTTGGGGCCTTAGGGCTTCCTAGCTGCCACACCTCTTACTGGGCTGGTCGACAAGGGTTTCTAGGAGACGGATACAACTACTTAGGCTACTGCCCCCTTTATTTAGGCATAGTAGCTATTGGAGGGGCAAAAGGAGGAATTCACTTAGGAAGCAACCCCTAGGGCTAGGGTTTTGAGCCTTATATAAGCTTATAGCCTCAATCTCTTTTTATTAAGTAAAATCAATATATAATTCAGCCATATGACCGACTACTTGGAGGGAGGAACCCCTATAGTGTTCCAAGGGTAGATCCCCCTCAAAGATCAAAATCTATAGAGCTCTTTTCGAGGTTCTATCATCTGATATCATAGCAGTATTCCTATTGCCCTTGCTGCCATCTTTGCTGCCCCCGCCCTTCCAAGAAACTCCCATAATTGCTACAACACACACATCTACCGTCATCCCTAAGCCGCAGATCAAATCAATCTGTTGATGCCCCTTGCGTTTGAAATTGGAGATATGATATGTTTTCATCACCCACACCTATTTGCTACTGCTATTCCTTTGCCTTACATGTTGGAGAAGTTTTTCCATATTTTCCTTGCTGTAAAATTCTACCGTCCCAAACATTATCATCGTTGCGAAGGGGAAACATTGTAGAAAAATTTCACTCGATTGTTGCTTCTTGAAACCGAACTTCTGCTTGTTCTTTTGAGCTAAAACTTGTACACAAATTCGTAGATCATCATAGCTTTTATCTAAGATTGATCTTTAGTAAAAATTCCTTCTAAAACTGGACTTATAGTGCTGCAATTCCTCATCACGCATTGCTAGAATTTTATGATGAATGATTTGCCTTCCGACTTTTCATCAACTTTCCTATCGTTACATTGTCAAAATTTTATCAAACTTATTTGCTAATATTATGCACATCTGAACCAAGATTTTATGATAAATTTCTATATATTTTCCTCTAGTTTTCCTCTGGAATTTATGTCAAGAATTTGTTGTTTCTCTTATGTAAATTCTGTTTCGCAGAACTACATGTACGCATCGATATTTCGTCGAATCCTATCAGATTTTTGCTGCTACTTTTCCAGATTGGAAACTCTTTTTTTCTCATCTTCATTCCCTACCACCACATCCCCAAATTTCATAATTTTTCATTAGGATTTTCTTTGAGAAATTACTGTTTCTTCAATGATAAATCTACTTCTGCAAGATAGCGTACACTACAACGAACTTCATCGAATTCTATCAAACCTTCACTGCCATCTCTTCCAGATCTGAAACCATCTTTCCCTAACCTTCACCCTCTACTGTCACAACCCCAAAACCATACCAAACCATAGC
This sequence comes from Ensete glaucum, assembly GCA_021527575.1. Taxonomy (NCBI): domain Eukaryota; kingdom Viridiplantae; phylum Streptophyta; class Magnoliopsida; order Zingiberales; family Musaceae; genus Ensete; species Ensete glaucum. The sequence goes on from CM038558.1 coordinate 16,594,822, forward strand.
CAAAACCATACCCAAATCAGCTATAAATTAGCCTAAAATCGTAGTCTTCTACAATCAGTACCTATTCGCAGCATACCCCCACTGATCCCTATCAAACTGTTAGGATTCTAGCTAGGAGAGTCCAAATATAGTTTCATTAAAGAGGGCAAAGATGTAAATTCTAAGGGTATTCATATAAATCCTATCTAGCCCCTAATAAAGAAGGAAGGAGGCCGGCTAGGTTAGGATTATATGGGAGGTTAACTACCCCTTATCCTAGTTGAAGAGGGGTTGGTTGAGGAGGGGTTAAGTTAGAATATGATTAGGATTAGTTCGGAGGTTGCTTCTTAGAGTTGGAGTTAGAGTTGTTGGAAGTAGAAGTTGATTCTTAGAGTTAGAGTAGGAGTTGTTAAGAGTAGGAGTCTTAAGAAGGAATCTTATTAGGAATTAGGGTTTAGAAGCCCTATAAATAGTCTTATATTCTCCCCTCTTTCATCATTAATAGATCAATTTTATTTCAGCTCATGTAGTAGAAAACCAAGGAGAGAGGAACCCCTATAAAGTTCCAAGGAGGTCGATTCCCTATAGAGATCAACCCAAGCTTAGAATTCACAAGCGTTCTAACACTTGGTATCAGAGTAACATTCTTGGAGTCTCGCTACCCTTACACAGCCATCCATCAGCCCCTTATAGCCATCCAAAGCAATTCCTACAGTTGCTTGAAGATCATCACCAAATTCTATTGTCATCTCCACTACCGTAGATCATCCTTTGATCTTTCTATAAATTACAATAGGTTCTGATTTCCTACCTTACTGCTGCTGCAATTTAGTTATCTCTATTTAAAAAATCTAAAAACATTCATTCCTATTTGATGCATAAACTTTTCGTAGCAAAATTTTTATCTTTACGACAAAAGTTATGTTGCAGAATTTTAGCCGTACACCCTTGACTATTTGATTTGCTGCTACATTTTTACTAATTCAATCTCTACGAAATTTTTATGATGGCTTTAGTACTTCCTATCTTTGGATTTTCTTTTAGTTTTATCAAAAAATTCTCAATATAAATTATTGATCTTTTACATCCAACCTGCTATACTTTAGACGTAAAAATCTACTGCAATACCTTCTCGTGATCGTTGATTTTGCCAAACCATTTGCTGCCATTTTCTTTCATAAATTTTTTATCAGCATTATCTTTCCCTTCGATAGGACTCCAATAGGGTTGAGTCCTAATCACCCTAGAAGTAGTCAAATAAAACCATATGAGATTGTAATAAAATCCCACCTAGCCACTTCTATCCTATAAAAAAGTGTGGTTAGGGTTTAGATTGGTGCCTTAGGGTTTAGTAGCCACTACCCCCTTTACTGGGTTAGTCAGCCAAGATCTTTCCTTGCTTAGGTTAGCTACAGAGCCAACCTAGCTGCCACCTATTCCCTCTAAGGCAGGTAGGCTATAAAAGGGGCAAAAGGATAAGTTTAATTAGACAAGCAACTCCTAGGGCTAGGGTTTGGAGCCCTATATAAGCATGTAGCCTTCACCTCTTTTTATCAAGTAATTATTAATTTTATTTTAGCTTTATGCCAAATCTAGGAGGGAAGAACCCCTACAGCGTTCCAAGGGTTGATCCCTCATCAAGAGTCAAAATTTATAGAGCTCCTTCTAGGGTTCTATCATCTGGTATTAGTGCAATGATCTTGCTGCCCCTGTAGCCATCTTAGCCACCTCCACCTTCCCAAATAATTCTCATAATTGGTGCGACACGCGCCTCCACCTTTCACTCTAATCGTAGATCAAATCAATCTATCGCTGCCCCCTGCGTTTGATCTGGAGATCTGATATATTTTTATCACCCACACCTCTTCAATACTATAAGATCCTTTACCTTACATGTTAAAGAATTTCTTCAAATTTTATCCATTGTAAATTTCATTCGTCACAAATGTCATTGTTGTTGCGAAAGTGAAATGCTACAGAAATTTTCAGCCACTTATTTGCCTTTTGAAACTGGGTTATTTCTTCTCATTTTTGGCTGAAAGTCTCACACAATTCCATAGATCAACTCAGCTTTCATCTGAGATTAATTTCTAGAAAAAATTCCTTCTAGAACTAGTTTTATTGTGCCTTCTTTCATCATCACGCAGTGCTAGAATTTTTATGACAAAGAATCTGCCCTCCACCTATTAGTATCTTGAAACTGATCGTCTTAGCTTTCATTTAAGACTGATATCTGGAAAAATCTCCTTTTGGATCCAGACTTATAGCGCTACAATCCTTCGTCATGCAGTGCTGAAATTTTACAATGAGAATTCAGTGATCTTGTTTGCCACAATTTTTCTACCGTTACGCTGCTGAAATTGTCTTGATCCACATTACTACTACTATCACCATCTGAATCAAGATTTTGATATTGAAATTATCCATAAATTTCTTAGATTTTTGCTATAATTAATGTCAAGAAACTGTTGCTTCTTAGATGAAAATTCTGTTCAGCAGTACAGCGTATACCGCAGCGATCTTTCATCGAAACTTTATCGAATCTCGCTACCATCTTTTCCATATTTGAGATCTCCTCTCATCTTTAATTCCTACTATTACTCCCTAAAAACCCCTAACAAAATCACAGCCAAACAACTATCCCAATCAGCCCTAACCGCAGCCTACTTCCTTATTGATCCACTTACCTTTTCAGCCAACTTTCCTTACCGATATACCTACCTTTGCTACCATCTATCCCAAATCTAAAATCTATTTTCCTAACTTTCATCTACTACTATCACAGCCCTAAAACTACACTAATTCATAGTCTAAATTCTAGAAAACTGAAGTCCTAAATCGTACCCAAAACAGCCACAAACCGCACCCAAAAACTGAAGCCTTCGGTCCACCAATCTTTCAACCAGCCAATCTCCCTTATCCATTCAACCACAACACACATCTTTCACTATCCAATGCTGCCAACAGCGACCTCTTGCTGCCATCCTCCTTAATCGTAGCCAGCAACAATCCTTGCGGTAAAAAGCTACCAACAGTGATCTTTCACTGTAATTTGTTTACATCACAGCCTGTAATAATCTGATAGAACTCCAGAAGGAGCTCTATAGATTTTGATCCTTGAGGGGGATCAATCCTTAGAATGCTGTAGGGGTTCTTCCCTCGTAGACACGGCACAAGACTGAATTAAAATTGTAGATTGCTTGATTCAAGAGAGGGGGCGGCTACATCATTATTAGGGATCAAAACCTTAGCCTAAGGGAGTGCTTACTTAAATAAAATTATCCCTTTGCCCCTCTTATAGCCAACCAGCCTTAATAGGAAAAGGGGTGGCTAGGTTGGCTCTATAGCTGACCTAAGCAAGGGAAATCATGGCCAACCAACCTAGTAAGGGGGGCGACGACCACTAAGCCCTAAGGGCTAATTTAAACCCTAGTCATACTCCTTTATAAGATAGGAATGACTTTATTATAATCTAGCAAAGTTTTATTAACTACTTCTAGGGATATTAGGACCCAACCCTGCTGGAGCCCTATCAAACCTGTCCTCTTAAAATCAGCCTTGTCCTTAAGGCTGACGTTCCATGAACTCAATGAACCAGGTATTCAGCTTCTCATTAGCTTAGGTGTCAGTTGAAAGAACTTGAGCTAAGTCATCGTCTTTAAATTTCCATTTGAGATGGGATACTCGACGGATCAACTGTAATCTTGATCTGGTGCATGGATCTGATCTCCAGGTTAGGGCCCAATGTGATCCCCAATTTTGTAAGGCCTAAAGAAATAGGGAGACCACTTTCTTAAGACTCAAGTTTCTTGTTAATCGAGCTAGAGGTGTAAGAAAACTCAATCTTTAATTTTTCATCCTTTCTAAAGTTTATCGAGAGGCCATTTCTTCTTTGCATGTACTGGCATAAGCATGGATTGTAATTCTTTTAGGCTTACTCCTCTTTTGTGCCATGGACCATCTTGCATAAGGATGATGCCGATTCCAACTCTGGATGTGTCTGCTCCAAGTACGAACACATTGCACGTTCAGGTAATACTAGCACCGATATAAATGGCATCATGGCTGTGGGGGTCATGTGGAAGCCTTTCTCCTATTCCTTCTTGCGATCGTGGGCCATGGATATGAGATTATCATCAGGGAAGACTTTTAGCATCTTGGTTCGCTTCTAAGTGAAGTCATGGAAGTAGCTCGAGATGAGGGAGTATTACATCAGAAACCATAGTTGTTTCAGCTGAATATGGTACTTGAAGAAGAGCTTATCCCTGCAAACAAAGAGGCAAAGTTTTTAGAGATAAAATATCATTGCAAAGGAAGGTTGTGGTTGAATGATCTATATCTCCTGCATCTCTTGGATAATCTTTTTAGCTTCGGTCCTTTGAAAATATGGACAACAATATGGCTGAATATGTGCTAGTAGTTCCCCTTATAAGACCAACATATAGGGGTCATGTAGTCTAGTAGGAAAGAGTCGGCTCGGTTCAACGAACGTGCCTGAGATTTCAGCGAGCTTCTCCAAGCACTGTGTCGAGATCATCTTTTCTTCGTTCTCACCTTTCCCACATAAGGTCACATGTTTTCTTTTGTCATTCATGAGGTCGTTGGAGCTCCTGGTGTCAGCGAGGATGGTGACGGGTTGATGCCTGATGAAGCCATCAATGTCAAATATCTGTGGTAGAGCATGAAAGGCGGGCAGTCAATTGTGGTTTTTCCTTCATATCTTTCTCCTCGGACTCGAGAGCCATATCTTTGAGTTTGAGTTCTTCAGTGGGCGTCTCTTTTTTTACAATGGTGGTCTCGGCTCCATAGTTTATTACAATGCCAACATACATCCTTTGTCGATCTATCATGAAACTCTTCTCTTGTTAACTTTTTTACTTGAGGTGACCGGCTGGTGGTAGATGGGGCTGAGAGTCTTTGTGCTGCTGGTAGTATAATGGCTTTGGTCCTCCAAGGATCTTGGTTCAGCCTATCTTTATGTAGTCGTATAAAGGAGATGGCTACCTTAAGTGTGTACGATTGTCACGCTTTAAACTCTTTTTGAATCTCCGGCTTCAAGCCCTCAATGAAAGTCCTCAATATATATTTTTTAGACCAATCATGAGTTTGATTAGTTAACATTTCAAACCTGATTTGATACTCTTAGATGGTAGTGTAAGATTATGTGGCCCTTTATTAATTGAATAAGATATATTATGGATTATTTGGATTCTGATAAAAGATATTAGCCAATATTAAATAAAATCCATATTATATTGGGATATTTTAGGGGATGCCCTTGATGGAAGGAACTCTCCTAGTAACTTACCCTAGACCCTCTACTCTCACCTATAAATAGACAGGACCTACTATAAACCCATGGCACGACACAACAAAGAACGACAAAGGGGTGAATAGATCAAGAGATTACAGTTATCCTCTTGATTTAGATCAAGAGATTACGGTTATCCTCTTGATCTCCCAAAACCATCAATTAAGGTGCTCCTATGAAAGGATAAGAAGAGAGGAGAAGGGGTCTAGATCTATTCTAGTTCCTCTTGCAGATCGATATTCAGCATTATTTAGATCCGACAGGCGGTGCTCTTGAAGATCTAATTAGATCTCAATCAGATGGCATCTAAAGATACGTATCATAAACAGATCTAGTATTATTTGATTTCAATCCTCGCATAATAGTTTTTTCGCATAATAGTTTGCATAATTGTAGTTTTTATGCCAACAATTGGTATCATAGCCTAGGTTTTGAGATCAAAAATATTAGATCTATTATTTTTGTTTACGATGCATTGATCTGAATATCTTATTGATCTATTTTTCTATCTATTAATTTTAATTGTTTGCTTACAAATGATTCTTGATTGTCATTGTGTGTTAAAGACGTAACAATCTTACCGTGTTTTTTGGCCGGATCTGCCTACAGCAACAACATGTGCGCCAGGGCCGAACCTCACACCAGATGAGGGGGCAGCAGCAGAGAGGCCACCACGCCAACAGCAGAGAGCCGCTGGCGACAGCCGACGTTGATGGTCGAGGTGTGTCACAGGTCGACAAGCGATTACTACAGAGAAGAGTTTAGGTTTTTTTCTTCTCCTTAAGAAAATTATAGTTTTGCCATTGAATCAAAAATTACAATTTTATCATTCATCAAAATTATAGTTTTACCCTTCAGTTGAATAGGATTATTTATAGTTTTACCCTTGTGATTTATTAATCCTATAATCTTTAAAAAAATATGTAATTCTTTTATATATTTTTTTTAGAATTACAGTTCTGTCATTATAAAATTGAGAAAATTTAGTTATTTTCTTAATTATTAAATTGATCAATATATAATCTCATACGATTTAATTATGATTATATTTTTTATTATTCAATGATTATATTTTATTTTTGATCAATTTATTTAATTGGACTTATGTGCTTCTCCAATTAAATAAAATTAATCAGTAAACATATAAATTATTATTTCTTTATAGTTTTCTCATATGAATTATTAATTACATGTGTTAAATCTAATTATTGATTTTTTGATATTTATTTAGTTATTTACATGCAAATATTAGTAATTATGAAATAATATTTATTTTTCACATAAATGCATGATTTATATATTATCATGATTACAGTTATCATATGAGTTTTTTCCTGCAGATTAAGTATTCAATAATTATTATGGTTGTTATCCTATTATTGAATTGTCTTAGCATAAATTAGTTTAAATGAACTTGATGAATATTATTTATAGTTCATCTCCTTAAGTTATACCTGACCGGTAGTTGCCAAAGCAGCCTGGGATGGTAGGCTTATAGAATATGAAATACAATTAAAGTCTTATCATTCATAGAATAATTTAATTTATATTTTATATTACTGCAGTGGTCTTGTAGTCACCAAAGTGGCCTAGATCAATGATTTATAAAATTACATTAAGGAACAAGTCCGCAATGACATTAAAAAAATAATATTCAAAATTATATGCATAATTAGGAGATTTAGATAATCCCAAAGGATAATCTATTTTAAATAATTATATGATGGGGTAGGATGATACTGTTTTAGATATCCTTGCAGTTTAGAATTGTATACCCAAAGGTAGCAAAAATATTCCACAAGGATGGTATCAGTCCTCCATAAATGATCTTGTGTGAACACTAGATATGTCAATATTTTTACCCAAAGGTTAAATATTGATGATATCAATAGTTCATCATATTTTGGTAAAACTCAAAGTATTAATATTATTTTATATTCTGCAATGGTATTCCCGTCTATATATTCTCATGCTTTTAGTGTCTCTGTACTCTCTGGATCAAATTATTCAGAATGGTTAGAGCACGTGCAATTTACATTGGGCGTACTAGATCTTGATTTGGCATTGCTTGTTGAAAAGCCCACAGAATTAACTGATAAAAGTACTATAAAACAAGTCAATAAAATGAAGGTTTAGGAAAGATATGATAGGCTCAGTTTAATATTCATAAGGATGACAATTACAAATAATATAAAGACTTCATTACCGGTTGCATCTAGCACATGTGAATATTTAAAGGTTATTAAAGATAGATTTAAATCTACTGATAAGTCATTAGCTAACACGTTAATGAAAGAACTGACTACAGCTCAGTGTGATAGTACTCGAGGAATTCAGGATCACATCCTCAATATGGCTGACAAAGCTGCTAAACTTAAGGCGTTGGGAATGAATATTGATGAATCTTTCCTTGTGCAGTTCATTCTTAATTCTCTTCCTTCTCCGTTTGGCCCATTTAAGATTCACTACAATACAAATAAGGATAAGTGAGACTTAAATAAGCTAACTAGTATGTGTGTTCAGGAAGAATTAAGATTAAAGCAGGAAAGTTCATATAATGTACTGACTACTACTCAAGGAGTTAGTAACAAGAAAAGAAAATCGAAGCATCATCCATCGAAGAAATTTATTGGGTCTAGAAGTGTTAGACAAACTATTGAAAAGAAAGTTATTACAGTAAAGTGCTTCTTTTGTAGCAAGAAATAACATGTAAAGAAGGATTGCATTAAACGTAGGACTTGGTTTGAAAAGAAAGGTATAAACTCAACCTTTGTATATTTTAAATCAAACATTGCAGAAGTTCCTTCTAATACATGGTGGATTGATTCTGGCGCTTCAACTCATGTTACTAATAATATGCAGGGATTCGTTTCAATCCGAAAACCAAAAGAACATAAAAGATTCATAATTATAGGAAATCGTCTCAAAGTAAAAGTGGTATTAGTAGGGACTTATCGCTTACGCCTAGAGACGGGTCATCTGACGGATCTGAAAGACACATGTTTTGTTTCTACAATTTCTAAAAATTTAATTTCTCTGTCTAGAATTGATGAGTTAGGATATTGTGTTTCTTTTGGTAATGGTAAACTCAGCATATTTTATGATTCAATAAAAGTTAGTTCTGGAATTCTCTATGATGGTTTGTACAGAATTAATTTGAATCTTGAGCTTACAAATATATTATTGACCCTACAATCAAGTATTGGAATGAAACATAATTCCAATAATGAAAGATCTTCTATATTGTGGCATAAACATTTGGGGCATATCTCCAAGGAAAGAATTGAAAGATTAGTGAAGGATAATATTTTAAAAAATTTAGACTTCACTAATTTTGATGTTTGCATAGATTGCATTAAAGGAAATTAAACTAAGCATACAAAGAAAAATACCACAAGAAGTAAAGAAGTTATTGAAATTATTCATACTGATATTTGCGGACCACTACATATTCCTTGTTTTAGTGGAAAAAGGTATTTCATCACATTTATAGATGATTTGTCCAAATATGACTATGTTTATCTAATAAATGAAAAGTCTCAGGCCGTTAACATTCTTGAAGTATGCATAAATGAGGTCGAGAGATAATTAGATAGAAAAGTTAAAATTATCAGATCTGACAAGGGTGGTGAATTTTATGGCAGATATGATGAATCCGGTCAGAATATTAGTCCTTCTACTAGATTCCTAGAACAACGAGTTATTTGTGCTCAATATGCATTACCAGTTGTGTTATAGTAGAACGGTGTTGTTGAAAGGTGAAATCGTACTCTTACGGATATCGTTAGGAGCATGATGAGTTATTCCTCTGTACATGAGTCAATGTGGGGTGATGCTCTTAGGACAGCTATGTATATCCTGAATAGGGTTCCTACTAAATAAGTTCCATCAACTCCATTTGAGTTATGGACTGATAGGAAACCCAATTTGAGACATTTACATATTTGGGGGTGTCCTACAGATATAAGAGTATTCAATCCACATGAAAAGAAATTAGATCGAAGAATAATTTTTGTATATTTTATTGGTTACCCAGAAAGATCCAAGGGATACATAATTTATTGCCGTAATCATAATATGAGGATAGTAGAATCTGATAATTCAAAATTCCTAGAAAATGGTGAAATCAGTGGGAGTCAAAAATCTCGAAGGATTTATTTTGATATTGAGGAGTTTCAGGCTTCTTCTCCTATATTATCCCCTATTCGAGAAATTGTTCCTAAAATCAATGAGAGAATTGATAAGGGTGAACAATAAAATAATATTGATGAATTCTCACATGATGTTGATGTCGCCGCTAATAGTCTTGTAGAATAATCACAATTAGTAGATTTGAGAAGATCTCAAAGAAAAAACAAACAATTTTTGATGATTATGTGGTATATCTACAAGAATCAGATATTGATATAGGAATGAAAATAGACCCATTATTATTTTTACAAGCCATAGAAAGTAATGATTCTGAAAAATGGTATGATGTAATGAAAGATGAGTTAAAATCAATAGACCAGAATGGTGTCTGGGAACTCGTTGAATTGCCAATAATTATAAAAGAGTTGGTTGTAAATGGGTCTTTAAGACTAAACATGACTCGGTGGGTAATATCGAATGATATAAAGCCAGACTTGTGGCCAAAGGTTTTTCTCAGAAAGATGGCATTGACTACCATGAGACCTTCTCTCCAGTTTCTCGAAAGGACTCATTGAGAATCATCATGGCATTAGTAGCTCATTATGATCTTGAGTTACATCAGATGGATGTGAAAACAGTATTTCTGAATGGGGATTTAGATGAGTAAATCTATATGGAACAACCTGAAGGATTCATAGAAAAGGGAAAGGAAAGTTGGGCTTACAAACTTAAGAAATCCATTTATGACCTTAAACAAGCTTCCAGACAATGGTATATAAAGTTTCATGATACCATTACTTCCTTAGGATTTAAGAAAAATACTGTTGATCAGTGTATATATCTGAAGGTTAGTGGGAGTAAGTTTATTATATTAGTCTTATATGTGGATAATATATTGCTTGCCAGTAGTGATCTTGGTTTATTGCATGAAACCAAGATATTTCTCAACAAGAACTTTAAGATGGTTGATATGAATGAGGCATCCTATGTTATTGGCATTGAGATATTCAGGGACAAATCTCAAGGTTTGTTAGGATTATCTCAGAAAGGTTATATTAATCATATCTTGGAAAGGTTTAATATGCAGCTTTGTAAAACCAATGATACACCTATTACTAGAGGTGAAAAATTCAGCCAAAACTAGTGCCCAAAGAATGACTTAGAATGGATCAAATGAAGAATATTCCTTATGGGTGCGCAATTGGAAGTCTATTATATGCTCAAACCTGTACAAGGCCAGATATCAGTTTTGTAGTGGCAATGCTGGGTAGATACCAGAGTAACCCAGGAATAGAATATTAGAAAGATGCAAAGAAAGTAATGAGATATCTACAAGGGATAAAAGATTATATGCTCACATATAGGAAGTCAGATCAGCTTGAAATAATGGGATATTCAGATGTCAATTTTGCAAATTGCCTCGATAGCAGGAAATCCACTTCAGGCTTTGTGTTCATGCTGGCTGGTGGGGCAATTTCTTGGAAAAGTGTAAAATAATCACTTATTGCATCATCTACGATGGAAGCTGAATTTGTGACATACTTTGAGGCCACAAATCAAGCTTTATGGCTACGAAATTTTATCTCAGGACTTGGTGTGGTCGACTCAATTGCCAAACCACTGAAGATATTTTGTGATAATATTACAGCAGTTTTCTTCTATAAGAATGGCAAGTACTCTAGTGGTTCTAAGCACATTGAGATAAAGTACTTGGTGGTTAGAGAAAGAGTCCAGAAACAACAAGTGTCAATTAAAAATTTGAGCACCATTATGACGATTGCTGATCCATTTACTAAAGCTTTGCAGTGTAAAATATTTAAAGAACATGTTCTTAGAATAGGGCATGTGAGTAAGCCATAAAGGATATGGTGATGCATGTTTAAGTGGATGCTATTATTGACATTTCTTTTCTTTATATAATTAAAGTTATTTGTTTCTGCTATCCTGTTTGTGTTTATGTTTATGTATATTATGATTGAATGCAAGAAACATGATTATCTTGACAAGATAAATTATATGGGTCATTATAGATTATATAAAGAAAGACTAACAGTGTTGTAGTACATAGAAGGAAGTGTGGCATTGATGACATACAACGCTATGACTCACATTGATAGTTGGACTAAATATAGTATTATTATGCTTATTGGACTTATTGGCTTATTTTTAAAATCATGGCCATGTATAAAATGCTTTTCAAAATTTTTAGAATCCAATTATATAAAAAAAATTTCAAATAAATTTTGTTTTGTTTAAATGATTTTGGATATCTTTTATATCTTATCAATTAATGGGCCAAGTGGGAGAATGTAAGATTATATGGCCCTTTATTAATTGAATAAGATATATTATGGATTATTTGGATTCTGATAAAAGATATTAGGTAATATTAAATAAAGTCCATATTATATTGGGATATTTTAGGGGATGCCTTTGATGGAAGGAACTCTCCTAATAACTTACCCTAGACCCTCTGCTCTCGCCTATAAATAGATAGGACCTACTATAAACCCACGACACAGCACAACAAAGAACGACAAAGAGGTGAATAGATCAAGAGATTATAGTTATCCTCTTAATCTAGATCAAGAGATTACAATTATCCTCTTGATCTCCCAAAACCATCAATTAAAGTAGTCTTGTGAAAGGATATGAAGAGAGGAGAAGGGGTTCAGATCTATTCTAGTTTCTCTTGTAGATCGATATTCAGCATTATTCATATCCGACAGGCGGTGCTCTTAAATATCTAATTGGATCTCAATCAGATGGCATCTAAAGGTACGTATCGTAAATAGATCTAGTATTATTTGATTTCAATCCTGGCATAATATTTTTTCCACATAATAGTTTGTATGATTATAGTTTTTATGCCAACAGGTAGAGGTTTGATGGATCTTCGTTAGTTCTTCATCAAGGTTCTTGTAATTGATTGGTGGTGAAGGTTTATATACTTTTGGTTGGGATGTGGCTCTCATACTCTGAACATCTTGATTGAGGTGCCCTTCTTGAAGTTATACAAAGGAGATTGACGTCATCGAGGTATAGGGCTGCCATGTCTTTTCCTTGCTTCTTATCTATGATGGGTTCTTTTTGCAATTAGAATTTACTTTATGTTGTGATCTTCTTGGGCTTGGTGATCGGCCTAATCTAAACTCCTCGAAGAGAGCATGTAATTTAGCATCCATACGCGTCTCGAAAGTCTCCAATTTGGCTTCGAATAAGCCCAGCGATGTCATGATGTAAGGATATCCAACATGTGAAACAAACCAACTAAAAAGTGTAGCTGCAATTTTCAGGTTGAAGGTAGTGAATGGTAACAATGTCAAGACTATGGGGGTGAAGTCTCCAAGTAGAGGACAACAGCCAAGGGTAGTAATGACGGTGGAAGAAGAAGAGGGCAGTAGCAGCATTAGTTACGACTGTGCTGTGACTTTATGGCTGCAAGTGGCATCGCTTGTAGTAAGGGTGCAGCTGCAATAGGAGAAAGATAGGGCAGTGATGTATATGGCTGTTGTGGAGGAGGGCAACAGCGGTATGGAGCGAGAGACGACTGCTGTTGTGTTTAATTTGTTATTGGTCACGATCAAGATAGTTGGTAGCGAATGATTGTTGTGGGTTGTGATGTAAACAAATTGCTACCGAAGATCACTGCTGGTAGCTTTTTGTCGCAAGGATCGCTACTGGTAGATATTTGATGTTGACACAGAGGAAGGCAGCAAATTGATGGATCTACGGCTTGGTGGGCGGCGATGGAGGCGATGTCAAAAGCAATTATGGGAATTACTTAGGAAGATGGAGGTGTGGATAACGGCTATAGGGTAGCAAGATCGCTGCTCTGATACTAGATGATAGAACCCCAGAAGGAGCTCTATAGATTTTGATCCTTGAGGGGATCAACCCTTGGAACGCTATAGGGGTTCTTCCCTCCTAGACTTGGCACAAGGCTAAATTAAAATTGTAGATTGCTTGATTCAAGAGAGAGGGGGTGATTACATCATTATATAGGGATCAAAACCCTAGCCTAAGGGGGTGCTTACCTAAGTAAAATTATCCTATTACCCTTCTTATAGCTAACCTACCTTAATAGAAAAACGGGACGGTTGGCTCTATAGCCGACCTAAGCAAGGGAAACACTAGCCAACCAACCCAGTAAGGGGGGCGGCAACCACTAAGCCTTAAGGGCTAATCTAAACCCTAGCCATACTCCTTTATAAGATAGGAATGACTTTATTACAATCTAGCAGAGTTTTATTAACTACTTCTAGGGAGATTAGGACTAAACCCTATTAGAGTCCTATCACAATCGTTTGTTGCCAACTATCTTGATCATGACCAGCAACAAATTGAATACAACAGTAGCCTTCTCTCACTCCATACCACTGCTGCCCTTCTCGGCAACAGTCGTGTATATTGTCGTCCTATCTTCCTCCTATTGCAGTCGCACCTTTGCTACAACCGATGCCACCTGCAGCCATGAAGTCGCACCACAGCCGACATTGCTGCTGCCCTCTTCTTCTTCCACCATCACTGTTGCCTTCCAACTCAGATCACTTGGATGCCATCTTCTGATAAATATCAGCTACCTAAAAAATCATAGCCTCGACGACAGTGCAGCATCAATATTGCAGCATGACCAAAGTACCGCAATCGACGTTACTGCTGCCATTTTCTTCCTCCATCGTTGCTACTACATTTGCCTGCCATCCTCCACTTGGAGACTTCACCACCATAAACCCGAAATCACTGCCATTGTTACCTTCAACCTGAAGATTGCAGCTACACTCTTTAATCGATTTGATTTGATAAGTTGGAGATCCTTACGTTATAATATCGATGGGCTTATTCGAAGCCAAATTGGAGGCTCTTGAGACACATATAGATGTTAAATTATGCGCTCTCTTTGAGGAGTTTAGATTGGGCTGATTACTGAGCCCAATAAGATCACAACGAGGTGCAAATTTGGTTTGTAAAAAGAACCTTAACGAAGAACTAGCGATGATCTATCAAACCTCCACCATCCAAGAGTACCAAACTAGGTTTGAAAGGTTATCTAATCAAACTTATGATTGGTCTAAAAAATAAATATTGAGGACTTTTATTGAGGGCTTAAAGACGGAGATTCAGGAAGAAGTTAAAGCGCAACAGTCGTACACACTTAAGGCCGCCATCTCGTTTGCGTGACATCAAGAGGAGCGATTAAACTATGAAGCTCAAAATACTAGAGTTGCTCCCCGACCAACGGCACCAAAACTTTCACCTCCTCATACTGTTAGTTGACCCTCTCAGCCATAGAAATTAACAAGACAAGACCTTCATGACGGATCAACAAAGGGCCTATGTGTGTATTGTGATCAATTGTGGAGCCTAGAACACAAATATAAAAAGGAGATACCGCTAATGATTACGCCCATTGAAGAACCCAAACTTGAAGATACGACTCTCGAGCCCAAGGAGAAGGATACACCATAACTGGCCACCAACACGGTCCCTATCTTAGCCAGCTACACCAACTTACAAAAATTGAAGATCGAAAGGTTTCTTGAGCAGCACTCCATCATCATCCTCATCGACGACGGGAGCACACATAACTTCATGAGCAGTAAGGTTGCTACCCACTTAATGCTCCAAAAAGAAGATTACAACAAGTTCAAAGTCAAGGTAGCTAATAACTAAATTCTGAAGTGCAACCAAAAGTGCCCATGGGTAAAACTGATCCTAAGAGAGCATGATGTAGTTGCCTATTTTTTCCTCCTCCTTTTGATGGTTTTGATATAGTGTTTGGCATTGATTGATTGTCTACAATTTGAGATGTTTTCTAAAAATTTTCGAAGCTAACCATAAAATTTTTTAAAAAAGGAAAGCAGGTGATTCTATGAGGGAGCTCAACAACTACAACCACAACACAACACTTGGAGGGGGTACCAAAAGAAAATTCCAATGGTTTTCCAATTCAAATTCAAGGGTTTCATGAGATTGAAGATAAGAATCCTCTCCCACAGCTTGCTGAAATTTTGTGCATCTCCACCAAACCGAGCCGATTGCCTCCTCTGAAGCTATCCGAAACCCCTATGCTGAACAGGCTGAAACTTCTCCTAGTTGTTCCTCGACCAGATTGCTTCCTACAACCTCAGAAGGTCGAAGAGAAAATTGTCATCTAAGAGATGATAGAGACACAGACACATCCAAAGTTAGGATCGGCGTCACCCTTATGCAAGATGGTCAATGTCATTAAAGAGGAGTAAGCTTGAAAGAATTATAATCCATGCTCATGCCAGATTGGGCTCTCATTATTCTGAACCATACTAGAGAGCAGTCACAATTCCAGAAGAAAAATGGACTATTACTAAAGACTAACCATATGGCATCACATGCAAAGAAGAAACGACCTCCTGACAAACTTCATAATGAACGAAAAATTGAAGATCGAGTTTTCCTACACCTCCAACCTGATCAGTAGGAAACTCGAGCCTTAAGAAAGTGGTCACCCTATTTCTTTGGGCATTGTAAAATTAGGGATCATATTGAGGCCCTAACCAAGAGATCAGATCCACGCACCAGATCAAGATTATAGTTGATCCTCCAGGTATCCCACCTAAATAGAAATTTAAAGAAGACGCCACAGCCCAAATCCTTCCAACTGATAATCAAGTTGATGACGAGGCCAAAGTTAAATTAATAATCACATGAGAACCCTTAGTCTTAAGGACAAGACTGATTCAAAGAGGGCGGGCCTGATAGGACCCCAGTAGGGTTGGGTCCTACTTACCTTAATAGAGTCAATAGAACTCTATGAAATTGTAATAAAAACCCCACCTAGTCACCTCTATCTTATAAAGAAGTGTGTCTAGGATTTATTTTGGGGCCTTAAGACTTAGTAGCCATCGCCCCCTTTACTGGGCTAGTCAACTACGGTTTTCATCTGCTAGAGTCGGCTCTGTAGCCAACTAAGCCGTTGCCTACCCCTATTAAGGCAGGTCAGCTATAGAAGGGGAAAGGGGGTAAATTCAATTAGGAAGAACCCCCCCAGGACTAGGGTTTTGAGCCCTATATAAGTTGTAGCCTCCACCTCTTTTCCATCAAGTAAGATCAATCTACAATTCAGTCATATGGCCAACTACTAAGAGGGAGGAACCCCTATAGTGTTCCAACGGTTGATCCCCCTCAAAGATCAAAATTTATAGAGCTCCTTCTAGGTTTTATTATACAATCAGCTTGAATACACATATGAGGTTTTGACGTGGATATAATTCAAGAATGCACTACTGAACCACTTTAGGACGACTAAGTATGAGAAGATCAACGGATAACTTGCCATGATCCGACAAACCTCCACGATCTAAGAATACCATACCAGGTTTGAGAAATTATCTTATTTTGCTTGTGATTGGTCTGATAAATAATTATTAGGCACGTTCATCGAAGGACTCAAGCTAGAAACTAAAAGAGAGGTTAAAGTACGGCAGCCCCCCACCGTGAAGGCTGCAATCTCTTTCGCCTGAATCCAAGTGATATAGTTGAACCAAGATGCTCAAAGGATGAGAACCATTACTAGACTAGCAGCATATAAACCTCCCTCTGCTTCTAGCCATTCTTCGTTACAAAAAAAATTGATGAGAGAAGAGCTATACGACAAATCGACAAAGGGGCTTTGTTGGTATTGCAACAAACTTTGGAGCCGCAACCATCACTACAAAAAGGGGGAGCTTTCCATGATAAAATATATTGAAGAATATAAAAAAGTGGTCTAGGAACCTGAGGAGGACAACACAAAAGAAGACCAACAGCCGACCGATTGTGTGACTCATGCTTTAGCCGACCATATAAATCCGCAAGCAAAAAAAGTTGAAGAATCTCTTAGGCAATATCTCGTCACCATTCTAAGACTAGGAGCACTAACAACTTTATGAATAGCAAAGTTGTTGCCTAATTGATGCTCCAAAATGCAGATTATAGCAGGTTTGATGTTGAGGTCGCCGATGGCCAAATTTTGAAGTGCGACCAAAGATACTCGCGGTAAAATTATTGAGGCACGACCAAGAGATACTTGTTGATTTCTTCCTCCTTCCTCTCAATGATTATAAGGTCATATTTGTGATAAAACCCCAGAAGGAGCTCTATAGATTTTGATCCTTGAGGGAGATCAACCCTTGGAACATTGTAGGGGTTCCTCCCTCCTAGATTCGGCACAAGGCTGAGATAAAATTGATAATTGCTTGATTCAAGAGAGGGGGTAGCTACATCATTATATTGGGATTAAAACCCTAGCCTAAGGGGGTGTTTGCCTCAGTAAAATTATCCCTTTGCCCCTCCTATAGCCAACCTGCCTTTATAGGAATAGGGGGTGACTTGGTTAGCCGACCTAAGCAGGGGAAACTCTGGCCAACCAACCTAGTAAGGAGGCGATGGCCACTAAGCCCTAAGGGCTAATATAAACCCTAGTCGTACTCCTTTATAAGATAGGAGTGAATTTATTACAATCTAGTAGGGTGTTATTAACTACTTCTAGGGAGATTAGGACTCAACCCTACTAGAGTCCTATCAAACCTACCCTCTTAAAATCAGCCTTGTCCTCAAGACTGAAGTTTCATGAACTCAGGGAACCAGGTCTTCAGCTCCTCATCAGCTTGGGTGTTAGTTGGAAGAACTTAAGCTGGGTCATCATCTTTAAATTTCCATTTGAGGTGAGATACTTAGAGGATCAATTGTAATTTTGATTTGGTGCATGGATTTGATCTCCAAGTTGGGGCCCCAATATGATCCACAATTTTACAATGCCTAAAGAAATAGGGAGACCACTTTCTTGAGGCTTGAATTTCATACTGGTGGAGCTGGAGATGAAGGGGGACATGATCTTTCTCAAGAAACTTTCTTCTGCTCCGACATTTGTTAGGGGGAAGTTTCTTCCTTGCATGGGCCATCACATAGTTAGCCTTTAGTGATAGCCAATCTTTCTTCTAGAATTGTGACTGCCTTCTGATATGGTTCAGGATGATGAGAGCTCAATCTGGCACGAGCATGGATTGCAATTCTTCTAATCTAACTCCTCTTTCGTACCATAGACCTGTATCCAACTATATTTTAAATTTAGTAGTACTTAGTATCTCTTGTAAAAATCTCTTATGATGTGTGGGGGAAGCCTCAGTGTAAATTAGGAGTCGACCATCTTTCATAAGAATAACCCAACTTCCAACTCCTAACGCATCGGTCTCAATAACCAAAGTGCGGCCGAAATCGAGTAGCGCTAGGACCAACGTCATCGTCATGGCTGCCTTAAGTCGTTCGAAGGCTGCGAAGGCTTTATTCAACCACAAGGAGTCTTTCTTCAATAAGGATATGAGCGGCGTACTAATCTTGCCATAATCTTTCACAAAATTTTGGTAGTTGCCCGTGAGTCTAAGGAAACCGTGTAATGATTGTACGTTTATAGGTCTCGGCCATCCTTGCATTACCTCGATCTTTGTCAGGTCCACTTCCACTCCATTCTCTAATATAATGTGCCTAAGATACTCTAATTTATACTATAGGAAGTAGCAGTTTGACTGTCTAACATAAGGAGTATTCTCTCGAAGAATCGTTAGAATAGTTCGTAAGTGCTGAAAATATATATCAAGCGTAGGGCTATAAATAAGAATATCATCAAAGAATACTAATACATACTTGCATAGAAAAATTCAGAAGATGTCATTCATCAGACTTTGAAAATTAGAAGGAGCATTCATAAGTCTGAAAGGCATTACCAGAAACTCGTAGTGGCCGTTATGCATGCGAAATGCAGTTTTTAGAATATCTTCAGTGCATACCCGAATCTAATGGTATCTGAATCGGAGATCCAATTTAGTGAGGACTCGGGCTCCTTTTAATTCATCCAAGAGTTCATCTACGAATGGGATAGGATATTTATCCTTGATGGTGATGGCATTTAGAGCACGGTAGTCAACGTACATCCGCCACGTACCATCTTTCTTGCACACTAGTAACACTGGTGAGGAGTAAGCGTTGTAGCTCGGTCGAATCACTCCAGTGTCAAGCATCTCTTTATTAATGTTCTCGATCTCGTTCCTTCTACAAGTGAGAATAGTGGTACGGTCATAAATTTGCTAGAGGTTTACCAGACAAAATAAGAATGTAGTGGTCATGCAGCCGGTTAGGGGGTAGCCCGCGCGGCTCCAAGAAAACATCCGCGAATTCGTTCAAACAAAGGGCAAGCTTAGGATCTAAGTTTTGTACATTCTCTCTATAGATGTTTACTAAATATGCATCAAGAATCCATCATATGCTTTATGTAAAACTTTTACCATTTGTTGCGACGAAACGGTGGAAATTTGGCTCCCGCGCTTGTCTCGTAACGTGACTTGTCTCCCTTTGCAATAAAATTTTATGATTAATTTAGAAAAATTCTAGGAGATATCACCTAGTATTATGAGCTATTCAATCCCAAGTATAGCTTCATAATCATCGATGGGTAGGAGAAAGAAATTAGCTATCACTTCTTGATCTTGGAGGAGTAGTTTCACCTGCAGGCACCATTGGTCGTAATTAAAGATTTGGCCGTCAGTGACCTTTAAGTCAAACTTGTTGTAACCTTTGATTTGAAGTGCCAAACATGCAATAACCTTACTATTGAGGAAATTATTGGTGCTACCCGTGTCAATGAGAATGGTGATGAGTTGTTTATTTAGAAGTCCACCAACTTTCATCATCTGCAGGTTGGAATAGCTAGCAAATACATGCACTGTGTAGTTGGTCGGTTGGGACTCTTCCTCCATGGCTTCTTCTTTAGGTTCAAGGGCTTCTTCAGATGTTTCATTGTCCTTATCTTTTGCTGGTTCAATCACGAGGAGCCGACCCTTTTTGCAGTGATGTTCGCGGCTCCACAGTTCATCGCAATGCCAACACAACTCCTTGGCTCATCTCTTGTCAACTTTTTTGGTGTAGGGCTTGGATGGCAGTAGAGGGGGCAGTAGGCCTCGGCATAGTTGGTTAGGGAGCAACCCTTGTCCTTTATATCTTATCGTTCAATTGTTCTTCCTGGATACACGCGAAGGAAATTGCCGCCATAAGAGTGTACGGTTGTGGCGCCTTTACTTCTCCTCAGATCTCTGGCTTTAGGCCCTCGATAAAAGTACCTAAAAGTTGTTTCTTAGACCAATTCTCAGTTTGGTTAGATAAATGCTCAAACCTTGTCTAGTATTCTTGTAATATAGAGGTTTGATGAATCTTTGCCAATTGTCTCTCGATGTTGTTGAAATCAATTGGTCTGAAGCAGTCTAGTAGTCCTTCCTTGAATCACTGCCAAGAGATCCCTCCATGGGTGTACTTAAACCAATTAAACCACTGAAAAGCATCTCCCTCGAGGTGGATGGCAGCAATCTCCACCCGTGTGGTATCGACATTTCGATAGAATCAAAAATAGCGCTCTGCATATGAGATCCGCCCGATCGGGTCTCCTTCCCATCTAGGGAAGTCAACCTTCATGCGTGGATTATTGAGATCAGAGATGATGTAGCCATGGTCTTGAGGATCATCTCGCCGTATATTCTCTTCCATGCGGTTTCCAGAGGCTTCAAGCTTTGCATTGATAGCCTCCTTTGATGCCATCATATACACCTTTAGATCTATAATATTGAGATCTTTTTCTGTTGTTGGGTTAGTGGCATGGGAATTTTGGAGAAGGGGGTGGCCGGTTGGAAGGTGAATTGGTTTGGATGGAAGTAGGCTGCGGTTTAGGGTAGATTTGGGGCTACAGTTTTGTAGAGTTTAGGTTACGAATTGGTGTAGTTTTAGGGTTGTGATAGCAGTAGATGAAGGTTAGGAAAATAGATTTTAGACCTGGGATAGATGGCAGCAAAGGTAGGTGTCTTGGTAAGGAAAGTTGGCTAAAAAGGTAATTGGATCGATAAGGAAGTAGGCTGATTTGGGTGGTTGATTTGGGGGCTGTTTGGATTCAATTTAGGGTAATATATTAGAAGAGTTTTTGATGAGGATGGTAGGGCTTGGAGATTAAAAAAAGAGAGTCCAAAATTTCATAAAAAATAGTACTCAAATCTAATAGAATTCGGTGAAAAGAAGTACTACGATGTGCTATCGTGTTGAACCAGGTTTATGTTAGAGAAACAATGACTTCTTGACATAAATTCTAAAGGAAAGTTTAAGGAAATTATGCAAAAACCCTTGGTTCAGATGTTGTTAATACCAGTAAAAAGTTTGATGAAATTTTGGCAGCATAACAGTAGGGAAATAGGGCAAAAGAGGAAAGGTAGATTCCTTCGTCGTAAAATTCCAGAACTATATGATGGTCAAAGATTACACAAAAAAACCAATTTCAAAAGGAGTTTTATGAAATCAAATCCAAATGAAAGCCAACTTGATCTTGAGAATTGTGTAAAAAGTTTAGCTAAAAAGGATGAACAAAAGTTTGGTTTCAAGAGGCCAATAGACGGAAGGTAGATTCTGCACTGTATAATTTCAGTACTGTGCAATGAAGAATCATAGTGCTATAATTCCAGATCGAGAAGGAGTTTTTTCACGAGATCAGTCTTAGATGAGCTAAGATGATCTATGAAATTATATAAAAGTTTCAGCTAAAAAGGATGATTAAAAGTTTAGTTTCAAGAAACAATAATCGGTTAAAAATTTTTGTAGCATTTCGCCTTTATAACGATGATAACGTTTATGATGAACAAAATTTTACAGTAAATAAAATTTGAGAAAAATCTTCAATATTTAAAGTAAGGAATCTTGCAGTATTAAAGAGGTGTGGATGATAAAAATATACTAGAATTCCAAATCAAATGCAGGGGGCAGTGATAGACTGATTTAAGCTATTGCTGGGTGGAAGGTGGAGGCGCATGTCATAGCAATTATGGGAATTGCTTAACAAGGTGGAGGTAGCTGAGATGGCTATAGGGGCAGCAAAATCGCTGCTCTAATACTAGATGATAGAACCCCAGAATAAGCTCTATAAATTTTGATCCTTGAGGGGGATCAACCCTCGGAACGCTGTAGGGGTTCCTCCCTCCTAGATTCGGCATAAGGCTGAAATAAAATTGATAATTGCTTGATTCAAGAGAGGGGCTAGCTACATCATTATATAGGGATCAAAACCCTAGCCTAAGGGAGTGCTTTTGTAAGTAAAATTATCCCTTTGCCCTTCCTACAATAAACCTACCTTAATAGGAATAGGGGGCAACTAGTTTAGCTCTTTAGCCGACCTAAGAAGGGGGAAACTCTGGCCAACCAACCCAGTAAGGGGACGATGGCCACTAAGCCCTAAGGGCTAATCTAAATCCTAGCCATAATCCTTTATAAGATAGGATTGACTTTATTACAATCTAGTAGGGTTTTATTAACTACTTCTAGGGAGATTAGGACTCAACCCTACTGGAGTCCTATCAACTTGGTATCGAATGGCTGATGACATTAGGTGATGTTCTTTAGAATTTTTTCAAATTTATCATGAAATTTTTTAATCATGGGAAACAGGTGATCATTGCGAGAAACACAATAATAATATGACGATTGTTTCAACACAGTGAATAGAGAAAGTCCTATACAAAGTGAACAGTGCTTCCTAATGCAACTCCAATAGCAACATATAAGGGAGCCGACAAAACTTAAAGATCCAAACCTTCTCTAATTGATTGATGAATTTTCAGATGTCTTCACCAAATTGCGTAAGCCTACCTTCTACCCGATGATATAACCACCGAATTCTGATTCTACTGGGCAAACCAGCAGCAAACACTTGGCCATATCATTATCTCGCTCTAGAAAGATGAAATTAAGATGATTGACAAGGAGATGCTTGAGACAGGGGTCATTCGACCAAGTTACAGCTCCTACTCTTCGTCAGTGCTAGCTTTACCCGACTTCAATAAAGTATATGTGATTAAAGCATTGGGAGCTAGAATTTATATTATCCATATGTAAGATGGTCGACCCCTAAAATGCATCGAAACTCTCCCTACACTTCACAATGATGCTTCTGATTTATAAAGGGATACTAATTGCTATTGAATTTAAATTTTGACATGATACATGTCAACAACATGAAGGAGAGATGAAAACAGGCTCAGTTAAATTGTATTCTTATCCAACTTAGACTCATAATGGGCTCGCACCACCAGGGACCTTATCAAAGGGCAACAACCATTATTCCAAAAGAAGTTCAGTTACTATTAAAAAACAACTAAGTGACAGCCTATATAAGAAAGAAACAGCCCCCCAACAAATATTGGAGCAGAAGAAAGTTTGCTATTGAAGATTGAATTGTCATTCATCTCTAGCCCTACTAGTAGGAAATTTGAGCCTCATAGAAGTGGTCCCCCTGCTACTTTGGCCCTTACAAAATTGGAGATCACAATGGAGCCATGACTTATGGGTCAGATCAGTGCACCAAAATATAATTGGTCCTCCAAGTATCTCATAACAAATGGATGTTTATAGAGGACGACTCAGCCCAGATCCATCCACCTGACATCCCGACTAATAAGGAGGTTTAAGTTCAGCTAATGATCAAGTGGGATCACAGGTTCATGATGCACCACCATATAGATACTACTACCCCTGCGATACCAGACAATGTTGAACCACCGGACCACAATGCACCTATAGTATATATCACAAGGAAGCTTCAAGGATAATTACAAATCAAGGCCTAAAGTTTATAGAGCCTCAACCTTGAGGACAAGGCTGATTTAAAAAGGGCGGGTCTGTTAGGACCCTAGCTGAGTCGGGTCCTAGTCGAGTGAGTCGAGTCCTTAGATTAGACCTTGTTAGCCAACCTAGACCTGACATTAGGTCGACTATGAGAAGATTTGTGTCCATTATAATAAATCAACCCAAATCTTAGTAGGATTAGGATTTGACTGAACTGGAGTCTGGTTAGGAGTCGGAGTTAGATATTAGTTGGAGTTAACTAATTCAAGCTTATAACCAACCCAATTAGCTACCCACTTTGATGAGAGAAAGAGTTTTATGCAATTAGGACTCTTCAAGGATTGATTAGGAGTTAAATTAGGAGTTAGAGTCTTAGTTTACTTAGAGTAGGAGTTGCTTCTTAGAGTTGGAGTTGGAGTTGTTGGAAGTAGGAGTTGCTTCTTAGAGTTGGAGTTAGAATTGTTAGAAGTAGGAGTCCTGAGTAGGAGTTAGGGTCTAGAAGCCCTATAAATAGCTTGTATTCTCCCGTCTTTTCATCATCGATAGATCAATTATTCTTTCACTTCACTGATTAATCCACTTAAGGAATGCTAGATGATTAATGAATTTAATGTCAAACACAATAGTTCCGTAGTCCCAATTATGTGTCTAGTCCTTAGACTTGAGACATCAAGGATGTTATTTGAGTACTCTTTTCTTTGATGTTGAACTTATAGGTTTAGAAAGTTTTAGATCTAGTACAGCTAGTTATCGGGATTGGTAGCCAGTCTTACAAAAGCAATTGAGTATCAATAGAGGATCATCCACTTTCTGAGAGGAATATCTTTTGTGTTATTGCTCAGACAAATCCTTAGCTAGGGTCATTCGGATTGACATAGGAGATATCTGGGAGAATCTTATTAGAGTGAGACTCAAATGGATTATATATATGGCCTGATAGTACCATATCCAATATAAAGTCTCTCGGATATTAGATAGATAAGGAATTATAGATATACAATAACTAAGGATAGACATGTTCAATAGATTAGATCCCTTATACCGTTTTAGGGACTATGGCACTGATAGGACTTCAATAGGGTTGAGTCCTAATCATCTTAGTACTAGTCAATAAATACCATATTAGATTGTAATAAAGCCACTTCTATCATATAAAGGAGTATGGCTATGATTTAGATTAGCCCTTACGGCTCAATAGCCGCCACACCCCTTACTGGATTGGTCGGCTAGGGTTTCCCCATACTTAGGTCGGCTATAGAGCCACTTAGCTGCCTCTTGTTCCTATTAAGGCAAGTTAGCTAAAGGAGGGGTAAAGAGGTAATTCTACTTAGGCAAGCACCTCCTTAGGCTAGGGTTTTGATCCCTATTTAAAGATGTAGCCGCCTCCCCTCTTGAATAAAGCAATTATCAATTTTATTTTAGCCTTGTGCTGAATCTAGAAGGGAGGAACCTTTACAGCGTTCCAAGAGTTGATCCCCCTCAAGGATCAAAATCTATAAAGCTCCTTCTGGAGTTTTATCATCTGGTATCAGAGTAGTGATCTTGCTACCCCTATAGCCATCATCCATGCCTCCACCTTCCTAAGCAATTCCCACAATTGCTATGACACGCGCCTCCACCTTCCACCCCAGCAGTAGATCACATCAGTCTGTCGCTGCCCCTTGTGTCTGATCTGAAATTCTTGTATATTTTTATAACCCACGCCTCTTCAATACACTAAGATCCTTCATATTATATGTAGGAGAAGTTTTTCAAAGTTTTCTTGCTATAAATTTTTACCATCGTAAACATTATCATTATTGCAAAGGTGAAACACTACAAAAATTTTCAGCCGATTATTTGATAGGACTCCAGCAGGGTTGAGTTCTAATCATTCTAGTAGAAGTCAATAAAAATTCTGCTAAATTGTAATAAGGCCTCTCCTATCTTATAAAGGAGTATGGATAGAGTTTGGATTAGCCCTTAGGGCATAGTAGTCGCCGCCCTCCTTATTGGGCAAGTCGGCCAGGGTTTCCCCCTGCTTAGGTCGGCTATAGAGCCAACCTAGCCGCCCCTTGTTCCTATTAAAGTAGGATGGCTATAAGAGGGGCAAAAGGATAATTTCACCTAGATAAGTGCCCATTAGGCTATGACTTTGATCCCTATTTAATATGTAGCCGACCCCCTCTTTGAAGGCCAGCAATTATCATCTTCAATTCAGCCTTTATACTGAGTCTAGGAGGGAGGAACCCCTATAGTGTTCCAAGAGTTGATCCCCCTCAAGGATCAAAATCTATAGGGCTCCTTCTAGCGTCTTATCATCTGGTATCAGAGCAACGATTTTGCTGCCCTTGTAGCCATCCCAGCCACCTCTACCTTTCCAAGCAATTCCCACAATTGCTACTACATGTGCCTTCACCTTCCACTCCATCAGCAGATCAAATCAGTCTATCGTTGCCCCCTGTGTTTGATCTGGAATTCTGGTATATTTTTATAACTCATGCTTCTTCAATACTACAAGATCCTTCCTATTACACATGGGAAAATTTTTTCAAAGTTTCCTTGCTGTAATTTTTTACTGTCGCAAACGTTATCGTTGTTGCAAGGCAAAACGCTGCAGAAATTTTTCAGCCGATTGTTGCTACTTGAAACTGAACTTTTGTTCAATGTTTCTAACTGAAATTTTTACATAATTATCAAGATCAAGTTGGCTTTCATCTGGATTTGATTTCATAAAAAAACTTCTTTTGGAACTGATTTTCTCATATAATCTTTTAGCATCACGCAGTTCTAGAATTTTTTCCCTGAAATTTACATTGAGAAATCATCGTTTCTCTGCAGTTCAGCAGGACAGCACATCGCAACACTTCTTTTCATCGAATTCTATCAGATATAAATGATGTTTTTTATGAGATTTCAAACTCACTTTTCTTCATCACCAAACCCTACCATCCTTACCAAAAACCCTTCAAAACCCTACCCTAAACTAAATCCAAACAGCCCCCAAATCTGCCCTAAACCATTGCCTACTTCCACCCAAACTGATCCACCTTCCAACCAGCCACCCCCTTCTCCAAAATTCCCATGCCACTAACCTGACAACAGAAAAAAGATCTTAATATTATAGATCTGGAGGCATATACTATGGCATCGAATGAGGCTATCGATGCAAAGCTTGAAGCCTTTGAAAATTGTATGGAAGAGAAGATGGGATCCTTATTCGTCAAATTCAGTATAGGCCGACCATCAAGGCCGAGGAAGTCACATCATGGAGAGACTTTAGATCAGTGAGACGATCCTCAAGAGCATAGACACCTCACCTTTGATCCTAACTATCCATGCATGAGGGTTGACTCCCCAAGATGGGAAGAAGGAGACCCAATTGGATGGATCTCGCGCGCGGAGCTTTATGTTCGGTTCTATTGAACCGTCGATGCAACACGGGTGGAGATCGCTGCCATACACCTCGAGGGAGATGCTATTCTGTGGTTCAATTGGTTTGAACATACCCATGGAGAACTCTCTTGGCAATGGTCAAGGAAGGGCTTTTAAACCGCTTCGATCTGACCGATTTTGATAACATCGATGGACAATTGGCAAAGATTCATCAAACCTCTATAATACAAGATTACCAAACAAGGTTTAAGTGTTTATCTAACCAAACTGAAGATTGGTCTGAGAAACAACTTTTAGATACTTTCATTGAGGGCCTAAAGCCGGAAATCAGAGGAGAAGTCAAAGCACTGCAACCGTACACCCTTATGGCGGTAATTTCCTTCGCGTGTATCCAAGAAGAACGATTGAACCATGAGGCATTGAGGACAAAGGTCGCTCCCTGACCGGCCATGCCAAGGTCTATTGCCCCCTCTACTACCATTCGAGCCCCCGCACCAAAAAAATTGACAAGAGATGAGCTTCGTGAATGATCGGCCAAAGGATTATATTGGCATTGTGATGAACCATGGAGCCGCAAACATCGCTGCAAGAAGGGTCGGCTCCTCATGATTGAACTAATGGAGGATGAGGACAATGAACCATCTAAAGAAGGCCTCAAACCTAAAGAGGAAGCCATAGAGGAAGAGCCCAAACCAGCCGACTACGCAGTGCATGCATTGGTCGGCTACTCCAATCCGCAGATGATGAAAGTTGGAGGACTTCTAAAGTAGCAACCCATCACCGTTCTCCTCAACACAGGTAGCATAAATAACTTCCTCAATAGTAAGGTTGCTGAACATGTAGCACTTCAAATCAAAGGTCGCGAAAAGTTCAACGTAAAGGTCACCGACAGCCGAATCCTTAGTTGCGACCAATGATGCTCACGAGTGAAGCTACTCCTCCAAGACCAAGAAGTGGTAGCCAATTTCTTTCTCCTATCCATCAATGACTATGAAGCTATGCTTGAGATCGAATGACTCACAATGTTAGGTGATATCTCCTGGAATTTTTCTAAATTAATTATGAAATTTTATTACAAAGGGAGACAGGTCACATTACGAGGCAAGCGCGGGAGCCATATCTCCACTATTTCGACGCAACGGATGGAGAAAGTTTTATATAAAGCACATGGGAGATTTTTTATGCATATCTAGCAGCCATCTAAGAGGGAGAATATACAAATTTCAGATCCTAAGGTTGCCCTCTTGCTGGATGAATTCGCAGACGTTTTTACAGAGCCGCGTGGGCAGCCCCCTAACCGGCAGCATGACCACTGTATTCCTATTCTGCTGGGCAAACCTCTAGCAAATGTGCATCCATATCGCTACCCTCACTTGCAAAAGGATGAGATCAAGAACATCGTCAAAGAGATACTTGACATTGGGGTAATTCGACCGAGTTGCAGCCCTTATTCTTCACTGGTGTTGCTAGTGCGCAAGAAGGATGATACATGGCGGATGTGCATTGATTATTAGGCCTTGAACGCTATCACCATCAAGGACAAATATCCTATACCCATCGTAGATGAGCTCTTGGATGAAGTAAAAGGAGCCCGGGTCTTCACTAAATTGGATCTCCATTCCGGTTATCACCAGATTTGGGTATGCACTAAAGATATTCTGAAAATCGCATTCCGCAAGCATAACGGCCACTACGAGTTTTTGGTAATGCCTTTCGAACTTATAAATGCTCCTTCTACTTTCCAAAGCCCGATGAATGACATTTTATAAAGTTTTTTACGTAAGTTCATATTAGTGTTCTTTGATGATATCCTCATTTATAGCCTTACACTTGATATACATTTTTAGTACTTACGAACTGTTCTAACAATTCTCCGGGAGAATACTCTTTATATGAAATAGTCAAGTGCAGTTTCTTATAGCATAAAGTGGAGTATCTTGGGCACATTATATCAGAGGATGAAGTAGCAGTAGATCCGACAAAGATTGAGGCAATGCAAGGATGGCTGAAACCTACAAACGTAAAATCACTACGTAGCTTCCTTGGACCCAAAGGCTACTATCAGAAATTCGTGAAAGATTATGGTAATATCAGTGTCCCACTCACATCCCGAAAAAAAAAAGACTCCTTCTTATGGTCGGAACAAGCCTCTACAGCCTTTAAATGACTCAAGGCCGCCATGACGACGACGTCGGTCCTAGCATTACCTTATTTCAGTCGCAGCTTTATGATCGTGGTCGACGCATCCGGAGCTGGGATTGGAGCTGTTCTAATGCAAGATGGCCGACCGCTTGCCTACACCAGCACGGCATTATCTCCCTCACACTTGAATATGTTGGTATATGATAAAGAAATATTTGCTATTGTACATATCGTCACAAAGTGGAGACCCTACCTAATCGGTCGGCGCTTCCAGATTAAGACTGACTGCCGAAGTCTTAAGTATTTCTTGAAGCAGAAAATATCCTTCCCAGAGCAGCAACATTGGGTAACCAAGCTTCTCGGCTTTAATTATGAAATTACTTATCAAAAAGAAAAAGAAAATATTGTTGCAGATGCTCTATCTCGGCTCCCGGGGCAAGTAGAAATTTCATCCATCTCCCTTCCCACCACCGATTTCCTCGAACACATTAGGGAGGAGTGAAAAATGATCCAGAAATTCAAAGTATTATAGAAAAATTGGAGAATGATCTAGATTTCGTAGGGCACTACACGTGGGACTCGAAGGACTTACGCTATAAAGACCGAATTGTTGTTGTTCCTTCTTCTTCTCATATTCAAATTATTTTACATGAAATGCACTCTTCACCTTCGGCAGGGCACTCTAGATTTCTGAGGACTTATAAAAGGGTAAAGCAAAACTTCTTCTGGAAGGGCATAAAGAAATCAGTTTATGACTATGTATTCAAATATGATGTATGTCAGTAGCATAAAGGAGAAACAATGGCAAGTCCCAGTAAACTACAGCCACTACCTATACCAGATTTGACTTGGACGGACATCTCCATGGATTTCGTCGAAGGACTGCCACTATCTCAAGGTAAAGCATGATCTTTGTGGTGGTAGATTGCCTAACTAAGTATACTCATTTTTGTGATGTGAGACATCCCTATACTGCTGCCACTATTGCTCAGATTTTTGTGAAAAATATTATGAAATTACATGGGATGCCAAGGTCGATAGTAAGTGACCGTGATAGGGTGTTTACAAGTAAATTTTGGACCGAGCTCTTCCATCTATAGGGCACCCAATTGAAGATGAGCGTAGCCTATCATCCACAAATAGACGGCCAAATAGAGGTGGTAAACAAATGCCTCAAACTTACGATGCTTCACCAGTGACCGACCCAAAGAGTGGACAAGATGGCTTCCCTAGGCCGAATGGTGGTACAATACAACTTTTCATTCATCGACTAAATGTACCCCTTATGAGGCACTGTATCGCCGACCGCCCCCTGTAATTCCCAGATATGTACTTGGTTTGGCCAAAGTGGATCAAGTCGACCAAGACCTAATTAACAGGGATAAACTGCTACGGCTGCTAAAGGACAACCTAACTGCCGCTCAAGCCCACATGAAGCAACAAGCAGACAATCACCGGAGTGAACGAGAATTCTTAGTAGGAGATTGGGTTTACCTTCGCCTACAACCATACAAGCAGCTATCCATCAACACTAAAGCATCGATGAAACTGCCTCCATGATTTTATGGACTATATTAGATTTTAGAATGCATTGGGGCCATGGTATATTGACTTAAACTTATAGATGATGCCAAAATTCATCCCGTCTTCCACGTATCCATACTGAAGCCGAAATTGGGTGAACATGAACTGGCTTAGACTTAATTGTCGAGCACTACAATTGAAGGTAAAATCCAAGCCCAACCTGAAGCTATACTTAATCAAAGAATTGTGATGCACCGACGAAGTCCCTCCACTGAAGTACTTGTGAAGTGGAATAACTTACTATCTAAAGATGTAATATGGGAGTCACACGAAGTACTGAAGACTTAGTTCCCAGAGTTTATGGATCCTCAGCCTTGAAGACAAGGCTGATTCTGAGAGCGTGGACTTGATAGGACTCCAGCAGGGTTGAGTCCTAATCATTCTAGTAGAAGTCAATAAAAACTCTGCTAAGTTATAATAAAACATTTCCTATCTTATAAAGGAGTATGGCCAGAGTTTGGATTAGCCGTTAGGGCAGAGTAGTCGCCGCCCCCTTACTAGGCAAGTCAACCAGGCTTTCCCCCTACTTAGGTCAGCTATAGAGCCAACCTAGCCGCCCCTTATTCCTATTAAGGTAGGATGGCTATAGGAGGCGTAAAAGGATAATTTTACCTAGATAAGTGCCCATTAGGCTAGGACTTTGATCCCTATTTAGGATGTAGCTGCCCCCCTCTTTAAAGGCAGGCAATTATCATCTTCAATTCAGCCTTTGTGCCGAGTCTAGAAGGGAGGAACCCCTATAGCATTCCAAGGGTTGATCCCTCTCAAGGATTAAAATCTATAGGGCTCCTTCTCGGGTCTTATCATTATTGCTACTTGAAACCGAACTTTTGTTCATCCTTTCTAGCCAAAATTTTACTTAATTCTCTAGATCAAGTGGGCTTTCATCTGGATTTGATTTTATGAAAAAACTCCTTCTGAAACTAGATTTCTTGTACTATCTTTCACCATCACATAGTTCCAGAATTTTACGATGAAGGAATCTGCCTTGCATCTTTTGCCATATTTCCCTATGTTATGCTGCCAAAATTTCGTCAAAGTATCTAACGGTATTGACAACATCTAAATGAAGGGTTTCTACATAATTTTTTTAAACTTTCCTTTAGAATTTATATTGATAAGTCATCATTTCTTCGATGTAAAAACTGGTTCAGTAGGATAGCACATCGTAGCACTTCTTTTCACCGAATTCTATCAGATTTGAGTTCTAATTTTTGGGAGATTTTAGACTCTCTTTTTCTCATCACCAAACTATACCATCTTTACTAAAAAACTCTTTTAAATATTACCCTAAACTGAATCCAAACAGCCCCCCAAATCAGCCACCCAAATCAGCCTACTTCCTTATCGATCCACTTAGCTTTTTAGTCAACTTTCCTTATCGAGACATCTACCTTTACTGCCATCTATTCCAGATCTAAGATCTATTTTTCTAACCTTCATCTACTGCTATTACAACCCTAAAACTACACCAATTTACAGCCTAAACTCTACAAAACTATAGCCCTAAATCTACCCTAAATCACAGCCTACTTCCATCCAAACTGATTCACCTTCCAACCTGCCACCCCCTTCTCCAAAATTCTCATGCCACTAACCTAACAACAGAAAAAATATCTCAATATTATAGATCTAGTATATACTATAGCATCAGAGGAGGCTATCGATGTAAAGCTTGAACCTTTGAAAATCGTATGGAAGAGAAGATGTAATCCCTTTTCGTCGAATTTATCATTGGCCGATTGTCGAGTCCGAGGAAATCATAACACGGAGAAACTTCAGATTGGTGGGATGATCCTCAAGAATATGGCCATATCACCTCTGTTCTGAATAATCCATGCATGAAGGTTGACTTCCCTAGATGGGAAGAAGGAGACCCGACCAGGTGGATCTTGTGCGCAGAGCGCTATTTTCGGTTCTACCGAACTACCGATGCCACACAAGTGTAGATTGCTACCATCCACCTCGAGGGAGATGTTATTTAGTGGTTTAGTTGGTTTAAGCACACCCATGGAGGACTCTCTTGATAGTGATTTAAGGAAGGACTACGCTTTAGACCAACTGATTTCAATAACATCGATGGACAATTGGCAAAGATTCATCAAACCTCTACAATACAAGAATACCAAACAAGATTTGAGTGTTTATCTAACCAAACTAAGAATTGGTATGAGAAATAACTTTTAGATACTTTTATTGAGGGCTTAAAACCAGAGATTCAAGGAGAAGTAAAGTTGCGGCAACTGTACACTCTTATGGCGGCGATTTCCTTCGTGCATATCCAAGAAGAACAATTGAACCACGAGGTATGAAGGACAAGGGCCACTCCCTGACTAGCCGTATCAAGGCCTACAATCCCCTCTACTGCCATCTAAGCCCCCACACTAAAAAAGTTGACAAGAGACAAGCTTTGCGAATGATCGGCCAAGGGGTTATGTTGGCATTGCGACGAACCGTGGAGCCACGAACATCACTGCAAAAATGGCCGACTCCTTGTGATTGAACCAGTAGAGGATGAGGACAATGAAACATCTGAAGAAGCCCTTGAACCTAAAGAAGAAGCTATAGATAAAGAGTCCCAATTGGTCAACTACGTAGTTCACGTATTGGCCAACTATTCTAACCCGCAGATGATGAAAATTGGAGGTCTTCTAAAACAGCAACTCATCACCATTCTCATCGATAAGGGCAGCACCAATAACTTCTTCAATAGTATGGTTGCTGCATGTTTGATGCTTTAAATCGAATAGTGCAGCAAGTTTGACGTAAAGGTCATCAACGGTCAAATCTTTAATTGCGACCAATGGTGCCCGTGAGTGAAACTACTCCTCCAAGACCAAGAAGTGGTAGCTGATTTCTTCCTCCTACCCATCGATGATTATGAAATTGTACTTGGGATCGAATGGCTCACAACACTAGGTGATATCTCTTGGAATTTTTCTAAATTAATCATGAAATTTTATTGCAAAGGGAGACAGGTCACGTTACAAGATAAGCGCGGGAGCCATATTTCCACTGTTTCGTCGCAACAAATGGAGAAAGTTTTGCACAAAGCACATGGTGGATTCTTGATATATATTCAGCAGCCATCTACAGGGGAGAACATACAAAACTCAAATCCTAAGTGTGCCCTTTGCCTAAATTAATTTGCGGATATTTTCTTGGAGTCGCGCGGGCTGCCTCCTAACTGACCACATGACCATCGCATTCCTATTTTGCCAGGCAAACCTCTAGCAAATTTATGATCGTACCACTATCCTCACTTGCAGAAGGACATCGAGAATACTGTTAAAGAGATGCTTGACACTGGGAGTGATTCGACCGAGTTGCAGCCCTTACTCTTCACCGGTGTTGCTAGTGCGCAAGAAAGATGGTACGTGATGGATGTGCATTGACTACCAGGCTCTAAATGCCATCACCATCAAGGATAAATATCCTATCCCATTCATAGATGAACTCTTGAATGAATTAAAAGGAGTTCGAGTCTTCACTAAATTAGATCTCTAATCCGGATACCATCAGATTTGGGTATGCACTAAAGATATTATGAAAACTATATTCCGCACACATAATGCATTTTGTCCAAATATAGTGGTTGTTATACGTGCGGAATGTAGTTTTAAGAATATCTTCAGTGCATACCTGAATCTGATGGTATCCAGATTGGAGCTCCAATTTAGTGAGGACTCAGGCTCCTTTTATCCTTGACGGTGATGACATTTAGAGCTTGGTAGTCAATGCACATCCGCCATGTACCATCTTTCTTGTGCACTAGCAACACCTGTGAGAAGTAAGGGCTGCAGCTTGATCGAATCACCCTAGTGTCAAGCATCTCTTTAACAATGTTCTCGATCTCATCCTTCTACAAGTGAGAATAGTGGTATGATCATAAATTGAAAACGTGACGAATAACGTGACTCCAAAATTTCATGATTAATTTAGAAAATAGTGTTATGAGTCATTCGATCCTGAGTACAGCTTCATAATCATCAATGGGTAGGAGAAAGAAATCAACTACCACTTCTTAGTCTTGGAAGAGCAGTTTCACCCGCGGGCACTATTGGTCGTAATTAAAGATTCAACCATCGACGACCTTTACATCAAACTTGTT
Organism: Ensete glaucum; assembly: GCA_021527575.1. Taxonomy (NCBI): domain Eukaryota; kingdom Viridiplantae; phylum Streptophyta; class Magnoliopsida; order Zingiberales; family Musaceae; genus Ensete; species Ensete glaucum. The sequence continues at coordinate 16,630,113 of CM038558.1, forward strand.
GCAACCTTCAATTTGAGGCACCAAACGTGCAGCAACCTTACTATTGAGGAAGTTATTAGTGTTGCCCGTGTCGATGAGAACTGTGATGAGTTGCTATTTTAGAAGTCCTCCAACTTTCATCATCCTGCACGTTGGAATAGTCGGCTAATGCGTGCACTGCGTAGTTGGCCAGTTGGGACTCTTCCTCCAGAGCTTCTTCTTTAGGTTCAAGGGCTTCTTAAGATATTTCATTATCCTCATCCTCTGCTAGTTTAATCACAAGGAGCCAGCCCTTTTTGCAGTGATGTTCGTGGCTCCACGGTTCATTGCAATGCCAACACAACTCCTTGGCGGATCATTCGTGAAGCTCATCTCTTATCAACTTTTTTAGTGCAGGGGCTTGAATGGTAGTAGAGGGGGCAGTAGGCCTCGGCATGGCTAGTCGGGGAGCAACCCTTATCCTTCATACCTCGTGGTTCAATTGTTCTTCTTGGATACATGTGAAGGAAATCGCCGCCATAAGAGCGTACGATTGCTGCACCTTTATTTCTCCTCGGATCTCCACCTTTAGGCCCTTGATAAAAGGACCTTCTCAGACTAATTCTTAGCTTGGTTAGATAAATGCTCAAACCTTATTTGTTATTCTTGTATTGTAGAGGTTTGATGAATCTTTGCCAATTATCCGTCGATGTAGTTGAAATCGGTTGGTCCGAAGCGGTCTAGTAGTCCTTCCTTGAATCGCTGCTAAGAGAGTCCTCTATGGGTATACTTAAGCTAATTAAATCACTAAATAGCATCTCCCTCAAGGTGGATGGCAGCAATCTCCACCCATATGACGTCGACGGTTGTATAGAATCGAAAATAGCGCTCCGCGCGTGAGATCCACCTAATTGGGTCTCATTTTTCCTATCTAGGGAAGTCAATTTTCATGCATAGATTATTGAGATCAGAGGTGATGTGGTCATATTCTTGAGGATCATCTCACCGATCTGAAGTTTCTCCGTGTTGTGATTTCCTCGGGTTCGATAGTCGGCCAATGTTGAATTCGGTGAAAAGGGATCGCATCTTCTCTTCCATGTGGTTTCCAAAGGCTTCAAGCTTTGTATTGATAACCTCCTCTGATGCCATAGTATATGCATCTAGATTTATAATATTGAAATCTTTTTTTTGTTGTCGGGTTAGTGGCATGGGAATTTTGGAGAAGGGGGTGGCCGGTTGGAAGGTGAATCAGTTTAGATGAAAATAAGCTACGATTTAGGGCAGATTTGGGGCTATGGTTTTATAGAGTTTAGGCTATGAATTGGTATGGTTTTAAAGTTGTAATACTAGCAGATGAAGGTTAGGAAAATAGATTTTAGATCTGGGATAGATGGCAACAAAGGTAGGTGTCTCGGTAAGGAAAATTGGCTAAAAAGGTAAGTGGATCGATAAGGAAGTTGACTGATTTGGGGGCTATTTAGATTCGGTTTAGGATAATATTTGGAAGGATTTTTAGTGAAGATGGTAGGGTTTGGAGATGAGAAAAAAAGAGTCCAAAATCTCACAAAAAAAACACTCAAATCTGATAGAATTCGGTGAAAAGAAGTGTTGCGATGTGTTGTCCTACTGAACCAGTTTTACGTCAAAGAAATGATGACTTCTCGATGTAAATTCTAGAGAAAAGTTTAAGAAAATTATACAAAAACCCTTGGTTCAAATGTTGTTAATACTAGTAAAATGTTTGATGAAATTTTGGTAGCATAACAGTAGGGAAATAGGGTAAAAGACGAAAGGCAGATTCCTTTATTGTAAAATTTCAAAACTATGTGATAATCAAATATTACACAAAGGAAAAAAGAAATCAAATCCAGATGAATGCCAACTTGATTTTATGAATTATATAAAAATTTTAGCCAAAAAGGATGAACAAAAGTTCAGTTTTAAGAGGCCAATAGATGGAAGGTAGATTCTGCATTATAAAATTTAAGTACTGTGCAATGAAGAATCGCAGTTCTATAAGTCCAGATCCAGAAGGAGTTTTTTTCACGAGATCAATCTTAGATGAAAGCTAAGATGATCTATGAAACTATATAAAAGTTTCAGTCAAAAAGGACAATTAAAAATTTAGTTTCAAGAAGCAATAATTGGCCAAAAATTTTTACAGCATTTTACCTTTACAATGATGATAACATTTGTGATGAACAAAATTTGCAACAAATAAAATTTGGAAAAAAATCTTCAACGTATAAAGTAAGGAATCTTGCACTATTGAAGAGGTGTAGATGATAAAAATATACCAAAATTCTAGATCAAATATAGGGGACAACGACAGACTGATTTGATATGCTGCTAGGGTGGAAGGTACAAGTGCGTGTCATAGTAATTGTGGGAATTGTTTGGGAAGCTAGAGGTGGCTGAGATGACTACAGGGGTCGCAAGATCGCTACTCTAATACCAGATGATAAAACCCTAGATGGAGCTCTATAGATTTTAATCCTTGAGGGGGATCAACCCTTGGAACGCTGTAGGGGTTCCTCCCTCCTAGATTCGGCACAAGACTAAAATAAAATTGGTAATTGCTTGATTCAAGAGAGGGGTGGCTACATCATTATATACGAATTAAAACCCTAGTGTAAGGGGGTGCTTACCTAAGTAAAATTACTCTTTTGCCCCTCCTATAGCCAATCTGCCTTAATAGGAATAGGGGGTGACTCGGTTGGCTCTATAGCCGACCTAAGCAGGGGAAAACTCTAGCCAACCAACCCAGTAAGGGAGGAGATGGCTACTAAGCCTTAAGCGCTAATCTAAACCCTAACTATACTCCTTTATAAGATAGGAGTGACTTTATTACAATATAGCAGGGTTTTATTGACTACTTTTAGGGCGATTGGGACTCAACCCTATTGGAGTCCTATCAAAACCCTGGCCAACCAACCCAATAAGGGGGCGGCAGACACTAAGCCCTAAGGGCTAATCTAAACCCTAGCCATACTTCTTTATAAGATAGGAGTAGCTTTATTACAATCTAGCAGAGTTTTATGGACTACTTCTTGGGAGATTAGGACTCAACCCTGCTAGAGTCCTATCAGGCCGCCAGGCTCTCTTAGGGATAACACGCTACTCCTCGGTGAGGGAGTCCTCGACCTTCTTGATAGAACTACAACAGGGTTGAGTCATAATCAACCTAAAAGTAGTTAATAAAAATCCTATGGGATTCCACCTAGCCACTTCTATCCTATAAAGAAGTGTCTAAGGTTTAGATTGGGGCCTTAGGGCTTAGTGGCTGCTGGCCCCTTTACTGGGCTGGTAGGCCAAGGTTTTCTTTAGCTAGGTCAACTATAGGAGGGGAAAATGGATAATTTTACTGAAGCAAACACCCCCATAGGCTAGGGTTTAGAACTCTATATAATGATGTAGCCACCCTCTCACTTTTATCAAGCAAATATCATCTTTTATTCAGCCTTGTGTTGAGTTCTATATGGGAGGAACCCCTATAGCATTCCAAGGTTGATCACCCTCAAAAATTAAAATCTATAGAGCTCCTTCAGAGGTTCTATCATCTGGTATCGGAGTAGCATTCCTGTTACCCTTGCTGCCATCTCTGTCACCCTCACACTTCTAAGCAATTCCCACAGTTGCTGCAACACGTGCCTCCACCATCATCCCCAAGCTGTAGATCAAATCAATTTGTTATTGCCACTTGCGTTTTAAATTAGAGATCTAGTATATTTTCATCACCCACACCTATTTATTACTGCTATTCCTTTGTCTTACATATTGGAGAATTTTTTTTAAATTCTCCTTGCTTCAAAATTCTACCGTCACAAACGTTATTATCGTTGAGAAGGGGAAATGCTGTAGAAACATTTCAGCCGATTGTTGCTTCTTGAAATCAAACTTTTACACATACTTTTTAGCTAAAACTTTTATACAAATTCATATATCATCTTAGCTTTCATTTAAGATTGATCTCTAGAAAAAATTCCTTCTGAAACCAGACATATAATGCTACAATTCCTCATCGTGCATTGCTAGAATTTTACGATGAAGAATCTGCCTTCCATCTTTTTATCCACTTTCCTACTATTACACTGCCAAAATTTTGTTAAACTTATTTATTGATATTACTTACATCTGAACCGATGATTTATGACAAATTTCTATATGTTTTACTTAGGTTTTCCTCCAGAAATTATGTAAATTGTGTTTGGTAGGACAATACGTACATAGCCTTTTCTTTGTCGAATTCCATCAAATTTGCGTGCTATCTTTTGCGGGTGTTTGGACTCTCTTTCTCTTGTCCTCAAACCCTACCATCCTCATTAAGAGTCTTTCCAAACTGTACCTTAAAGTGATCCCAAATAGGCTCCCAAATCAGCCCTATCCACAGCCTACTTCCATCTACCCGATCCACCCATCCAACCAGCCACTTCTTCTCCAAAAATTCTCATGCCACTAACCCAACTATAGTAAAAGGACCTTAACATTATAGATCTAGAGGCTCACACCATGGCATTAGAGGAGGTCATCAATGCTAAGTTCAAAGCCTTTGAAAGTTGCATAGAGGAGAAGATCTTATCTCTTTTCGTCGAATTCAGCATGAGCCGACCATTGAACCCTAGGAAATCACAGTGAGGAGAAACTTCAGATCAGTGAGATGATACTCAAGAGCATGGTCATATCATCCTTGATCCAAACAATCCATGCATAAAGGTTGACTTCCCTAGATGGGAAGAAGGAGACCCGATCGGATGGATCTCGTGCGCGAAACACTTTTTTCGGTTCTACCAAACCGTCGATGCTACACGAGGGGAGATTGCTATCATCCACCTTGAGGGAGATATTATTCAGTGGTTCAATTTGTTTGAGCACACCCATGGAGATCTCTCTTGGTGGCGATTCAAGGAAGGACTACTAAATCGCTTCGAACCAACTGATTTTGACAATATCGATGAACAATTGGCAAAGATTTGGCAAATCTCTACAATACAAGAATACCAAACAAGGTTTGAATATTTATCTAACCAAACTATAGATTGGTCTAAAAAGTAACTTTTAAGGACTTTTATTGAGGGCCTAAGTCGGAGATTCGAGGAGAAGTAAAGGTGCGGCAACCGTACACTCTTATGGTGATATTTTCCTTCACAAAAATCCAAGAAGAATGATTGAACCATGAAGTATGAAGGAAATGGTTGCTCCCCAACTAACCATGCCGAAGCTTTTAGCTCCCTCTACTACCATCCGAGCCCCCGCACCAAAAAAATTAACAAGAGACGAGCTTCGTGAATGATCGGCTAAGGGGTTTTGTTGGCATTATAATGAACAATGGAGCCAAGAACATCACTGCAAAAAGGGGTGGCTCCTCATCAACGAACCAGTGGAGGATGAGGACACCATACCATCTTAAGAAGACCTCAAACTCAAAGATGAAGCCATAAAGGAAGAGCCCCAACCTGCCGACTATACAGTGCACGCACTGGCCAGTTACTCCAACCTATAGACATTGAAAGTTGGAGGACTCCTTAAACAACAACCTAATAAAACTATAGGAAGAGCTCTACATATTTTGATCTCTGAGGGGGATCAACCCTTCGAACGCTATAGGGGTTACACCCTCCTAGAACTCGACATAAGGTTGAATAAAAGATTGATCTTGCTTGCTAAAAGAGAGGGCGCAACTACATTATTATATAGGGTTCTAAACCCTAGCCCATAGGCCATTTGTTTAAGTAAAATTATCCCTTTACCCTCCTATAGCCGACCTAGCTAAAAGAAACCCTAGCCGACCAGCCCAATAAAGGAGGCGGCGGCTACTAAGCCCTAAGACCTCAATCTAAACCCTAACCATACTTCTTTATAGGATAAAAGTGGCTAGGTAGGGTTTTGTTACAATCCCATAGGGTTTTTATTGACTACTTCTAGGTTGATTAGGACTCAAACCTACTGGAGTCCTATCAAGCCCGCTCTCTTTGAATCAGCCTTGTTCTCAAGGCTGAGGGTCCATAAGCTCTACAAAATGGGTCTTCAGCTCCTTGTAAGACTCCCACGTTGCATCTTCAGATGGTAAATTATTTCACTTCAAGAGCACTTCAGTTGAAGGGCATCGATAATGCATCACAATCCCCTGATCAAATTTAGCTTTGGGTTGAGCTTGAATCTCGCCATCATTTCTAGTGCTCGGTAACTGAGTCTGAGCCAACTCACATTCTCCCAATTTTAATTTTAGCAAAGAAACATGAAAGATGGGATGGATTGGATAGAATCCCAGAAGGAGCTCTATAAATTTTGACCCTTGATGGGGATCAAACCTTGGAACGCTGTAGGGGTTCCTCCCTCCTAGACTCGACATAAGGCTGAATAAAAGATGAAAATTACTTGATAAAGAGAGGGGGTAGCTACATCATTATATAGGGTTCTAAACTCTAGCCCATGGGGTGCTTACCTAAGTAAAATTACCCCTTTGATCCTTCTATAGCCGACCTACCTAAGTAGGAACAAGTGGCGACTAGGTTGGCTCTATAGCTAACCTAAGGAGGGGGAAACCCTGGCTGACCCACCTAGTAAAGGGGGCAGCAGCCACTAAGCCCTAAGGCCCCAATCTAAACCCTAACCACACTTCTTTATAGGATAGAAGTGGCTATGTGAGATTTTATTTCAATCTCACAGGGTTTTATTGACTACTTCTAGGGAGACTGGGACTCAACCCTGCTAGAGTCCTATGAAGCTTGTTCTCTTAGAATTAGTCTTGTCTTCAAGGCTGAGGGTACATAAACTTTGGGAATTAGGTCTTCAGCTCCTTATGCGACTCTCATGTTGCATCTTCATATGGTAAGTTATTCCACTTCACAAGTACTTCAGTTGAAGGGCGTCGTCGGTGCATCATAATTCTTTGATCAAGTATAGCTTTAAGTTGAGCTTGGATTTCACCATCAGTTGTAGTGTTCGGCAGTTGAGTCTACGCCAACTCTCGTTATCCCAATTTTGGCTTTAGCAAGGATACGTGAAAGATGGGATGGATCTTAGCATCATCTAGAAGCTTTAATTTGTATGTCATGGTTCCAATACGCTCCAAAATCTGACATGATCCATAGAATCATGGATATAACTTCACCAATGCTCTGGTGTTGATTGATAGTTACTTATACGGTTGTAGGTGAAGGTAGACCTAATCTCCTACTGAAAATTATTACTCGCTCCGATGAGTCTCTGCTTGTTGCTTCATGCGAGATTGAGCAGCAATTAGGTTGTTCTTCAGTAACTACAGAAGCTTATCCCTGTCAATTAAATTTTGGTGGACCCGATCTACTTTGATCATACCAATTACATATTTCGATATTATAAGGGAAGTCAACCATACAATGCCTCATAAGGGGTATATTTGGTTGATGAATGATAAGTTATGTTATACCACCATTTGGCCCAAGGAAGCCACTTTGTCCACTCTTTGAGCTGGTCATTGATGAAGCACCGTAAGTAAGTCTTAAGGTATCTGTTCACCACTTCTGTTTAGTCGTTCATCTATGGATGATAGGCTATGCTCATCTTCAGTTGAGTTGGAAGAGATCAGTCCAAAATTTACATGTAAACACCCTATCACGGTCACTCACAATCGACCTTAGCATCCCATATAATTTTATAATATTTTCCATAAAAAGTTGAGCAATGATGGCAGCGGTATAAGGATGTCTCATAGCACAAAAATAAGCATATTTAGTTAGACAATCTACCACCACAAAAATCACGCTTTTACCTTGAGATGATGGTAGCCCTTTGATAAAATCCATGGAGATTGTTATAACCCTTGTAGATTCTAAGCTTGGGGTGATCTCTATAGGGGATCGATCTCCTTGGAACTCTATAGGGGCTCCTCCCTCCTTGGTACTCAAGCCATTGGCTAAAGAAAGATTGATCTATTCATGATAAAAAGTGGATATTACAAGTTATAGGCCTTTAATCCCTAATTCATAAGAGGACTCCTACTTCAAGACTCCTACCTTTAAAAGACTCCTAATGCTCTACATCTCTGGGTCGTGATCTACAACTCCTCACGAGGGTCCCTCGTGGCCCTATAGTAGGCACATCCTGTTCCTATGGTCCAGCATCAACAGTAGTGACTAGACGATGATGTGTCATGACCCCGTATCCTATGCAATCATCAGTTGAATTTGTGCCTCCTCATCAACATAGGTGTCGGATGGATAAGTTAGGGCCGAGTTGTCTTCTCTAAACTTTTATTTACGATGAGATACTTAGAGGATTAATTATATTTTTAAATTAATATACTAATCTGATCCATAAATCACAGCTTTATCGTGATCCCTAATTTTGCATGGGCCAAAGTAGTAGGGGGACCACTACCTTGAGGCTCGAATTTTCTACTGGTAGGACTGGAGATAAAGGGAAACTTGATATTTAACAATAAACTTTCTTCTGCTCTTGTATTTGTCGGGGGACTATTTCTTTATTGCATAGGCTGCCACTTAGTTATTCTTTAATAGTAACTGAGTCTTTTTTTAGAATAATTGTTGCTCTTTGATAAGGTCCCTGGTGGTGGGAGCCCATTCTAAGTCTGAGGACGTTAGGAGCTGTAATTTTACTAAGCCTATTTTCATCTTTCTTTTGTGTTGTTGACCTGTATCATGCTAAACTTCAAATTTAGTAGTAATTAGTATCCCTTTATAGATCAGAGGCATCATGTGAAATGTAGTGAGAGCCTTAGTGCATATTAGGTGTCGACCAGCTTGCAAGAGGGTGGTGTCGATCTCAACTCTTATTTTGTTTGCTCCAATTTCAAACACCTTATTTTGATCTGGTAATGCTAAGACCGATATAGATGACATCGTGGCTGTGAAGGCCCCATAGATGGTGAACATATGGATGCCTTTCTCCTATTCGTTTAGAACTTTGATCTCCATCCAATCATAGATTTCATGCTGGTACTATTGCTGGAGGGACTTGATCTTCTTACAATCGTCAATAAGGAAGACTTCGAATAGCATAGTCCGCTCCTGGGAGAAGTAGTGGAAGTAGCCCAAGATCTAGGAGTGCTGCATCAAAAGCCATAGTTGGTTCAGTTGGATGTGGCACTTTAGGAAGAGCTTATCCCTGTAGACAAAGAGGCAAAGCTTTTGGAGATAAAGTGTCGTTGCAACGGAAGGTCATGGCCAAATAATCTGTATCTCCTACATCTCCTGAATAATCCTTTTAGCTTCGACTCTTTAAGGATGTGGACAGTAATAGAGTTGAATATGTGCTGGTGGTTCCTCTTGTAAGATCAGCATACGAAGGTCATGTAGTCTGGTAGGATGAAATCGGCTCGGTTCGGTGGAGGTAGCAAACTTCTCCAAGCATTGTGTCTTTTCTTCGCTCCCAAGTTTCCCGTGTAAGGTCACCTGCACTACTTTGCCATTCATAAGGTCATTGGGGTTCCTGGTCTTAATGAGGATAGTAATCGACTGTTGCTTAAGAGATTCTTCAACTTCCATTGCTTGCAGGTTTACATGGCCAGCTTGAGTGTGAGTCATGCAAACGGCCGACTGCAGGTCATCCTTCATGTTCTCTTTGTTGAAAATAAGAAGAAGTAATGAAACTGCCCACTTGATTCATTGATTCATCGTTTATTTATACATAATGAGAAGGAGGATTTCCCTCAACTAACATACGAGATTTCCTCATTCAGTTGGGGAAATCATATCTAAATCCTGACTAAATCCTATCTTTTATCATGCCCCCACAAGATCGAGCTCCTGTAAGGATGTCGATCTTGAACTAAGGATGTCGATCTTGAATCAATGTCAATGAAACTGAAGGAAGGAAGCTGCTGTGTTGTCAACCGCGGTGAAGACCTGACGGTAGTTGACGTTGATGATAGTTGACTTTGACGGTGATGTCAGCGACAAAGAGCAAGGGTTGTAGCAAAGGACGGCGAACGCGGCTGCGTGGCAGCAATGGTGGCAGCAAGAGAAGCACTACGATCGTAGATTTACTGTCGTTTAATAGCGAGAAAGAACTTGTTGTGCCCTCTCTATAGAGCACTGAGAGACGATAAGCGACAGCCCGTACAAGTACTCTCAGCAAAAAGAATAGAACAACAGAGGCTGCAGGAGGGATGGCACCGACGAGCAGGTGTAGAAGCCATCGTCTACTGCAGATGGGGTAGGCAAGGTGTCGCTGCTTGTTGGAGCTGATGCGATAGTGGTGGTGCATAAGGAAGATGACCTCATGTAGAAGAATGCTTCGGTAGAGGAATTGAGAAAGTCAATAAGGTCCAACGGAGGAAGAAAAAGCCGATGCACTAGAAATCTCCAGCTTCGACATCAACGAGAGACTGCCGTTTGACAGTTAGAAGAGATAAATCTGCACCGATGAGGAGAGAGTTACCTTCGGAGCAAAAGAAGCAAAGGATGTCCAAGAGGATGGCGGTGGATGACCCCTGGGTATCTGTGGTTTCACAACGGAGTTATCCACGAACAAATGATAATAGAAGCTGTCGTTTGACAGTGAATAAGAAAAAGAAAGGTAATCTCTCTTATAGAGAGAGGGGCTCTGATACCATGTTGAAAATAAGAAGAAGTAATGAAAATGCCCACTTGATTCATTGATTCATCATTTATTTATGCATAATGAGAAGGAGGATTTCCCTCAACTAACATACGAGATTTCCTCATTCAGTTGGGGAAATCATATCTAAATCCTGACTAAATCCTATCTTTTATCACTCTTCCTCAGGTTCAAGGTCGTATTCTTTATATTCCTCTATAGGTTCTACCATGGAAAACTTCCCTTTTTTACAGTGATGGTTGCGGCTCCAAAGTTCATTGCAATGCTAACAAAGGCCCTTTGTCGATCTATCGTGAAGTTCTTCTCTCGTTAATTTCTTTGGCAGTGAAGCACAACTAGGAGTAAGTGTTTAGAAACCTTAGCGGGTGCATCACATGCATAGCAGAAATCGAAACAAAAATCGATTTTCCACGCAAATTAAATCATCATACAAAAGATTAGGGTCGCGAGAAAAATATAAAAATTGATAAAATCATGATGTCAGAGAGATTGATTTTACCTAGGGAGATCAGATATTGATAGAACCCTAGGGTTCTATCATGGGGGAAGAGGGTGAAAAAGGGAGATAAACAATCTCTTTGAGGGGATCGGGCCTCCTAAATCACTTCAAGGGGATCTGCCTCCTAGGGTTTTGCCTTTTGGCTAAAACTAATACTTCTCATTGATTGATTTCATGAAAAACTTTACAGCCTTATTTATAGGGCTCTGACAAGAATTTCACTAATCTTTGACTCTTAACTAACTTGATAAACTTCTAACTAAAAATAATAATTGACTCCAAAGATAAAACCAACTCTAACCAATGCATAACTGACTCGATTGGGCTCACCCGATGTATAACTGACTTCAACTGGATAGACTAACATGACTCAACTCGATTTAATCATGAATGGATGGACCTGACTTAGCTAGGGTCCTAACATATATCCTTATATTCCAGATCCGGATAGAGAAGATGAAAGAGGTCAAGCGTCCTCCTCTCTAGTGGTATCCACATGATGGATCTCTGCAGCGAAACTCCTCCAATCTGATCTCGCAACTCTTGCTCAAAAGGAGGGAGGAGAATAGGAGGTGGTGGCTAAAGCTACAACCCATCAACCATGAGTCTCTCCTCCTATTTATAAAGAGCCACTAAAATCCCTAGGGCTCCTACCTTAGTGGGTATTGGATCTCCATCCAATTACCCACTAACATTGTATTATTGGATCTCTATCTAATAATCTCTTTAGGCTTCTAATTGGGCCTTAATCAAGGAGCCCATTAGCATATGGTCTCATCTAATGAGAATAGGGTCTAATTAGATCTCCATCTAATCCTCTATTCGCTGAAGCATCCACCATATGTGTGTGACCCTTTAGGCTCGATACTGAGCTGGCCGTGAGTCTCTCTCATCAGAACTCCTTTGACATAGTAAATTATTATCCCCATAATAATTTACTTGACTCATCAACTATGGATGCACTAGGCCACTATGTCATAGTCCCGAGACGGTATAGGGGGATCAAATCCATCAGACCTGTCTGTCCTCAATTACCATGTATCTATAATCCCTCATCCAACTAATATCCCAGAGACCGTATATTCGATATAGTACTATCGGGTCATATACGGAATCCATCATAGTCTCACTCTAATCGGATTCTCCCTGAGAACTCTTTCTCTCTCAATCCGAATGACCTTGGCCAGGGGTTTATTTGAGCAAGCACATATGAGATATTCCTCTTGTGACACCGAGAGTGGATGATCCTTTAATGACACTCAATTGCTTTCGTAAGGTTGGCTACCAATCCCGATAACCAACTGTACCAGATCTAAAACTTTCCAAACCTATAAGTCTAGTGTCAAATAAAAGAGTACTCATACAAGGCATCCTTGATGTCTTAAGTCTAAGGACCAAATACACAACTGGGACTATGGAATCGTTGCATAACATTAGGTATCATTAACCATACAACATTTCATAAGCGGATCAATCAGTGAACTCATTCTCTAATAAGCACTTGTACTATATCCTTAGTGTCTCCATACAAGTGGCTATAAGACCAGCCGCCTATATCATATGGATGGGTATATAGTACACTAGTCTGTCCGATTATTTCGATGTCCCTCTCGAGTAACCTATGACCGAGATTATTTAAGATCTGTGTTTAAAGGTGAATCGATCTCATTATCGTGATCTCATCATGATCTAATTCTCATTACACAGAACCAATGACATCACAATATATATGCTACATATAATATAATGTGAGAACATACCAATATTAATCATAAGTAAAAAGATCACATAACGTGTCACACATGCCGTCACTTACGTGATTGGCTTACAGGGCACCTGTAACCTGCAGCAGGGGGTGCTGAAGGTTTATATGTTGCTTGTCTAGGAGTAGTTCTTATCCTTTGAGCATCTTGGTTCAGTCGTTCCTCTTTGATTCGGGCAAAAGAGATTGCAGCCTTCACGGTGGGGGGCTATCGCGCTTTAACCTCTCCTTTAATTTCTGGCTTGAGTCCTTCGATGAATATCCCTAATAATTGTCTGTTAGACCAATCATGAGCAAAGTAAGATAATTCCTTAAACTTGGTTTGGTATTCTTCGATCATGGAGGTTTGTCGGATCTTGGCAAGTTGTTCATTAATATTCTTGTTCTTGGTCAGCCCAAAGTGGTTTAGTAGTACGTACTTGAATTGTATCTACGTCGGAGTTCCATAGTTGTATTCAAGCCAATTGTACCATCGTATAGCATCTCCTTCAAGGTGGATGATAGCAATGTCCACCATGGAATCCTCAGATGTTTGGTGATAACGGAAGTAACGTTTGGCACACAAAATCCATCCCATCGGGTCTCCTTCTTCCCATCGAGGGAAGTTCTCCCTCATGTGTGGCTGCCTCATATCAGGGGCTCATTCTTTCTTTTTGAGAGGCCTCTCTGAACTTGCACTTTGCTGAAATTTTGTTGGGTCGGAGATTGGCTCAATCCAATTTCGGTGAATAAGGCATGCAATCTATCCTTCACGCGTGATTCAAATGCCTCCAACTTGGCATCGATTGAATCTTGATATGTCATTGCGCCTCTAAATATGAGATGTCAATATCCTTCTCCTGCTATTGGGTCAGTGATATGAAACGGTTGGGTGGGTTGATGGTCGAAAGAGGTTGTGGATTTGGGGTAGATGACTGTAGTTTAGGGCTGAAAGGTTGCTATTTTTTGTTGCTATTGGGGCTATGATTTAGAGATGCTATAGGGGTTATATAGGGGGAATAATGGCTGAGGTTTAAGGCTAAAGGAATGGCTTAGGGTTGCTGTTGATGATAGCAATGGATTTGGTAGGAATTGGGTATGGATGCAACAAGTAGTACTGAAGGTAGCATAGCAAATTTTTTTAACAAAGAGGGTGTTGTTGATGCTGCTATTTGGGGCTATTGTAGAGGCTGTAAGGGGGGTTTAATGATAGAGATTTAGGGTTAGAAGGGTAGCTTAGGGTTGCTGCTGATGGCAGTAACCGGTTTGCTAGGGTTTGGTGGCCAAAAGAGTAACTGATCAAGGTTGCGGTTTAGGGTTGATAGCTTACGGTTTAGGCTACTATTGGTGATATAGTTTGAGGGTACTGTAGAGGCTGCAAAGAATTTTTATGGTAGTGGTTTGATGTTGGGAAGGAAGGTTTAGGGTTGCTATTGGGGCAGCAACCGGTTTGGCAAGGTTCGGTGGCTGTGGAAGATCGTTGTTTGGGCTATAGTTTGGGTTGGCTATGGAAATAAAAAAAGGCTATGATGGCTCCATCTTAAGGCTATAGGGGTGCCCTAAAGATGACATATTTGGTAGCAACAATTTCGGTAAGAATCAGATATGGGCATAGCAAAAAACACTGAAAAGTAGTGCTGTAAAATTCTGCATCGATAGGCTACAATAGTCGCTATCTTGGGCTACAGTTTTGGGTGCTACTAGGATAAGGAAAATAGATTATAATGGTTGCATCTTAAGGCTAAAGGGATGCCCTAAAGACTTCTTGGGTGGTGGTAGCAAGTTAGTTGGGTTTCGGTGGGTTAAGGAGAAGAAGAAAGACAAAGGTGTAGTAGCAGATTTTTCATTGAAAAAATTCTTACTGTGAGACATAATTGTTTTCAAAAAATTTTAGTGAAAATTTAAGTGAAACTCAAAGGAAATCTACTAGCAAGGAAGAGCTAATATCATCAAAAATTTCATGGAAGGAAACGACATCAAAAGGTTCGGCAAAATCGAAGATCACAGGAAGGTACTGCAGCAAATTTTTATGTCTAAACTACAATAGTTTGGACATAAAAGATGAGCAGGTTATCTTGATAATTTTTCAATGGAACTAAAGGGAGATCTGAGATAGGAAGTTATAAAGATGTGGTAGAAATTTTGTAGAAATTTGATTAGGAAAAATGCTACAGTAAATTAAATAGTAACGTTTGTGCGGTTGGAATTCTGCGACGTAACTTTCGTCGTAAAGATAGAAACTTTACGATGAAAATTTTATGCAGCAAATAGGAATGAATCTTTTTGTTTTTTTTAATAGTGATAACTAAATTGTTGCAGCAGCAAGGAACAAAACCAGAACCTATTGCAATTCATGGGGAGATCAAAGGATGATCTGCGGTAGTGAAGATGATGGCGGAATTCGGTGATGATCTTCAAGCAATTGTAGGAATTGCTTTGGATGGATGTGAGGGGCTGATGGATGGCTGTGGAAGGGCAGTGAGATACTAAGAACATTGCTTTGATACTAAGTGTTAGAACCCTTGTAAATTCTAAGCGTGGGATGATCTCTATAGGGGATTGGCCTCCTTAGAGCTCTATAGGAGTTCCTTCCTCCTTGGTACTCGAGTCATTTGGCTAAAGAAAGATTGATCTATTCATGATAAAAAGTGGATGATTATAAGGCTATTTATAGTCCTTCAATCCCTAATTCCTAAGAGGACTCCTACTTCAAGACTCCTACCTTTAAGCAACTCCTAATGCACCTCTAATTCTAACTTCCAATCGGCCTACCTAGGGGTGATCGATTGCTTATTATTTTCCTAACCCTTTCTTAACTTAATCCTCTTCTTAACCAACCCCTCTTTAACTAGGATAAGGGATGGTTAATTAAGGTAACTTGCATCTTATTCTACCCTCAAATATCTTTCTCAACTAATCCTAACCTAGCTGACCTCCTTACTTTCTTTAATAGGGGTCGGCTAGATAGGATTCACATAAATGACCTTAGGATTTACATAATTGCTCTTAGGATTTATATAAGTATCCTCTTTAATGAAGCTAAATTAAGACTCCCCTAGCTAGAGTCCCAATAGAGATGTCAGTCCATGCTGAGTCCGATATATGTAGTGGTTGTAGTTTGCTCGAATTTGCCACTATTTCACCTTTCTACTGCTGGCATACATCAGATTTGGATACATAATCATAATTTAATTTTTTTCATGCCCTTCTAAAAGAAGTTTTGTTTCACCCTCTTATAAGTTCACCATAATCCAAAGTGCCCTGCTGAAGGTGAAGAGTGCATCTTATGTAACATAACTTGAATGTAATGGCAATTTGATCTTTGTAACGTAAGTCCTTTGAATCCCACTTGTAGTGACCTATGGAACTCGGATCCTTCTCTAATTTCTTTATGATGTCTAGGTCTTTGAGTCATTCTTTCATTCCTCTCTAATGTCTTTGAGGAAGTCATTGGAAGGAAGGGAGATGGCTGAAATTTCGGTTTGTCCGGGTAGCGGTGATAGAGCATCTACAACAACATCCTCTTTCCCCTTTTGATAAGTAATTTCATAATCAAAGCCAAGAAGTTAGTTACCCATCATTGCTGCTCCAGGAAAGATATTTTCTGCTCCAAAACATATTTAAGGCTTCAGTGGTTGGTCTTAATCTAGAAGCATAGTCCGATCAGGTAGGGTCTCTACTTCGTGACGGCATGTACGATGGCAAGAATTTCTTTATCATACATAGACATTTTAAGATTTAAGGGAGATAAGGCTTTACTAGTGTAAGCAAGGGGTCGGCCATCTTACATTATAGCTCCAATTCTAACTCTGGATGCCTCGTCTCAATGACGAAGGTGTGACTGAAATTGAGCAGCGCTAGGACCAGCATCATCGTCATGGCTGCTTGAGTCATTCGAAGGTTGCAGAGGCTTTATCCAACCATAAGGAATCTTTCTTCAATAGGGATGTGCGTGGGGTACTGATATTGCTATAATCTTTCATGAATTTTCAGTAGTAGCCCGTGAGTCCAAGGAAGTCGTGCAGCGATTTTATATTCGTAGGTCTCGACCATCCTTGCATTGCCTCGATCTTCGTTGAGTCTACTGTCACTCCATCCTTTAATATAATATGCCCTAGATACTCTACTTTATGATATAAAAAGCTATACTTTGACTGTTTAACATAAAGAGTGTTCTCCCGAAGAATCATTAGAACAATTCATAAGTGTTGAAAATACATATCAAGCATACTCAAACTAATTGAACCATTGAATAGTGTCACCCTCGAGGTGGACAGCAGCAATCTCCACCTTTGTAGTATCAGTAGTTTGGTAGAATCGAAAATAGTGCTCCACGCGTGTAATCCATCCGATCGGGTCTCCTTCTTCCCATATAGGGAAGTCAACCTTCATGCGTGAATTATTTAGATTAGGGCTGATGTGACTATGCTCTTGAGGATCGTCTCACCAATTTGATGTTTCTCTTTGTTGTGATTTCTTCGAGCTAGGTGGTCGGCCCATGCTGAATTTGGCGAAAAGGAATCATATCTTCTCCTCCATGTGGCTTTTAAAGGCTTCAAACTTGGTGTCGATGGCCTCCTCCAATGTCATAGTGTAGGCCTCCAGATCTGTAATGTTGAGATACTTTTACTGTTGTCATGTTAGGGGCATGAGAGGTTTTGAGGAAGAGGTGGCCGGTTAGGTAGGTGGATTGGTTTGATGGAAGTAGGTTACAGTTTAGGGCTCATTTGGGTGGCTATTTGGGATCAGTTTAGGGTGTGGTTTGGAGAGATTCTTAGTAAAGATTATAAGGTTTGTAGATGAAAGAAAGAGATTCTAAAAACTCATAAAAGATAGCACTCAAATCCGATGGAATTTGACTAAGAAAGTGTTACAATGTGTTGTCATACCGAACAGATTTTACATCAGAGAATTGATGAATTCTAGACATAAATCTTAGAAGAAAACTCAAGAAAAATATGCAAAAATCCTCAATTCAGATGTAGTCAATATCAATAAAAAGTTTGATAAATTTTTGGTAGAGTAACAGTAGGAAAATAGGGAAAAAGATAGAAGGTAGATTCTTCATCGTAAAATTCAAGCATTGCGTGATAAAGAATTGGAGTACAATAAAACTGGTTTTAGAAAGATTTTTTTCCAGAGATCAATCTTAGATGAAAGCTAAGATGATCTA
Organism: Ensete glaucum; assembly: GCA_021527575.1. Classification (NCBI taxonomy): domain Eukaryota; kingdom Viridiplantae; phylum Streptophyta; class Magnoliopsida; order Zingiberales; family Musaceae; genus Ensete; species Ensete glaucum. Next base: position 16,648,044 of record CM038558.1, read on the forward strand.
TGAAATTTTATAAAAGTTTCGACCAAAAAGGAGAAGCAATAAATTGGTTTCAAGAGGCAAATATGCAGTTGAAAATTTTTACAACGTTTCGCATTCACAACAACGATAACGTTTGCGACGATCGAATTTTATAGCAATAAAAGTATCAAAAAAACTCTTTAACGTGTAAGGTAAGGGATTTTACAATATTGAAGAGGCAAGATCTCCAATTCAAACACAGGGGGTAGCAGTAAATTGATTTTGATTTGATCTGCGGCTTGGGTAGAAGGTTGAGGCACGTGTCACAGCAATTCTAGGAATTGCTTGGGAAGGTGGGGACGATAGAGGTGGCAGCAAGAGCAGCAGGAATACTACTCTGATACCATATGATAGAACCCCAGAATAAGCTCTATACATTTTGATCTCTAAGGGGGATTAACCCTTGGAACGCTACAGGGGTTCCTCCCTCCTAGAACTTGGCACAAGACTGAATAAAAGATTGATCTTCTTGATAAAAGAGAGGGGGCGTTTACATCATTATGGATGTCTCTCTTAACAACGATTCAAGGATTATTAAATCACTTTACACTAACCGATTATGATAATATTAATGAACAATTGGCAAAGATTCAATAAACCTCTATAATATAAGAATACTAGACAAGGTTTGAACATTTATCTAATCAAATTGTGGATTGGTCTAAAAAAAATAGTTAAGGACTTTTATTGAGGGTCTGTTAGAACCCTTGTGAATTTTAAGCTTGGGGTGATCTCTATAGGGGATTGGCCTCCTTGGAACTCTATAGGGATTCCTCCTTCCTTGGTACTCAAGCCATTAGCTAAAGAAATATTGATCTATTCATGATAAAAAGTGGATGATTATAAGGTTATTTATAAGCCTTCAATCCTTAATTCCTAAGATGACTCCTACTTCAAGACTCCTACCCTCAACCAACTCCTAATATAACTCTAAGTCCAACCACCAACCGGCCCATCTAAGGGTAATCGATTGCTTTATTATTTTTAAATCCTATTTTAATTTAACCCTTTCCTCAACTACCCCCTCTTTAACTAGGATAATGGATGGTTAATTAAGGTAACATACATCTTACTCTCCCCTTAAATATCTTTCTCAATTAATCCTAACCTAGTCGACCTCCTTACTTTCCTTAATAGGGGTCGGCTAGATAGCATTTACATGAATGTCTCTTAGATTTTACATGATTGCCCTCTTCCGTAAAACTAAATTAGGACTCCTCTAGCTAGAGTCCTAACAAACCCACCCCTCTTTAAATCAGCCTTATCCTCAAGGCTGAGGCTCCATGAACTTTGGGTCATGATTTGTAATTCTCCTTGAAGCTTCCTTCTAGTATCTATGTAGGCGCACTATGGTTCGACGATCCAGCATTATCTTGTATCTCTCCATCAGGGGTAGTAGTATTTGGATGGTGGTATATTATGATCCTACGATCCCATGCGATTATCAGCTGAACTTGAACTTCCTTATCAGTTGGGATGTTAGGTGGATGAATCTGGACCGAGTCATCCTTTATAAACTTCTATTTACGATGAGATACTTGAAGAATGAACTATAATTTTGAATTAGTGCGCAAGTCCGATCTATAATTTACGGCTCTAATGTGATCTCTAATTTTGTAGGGTCCAAAAAAACTAGGATACCACTTCTATGAGGCTTGATTCTTCATAGATTCCTGCTGGTATGGATAAATATAGAGAAAGACTTAATATTTAATAACAAACTTCCTTCTACTCCGACATTTATCAGGTAATTATTTCTTTCTTATACGGGCTGGCATGTGCATTGATAGTCAAGTCTTCCTCTATGATGGTAGTTGCCTTCTACTAAAGTCCATAGTAAGGTGAGCTCAATCTAAGTTTGGAAGGTGTAGAAGCTGTAATTTTTGGAGACTTGCTTTCATCTCCTCTTTGTGTTGTTGTCCTATCTCATACCAAGTAACAAATTCAGCAAAGGTTAGCATTCCCTCATCATTGATTGGTAGCCTCAGGTGATTTGGAGTGAGGGCTTTGCTGATGTAGGCTATGAGTTGGCCATCTTGCATGTGGATAACATAATTTCTAGCTCTCGATGTATTAATAATAAGCACTTTGTTAAAGTCAGGTAAAGCTCGCACCAGTGAAGAGTAGGTGCTACAACTTAGCTGTATGACCCCTGTTTCAAGCATCTCATCTTCAGTCCTCATTATTTCATATTTTTGGAGGTGAGGATAATGATATGGCCAAGAGTTTGCTATTGGCTTGCCTGGGAGAATCAAAATTTGGTGGTCATGTTGGCGATTAGAAAGTAGGCTGTGCAGTTCAACAAAAATATCTGAAAATTCAGCAAACAATTAAAGTATATTTGGGTCTTCAAATTTTGTTGGCTCCCTCATAAAGTGCTACTGATGTTGCATTAGGTAACCATTATTTTCTTTATTCAAACTTTTTGTTAGCTGCATCAAGTCATCATTATGTTGCTCCGGCGTTTCCCGCATAGGATCTCCTATTTCTCATAGCTAAAAAATTTCATAATAAATTTAGAAAAATTTCAAGGAATATCACCTACCATAGCCAACCATTTGATGTTGAGCATAGCCTCATAATTATCAAGAGGAAGGTGGAAGAAATTAGCAAGTATCTCTTGGTCCTGTCATAACAATTTAACCCGTGGACATCTTTTGTCGCAATTCAAAATTTAGTAGTCGATGACCTTAGCATCTAACCTACTGCAAACTTCATTTTGGAGTATTAATTGAGCAACAACCTTACCATTCATAAAGTTGTTGGTGCTCGTGGTGTCAATAAGAATGGTGATCGGTTGTTGCTTCAGAAGTCCTCCCACTTTCATCGTTTGTGAGTTCACATAGTCGGCAAGAGTATGCACCATAAAATCAATCGACTATTGTTCTTTATCCACAACCTCTTCCTCATGCTTTTGGACCTCCTCCTCCATGTCTTTAAGAGGTTCAATTAGTAGGAGATGGCCCTTTCTATAACGATGATTGCGGCTCCAAAGTTCATTGTAACTCCAATAAAGATCATTTATCGATCGGTCGTGTAGTTCTTTTCTTGTTAATTTTTTTGGCAGCAAAGGATGGCTAGAAATAGGAGGTTCATATGCCATGGATCTATGAGTGGTTCTCATCCTCCAAGCATCTTAGTTGAGCTGTTCCTCATGTACTTGGGCAAAAGAAATTACAGTCGATACGGTTCGGGGTTATTGCACCTTAACCTTTCCTTTAATCTCCAACTTGAGTCCCTCGATGAATATCCCTAATAATTATCGGTCAGTCCAATCATGAGCAAGGTAAGATAATTCCTCAAACTTGGTCTGGTAGTCTTGGATCGTGGAGGTTTATCGGATCTTGGCAAGTTGTTCGTTGATATTCTTGTTCTTAGTCGGCCCAAAGCGGTTCAGCAGTGCATACTTGAATTGTTTCCACTTTAGAGCCCCATGATTATATTTAAGCCCATTGTACCATCATATAGCATTTCCTTCAAGGTGGATGATAGCGGTGTCCACCATGAAATCCTCTGATGTTTGGTGATCAAGCAAGTAACGTTCGACGCGTGAAATCTATCCCATTGGGTCTCCTTCTTCCCATTGAGAGAAGTCCACTCTCATACATGGTAGCCTTATATCAATAGCTCATACTTCCTTTTTGAGAGGCCTCTCTAAACTTGCACCTTGCTGGAATTTTGTTGGGCTCAGAGATCGGCCCAATCTAAATTCGATGAATAAGGCAAGCAATCTGTCCTCCACACGTGATTCAAACGCCTCCAACTTGGCATTGATTGAACGTTGAGATACTATTGTGTGTGCCTCCAGATCTAAGATATCAATATCATTCTCCCATTGTTGGGTCAGTGATATGAAATGGTTGGGTGGATTAATGACCGAAAGAGGTGGTGGATCAAGGGTAGATGGCTACGGTTTAGGTCTAAAAGGTTGTTGTTTTTGGTTGCTGTTAGGGCTATGATTTAGGGCTACTGTAGAGGTTGTATAGGGGGTCTAATAGCTGAGATTTAAGGTTAAAGGAATGAGTTAGGGTTTTGTTGATAATAGTAATGGATTTCGTAGGAATTTGGTGTGGATACAGTAAGTAGTACTGAAGGTAGTGCAGCAAAATTTTTCAGCAAAGAGGTGCTATTGATGCTACTATTTGGGGCTATTGTAGAGGCTGTAAGGGGAGTTCAATGATAGAGATTTAGGGTTAGAAGGGTGGCTTAGGATTGCTGTTGATGGCAGCAACTGGTTTAGTAGGGATTGGTGGCTAAAAGGGTGATGGATCAAGGTTGCGGTTTAGGGTTGATAGCTTACGGTTTAGGTTACTATTGGTGCTATGGTTTGAGGGTGCTATGGAGGCTGCAAAGGATTTTTATGGTAGTGGTTTGAGATTGGAAAGGAAGTTTTAGGGTTGCTATTGGGGCAGCAACTGGTTTGGCAAGGTTCGTTGACTATGGAAGATAAGGATCGGTGGAAGGTTTGGTGGCTGTGGAAGACTATTGTTTGGGCTATGGTTTGGGTTGGCTATGGAAATCAAGAAAAGGTTGTGATGGCTGCATCTTAAGGCTATAGGGGTGCCCTAAAGATGACTTGGGTGGCCACAACAACTTTGGTAAGGATCATATATTAGCGTAGCAAAAAAATCAAAAGGTAGTGTTGTAGAATTCTGCGTCGATGGGCTACGATAGTCACTATTTTGGGTTGTAGTTTTAGTTATAGTAAGAAAAATAGGTTATTAGGGTTGCATCTTAAGGCTAAAGGGATCCCTAAAGACGGCTTGGGTGGTGGCAGCAAGTTAGTTGGGTTTCGGTAGGTTAAGGAGAAAATTCCAATAGTGAAGTCATAATTTTTTTTCAGAAATTCTCAATGAAAGTTCAAGTAAAATTCAAAGGGAATCTACTAGCAAGGAAGAGATAATATCATCAAAAATTTCATAGAAGGAAACAACACCAAAAGGTTCAGCAAAATCAAAGATTATGAGAAGATGTTGCTGTAGAATTTTTTTAGTGAAAGATTTCAGCAGTATAATCAAAATGTTTTGCAGTAGCGTATAACAAGGAATTGTGTAAAACTCAATAGAAATCCACTATCAAGGGAAAGATAATTCTATCAAAAAATTTGTGGAAGAAATCGGCAGCAAAAGTTTTAGTACGATCAAGGAATACAAGAAGGTATTGCAGCAGAATGTTTTCATCAAAAGATTTTAGCAGTATAGACGAGATTTTTTCTTAATAGTTCAAAATAAGGATTTGAGTAAAACTTAAAGAGAATCTACTAGTAAGGGAAAGGTAATGCTAACAAAAAATTTAGGAAGAAAATGGAAACAAAGGTTTGGCAAAATCAAAGATCACGGGAAGGTACTGCAATAGATTTTTATGTCTAAACTATAGTAGTTTAGACATAAAAGATGAGCTAGTTATCTTGATGATTTTTTGACAAAACCAAAGGGAGATTCTAGGATAGGAATTATAAAGCCATGGTAGAAATTTTGTAGAAATTTGATTAGTAAAAATACAGCAGCAAATCAAACAGTAAGGGGTGTGTGGCTGGAATTCTGTGGCGTAAATTTCGTCGTAAAGATAGAAACTTTATGATGAAAAGTTTATGCAGCAAATAAGAATAAATTTTTTTCTATTTTTTAAATAGGGATAACTAAATTGCAGTAAAAGTAAAGTAGGAAACCAAAACCTATTGCAATTCATAGGGAAATCAAAGGATGATCTACGGTAGTGTAGATGATGACAGAATTTGTGTGACGATCTTCAAGCAATTGTGAGAATTACTTTGGATAACTATGGGAGGCGGATGGATGGCTATGGAAGGTCAACGAGATGCTAAGAACATTGTTCTAATATCATGTGTTAGAACCTATGCGGATTCTAAGCTTAGGGTGATCTCTATAAGGGATCGGCCTCCTTGGAACTCTATAGGGTTCCTCCCTCCTTCGTACTCAAGCCATTAGCTAAAGAAAGATTGATCTATTCATGATAAAAAAGTGGATGATTATAGGGCTATTTATAGACCTTCAATCAATAATTCCTAAGAGGACTCCTACTTCAAGACTCCTACCCTCAACCAACTCCTAAACAACTCCTATTACAACTCTAAGTCCCACCACCAACCGACCCATCTAGGGGTGGCCGATTACTTTATAGTTTCCTAATCCTATTCTAATTTAACCCCCTCCGTAATCAACCCCTCTTTAACTAGGATAAGGGATGGTTAATTAAGGTAACATGCATCTTACTCTCCCCTTAAATATCTTTCTCGATTAATCCTAACCTAGCTGGCCTCCTTACTTTCCTTAATAGGGGTTGGCTAGATAGGATTTACATGAATACCCCTTAGATTTTACATGATTGCTCTTTTCCATGAAACTAAATTAGGACTCCTCTAGCTAGAGTCCTAATAGGGTCTAAAGCCGAAGATTCAAGGAGAAGTAAAGGCGCGGAAATCATACACTCTTATGACGGTGATTTTCTTTGTAAGAATCTAAGAAGAATGACTAAACCATGAAGTACAAAGGACAAGAGTCACTCCTTGACCAGCCATGCCAAAGCCTTCAGCCCCCTCTACTACTATCTAAGCCCCTACACTAAAAAAATTGACAAGAGATGAGCTTCGGGAATGATCTGCCAAGGGGTTCCATTGGCATTGTGATGAATCATGGAGCCAAGAACATTACTGTAAAAAAGGATAGCTCCTCATGATCGAACTAGTAGAGGATAAGGACACTGAACCATCTGAAGAAGACCTCATACATGAAGATGAAACTATATAGGAAGAGCCTCAACCGGCCAACTATGTAGTGCATACGTTGGTCGGTTACTCCAACCCGTAAACGATGAAAGTTGGAGGACTACTTAAACAGCAACCCATCATCGTCCTCATATATATGGGCAGCACAAATAACTTCCTCAATAGCAAAGTTGTTTGTACATGTGGCACTTCAAATTGAAGGTTGTAACAAGTTCGATGTAAAGGTCGTTGATGGTCGAATCCTCAAATGCGACCAACGATGCCCGCGAGTAAAATTGCTCCTACAAGATCAAGAAGTGATAGTCGACTTCTTCCTCCTACCCATCGACGACAATGAAGCCATGCTTGGGATTAAATGACTCACAACATTAGGTGACATCTCCTAGAATTTCTCTAAGTTAATCTTGAAGTTTTATTATAAAAGGAAACAGGTCACCTTGTAAGGCAAGCACGGGAGCCATATCTCCACCATTTCGATGCAGCGGATGGAGAAGGTACTACACAAGACACATGGCAGATTTTTAATGCATATCTAGTAGCCATCAAAAGAGGAGAATATGCAAAATTCATATCCTAAGCTTGCCCTCTTGTTGGACGAATTCGTGGATGTTTTCATGAAGCTGCATGGGCTTCCCAATAACCGATCGTGTAACCACCGCATCCTAATACTACCGGAAAAACCTCTAGCAAACTTAAGACCATACCACTATCTTCACTTGCAGAAGGATGAGATTGAGAACATCATTAAGGAGATGCTCGACACTAGAGTAATTCGACCAAGCTGTAGTCCTTATTCCTCACCGGTGTTGCTAGTGCGCAAGAAGGATAGTACATGACAAATATGCGTTGATTATTAGGCTTTGAATGCCATCACCATCATTAAATTGGATCTCTATTTTGGATATTATCAGATTCGAGTATGTACTAAAGTTATTCTGAAAACCGTATTCTGAATACATAATGGCCACTATGAATTCTTGGTAATGCCCTTCGGACTTACGAATACTCCTTCCACTTTTTAAAGCTTGATGAATGATATTTTTCAGAGGTTTCTACGTAAGTTTGTACTAGTATTTTTTTATGATATTTTCATTTACAACTCTACACTTGATATGCATTTTCAGCACTTATGAATTATTCTAAGAAATCTACGAGAGAATACCCTTTATGTTAAACAATCAAAGTGCAGCTTTTTATAACATAAAGTGAAGTATCTAAGGCACATTATATCAAAGGATGGAATGATAGTACACTTAACATAAAATCGCTGTGTGGCTTCCTTGGACTCTCAGGCTGCTATCAAAAATTCATAAAGGATTATGGCAAGATCAGTGCCCTACTCACATCCCTACTAGAGAAAAACTCTTTCTTATGGTTAGATAAAGCTTCCACAGCTTTGAACAACTTAAGGCAACCATGACGACGATGCCGGTCCTAGCATTGCCCGATTTCAGCTGCCCCTTTGTGATTGAGGCTGACGTGTCCGGAGTTAGAATTGGGAGTTGTCTAAATACAAGATGGCCAACTCCTTGCCTACACCAGCAAAGCTTTGTCTCTCTCCCACCTAAAAATATCCGTATATGATAAAGAAATGTTTACTATCATACACGCTGTCATGAAGTGGAGACCCTACTTGATCAGTCAACGCTTCCAGATTAAGACCGACCACTGAAGTCTCAAGTACTTCTTGGAGTAGTAAATATCTTCCCAGGAGCTACAACGATGGGTAACTAAACTCCTTGGCTTTGATTATGAAATTATTTATTAAAAGGGGAAAGAGAATGTTGTTGCAGATGCTCTATCTCGGATACCAGGACAAGTCAAAATTTTAGCCATCTCTCTCCCCTCCACTGACTTCCTCAAGGACATTAGGGAGGAATAGAAGAGCGACCCAGAGACCCAAGGCATCATAGAGAAGTTGGAGAAGAATCCATATTCCATGGGCCACTACACTTGGGATTCAAAGGACCTGTGCTACAAAGACTGAATTATGATTGTTCTTTCTTCCCCTTATATCAGAATTATTTTGCATGAGATGCACTCTTCACCTTCAGCAGGGCACACTAGATTTCTGAGAATATACAAGAGGGTGAAGCAAAACTTTTTTTGGAAGGGCATGAAAAGATCAATTCATGATTATGTATCTAAATGTGATGTATACCAGCAGTAAAAAGGTGAAATGGTGGCAAGTCTAGGAAAACTACAACCACTACCTATATTGGACTTGGCATGGACTGACATCTCCATGGACTTTATTGAAAGGCTGTCATCATCTCAAGGTAAAAGCATGATCTTTGTGGTGGTAGATCGTCTAACTAAATATGCTCATTTCTGTGCTATGAGATATCTCTATACCACTGCCAGTATTTCTCAAATATTTATGAAAAATATTGTTAAACTGTATAGGATGTCATAGTTGATTATGAGCGACCATGATAGGGTGTTTACAAGTAAATTTTGGACCGAACTATTCCAATTATATGGTACCCAACTCAAGATGAGCATAACATATCATCCGCAAATGGACAACCAAACATAAGTGGTGAATAGATGTCTCGAGACTTATCTATGGTACTTCACTAGTGATCAGCCAAAAGAGTGGACAAAATGACTTCCTTGGGCCGAATGGTGGTATAATATAATATATCATTCATCAACTACATATACCCCTATGAGACATTATATGGTCGACCGCCCCCTGTAATACCTCAATATGTAATTGGTGCGACTAAAGTAGATCAAGTCAACTAAAACTTAATTGATAAGGACAAGCTTCTACAACTGTTGAAGGACAACTTAATTGCCACCCAAGCCCACATAAAGTAATAAGCAGACACTCATCGAAGCGAACGAGAATTTTCGATAGGAGATTGGGTCTACCTTCGCCTGCAACCATGCAAGCAACTATCAATCAACACCAGAACATTGATGAAACTATCTCCATGATTCTATAGACCATATCAGATCTTGGAGCATATTGGGGTCGTGGCATACAAATTGAAGCTCCTAGAAGATGCTAAGATCCATCCCATCTTCCATGTATCCTTGCTAAAGCCCAAATTGGGAAAACATGAGTCGGCCCAGACCTAGTTGTCGAGCACTATAAATGATGGCAAGATTTAAGCTCAACCACCTATACTTGACCGGAGTATTGTAATGCATCGTCGACGCCCCTCAACTAAAGTACTCGTGAAATGGAACAACTTACCATCCAAAGATACAACGTGAGAGTCTTATGAGGATCTGAAGACCCAGCTCCCAAAAATTATAGACCCACAGTCTTAAGGACAAGGCTGATTCAAATAGGGCGGGCTTGATAGGACTCCGACAAGGTAGAGTCCTAATCACCCTAGAAGTAATCAATAAGAATCTTGTGAGATTGTAATAAAACTCTACCTAGTCACTTCTATCCTATAAATAAGTGTGGCTAGGGTTTTGATTAGGGCCTTAGGGCTTAGTGGCCACTGCAAAACCCCCCTCAACCCCCCCCCCCATACTGGGTTGGTCGACCAGGGTTTCTATCTGCTATAGTTGGCTATATAGCCAACTAGGTTGTCGCCTATCCCTATTAAGGCAAGTCGACTATAGGAGGGGCAAGGGGATAATTTTACTTAGGTAGCACCCCCCTTGGGCTAGGGTTTAGAACCCTATATAAGCATATAGTCGCCTCCTCTTTTTATCAAGCAAGAATCATCTTATTTCAGCCTTGTGTTGAGTTTTAAAAGGGAGGAACCCCTATAGTGTTCCAAGGGTTGATCCCCCCTCAAAGATCAAATTTTATAAAGCTACTTCTAGGGGTTCTATTACCGACCACCTAAGGCACCAGCATGTATTAATGCCTACGTACATTGATTCCAATGATCATTAAGTAATCATATACATTGACCTAAGGCCACAAGTATAAAACCTATAATTAGGAATAGTACTAGGGGTCAATCTCTCAACACTTCCATGTTACAGTTCTCTTCCCTCGGAGGTTGCCCAGGGATTTTAGGGCTCCAACCCTGACTCACTTAAGCTTCAGAGTGGTCGAGCTAGGATCCCTCCACCCAACTTTGACATTTATACAAGGCTCAGGCAGCTCAAAAGCGGGAGAGATCGAAAGAACGGATAAGCTCTCCTATGACTGAATCCCTTATCAGTACCCACGTATCAACAAAATCATTAATAGTCTTGTGCACATGGATTGGACTAAGTTGTGTCAGCACCTCAACCACTATATAAGTATGACAATAACATCCACCCATCATCCATCCATACTCATTCTAATACTCAGGTAAAAAAATCTTCAAAGTGTGTCTTGAGTTAAAGATCGAAAGACAAAGAACAAAAATAAATAATGTATAGAGGATATGAAATAAATAGAGTTAAATGGTTGAACGGGTCCATGGAGTTGATACACATATGTGGTAACCATACATTCTTAGCAATACTGGCTAAATTGGTTTTGTTATGTGTTTACTCTTAGTGTGTTGATATAATTATTAGATGTATTAATACATCACTATCACAGTAAGATAGCTTGAATTTGCTGATAAGAACATCTACGTTTTATTCTTATGTATCTATGACAGTACCCCAACATGATCGGGTCCATCAATTCATAATAAATTCAAGTTGAGTCATATTGGTCTAAGAGTCAGAGTCAGTTATGGGTCGAGTGAGTCCAATCGAGTCAGTTATGAGTTGTTTGGAGTTGGTTATTATCTTTAGTTAGGGTGGAGTCGATTATTATTTTCAGTTAGGAGTTTATTTTATTTCTACCAATTAGTTAAGAGTCCAGGTTTAGTAGGACTATGAGTCCAAACCTAGAGGGACTCTTAGTAGAGCCCTATAAATAATGGTATAAATTTTATTATCAAGCAATGAATAAAGATGTGTTTTAGCCAATAAGCAAAACCCTAGGAGAGTCGATCCCCTATAGAGATCAAGGAGATTGATCCTCTCGAAGTGATCAAAGAGGCCCGATCCCCTCAAAGTGATCATTTGTCCCCCTTTTCCATCTCCATCTATGATAGAATCCTATGGGGTTTTATCAATTGGTATAAGAGCAGCGATCCTTGGTGTTTTTGCTATGATTCCGCAACCGATCCCCTATTATCTACACCACCGACACTTTTGCCATCTTCCGTTAGTGCTACCCAACCGCCTCCTCCATCATCTTGCAACCGCATCTTGATGCTGCCACCTAGCCAATTTGCAGCAGCTACACCTAGCTATAACAGTTGTTGCCCCTCTTTGCCATCTACACTATCATCACCTCTATCATCATTGCAACCCATGCAGTCGCACCCTCCTCAATTCCAACCTTCCCCCACCTTTCTCCCCACATCTATCGCAGCGCAGCCGTTGTCATCTGTTAGAACCCTTGTGGATTCTAAGCTTGGGGTGATCTCTATAGGGGATCGACCTCCTTAGAACTCTATAGTGGTTCCTCCCTCCTTGGTTTTCTACTACATGAGCTAAAAGATAATTGATCTATTGATAATAAAAAGAGAGAAGAATACAAGCTATTTATAGGGCTTCTAAACCTTAACTCCTAATAGGACTCCTACTTAAGACTCCTACTTCGAACAACTTCAACTCCAACTCTAAAAAGCAACTCCTACTTCCAACAACTCTAATTCCAACTCTAAGAAGCAACTCCTACTCCAAGTAAACTAAGAATCCAACTCCTAATCAACTCTTGAGAGAGTCCTAACTGAATGAAGATCTTCCCCTCATCAAAATAGGTAGCCAATTGGGTTGATTACAAGCTTGACTTAGTTAACTCCAACCCGTATCTAATTCCGACTCCTAACCAGACTCCAGTTCAGTCGAATCCTAGTCCTACTAGGATTATGATTGATTTATTACAATGAACTCAAATCTCTTCCTAGCTGACCTAATATCATGTCTAGGTTGGCCAATAAGACCCAATCTAAGGACTCGACTCAATCGACTAGGACCTAACTCAGCTAGGGTCATAACACCATCCCACTATCGTAGCCCACCTGCGCATAACCTTGATCACCGGCTACTGCCTTCTGCTGCCTCCTTCTTCCTCCTCTGCCAGCCACAGCCTTGATCGCCCCTACTTTGCCACTAAGATCCCCACGTTGCTACCTTCCTCCTCCTCAATCGCAGCCCCAGTCGCACCCTCCTCTGCTTCCATCAACCGCCAACATCGCACGCTGTCGCCGTCCTCCCTTACTGCAGCCCTCGCTGCTGTCGTCGCTACCCTCTTTCTTTCCTTGCCTCTTCCCTGCTACAACATCTTCTCCCACATCAACCGCAACCATCGCTCTACTGCACCCCTGCTACTACCACCCTTGATCGGTGAAAACCTGCTCCTCTACCACTATCATGCAGTTATGTTATTGTCGTTGCCTTCTAACTACTAATGTCATAATAGCAAACACCGATGGATGCAAAATTTGAAGCATTTGAAGCCTGCGTAGAGAATAGACTATAAGAAATCTTCAATGAGTTTAAAAGAAATCTATTAGAGAACCATGTCAAATCTCAGCATGCTGAAAGTTCCAGTCTCAAAGGGAATAGATCTGAAAAATATGATCAAGGGCAAGACATAGAATACCTACGCATGGACTTTCTAGATGGGAAGATAGAGATCCAACCAGTTAGATCTTTTTTGCTGAAAAGTTTTTTCATTTTCGCAGGACTCCGGAGGAATCCATGGTGGAGATAGCTTCCACTCAACTCAAAGGTGATGCAATCCAGTGGTACGATTTGTACGAGACCTATCATAGAGTCCCTTCGTGAGGACATTTCAAAAGAGAGTTCCTGATTCGCTTCGGACTATCAGAGTACAAGAACGTTAATGAACAACTCACCAAAATTTGTAAGATTTCCACAGTATAGGAGTACCAGAGCAGATTTGAGCACTTTGTAAACCAAACTCAAGATTAGTCCGAGATACAATTAGTAAGAAAATTTATCGATGGATTTAATCTTGAGATTCGCTGCAAAGTTAAAGCTCGTCATCCCTGTACCATGATAGCAGTCATATCATTCACCAACGTATATGAATGAAAAATCAATATGAACATTCGCTGAAAAAGAAGTTTTAATAGGCAAGACTTTTAGATAGTCAACATAGACAATCGCAAACAAGAGCAACTTCTGACGTTGAGCCAACTAAAGAGGAAATAAAAATTGACAATATGGAGCTTGATTATGAAGGTTGTGACAAACTTCTGATGATTGAACAAACTAAGAAAGAATAAAAAATTGACAATGTGGAGTCTGATTAGGAAGGTTATGCCAAATTCGAAGACAAGATTACTAATGGGCGAATTCTAATTTGTGATAACAGATGCTCAAAATTAAAACTAATTATACAAGACAAACAACTACATGTGATTTCTTTTTTATGCCTCAGGAAGACTTCGAAGTGGCGATCCTTAAAGGAATATATGGTACCATCACTAGCCATCAGATGAAAAGGGGTCCTTATAAGACTATAATGACTACTACACTATAAGATCGACACAATGCTTACACCAAGTAGAGACTCTATTTGATTAATCAATGAGTGTGATACATGGTAAATATCTTAGATCGAAGTACTTCCCAAGTTTGATGCTGCTCAACCTTGAGGATAAGACTGATTTGAAGAGGACGGGTCTGATATGACCCTAACAAGGTCAGATCCATCGATTCACAATAAATTTAAGTCATGTTGACCTATTAGTTAGAGTTAGTTATGGGTTGAGTGAGCCCAATCGAGTTAGTTATGAATTGGTTAGAGTTGATTATTATATTCAATTAGGGTGGAGTCGATTATTATTTTAAGTTAGGTGTTTATATGATTTATATCAATTAATTAAGAGTCCAAGTTTAGTAAGCCTCTGAGTGCAATCCTAGAGAGACTCTTGGAAAAGCCCTATAAATAATGATATAAACTCTTTTATCAAGCCAAGAATGAAGAAATATATATTTTAGCTAACAGATAAAATCCTAGGAGGGTTATCCCCTCGAAGTGATCAAGGAGGCCCAATCCCCTCAAAATAATCATTTATCTTTATTTTCTATCTACATCCATGATAGAATTATACAAAATTATATATAGTGTATCAGTAATAGTTAAGCTAAATATTATGCCACGGCTTTGAACGAGATATTAGACTGATCCTACAAAACGTTTAAGGATCAGGCTAACTTAAGTCTGACTACATCATCCGCATGTAGCATAGCCCAATAACATTCACAGTGCACATATACAATACATTATATGAAGCTATCAGGCGACATGATCACAGCTAAAAGCCTATGATTATAGTTGATAACAGCATAATTAAACTAACATAGTCATTCCAACACACATAAATAATAATTCCAGTTCAAATGAGAAGTAATTAATAAGTTTACTCATGTTAAATTATCTACAAAACTTTTTTGCTTCTATATTTGCTTTCTAGTAGATATTTGCTTCTATATTCACTTCATGATTGTCAATAGCTTCATTCTCATAATTAGTACTTATATTTAAAGAAGCATAGAGATTTTTTATTAATAAAATCAATAAAATGTTATTTGACAATTGAATGATATTGATGGGGGTCATGCAATAGATGATAAAGAGAAAATATTAATCTTATTTGAAAACCATTTTACCATATATTTGTCATCTTTGTGTGAGCCGCATGAGTTAGGGTAGAGCAAAGAAATAGATAATTATTACTTATATTTAAATAATGATCTATCACAAGTATAGAGTTTTTTATTAATAAAACTAATAAAATGAGATAAATATTTAACCCAAGAATTTAAACATATTGAAGAGGATAAATAACATATTTATTTATGGTAATGACGTTTGACAATTGAATGACATTGATTGTGTCTTAGTAAGGGGGAGTGGTGTACAAGACAATAAAGTGAGAATGTTAATCTTATTTGGAACTATCTCAACATTACTTGTCATCTTTAAGAGAGCGGCATGCTTATGGGAGAGCCAAGACATGGATAATTAGTAATTATATTTAAAAAATGATCTATCACAAGCATAAAGATTTTTTATTAATAAAATTAATAAAAGTGAGATAAATATTTCACTCAAGAATTTAAAAATATTAAAGTTGATAAAACAACATATGTATATATGGGAATGACATTTGACAATTGAATGGCATTGATGGTGCTTTAGTAAAGGAGGGTCATAAAGTAGACAATAAACCTAGAATGATAATCTTATTTGGAAACCATGTCCTTGTCATCTTTGCGTGAGCCACATGGGTTAGGAGGGGCCAAGGCATGGATAATTAGTACTTGTATTTAAATAATGGCATTGATGGTGTCTTAGTAAGGGGAGATCATATAATAGACAATAAAATAAGAATGTTAATCTTATTTGGAAACCATATCCTTATCATCATTGCGTGAGCCACATGGGTTAGGGAATGGCCAAGACATGGATATTTAGTACTTTATATTTAAAGAAGGATCTATCACAAGCATCAAGATTTCTTATTAATAAAATCAACAAAAGTGAGGAAAATAATTCATTCAAGAATTTAAATATATTAAAATGGATCAACAACATATGTATTTATGGGAATGATATTTGACAGTTGAATAACATTGATTGTGCCTTAGTAAAGGGAGTCATAGTAGACAATAAACAGAGAATGTTAATTTTATTTGAAATTTTATCTTATCATGTCCTTGTTATCTTTGCATGAGAGCATGGGTAAGAGCAAGGCTAATATATAGATAATTAGTACTTATATTTAAAGAATGAACTGCCACAAGCATTGAGATTTTTTTGTAAATAAAATCAACAAAAATGAGATAAATATTTCACCTAATAAATTAAACATATTAAAATGGATAAATAACATATATATTTCTGGGAATGACATTTGACAAATTGAATGATATTCATGGTATACAGTAGATAATAAATTAAGAATATTAATCTTATTGGGAAGCCATCTCACCATGATTGTATCACCGTTTGCATAAGACGCTGGGTTAGAGGAGCGCTATGAAATGGACAATTAGTATTTATATTTAAATAAGAATATATCTTTTTAGTAACAAAAGTGTAATAAATATTTCACGCAAGAATTTTAATATATAAAGGTGGATAAAATATATTTATGAGAATGACATTTGAGAATTGAATAACATTGATGGTGACTTAGTAAGAAGGAGGGGAGACGAGGGATCATGCACTAGACAGTAAAAGAGAATGTTAATCTTTTCTGGAATCTATTTTACCATGTCTTTGTTATCTTTGAGTGAGAGCATGGGGTAGGGCAGGGGTAAGACATAGATAATTAGTATTTATAATTAAAGAACGGTCAAGTACAAGTAAAGAGAATTTTTTATTAATAAAACCAACAAAGTAGAAAAACAACTTACCTATTTATGGGAATGATAGTTGTCTCTTGAATGACATTGATGGTAGATTAGTAAGGGAGGGTCATGTAGATATGATAAATATTTCACACAAGAATTAAACATATTAAAGTGATAGACAACATATGTATTGATGGGAATAACATTTGACATTTAAATGACATTGATGGTGTACAATAAAAGGAGAATGTTAATATTATTTGGAAGCCATCTTACTATCTCTGTATTATATTTACTTGAGACGCATGGGCTAGGGGATAGCTAAGACATGGATAATTGTGAATAATCTATCACAAGCATACAGATTTTTATTTTAATAAAATTAATAAAAGTGAGAAAAATATTTCACTCAAGAATTTAAATATATTAAAGTGGATAAACAACATATGTATTTGGACATTTAACAATTGAATGATATTGATGGTGTTGGGGTCATGCAATAGACAATAAACTGAGAATGTTAATCTTAGGAATCAATCTTGTAATATCCTTATTTTCTTTGTGTAAGAGCATGGGTAGGGTGGGCTAAGCCATAGATAATTAGTGCTTATATTTGAATAAGGGTCTAGCACAATCATAGTGATTTTTTTATTAATAATAAAACTAATAAAAATGGATAAAAATAACATTTGTATTTATGGGAATGACATTTAACAATTGAATGACATTGATGGTGCCTTAATAAGGTGGGGGGTGGTGGGGTGGGTTAGGGTGAGGGGTTCATGTAGTAGACAATAAATTGATAATGTTAATCTTATTTTAAATCAATCTTATCATATCCTTGTTATCTTTGCATCACAGCATGAGCTAGGATCGGGCTAAGGCATGGATAATTAGTGGTTATATTTAAATAAGGGTCTAACAAAAGTATAGAGACTTTTTTATTAATAGTAAAACCAACAAAAAGGAGATAATAGTTCACCCAAGAATTTAAATATATTAAAGTCGATAAACAACATATGTAATTATATATTGATGGTGCCTTAGTAAGGAGGGGTCATGTAGTAGACAATAAAAGGAGAATGTTAATATTATTTGGAAACCATGTCCTTGTCATCTTTGTATGAGCCACATGGGTTATGGGAGGTCCAAGACATGGAAAATTCGTACTTATATTTAAAGAATGACATTGATGGTGTCTTAAAAAGGAGTCTTATACATAAAAGGCGAATGCTAATCTTATTTGGAAACCATGTTGTTGTCATTTTTGCGTGAGCCATATTGGTTATGGGAGGGCCAAGACATTGGGTTGGGGGGGGGGGGGGGGGTGGTTTGGTTAAGTTAGTACTTTAGGGGGTAAATTAGTAATTATATTTAAAGAAGGGCCTAGGACAAGCATGGGATTGATGGTGCCTTAATAAAGGGGGGTCTCTAGTAGATTATAAAAATCGAATGTTAATCTTGTTTGGAAACTGTGTCCTTGTCATCTTTGTGTGAGCCACATGGGTTATGGGGGATTAAGACATGGATAATTAATACTTATATTTAAAGAATAATATTGATGGTGACTTAGTAGGGGCTAGGGGGTGAGGGGGCGCGGGGGTTTGTCATGTAGTAATCAATAAAAGAGAATATTAATCTTATTTGGAAATCATCCTTGTCATCTTTGCATGAGCCACATGGGTTACGAGAGGGCCAAGAGATGGATAATTTGTACTTATATTTAAAGAAGTATATATCACAAGTATAAAGATTTTTTTATTAATAAAACCAACAAAAGTGAGATAAATAATTCACCCAAGAATTTAAACATATTAAAGTGGATAAACAACATATTTATTGATGGGAATGACATTTGACAATTGAATGATATTGATGGTGCCTTAATAAGGGGAAGTCATACAGTAGACAATAAACGAAAAATGTTAATTTTTTTTAGAAACCATATTATCTTATCTTTGTCATCTTTGGGTGAGCCCCATGAGTTGAGTTGGTAGAGCTAATAATTAGTACTTATATTTAAAGAATGATGATCTATCATAAGCATAGAAATTTTTTTATTAATAAAACCAACAAAAATGAGATAAATATTTTACCCAAAAATTTAAACATATTGAAGAGGATAAACATTTATGAGAATGACATTTGATAATTAATGACATTGGTGGTACCTTAGTAAGAAGGAGTGATGCAGTAGAAAATAAAGAAAGAATATTAATCTTATTTGGAAACCATATTAATATGTCCATATCAGCTTTGAGTGAGCTGCATGGGCTAGGGGAGGGCTATGACATGGATAATACCATGTGTTAAGGAGGCGCAGAATTTTTCCCTGTCAGTATCGAAAATATTATACGTATGCCATACATGTCGTTTTCATATGTTTTATATTGATTCAAGATGTTGCCAGATGGAATCTACTGAACAAAGAGAAGGATGTCATAGGTGATGCATAGTAATGATGAAGAGGAGTTGCAGGCGGTGGATGGTAGTCCGCTCTCATCGTAGTTCTAGATAAACTTCATCATCTCTTCATCGATGGCAGGTAGATGATCCTTTTCGAAGCATCGCGTTATCAACCGCAAGCCCTGCTTCGGCTTGGGCGGCGACAGATAGATGCAGGATGCCACGAAGTTAATGTCATCGTTCAACGGAGTGACATGGATCGGCTCTCCCCACCCGTAGTTCACCTCTGACAACCCCATCCGTCTCCAATCCGACACCACTAGCGTCCCGTATCCCAGTGGCACCGGGTAAGGGCCCTCCTCCACAGTCTCCCCCATTATCCAGTCCAAGAACTTGGTGGATATCCTCTCCTTGGCGTCTCGTATCAGCTCGATCACCTCCACCGACGAGGAACCAGCGATGGTTCCAGCTTTCGAATTGATTCCCATGGGGTACACACAGTTGCCGTAGTAGCCTTCCTGCGGCAGCAACCCCCGCAGCAGGTGGCGGGTGTTGGCGGCGAAGCCGAGGTACACGTCAACGTGGGCGTCGAAGCATATCGCCCGCGTCCAGCACTGCCACGCCATGGCCGTGACCACGTCGAAGGTGGAGCACCTCTGGCCCGTCTCCCTCCAGAACTGGTTCTTCACTGCGTCGATGTGGTCGGAGGGGATGTCGAACACGTAGTTCTCGAAGTGGAAGGCCTTGAAGGAGGATAATGGATGTCCTGGCGATAGCTTCGGCGGACTGGGGATGGTGTCCCTGCACCAGACTGGTTCAACGAGGGGACGAGCGTGGCCTCTTGCGATCTCGGCGACTGCTTTCAAGAACTGGGCTGCTCCGAGGCCGTCGAACACTACGTGGCTCAGTCGGGTGCCCACTGCGAACCCGCCGCGTGTGAACTCCGTCACCTGAACAATCAAGAGGAGACATGGCAGGCGAAATAATTGGGTGATATGCATACTGTTGCTTTTCGAAGTAGCGTAGTGACAGTGTCACGTTCGTCTCGTGAAAGCCAACCATTCATTTTACGTGAAGCAGTATAATAAATTTAACATATATATATATATTACGGTTTAACTCACGATTTAATAAATTTAACTATTTAAATTAAATTGACTTAATAAATTTTCTAATAAATGCACTGCCGAATTGTTTATTAAATTGACTTAATAAATTGTTATATTCAAACCTAATACGTCAGAAATGCTGTTATCTTACACTGCCGAAGCTGAGAAAAGAGTGCATCAAAACATACGTACTTGCATCATCATGATCAAATCTTCCTCCTTCACTTCAGCGGGAGCGAATGGGATGAGCTCCTCCTTGGGCAGCACGAAGGGACGCTCCAAGTTGTTGACATCTTTGAGACTGCAATCCACGGAGGCCTCCACGAACCACACGCCTTCGCCGGTGCAGGCGATCTCGAGCTCGCTGGGGCTCGGCTCGACGATGCGGCCGGCAACCGGGTAGTAAGGGACGAGAGCCCGGGACAGGGCCGCCTTGATGGCCTTCGCAGGCGCCAGGCCTTTCTGGAATACCAATATCGTGTCCACCAGGACCCTGACCGCCGCAATGCGGTCCATGAAAGAGAGGGGAAGGCGGCCGGATGGCGTCGGCTCGGCGGCGACCAAGAGCTCCGGGGCTAGCTTGTTCACGGTAAATCTCATGGTTGCTACAACTGTCTGCTTTGATTTCTCAGCTTTACTCGCTCTGCCGTGGGGTGGTGGTGGGCTTTCTATATGTATACATGAAGAAGGGGATGGGGGCGTTGAACCTGCTAGTCGAGTATGGGGCTCTCCACCCGATCAAGCCTGTTGCGTGCATGTCACACTAGTGTGGTTGTCGGTAGGCGAGTTAGAGAAACGACGAAGGAGATTGTGTAGACTTGCAAATCTCACTTGAATTATGTCCAATCTGAGTTGAAGTTTATCTCTTTTAATTAACTAAAAGAATATGTTATGGCTAATCAAAGGTATTTCTCTACCTTATAGATGTAGAAAAAAGAGGAGCATTCCATCTATTTGCCTTGTTCGTTTGCCACGTGAACATTAATTTCTAATCATGCCTCCTACTTATATCATTCTTTTTTTATCATCATAATGATTTCATCTAAATGATATATTTTTCTTTTTTGAAAATATATGCTACCTAGATTTGATGGAAATGATTATTAAAGTGAAAGTTATTTTGAAAATTGACTAGCTGGTTAATCTTATATAAGTATTTATCAAATCTTCGCACACCATCTGAAAAGGATGAAGCAATGATAGAAAAGAAAGTCAAGAATTTAATAAAATAAAGATGAAAAGTTCTCGTAAGCATAGCAGAGTCTATTGAGATTGTTGATAACCGAACTTGTGCAAAAGTAGGATTTAAATTATGATGTCACTAATATAGCAATTGACAATGTGGATTTCTTCGAGTAGATAGTTTTATTTTTATTGGAAGCAAAAATTCTTTATCTCCTAATACAAAAGAAATTACAAGTTCAGATAACTTGATCCATGAAATTTAGAAAATGATGATGATGTTAACATGAACAAATTGTTATTCAATACTCAAAAGTTCTAAAGCCGAATGAACTTTTATAAATAATTATTTTAATTATATTAGTCATATGTTTGTTCAGAGATTGTCTCAATAAACCTAACAAAATTGGTTTGAGATTTATCAAAATTTTACAATTGATTAAGATGCACAAAATATATCAGGGCAAATTTAAAAAATAATTAAAACTTTAGGTGTTTTACAGAGCGTCTCAAGTTAAAAAGATCTTTATAGAATATGTCTTTTTTTTTCTTAATGATCATTTTGTCTTTGTTGGTCATTGTACTCCATCGTGCTCGCCCCTCGTTGGCTACACCACTCCCCTCCACTAGTTGCTTATGACTTAGCATATGAGCTGTAACACTAACCACCCTCTCCCTTTGTTGTCTGCACCCTCTGCACGAGGGTATTAGATATGATTGATCTCCTTGTCTTATATTTATCATTTAGACTTGTTGTTTTATGCAGAATGGATTACATTGGATATGTATAAAAGTGGTCAGATCAAGAATCTAATCTAAATAAAATCCTAATGATAAGGAAGTTTCCTGAAGAATAACTTACCTAAATTATCTCCTAATAAGAAAATTGGATTTACTATTGATAAGGTTATTGGGATAATACCAATATTTAAACCTTTCGTTATAGAATGACAATACTTGAGTTAGTAGAGTTAAACATCTTATATAATAAATTAGGTCATACATTGGAAAGATGATTGAGATAAACATCTTAAATAATAAAATCATAAAATCATTTCTTTGGTTAAGGTGATTTGAAAATTATTCTATGAAAACAATATTTATTTGAAAGCTAGGATGAAAATAAAAAAGGTTTCACCTAATATTTTTATTTATTGAGATATGATATTTAAAAGATTAAAATATTTATTTGGGTTAGGGAATGGGGGTTGTGGTGGGTGGGCGGTAGGTGAGTCTATGAGAAAAGTAAAATGGGATTGTATGAAAAAATATTAATTTTATAACGTGTTGTCTTATAATGTCTTTGTGTCTTTACGAGAGGTGTATAGGCAGGGGGGTATACGGAGGGGTATCAGTCTTGAATATTGAATTTTGAGAAATCATATTTAATTTAATCGATGTATTAAAGATAAATGATATAAGATTAATTACGACAAAATAATACAATTATATGTTGGGATGGAGTCAAGATCGATTATTGAGCTGGGGTTCGGACAATACAGTGAAAACTCACCGAGAGATTGTCGGAAGCTCGCCAAAGGGATCAGATTGCCGAGAATTCACTATAAACTCACCGAAGGTATCGGGGGCTTGTCGGGAGTTTGTCAAAAGCTCGTCGAAGGTATCAGGAGCTTGCCAGAAGTTCGCTGGGTGCTCGACGAGGGTGATCAAGCGCTTGCTGGGAGTTCGCCGGGACCTCGCCGAGGGTGATCGGGAGTTTGCTGGGAGTTCACTAGGAGCTCATCGAAGGTGATCAAGAGCTTGCCAGGAATGCGCCGAGGGTTTCCCAGAAGATGACCGAGACTCATCAGAAGTTCGCCCGAGGTTATTGAGAAGATCATCAGGAGTTAGGAATGCCACTTGACATGTTTATCAATTGATTATATTTGTATGTCTTAGTATGTTGTAGTTAGCATTGGTTTGGTTTAGAGTCCAAATTGAGTTAGCTTTAGAAGGAATCTAAATTAACTTAAGAGAGACAAATCGGGTCTACTTTGGGTTTGGGTTAAGCTTAAGTTGAGCTCATTGGATTGACTTGGGAAGGGATCAACTGGAGATACGAGTCAGGTATATAAAAGTATAAAAAAATGGCTTTTGCGGGATTCCCAAAGGTAGTATCGGTGGGTGTTGGTAGTATTGCCTAAGCGATGGTTATACCACCCAGGTCAGTAGTAGTATCGCATTGCCCTGTTTTCAAGGCACTTTTGACGGTAGTACCACCGGTGCCAGAGATAATCTTGCCCGTATGCAGAATTTATAAAAAGATTTGAATTTTGGCTCTATTTTTGAAGCCAATTGGGGTCCATAAATACCCCAAGTTTTTTTTTCTTGGAGAAGTGAACTAGGCTTACTTCCAAGATTTCTCCTTTTCACACGTTTTTATGGCTCAATCCTTGTCCTCTAACTTTCCCTAACAAGATTTTTATTGATTAGGACTCAATCCTGCTGGAGTCCTATCAAGTCCATCTTCTTCAGATCAGCCTTGTCCTCTAGGCTGAGGATCCATAAACTCTGGAAACTAGATCTTCAACTCCTCATGTGACTCTCATGCTATCATTAACTGAACTTTGGCCTCCTCATCAGCTGGGATGTTAGTTGGAAAGATTTGGGCTGAGTCGTCTTCTTTAAATTTCCATTTGAGGTAGGATACTTGGTGGATCAATTGTAATATTGATATGGTGTGCGAATTTGATCTCCAGGTTAGGGCCCCAATGTGATCCTCAATTTTACAAGGCCTAAAGAAATAGGGAGACCACTTCATTAAGGATCGAGTTTCCTGCTGATCGGGCTGGAGGAGTAGAAAAACTTGATCTTCAATTTTTCGTCCATTCTGAAGTTTGTCGGGAGGCTATTTCTTCTTTACAAGTGCTGTAATATGGTTAGTCTTTAGTGATATCCAATCTTTCATCTGGAATGGTGACTGCCCTCTGGTATTATTCAAGATGATGAGAGCCCAATCTGGTATGAGCATGGATTGTAATTCTTCTAGTTTTACTCCTTCGTGCCATGGACCTATATCTAACCATATTTTAAATTTGGTAGTAATTAGTATCTCCTATAAAAATCTCCTATGAAGTGTGGGGAAAGCCTCAGTATAAATTAGGAGTCGACTATCTTACATAAGAATAGCCCTAATTCCAACTCCTGACACATCGGCCTCAATGACCAAAGTACGGTCGAAATCGAGCAGCGGTAGGACTGATGTCATCATCATGAATGTCTTGAGTCATTCAAAGGCTACAGAAGTTTTATCCGACTATAAGAAGGAGTCTTTCTTCAGTAAGGACATGAGTGGGGCACTGATCTTACCATAATCTTTCACAAAATTTTGGTAGTAGCCCGTGAGTCCAAGGAAATCACATAATGATTATACATTTGTAGATCTCGGCCATCCTTGCATTACCTCGATCTTTGTCGGGTCCACTACCACTCTATCCTCTAATATAATATGCCCAAGATACTTCAATTTATGCTGTAAGAAGCTACACTTTGACTGTTTAACATAAGGAGTATTCTCTCGAAGAATCATTAAACAGTTCGTAAGTGCTGAAAATGTATATCAAGCATAAGGATATAAATGAGAATATTATCAAAGAATACTAATACGAACTTGCGTAGAAAACTCAAGAAGATATCATTCATCAGGCTTTGGAAATTAGAAGGAGCATTCGTAAGTCTGAAAGGTATTACCAAAAACTCGCAGTGGCCGTTATGTGTGCTGAATGTAGTTTTCAGAATCTCTTCAATGCATACCCGAATTTGATGGTATCCGGATCGGAGATCCAATTTAGTGAGGACTCAAGCTCTTTTTAATTTATCCAAGAGTTTATCTACGAATGGGATAGGATATTTATCCTTAATGGTGATGGCGTTTAGAGCCCAGTAGTCAACGCACATCCGCCACGTATCAACTTTCTTGCACACTAGCAACACCGGTAAGGAGTAAGGGCTATAGCTCGGTCGAATCACCCCAGTGTCAAGCATCTCTTTAACAATGTTCTCAATCTCATCCTTCTACAAGTGAGGATAGTGGTACGGTTGCAAATTTGCTAGAGGTTTGCCTAGCAAAATAGGAATGCGGTGGTCATGCGGCCGGTTAGGGGGTAGCTCGCGCGACTCCAAGAAAACATCTGCGAATTCATTCAGGCAAATGGCAAGCTTAGGATCTGAGTTTTGTATGTTCTCCCCCATAGATGGTTGCTGAATATGCATCAAGAATCCATCATGTGCTTTGTGCAAAACTTTCTCCATTTGTTGCAATGAAACGATGAAAATTTGGCTCCCGTGCTTGCCTCATAACGTAACCTGTCTCCCTTTGCAATAAAATTTCATGATTAATTTAGAAAAATTTCAGGAGATATAACCTAGTGTTGTGAGCCATTCGATCCTAAGTATGGCTTTATAATCATCGATGGGTAGGAGGAAGAAATCAGCTACCACTTCTTGGTCTTAGAGGAGTAGTTTCACCCGCGGGCACCGTTGGTCGCAATTAAAGATTCGGTCGTTGGCGACCTTTATGTCAAACTTGTTGTAACCTTTGATTTGAAGCGCTAAACATGCAGCAACCTTAGTATTGAGGAAGTTATTGGTGCTGCTCGTGTCGATGAGAACCGTGATGAGTTACTGTTTTAGAAGTCCTCCAACTTTCATCATCTGCGAGTTGGAATAGCCAGCCAATGCGTGCACTGCGTAGTCAGTCGGTTGGGACTCTATAGGATTGAGCCTATAGACAAAGTGTCTACCACAAAAGTTATATATATTTTTAGGCAAAAAGTGGAATGTGAATCTTCTAATAAGGGTAGTTGGCTTTTGATAAGTATTGCTCATCATGCCAATACATTCCTTATGAACACGACCCTTATCAACAAGTATCATGTTTAGAGACTTATTGTCTAGCTTAAATTTTTCTAACATTTGTTGCAATATAATATTTTTCTTTACTAAGTTCCTCTAAAGTTTCACATTCGGTGCATGAATTATGTGATGGTGCTATATTTTATGTATGTTTTAACTAGTGATACATGCTTCTCTTTAAGTAGTTTATAGGATTTGCTAATCTTTCTAATATCATTATAAAGCTTATGAAAAGAATTTAATAACTCATTAAAAGTAAAAGAACTTTCAGGTAGGTTACTTACCTCATCGTGGTTGGCCACGAGTGTGAGATTATCCACTTTTTAATTGTGCTCCTCATCTTTGAAATGTCTTGATCTCTTGCGCTTATAGAAAGAGGTTTTATCCAATTTAAATTATTTTTTATAATTTTTATTTATTAATTTTTTATTCATTTGTCAAAAGTTTAAAGTTCTCGTCACTCGAGGTTTTACTTGATGAGTCATATGTTATTCTCAGTTCTAGTTCCTTCCTGTCATTTAGAATGTGTTCTTTAATTCTTAGTTCGATATCCTTCCTATTCTTTGGAATGTCTTGTTCTTGTGTTCTGAAAATAATTTCCTTCATGTTCTTTGGAATGTATTATTCAAATTCATTTTTGCAAGTCTTTTCATTTAATGATTTATTTAGTTTAATCATATTTTTATATGTCAGTTTTAATTTATATCAAATCTCAAAAATCATTTCACAAATAAAAACTTGATTAAATTCATTCTTATCAAGAGCACAAAATAAAGCATTCATTATTTTTGCATTTAAAGAAAATGTTTTCTTTTCCAAATTATTCCGTTCGTTCATTTGTTTGGAAGACTTTTCAAAATTATTCTCAACGATATGCCATAAATCAAAATCTATAGAAATAAGATAAATATACATCCTTATTTTCCAATAAGTGTAGTTTGTCTCATCGAACATAGGAGGATTTATGATGCATTGACCCTCGTTAATGTCATAATAAGTCATTTACTCACTTGTGTGTTAATTCATTGATTACAATATAGCATTGATACCAATTGTTAGGATTAATTGGTACTAAGAGAAGGAGGGGGAAGGGAGCAAGGGGGGGGGGGGGGTGTTGTGGGTGTGTTTGTATGTGTGTGAATTACTTCGAGTGTTGAAAACCATAGCTTTAGAAATACTTACTCGAAATAAAACTAGAAATCGGAAGAATTTCTTTTGGAATTCGAGTATGTGAATAATTCAAACTTAAGACCAAAAAATTTTGATTTAGTTAATAAATGATGAAATGAAATAAGGAGATAAAACTCATAATTTATAGTGGTTTGACAAAAACTTGACCTACGTCCACTTTTCCGAGTCCTCCTTCGTTGAGGCCCATTGGAGTCCACTAGACGATCTTCTTCTATAGGTGAAGATAAAATCGTATACTTCTCTCTCTCCTTTTCACACGTTCTGAAGAGAAATCTTTTTACGAGAGTTTCTCAATAAAAAAGAAAGTATAGTCCACATTACAAGAGAAATCTTTGAACTAATCAATAAAAACCTTGTTAGACAAACCTTGTTAGAAAGTATAGTCCACATAAATTGATGTGGGTTTCTAAAAGAACCATAAACAATTAAATACCTTTAGTCAAAATGGGTAGAGCTTTTCATGAGGGACCCAAAATCAAATGGGTACCTCAACCAAGATCCCCATGCTATAAATTCGTCTCATAACCAGGCTAGGAGCACTAAATGATGTCTTGGAAGTGGATGCTCAAGGCACATGACTTGAGATCTAAAATATTTTTTAAACTCACTAGCCTAAACAACGATAACAAAAAAAATATTTATTGAAATTAAAATTATTAGTAATGAATCTTTTGATGGTTCTCTATTATACAATTAATCTTGATGGTGTATAACTAGAGCATACTAGTATGAAAATAAAGTAGAACTAAAGAACCTTAGTTATTTTTAATGAAAAAATATTTATATTAAAATTTATGAAAAAAGGATTTTGATGATATTATATTAGTTGAGTTAAATGTAAATAATGTTGAATGATTTACTTGAAATATAATTGAATATCGTATGATTTATTGTCAGATTATTCTTGAAATTGAGCATAGAATAAAATAATAAAAATGGGAGAGAAAAATCATATTTTATTTTTTAATATTTTGAAAAATTAAAAATATTTTTGAAATGAGCATGCTAAGTGCATGTCAACTTATTGTACTAAGAGTTAGACTCACTTAAATGTTAGATTAAAATAAAATAAATTTTTATTTAAAATGTTTTATTATTTTAATGTGTTATATTAATGATCTTGTTGATTTATTTTGAAATGATATTTGGTTTTAGGTTTTAAATGATTATGCATGGATTGGAAGTCGTTCTTGAAACATATCACATAAAGTGAAACAAATAAAAAGAAGAAAATTATTCTTCTTGAAAATATCATTATTGTTGAATCTCTTAAGTTACAAAAATGATTTGATGATTTAAACTTGAAAATGTTATTATCCAAATCATGATTTTGACATCTTAAAAATTGCAACTTGAGATCTTCATATAATCAAGACCATTTACCATGATTCTTACATTTTAATAAGAAAAATTATCCAAATGAATCATGATTTATCTTTTTGATCTTTAAGAACTATAAATTTTTTTATGAATCATGATCTTGATAACTTGAAATTTTTATACATGAATCAAGATTTTTATCTTTTCTCCTATGCAACTTATCACATAAGAGTTCCAATCATGATCTTGGTTTTTTGATATTTATAACTTGATATGAGTCAAGTTCTCTTTATTATTTGATCTTGTAAAATTCCTTTTTGTCATCTAAGAGGAGATTTGTCAAAATTAAATCATGTATTTTGACATTCATGATTTGATATTAATATCTTTCATGACATGATTTGTTTATGACTTCCTTTCATCAATAGTATACTTAATCACCAAATTAATATTAAATTTGTGATGAGTTGAAAATTAAATGAGATTTTTTTGGCTTGACTTATCCTTTATAGAATTTTTTTTTTGTAAATCTCTATGATCTCCTCTTTTTAATAAAAAGGAGATTTATGATCTCAACAATTATAATTGAGATTTTCTTTATCAAGATCATTCTTCTATTTTATTAAAAAAATATTTAAATGAATTAGGCATCTTAAGATTTTATCTTGGATGAATCAAGATTATTTAATCCCTTAAGACTCATTTTCATTATTTACAAAGAAAAAATGGGAGAGATTTCTTAAAAGGAATCATGTCTTTTGGTATTTACAATTTGATCTTTCATCTTTGATGACATGATCCCTTTGTACTTATGGTTCTAATTAGGATTTATATGTAAAAGAAAAAATTATATCATTATATTTCTTTTTAACAATCACAAAGGGAGAAAAAATTGGTATCTTAATAATCAAGCCATTAAATGAAGAACAATTTGATTCGTTAGAAGAGAGCTGAGAATTAACCCATTCAAATACATGATTTATTATTTTTTAGATTTTTTTGAATTAATTGAAATTTATATAAGATGAATGCATACGTAGCTCTTGAATTTCTCAGAATTTTGAGCTCACTTTCAAAATAAATCTCTTTGGAATTGATATTTATAAGATTGAGATTAAAAGCTCTTCTTTGTGATGAGATTTTTATGATCCTTTATAAATATTTTCAGTATTTCCTCCCTCCCCCCACTTAATATCTTTGGGACACTAAATACTTGGATTTTTGATTTCACACTCCCTCTTTTTCTTCTTTTTCTATTCTATTTATAAAGGAGAAGAAATAAATTTTAATGAGAAAAATTTATCCTTAATCTTATTTTACTAAGGGGGAGCAATGAAATAAAATTTTCATGTACTGAATGTTGTGTTAAACATTTAGTGTTTAAAATATGACCAATATTTTTCTTTTTTTTTGTTGATAACAAAGGGTGAGAAATTTGAACTAGGCTCAATCCTAGTCAATAAAAACCTTGTTAGATTGTAATAAAGCCACTCCTATCTTATAAAGGAGTATGACTAAGGTTTAGATTATTCCTTAGGGCTTAGTAGTCGTTGCCCCCCTTACTAGGCAAGTCGGCCAGGGTTTCCCCCTGCTTAGGTCGGCTATAGAGCCAACCTAGCCGCCCCTTATTCCTATTAAGGTAGGATGACTATAGGAGAGGTAAAAGGGTAATTCCACTTAGAGAAGTACCCCCTAGGCTAGGACTTTAATCCCTATTTAAGATGTAGTTGCCCCTCCCCCCCTTTTAATAAAGCAATCTATAATTTTAATTCAGCTTTGTGCCGAGTCTAGGAGGGAGGAACCCCTACAACGTCCCAAGGGTTGATCCCCCTCAAGGATCAAAATCTATAGGGCTCTTTCTGGGGTCTTATCATTTGCCCTTTGCCTCTCAATCGTCTCATATCGAAGGGAGGTCCTCTGCCTCCCCGTCTTATGTCAGGGCCCCTTCCACATCAAGCTTTAAAACATATACCTCCTTCATCCGGGCTATTGCACTAGAGTGAGCACCCGTAGTCACAAGGGCTGTTGAAAAAACATTCTAGGGCTTTTGAGCTCTCAAAGGGTTTCAGTCCTAAACATAAGGATCTTAGTCTCGAATAAACTTTTAAGAGCTTCTAAGTTCCCAAAGGGCTCTTAGTCCCGAAGAGATTCTCAAGGGATTCCCAGTTCTTAAAGGGCTTTCAGTCTTGAGCATAGGGCTCTTAGTTCTAAATAAAATTTTGAGAGCTTCTAAACTCCCGTAGGGCTCTTAGTCCAAACTTATTCTCAAGAGCTTTCGAGCTCCCATAGGGCTCTTAGTACCAAACAGATTATCAAGAGCTTTCGAGCTCCCACAGGACTCTTATTCCTGAATAAACTTTTAAGAGCTTCCAAACTCCAACAGGGCATTGAGTCCCAAATAGATACTCAAGAGCTTCTGAGTTCTCAATGGGGTGGTTAATTAAGGTAACATACATCTTACTCTTCCCTTAAATGTCTTCCTCAATTAATCCTAACCTAGTCGACCTCCTTATTTTCCTTAATAGAGTCAGCTAGATAGGATTGCATGAATGCCCCTTAGATTATGATTGCCATCTTCCATGAAACTAAATTAGGACTCCTCTAACTAGAGTCTTAACAGACCTGCCCTCTTCAAATCAGCCTTGTCCTCAAGGTTGAGGCTCCATGAACTTTGGGTCTTAATCTGTAATTCTCCTTGAAGGTTCCTTATG
Organism: Ensete glaucum; assembly: GCA_021527575.1. NCBI lineage: Eukaryota > Viridiplantae > Streptophyta > Magnoliopsida > Zingiberales > Musaceae > Ensete > Ensete glaucum. The sequence continues at coordinate 16,679,885 of CM038558.1, forward strand.
GTATTTATGGTGGACACACTGTGGTTCAATGGTTCAGCATTATCTTGTATCTCTCCATCAGGGGTAATAGTATTTGGATAGTGGTGCATCATGATCCTATAATCCCATGTGATCATCAGCTGAACTTGAACTTCCTCATCAGTTGGGATGTTAGGTGCATAGATCTAGGCTGAGTTATATTTTCTAAACTTCTATTTGCAGTGAGATACTTGAAAGATGAGTTATAATTTTGAATTAGCGCACAAGCCCGATCCATAATTTATGGCTCCAATGTGATCTCTAATTTTGTAGGGCCAAAAAAACTAGGAGACCACTTCCGTGAGGCTCGAGTCTTCATAAATTCCTATTGATAAGGATGAATATAGAGAAAGACTCGATATTTAATAACAAACTTCTTTCTACTCCGGTATTTATCAGGTGGTTGTTTCTTTCTTGTGTGGGCTGACATGTGTATTGATAGCCAGGCCTTCTTCTATGATGGTAGTTGCCTTCTAGGAAAGTCCATAGTAAGGTGAGCTCGATCTAAGTTTGGAAGGAAGCTACAATTTTTCGAGACTTACTTTCATCTCCTCTTCGTGCTATTGTCTTGTATCATACTAAACAATAAATTAAGTAAAGGTTAGCATTCCCTCGTCATTGATTGGTAGCCTCAGGTGATTTGGAGTGAGAGCTTTGTTGATGCAGGCTAGGAATCAGCCATCTTGCATGTGAATAACATAATTTCTAGCTCTCGATGCATTAATAATAAGCACTTTGTCGAAGTCAGGTATAGCTAGCACTAACAAAGAGTAAGGGCTACAACTTGGTTGTATGACCCTTGTTTCAAGCATCTCATCTTCAGTCCTTACTATTTTAGCTTTTTGGACATGAGGATAATGATATGACCAAGAGTTTGTTACTGGCTTGCCCGGGAGAATCAGAATTTGGTGATCATGCTGGCAATTAGAAAGTAGGCTATGTGGGTCAACAAAAATATCTGAAAATTCAGTAAATAATTAAAGTATATTTGGGTCTTCAAATTTTGTTAGCTCCCCCATAAGGTGCTGCTGAAGTTGCATTAGGGAACCATTATTTTCTTTATTTAAAACTTTCTCAGTTAGCTGCGTGTAAGTTATCATTACGTTGTTCACGCATTTCCCACATAGGATCTCCTATTTCTCATGGCTAAAAAATTTTATAATATATTTAGAAAAATTTTAGGGAATATCACCTAGTGTAGCAAATCATTTGATGTTAAGCACAACCTCATAATCATCAAGAGGAAGGTAGAAGAAATTAGCAAGTATCTCTTGGCCCTATCGTAACAATTTCACCCGCGAACATCTTTTGTCGCACTTCAAAATTTGGTCGTCGGTGACCTTAACATCTAACTTGCTACAAACTTTATTTTGGAGCATTAATTGGGCAACAACCTTGCTATTGTTGGTGCTCGTGGTGTCAATAAGAATGGTCATTGGTTGTTGCTTCAGAAGTCCTCCAACTTTCATCTTTTGCAGGTTCGCATAGCCGACAAGAGTATGCATCATAAAATCAACTGACTATTGTTCTTCATCCACAATCTCTTCTTATGCTTCTAGACCTCCTCCTCCATGTCTTCAAGAGGTACAATTAGTAGGAGGCAACCCTTTCTGTAGTGATGATCGCTGCTCCAAAGTTCATTACAATTCTAACAAAGACCCGTTGTCTATCGGTCGTGTAGTTCTTCTCGTGTCAATTTTTTTTGGCAGTAAAGGATAGCTGAAAGCAGAAGGAGGTTCATATATCATGGGTCTATGAGTGGTTCTCATCCTCCGATCATCTTGGTTAAGCCGTTCCTATTGTATTGGGTGAAAGAAATTATAGTTGATATGGTTCGGGGTTACCATGCCTTAACCTCTCCTTTAATCTCCGACTTGAGTCCCTCGATGAATTTCCTTACTAATTGTCGGTCAGTCCAATCATAAGCAAGGTAAGATAATTACTCAAACCTGGTCTAGTATTCTTGGGTCATGGAGGTTTGTCGGATCTTGGCAAGTTGTCCGTTGATATTCTCGTTTTTAGTCGGCCCAAAGCGGTTCAGTAGTGCGTACTTGAATTGTTTCCATGTCAGAGCCCTATGGTCATATTCAAGCCAATTGTACCATCATGTAGCATCTCCTTTAAGGTGGATGATAATGATTTCCACCATAAAATCCTTCGGTGTTTGTTGATGACAGAAGTAACATTAGGCGTGGGAAATCCATCCCATTGGGTCTCCTTCTTCTCATCGAGGGAAGTCCACCCTCATGCATGGCTGCCTCATATTAGTAGCTTGTACTTCCTTTTTGAGAGGCCTCTCTGAACTTGCACTTTGCTGAAATTTTGTTGGGCTTGGAGATCGGCCCAATCTGAATTCGTCTAATAAGGTGCGTAATCTGTCCTCCATGCATGATTCAAACGCCTCTAACTTGGCATCGATTGAACCTTGAGATATCATTGTGTGTGCCTCAATATCTGAGATGTCAATATCCTTCTTTTATTGTTGGGTCAGTGATATGAAATGGTTGGGTGGATTGATGGCCGAAAAAGGTGGTGGATCTAGGGAAGATGACTGGGGGGTTTAGGGCTGAAAGGTTGCTATTTTCGGTAGCTATTGGGGATATGATTTAGGGACGTTGTAGGGGTCATATAGGGGGTATAATGGCTGAGGTTTAATTTTAAAGGAATAAGTTAGGGTTGCTATCGATGACAGCAATGGATTTGGTAGGAATTGGGTGTGGATGCAGCAAGTATTACCAAAGGTAGTGCATCAAAATTTTTCGATAAAGAGGGTGCTGTTGATGTTGCTGTTTGGGGCTGTTGCTAAGGCTATAAGGGGGGTTCGATGATAGAGGTTTAGGGTTAGAAGGGTGGCTTATAGTTGTTGTTGATGGCAGCAACCGGTTTGATAGAGATTGGTGGCCAAAAGGGTGATGGATCAAGGTTGTAGTTTAGGGTTGATAGCTTACGGTTTAGGTTACTGTTGGTGCTATAGTTTGAGGGTGCTGTGGAGGCTACAAAGAATTTTTATAGTAGTGGTTTGAGATTGGGAAGGAAGGTTTAAGGTTGCTGTTAGGGTAGTAACCAGTTTGGCAAGGTTCCCTGGTACAGAAAATAAGGATCGATGGAAGGTTCGATGGCTGTGGAAGACCATTGTTTGGGTTATAGTTTGGGTTGGCTATGTAAATAAAAAAAAGGCTATGATGGCTGTGTCTTAGGACTATAGGGTTGCCCTAAAGATGACATGAGTGGCTGCAACAATTTCGGTAAGGATAAGATATTGGCATAGCAAAAAACACCGAAAGGTAGTATTGCATAATTTTACATCTATAGTCTGCGATAGTCATTGTTTTAGGTTATGGTTTTGGTGCTATTAGGGTAAGAAAAATAGGTTATGAGGTTTGCTCCTAAGGCTAAAGAGATACCCTAAAGACATCTTGGCTGGTGGCAATAAGTTAGTTGGTTTTCGGTGGGTTAAGGAGAAGAAGAAAGACAAAGGTGTAGCAGTAGATTTTTCATCAAAAAAATTCCAACAGTAAAGATGTAATTTTTTTTCAGAAATTCTCAATGAAAATTCAAATGAAACTCAAAAGGAATCTACTAGCAAGGAAGAGGTAATATCATTAAAAATTTCATAGAACGAAATGACACCAAAAGGTTTAGCAAAATTAAAGATTACGAGAAGGTGTTGCTATAGAATTTTTCTAGCGAAAGATTTTAGCAGTATAGTCAAAATTTTTTACAATAGTACATAACAAGGAATCAAGTAAAAGTCAATATGAATCCACTAGCAAGGGAAAGCAATGCTGCCAAAAAATTTATGAAAGAAATCGACAGCAAAAGTTTTGGCAAGATCAAGGAATATGAGAAGGTACCGCGGTAGAATTTTTTCATCGAAAAATTTCAGCAATATAGACAAGATTTTTTTTCCAGCAAAATAAGGATTCAAGTTAAACTCAAAGAAATCTTCTGATAGGGGAAAGGTAATGCTGATAAAAAAATTCATGGAAGAAAATGATAGCAAATGCTTTGGTAAAATTGAAGATCACGGGAAGGTACTACATCATAACTTTATGTCTAAACTACAACAGTTTGGACGTAAAAGATGAGTAGGTTATCTTGATGATTTTTCAATGAAAACAAAGGAAGATATGAGGATAGGAAGTTATAAAGCCGTGGTAAAAATTTTGTAGAAATTTGATAAGTAAAAACGCTGCAACAAATCAAACATTAAGGAGTGTGCGGCTAGAGTTTTATGGTGTAACTTTCATCATAAAGATAGAAACTTACCAACGAAAAGTTTATGTAGCAAATAGGAACAAATTTTTTTTATATTTTTTGAATAGGGATAAATAAATTACAGTAGCAGTAAGGTAGGAAACAATAACCTATCGCAATTCATAGGGAGATCAAAGGATGATCTGCGATAGTGGAGATGATGACGGAATTTGGTGATGATCTTCAAGCAATTGTGGGAATTGCTTTGGATGGCTATGGGGGGCTGATGAATCATTGTGGAAGGGCAGTGAGACACCAAGAACGTTGCTATGATACCAAGTGTTAGAACTCTTATGGATTCTAAGCTTGGGGTGATCTCTATAGGGGATCGACCTCCTTGGAACTCTGTAGGGGTTCCTCCCTCCTTGGTACTCAAGCCATTAGCTAAAGAAAGATTGATTTATTCAAGATAAAAAGTGGATGATTATATGACTATTTATAGGCCTTCAATCCCTAATTCCTAAGGGGACTCATACTTTAAGACTCATACCCTCAACCAACTCCTAAGCAACTCCTAATGCAACTCTAAGTCCAACCACCAACCGGCCCATCTAGTGGTGGCCAGTTACTTTATTGTTTCATAATCCTATTCTAATTTAACCCCTCCTCTACCAATCCATCTTTAATTAGGATAAGGAGTAGTTAATTAAGGTAACATGCATCTTACTCTTCCCTTAAATATCTTCCTCAATTAATCCTAACCTAGCCGGCCTCCTCACTTTCCATAATAGGGGTCGACTAGATAAGATTTACATGAATAACCCTTATATTTTACATGATTGCCCTCTTCCATGAAACTAAATTAAGACTCCTCTAATAGCTCTCAATTCTGAACAGATTCTCAAGGGCTTTCAAGCTCTCAAAGGGCTTTCAGTCCCTAACATAGGGTTCTTAGTCCCGAACAAACTTTCAAGAGCTTTCGAGCTCCCATAAGGCACTCAGTCCTGAATAGATTCTCAAGAACTTGCAAGGGTATTTAGTCCCGAACACATGATTCTCAATCCTAAATAAATTTTTAAGAGCTTTCGAGCTCCCACAGGGCTCTCAGTCCAGAACAGGTTCTCAAGAGATTCCGAGCTCCCACAAGGATCTCAGTCCCAAACAAACTTTCAAGGGCTTCCGAGCTCTAATAAGGTTCTCAGTCCTGAATAGATTTTCAAGGGCTTCCGAGCTCTTAAGGGGCTTTTAGTCTCGAACACAAGGCTCTCAGTCCTGAACAAACTATCAAGAGCTTCCGAGCTCCCACAGGGCTCTTAGTCCCGAGCAGATTCTCAAGGGCTTTTAAACTCTCAGAGGGCTTTCAGTCATGAACACAGGGCTCTCAATCCCCAATAAACTTTCAAGAGCTCCCACAGGGCTCTTAGTCCTAAATAGATTCTCAAGGGCTTCCAACTTCTCAAAGGGCTTTCATTCCCAAACACAAGGTTCTCAATCCCAAACAAACTTTCAAGAGCTTTCGAGCTCCCACAAGGCTCTAAGTCCTGAATAGATTCTCAAGGGCTTGCAAGCTCTTAAAGGGTTGTCAGTCCCAAACATATGACTCTCAGTCCTAAATAAATTTTTAAGATTTTTCAAGCTCCCACAAGGCTCTTAGTCCTGAATAGGTTCTCAAGAGTTTCCAAGCTCCCACAAGGCTTTGTTAGGACTCTAGCTAGGGGAGTCTTAATTTAGTTTTAGTGAAAAGGGCAAACATGTAAATCCTAAGAGCATTCATGTAAATCCTATATAGCTAACCCATATTAAAGAGGTGAGGAGGCCAGTTAGGATTAGTTTTGTGGAAGATATTTTGAGGGAAGAATAAGATACATGTCACCTTAATTAACCACCCCTTATCCTAGTTAAAGAGGGGTTAGTTGAGGAGGGGTTAAGTTAGAATAGGATTAGGATTAGTTTGGAGGTTGCTTCTTAGAGTTGGAGTTGGAGTTCCATGGAGGTCGATCCCCTATAGAGATCACCCCAAGCTTAGAATCCATAAGGGTTCTATCAGGCTCTCAGTCTCAAACAAACTTTCAAGAGTTTTTGAGCTCCCATAGGGCTCTAAGTCCTGAATAGATTCTTAAGGGCTTTCAAGCTCTCAAATAACTTTCAGTCATGAACACAAGATTCTCAGTCCTGAACACAAGGTTCTCAGTCCTGAATAAACTTTCAAGAGCTTCTGAGTTCATACAGAGCTCTCAGTCTCAAACAGATTCTTAAGGGCTTCCGAGCTCTCAAAGTACTTTCAATCCGGAATAGAGGGCTCTCACTCTCAAATAAACTTTCAAGAGCTTCCAAGCTCCCATAGGGCTCTTAGTCCCAAACAAATTCTCAAAGGGCTCCCATACTCTCAAAGGGCTTTTAAACTTGAACACTAGGCTCTTAGTCTTGAACAAACTTTTAAGGGGTTCTGAGCTTTGAAGGGGCTTTTAGTCCCAAACACAGAGCTCTTAGTCCCGAACACACTTTCAAGAGCTTTCGAGCTCTCACAGGGCTCTTAGTCCTAAATAGATTCTTAAGGGCTCTCAATCTCTCAAAGGGCTTTCAGTCTTGAACGCATGACTCTTAGTCCCGATCAAACTTTCAAGGGCTTTCGAGCTCTCAAAGGGCTTTCAATCCCGAACATAGGGCTCCTAGTCCCTAATAAACTTTGAAGAGCTTCTGAGCTCTAATAGAACCCTAGATGGAGCTCTATAGATTTTGACCCTTGAGGGGGATCAACCCTTGGAACGCTGTAGGGGTTCCTCCCTCCTAGACTCGGCACAAGGCTGAAATTAAGTTGATAATTGTTTGATAAAAAAAGGTGGAGGCTACATGCTTATATAGAGCTTTAAACCCTAGCCCTAAGGGATGCTTGTCTAACTAAAATTATCCTTTTGCCTCTTCTATTGCCTACCTACCTTAGAGAGAACATGTGGCAGCTAGGTTGGCTCTATAGCTAACCTAAGCAAGGGGAAATCCTGGCCGACCAGCCCAGTAAAGGGGGCGACGACTACTAAACCTTAAGGCCCCAATCGAAACCCTAACCACACTTCTTTCTAGGATAGAAGTGGCTAGGTGGGTGATAGAACCCTAGAAGGAGCTATATAGATTTTGATCCTTGAGGGGCATTAAACCCTTGGAACGCTATAAGGGTTCCTCCCTCCTAGACTTGGCACAAGGCTGAAATAAAATTGATAATTGCTTGATTTAAGAAGAAGAGGAGGAGGAAGAGGAGGAGGGGGGGGGGGTGGGGGTTGACGGGAGGGTGTGGGTGCTACATCTTTAAATAGAGATCAAAACCCTAGCCTAAGGGGATACTCACCTAAGTAGAATTATCTTTTTACCCCTCTTATAGCCAACCTGCCTTAACAAGAATAAGAGTCGGCTAAGTGACTCTATAGCCGACCTAATCAGGGGGAAACCCTAGCTAACCAACCTAGTAAGGAGTGTGGCAGCTACTAAGCCCTAAGGGCTAATCTAGACCCTAGCCATACTCCTTTATAAGATAGGAGTGACGTTATAATAATCTAACAAGGTTTTTATTGACCAGTACTAAGATGATTAGGACTCAACCCTGTTGGAGTCCTCTTAAGTCCGCTCTCTTCAGATCAGCCTTATCCTCAAGGCTGAGGGTCCATAAACTCTCGAAATTGGATCTTCAACTCCTCATGTGACTCTCATGCTATCATTAACTGAACTTTGTCCTCCTCATCAGTTGGGGCATTAGTTGGAAGGATTTGGGCTGAGTCGTCTTCTTTAAATTTTCATTTGAGGTGGGATACCTAGCGGATCAACCGTAATCTTGATTTGGTGCGCGAATTTGATCTCTAGGTTCGGGCCCTAATGCGATCCTCAATTTTGCAAAGCCTAAAGAAATAGGAAGACCACTTCATTAAGGCTTGAGTTTCTTACTGATTGGGCTGGAGGTGTTGAAAAACTCGATCTTTAATTTTTTGTCCGTTCTAAGGTTTATCGGAAGGTCGTTTCTTCTTTGTATGTGATGCTATATGGTTAGTCTTTAGCGATAGTCAATCTTTCTTCTGGAATAGTGACTGCCCTATGGTATGGTTTAGGATGATGAGAGCCCAATTTGGTGTGAGTATGGATTGCAATTCTTCTAGTTTTACTCCTCTTTCGTGCCATTGACCTCTATCCAACCATATTTTAAATTTGATAGTAATTATTATCTCTTGTAAAAACCTCGTATAGAGTGTGGGGGAAGCCTCAATGTAAATTAGGAGTCGATCATCTTGTATAAGAATAGCCCCAATTCCAAGTCCTGATGCATCGGCCTCAATGACAAAAGTGTGACCAAAATCGGACAGCGCTAGGACTGACGTCATCGTCATGGCTACTTTAAGTTGTTTGAAGGCTGTGGAGGCTTTATCTGACCACAAGAAGGAGTTTTTCTTTAGTAAGGACATGAGCAGGGCACTGATCTTGCCATAATCTTTTACAAATTTTTTGTAGTAGCCCGTGATTCTAAGGAAACCATATAGTGATTGTACGTTTGTAGGTCTCGGCCATCCTTGCATTGACTCGATCTTTGTCGGGTCCAGCCACTCCATCCTCTGATATAATATGCCCAAGATACTCCACTTTACACTATAAGAAGCTGCACTTTGACTGTTTAACATAAAGAATATTCTCTCAAAGAATCGTTAGAATAATTTATAAGTGCTGAAAATGTATATCAAGCATAGGGCTATAAATGAGAATATCATCAAAGAATACCAATACGAACTTAAATAGAAAACTTTGGAAGATATCATTCATCAGGCTTTGGAAAGTAGAAGGAGCATTCGTAAGTCTGAAAGGCATTACTAGAAACTCGTAGTGGCCGTTATGCATGTGGAATGCAGTTTTCAGAATATCTTAAGTGCATACCCAAATCTGATGGTATCCAGATCAGAGATCCAATTTAGTGAAGACTCGGGCTCCTTTTAATTCGTCCAAGAGTTTATCTACGAATGAGATAGGATATTTATCATTGACGGCGATGGTATTTAGAGCCAGGTAGTCAATGCACATCCACCACATACGATCTTTCTTGCACACTAGCAACACTAGTGAAGAATAAGGGCTGTAACTCAGTCGAATCACCCCGGTGTCAAGCATCTCTTAAACAATATTCTCTATCTCATCCTTCTATAAGAAAGGATAGTGGTATGATCATAAATTTGCTAGAGGTTTGCTTGGCAAAATAGATTTTCGGTGGTCATGCGGTCGATTAGGGCAACCCACGCGGCTCCAAGATAACATCCACGAATTCATTCAGGCAAATGGTAAGCTTAGGATCTGAGTTTTGTATGTTCTCCCTCATAGATGGATACTAAATATGCATCAAGAATCCACCATATGCTTTGTGCAAAACTTTCTCCATAAGTTGCGATGAAACGGTGGAAATTTGGCTCCCGCGCTTGCCTCGTAACGTGACCTATCTCCCTTTGCAATAAAATTTCATGATTAATTTAGAAAAATTCTAGAAGATATCACCTAGTGTTGTGAGCCATTCTATCCTAAGTACAGCTTCATAATCATTGATGGGAAAGAGGAAGAAATCAACTACCACTTCTTGGTCTTAGAGGAGTAGTTTCACCCGTGGGCACCATTGGTCACAATTAAAGATTCGACCGTCGGCAACCTTTACATCAAACTTGTTGCAACCGTCGATTTGAAGTGCCAAACGTGTAGCAACCATACTATTGAGGAGGTTATTGGTGCTACCAGTGTCGATGAGATGCTGATGGGTTGCTATTTTAGAAGTCCTCCAACTTTCATCATATGCGGGTTGGAGTAGCTAGCCAATGCATGCGCTGCGTAGTCGGCCGGTTGATACTCTTTCTCCATAGCTTCTTCTTTAGGTTCAAGGGTTCTTTAGATGTTTTATTATCCTCATCCTCCACTGGATCAATCATGAGGAGTCGACCCTTTTTGTAGTGATGTTTGCGGCTTCACAGTTCGTCGCAATGCCAACACAACCCCTTGGCCGATCATTCGCAAAGCTCATCTCTTATCAACTTTTTTAGTGTAGGGGCTTGGATGGTAGTAGAGGTGGCAGTAGGCTCGGCATGACTGGTCGGGGAGCGACCCTTGTCTTTTATACCTCATGGTTCAATTGTTCTTCCTAGATACATGTGAAGGAAATCGCCGCCATAAGAGTGTACGGTTGTCGCACCTTTACTTCTCCTCGGATCTTTGGCTTTAAGCCTTCGATAAAAGTACCTAAAAGTTATTTCTCAGACTAATTCTTAGTTTGATTAGATAAATACTCAAACCTGTTTGGTATTCTTGTATTGTAGAGGTTTGACAAATCTTTGCCAATTGTCCGTCGATGTTGTCGAAATCGGTTGGTTAGAAGGAGTTTAGTAGTCCTTCCTTGAATCGCTGCCAAGAGAGTCCTCCATGGGTGTGCTCAAACCAATTAAACCATCGAAGAATATCTCCCTTGAGGTGGATGGTAGCAATCTCCACCCGTGTGGCATCGACGGTTTGGTAGTACTAAAAATAGCACTTCACACGCGAGATCCACCCTATCGGGTCTCCTTCTTCCCATCTAGGGAACTCAACCTTCATGCATGGATTATTGAGATCAGATGTGATGTGGTCATATTTTTGAGGATCATCTCGTTGATATGAAGTTTGTCCGTATTGTGATTTCCTTGGGCTCGACAGTCAGCCAATGTTGAATTCGACGAAAAGGGATCGCATCTTCTCTTCCATGCAGTTTTCAAAGGCTTCAAGCTTTGCATCAATAGCCTCTTTTGATACCATAGTATATGCCTCTAGATCTATAATATTGAGATCTTTTTTCTATTATTAGGTTAATGGCATAAAAATTTTGGAGAAGGGGGTGGCCGGTTGGAAGGTGAATTGGTTTGGATGGAAGTAGGTTACGGTTTAGGGCAGATTTGGAGGGCTATTTAGTTGCAGTTTAGGGTAGGATTTTGAAGGATTTTTGGTGAGGATTGTAGGGTTTTGAGATGAGGAAAAGAGAGTCTAAAATTTTACAAAAAATAGCACTTAAATCTGATAGAATTCGATGAAAAAAAGTGCTATGATGTGCTATCCTACTGAACCGATTTTACGTCAAAGAAACGATGACTTCTTGACATAAATTCCAAAGGAAAGTTCAAGAAAATTATGCAGAAATCCTTGGTTCAGATGTTGTTAATACCAGTAAAATGTTTGACAAAATTTTGGCAACATAATAGTAGGAAAATAGGGCAAAAGACAAAAGACAGATTCCTTTATTGTAAAATTCCACAACTGTGTGATGGTCAAAGATTACACAAGAAAACCAATTCCAGAAGGAGTTTTTTCATGAAGTCAAATCCCAACTTGATCTTGAGAATTGTGTAAAAATTTTAGCCAGAAAGGAGAAGGAATAAGTTGGTTTCAAGAGACAAAAACATGACTGAAAATTTCTGTAATATTCGACCTTCGTAATAACAATAACGTTTATGATAAACAAAATTTGCAGCGGATAAAATTTGAAAAAAATCTTCAATGTGTAAAGTAAGAAATCTTATAGTATTGAAAAGGTGTGGATAATAAGAAAAATATCAGATTTGTAGATCAAACGTAGGGGGCAAAGGCAAACTGATTTGATCTGGAACTAGGGTGGAAGGTGGAGGCATGTGTCACAACAATTGTGGAAATTACTTAGGAAGGTGGAGGTGGCTAAGATAGCTACAGGGGTAGCAAGATCGCTACAATGATACTAGATGATAGAACCCTAGAAGGAGTTTTATAGATTTTAATCCTTGAGGGGGATTAAACCCTTGGAACGCTATATGGGTTCCTCCCTCCTAGACTCGACACAAGGTTGAAATAAACTTGATAATTGCTTGACTCAAGAGGAGGGGTGGCCATATCTTTAAATAGGGATCAAAACCCTAGCTTAAGGGGGTACTTACCTAAGTAGAATTACCCCTTTGCCCCTCTTATAGCCAACCTGCCTTAATAGGAATAGGAGTTGGCTAAGTGGCTCTATAGCCAACCTAAGCAGGGGAAAACCCTAGCCAACCAACCCAGTAAGGGGTGTGGCGGCTACTAAGCCCTAAGGGCTAATATAGACCCAAGCCATACTCCTTTATAATATAGGAGTGATATTATGATCTAACAAGGTCTTTATTGACTAGTACTAAGATGATTAGGACTTAACCCTGTTGGAGTCCTATCAGTGGGGTTTTATTACAATCTCATAGGGTTTTATTTGACTACTTCTTGGTATTAGGACTCAACCCTGTTGGAGTCCTATCAAACCCGCTCTCTTAAAATCAACCTTGTCCTCAAGGCTGAGGTTCCATGAACTCATGGAGCCAGATCTTCAGCTCCTCATCAAGTTGGGTGTTAGTTGGAGGAATTTAGGTTGATCATCATCTTTAAATTTTTATTTGAGTTAGAATACCTAGAGGATCAACTATAATCTTGATCGGGTGAACGAGAATCAGATCTTCAGCTCCTCATCAAGTTGGGTATCAGTTAGAAGAATTTGGGCTGAGTCGTTATCTTTAAATTTTCATTTGAGGTGGAATACCAGGAGGATCAGCTGTAATATTGATCTGGTGCATGGATCTGATATCTAGGTTAGGGCCCTAATGTGATCCCCAATTTTGTAAGGCCCAAAGAAATAGGGAGACTACTTTATTAATGCTTGCATTTCGTGCTGGTGAGCTAGAGATGAAGGGGCACTTGATCTTTCTCAGGAAATTTTCTTCTACTCCGGCGTTTGTTAGGGGGAAGTTTCTTTCTTGCATGGGTTGCCACGTGGTTACTCTGTAATAGTAGTCATACCTTCTTTTGGAGTGAGGGCTATCCTCTGATAAAATCTCTAGCGGTGTGAGCCTGATCTGAGTCTGAGGTAGGTATGAGTGTTGATTTTTCTGGGCCTATTTTCACTTCTTCGTGTTGTTGACCATCTTTCATGAGGATGGTGTTGACCCCCACTCTGGATGTATCTGCTCCGATAATAAATATATAAACATGATTTGGTGTGGACGACATCATGATTGTAAGGGCTATAGTTCTACTTAGCCAAGGTGGTGTATCTTACTTTATAATGAGAGGGATGATTTTCATACTTCATTGAGTCATGTGAATGATCCTTCCCATTTTCTGATTTCACCACTTGAGGGGCTCAATTTTCTTATGGTCTTGGGCCGTAGATTGAAGGTCATCATCAAGAAAGTCTTTAAGCATCATGGTCCAATCCTAGGGAAAGCCATGGATGTCACCTAAGATCAGCAACCATGGTCAGTTCGACGAAATGTAACACTTTAGAAGTAGCTTATCTTCGGGGAAAAGGATATAGGGATGTGTCGTAGCGAGAAATAAGCATGACTGAATAATTAGTGTCTCTATGATCTCTTAGATGACCCTTTTCTCTTCGACCTTCTTAAGTTGTAGGAAGCAATCTGGCCAAGCAACAACTAGTAGAAGTTTCAGCCTATTCAACATATAGGGGTCGGATAGCTTCAGAGGAGGTAATCGACTCGGTTTGGTGGAGACACCTAAAATTTCAGCAAGCTATGAGAGAGGGTTCTTATCTTCAATCTCATGAAACCCTTGAATTTGAATTAAGAAACCACTGGATTTTTTTTTTGATATCCCCTCCAAGTGTTGTGTTGTGGTTATAGTCGCTGGGCTCCCTCATAGAATCACCTGCTTTCTTTTTCTAAAAAATTTTACGGTTAGCTTGGAAAAATTTCAGAAAACATCTCTAATCGTGGACAAACAATCAATACTAAGCATTATATCAAAACCATTAAGAGGGAGGAGGAAAAAATTAGCAATTACATCTTGCTCTTGTAGGATCAGTTTTACCCATGGGCACTTCTGGTTGTAGATCAGAATTTGGCCATTGGCTACCTTGACTTCAAACCCATTGTAATCTTCTTTTTGGAGTATTAAGTGGGCAGCAACCTTATTGCTCATGAAGTTGTGTATGCTCCCGGTGTTGATGAGGATGATGATGGACTACTGCATGAGAAACCCTTCGATCTTTAATTTTTGCAACTTAGTGTAGTCGGCTAAGGTAGGGACCGTGCGGGTGGCCGATTGTGGTGTATCCTTCTCTTTGGGCTCGAGAGTCATATCTTCAAGTTTGGGTTCTTCAGTGGGCGTAATCATCAGTGGTGTTTTCTTTTTACATTTATGTTCTAGGCTCCACAGTTTATCACAATACCCACATAGGCCCTTTGTCGATCCATCATGAAGGTCTCTCTTATTAATTTCTATGGCTGAGGGGGTCGGCTAACAGTGGGAGGAGGTGAAAGCTTCAGTGCTGCTAGTCAGGGAGTAACTCTAGTCTTCCGAGCTTCATAGTTCAATCGCTCCTCTTGATGTCATGTAAAGGCGACGGCTGCCTTAAGTGTGTACGGCTGTCACGCTTTAACTTCTTTCTGAATTTCTGACTTCAAGCTCTCAATAAAAGTCCTTAATATCTATTTCTTAGACTAATCATAAGTTTGATTAGATAACCTTTCAAACCTAGTTTGGTACTCTTGAATTGTGGAGGTTTGACAGATCATTGCTAGTTCTTCGCTAATGTTTTTTTTATAATCCAAATTTACACCACATTGTGATCTTATTGGACTCGGTGATCAGCCCAGTCTAAACTCCTCAAAGAGAGCACATAATTTAATATCCATATGCATATCAAAAGCCTCCAATTTAGCTTCGAATAAGTCCACCGATGTCATGATGTAAGGATCTCTAACATGTCAAATCAAACTAATTAAAAAGTATAGTTGCAATCTTCAAGTTGAAGGTAGAAATGACAACAATGTCGGGCCTGTGGTGGTGAAGTCTCCAAGTGGAGGATGGCAGCCAAGGGTAGCAGTAACGGTGGAGGAAGAAAATAGCAGCAATAATGTCGGCTGTGGTCCTTCAGTGATGCTGCAATGTTAATGCTACAATGTCATCAAGGCTGTAATTTTTTAAGTGGCTGATATTTGACGGAAGATGACAGCCAAGATATCTGAGTCGGAAGGTAGTAGTGATGGTAGAGGAAGAAGAGAGTAGCAGCAACGTCGGCTGCAGCTGCGGTGCGACTTCGTGGCTGCAGGTGGCATTGATTACAACAAGGGTGCGGCTGCAATAGGAGGAAGACAGGGCAGTGATGTACATGACTATTGCGGATGAGGACAAAAATGGTATGGAGCGAGAGACGAATGCTATTGTATTCAATTTGTTACTGGCTATGATCAAGATATTTGGCAGCGAACGATTATTGCGGGCTATGATGTAAATATATTACAGCAAAAGATCACTAATGGTAGCTTTTTTGCCGCAAGGATCACTACTGGCTATAATCAAGGAGGATGGCAGCAAGAGGTCATTATTAGTAGCATTGGGCAATGAAAGATGTGTGTTGTGGTTGAAGGGATAAGAGAGATTGGGCGGCTGAAAGGTTGATGTACCAAAGGCTACAGTTTTTGGCTGTTTTGGGTACGATTTGGGGCTATAGTGTTTGGAGTTTAGGCTACAAATTGGTATGATTTTAGAACTATGATAGCATTAGATAAAGGTTAAGGGAATAGATTTTAGATCTAGGATAGATGACAGCAAAGGTAGAGGTATTGGTAAGGAAAGTTGACTGAAAAGGTAAGTGGATCGATAAGGAAGTAGGCTATGGTTAGGGCTGACTGGGATGGCGTTTAGCTGGGGTTTTGTTAGGATTTTTTGGGGAGTAATAGTAGGAATTGAAGATGAAAGGTGGAATCTCAAATTTGGAAAAGATGACAGTGAGATCCGATAAAATTTTGATAAAAGATCGCTGCGGTATACGTTATACTACCGAATAGAATTCCCATCGAAGAAGTAGCAGTTTCTCGATATTAATTCTAGCAAAAATCTAAAAAAATTATAGAGAATTTCAATATCAAAATCTTGGTTCATATGGTGATAATAGTAGTAATATGGATTAAGAAAATTTCAGCAACGTAATGGTAGAAAATTTGTTGCAAACAAGATCAAAGAATTCTCAACATAAAATTTTAGCACAAATCTCCAGATCAAACGGAGGGGGCAACAGTAAATTGATTTGATCTGCGGCTGGGGTGGAAGGTGGAGGTGTGTGTCATAGCAATTATGGGAATTGCTTGGGAAGGTGGAGGCTGCTGAGATGGCTATAGGGCAGCAAGATCGCTGTTCTGATACCAGATGATAGAACCCCAGAAGGAGCTCTATAGATTTTGACTCTTGAGGGGGATCAACCCTTCGAACGCTGTAGGGTTCCTCCCTTCTAGACTCGGGACAAGACTAAAATAAAATTGATAATTGCTTGATAAAAAGAGGTGAAGGTTATATGCTTATATAGGGCTATAAACCCTAGCCCTAGGGGGTGCTTGCCTAACTAAAATTATCCTTTTGCCCCTTCTATAGCCTACCTGTCTTAGAGGGAACAAGTGATGGCTAGGTTGGCTCTATAGCTAACCCAAGCAGGGGGAAACCCTGGCCGACCAGCCCAGTAAAGGGGATGATGGCTACTAAACCTTAAGGGCCCAATCTAAACCATAACCACACTTTTTTATAGGATAGAAGTAACTAGGTGGGGTTTTATTACAATCTCATAGGGTTTTATTTGACTACTTCTAGGTGATTAGGACTTAACCCTACTGGAGTCCTATCAAGCTCCCAAAGGGCTCTCAGTCCCAAATAGATTCTCAAGAGCTCCCAAGCTCTTAAAGGGCTCTCAGTCCGAGATAAATTTTTAAAATCTTTTAAGCTTCCATAGGGCTCTCAGTTTCAAACAGATTCTCAAGAGCTTCTGAGCTCCTATAAAGCTCTCAGTCCCGAATAAACTTTCTATTATAAAACTAAGTGTGAGCATCACATGCACATCAGAAGATCAAAATAAAATAAGTTTTTCACGTAGATCAAATCATCGTGCAAAATATTGCATCGTGAGAAAAAAATATAAAAACCAAAAAATTACATTATATGTGAAATTGGTTACCTAGGGAGATCATATATCGCTGTTTTTTCAGATCTAAAGAGGATAAAGGAGGTCAAGTGTCCTCCTCTCTAGTAATATCCACACGATAGATCACTATAGCAATATTCCTCCAATCGCAGTCCCAAGTCTCAAAACTCTTGTATAGCTTCTCGTAATGAACTTGAAAGAAGATCCTCTATCTTCTTCGGTGCCTTATCATTCCAGAGAGGGGTTGGTCAGCTAAGAAGGTGAGGGAGAGGAGGAGAATAAGTGGGGGCTACCAAAGGTACAACCTATCATTTATTCATCCCTGCCTCCTATTTTTTTAGAGCCATCAAAACTCTAGTGCATCATGTCTTAGTGGGTATTGGATCTCCATCCAATTATCCAATAAACTTAATTATCAGATTTTTATCCAATAATCTCCTTTGGCCTCTAATTGGGCCTCATACAAGGAGCCCATTAGTGTAAGGTCTCATCTAATAAGAATAAGGGTTAATTGGATCTCTATTCAATCCTTTATTTGTTGAAGCATTCATCATATGTGTGTGACACTCTGGGCCCGATACCGAGCTGGTCGTAAGTCACTCCCATTAGAACTCCTTCTGATATAGTGAATTATTATCCTCATAATAATTCACTCGACTTATCGATTATAGACGTACTAGGCTACTGCCCCATAATCCCCAAATGGTATAGGGGGATCGAATCCATCGGACATGTCTATCCATAATTATCATGTATCTATAGTTCCTCATCCAACTAATATCCCAGAGGCCATATATTTGACATGGTACTATCAGGCCACATACGGAACCCATCCGAGTGTTGCCCTAATCGAATTATCTCGGAGAACTCATTCTCTCTCAATTAGAGTGACCCTAGCCATAGATTTGTCTGAGCAAGCATACATGGGATATTTCTCTCGTGATATCGAGAGTAGATGATCCTTTGTTGATACTCAGTTTCCTTCGTATTGCTAGCTACCAATTTTGATAATCAGTTATAATATATTTGGAACTTTCCTAACTTGTAAGTCTAGCATTAAAGAAAAGATTAACTATACCAGACCAGATACATAACTAAGATTACAAAAGTAATGTCTAACATTAGGTATCATTAACTATACAATATTTCATAAGCGGATTAATCAATTAACTCATTCTCCAATGAACACCTGTGTTATATCCTTAGTGTCCCTACATAAGTAACTATGAGACCAGTGGTCTCTATCATATGGATGGGTATATAGTACACCAGTCTGTCTGGTTATCTCGATGTCCCTCTCGAGTAATCTATGACTAGGATTATTTAGGATATATGTTTAAAGGTGAATCGATCTCATTATCGTGATCTCATCATGATCTGATTTCCATTGTACAAAACCAATGACATCACAATATATATGCAATAGATAATATAATATGAGAATATACCAATAATAATCATAAGCAAAAAGAATGTGCAGCGTGTCACATGTGCCATCACTAACATGATTGGCTTGTAGGGCACCTAGCACTTTCAAGAGCTTCGGAGCTCCCATATGGCTCTTAATCCCGAATAGATTCTCAAGGGCTTCTAAGCTGTCAAAAGGGCTTTTAGTCTCGAGCATAGGGGTCTCAATCTCGATAGGGCTTCTGAGCTCCTATAGGGCTCTTAGTCTCGAGCAAATTTTTAAGACCTTTCGAGCTCCCATAGGGTTTTCAGTCCTGAATAAAGGATAGACCAAAATAGCCCTCAAAAGGCTCTCAATCACAATATGGGAATGAAGGGCATCCAAGCTTCCAGCCCCCAATTAGTATCAACCCCTGATGACTCCTGAAGGAATTTCGGTCTTGAATAGACTATGAGGGCTATCTACACCAGACTGACAAAATTCCTCATTTTTGAATGTGACCCTCACCTGGTCATTCATATCAACTACAAGTCTCAATCGACTCCACCAGCTTAAAATCCCTACAGGTCCCACTAGTTTTGATTTTAACCCAAATGCCAACACTCCTAAAACAAATCCTAAGAAGCAAGCAAAACCCCAATCACGAGCTGTGCACCTCGGTTCTTCCAAGGTGTGACTCCCTTTCGAGGGGAGAGAATGATAGGGTATATTTTAGCCCGTTCAACATACACTTTCATGTCACCTTCCCAAAGCCAAGATGACATAGTCGACTCAACTCAGATCGAGGTCTCGAGAAGAAGCACTACCCCAGACTACCACTCGAGGGGTTAGGCCTAAGTCGTATCACTGCCTCCACCATAAGGTTTCCTTTCGTACATCCCCTACATAATAGAAGGACCTGTTTCAACTCAGATAACAACCGATAGAAGAATCATGCCTACTGCAGATATATAATAAAAGCAACTAACATAACAGTCAGAATTGATAAATAGGTTGGGGGAGCCACTGACCAGCGTACACCACTGACCTACCACACACGTGCACTAACTCACTTTATACAACTTCTGCCTCCCTAGGTAGTATAAAAAAGATGCCTAGGCAAATAAGCAAGGAGACATTCTTCATCATTAGATACACTACACAGAATAATTCACCTAGTCGACTTGACCATCAAAGGGCCGAGTTGGGGTGGCACCTCACCCCCTGACCGCAACCTTAGTATAGGCATCGACGATCGGAGATCCAGTTGAGGAGTAGAAGGATGCACACGTAAATAGGGAAGCTTTACCCACAGAGGCCAACCAAACAAGATTCCCCAACTAAAGATAAGCGACTCCCTTTGAAACGTCGCAACAGACTCCAAGTGATTGTTGCTCAACCAAGGACCAGAAGTCGACTAATGCATTAGGTGATCGCTCGGGTTCCCGATCTACCAGTCGATGTCTCGAGGAGCTAGCATATCTCTCGGACGCTAACAAAGAATCCCCCAGGTGTCCATGTGTATGCGGGTAGTACCAAGCCGAGGCGTCACCTCAGCCTCGGTACGTAAAATGTACAATAATATCTTAAAAGGTTATCTATAAACGTGATAAAATGTCTCTCAGAAATATAGTGACTTATAGATATAAGCATATATAATCTCAAGAAGTTTATAAATTTATTTTAATATTTAATTATAAGATAGTTGTAAACTCAAGATTCACATTAATTAGGTATAGACTATCATACATAATTCAAAGGTTAATTTTTATTGAATCATATTAAGTTTACAACTATTAAGAGAAAAAGATATCCTAATATTTCTAAGTAAAGAACCTAAATTTTTAGAGTTATAAAAATATAGCATGCATCCTTAAGATCCATTAAACGAATCATCTCTAGGTGTAGATAATAGGTACTAACTACTATCTCTAAGATGATTCCTTATAATGATGAATATTTCATTCTCCTTTGGTTTTTATACTAAAATAAATCTTAATTATTGGTAACATTTATTAAAGCATCACAATTAATTCACCAAGTAATAAAAAATAGATTTATATAATATTTAATTTAAAACATATAAAAGTTAAACTTATATATTTTCTTTACAACTCAAATCTTATAGTTCTTATTTACATGACTTTCCTTGCTAAAAAAGTATAATTTACATTGACAAATTTTCTTTTATGAGTTTATATAGTATTTATAAACTTGAGTGATTTATGTTTCAACTTTCTTTTATTGTTACCCACTCTTTGAGTAGTACCCAAAATATTATGAGTACTATTTTAATTTTAATTCTTTCTAAACACATATTAGTTGGCTCAATTAAGTTTTATTCATCCTTAATTTATTCTAGTAAATTTTAAATGAGTCAAACTAAAAAAGAAAGAATGAATGTATAAGAAAAGAGTCAATTATAATCATGCTCAATATTCTTGAGCTTAGAGTTTTATCAGTCATATTGAGGATATAATCTGAATTTCTTAAATCCTATCATTTGAATTTTAGTTAGTTCTTTTATTAAGGTATCAACTAATAACTTATGAGTAAATTTAAATTAATATTTAAATAGTCTAGTAAACTAGTTGTAGATTGTAATGAAGTCTAATTATTATTAACAAGTATCATAAATCTAAGTCTTATAAACCATTCTTAATCAGTTCTCTCAATTATTTGTTCTTTGAACTTTCAGTAATTAAGCTTGTGATCTCTTTAACTAATCAGATCAAGGTCAAATTATTAGAACCCTTACAGATTCTAAGCTTGGGGTTTGATCTCTATAGGGGGATTGGCCTCCTATAACTCTATAGGGGTTTCCTCCTCTAAGGTATTCAACATAATAGCTGAAGAAAGATTGATCTTATTCATGATAAAATAGTAATGGCTATATTAGTTTATATAAGGACTCAAAACCCTTATCCTAATAGGACTCCTACTTTACTAAACATCTCCTACTTCAACTAACTCAACTAAGACTCTAACTCCTAACCAACCATAGAGAGAGTTTTATCTAAGTGAAACTCCTCTCTCTAACTCTACTCTACTCCTCTAAACCTAGCTAACTTTCCCTCATCAAGGTGGGCGGCCCATTGGGTTCATTACAAGCTTGGCTTGGTTGACTTTGACCCAAATCTGACTCCAACTCTAATTCAGTCGGATCCTAACCTTACTAAAATTTGAGCAGATTTAATTGACTCAAATCTCTTTCTAGCTGACCTAATGTCAAGTCTAGACCACTCAACAAGGCTCAATCTAAGGACTTGACTCAATCGACTAGGACCCGACTCAGCTAGGGTCCTAACACAAATACACCCAATACAAATTCATATGCTTAAGCCATTTAATCTATAAAATACAAAGACATTTATAAGAATATAATAAAGCAAGTAAATACTATGCTAATATAATATTAATAATTTAAGTTTTTAATAAATACTAAATTATTGATATCATTTCTATATCATATTTGGGTGAAATATGGACATATCTAGAGTTCATACAAAATTATTTATAAAGAAGTGATACCATCTTCATGGAATAGTATTATTATTTTTTATTATATAACCCTTGGCTACAAGGATATTAAAAACAATACCATCCTCATGTATGTCATTTTAAATATTATTTTTTATAATATTATTTAAGACTAATTATTTACTATAATTTTATAGGTTATTGGTCTATGTTACTTTAGCGATTATAAGACCAATATAATAATATAAAATATAGTTTAAATATCCTATAAATTATAAGACTTTTGTAATACACATCGCATAAGTTTATCATCCTATATTACTTTAGCACTACTAGTTAGACAAAACTTATATATATACGTTACAAATAATATTAATAAAATTTTTTTAATCTACTTTATACTAAATAATTCAATAATAAAATAATAATTATACTAATTATTGAATATTAATCAATATAGAGAAAGCTCATTTTCTAATTATAATTATAATAAAATATAAATCATATTTTTATGTAAAAAATAAATATTATTTTATAATTTTAAATATATAAATAACTAAATAAATATGTAACAAACGACAAAGAGCTCCGGGGCTAGCTTGTTAAACGTAAAGCTCATGATTGCTACAACTAGCTGCTTTGATTTCTCAGCTTTACTCGTTGTGCCGTGGGCTGGTGGTGGTGGGCTTTCTATATGTATACAGGCAGAAGGGGGAGGAGGGGACCCGTTGAACCTGCTTGTTGAATATGGAGCTCTCCACCCGATCGAGCCTGTTGAGCACGGACTGCGTGTGTCACACTGATGTGGTTGTGTGGGTAGGCGAGTTAGAAGATATGACGAATGAGATTGTGCAGACTTGCAAATCTCACTTGAATTATGTCCAATCTGAATTGAAGTTTATCTCTTTTAATTAACTAAAAGAGTATGTTATGGCTACTCAAAGATATTTCCCTACCTTATAGATGTGGAAAAAATAGGAGCATTCCATCTATTTGCCTTGGTCGTTTGCCCTGTGAACATTAATTTCTAATCATGTCTCCTACTTATATCATTCTTTTTCTATCATCGTAATGATTTTATCTAAATGATAATACCTTTTTCTTTGCTGAAAATATTTGCCACCTAGATTTGATGGAAATGATTATTAAAGTGAAAGCTATTCTGAAAATTGACTAGCTGGTTAATCTTATATAGGTATTTATCAAATCCTCGTACATCATCTGAAAAGGATGTAGAAAAAGAAAGTCAAGTTTTTTAATAAAATAAAGATGAAAAGTTCTCATAAGTATAGCCACATAATCTAATATTTTTTTCACTTAGCTTATTAATTTGTAAGATATAAAAAGATTCAAAATCAAAATAAATAAAATAAAATTTTATTTAAAAATAATTTTTATCCAAATGGATTTTAAAATTTTTAAAAATATTTACACATGCGCATAAATTTTATAAAATAGATCAATAAATTTAATAAATATAATAATACTATATTAAGTTATACTTGTAATATAAATTATAATGGTTGTATATCATCAATGTCATACTTTCTTTTATGTACCACAATAATGTTAGCTCTTCCTAATATAGTCTAAAATAACTCTTGTAATTTATCTTGTCAAGAATATCTTATCATTACATTCAACTTTAATATGTATATACATAAATTTGAATAGGATAGTAGAAACAAATAACTTTAAGTATGTAAACAAGAATGTCAATCATAATATACACTCAAAAATACATCAGCCTAAACTGTTCTTTCAAATACTTTTAGTTGTAGGTCCTAAGTGAATGATATGTTGCTTGACATTCTTATGCATTTGATATGCTCCGAATCATTTCACATTTCGTTGATATGCTCCGAGTTGTTTCATACGACATTGATATGTTCTGAGATATTTTACATCAATGATATGCTCCAACTACTCTTCCTCTACTGTTATGATTAAAGTATATTTCGAATGAAATGATTTGTTATTATATATCTTATGAGATGCTACCAATGGATTCTCATACCTTTGCCTTATTATCTAATATCATGTTTGTTTTGAAAACTATCATTCATTTGTTTTGGATATGTTAGTTACTTGCTAAGCTCTATATGCTCACTCTATTGCTATATAAATTTTATAGGTTAGCTTATTATTTATAGAAAAAGTTAGAATTGAGCTGAGATAGTGGAAAACTGTATAGATTTTGGGCAAGTCTTGTTGGGAAATATTGTATAAGAATATTTTATATGTAATGAAATATTATAGATAAATATGAACTGATGTATATTGTAAAAAGGTTAAAATATCTCTCAGTGTGAAATCTTTGAATGTTAAGTTTTACAATCATATGAAGTGGTGGAAAATTATTGGTTTTGCATTCGTATAGATTTTTAAGATTGATGGTTTTATAAGTGTGATTAATATTTTTGGTTAACTTTGAGTTTTGTAGATTATCGAGTGATATGGTGTAAGATTTATAAACTGCATAGGTTTTATGAATGAATATGAATGATCTTTGAATGTTTAATCAGTATCCTCAATGTTAGTTTAGATCCTTGGTTCAAATCTTTGAATACTTTATAGTGGTTCAGCCTTAATCTTGACCTACGTCCACTTCTAAGTCCTCTTCATCGAGGCCTACAGGTGTCCACTACTGATCTTTTTTGGTAAAGACTAAACCCTTACAACCTTTGAATCTTACAATGGAGACTCTTTATAAGAATACAACATTTAGCTCATTCCCTTCCCCCTATTATTTTTCTTACACACTTTTAACATATACTTTTTTCATAAATTTTTGTCCAATGACTTGTGTGAATACTTGTGCTAAATGCAAAAAAATTTAAGGTATTTATAGACCCCATTTGGCTTCAGAAGAATGAAGCTAAAATTCAAACATATCCGAAAAAATCAGATACGTGAAGTATAACCGCCAACGCCGATGGTATAATCACTAAAAGCTACCCTGAAAACAGGGTTTGGGTGGTATAATCACTAGCCTAGTCGGTCCAACCGTCACCTGCTGCCCAATATCTAGGGTAGCAGTGGTACAACCGCCACCTGTTGCATGGATTCCTGAGCGGCAGCGGTACAACCACCGCTCACCAGTAGTACAACTGCTAGGATTTCCAGAAAAGTGATTCTCTTTACTTTTCTAATCCCGAGTTATACCTCATGTTGACCAATTTTTAGGTCAACGAATTGAGCTCAACTTGAGCTCAATTCATCCCCTTAGTGGACCCGATTGCCTTATATTAATTTGATTTGGATTCTTTCCAAATCAAACTCAATTAGGACTCAATCCCTAACTACAACTCACTGATTGCAACCATAAGGACCATCAAACTAAACAATGACCTAACTCCTGCCAATTCGGTAGCCTCTGACATTCTTGCGACGAGTTTTACGATCTTCCTCCGGCGATCTCCCGTCGTGTTCCTAGTGAGCTTCCTAATTCCTTCGGCGAACTCCTAGCGACCTCCCACAGCATCGTCTAAACCTTGGCCCAATGCCTGAATTTGATTCTGGCCCATTATATGGTTATAACTCAATTCCTCCATCGTAGTTAGACTTGCATTACTTCCTCTAACACATAAATTAGATTAAACACTCATTAATTGATTTCATCATTAAAATTCGAGATTCAACAATCTCCATATTTTTTGATAATGACAATCAATTGATGACGGGAGTTAAACCTTACTCCCCCTAAATCCATGCCATAATAAGGAAAACTTAAATTCAAGAGAACCATACACTCTTGAATTCAAGTATTATGAAGCAATTAATATTTCAAGCAAATAATATTTCAAAGATGCAACGAGGCACTCATACATTAACAAAAATTTACTTTAAATTATCAAGTCATCAACTCATCAAAGATTTTCATGAATTTTAAAAATTATATATCAGTCATACATTTGAAAATCTCTACTTAAGTCATTAATCATTTCTTCCCTTTGTTTATCAACAAATAATGAGAAATACTCATACAAAAATTTTACATAAGTCATCAATATTCATTTCTCCCCCTTTGTTATCAGCAAAAAGATAAAATATAGGGCTAAATCAAGGTACATGAGTCTTTGCTCTCCCTTTATAAAATAGGATATAAGCCATAAAAATTTTTCTTCCTCTTGTGAAAAGGAAGGAAAGAACACAAGGGAGGAGATATAAAACATTATTAAGAAGGTCTCTCATCTCATAGAAGTAAATTTTGAAAAGAATATTTTGAAGATGAGCTAAAAAAATCTAAGAAATCTAAGAAGATTAAAAAATTTAAGAGTTACTCATGCATTTAAAATCATCTCATGTAAATTTTAAGCAAACGTAGCAAATAAATCCGAAAATAACAAATCATCATCTTCATGTAAATGTTCTTCCTCTTTTTTGTAAACAAGAAGGTAGAAATAAGGAAGGGAAGTGAAAAATATCATATCACAAAAATACTCAATTTTATAGATGTAAATTTTGAAATCCAAGAAAAATCAAGAGCTACACATGCAATTTAATTCATCTTATACAAATTTTAAGTAAGGTAGTAAATCAAGCAAATCATGCATTTTTATAGTTTAGCATTCCTAGCTCTCTTCTAATAAAATAAAATTGCTCTTCATTTAATAATTTTATAAAAATATCTGTTAATTGATGCTTAGTATCAATAAATTCTAAGAAAAGGTCTTGATTATTTACATGATCCCTAATGAAGTGATATATGATATTAATATATTTAGTTCTTGAGTGTTGAATGAGATCTTTAGTTAAACATATGGTACTTGTGTTGTATATTTTATAGAAATATTTTTAATTTAATTTTGTAATCTTCTAATGTGTTTTTCATCCATA
Source organism: Ensete glaucum (assembly GCA_021527575.1). Classification (NCBI taxonomy): domain Eukaryota; kingdom Viridiplantae; phylum Streptophyta; class Magnoliopsida; order Zingiberales; family Musaceae; genus Ensete; species Ensete glaucum. The sequence continues at coordinate 16,706,755 of CM038558.1, forward strand.
TGATTTGGGCATAATAAGCACTAGCTGCAATATATTTAGCTTCAGTAGTAGATAAAGCAATTGAATTTTGTTTCATGAAAGACCAAAAAACAAGTACATACCTTAAAAATTGATATGTCTTGGTAGTATTTTTTCTATCTATTATATAACCACCAAAATCAACATCAGTATAAGCAAGTAAATCAAAGTTTTTAGATTTTAGATACTATAATCCTAAGTTAGAAGTTCCTTTTAAATATCTAAATATTCTTTTTAATTGTTCTAAGGTGAGAAAGCTTAGGATTGGATTGAAGTACTACACACAATCCAACACTAAACATGATATTTGGTCTAGTAGCAGGTAAGTATAACAAACTACCTATTATTCCTCTATAGGTTTTTTGATTAAAATTTTTTCCTCCATTGTCTAAGTCTAACTTTATAGAAGTGCTCATGAGAGTATTTATGGCCTTAGCATTTTTTATACCAAACCATTTTAGAAAGTTCAAGGTGTATTTAGTTTGACTAATAAAGATATCATTATCTAGTTATTTTATTTATAATTCTAAGAAAAATATTAACTTACTCATTAAACTCATTTTAAATTCTTGGCTCACACACTTGGTAAAAGATTCAGACAATGATTCATTTGTAGAACTAAAAATGATATCATCAACATAAATTTGAATAACAAGAAAATTATTTTTAAAATACTTAAAAATAATATGATATCAACCTTGCATTTCAAAAAATTAATTAAAATAAGAAAAGAACTCAGTTTTTCACACCAAGCCCTAGGGGCTTGTTTTAATCCATAAAGAGCTTTAGAAAGTTTGAAAACATGATTAGGAAGAAGACTATTTTCAAAACCAGGGGGTTGTTCAATATACACTTCTTCGAAAATAAAATCATTAAAAAATATATTTTTAACATCTATTTGAAATAATTTAAATCTTTAAAAGATGTAAATGCAAGGAGCATCCTTATAGCTTCAAATCTAGCCACACGAGCGAATGTTTCTTTATAATTGATTCATTTTTCTTTGTTGAAATCCTTGGCCACTAATCTAGCCTTATTTATAACCATGATATCATTTTTATCTTGCTTGTTTCTAAAGACCCATTTAGTACCAATCATTAAATGATCATTAGGTCTAGGAACAAGCTCCTATACCTCATTTCTCTCAAATTGATTAAGCTCTTCATGCATTGCATTAACCCAAGAAACATTTGCACAAAAATTTTTAAAAGAAGTTCGAGTTTGAACTTCTTTTGATGTATATCCTATTATACACTCCTTAGGATGATCATTCATGTATTTTCATTCCTTGGGTAAGGATTTAAAAGTAGATTCATCTAAGTTGATTTTAGGAGTATTGTTATTTAAATTCAAAGTACCAAGATCAAATTCATTATCATTAATTAATTTTCTTAAGATTGAAAAACTTATTAAAAATAACATGAATATATTCTTCAATTACTAAAGTTCTTTAATTAAATACACAATAAGCTTTTGAAATAAAAGAATAACCTAGAAAAATTCCTTCATCGGATTTTGCATCAATTTTTTCTAAGACATCCTTTTCATTCAAAATAAAATATTTACAATCAAATATTTTAAAATAAAAAATATTAGATTTTTTTACCATTCTATAATTCATAAGAAGTTTTGATGAGTAATGGTCTTACAAGAATCCTATTTAAAACATAGCATATCGTATTAATAGCTTTAGCCCAAAAATGTTTGGGTAGGCTATGTTCATTTAACATGGTTCTACCCATTTCTTGTAAACTCCTATTTTTTCTTTCTACTACTCCATTTTGTTATAAGTTTCTTGCAGTAGAGAAATTATGTATGTACCCATTTTATTCATAAAAATTTTGAAAGTTATTGTTTTAAAATTTACCATCATGATTACTACGTATTGATGAAATCATAAATTATTTTTTATTTTAAATAATTTCATAAAATTTTATAAAACATTTAAAAGTATCACTTTTGTGTGTCAAGAAATAAGTCCAAGTATATCTATTATAATAATATATTATATCGAAAATATATTTTCTTCCACCTAAACTTGTAATGTCAATTAGTCCAAATAAATCCATATTGATCAATTGAAGTGACCTAGAGGTGCTTCTTGGATTTTTTAGCTTGAAGCTACTCTTTATTTGTTTTCCTAATTGATAAGTATCACATACTTTATATTTGATAAATTTTAGGCTAGGTAATCCTCTTATTAAGTCTTTAGTTGAAATTTAGTTTAGAAGTTTCATACTAGCATGACCTAGTCTTCTATTCTAAATCCAAACATCATCATTCAAGGCCTAAAAGTAAGTTTCATCACAAAACTTTTCAAATATCTATAGTATACATATTGTTATTTCTTAAGGCCATCAAAGATTTATTTTTGTATGGTAATTCAATTACGCATTCATTAGGTTGAAATTTAACCACATAACCTTTATCATATAATTGGCTAATGCTAAGTAAATTATATTTTAAGCCATCAACTAACAACATAGTTTCAATCAAAAGGTTTAACATGTTACATATGGTTCCTTTTCCAATGATTTTACCCTTGTTGTTGTTTCCGAAGGTGATAACTCTTTTATTTAAGCTAGTGAGCTTAGAAAAATAGGTTGGATCTCCGATAATGTGCCTTGAGCATCCACTATCAAGGTACCATTTGGTGCTCCTACTTTAGTTTGAAGACAAACCTACAAGAAAGATGGTTTTAATTTAGGTACCCATTTTATATTGGGTCATTCATGAAAAACTTTATCTTTCTTTTCTAATAGTTTTTGGTTGTTTGTAGTTCTTTTGGGGACCCAAACTAATTTGTAAGGGTTATAATTTCTAAATAAATATTTGTTGACTTTATATCCTAATCTACCACAAAGTTGTATTTTATTTTTAATGGCAAGTTTAGAGTAGGTCCTTTAACGAATGTAATTGACTTTTGTTGGGTATTACCCACAAAGCCTATACTATTTCTTCTATCAATATGACCCTTTTTAGCAAGAATCATATTAAGGGATTTATTTTTTATTTTAATTTTTTATAAGGTTTGCTTTATCATGATATTTTCTTCTTTAGTATTATCTAGTATTTCACATTTAGAACAAGGATTCTGATTTACTAATGAATCATACATTTCATCAAATCCACTAACTCACAAATCATGTTCATTCTTAAGCAACTTATAAGATTTACTAATTTTTCTAAATTCATCAAACAATTCATGAAACATATTTAATAACTTGGTAAAGAGAATCACGAACTTTATCTTGGATTGCCATTAAAGCATAGTTAGTAACTTCTTCTTTGGATTAGTCTTCTTCATCCGAAGAACTTAAATCATCCTAAGTTACCGAAAGAGCTTTCTTCTTATGGGATGCCTTCTTCTTCAATTACGGACATTCATTTTTGAAATGTCTCGATTTTTTATATCCAGCATATGACATTGTTCTTTTCTGATTCATTTTTATTTTTATAGTTTTTATTTTTTCATAAACTTTTTAAACTTTTTTGATAATAGTGTAATATCGTGATCCTCATCACTCGAGATTTCACTCGAGGAGTTATTTATAGTTCTTAGTGCTACATCCTTCCTATTCTTTGGAAGGAGTTCATCAAGCTCATCATGAGCTTTACAATTTGGATCATATGTCATGACTGAGCTAATAAGTTCTTCAAGAAATAAGTTATTTAAATCTTTGGCTTCTTGTATAGCAGTTACTTTAGGATCCCAATGTTTAGGTAGAGATCTTAAAATTTTACTCACAAGTTCAAAATTTGAAAAATATTTTCCAAGTGCTTTAAGGGCATTGACGACATTCGTGAAATAGGTGTATATATATCCAATGGACTCACTTGGTTTTATTCTAAATAATTCATAACTATGAACTAAAATATTAATCTTAGATTCTTTAACCTACTAGTGCCTTCGTGTGTGATTTCTAGTGTATGCCAAATATCATAAGCGGATTCACAATCGGAAACATGATTAAATTTATTTTTATCAAGAGCACAAAATAACGTATTAATAGACTTTGCATTCAAAGAAAAAAATTTTCTTTCCGAATCATTCCATTCGTTCACTGGTTTGAAATATTTTTCAAATACATTCTCTACAATGTGCCATAAATCAAGATCCATAGAAATGAGAAAAATACACATCCTTATTTTTGAATACGTGTATTCTATCCCATTGAACATGGGAGGATGTGAAATGAAATGTTGTTCCCCTCCCATCTTAAAATATTTATGTATGATAAAGAAATATTTACCATCATACACGCCGTTATGAAGTGGAGACCCTACTTGATCGGCGATGCTTCTAGATTAAGACTGACCATCAAAGCCTCAAGTATTTTTTAAAGCAAAAAATATCTTCCCTAGAGCAACAATGATGCATAACTAAATTTCTTGGCTTGGATTATAAAATTATTTATCGAAAGGGGAAAGAGAATGTTGCTGCAGATGCTCTATCTCAGCTACCGGGACAAGCCAAAATTTTAGCCATCTCCCTGCTCTCCATTGACTTCCTTAAAGATATTAGGGAAGAATGGAAGAAAGACCCAGAAACCTGAGGCATTATACATAAATTGGAGAAGAATTTGGGTTCCACGGGTCACTACACTTGGGATTCGAAGGACCTGTGCTAAAAGACCGAATTGTGATTGTTCCTTCTTCCCCTTGCATTAAAATTATTTTGCATGAGATGTACTCTTCACCTTCAACAGGGCACTCCGGATTTATGAGAACATATAAGAGAGTGAAGCAAAACTTCTTTTGGAGAGGCGTAAAAAGATCGATTTATGATTATGTATCTAAATATGATGTATGCCAGCAATAAAAAGGTGAAATGATGGGAAGTTTGGAAAAACTACAACCACTACCTATACCAGAATCAGCATGGACTAACATCTCTATGGACTACATTGAAGGGCTTTCACCATCTCAAGGTAAAAGCACGATCTTTATGGTGGTAGATCGTCTAACCAAATATGCTCATTTCTATGCTGTGAGACATCCTTATACCATTGTTAGTATTACAAAACTTTTTGTAGAAAATATTATAAAACTGTATAGATGCCAAGGTCAATTGTGAGTGATCGTGATAGGGTGTTGACAAGTAAATTTTGGACTGAGCTCTTTCAACTATAAGGCACCTAACTGAAGATGAGCACAGCTTATCATCCACAGATGGATGACTAAACATAAGTGATGAACAGATGCTTCGAGACTTACTTATGGTGCTTCACTAGTGACTGGCCCAAAGAGTGGACAAGGTGGCTTCCTTGGGTCGAATGGTAGTATAACATAACTTATCATTCATCAATTAAATGTACCCCTATGAGGCATTGTATGACTGATTGCCCCTTGTAATACCTAAATATGTAATTGGTACAGCCAAAGTGGATTAGGTTGATCAAAATTTAATTGACAGGGCCAAGCTTCTACAGCTACTAAAAGATAACCTAACTGCTACCCAAGCCTGCATAAAACAACAAGTAGGCACTCATCGGAGCGAGCGAGAATTTTTGGTAGGAGATTGGGTTTACCTTTGCCTACAACCATACAAGCAGCTGTCAATCAACACCAGAGTGTCGATGAAGCTATCTCCATGATTCTATGGACCATATCAGATTTTAGAGCATATTGGGGTCGTGGCATACAGATTAAAGCTTCAAGATGATGCTAAGATCCATCTCGTCTTTCACGTATCTTTGGCGAAAGCTGAAATTAGGAGAACGTAAGTTGGCTCAGACTTAGTTGCTGAGCACTAAAATGATGGTGAGTTTCAAGCTCAACCCGAAGCTATACTTGATTGAAAGATTGTGATGCATCGTCGATGCCCTTCAACTGAAATACTCATGAAGCGGAATAAATTACCATCCGAAGATACAACGTGGGAGTCTTACGAGGAGCTGAAGACCCGGTTCCTTGAGTTTATGGACCCTTAAGAGGTATGTCTGCCCTTTCTTCAGGAGTCTTTGGGAACATACTCCTAGAAAGTGATATTCCATGTCTCATCGATATGAGACCTCTCTTGGAATTCTCAATGCTAAACCTTTTGACAATGAAGCCTATGTACCTAAACTAGACAAGCCAAGCATCCTCTTGGATCTATCTCTATATTCGGATCCCCAAAATATAGGATGCTTCCCCTAAGTCCGTCATGGAGAAGTTTCTGGATAGCTAAGCATATATTATGGAAAGTATTCCTACATCATTTCCAATGATTATGATGTCATCCACATATAGCACGAAAAAGGTAATAACAATCTTATTTACCTTCCTATACACACAAAGCTCATCTTCGTTCTTAATAAAGTCATAAGATCTTGTTAGGATCAATTAGCACTAAGAGGGAAGGGTGAATTAGTATGTGTAAAATCATGTTTTGGAGAAATCATTTTGTGAGAATCAAAATAAAAAATCGAAAGTGTTTCATTGAGTAAATGAGCAATAAGCTGTTGAACGAAGCTAAGTTATGATTATGCTAAAAGAAAGCTTTGTATAAGAACATACATAATCAAAAGCGATAAAGTAGATAGATGCTCACAGGTTTAAAGTGGTTCAGTCTCAACCTAGCCTACGTCCACTCCCGAGTCCTCTTCGCTGAGGCTTACCGGCGTCTACTATCAACCTTTTTTGGGTGAATATCGAATCCTTACAGTTTTCTCTCTCCTTTTACCAGGCTTAGTAGATGAACCTTTTAACCTTACAAGAGAGATCTATAAGTTTTACAAGACTTTCATCTCTCCCTTATCCATTTTCTTTTTCTTACAAATCTTATACATAATTTTTCATAGAATTTCTAGCCCAAAAATTATTATATAAAATGTAAAAAAACTTGGGATATTTATAGGCCCCAATTGGCTTTAGGATTTGGAGCTAAAATTTAAACATATCAGAAAAATCCGAGTATGGGTAGTATACCCGAAAGCTATCCAAAAAATAGGGTATGGGTAATCCACCTGTCGGCTTGGGCGGTCCAACCATCGGTAGCCACTCGAAAACCTGGGCGACGATAGTACAACTGTATGCTTAAGCGGTACAACCATTGCTTGCTACCCGGAAACCTGGGCGGTGGCAGTATAATTGTTGCTCACCGTTGGTACAACTGCTAAGATTTCCAGAAAAGTGATTCCCTTCATTTTTCCAATCCCGACTTGTACCTCCTGTTGACCAATTCTCAGGTCAACCAATTGAGCTTGATCTGAGCTCAATCCACTCTCTATAGTGGACCCGGTTAGCCTCACTTGAGTTAATTTGGATCTCTTCCAAATCTAACTCAAACAAGACTCAATCTTAACGATGCTAACTATGGCTTATTTAATTACAATTAACATAGCCAAAAAATCAACTTCAAGACCTTCCCAACTCTCGGCAACCTTTTCGGCTACCCTTGACAATCTTCTGGTGAACTCCTTTGCACCATCCTGGTAAGCTCCCGATACCCTCGTCGAGCTTCCGATGCACTCCAAGTGAGTTTCCAACTGTATTGTCTTCAGTTCAGCTTGATGCTTGGACTTGACTTCGGCCAAACCTTTGATTGTAATATTCTCTTTGTCATAGTTAATCTTGTATCAATCAACTCTAACAATCTTGTTAGATTAATAACTCATCAATTGATTTCATCATCAAAGTCCTAGATTCAACAATCTCCCTTTTTTCGATGATGACAATCAATTAACGATGAAAGTTAAATCTTACTCCCATAAATCCATGCCATACTTCAAATAAGGAAAACTTAAATTCAAGAGAACTGACCACTCTTGAATTCAAGTATTATAACATCAATTTATTGAATTTTGAAATGATATGAATTTTAAAATAAAATCATCAATCATATAGCATTAATTTCAACAAAAAATGAATCATCAAATTTTTAAAGTATTAGGCATCAAAATTATACATCAATCATATATTAAGTTGAAGTTCTCTTCTTTAAGTCATCAATTATTTCTCTCTCTTTATTTATCAACAAAAATAAGAGAAATATCTATTTTTTTATTTTTCTACATGTGTCATCGATATGTCATTTCTCTCCATTTGTCATCAACAAAAAGGTAAAATGTTAGAGTAAATGATTTCAAGGCACATGTGTCAATAATTTTCTCATGAAATTTTTTTGACATGTATGTATCATTTTTGTGTCATCAAGTCACTATTTCTCCCTATTTGTCATCATAAAAAAAAGGTGAAATAACAAGCAAGTAATTTTATGATACATAAGGTCATCATGTGTCATTATTCCCCCTCAATAAAATAAGATATGAGCAACAATGTGTCATCGTTGCAGTGTTTCCCTTTTGCAACGATGATCACGTTTGTGATGGTAGAAATTTACAGCGAGGACAAGATGGAAAAGATTCTTCGGTATGTAAAGAGAAAGACTTATAGTAGTAACAAGGTGTGGGTGGTGGAATTTTACTAGATCTTTAATTCAAATGTAGAGGGCAGCGATAAACTGATTGATCTATGACTTAGGGTGGATGATGGAGGTGACATCTTGAATCAATTGTGAGAATTGCTTGAATGGGTGGAGGCGACATAGATGGCAGCAGGGGTAGTAGGAACATGGATATGATACTAGATGATAAAACCCTAGAAGGAGCTCTATAGGATTTGATCTTTGAGGGGGATTAACCCTTGGAACACTATAGGGGTTCGTCCCTCATAGGGTCGGCAAATAAGGCTGAAAATAAAAGATGTCTTACTTGATTGAAAGAAGAGGAGGTTGCCTAAATAAAATTACCCCCTTACCCCTCTTATAGCCGCCCTGCCTTAATAGGGATGGGCGATGGACAAGATGGCTCCATGGCCACCTATAGCTGCTAAGAACCTTGGCCAACCAGCCCAGTAAAGGGGGTGGCAGCTAGTAAGTCCTAAGGCCCCAAAATAAACCCTAACTACACTTCTTTATAGGATAAATGTGACTAGGTGAGGTTTTATTACAAATCTCACAAAGTTTTTATTGACTACTTCTAGGGTGATTAACCCTGCTAGGGTTCTATCAACCGACCACCCAAATAGGAGAAGTGGTCGGCTAGAAGTCCCTCTCCACGAGGACTCCTCACTATCCCTAGTCGACCAGTACTTCAATAAGGGGTGGTGGCTAATTTAGGGTTTTATTAAACTCAATGATATTTCAACTCAGTGGACTTGGGACCCGACCTAGCTAGGGTCATAACAGACCCATCATTTTCAAATCAGTGTTGTCTTCAAGGTTAAGGTTCCATGAACTCCAAAAATTTAATCTTCAAGTCTTCATAGTTCTCTCATGTGGTATCTTCTACGGGTAAGTTTGTCCACTGCACCAACACCTTAGTAGTGGGAGTGAATAATGAGTAATGGTCCGACAATTAATGATGGCTCTCGGCTGGATCTAAAGCTCTCTATGGGCTACATTGTCTGGCAAGTGACTCTGGGCCATTTCGTTCTGTCCAAGTTTGGGCTTCGGGTAGGACACATGAAAAATTGGATGGATTCTAGAGCTTATCCCATGTAATTTTATAATATTTTTCATGAAGATTTGAGTAATGCTAGTGGTGGTGTAAGGGTTGCGGACAGCACAAAAGTGGGCATACTTCGTGAGACGATCGACCACGACGAGGATTGTACCTTTTTCTTCGGATGGGGGTAGCCCTTGGATGAAGTCCATTAATATATCAGTCCACACCGAGTTCAGTATGGGTAGAGGTTGCAGCTTTCTAGGGCTTGCCACTATCACGCTTTTATGTCTTTGGCATGTGTCACACTATACTACAAATTCAGCAATAGCATTCTTCATCCCTTTCCAATAAAATTTTTTGCTTAATTCTTTAATAAGTTCAAAGGAATCTAGAGTGCCCCGCCACTAGTGTGAAATGCATCTCTTGTAGGATGATCTTTCTGCAAGGAGAATTCGACACTACTAATATGCATCCCTTATAGCGTAAATCTTTTGAGTCCCAATTGTAATGTGCCCCGGAGCTTGGATCATACTATAAATTTTTGATGATCTCTCTAATCTCTAGATCATCTTGTTGTTCCTTCCTAATGTCTTCGAGAAAATCACTAATTGGAAGGTAGATGACCAAAAATTCAGCTTGCTAGGGTAGCCAAGAGAGCGTATCCGCAACCATATTTTTTTTCCTCTTTTTGTAAGTTATTTTATAATTATATCCAAGAAGCTTTATTTGAAAGCATCGGCCTATTAAGTAACGTCTTTATTTTTTTACCGCATACATATTTGCTAGCATCTCCTTGTCGTGGATGGACATTTTTAGGTGGGAAGGAGATAATACCTTGCTAGTGTAGGCGAGGGGTCAACCTTCTTATATGAGGATGGTGCCGATTCCAACTACTAATGCATCTGCTTCAATCATAAAAGTTTTGTTGAAGTCGGGTAGTGCTAGCATGAGTGTGTAGACATCATGGCTGCCTTGAGAGGGTTGAAGGCAGTGGAGGCCTTGTTCGACCATAAAAAAACATCCTTTTTTTAGTAATGATGTGAGGGGGGCACTAATCTTCCCATAGTCTTTAACGAATTTGTGGTAGAGCCGGTTAGTCCAAGAAAACCGAGTAGTGATTTTATATTCTTAAGTGTCAACCAGCTTTGTATTGCCTTGAACTTGGAAGGGACCACCGCTACACCTTCATTTAAGATGATGTGCCTAAGATACTCTACATTCTATTGAAGAAAGTTATATTTCGATTGTTTGACAAAAAGAGTATGCTCCCTGTTAGAACTCTTGTGGATTCTAAGCTTGGGGTGATCTCTATAGGGGATCAGCCTCCTTGGAACTCTATAAGGGTTCCTCCCTCCTTGGTTTTCTGCACAAAGGTTAAAAATAATATTGATATATTGAAGATGAAAAGTGACTGATTATAAGACGATTTATAAGGCTTCTAAACCCTAACTCTTAATAGGATTCCTATTCAAGACTTCTACTCCTAACAACTCTAACTCCAACTCTAAGAAGCGACTCCTACTTCTAACAAATCCAACTCCAACTCTAAGAAGCAACTTCTACTTCCAACAACTCCAATCCCTTCTTTAAGAAGCAACCCCTAGCTGGCCTCTTAAGAGGAGGAGGGGCTAGGAGACTCCCATCCTATAATAACTCCTCCATAACCCTAGCCGACCACTTCTTTACTGGGGGGTAGCGGCTAGATTATAGTTTATTATATTCATGACACAATTGACTTTAACCTGTATCCATCTCTGACTCTTACCCCGATTGTAGATTAGCTAAATCCTAACCCTACTAGGATTTGGGTTAATTTATTATAATGAACTCAAATCTTCTCCTAGCTGACCTAATGTCAGGTCTAGGTTGGCCAATAAGGCCTAATATAAAGACTCGACTCAATCAACTAGGACTAGACTCAGCTAGGGTCACCCACCCTCTTCAAATCAGCCTTGTTCTCAAGGCTAAGCTCCACATCTCTGAGTCCTGATCAACAACTCCTCATGAGGCTCCCTCGTGGCCCCTATAGTGGGCGTATCCTACTCCTACTGTCTAGCATCAGTAGTAGTGACTGGATGGTGATGTGTTATAATCCTGCGATCCCATACAATCATTAGTTGAACTTGGGTCTCCTCATCAACTTGGGTGTTGGGTGGATAGATCTGAGCTGAGTCATCCTCTCTAAACTTCCATTTACAGTGAGATTCCTAGAGGATCAATTATAATTTTGAATTAGTGTGCCAATCCGATCCACAAGTTATGGCTCCAATTTTGTAGGGTTCAAAGAAACTGGGAGACAACTTCCGTGAGGCTTGAGTCTTCATAAATTCTTACTGGTAGGGATGAAGATGAAATAAGACTCAATCTTTAATAGAAAACTTCCTTCTACTTCATCGAGTGGCTATTTCTTTCTTGCGTGGGCTAGCTTATGGTTGTTCTTTAATGGTAGCCAGGCTTTCCTCTGTGATGGTAGTTGCCCTATAGTAGAGTTCATGTTAAGGTGAGCCCAATCTTTGTTTGGAGGGGGTAGAAGCTATGAATTTTCAGGACTTAATTTTATCTCCTGTTTGTGCAGTTGTCCTGTATCATACCAAGCCACAAATTCAGCAAAGGTTAGCATTTCCTTATCGTTATCTGATAGCTTCAAGTGATTTGGAGTGAGGACTTTGCTGAGGTAGGCTAGGGGTCGGTAATCTTGCATGTGGATAACATAATTTCTAACCCCCAATACGTCAATAATATAAACACTTTGTCTAAATTGGGTAAAGCTAGCACCGACAAAGAGTAGGGGCCGAATGACCTCTGTTTCAAGCATCTCTTCTTCAATCCTCTCTATTTAATAGGACTCCAGCAAGTTTGAGTCATAATCTCCCTAGAAGTAGTCAATAAAACCCTAGTAGATTGTAATAAAGCCACTCATATCTTATAAAGGAGTATGGCTAGAGTTTCGATTAACCCTTAGGGCTTAGTGGCCATCGCTCCCTTACTGAGTTGGTTAGCTAGAGTTTCCCCCTGCTTAGGTCAGCTATAGAGCTAACATAGTCGCTCCCTATTCCTATTAAGGCAGGTTGGCTATAAGAGGGGCAAAAGGATAATTTTACTTAGGTAAGCACTCTCTTAAACTAGGGTTTTGATCCTTATATAATGATATAGCCACCTCCTCTCTTGAAGAAAGTAATTATCATCTTCAATTCAGCCTTTGTGCCGAGTCTAGGAGGGAGGAACCCCTATAGCGTTCTAAGGGTCAATCCCCCTCAAGGATCAAAATCTATATAGCTCCTTCTGGGGTCTTATTATTTGATATCAGAGCAGCGATCTTACTACACCTATAGTCATCATCCATGCCTCCACCTTCCCAAGCAATTCCCACAATTGCTACGACACGTGTCTCCACCTTCCACCTCAATCGCAGATCAAATCACTCTATCGCTGCCCCCTATGTTTGATCTAGAATTCTGGTATATTTTTATAACCCACGCCTCTTCAATACTACAAGATCCTTCATATTTTTATAACCCATGCCTCTTCAATTCTGGTATATTTCTTACTGTAATTTTTTACCGTTGTAAACATTATTATCGTTGCGAAGGCGAAACGCTGTAGAAATTTTTAGCCGATTGTTGCTTCTTGAAACTAAACTTTTAATCATCCTTTTTTGGCTAAAACTTTTATACAATTTCATAGATTATATTAGCTTTCATCTAAGACTGATCTGGTGAAAAACTCCTTCTGGATCTGGACTTATAGCACTGCGATTCTTTATTTCACAATATTGAAATTTTACAATGCAGAATCTGCCTTCCGTTGATTGGCCTCTTGAAACCAAATTTTTGTTCATTATTTTTGGCTGAATCTTTACACAATTCTCAAGATCAAGTTGGCTTTCATTTGGATTTAATTTCACAAAAAAAGTCCTTCTAGAACCAGTTTTCTTGTATGATATTTTACCATTACGCAGTTATGGAATTTTATGATGAAGGAATTGGCCTTGCATCTTTTGCCCTATTTTCCTTACCGTTATGCTGCCAAAATTTCATCAAAATTTCTATTGGTATTGAAAACATCTAAACCAAGGATTTCTGCATAATTTTCTTAAACTTTTCCTTAGAATTTATGTTGAGAAATCATCGTTTCTTTGACGCAAAGCCTAGTTCAGTAGGACAACACATTGCAGCACTTCTTTTCACTGAATTCTATTAGTTTTGAGTGCTATTTTTTGTGAAATTTTAGACTCTCCTTTTCTCATCACCAAACCCTATCATCCTCACTAAAAACCTTTTCAAATATTACCCTAAACTAAATCCAAACAGCCCCCAAATCAACCTATTCCTTACCATCCACTTACCTTTTTAGAAAAGTTTCCTTAGCGAGACACCTACCCTTGCTGCCATCTATCCGAGATCTAAAATCTATTTTCCTAACCTTCATATACTGCCATCACAGCCCCAAAACCATACTAATTTGTAGCCTAAACTCCACAAGACCGAATCCCTAAATCTGCCCTAAACCGCAATCTACTTCGACCAAAATAGATCCACCTTCCAACTGGCCACCCATTCTCCAAAATTCCCATGCCACTAACCCGACAATAGAAAAAAAATCTCAAAATTATAGATCTTGAAGTATATATTATGACATCAGAGAAGGCTATCGATGCAAAGCTTGAAGCCTTTCGAAACCGCATAGAAGAGAAGATGCGATCCCTTTTCGCTGAATTCAACATTGACCGACTGTCGAACATGAGGACATCACAACATGGAGAAACTTCAGATCGGTGAGACCATCCTCAAGAATATAGCCACATCATCTATGATCTCAATAATCCATGTATGAAGGTTGACTTCCCTAGATGGGAAGAAGGAGACCCGATCTGGTGGATCTCGCGTACGGAGCGATATTTTCGATTCTACTGAATAACCGACGCTGCACGGGTGGAGATTATTATCATCCACCTTGAGGGAGATGCTATTCAGTGATTTAATTGGTTTAAGTACACCTATGGAGGACTCTCTTGGTAGCGATTCAAGGAAGGACTACTAGACCACTTCGGACCAACCAATTTCAATAACATCAATGGACAATTGACAAAGATTCGTTAAACCTCTACAATACAAGAATACCAAACAAGGTTTGTGTATTTATCTAATCAAATTGAGAATTGGCCTGAGAAATAACTTCTAGGTACTTTTATCGAGGGCCTAAAGCTAGAGATCTGAGGAGAAGTAAAGGCACGATAATTGTACACTATTATGGTGATTTCCTTCGCGCGTACCCAGGAAGAATAATTAAACCATGAGGTACGAAGGACAAGGGTCGCTTCCTGACTAACCATGTCGAGGCCTACTACCCCAGCCATCCAAGCTCCTGCACCAAAAAAGTTGACAAAAGACGTACTTCGTGAACGATTAACTAGGGAGTTATGTTGGCATTGTGACGAACCGTGGAGCCACAGACATCACAGGAAAAAGGACTGACTCCTCATGATTGAACCAGCAGAGGATGAAGACAATGAAACATCTGAAGAAGCCCTTGAACCTAAAGAAGAAGCCATGGAGGAAGAGTCCTAACTGGCCGACTATGCAGTGCACGCATTGGCCGTTAATTCCAACCCGTTGGAGGACTTCTAAAACACTAACTCATCACCATTCTCATTGACATGGGCAACACCAATAACTTCGTCAACAGTAAGGTTGCTGCACGTTTGGCACTTCAAATCGAAGGTTGCAACAAATTTGACATAAAGGTCACCGACGGCCAAATCTTTAATTGCGACTAATGGTGCCCGCGGGTGAAACTACTCCTCCAAGATCAAGAAGTGGTACTTGAGTTCTTCCTTCTACCCATTGATGATTATGAAGTCATACTTGGGATCGAATGGCTCACATCATGAGGTGATATATCCTAAATTTTTTTTAAATTAATCATGAAATTAGGAAGACAGGTCACATTACGAGGCAAGCACGGGAGCCAAATTTCCACAATTTTGTCGCAACAAATATAGAAAGTTTTGTATAAAGCACATGGTGGATTCTTGATGCATATTCAGCAGCCATCTACAAGAGAAAATGTACAAAACTCATATCCTAAGCTTGCTCTTTGCCTGAATGAATTTACGGATGTTTTCTTGTAGCCGCGCGGGCTACCCCATAACCGATCGCATGACCACCGCAATTCTATTTTATTAAGCAAATCTCTTGCAAATTTGTGATCGTACCATTATCCTCACTTGCAGAAGGAAGAGATTGAGAACATTGTTAAAGAGATGCTTGACACCGAGGTGATTCGACTGAGCTGCAGCCCTTACTCCTCATCGATGTTGCTAGTGCGCAAGAAAGATGGTACGTGTCGAATGTGCATTGACTACCGGGCTCTAAACGCCATCACCATCAAGGATAAATATCTTATCCCATTCATAGATAAACTCTTGGATGAATTAAAATGAGCTCGATTCCTCACTAAATTGGATTTCCGATCCGGATACCATCATATTCGGGTATGCACTGAAGATATTCTGAAAACTGCATTCTGCACGTATAATGGCTACTACGAGTTTCCGGTAATGCCTTTCGGACTTACAAATGCTCCTTCTAATTTTCAAAGCCTGATGAATGACATCTTTCAGAGTTTTCTATGCAAGTTTGTATTAGTATTCTTTGATGATATTCTCATTTATAGCCCTACGCTTGATATAATTTTTCAGCACTTACGAACTATTCTAACGATTCTTCGGGAGAATACTCCTTATGTTTAACAGTTAAAGTGCAGCTTCTTATAGCATAAATTGGAGTATCTTGGACATATTATATTAGAGGATGGAGTGACGATGGACCTGACATAGATCGAGGCAATGCAAGGATGGCCGAGACCTACATATGTACAATCATTACACGATTTTCTTGGACTCACGAGCTACTACCAAAATTTTAAAAAAGATTATGACAAGATCAGTGCCCCACTCACATCCTTATTAAAGAAAGACTTCTTATGGTTGGATAAAGCCTTCGCAGCTTTCAAACGACTCAAGGCAGCCGTGATAGTGACGTTGGTCCTAGCGCTGCCCGATTTCGATCACACTTTGGTCATTGAGGCCGATGCATCAGGAGTTGAAATTTGGGCTATTCTTATGCAAGATGGTCCATGGTATAAAAGAGGAGTTAAACTAAAAGAATTGTAATCCATATTCACTCCATATTGGGCTCTCATCATCTTAAACCATACCAAAGGGCAGTCATCATTCCAGACGAAAGATTGACTATCACTAAAGACTAATTATGTGGTAGCCCATGCAAGGAAGAAACTTCCTCCTGACAAACGCCAGAGCAGAAGAAAGTTTCCTGAGAAAGATCAAGTCCTCCTTCATCTTCAGCTCCACCAGCATAAAATTCAAGCCTCAAGAAAGTGGTCTTCATATTTCTCTAGGCCTTGCAAAATTGAGGATCATATTGTGGCCCTAACCTAGAGATCATATCTATGCACCAGATCAAAATTATAGTTGATCCTCTAAGTATCCCACCTCAAATGGAAATTTAAAGATGATGCCTCAACTCAAGTTCTTCCAACTGACACCCAAGCTGATGAGGAGCTGAAGACCCGGTTCCCTAAGTTCATAGAACTTCAGCCTTAAGGACAAGACTGATTTTAAGAGGACGGGTTTGATAGGACTCTAACAGGGTTGAGTCCTAATCGTCCTAGAAGTAGTCAATAAAATCCTGCTAGATTATAATAAAGCCACCTCTATCTTATAAAGGAGTATGGCTAGGGTTTAGATTAGCCCTTAGGGCTTAGTGGTAGTCGCCCCCTTATTAGGTTGGTTGGCCAGAGTTTCCCCCTGCTTAGGTTGGCTATAAAGCTAATCTAGTTGCCCCCTTGTTCCAATTAAGGCAGGTTGGCTATAGGAGGGGCAAAAGGATAATTTTACTTAGGCAAGCACCCCCTTAGGCTAGGGTTTTGATCCCTATATAATTATGTAGCCACCCCCTCTCTTGAAGAAAGCAATTATCATATTTAATTTAGCCTTTGTGCCAAGTCTAGGAGAGAGGAACCCCTATAGCGTTCCAAGGGTTGATCCCCCTCAAGGATCAAAATCTATAGGGCTCCTTTTGGGGTCTTATCACTATCTTAGCTTTTTAAATGTGAGGATAATAGTATGGCTAAGTGTTTGCTGTTGGTTGATAGGACCCTAGGGTTCTATCATGGAAGAAGAAGGTGGAAAGGGGGATAATCGATCTCTTCGAAGGGATCAGGCCTCCTAGATCACTTCGAGGGGATCTGCCTCCTTAGGTTTTGCCTTTTGGCTAAAACTAATATATCTTATTAATTGATTTTATGAAAGAGTTTACAACCTTATTTATAGGGCTTTGCCAAGAATCCCATTAATCTTCGACTCTTAACTAACTTGATAAACTTCCAACTGAAAATAATAACTAACTCCATCCTATCTGAAGATAAAACCAACTTTAACTAACTCATAACTGACTCGATTGGGCTCACCCGACTCATAACTGACTTTAACTAGACAGACTAACATGACTCAACTCGATTTAATCATGAATGGATAGACCCAACTTAGGGTCCTATCAGACCCGTCCACTTCAAATCAACCTTGCCCTCAAGGCTGTGCAATATCAGATTTCGAGAGCACTTCAATATTTACCATGTATCACGACTCTTTGATCAATTAAGTAGGATCTCCACTTGGTGTAAGCAATGATTTGGTCTTCTCATGCAGTTGTCATTGTTGTCTTCTGGAGAACCCTTTTCATCTAATGGCTAGTGGTAGTATCATGTCTTTTTTTAGAGATCATCACCTTGAAGTCTTCCTAGGTTATAAAAAAGAAATCGATAAGTAGTTGTGTTACTTTTAAGCACCTGTTATCACAAATTAGGATTCGCTCATTAGCAATCTTGTCTTTGAATTTAGCATAGCCTCCGAGATCAAACTCTATATTATCAATTTTTAATTCCTCCTTAACTGGTTCAATCATCAGAAGTTTATCATGACCTTCATATTCGAGCTCCATATTGTTAGTTTTTATTTCCTCCTTAATTGTCTCAATTGTCAGAAGCTGCTCTTATTTGCAATTGTCTATGTTGACCACCTTGAAGTCTTGTCTATTGAAGCTTCTATTTCGACAAGTATCCATAATAATTTTTCTTTTATGTACACTAGCAAATGATACGACTGCTATCATGGTGCAATGATAGCGAGCTTTAACTTTGCACCGAGTCTCGGGATTAAGTCCCTAAATAAATTTTCTTACCAATTGTATCTCGGACCAGTCTCAGGTTTTGTTCGATAGGTGCTTAAATCTGCTCTAGTACTCCTGTACTGTAGAAGTCTGATGAATTTTGGTGAGCTGTCCATTAAAGTTCTTGTACTCTGATAGTCCAAAGCAACTCAAGAGCTCTCTCTTGAATTATCCCCATGAAGGGACTCTGTGATAGGTCTTGTATAAATCATACCACTGAATCGCGTCACCTTCGAGTTGTGTAGAAGCTATCTCCATCATGGATTCCTCCGGAGTCCAATGAAAATGAAAAAACTTTTCAGTACATGAGATCCAACCGATTGGGTCTTTATCTTCCCATCTAGGAAACTCCTTGTTTTGCCCTTCATCATATTTTTCAGATCTATTCCCTTTGAGATTGAAACTTTCAGCATGCTGAGATTTATTGGGGTTCTCTGATAAACTTCTTTTGAATTCACTGAAGAGTTCTTATAGTCTATTCTCTATACGGGTTTCGGAAGTATCAAATCTTGCTTCCAATGAGTTATTGATCGCTATTGCGTAGAAGTGTAGATCTGTAATCTTCAAATTTTGGCTACGATTATGGGACTAGTGATGATGATAAGTTCCTGATGCTGGTGCATAGTTGAAGGATAGCAACCGAGGAGATTAGTAGGAAGGGTGCACTGTTTTAAGGCAGGAAGAAGAAATCACGAGGAAGAGAGGTTGCTGCCCTGTTTTTGTTGTTATATAATGTGAGAGTGTTGCGGGTTGAGGGCAGCGACTGCTACAGAGTTCGGTTGGGTAGTGACTGGCAGCATAGTTGCAGGGGGGCCAGAAGAGTGAAAATACGATAGGGGAGGAAGCAGCGTCGATGTTGGCTGTGTGTTGTTGAGGTCTGGCCGATGGTAGTGGAAACAGTGAAGGAGGCAGGGGAAGGCAGCGGTGTGTTGCAGAGGAGGATGGGAAGAGGGCAGTGCGTTGGTGTAGCAAGGGAGATGGCGCTAGGTCCAGCGAGTGGTTGGCGGGTGATGAAAAGGAGGAGAGCAACAACGATGTTGTAAGAGGGCAGTGGCAGCAGTAGGTGGAAAAGCCACAGGAAGCAGAGGAGAGGGCAGTGGATATGGTTGGCGAGGGTTGCGGCTGCGGTTGCCACGATAGGCGGTAGAGGCTGGGAGCAGAAGGCAGGTGCAGCAAGGGAGCAGCGGCGCGACTTTGTGTGGGCAACGAGAGAAGGAAGGGAGATAGCAGGGATGGCCAGCGATGATGGCAGGGAGGCGAAGAACAGAGGTAGTCAACAAAGGAAGAGGCGACCGGGGGAGAGGGCAGCGACGACGTGAAGTGGTGGTGGGTGGCGACGGGGAGGCAGATGCTGCAGTGGCAGGCAGCAGCGAAGAAGGCCGGTTGGAAGCGGCTACGGCAACAAGCAATGGCCACCGGTAGATGAGGGAGGAGAGGAAGACAATGGTAGAGGGCGTGCAGCTGCTGCGATAGCAAAGGAGGAAAGGAAGAGCAGTGTGGTAGTGTTGCTCTTCTTCTTCCCTCTCTTTTTTCTTTTTTCCTTTCTCTCTCTCTTTTTTTATTGCTGTGATGACAATGATGCTGAGATTGCAGTAAAGTGGCAGATGCAATGATTATAACGATGATGACAATGACAATGTGGATGATGAGTGGTAGCAGCGAAGGTGTTGAGGAACGTTGCTCTGATACCAATTGATAGGACCCTAGGGTTCTATTGTGAAGGAAGAAGGTAGAAATGGGGATAATCGATCTTTTCGAGAGGATCGGGCCTCCTAAATCACTTCGAGGGGATCTGTCTCTTAGGTTTTTACCTTTTGGCTAAAACTAATACTTCTCATTGATTGATTTCATGAAAGAGTTAACAGCCTTATTTATAGGGCTCTGCCAAGAATCCCGTTAATCTTTAACTCTTAACTAACTTGATAAATTTCTAACTGAAAATAATAACTAACTCCATCCTATCCAAAGATAAAACCAACTTTAACCAACTTATAACTGACTCGATTGGGCTCACCCGACTCATAACTGACTTCAACTGGACAGATTAATATGACTCAACTCGATTTAATCATGAATAGATGGACTTGACTTAGCTAGGGTCCTAACACTGGTTTACCCAGGAAAATCAGAATTTGGTGGTCATGCTGGCGGGTACGAAGTAGGCTATGTGATTCAACGAAAATGTTTAAAAATTCAATAAGCGATTGGAGAAGGTTTAGGTCTTCAATTTTTGTTGGCTCCCCTATAGAGTGCTGCTGAAGTTGCATCAGGAAGCTGCTATTCACTTTGTTCAAAACTTTCTCTATTTGCTATATGCAAATCATCGTTAAGTCACTCTTGTGTTTCCTATGTAGGATCTCCTATTTCTCATGGCTGAAAAATTTTATGATAAATTTATAAATATTCTAGGGAATAACACCTTATATAGTCAGCCATTTGATATCAAGCATGGCCTCATAATCATCAAGAGGAAGGAGGAAGAAATCAGTAAGTATCTCTTGGTCCTACTATAATAATTTCACCCGTGGGCATCTTTGGTCGTACTTCAAAATTTGGCCGTCGGCGACCTCAATGTCAAACCTACTAGAATATTCATTTTAGAGCATCAATTAGGTAACAACCTTACTATTCATAAAGTTGTTGGTGCTCCTAGTCTTGATGAGGATGGTGATAGGCTATGGCTTAAGAGATTCTTGAACTTTTGCTGCTTGCAGGTTCGTATAGCTAGTTAAAGCATGAGTCACGTAATTGGCCGACTACGGTTCTTCCTATGTGTTCTCCTCCTTAAGTTCCTGTATCTCTTCTTTAGATTCTTCAATAGGTTTTATTATGGAAAGCTTGCCTTTTTTGCAGTGATGGTTGTGGCTCCAAAGTTCGTCGTAATACCAACAAAGTCCCTTCACCGATCTATCATGTAGCTCTTCTAACATCACTTTTTTTGGCAGCGAAGGATGGCTGGGGGCAGAGGGAGGTTTATATGTTGCTAGTCTAGGAGTGGTTCTCATCTTCTAAGCATCTTGGTTGAGTGTTCTTCTTGGATTCGGGCGAAGGAGATTGCAATCGTCACGGTGCGGGGCTGTCGTGCTTTAAACTCTTATTTAATTTTTGGCTTGAGTCCTTCAATAAATGTCCCTAATAATTATCTATCAGACCAATCATGAGCAAGGTAAGATAATTCCTTAAACTTGGTCTAGTATTCTTAGATTATAGAGGTTTATTGAATCTTGGCAAGTTATTTGTTGATATTCTTGTACTTGGTTGGCCCAAAGTAGTTCAGTAGCGCATTCTTGAATTGTATCCATGTTGGGTTTCCATAGTTATGTTCAGGGTTATTGTACCACCGTATAGTGTCTCCTTTAAGGTGGATGATAGCAGTATCTATCATGGAATCCTCTGGTGTTCGATAGTAGCGGAAGTAACGTTCAACGCACGAAATCCATCCTATCAGGTCTCCTTCTTCCCACCAAGGAAAGTCCACCCTCATGCATGGCTGCATCATATCTGAGGCTTATTCTTCTTTTTTGGGAGGCCACTCTGAATTTTTACATTGTTGAAATTTTATTGGACTTGGAGATCATCCAATTCTGAATTCGGTGAATAAGGCATGCAATCTCTCCTCATAACCGACCTAATGTCAAGTCTAGGTTGGCCAGTAATGCCCAATCTAAGGACTCGACTCAATCGACTAGGAATCGACTCAGCTAGGGTCCTAACAGACCCGTCATCTTTAAATCAGCCTTGTCCTCAAGGCTAAGGCTCCATGAAATTTATATCTTGATATGCGATTCTCCTTGAAGCTTCCTTGTGGTATCTATGGTAGGTGCACTATAGTTTGGTGGTCCAGTATTGTCTTGTATTTCTCCATCAAGGGTAGTAATATCTGGACGGTGATACATCACGATCCTGCGATCCCATATGATCATCAGCTGAACTTGAACCTCCTCATCAGTTAGGATGTCAGGTGGATGGATCTGGGCTGAGTCATCCTTTCAAAACTTCTATTTGCGGTGAGATACTTCGAGGATCAATTATATTTTTAAATTAATGTACTAATCTGATCTATAACTCATGACCCTACTGTGATCTCCAATTTTTTAAGGGCCAAAATAATAGTGGGACCACTTCCTTGAGGCTCGAATTTTTTGCTAATAAGGCTAGAGATGAAGGGAAACTCGATATTCAATAATAAAATTTTTTTTGCTTCAGTATTTGTTGGGGGGTTGTTTCTTTCTTACATGGGCTGTCACTTGGTTGCTCTTTAATAGTAACCGAGCCTTCTTTTAGAATAATTACACCCCTTTGATAAGGTCCCTAGTGGTGTGAGCCTATTTTGAGTCCGAGGAGGGTAAGAGCTGTAATTTTACTAAGTCTATTTTTATCTCTCCTTTGTGTTGTTGGTCTGTATCATGTCAAACTTCAAATTCAATAGCAATTAGTATCCCTTTATAGATCAAAAGCATTATGTGAAATATAGGGAGAGCCTCGGTGCATATTAGGAGTTGACTAAACTGTATGCGGGTGGTGCTTATCCTAATTCATGTTATGTCTGCTCCAATTGCGAACACATTGCCACGATTGGGTAATGCTAGCACTGATGTAGATGGCATCGTGATTATGAGGATCCTATAGATGGTGGATGTATGGATACCTTCCTCTTATTCCTTCAGAATTTTGATCTCTATCTAGTAAGGTATAGTGTCATAGATTCCATGCCGATACTGTTGTTGGAGGGACTTAATCTTCTTGTGGTCATGGGTTGTGGATCGATCGTCATCATCAGGGAAGACTTTGAGCATTATAGTCTGCTCTTTGGAGAATTCATGGAAGTAGCCCGAGATCTAGGAATGTTGCTTTAGAAACCATAGCTAGTTCGATTAGATGTGGTACTTCAGGAAGAGTTATACCTACAGACAAAGAGACAAAGCTTTTAGAGATAAAGTGTTATTGCAAGGAAGGTCATGGCCGAATGATCTTTGTCTCTTTGACGATCCTTTTAGCTTTAGCCCTCTAAGGATGTGGACAACAATATGACCGAATATGTGCTAGTGGTGGTTCCTCCTACTAGATCAACATATGAAGATCATATAGCCTGGTAGGAAGTAGTCAGCTCGGTTCGACGGAGACGCCTGAAATTTCAGCAAGCTTTTATAAGCACTGTGTCAAGATTGTCATTACTTCGCTCCTATGTTTCTCGCATAAGGTCATTTGTTCTTCCTTGTCATTCACAAGATTGTTGGTGAGGATGGTGACGGGTTACTGCTTAAAGGATTCTTCAACTTTTGTTGCTTGCGGGTTCGTATGGCCGGCTAAAGAGTAAGTTATGCAATCAGCCAGCTGCGGGTCCTCCTTCGTGTTCTCCTCTTCAGGTTTCTAGACCTCTTCTTCAAATTCTCCAATATATTTTATCATAGAAAGCTTCCCTTTTTTTCAGTGATAGTTGCTGCTGCAAAGTTCATTGCAGTGCCAACAAAGGCCCTTTGCCAATCTTTCATGTAGATCTTCTCTCGTCAATTTTTTTGGTAATGAAGAATGGCTGGGAGCAGAGGGAGATTTATATGCTACTAGTCTAGGAGTGGTTCTCATCCTCTGAGCATCTTGGTTCAATTGTTCCTCTTGGATTCGAGCAAAAGAGATTGCAACCTTCAAGGTGGGGGGTTGCCATGCTTTAACCTCTCCTTTAATTTTCAGCTTGAGTCCTTCAATGAACGTCCCTAATAATTAACTTTAAGACCAATCACAAGCAAAGTAAGATAATTCCTCAAACCTGGTTTGATATTCTTGGATCGTGGAGGCTTATCGGATCTTAGTAAGTTGACCATTAGTATTCTCATACTTGGTCAACCCAAAGCAGTTCAACAACACGTTCTTAAATTGTATTAACGTCGGAGCCCCATGAGTGTATTCAAGCCGATTGTACCATTGAATTATATCTCTTTTAAGGTGGATGACAGTAGTGTCCACCATGTAATCCTCCTTACTGAATCTTGGATTTTTATGATGAGATCAATTGATGAGTGTTTTAACCTAACATGTGTGTTAGAGGAAGAATTGCATGTCTAACTATGATAGGAGCAATAGAGTTATAACTATATGATGGGCTAAGATCAAGCTTGGGCATCAGGTCAGGTTCAGACGATGCAGTGGGACCTTGCCGGGAGTTCACTTGGAGATTCATCGAAGGGATTAGGAAGCTTGCTGGGAATATGCCGAGAGATCGTTGGAAGAAGACTGGAAGACTTATTATAAGAATGTTGGAAACTGTCGGATTAGCGGGAGTTAGGTCTTAGTTTAGCTTGTTGGTCATTAAGAGTTATAATCATTAAGTCGTAGTTAGGGATTATGAGTGTTTCTTAATTCTTACATTTATTACTCACTTGCAATTATCAAGTTCTTAATCGTTTTGAACTGAATAGATGCTTTCGATTTTTACTTACTCCTTGAAAGCAAAGTTTAAAGTCAAGCACTTCCCTTCGATATTGATTATCTTTTATTGGGATTTGATTATTTCCTCTTAAATAATTTTTAAGCAATTAACTAAGCAATTTTTTTCGAATCATTCACTTGTTACGAAAAGCTTTGATTTGTCTATCTTGCTTAAAGAAAAAAGTTTTTCGTTAAAACTAAAATTTACACTTGTACTAATTCACATCCCCCCTCTCTTAGTGCCAATTGATCATAACAATTGGTATTAGAGTGAGGTAGTTATTCATTGGATTAACACCTACTTGAGTAAATGAGTTGTCTTGGCATGAACGAGAGACATTCCATTTCACGTCCTCCCATGTTCAATGGGACGGATTACACATATTGGAAGACACAGATACGTATTTTTCTTATCTCTTTGGACCTTGATTTATGGAATATTATTTAGAATAGATTTAAAAAATCTTCCAAGCCAATGAATGAGTTAAATGATTTGGAAAGGAATAATTTTTCTTGAAATGAAAAGACTATGAATGTCTTGTTTTGTGCTCTTGATAAAAATAAGTTTAATCATGTTTCTATTTGTAAATCGACTTTTGATATTTGGCACACATTAGAAATCACACACGAGGGGACTAGTAGAGTAAAAGAATCTAAGATAAATATTTAATGCATAATTATGAGTTATTTTGAATGAAACCAAGTGAGTCCATTGGAGACATGTACATCCATTTCACGGATGTCGTCAATGGCCTTAAACCACCTGAAAAATATTTTTTAAATTTTAAATTAGTTAGTAAAATTTTAAGATCTTTACCTAAAAATTAGGATCCTAAAGTAACCACTATTCAATAGGCTAAAAACTTAAATAACTTACCTGTTGAAGAACTGATTTGCTCTCTTATGACATATGAACTAAATTGTAAAGCTCATAATGAGCTTGATAAATCCCTTCCAAAGAACAGAAAGGATGTAGCACTTCAAACAATAAATGACTCTTTAAGTAAAAACTCGAGCGATGAGGACCATGATATTATATTATTATCAAGAAAATTTAAAAAATTATAAAAAATAAAACTATAAAAATAAAAAAATCGAAGAATGACAATATCAAATGTTATGGATGCAAAAAACTAAGATATTTCAAAGATGAATGTCCTCAATTGAAGAAGAAGTCGATGCTCAAGAAGAAAGTACTTTCGGCCACTTGGGATGATTCAAGCTCTTTAGACGAAGAACACCACTCCAATGATGAAGTTGCTAACTATGCTCTAATGGTGATTGAAAATAAGGTTAGTGGTTCATTAAGTGTTTCTTTTCAAAATTATTAAGCATGTTACATGATTTATTTGATGAGTTTAGAAAACTTAGCAAGTATTTTAAGTTGCTTAAGAATGATCATAAATTATTACTTAGTAGACTTGAAGAAATGCATGATTTATTAGTATCACATGTTCTAAATATGATATGCTCGATAATGTTAAAAAGAAAATATCATGCTTAAGACTACATCATAAAAATTTGAAATCAGAAATAAATCTCTAAATATGATCCTTGTTAATAAGGGTCATATTAATAGTAGAAATGACATAGGCTTTATTAGTAATGTTCAACAAAAGCCAATCATTTTTTTAAAATGACCTACATTAAATGTGCCACCAAGAATCAGTATAGCTTTTGTGGAAAATTGAGACATAAGGCAAACAAATGCCTATTTAGAAAATATACTCCATATCAACTTGTATGGGTTCCCAAGGGAACTTTATACAACAACAAACAATTAGAAAAGAAAGATAAAGTTCTTTATGAAGGACCCAATCCCAATATAAAATGAGTAATTAAACCAAAAATATCTTCGTTATAGATTTGTCTCCAAACTAAAGCTAGGAGTACCAAATGGTATCTTGATAGTGGATGCTCAAGGCACATGACCAAAGATCCATCTTATTTTTCTAAGCTCACTAGCTTAAGTGAAGAAGTTGTTAACTTTGGAGACAAAACAAGGGTCAAATCATTGGAAAAGGAACAATAGGTAACACATCAAACCTCTCAATCAAAGATGTACTGTTGGTTAATGGCTTCAAACACAATTTGCTTAGTATTAGCCAATTATATGATAAATGATATGTAATTAAATTTCAACATAATGCTTGCATAATTGAATTGCCACACAAAAATAAATCTTTAATTGCCTTAAGAAACAATAATGTATATACCATAGATATTGAAAATTTTTATGATGAAACTTATTTTTCGGCTTTGAATGATGATGTTTAGATTTGGTATAAAAGACTAGGTCATGCTAGCATGAAATTTCTAAACCAAATTTTTACCGAGGAACTAGTAAGAGGCTTACCTAATCTTAAGTTTATCAAAGACAAAATATGTGACACTTGTCAATTAGAAAAACAAATAAAGAGTAACTTTAAGTTAAAAAATCAAATAAGCACCTCTAGGTCACTTAAATTGATCCATATGGATTTATTTGGACCAATTGACATTACAAGTTTAGGTGGTAGTAAATATGCATTTGTTATAGTGGATGATTTTCATATATATACTTGGACCTATTTTATGATACATAAAAGTGATACATTTAAATGTTTTACAAAATTTTATAAAATTGTTCAAATTGAAAAAGGATGTATGATTTCTTCAATACGAAGTGATCATCGTAGAGAATTTTAAAATAATAATTTTTAAAATTTTTATGATTTGAATAGGTATATTTATAATTTCTCTACTCCATGAAATCCATAATAAAATGGGATAGTAGAAAGAAGAAATAGGAGCTTATAAGAAATGGCTAGAACAATGTTGAATGAACATAGTCTACCCAAATATTTTTGGGCCGAAATCATTAATAAGGTATGCTATGTTTTAAATAGGGTTATTGTAAGACCATTACTCATAAAAACTCCTTATGAATTGTTGAATGGTAAAAAAACCTAATATTTTTTATTTTAAAATATTTGGTTATAAATATTTTATTTTAAATAAAAAGGATGCTTTAGGTAAATTTGATGTAAAATTTGATGAAAGCATTTTTTTAGGTTATTCTTATATTTCAAAAGCTTATCATGTTTTTAATAAAAGAACATTAATAATAGAAGAATCTATTCATATTATTTTTAATGTTTTCTGAATTTAAAAGATTTATTTTGATAATGAAGTTGATCTTGGTAACTTGAATTTAAATGATAATATCCTAAGAGTAACTTGGATGAATTTTCTTCTAAATCCTTATGCAAGGATTGGAAGTATGTGAATGATCATTCTAAGTTATGGAAGTTTAATCGATTTGAGAGAAATGAGATATGAGAGCTTGTTCCTATATCTAATAACCATTTAGTGATTGGTACTAAATGAGTCTTTAGAAACAAACAAGATGAAAATGGTATCATTGTTAGAAATAATGTTAGATTAGTAGCCCAAGGTTTTAACGA
Source organism: Ensete glaucum (assembly GCA_021527575.1). NCBI lineage: Eukaryota > Viridiplantae > Streptophyta > Magnoliopsida > Zingiberales > Musaceae > Ensete > Ensete glaucum. The sequence continues at coordinate 16,735,321 of CM038558.1, forward strand.
AGAAGAATGAATCGATTATAATGAAACCTTCGCTCCCGTGGCTAGACTTGAAGCTATAAGGATGCTCCTTTTCTTTGCATCTTTTAAAAATTTTAAGTTGTTTCAAATGGATATTAAAATTGATTTTCTAAATGATTTTATTTTTGAAGAAGTGTATGTTAAACAACCCCTCGATTTTGAAAATAATCTTTTTTCTAATTATGTTTTCAAACTTATAGAAGCTCTTTATAGGTTAAAGCAAGCCCCTCGGGCTTGGTACGAAAGAGTTAGTTCTTTTTTTATTTTAAATAAATTTTTAAAATTAAGGTTGTTTTCATATTATTTTTTAAACATCTTGAAAATGATCTTCTTATTTTTCTTATGTTGATGATATCATTTTTGGATCTACAAATAAATCTTTATATGAGTATTTTGCTAAAGAAATGAGCCAAGAATTTGAAATGAGCCTAATAGGTGAGTTAACATTCTTTTTAGGATTACAATTAATATAACTTGATGATGGTAGTTTTATTAGTCAAACTAAATACAGATTGAACTTGATAAAACAGTTTGGGATGGAAAATGCTAAAGCATTAAACACTCCTATTAGCACATCTACAAAGTTGGACTTAGATAATGAAGGAGAAAACTTTGATAAAAAAACTATAGAGGGATGATATGAAGTTTATTATACTTAACTGATACTAGATCGGATATCATGTTTAGTGTTGGATTATATGCAAGGTTTCAATCGAATCCTAAACTCTCTCATCTAAAAGCAATTAAATGAATCTATAGATACTTAAAAGGAACCTCTAAACTCATATTATAGTAGCCAAAATTAAAGAATTTTGACTTAATTACCTATCTTGATGTTGATTTTTATGGATGTAGAACAAATAGAAAAAGTACTATCGGAATATATTAATTTTTAGGGCATACACTTGTTTCCTGGACTTACAAGAAACAAATTTCTGTAGCTTTATCTATTATAGAAGTAGAATACATTGCAGCTAGTGCATGTTATGCCCAAGTTATTTAGATAAAAAATTGTTAGAACCCTTGCATATTCTAAGCTTGGGGTGATCTCTATAGGGGATCAGTCTCCTTGGAACTCTATAGGGGTTCCTCCCTCTTTAGTTTTTTGCACTATGGCTGAAATATAATTGATCCATTGATGATAAAAGAGGAGAGAATACAAGGCTATTTATAGGGCTTCTAAACCCGAACTCCTAATAGGATTCCTACTTAAGACTCATACTCCTAACAACTCCTGCTCCAACTCTAAGAAGCAACTTCTATTTCCAACAACTTTAATTCCAACTCTAAGAAGCAACCTCCAAACTAATCCTAATCCTGTTATAACTTACCCTCTTTAACTAGGATAAGGGGTGGTTAATTAGGGTGACATGTATCTTATTCTTCCCTAAAAATATCTTCCTCCAAACTAATCCTAACCTAGCCAACCTCCTCACCTCTTTAATAGGGGTCAGATAGATAGGATTAATATGAATACCCTTAGGATTTATATGTTTGCCCTCTTCAATGAAACAAAATTAGGACTCCCATAACTAGAGTCCTAATAGATCCGCCTTCTACAAATCAGCCTTGTTCCCATCGTTGAGCTTCATGTCTTTGGGTCGTGATCTATAATTCCTTACAAGGATCCCTCGTGGCCCTATAGTAGCCACATCCTGCTCCCGGGGTCCAGCATCAACAGTAGTGACTGGATAGTGATGTGCCATGATCCTGTGATCCCATATAATCATCTGCTAAACCTGAGCCTCCATATCGACTTGGGTGTTAGGTGGATAAATCAGGGCTGAGTTATCCTCTCTAAACTTCTATTTATGATGAGATACTTGGAGGATCAATTATATTTTTAAATTGATGTACTGATTTGATCTATAAGTCACGGCTCCATTGTGATCCCTAATTTTGCAAGGCTAAAGTAGCAGGGGGACCACTTCCTTGAGGCTCGAGTTTTCTGCTGGTGGGCCTGGAGATGAAGGAAAACTCAATATTCAAATCAAACTTTCTTCTGCTCCGATATTTGTTAAGGGGGCTGATTCTTTCTTGTATGGGCTACCACTTAGTTATTCTTTAATAGTAACCGAGCCTTCTTTTGGAATAATTGCTCCCCTTTGATAAGGTCTGGTGTGAGCCCATTCTAAGTCCGAGGAGGGTAGGAGCTATAATTTTACCGAGCCTATTTTCATCTCTCCTTTATGATGTTAACCTGTATCATGCCAAACTTCAAATTCAGTAGCAATTAGTATCCCTTTACAGATTAAAAGCATTATATGAAATGTAGGGAGAGTCTCAGTATATATCAGGAGTCGGCAATCTTGCATGAGGGTGGTGCCAATCCTAATTCCTGACAGGTCTGCTCCAATTGTGAACATATTGCCACAATCGAGTAATGCTAGCATTGATGTAGATGGTATTGTGACTGTGAGGATCCTGTAGATGATGGATGTGTGGATGCCTTCCGCCTGTTCCTTCAGAATTTTGATCTTTATCATAAAGTTTGGTGTCACAGATTCCTTGCCAGTATTGTCGCTGGAGGGACTCAATCTTCTTGTGGTCGTGGGCCATGGATCAATGGTCATCATCATGGAAGACTTTGAGCATTATGGTCCACTCCTTGGAGAAGTAATGAAAGTAACCCGAGATCTAGGAGTGCTTCAGAAGCCATAGCTAGTTTGGTTGGATGTGGCACTTCAGGAAGAGTTTATACCTACAGATAAAAAGGTAAAGCTTTTGGAGATAAAGTGTCCTTGCAAGGGAAGGTCATAGTCGAATGATCTGTGTCTCCTACATCTCCTGGATGATCCTTCAGCTTTGGCTATCTAAGGATGTGGATAGCAATATGGCCAAATATATGCTAGTGGTTCCTCCTACAAGATTAGCATATGAAGATTGTATAGCCTGGTAGGAAGTAGTCAGCTCGATTCATTAGAGGTGCTTGAAATTTCAGCAAAGCTTCTATAAGCATTGTGTTGATATTGTCATTACTTCACTCCCATATTTTTTGCATAAGGTCACGTATTTTCCCTTGTCATTCATAAGATTGTTGGTGAGGATGGTGACGAGTTGCTGCTTATAGGATTCTTCAACTTTTGCTACTTGCGGGTTCACATGGCCACCTAAAGCATGAGTCATGCAATCGGCCAGCTGTGGGTCCTCCTTCGTGTTTTCCTCCTTAGGTTCATGGACCTCTTCTTTAGATTTTTTAATAGATTTTATCATAGAAAGCTCCCCTTTTTTGTAGTGATGGTTGCAACTCCAAAGTTCATTGCAATGCCAACTAAGGCCCTTCGCTAATCTGTCATGTAGGTCTTCCCTTATCAATTTTTTTGGTAGCGAAGAATAGTTGGGAGCAAAGGGAGGTTTATATGATGCTGGTCTAGGATTAGTTCTCATTCTCCGCGCATCTTAGTTCATCCATTCCTCTTGGATTCAGGCGAAAGAGATTGCGGCCTTCACGGTGGGGGGCTGCCACGCTTTAACCTCTCATTTAATTTTTGGCTTGAGTCCTTCAATCAACATCCCTAATAATTATCTAGCAGACTAATCATGAGTAAAGTAAGCTGATTTCTCAAACCTAGTTTGGTATTCTTGGATCATGGAGGTTTGTAGGATCTTGGCAAGTTATCCATTGATATTTTCGTACTTGGTCCACCTAAAGTAGTTTAGTAGCGCATACTTGAATTGTATCTACGTTAGAGTCTCATAGTTGTATTTAAGCCGATTATACCATCGTATAGCATCTCCTTCAAGGTGAATGATAGTTGTGTCCATCATGGAATCCTTCGGTGTTTGATGATGACAGAAGTAATGTTCGACACACGTAATCTATCCTGTCGGGTCTCCTTCTTTCTATTGGAGGAAGTTTACTCTCATGCATGGTTGTCTCATATCAATGGCTCATTCTTTCATTTTGAGAGGACTCTCTAAACTTTGACCTTGTTGGAATTTTATTGGGCTCAGAGATGCTTTAGGTGTGTAATCTGTCGTCTATACATGATTTGAGCCGCGATTCAAGCCAAGATTCGAATGCTTCAAACTTAGTATCAATTAGATCTTGGGAAGCCATGGCATATGCTTATAGATCAGATATTTCCTTATCTTTTTTCTATTGATGCGTTAATGGCATGGGTGGTGGAAGATTCGGACAATCGGTTGGTGATAGAAGGGTTTAACTATAATGGGTTTTTGTTTTAGGTTGTGGTTTTTGGGGGTGTTAGGGTTATTAAAATAGGTTATGATAGTTGTATCTTAAGGCTAGAGGGATGCCCTAAAGATGTCTTGAGTGGTGGCAGCAAGACGGTTGGATTTCGGTGGGCTAAGAAGAAGAAGAAAGATAAAGATGCAGCAGTAGATTTTTCATCAAAAAAATTTTAGCAATGAATTCAAAATTTTTTCTAGAAATTTCCAATGTAAATCCAAGTAAAACTTAAGGGGGATCTACTGGTAAGGAAGAGGTAATGCTGACAAAAATTTCATAAAAAGAACTAACAGCAATAGGTTCGTCAAAATCAAAGATCACGGAGAGGTACGATAGTATATTTTTATGTCTAAAGTACAATAGTTTGGACATAAAAGATCAGTAGGTTATCTTGATAATTTTTTGACGAATCTAAAGGGAGATCTGAGGATAGATATTTCTGAAGTTATGGTAAAAATTTTATTAGTAAAACCACAACAGCAAATCAAATAGTCAAGGGTGTGTGGCTAGAATTCTGCAACGTAACTTTCATCGTAAAGATGAAAAGTTTGCAACGAAAAGTTTGCAACTAAAAGTTTGTGCAGCAAATATAAATGAATTTTTTATATTTTTTGAATAGAGATAACTAAATTGAAGTAGTAGTAAGGTAGGAAACCAGAACTTGTTATAATTCATGAGGAGATCATAGGATGATCTACGGTAGTGGAGATGACGACAGAATTTGATGACAATCTTTAAACAATTATGGGAATTACTTTGTATGGCTATAAGGGACTGATGGATGGCTGTGGAAGGATAGCGAGATGCCAAGAACACTACTATGATACCAAGTGTTAAAACCTTTATGGATTCTAAGCTTGGGGTGATCTCTATAGGGGATCAGCCTCCTTGGAACTCTATAGGGGTTCCTCCCTTCTTGGTTTTCTTAACTATAGCTGAAACATAATTAATCTATTGATGATGAAAGAGGGGAGAATAAAAGGCTATTTATAAGGCTTCTAAACCTCAACTCCTAATAGGATTCATACTTAAGACTCCTATTCCTAACAACTCCTACTCCAACTCTAAGAAGCAACTCCTACTTCCAACAACTCCAACTCTAACTCTAAGAAGCAACCTCTAAACTAATCCTAATCCTATTATAACTTAACTCCTCTTTAACTAGGATAAAGGGGTTAAGTAGGGTGATATGTATCTTATTCTACCCTCAAAATATCTTCCTCTAAACTAATCCTAACTTAACCAGCCTCCTCACGTCTTTAATAGGGGTCATATATATAAGATTTATATGAATACCCTTAGGATTTATATGTTTGCCCTTTTCAATAAAACGAAATTAGGACTCCCCTAGCTAGAGTCCTAACAAAACACACTAGAAGATTATGGAATAAAATAAAAAAATATTCTTATGAAGTATGATAATACAAGTGCTATATGTTTAACTAAAAATCCTCTTCAACATTTAAGAACCAAACATATTGATATTAGACATCATTGTATAAGGGATCATGTAAATTATCAAGATATCTCGGAATTTATTGACACTAAAGATCAATTAACAGATATTTTTATAAAACCCTTAAATGAAGAACAATTTGATTTTCTTAGAAGATAACTTGGAATGCTAAATCATGAAAATATATGAATTGCTTAATTTCATGAGAATGAGTTATTTTTCTTTGTGATAATGTTGTTGATATTATCTTATTATTCCCATGAGATGTTTATCTTATTGTTCACAAAAAAGGAGAGAAAATTTGCATGATGATGATTTTGTTAATTTATGAATTTATTTGCTATGTTTACTTGAAATTGAGATGATTTTAAATGCATGAGTAGCTCTTAAACTTTTGAATCTCCTTAAATGTCTTGGGGTTTTAAGTTTATCTTCGAAATTCACCTTTACAAAATTAAGAGCTATGTTTAATGATGTTTTATAACTCCTCCCTTATTTTCTTTCATTCTTGTTCTCAAGAGGAAGAAAATTCTTTATGACTCATATCGTATTTTTAAAAGAGGGAGCAAAAACTCATATGCCTTAAAATCTTTAACCCCATATTTCACCTTTTTGTTGATGACAAAAGGGGGAGAAATGGATGTTGATGATTTATATAATTAAATGGATGTTAATGACTTATGTAATAACTTAAGGGGAAATTTTAAATGTTTTGAAGTTCATAAAAATCCTTGATGAGTTAAAAATTTCAAAGGTTTAATATTCATGAAAATCTTTGATGAGTTGAAATTTTCGATAAGTTGAAATTTTCAAATGTTTAAAGTTCATGAAAATCCCTGATAAGTTAAAATTTTTAATTGTTTGAAATTCATGAAAATCCTTGATGAGTTGATGACTTGATAAATTCAAAAGAAAATTTTTATTGATATATGAGTATCCTTAAAATTTGATTTGCTTGAAATAGTGATTGTCTTGATTTACTTGAATTCAAGAGTGTATGATTCTCTTGAACTTAAGTCTTCTTTATTATGGCATGAACTTAGGGAGAGTTAGGATTAACTATCGTCATCAATTGATTATCATCAATAAAAAGGGGGAGATTATTCAATCTCAGATTTTGATGATAAGATCAATTGATGAGTGTTTTAATCTAACATGTGTATTATAGGAAGAATTGTAGGTCTAACTATGATAGGAGCAATGGAGTTACAACCAGATGATGGGCTAAGATCAAGCTTGGGCATCGGGTTGGGTTCGGACGATGTAGTGGGATATCGTCGGAGTTCACTAGGAGATTCGCTGAGGGGATCGAGAAGCTCACTGGGAACATACCGGGAGATCGTCAGATGAAGACCAAAAGACTTGCCGCAAGGATGCCGGAAGTTATCAGATTGGCGGGAGTTAGGTCTTAGTTTAGATTGTTGGTCATTAAGAGTTATAATCATTGAGTCATAGTTAGGGATTGAGTCCTAATTGAGTTAGATTTAGATGAAATCCAAATTAACTCAATAAGGCAACCGGGTCCACTATGGGGTTTGGTTGAGCTCAATTAGTTGACTATAGAATTGGTCAACATCAGGTTCAAGCCAGAATTTAAAAAAATGGAAGAAACCACTTTTCCAAAGATTCGGTGGGTAAACTGTAAGTGATAGGCTATTCAACCAGCGTCGCCTAGGATTTCAGGCTGCTATCAATGGCTGAACCACCCGTTCCTAGGAATCTGGGCACTTTCGACAGTTGACCCGCCTAGGTTGGTGGGTGAACTGTCCGTACCTAGATTTTCTGGGTGAGTTTGATTTATGACTCTAAATTCTGAAGCCAATTAGGGATTGTAAATATCCTAAGTTTTCTTGCATTATATACAACAATTTTGGGGATTATATTCTATGAAAAACATTGTGTGTGAGTTGTAAGAAAAAAGAAAAGGGGAAGGGAGAGAGCTTGGAGTTTGAAAGTTTTTGAAGTCTCCATTGCAAGCAAGTGTAAGGGTTCGGTCTTCACCCAAAGAAGATCGATAATGTATGCCGATGTGTCCCACGAAGGAGGACTCAGGAGTGGACATAGGTCCGTTGGTGCCGAACCACTATAATTGTGAGTGTTTCTTAATTCTTGCATTTATTACTCACTTGTAATTGTTGAGTTCTTAATCATTTTGAACTGAATAGACACTTCTGATTTTTACTTACTCCTTAAAAGTAAAGTTTCAAGTCAAGCACTTCCCTTCGATGTTGATTATCTTTTATTGGGATTTGCATGTTTCATCTTAAATCAGTTTTAAGTAAGTAACTTAGTAATTTTCTTTGAATCATTCACTTGTTACGAAAAGCTTCGATTTATCTATCTTGCTTAAAGGGAAAAGTTTTTTATTAAAACTAAAATTTACACTTGCACTAATTCACCAGCCCCCCCTTCTTAGTGCTAATTGATACTAACACTCTGGTGTTCGGTAATAGCAGAAGTAATGTTTGGCGCTTGAAATCCATCCCGTCGGGTCTCCTTCTTCCCATTGAGAAAAGTCCACCCTCATACGTGGCTACATCATATCAGTAGCTCATACTTTCTTTTTAGGAGGCCTCTCCGAACTTGCACCTTATTGGAATTTTGTTAGGCTTGGAGATCGGCCCAATCTAAATTCAACGAATAAGGCGTGCATTTATCCTCCATACGTGATTCAAGCCATGATTCAAGTACCTCCAACTTGGCTCTGAATATATCTCTTGATGACATGATGTAAAACTCTAAATTTACTATGATAAGGTCCTTCCCTTGCTGTTGGATCATTGGTATGGATTGGTTGAGTTGATTGGTTCCGAAAAGGGTAGATGGCTTGAGGCAAAAGGCTATGGTAGGCTGTTATTTTTTGTAGTTGCTATTGTTGTTTAGGATGGCTGCAGATTCTAGAAATAGGTTATGATGGCTGCATCTTAAGGCTAGAGGGGTGGCTTAGGGTTGTTTTTGATGGCATCAACCAATTTGATAGGGATTGGTGGCCAAAAGAGTGATGGATCAAGGTTGTAGTTTTAGGGTGTTGTTTGGGCTACCTTTTTTTTTGGGCTATTAGGGTTAGTTGTGGATTATGGAAATACGCTATGATAGGTGTATCTTAAGGCTAGAGGGGTGCCCTAAAGATGACATCGGTGGTAGCAATAATTTCGGTAAGGATTAGATACGGGTGCAACAAAAAAACCTAAAGGTAGCGTTATAGAATTCTGCGTCGATAGGCTGCTATAGGTTGTTGTTTTAGGCTACGATTTTGGGTACTATTTGGGTTTTGAAGATAGGTTATGATAGTAGCATTATAAAGCTAGAGGGGTGCCCTAAAGACATCATGGTTGGTCGTAGCAAGATGATTAGGGTTTGGTTGGTTTAGAGAAGAAGAAATACAAAGGCATAACATCAGATTTTTTCATTAAAAGAATTTCAGTAGTAGAGATGTAATTTTTCCCAGCAATTCAAAATAAGGATTTGAGTAAAACTTAAGGGAAATCCATTGGTAAGGGAGAAGTAATGTCATCAAAAAATTTATGGAAAATTATGGTAGTAAAAGACTCGACAATATTAAAGATTACGAGAAGGTGCTACGACATAATTTTTTCATCAAAAGATTTCAGTAGTATAGACGAGATTTTTGTCCAATAGTTTGAAATAAGTATTTGAGTAAAACTCAAGGAAAATCTACTGGTAATAGAAAGGTAATATCGATAAAAAATTCATGGAAGAAAATGGTAGCAAAAGGTTTGGCAAAATCAAAGATCACAGGTATGAACTGCGATAGAATTTTATATCCAAAGTGCAGTAGCTTGGATGTAAAAGATCAGCAGTTTATATTAATAATTTTTTAATACAACCAAAAGAAAATTTGCTATTAGGAAGTGCCAAAGCCATCATAAAAATTTTGTAGAGATTTGGATAGAAAAAGTATAGCAACAAGATAAAATAAGCAGTGCTATGCGGTTGAAATTCTACAGTGCAACTTTCATCATAGAGATGAAAACTTTACGACAAAAAGTTTCTGTAGCAAGATAGGAACAATTTTTTTTGGTTTTTGGAATAAAGATAGTTACATTGCAGCAGCAGTAAGATAGAAAACTAGAACTAGTTGCAATTCACGGGGAGATCAAAGGATGATCCGTGATGGTAGGAGATGATAGCAGAATTCGACGATGATCTTTAAGCAATTATGGAAATTTCTTTGGGTGGGTCTAGAAGGATGATGGATGGCTGTGGAAGGGCAGCAAGATGTCAAGAACGCTATTATAATATCAAGTGTTCGAACCCTTGCAGATTTTAAACTTAGGGTGATCTCTATATGGGATCGACCTTCTTGAAACTCTATAGAGGTTTCTCTTTCCTTGGTTTTCTGCTACATGAGCTAAAAGATAATTGATCTATTGATGATGAAAAGCAAGGAGAATATAACCTATTTATAAGGCTTCTAAATCCTAACTCCTAATAGGACTCATACTCAAGACTCCTACTTTTAACAACTCCAACTCTAACTCTAAGAATCAACTCCTACTTCCAATAACTCTAACTCTAAGAATCAACTCTTACTCTAAGCAAACTAAGACTCCAACTCCTAATTTAACTCCTAATCAACCCTTGAAAGAGTTCTCATTGAATGAAGCTCTTCCCCTCATTAAAGTGGATAGCCAATTTGATTGATTACAAGCTTGACTTAGTTAACTCCAACTCGTATCCAACTCCGACTTCTAACCAAACTCCAGTTCAGCCAAATCCTAATCCTACTATGATTTGGGTTAATTTATTATAATAGACTTAAATCTCCTATTCCCTACCTAATGTCAAGTATAGGTTAGCCAACAAGGCCCAATCTAAGGACTGGACTCAATCGACTAGGACCCAACTTAGCTAGGGTCCTAACACAATTCAAGAAAGCACTGCTGAACCGCTTTGGGCCAACCAAATACGAGAATATCAATGAACAACTTGCCAAGATCTGACAAACCTCTACAATCCAATAATACCATACTAGGTTTAAGGAATTATCTTACCTTACTTATGATTGGTCTGACAGATAATTATTAGGGATGTTCATTGAAGGACTCAAGCTAAAAATTAAAGGAGACGTTAAAGTGTGACAACCCCACACTGTGAAAGTGGCAATCTCTTTTGCCCGAATCCAAGATGAATGACTGAACCAAAATACTCGGAGGATGAGAACCACCACCAGCATATAAACCTCCCTCTACTCCTAGCCGTTCTTTGCTACAAAAAAAATTGATGAGAGAAAAGCTACGAGATAAATCGGTGAAGGGTCTTTGTTGGCATTACAACAAACTTTGGAGCTACAACCATCACTACAAAAAGGGGAAGCTTTCTGTGATAAAATCTATTGAAGAATCTGAAGAAAAGGTCGAAGAACTTGAGGAGGTGAACATGAAGGAAGACCCGCAGTCAATCAATTGCATGACTCTTGCTTTAGCCTGCCATACAAACCCACAAGCAGCAAAAGTTGAAGAATCTCTTAAGAAACATCCTGTCACCATCCTCATCAAGACTAGGAGCTCCAACAACTTTATGAATGACAAGGTTGCTGCCAATTGATGCTCCAAAATGAAGATTGTAGTAGGTTTGATGTTGAGGTCAGTGACAGCCAAATTTTAAAGTGCGACGAAAGATGCCCGCGGGTAAAATTATTGTGGCAGGACCAAGAGATACTTGTTGATTTCTTCCTTCTTCCTTCTTCCTCTTGATGATTATGAGGCCGTCCTTGACATCAAATGAATGACTATACTAGGTGATATTCTCTAGAAATTTTCTAAATTTATAATGAAATTTTTTAGCCATAAGAAATAGGAGATCCTATACGGGATACGCGAGAGCAATGTAACGACAATTTACACACAACAAACGGAGAAAGTTTTAAACAAAGTGAATAGTGGCTTTCTAATACAATTTGAACAACATTCTATGGGGTGAGGATAAAAATTTGAAGACTCAAACCTTCTCTAATCGCTTGCTGAATTTCATACATTTTCATCGAACCGCACAGCCTACTTTCTGCCTACCGGCATGACCATCAAATTCTGATTCTCTCGAGCAAACCAGTAGTAAACACTTGGCCATATCATTATCCTCACCTCCAAAAAGCTAAAATAGAGAAAGATTGAAGAAGAGATGATTGAAAGAGGGGTCATTCAGTCCAGTTGCAGCCTCTACTCTTTACCGGTGCTAGCTTTACCTGACTCTGACAAAGTGTTTATTATTGACATATCGAGAGCTAGAAATTATGTTATCCACATGAAAGATGGCCAACCCCTAGTCTACCCCAACAAAGCCCTCACTCCAAATCATCTTAAGCTATCAATCAACGGTAAGGGAATGCTAACCTTTGCTGAATTTTTTACTTGGTATGATACAGGATAACACAAAGAGGAGATAAAATTAAGTCTTGAAAAATTACAGCTTCTACTCTTTGTAAATTCAGATCGGGCTCACCTTACCATAGACTCTACTAGAGGGCAACCACCATCACAGAGGAATGCCTGGCTACCATTAAAGAACTACTACATGCCAGCTCATACAAGAAAGAAATAGTCGCCCGACAAATGTCGGATTCTAAGCTTGGGTTGTTCTCTATAGGGGATTGGCCTCCTTGGAACTCTATAGGAGTTTCTCCCTCCTTGATTTTCTGCTACATGAGCTTCTAAATCCTAACTCCTAATATGACCCATACTCAAGACTCCTACTTCTAACAACTCAAACTCCAACTCTAAGAAGCAACTCCTTCTTCCAACAACTCCAACTCTAACTCTAAGAAGCAACTCCTACTATAAGTAAACTAAGACTCCAACTCCTAATTAAAGTCTTAATCAATCCTTGAGAGAGTCCTAACTAAATGGATCTCTTCCCCTCATCAAAGTGGGTAGCCAATTGGATTGGTTACAAGCTTGACTTAGTTAACTATAACTCGTATCCAACTCCGACTCCTAACCAAACTCCAATTTAGCCGATCCTAATCCTACTAGGATTTGTACTGATTTATTATAATAGACTCAAATCTCATCCTAGCCAACCTAATGCCATGTCTAGGTTGGCCAACAATGCCCAATCTAAGGACTCGACTCAGCTAGGGTCCTAACAGACCTGCCCTCATCCTTGTCCTCATGGCCGAAGCTCTATGAACTTTGGGTCTTGCTCTACAATTATCCTTGAAGCTTTCTTATGGTATCTACAGTAGGCACACTGTGGTCTAGCGGTTCAGCATTATTTTATATCTCTCTAGTAGTAGTATTTGGATGGTGGTGCATCACGATCCTGCAATCCCATGTGATCATCAGCTGAACTTAAACCTCCTCATCAGTTGGGATGTTAGGTGGATGGATCTAGGCTGAATCATCCTTTTTTAAACTTCTATTTACGGTGAGATACTTGGAGGATCAATTATATTTTGGTGCACCGATCTGATCTATAAGTCACGATTCTACTGTGATCTCCAATTTTGTAAGGGCCAAAGTAGTAGGGGGATCACTTTCTTGGGGGGTGGTGGTGAATTAGTGCAAGTGTTAATTTTTCATTCTAAACAAGAATTTTTCAGTTTAAGCATGATAGGAAGATCCAAAGCTTGTTGTTCAAATAAAACAAGTGAATGATAAGAAGATTACTGAGTTACTTGCTTACTAATTACTTAAGAAAGAGCAAGGAAATCTGAAAGATAAGAAACATCGTAAGAAAATGTTTGCTTTTAAAGAGTAAACAAGATCAAAAGCATTAATAAGGAAAGCAAAAGATGAACTCACAATTTTTATAGTAGTTCGACACCAACGGCCTACGTCCACTCTTGAGTCCTCCTTCTTGAGGTACACTGACATCCACTATCGATCTTCTTTGGGTAAAGACTAAACCCTTACACTTTGCTTACATGAGAGATTTTGAGAAAATTTCTAACTCTAAGCTCTCTCCCTTCTCTTTTCTTTTTCTTACAAACCATACCTAATTTCTTTTTCATAGAGTTTAATTGTCCAAAAAGAGTTGTTGTGAATGCAAGAATACTTGGGATATTTATAGACCCCAAGTGGCTTAAGAAATTAGAGCCAAAAATCAAACATACTTAAAAGAATTGGGTACGGATGGTTTACCCACCAACCTGGGCGATTGAGCTGCCCGAACACTAGGGTACGGGCGATTTACCCACCGGCCTTGGGTAGGTCAACTGCCGAAAGTACCCAGATTCCTAGGTACGGGCGGTTCAACCGCCCAGCCTGGGTGAGTCAACTACCTGAAAGCTTGGGCGATGATGGTACACCCGTCACTCACCGGCAGTTTACCTGTCAAAATTTTCGTAAAAATAGTTCCTTCTATTTTTCAAATTCTGGCTTGAACCTGATGTTGACCAACCCTTTGATCAACCAATTGAGCTCAACCTGAGCTCAATCAAACCCCAATAGTAGGCCTGATTTTCTTATTAAGTTGATTTAGATTTCATCCAAATTCAACTCAATTAGGACTCAATTCCTAACTATAACTCAATGATTACAATACTTAATGACCAACATGCTAAACAAGACCTAACTCCTGCCAATCCGACAGCCTCTAGCATTCTTGTTGTGAGTCTTCCAGTCTTCTTCCAGCGATCTCCCGATGTGTTGCCAGCGAGCTTCCCGATCCCTTTGGCGAATCTCCTAGCGAACATCGGTGAGATCCCACTACATCGTTCGAACCCGGCCCGATGCCCAAGCTTGATCTTGGCCCATTATCTGGTTATAACTTCATTACTCCTATCATAGTTAGACCTACAAATCTTCCTCTAACACACATGTTAGATAAAAACTCATCAATTGATCTTATCATCAAAATTCAAGATTCAACAATCTCCCCCTTTTTGATGATGATAATTAATTGATGACGGGAGTTAATCCTAACTTCACCGAAATTCATGTCATGATAAAAAGGACTTAAATTCAAGAGAATCACTCACTCTTGAATTTAAGTGAATTAAGGCAATCAATACTTCAAGCAAATCTTATTTCAGGGATAACAATAAGACTTGTATATATCAATAATAATTTGTTTTTAAAGTATCAAGTCATTAATGCATCATGGATTTTCACAAATTTCAAACATTTAAAAACTTTTCATCAAGTCATCAATGCATCAAGGATTTTCATGAATTTCAAAGATTTTAAAATTTTTCATCATCAATGCATCAATGGTTTTCATGAATTTCAAATATTTGAAAATTTTCCCTTAAATTATTACATAAGTCATCAGATTTTCATGAATTTCAAATATTTAAAAATTTTTCCTTAAATTATTACATAAGTCATCAATATCCATTTGATTACATAAGTCATCAACATCCATTTGATTACGTAATTCATCAATATCTATGTCTCCCCCTTTGTCATCAATAAAAAGTTGAAATGTGAGGCTAAAATAAATTTTTGCTCTCTTTTTTTAAAATATGATATAATTCATAAAGAACTTTCTTCCTCTTGTGAAAAAAAAGGAAAGAAAATAAGGGAGGAGTTGCAAAACATTATTAATAAGAGCTTTTAATTTTATAGAGGTAAAATTTTGAAAATAAATTCAAAAATCTAAACTATTTAAGGAGATTCAAAGGTTTAAGAGATACTCATACATTTAAAAATTATTTCATATAATTTCAAGCAAACATAGTAAATAAGTCTGTAAAATAAGAAAACCATCATCATGCAACTTTTTTTCTCCTTTTTGTAAATAATAAGATAAACATCTCATGGGAACAATAAAACATTATCACAAAAATAGCTCATTTTCATGAAATCAAGCAATTCATATATTTTCATGATTTAGCATTCAAAGTTCTCTTCTAAGAAAATCAAATTATTCTTCATTTAAGGGTTTTATAAAAATATCCGATAATTGATGCTTAGTGCCAATAAATTCCAAAGAGATATCTTGACAATTTACATGATCTCTTATAAAATGATATCTAATATCAATATGTTTGGTTCTCAAATGTTGAATAGGATTTTTTGCTAGATATATAGCACTTGTATTATCACACTTTATAAAAATATTTTTTAATTTTATTCTATAGTCTTTTAGTGTGTTTTGCATCCCAATGACTTAGGCATAGCATGCATTAGCTACAATGTATTCTGCTTCCATAGTAGTTAAGGCTACTGAATTTTATTTCTTAGAAGTCTAAGAAATAAGTGCATGCCCCAAAAATTGACATGTTCTGATAGTGCTTTTTTCTATCTATTCTACATCCACCAAAATTAGCATCAGAATAGGTAATTAAGTCAAAGTTCTTTGATTTAGGATACTATAATCCTAGTTTAGATGTTCCTTTCAAGTATCTAAAAATTCGTTTAACTACTTTCAAATGAGAGAGTTTTAGGTTATATTGATACCTTGCATATAATCCAATACTAAACATGATATCCGGTCTTGTAGTAGTTAAGTATAATAAACTTCCTATCATACCTCTATAAGTTTTTTTATAAAGTTTTCTCTTTCACTATCTAAGTCCAACTTTGTAGATGTGCTCATGAGAGTGTTTAATGTTTTAGCATTTTCTATCTCAAATCGTTTTATCAAGTTCAATGTGTAGTTATTTTGACTAATAAAAATACCATCATCAAGTTGTTTTATTTGTAATCCTAAGAAGATTATTAACTCACCTATTAGACTCATTTTAAATTCTTAACTTATTTCTTTAGCAAAAAACTCACATAAAAATTCATTATAGATCCAATAATGATATCATCAACATAAATTTGAATAACAAGTAAATCATTTTCAAAATACTTAAAAATAATATGGTATCAACCTTACTTTTTGAAAATTATTTAAAATGAGAAAAGAAATAAGTCTTTCATATCAAGCCTGAGGGGCTTATTTTAATCCATAGAGAGTTCTTGTAAGTTTGAAAACATGATTAGGAAGAAAATTATTTTCAAAACTAGGGGGTTGTTCAATATACACTTCTTCGAAAATAAAACCATTTGAAAAACACTTTTAACATCCATTTGAAACAACTTAAAATATTTAAAAGAAGCAAAGGCATGAAGCATCCTTATGGCTTAAGTCTAGCCACAGGAGTGAGGGTTTCATCATAATTGATTCCTTCTACTTGATTGAAACCATTGGCCACTAATCTAACATTATTTCTAACCATGAAACCATTTTTATCTTGTTTATTTCTAAATACCGATTTAGTACCAATCAGTAAATGGTCATTAGATCTAGGAACAAGCTCTCATATCTCATTTCTCTCAAATTGATTAAACTCTTCAAGCATTGCATTAACCCAAGAATAATCTCTTAGGGCCTCATCAATATACTTTGGCTCAATTTGAGAAAGAAACATGACATTTGCACAAAAATTTCTAAAAGAAGACCAAGTTTGAATTTATTTTATGTTTCTCCTATTATAAGCTCCTTAGGATGATCATTCACATACTTCCATTCCTTGGGTACGGTATTAGAAGTAGATATATCCAAGTTACTTTTAGGAGTGTTATCTTTTAAATTCAAAGTATCAAAATCGATTTCATCATCAAAATCGATTTCATCATCAAAATCAATCTTCTTAAATTCGAAAAGTTCATTGAAAACAACATGAATGGATTTTTCTATTACTAATGTTCTTTTATTAAAAACACGATAAGCTTTTGAAATAGAAGAATAACCTAGAAAAAATACTTTTATCGGATTTTACATCAAATTTACCTAAAGCATCCTTTTCATGACTCAATTCATAACTATAACTCAATGATTACAATACTTCATGACCAATAAGCTAAACAAGACCTAACTCCTGCCAGTTTGGTAGCCTTCGGCATTCTTGCGATGAGTCTTCCGATCTTCTTTCGATGATCTCCTGGTGTGTTGCCAGCGAGCTTCCCGATCCTTTTGGCGAATCTCCTGGTGAACTTCGGCGAGATCCCTCTACATTGTCCGAACCCAGCCTGATGCCTAAGTTTGATCTTGGCCTATCATCTAGTTGTAACTTTATTGATCCTGTCATAGTTAGACTTGCAAATCTTTCTCTAACACACTTGTTAGGTAAACACTCATCAATTGAGCTCATCATCAAAATATGAGATTCAACAAAGTCTCCGATGGTGTGAGCCCATTCTGAGTCTGAGGTGGATAGGATCAGCAATTTAACTGAGCTTGTTTTCACTCTCCTTCGTGTTGTTGACCTGTATCATGCTAAACTTCAAATTCAATGGCAATTAGTATCCCTTTACAAATTAGAAGCATAATGTAAAGTGTAGGGAGAGTCTCAGTGCATTTTAGGGGTTGACCATCTTGCATATGGATAATATAAATTCTAGCTTCGAATGCTTTAATCACAAATACTTTGTTGAAGTCAGGTAAAGCTAGCACTGGCAAAAAGTAAGGGCTACAACTTGGCCAGATGACCCCAGTTTTAAGCATCTCCGTTTCAATCCTCTTTATTTCATCTTTCTGGAGGTGAGGATTGGTGAATCTTATATTTTGATAATGAAATCGATTGATGGGTTATTAATCTAATATGGATTATTAGAAGTTGATTGATGTAGGATTAACTACGATAGAGAGAATGTGATAATCAAGTTTGGTTAGAGTCAAGTCCATGCATTGGGTCAAGGTTCGAACGATGTTGTTGGGAACTTGTTAGGATTATGTTGGAAGCTTACTGAGGGTATCAGGATCTTCCCTAGATAGTGTAAGAGAATTCACCAGAAGAAGATCGAGACTCGTCAGAACATTATCGAGGGTAGCTAGAAGGCTTGGAGTTAGGAAGGTCTTGAAGTGGACTTGTGGCTATTATGATTGAAATTAATTAAGTCATAGTTAGCATCACTTAGGTTTAACGACGATGGGAGAAGGAGTTACAGATCATATATGGACCCAAGATCAAACTTAGGCATTGGGCCAAGGATTGGATGATGCAGTGGGAGCTCGCTAGGAGTTTGCTAGGAGATTCGCTGAAGGGATCGAGAAGCTCGCTAGGAACACGCCGAGAGATCACCGGAGGAAGACCGTGAGACTCATCGCTAGAGATCCTGAAGGTTGCTAGAATACGGGAGGTCATTAAGCTTGGTGGTCATGTTTGATTGTAATCTTTAAGTTGTAGGTTAATAGTGAGTCTGATTTGATTGTGATTTGGAAATCAACTCAAAGAGACAGCCGGGTCCACTATGGGGTTTGCTGAGCTCAGGTTTCACTCAAATAATTGACCAAAGAATTGGTTAACATCAAGTTCAAGCTAGAATTTAAAAGGTGGAGGGAACCGCTTTTACGAAGATTCTAGTAGGTAAACCACTGGTAAGCGACGGTTGTACTTCCATACCTAGGATTTCATGCAGTTGAACCGCTCGTACCCAAGAATCTGGGCACTTTCAGTGGTTGACCTGCCCAGGCCGACGGGTGAACCACCTGTACCTAGATTTTTCGGATACGGTTGGATTTTGGCTCCAATTTTGAAGCCAATTTGGGACCTATAAATAACCCCAATTTTCTTACATTCCAAACAATAATTTTTGGGGATTATATTTTGAGAAAATATTGTGTGAGAATTGTAAGAAAAAAAAAGAAGGGAGTGATCAAAGAGTGTAATCTTGTCTCCCTTGTAAGCAAAGTGTAAGGGTTTGGTCATCACCCAAAGAGGATTGATAATGGACGTCGGTGTGCCTCATAAAGGAGGACTTAGGAGTGGACGTAGGCCGTTGGCACCGAACCACTATAAAAATTATGAGTGTTTCTTTGCTTTCATTGCTTACATATTTTTGTATTGATGCTTCCGATTTAACTCAACTCTTTGAAAGCAAAGTTTTCATGATAAGTTCTTTCCTTCAAACGTTGCTTATCTTTTTCGGTTTGTTTATTAACTTAGCAACTTTCTTTTAATCACTCACTCATTTCACTAAGAACGAAAAGCTTTAGATTTCCTATCTTGGTTTAATCAAAACGTCTTTATCTAAACTAAAAATTTACACTTACACTAATTTAACCCCCCCTCTTAGTGCCAATTGATCCTAACAATTGGTATCAGAGCCACACTTTTCTCATTTAGTTTAACACCCATGACAAATGACACTTTTCGGTATTAACGAGGGTCAATACATCATAAGTCCTCTTGTGTTTAATGGGACGGACTACACATCTTGCAAAATTCGAATGTGTAACTTTTTTATTTTGATAGATTTTGATTTGTGGTGTATTATTAAAAAATATTTTCAGAAGTCATCCAATCCTATAAATGATTGGAATGATTATGAAAAATAAATATTTTCTTTAAATGCAAAGGCTATGAATGTCTTATATTGTGTACTTGATAAAAATGAATTTGATCGGGTTTCTTATTTTGATTCGGCTTTCGATATATGGCATGCATTAGAAATAACACAGGAAAGCACACTAAATTTAAATAACTCATTAAATGAAATATCTTACAAAAATGAATAAGAAGAACACCTTCCAAAGAACAGGAAGGATAATAAATTGAGAACAAATGAACATCTTCTAAAGAAAAGGAAGGATCTTGAACTAAGAACATATGACTCCTCGAGTGAAATCTCAAGTGATGAGGACCTTGAACCCTTCACAAATGAACCGGATAAATTAATGAATATGAACCTTAAAGAAAATCTAAAGATGGATAAAACCTCTTGCTATGAACGCAAAAAGCCAAAG
Organism: Ensete glaucum; assembly: GCA_021527575.1. Classification (NCBI taxonomy): domain Eukaryota; kingdom Viridiplantae; phylum Streptophyta; class Magnoliopsida; order Zingiberales; family Musaceae; genus Ensete; species Ensete glaucum. Next base: position 16,755,627 of record CM038558.1, read on the forward strand.
AGCTCCAAAGATGAAATGTACAACCAAGAAGTTGAGAACCTCGCTCGTATGGCCATCGGCGATGAGGTTAGTGATTCATTAAGCATTTCTTTTTTGAAATTATTAAACATGTTCCATGATTTATTTGATGTGTTTGAAAAACATAGAAAATCTTTTAAGTTGTTTAAAAATGAACACCATTTGTTAGTTGGTAAAGTTGATGAAATGCATGAGTTATTAGCATCACATAATCCTAGTTCTAAATATGAAATGCTTGACAACATTAAAGAAGATAATATCATACTTAAGACAATGTTAGAAAATTTTGAAATTGAAAATAAATTCTTGAATATGATCCTTGCCAATAAGGGTCATATTAATAGAAGAAATGACATAGGCTTTGTTAGTAACATTCAACAAAAGCCAACCATTTTTGTTAAAAGACCAACCTTAAATATGCACAAAGAATCAAGTGTAATTTTTGTGGAAGATTAGGACATATAACTTACAAATGTCTATTTAAAAATTATAGTCCTCATAAGTTAGTTTGAGTTCTTAAAGGAACCATAAACAATCTTATGCCATTAGGGAGAATGGGAAGAACATGTCATGAAGGACCTAATATTAAATGGGTACCTAAATCAAAACCTCTCTTAATAAAAAGTTATTTCCTAACAAAGCTATGAGCAATAAAAATATTTTGAAAGTAGATGCTCAAGTCATATTACTTAAGATCTAACACTCCTTCAAGCTTACTAGCCTAAGTAGTAATAAGAAAATTATTAGAATTAAAATTATTGATAATAAATCTTTTAATGGTGCATCATTATATAATTAATATGGATGATACATAGCTAGAGTATACAAGTATTAAAATGTATTAGAACCAAAAAATCTTAGTTATTGAAAAATATATTTATATTGAAACTTACAAAAGTAAGATTTTGAGTGAATGCTAAAATGATTGGCTTGTTTAAATGTAAATACTATTGTTAAATGATTCAAATATTGATAAAGTCTATGGAATGATTGATTTAAATGTTACATTGATTCTAATGCTATAATTGAATTATTGTGTTGAATGATAGAATTTTAGCATATAATAATATAGAAAAGAGAGAGAAAAATCATGCTTCTAATATTTTTATAAATTAAAAATATATTTAGTAAGAATGAAATGAGCATGATAACTCACTACACTAAGTCTAAAAATTTTTAGAATTGAAATAAGTCAAAGTTTTTGTTTAAAAATATTTTATTGCAATGATGAAATTTTTTTTTTGACTTTAAATGACATTGCATTCTTGAAATAAATTTCAAAAGAAGGACAATTATTTTTGAAAGAATTTTTATCCTATTAATCCTTCACTAAGAGATAAAATAATACTATTATTATTGAATATCTTAAATTATAAAAATGGATTAGAAAACTTTAGCTATTGAAAAACAATCTATGATGCCTTTATCGAACTTTTTGAAAATTAATTTTTGATGATAATTTTGGATAAGTTTACAAATGATTTTATTTTATAATGCGATTAACGAATCTATCCAACATTATTGATATTTTGATGATTTTATCATAATATTGATAAGTTAAAAAAAATTATACTTTGAAATCCTTATATAAATTCGTTCAAAGAAAGTCATATAAATGAATCATAATTTGTCTCTTCAGATCTGTTACTTGAAAATCTTCTTATGAACCATATTCTTGAAAACTTAAAGTTTTATATATATAAATTAAGATCTTCTACTTTTTCTTTATTGAAATTAACTCATGATCGTGATATCTACAATATGGTATCTTTATGAATAAAGACTCTTCTTTGATCTCTTAAGATTCTATCTTATTATCTAAGAGGAGATTTACTAAATTAAATCATATCTTAATATTCATAAATGTCTTTTGATATCCATATCTATCTTGACATGATTTATTTTAAAAATTCATGAATGACATAACTTATCACCAAAATTAGTATTTCTTAAATTTGTGATTAGTTGAAAATTATATGAGATTTGTTTTATTATGATCAATTTTCTTGATTCATTGACTTTATCCTTTAGTGAATCATATTTAAATCTCTATGATTTTTATATATTAATAAAAAGGAGATTTATGATCTTAACAATTATAATTAAAATTTTTATTAATATCATTCTTCTATTTTATTAAAAAGATTTATCTTGGATGAATTAAGATAAACCTCTAAGACTCAGTGTTATTATTTATAAAAAAGGGGGAAGAAACTTATTAAACAAAATAATATCTTTTGATATTCAAAAATTTAATTTTATCTTTAATGACATGATCTAATTTTTGGTGAAATTTGAATATGGATGTTAAGAAGAAATTATGCAATCATATTTCTTTTTGACATTAACAAAGGAGGAGATAAAATTATCAATATTATTGGAAGCAAATTGGATATGGTAAGCTTAAATGAGAAACAATGTGCTTAGAAGAAAATTTAAAATTTTCTAAATATATGCGAAATGCATATTTCATAATCTGAGCTTGATGTATTATCATATTTTCCTTTGGATTTCTTAGATTTTCTAAATTACACTTCTTATCAAAATATACATGCAAAATTTTTTATTAACAATTAAAGCTATCATGTTTTCTTTTATATTTTTTATGCTTATTATCAAAATATAAATGAACTATGATCTACAAAAATACATGATTTGTTATTTATGTTAGAAAATCACAAAATTTAAATGCATGGGTTGCTCTTAATTCTACTTGGATTTCTTAAAGCTCACTTTCAAAATCATTCTAGTTAAAATGAACATAAGAAGAGGATTCAAATTTTTATGACAAGATAGTTTTAAAAGATTATTCTTGTTTCATGAATCTTGATAAATGTTTACAAAGAAAAATATATATAACATAAACTTCTATGATGCTTGAAAGAAGTCTTTGATATTAAATCTTTGATGAATCACTTGATGTGCTACTCTTAATTTAAATGAATTAAATTGCATAGGTAGATATCAATTCTGGGATTTTGGAATTTACATAAAAAAAATTGAGCCCTATTTTTATGATACAATATCTCTCACCCTACTCCCTTGTTTCTTATTTATTATTCAAAGAAAGGGAAGAAAATCCTTTCATAAAAGAATTATTAAGGGGGAGCAAAACTTGTTTGCTTGCATGACGTAAATTGCTAGCTTGAATATTACAAAGGAAGTAAAAATTTGCTAGCTTACACTTTTCAAAAGAGAAGAAATAACTCACTAGCTTTATTTGCTATGTTTTCTTGAAATTTATATAAGATGAATTTCTTGAGCTCATATTCAAAAATTTTAAAATCTTATATCTATAAGATTAAGATTAAGAGTTAAAAATACTAAATCATGAAAATATATAAATTGATAATCTAGATTTCATGATATTAAGCCTTTTGTGGTAATGTTTTTGAAAATATTTTTCATGTTTTTATCTTATTATTTACAAAAACAAAAAGGGGAGAAATTTTGCATGATGTTACCTTACAAATTTATTTGCTACCCTTGCTTGAAATTACATGAGATATTTTTAAATGCGAGAGTAACTCCTAAATTCTTAAATCTTCTTGAATATCTTGGACCTTTGAGCTTATTTTCGAAATTCATCTTTACAAATTGAAAGCTATAATGTTTTATACTCCTTTATTTTCTTTCCTTCTTGTTCACAAGAGAAAGAAAATTCTTTATAACTCATGTCATATTTTTATAAAGGGGGAGCCAAAACTCATGTGCCTTAAAATTCTAAGCCCTATATTTCATATTTTGTTGATAACAAAGGAGGAGAAATATATATTGATGACGCATGATATTAATGATATACTGATAGGACTCCAGTAGGGTTGAGTCCTAATCACTCAGAAGTAATCAATAAGAACCCTATGAGATTATAATAAAATCCCACTTAGTTACTTCTATCCTATAAAGAAGTGTGGCTAAGGTTTATTTTGGGGCCTTTGCAATAAAATTTCATGATTAATTTAGAAAAATTATATCATCGCCCATCAAGCCGTAGATCCATCAATCTACTGCCTTCCTCTGCATCAACATCAAAGATCTGGTAAAAACTCCAAAGCCCACACCTCTTGCTACTACTATTCCTCTATCTTATATGTGGGAGAAGTTTTTCCAAAATTTTCTTGATGTAAAATTTTACTATCGCAAACATTATCATCGTTGCAAAAGTGAAATGCTGTAGAAATTTTCAGCCAATTATTACTTTTTGAAACAGAACTTTTAATCATCTTTTTTGACTAAAAATTTTATATAATTTCATAGATTGTCTTAGCTTTCATCTAAGACTGATTTCATAAAAAAAATCCTTCTAGATCCAGACTTATAGCACTGCGATTCTTTGTTGTATAGTACTAAAATTTTATGATGGAGAATCTGCCTTCCGTAAACCGAACTTTTGTTCATTCTTTTTGGCTAAAATTTTTATACAATTCCAAAGATCAACTTAGCTTTCCTCTAGTATTGATTTCTCAAAAAAATATCTTCTAAAACTAGTTTTCTTGTGTAATCTTTTACCATCACGCAGTTCTAAAATTTTTATAATGAAGGATCTACCTTTTATCTTTCGCCCTATTTCCCTACTGTTATGTTGCTAAAATTTTGCCAAACTTTTCACTGGGATTACTAACACCTGAACCAAGAGTTTATGCATAATTCCCTTGAACTTTTCTTTAGAATTTAAGTTGAGAAGTTATCGTTTCTTCGATGTAAAATCGGTTCGGCGGGATAGCACATCATAGCACTTTTTTTGTCAAATTCTATCAGATTTGAGTGCTATTTTTTGTAGGATTTTGGACTCTCTTTTACTTATTACCAAACTCTACCATCCTCACTAAAAACTCTTCAAAACCCTACCCTAAACTGAAACCAAATAGCCACCTAAATCAGCCCTAAACCTCAGCCTACTCCCACCCAAACCGATTCATCTTCCAACTGGCCACCCCCTTCTCCAAAAATTCTCATGATACTAACCCGATAACAAAAGAGAATCTCAATATTACAGATCTAGAGGCATATACCATGACATCAGAGGAGGCCATTGATAGGACTCCAGTAGGGTTGAGTCCTAATCATCTTAGTATTAGTCAATAAAAACCCTGTTAGATTGTAATAAACCCACTCCTATCTTATAAAGGAGTATAGCTAGGGTCTAGATTAGCCCTTAGGGCTTAGTAGCCACCACACTCTTTACTGGGTTGGTTATCTAGGGTTTCCCCCTACTTATGTCGGCTATAGAGCCACTTAGCCGTCTCTTGTTCCTATTAAGGTAGGTTAGCTATAGGAGGGGTAAAAGAGTAATTCTACTTAGATAATCACCCTCTTAGTCTAGGGTTTTGATCCATATTTAAAGATGTAGTTGCATCCCCTCTTGAATTAAGTAATTATCAATTTTATTTCAGCTTTGTGCCGAGTCTAGGAGGAACGAACCCCTATAGTGTTCCAAGGGTTGATCCCCCTCAAGGATCAAAATCTATAGAGCTCCTTCTAGGGTTCTATCATCTGGTATCAGAGCAGTGATCTTGTTACCCCTACAACCATCTCAGCCGCCTCCACCTTCCCAAGCAATTTCTATAATTGTTGTGACACGCACCTCCACCTTCCACCCCAACCGTAGATCAAATCAGTTTACCATTGCCCCCTGCATTTGATCTGAAAATCTGATATTTTTTTATCATCTATATCTCTTCAATACTGCAAGATTCTTTACTTTACACATTGAAGATTTTTTCCAAATTTTATCCACTATAAATTTCATTTGTCGCAAACATTATCGTTGTTATAAAGGCGGACACTATAGAAATTTTTAACCGTGTTTTTGCCTCTTGAAACTGGCTTATTCCTTCTCCTTTCTAGTTGAAATTTTTACACTTACTTCTGTAAAATCCTTTACCATATATGCTGAAGAGTTTTCCCATATTTCCTCCACTGCAAATTTCTACCATTGCAAACATTATCATCATTGTGAAGGAGAAACGCTGTAGAAATTTTCAGCATCCTATTTGCCTCTTGAAATGATTATGCTTCTCTATTTTGGCTGAAACTTTTATATAATTTCATAGATCATCTTAGTCCTCATCTAAGATCAATCTTTGGAAAGAATTCTCTCTGAAATCGATTTTATTGTGCTCCGATTCTTTATCAGGTACTATTGGAATTTTATGATAAAGAATCTATCTTCTGACTTTTCATCCATTTTCCTACCGTTATGCTGTCAAAATTTTATCAAATCTAATTGATAATATTGGCCACATGTAAAACAAGGATTTGTGACAAATTTTTACATATTTTCCTTGGGTTTTCCTATGGAATTTACATAGAGAATTTGTTGTTTCTCTAACGTAAATTCTATTCAGCAAGACAGCATGTACAACCCTTTCTTTATCGAATTCCATTGCATTTGAATGCTGTCTTTTTCAGTTTTTTGGACTCTCTTTTTCTCATCCTAAAACTCTACTATCCTTGCCCCAGAATCTTACCAAACAACACCCTAAACTGATTCCAATCTGTCACCCAAATCAGCCCTAATCGCTACCTACTTCCATCTACACCGATCCACCCATCCAACTGGCCACCTATTTCCCAAAAATTCTCATGCCCCTAACCTGATAACAAAAGAAAATATCTTAACATCAAATCAATATGCTGCTGCCCTCTGCGTTTCAACTTGATGATCTGGTATATTTTCATCATCCATGACTGATTACTTCTGTAAAATCCTTTACCATATATGCTGAAGAGTTTTCCCATATTTCCTCCACTGCAAATTTCTACCATCGCAAACATTATCATCATTGTGAAGGGGAAACGCTGTAGAAATTTCTAGCATCTTGTTTGCCTCTTGAAACGATTATGCTTCTCTATTTTGGCCGAAACTTTTATATAATTTCATATATCATCTTAGTCCTCATCTAAGATCAATCTTTGGAAAGAATTCTCTCTGAAATCAGTTTTATTGTGCTCCGATTCTTTATCACGTACTATTGGAATTTTACGATAAAGAATTTATCTTCTGACTTTTCATCCATTTTCCTATCGTTACGTTGTCAAAATTTTATCAAATCTAATTGCTGATATTGACCACATGTAAAACAAGGATTTGTGACAAATTTCTACATATTTTCCTTGGGTTTTCCTATGGAATTTACATGGAGAATTCGTTGTTTCTCTGACATAAATTCTATTCAGCAAGATAGCATGTACGCAACCCTTTCTTTATCGAATTTCATTGCATTTGAGTGCTGTCTTTTTCAGTTTTTTGGACTCTCTTTTTCTCATCCTCAAACTCTATTATCCTTACCCAAGAATCTTACCAAACAACACCCTAAACTGATTCCAATCAGCCTCCCAAATCAGCTCTAATGGATGCCTACTTCCATCTACACCGATCCACCCATCCAACTGGCCACCTCTTCCCCAAAAATTCTCATGCCCCTAACCTGACAACAAAAAAAAATATCTCAACATTATAGATCTAGAGGCCTACACTATGTCATAAGAGGAGGCCATCAATGCTAAGTTCGAAGCCTTTGGAAGCTGCATGGAGAAAAGATCTGATCCCTTTTCACTAAATTCAGCAAGGGCCAACTATCGAGCCCGAGGAAATCAAAGCAAGGAGAAACTTCAGATTGGTGAGATGATCCTCAAGAGTATGGTCACATCATCCCTAATCGAAATAATCCACACATGAAGTTGATTTCCCTATATGGGAAGAAGGAGACCCGATCGAATGGATCTCAAGCATGAAGCACTATTTTCGGTTCTACCGAACCATTGACGCCATCAAGGTAGAGATTGCTGCCATCCACCTTAAGCGAGATGCTATTCAATGGTTCAATTAGTTTGAGCACACCCATGGAGGTCTCTCTTGGAAGTGATTTAAGGAAAGACTGCTAAATCGCTTTAGACTAACCGATTACAATAATATCGACGGACAATTGGTGAAGATTCGACAAACCTCTATAATATAAGAATACCAAACAAGGTTTGAATGTTTATCTAACCAAACTATGGATTGGTTTGAAAAAAAACTTTTAGGGACTTTTATTGAGGGCCTAAAGCTGGAGATCTGAGGAGAAGTAAAAGCATGGTAATCATACTACACTCTTATGGCAGTGATTTCCTTCGTAAGAATCCAAGAAGAACGATTGAACCATAAAGTACGAAGGACAAGGGTCGTTCTCTGACTAACCATGCTGAAGCCTTTAGCTCCCTCTACTATAAGGCTGCTGTATGTATAGCACTTCAAATCGAAGGTTGTAACAAGTTCGATGTAAAGGTCATCGACGACCCAATCCTCAAATGTTACCAAAAGTGGCTGTGGGTAAAATTGCTCCTACAAAACTAAGAAGTGGTAGTCGATTTCTTCCTCCTAGCCATCGATGATTATGAAGCTATGCTTAGGATTGAATGGCTCATAACATTAGGTGATATCTCTTAGAATTTCTCTAAATTAATCATGAAGTTTTATAGTAAAGGGAAACAGGTCACCTTGCGAGGCAAGCACGGGAGCCGTATCTCCACCATTTCGACGTAGCAAATAGAGAAAGTGTTACACAAGACATATGGTGGATTTTTAATATATATCTAGCAGCCATTAAAGGAGGAAAATGTATAAAATTCAGATCCTAAGCTTGCCCTCTTATTACACAAATTCGCGGATGTTTTCATGGAGCCGCATGAGCTTCCCCCTAACCGATCACATGACCACCACATCCCCATACTGTTGGGCAAACCTCCAGCAAACCTAAGGCCATACCACTATCCTCACTTATAGAAGGACGAGATTGAGAACATCGTTAAGGAGATGCTTGACACCGGAGTAACTTAACCAAGGAACCTGCGTTACTCCTTGCTAGTGTTGCTAGTACACAAGAAGGATGGTACATGATGGATGTGCATTGATTATCGGGCTTTGAACACCATCACTGTCAAAGACAAAAATCCCATACCAGTAGTAGATGAGCTCTTGGATGAATTAAAAGAGCTCGAGTCTTCACTAAATCGAATCTCCATTCTAGATACCATTAGATTCGGGTATGCATTGAAGATATTCTGAAAACTATATTTCGCACACATAACGACCACTACGAGTTTTTGGTAATGCCCTTAAGACTTACGAATGCTCCTACTTTTCAAAGCTTGATGAATGATATTTTTTGGAGGTTTCTATGCAAGTTTGTGCTGGTATTTTTTAATGATATCCTCATTTACAACCCTACACTTGATATGCATTTTCAGCACTTACGAATTATTCTAACGATTCTTTGAGAGAATATCCGTTATATTAAATAATCAAAGTGTAGCTTTTTACAACATAACATGGGGTATCTAGGGCACATTATATCAGAGAATGGAGTGGTAGTAAACTGGACAAAGATCGAAACGATGCAAGGATGGCCGAGGCCTATAAACATAAAATTGCTACGTGGCTTCCTTGGACTCACGGGCTACTACCAAAAATTCGTGAAAGATTATAGCAAGATCAGTGCCCTACTCATATCTCTACTAAAGGAAGACTCATTCTTATAGTCGAATAAATCTCTCATAGCCTTTGAATGATGCAAGGCAGCCATGATGATGACACTGGTCCTAGCACTGCTCAATTTTAGTAGCCCCTTCATGATTGAGGCCGACACGTTCGAAGTTAGAATTGGGGTTGTTCTAATGCAAGATGGCCAACCTCTTGCCTACATCACTAAGGCTTTGTCTCCCTCCTATCTCAAGATGTCCATGTATAATAAAGAAATACTTGCTATCATACACGTCATCACGAAGTGGAGACCCTACTTGATCGATCGATGCTTTCAGATTAAGACCGACCAACAAAGTCTCAAGTACTTTTTACGGCAAAAAATGTCTTCTCTAGAATAAAAATGATAGGTAACTAAACTTCTTGGCTTTGATTATAAAATTATTTATTGAAAGGGGAAAGAGAATGTTGTTGTAGATGCTCTATCTTGACTACTAAGATAAGCTGAAATTTCAACCATCTCTCTGATAGGACTCCAGCAGGGTTGAGTCCTAATCTCCCAAGAAGTAGTTAATAAAACCCTGCTATATTGTAATAAAGTTACTCCTATCTTATAAAGGAATATGGCTAGAGTTTAGATTAGCCTTTAGGGCTTAGAAGTCGCCGCCCCTCTAACTGGGCAGGTCGGCCAGGGTTTCCCCCTGCTTAGGTCAGCTATAGAGCCAACCTAGCCACCCTTTGTTCCTATTAAGGTAGGTGGCTATAGGAGGGCCAAAAGGATAATTTTACCTAGATTAGTGCCCCCTTGGGCTAGGACTTTGATCCCTATTTAAGATGTAGTTGCCCCCCTCTTTGAAAGCAATCAATTATCATCTTCAATTCAACCTTTGTGCTGAGTCTAGGAGGGAGGAACCCCTATAGCGTTCCAAGGGTTGATACCCCTCAAGGATCAAAATCTATAGGGCTCCTTCTGGGGTCTTATCATATGGTATCAGAGCTACATTTTTGCTACACTGTAGCCATCTTAGCCACCTCTATCTTCCCAAGCAATTCCCATAATTGCTACAACACGCGCCTCCACCTTCCATTCCAGTAGTAGATCAAATGAGTCTGCCGTTGCCCCCTACGTTTGATCTAGAAATCTGATATTTTTTTATTATCCACGCCTCTTCAATACTACAAGATTCCTTATTTTATATGTTGAAGATTTTTTTCAAATTTTATCTGCTGCAAAATTCATTCGTCGTAAACATTATCATTATTGCAAAGACGAAATGCTACAGAAATTTTCAACCGATTGTTGCCTATTGAAACTAAACTTTTAATCATCCTTTTTAGCTGAAACTTTTATACAATTTCACAGATCGTCTTAGCTTTCATCTAAGACTGATCTTGTGAAGAAACACCTTCTAGATCTGGACTTATAGCACTGTGATTCTTTATTGTATAGTACTAAAATTTTATAATATAGAATCTACCTTCTGTTAATTGGCCTCTTGAAACTAAATTCTTGTTTATCCTTTTTGGCCAAAATTTTTACAAGATCAAGTTGACTTTCATCTGGATTTGATTTCATGAAAAAACTCCTTCTGAAATTTATTTTCTTGTATAATCTTTCACCATCACACAGTTCTGGAATTCTACAATGAAGGAATCTGCTTTGCATCTTTTGCCCTATTTCCCTATCGTTATGCTGTCAAAATTTTTAATGGTATTGGCAACATCTAAATCAAGGGTTTTTGTATAATTTTCTTAAACTTTACCTTGGAATTTATGTTAAGAAATCATCATTTCTTTGATGCAAAGACTGATTCAACAGGACAGCACATCACAACACTTCTTTTCACCGAATTCTATCAGATTTGAGTGTTATTTTTTGTGAGATTTTGGACTCTCCTTTCTTCATCATCAAACCCTACCATCCTTACCAAAAACCCTTCAAAACCCTACCCTAAACCGAATCCAAACAGCCCCTAAATCTGCCCTAAATCGTAGCCTACTTCTACCTAAACTGATTCACCTTTCAACCGGCCACCCCCTTCTCCAAAATTCCCATGCTACTAACCTGACAACAAAAAAAAGATCTCAATATTACAAATCTTAAGGTATATACTATGGCATTAGAGGAGGCTATCGATACAAAGCTTGAAGCCTTTGGAAACCGCATGGAAGAGAAGATGCAATCCCTTTTCGTCGAATTCCGCATTGACTAACCTTCGAGCCCGAGAAAATCACAACACAGAGAAACTTCCGATTGGCGAGATGATCCTCAAGAACATGGCCACATCACCTCTGATCTCAATAATCCATGCATGAAGGTTGACTTCCCTAGATGGGAAGAAGGAGACCCGATCGGGTGGATCTAGCGCGCGGAGTGCTATTTTCGGTTCTACCGAACAGTCGACGCCACATGAGTGGAGATTGCTTCCATCCACCTCGAGGGAGATGCTACTCAATGGTTTAATTGGTTTAAGCACACCCATGAAGGACTCTCTTGGCAGTGATTCAAGGAAGGACTACTAAACCATTTCGGACCAACCGATTTCAACAACATCGACGGACAATTGGCAAAGATTCATCAAACCTCTACAACACAAGAATACCAAACAAGGTTTGAGCATTTATCTAACCAAACAAAGAATTGGTCTGAGAAACAACTTTTAGGTACCTTTCTGGAGGGCCTAAAGTCGGAGATCCGAGGAGAAGTAAAGGCACGGCAACAGTACACTCTTAGGGCAGCGATTTCCTTCACACGTATCCAAGAAGAACAATTGAACCACGCGGTACGAAGGACAAGGGTTGCCCCCTGACTAGCCATACCAAGGCCTACTGCCCCCTCTACTGCCATCCAAGCCTCCGCACTAAAAAAATTGATAAGAGACGAGCTTTGTAGATGATCGACCAAGGGGTTGTGTTGGCATCGTGACGAACCGTGGAGCCGTGAACATCACTACACAAAGGGCCGACTCCTCGTGATTGAACTAGTGGAGGATGAGGATAATAAAATATCTGAAGAAGCCCTTGAACCTAAAGAAGAAGCCATGGAGGAAGAGTCCCAACCGGCCGACTACCCAGTGCATGCATTGGCCGGCTATTCCAACCCGCATATGATGAAAGTTGGAGGACTTCTAAAACAGCAACCCATCACAGTTCTCATCGACACGAGCAGCACCAATAACTTCCTCAATAGTAAGGTTGCTGCACATTTGGCACTTCAAATCAAAGGTTGTAACAAGTTTAACGTAAAGGTCACCGACGGTCGAATCTTTAATTGCAACCAACGGTGCCCGCGGGTGAAACTACTCCTCCAAGACCAAGAAGTGGTAGCTGATTTCTTCCTCCTACCCATTGATGATTATGAAGCCATAATTGGGATCAAATGGCTCATAACAGTAGGTGATATCTCTTGAAATTTTTCTAAATTAATCATAAAATTTTATTACAAAGGGAGACATGTCACGTTACGAGGCAAGCGCGGGAGCCAAATTTTCATCTTTTCGTCACAATAAATGGAGAAAGTTTTGCATAAAGCATATGGAGGATTTTTTATGCATATCTAGTAGCCATCTAAGGGGGGGAATATACAAATTTTAGATCCTAAGCTTGCCCTCTTGCTGGATGAATTTGCGGATGTTTTCACAGAGCCGTGTGGGCTACCCCCTAACCGGCAGCATGACCATCGTATTCCTATTCTGCCAGGCAAACCTCTAGCAAATGTGCATACCATCACTTGCAAAAGGATGAGATCGAGAATATCATCAAAGAGATGCCTGACACTGGGGTAATTCGATCAAGTTGCAGCCCTTATTCTTTACCAGTGTTGCTAGTGCGTAAGAATGACGGTACATGGCGGATGTGCATTGATTATCGGACCTTGAACGTTATCACCATCAAGGATAAATATCCTATATCCATTGTAGATGAGCTCTTGGATGAACTAAAAGGAGCCCGGGTCTTCACTAAACTGGATCTCCATTCTGGTTATCACCAGATTCGGGTATGCACTGAAGATATTCCGAAAATCGCATTCCGCACACATAACAGCCACTATGAGTTTTTGCACTTACGAACTATTTTAACAATTCTCTGGGAGAATACTCCTTATGTTAAACAATCAAGGTGCAACTTCTTACAACATAAATTGGAGTATTTTGGGTATATTATATTATAGGATGGAGTGGCGATGGACCCGACAAAGGTCGAGGCAATGCAAGAATGGCCGAGACCTACAAACGTACAATTATTACGCAGTTCCCTTGGACTCACGGGCTACTGCAAAAATTTTGTAAAAGATTATGTTAAGATCAGTGCCCTGCTCATGTCCTTACTGAAGAAAGGCTCCTTCTTGTGGTTGGATAAAGCCTCCACAACCTTCAAGAGACACAAGGCAGCCATGACAATGATATCAGTCCTAGCGCTGCCCGATTTCGGTTGCACTTTAGTCCTTGAGGCTGATGCATCAGGAGTTAGAATTTGGGCTATTCTTATGCAAGATAGTCAACTCCTAATTTACACTAAGGCTTCCCCCACACTTCATATGAGGTTTTTACAAGAGATACTAATTACTACCAAATTTAAAATATGGTTGGATATAGGTCCATGGCACAAAAGAGGAGTTAAACTAAAAGAATTGCAATCCATGCTTATGCCAGATTGGGCTCTAATCATCCTGAACCATGCTAGAGGGTAGTCACCATTCTAGAGAAAAGATTGGCTATCACTAAAGACTAACTATATGACAACCTATGTAAGGAAAAAACTTTCCCCTGACAAACGCCAAAGCAGAAGAAAATTTCCTGAGAAAGATCAAGTCCCCCTACATCTCCAGCTCCACTAGTATGAAATTTAAGTATCAAGAAATTGGTCTCCCTATTTCTTTAGGCCTTGCAAAATTGGGGATCATATTGGGGCCCCAATCTGGAGATCAGATCCGTGCATCAGATCAAAATTATAGTTAATCCTCCAAGTATCCCACCTCAAATGAAAATTTAAAGACGATAACTCAGCTCAAGTTCTTCTAACTGACACCCAAGCTGATGAGAAGCTGAAGACCCGATTCCCTGAGTTTATGGAACTTTAGCCTTGAGGACAAGGCTGATTTTAAGAGGGCGGGTTTGATAGGACTCTAGTAGGGTTAAGTCCTAATTTCCCTAGAAGTAGTCAATAAAACCCTGGTAGATTGTAATAAAGTCACTCCTATCTTATAAAGAAGTATTGCTAGGGTTTAGATTAGCCCTTAGGGCTTAGAAGTCACCGCCCCCCTTATTGGGTAGGTCGGCTAGGGTTTCCCCCTACTTAGGTCGGCTATAGAGCCAACCTAACCGCCCCTTGTTCCTATTAAGGTAGGATGGCTATAGGAGGGGCAAAAGGATAATTTTACCTAGATAAGTGCCCCATTAGGCTAAGACTTTGACCCCCTATTTAAGATGTAGCCACCCCCCTCTTTGCAAGCAAGCAATTATCATCTTAAATTCAGCCTTTGTGTCGAGTCTTGGAGGGAGGAACCCTTATAGTGTTCTAAGGGTTGATCCCCCTCAAAGATCAAAATCTATAGGGCTCCTTCTGGGGTCTTATCACTCTCTTCCCTCCACCAAATTCCTTAAAGATATTAGAGAGGAATGGAAGAGTGACCCAGAGACCCGAGGCATCATAGAAAAGTTGAAGAAGAATCTGGGTTCCATGGGCCATTACACCTGGGATTTAAAGGACTTGCGTTATAAAGACCGAATTGTGGTTATTCCTTCCTTCCCCTTGCATCAAAATTATTTTACATGAGATGCACTCTTCACCTTCAGTAGGGCACTCCAAATTTCTGAGAACATATAAGAGGGTGAAACATAACTACTTCTAGAGAGGCATGGAAAAATTGATTTGTGATTATGTATCTAAATGTGATATATGCCAGCAGCAAAAAGGTGAAATAATGGTAAGTCTGGGAAAGCTACAATCACTACCCATACCGGACTTAGCAGGAACTGACATCTCCATGAACTTCATTGAAGGGGTGCCACCATCTCATGGTAAAATCACGATCTTTGTGATGATAGATCGTTTAACTAAATATACTCATTTCTATGTTGTGAGACATCCTTATACCGCTGCCAATATTGCTTAACTCTTTGTGAAAAATATCATTAAACTACATGGAATGCCAAGGTCGATTGTTAGCGACCATGACAAGGAGTTTACAAGCAAATTTTGGACCAAGCTTTTCCAATTACAAGGCACCCAACTGAAGATGAGCATAGCCTATCATCCGTAGATGGACGACCAAATAGAAGTGGTGAACGGATACCTCGAGGCTTATCTACGGTGCTTTACCAATGACTGGCCTAAAGAGTGGACAAGGTGGCTTCCTTGGGCTGAATGATGGTACAATACAACCTATCATTCATTATCTAAATATACCCCCTATGAGGCATTGTATGGTCGACCGCCCTCTATAATACCTAAATATGTAATTGACATAGCCAAAGTAGATCAAGTCAACTAAAACTTAATTGACAAGGACAAGCTTTTGCAGCTGCTGAAAGACAACTTAACTGCCACAAAAGCCCTCATGAAGCAATAAGCAGACACTCACTAAAGCGAGCAAGAATTTTCAGTAGGAGACTGGGTCTACCTTTGCCTACAACCATACAAGAAGCTATCAATCAACACCAGAGCATCGATGATGCTATCTCCATGATTCTATGGACCATATCAGATCTTGGAGCGAATTGGGAGCATGGCATATAGATTAAAGCTTCTAGATGATGCTAAGATTCATCCCGATTTCCATGTATCCTTACTGAAGCCGAAATTGGGTGAACGTGAGTCAGCTCAGACCCTACTACTGAGCAGTACAAATGATGGCGAGATTCAAGGTCAACCACAAGCTATACTTGATCAGAGGATTGTGATGCACCATCGAAACCCCTCAACTGAAGTACTCGTGAAGTAGAACAATTTACCATCCGAAGATGCAACATGGGAGTCTTATGAGGAGTTGAAGACCCGATTCCCAGAATTTATGGACCCTAAGCCTTAAGCACAAGGCTAATTCAAAGAGAGTGAGATTGATAGGACTCCAGCATGATTAAGTCCTAATCATCCTAGAAGTAATCAATAAGAATCCTGTGAGATTGTAATAAAACTCCACCTAGTCACTTATATCCTATAAAGAAGAGTGGCTAGGGTTTAGATTAGGGTCTTAGGGCTTAGTGGCCACCACCACCCTTACTAGGCTAGTCAGTCAGGGTTTCCATCTATTAGAGTTAGTTATATAACCAACTTGGCTGCCACCTATCCCTACTAAGGCAGGTCGGCTATAGGAGGGGTAAATGAGTAATTTTACTTAGACAAGGACCATAGGCTAGGATTTAGAACCCTAGATAATCATGTAGTTGCCCCCTCTTTCTATTAAGTAAGAATCATCTTTTATTCAGCCTTGTGCCAAGTTCTAGGAGGGAGGAACCCTATAGTGTTCCAAGGGTTGATCCCCCTCAAAGATCAAATTCTATAGAGCTACTTCTGGGGTTCTATCCAAGTGCCAAAGCTATTGTAAAAATTTTGTAGAGATTTGGTCAGAAAAAATGCAATAGCAAGATCAAACAAGTAGTACTATGCGGTTGGAATTCTACAGTGTAACTTTCATCGTAGAGATGAGAACTTTACGACGAATAGTTTATGCAGCAAAATAGGAATTAATTTTTTTATTTTTTAATATGAATAACTAAATTATAGTAGCAGTAAGGTAAGAAACCAGAACCTATTGCAATTCATGAAGAGATCAAAGGATGATCTATAGTAGTGGAGATAATGATGGAATTCGATGACAATCTTCAAGCAATTGTGGGAATTGCTTTCGACGGTTATGGAAGGATGATGGATAACTATGGAAGGGCAATGAGACACCAAAAATACTACTCTGATATCAAGTGTAAGAACCCTTGTGGTTTCTAAGCTTGGGTTGATCTCTATAGGGGATCATCCTCCTTGGAACTCTATAGGGGTTCCTCCCTCCTTGGTTTTCTTCACAAAGGTTGAAAATAATATTAACATATTGAAGATGAAAAGTGATCGATTATAAGACTATTTATAAGGCTTCTAAACCCTAAGTCCTAATAGGATTCCTACTCGAGACTCCTACTCCTAACAACTCTAACTCCAACTCTAAGAAGCAACTCCTACTTCCAATAAATCCAACTCCAACTCTAAGAAGCAACTCCTACTAAGGTCCTAACAGTTTGCTATTAAAGATCGAGTCTTCCTTCATCTTTGACCCTACCAACAGAAATTTATAAAGACTCGAGCCTCACGGATGTGGTCTCCTAGTTTTTTTGGACCCTATAAAATTGGAGATCACATTAGAGCTATAACTTGTAGATCATATCGGCACACTAATTCAATTGATCCTCTAGGAATCTCACTATAAATGGAAGTTTAGAGAGGATGAGTCAACCCAAATCTATCCACCCAACACCCAAGGTGATGAGGAGGCCCAGGTTTAGTTGATGATTGCATGGGATCGCAAGGTTACGACACATCACCATCCAGTCACTACTACTGATGCTGGACCACAATAGCAGGATGCGCCTACTATAGGGGCTACGAGGGAGCCTTATGAGGAGTTACAAATCAAGACCTGGAGACATGAAACTCAGTCTTGGGAACAAGGCTGATTTAAAGAGGGTGAGTCTATTAGGTGATAGGACTCTAGCATGGTTGAGTCCTAATCACCTTAGAAGTAATCAATAAAACCATGTGAGATTGTAATAAAATCCCACCTAGCCACTTCTATCCTATAAAGAAGTGTGACTAGGGTTTAGATTGGGGTCTTAGGGCTTAGTGGCTATCGCCCCCTTTACTAGACTAGTCGACCAGGGTTTCCCCCTGCTTAAGTCGGCTATAGAGCCAACCTAGCCACCCCTTGTTTCTACTAAGGCAGGTTGGCTATAAAAGAGGCAAAGGGGTAATTTTACTTAGGCAAGCACCCCTTAGGCTAGGGTTTGGAATCCTATATAATGATGTAGTTGCTCTCACTCTTTTATCAAGAAAGATCAATTCTATATCGGCTTTGTTGGTCGATCCTAGGAGGGAGGAACCCCTATAGTGTTCCAAGGGTTGATCACCCTCAAAATTCAAATTCTATAGAGCTCCTTTTGGGGTTCTATCATATGATATCAGAGCCATGTTCCTGTTGTCCTATAGCAATCTCTACCATCTCCAACTTCCCAAGTAATTCCCACAATTATTGCGACACATGCCTCCACCTTCCACTCCAGCCATAAATCAAATCAGTCTGCCACTACCCCTGGTGTTTGATCTAGAAATCTGGTATATTTTCATCACCCATGCCTCTTCAATACTACAAGATCCTTTACCTTATACATTGAAGAATTTTCTCATATTTTATCCGCTACAAATTTCATCCAATGCAAATGTTATTGTTGTTGCAAATGTGAAACGCTGCAGAAATTTGCAGCCACCTATTTACCTCTTGAAACTTATTACTTCTCCTTTTTTGTCAAATTTTTACACAATTTCCTAGATCAACTTAGTTTTCATCTGAGATTTATCTCTAAAAACAATTCCTTCTAGAGCTAGTTTTATTCTGCCTTCTTTCATCATCACGTAGTGCTGGAATTTTACGACGAAAGATCTACCTTCTGTCTTTTCCCATATTTTCCTACCGTTACTCTGCCAAAATTTTGTCAAACTTTTTACTATATTGATCACATCTAAACCAAAGATTTTTGCATATTTTTCTTGAGTTTTTCTTTGGAATTTATGTCGAGAATTTATCGTTTCTCCGATGTAAAATCTATTCGACAAGATAACACATCGTAACACCTTTCTTTATTGAATTCCATTGGATTTGACTGCTATCTTTTATGGGTTTTTAGACTCTCTTTCTCTCATCTGTAAATCCTACCATCCTCACTAAAATCTCTTTAAATTGTACCCTAAACCGATCCCAAAAAGCCACCTAAATCAGTCCTAAATCGTAGCCTACTCCCATCTAAACCGATCCACCTATCCAATCGACCATCCCTTCTCTAAAAATTCTTATGCCACAAACCCAATAACAAAAGAAAGATCTCAATATTATAGATTTAGAGGCATACACCATGGCATTAGAGGAGGCCATCAATGCCAAGTTTGAAGCCTTTGAAAGCCATATGAAGGAGAAGATGCGATCCCCTTTCATCGAATTAAACATGGGCCGACCACCTAGCCCGAAGAAATCACAGCAAGGAGAAACTTTAGATTGGTGAGATGATCCTCAAGAGTATGGCCACATCATCCTTGATCCAAACACTTCACACATGAAGATTGACTTTCCTAGATAGGAAGAAGAAGACCCAATCAGATGGATCGCACGCGTAGAATGGTATTTTCGATTCTACCGAACTGTCGATGCTACAAGAGTGGAGATTGCTGCCATCCACCTTGAGGGAGATGCTATTCGGTGGTTTAATTAGTATGATCACACCCATGCAGGTCTCTCTTGGCAGTGATTCAAGGAAGGACTACTTAATCGCTTTGGACTAACTGATTTTGATAACATCGATGGATAATTAGTGAAGATTTGGTAAACCTTGACAATACACAAATATCAAACAAGGTTTTAACATTTATCTAACCAAACTATAGATTGGTCTGAGAAACAACTTTTAGGGACATTTATTAAGGGCCTAAAGCTGGAGATTCGAGGAGAAGTGATAAGACTCCAATAGGGTTGAGTCATAATCTCCCTAGAAGTAGTCAATAAGACCCTACTAGAGTGTAATAAAGCTATTCCTATCTTATAAAGGAGTATGGCTAGGGTTTAGATTAGCCCTTAGTGCTTAGTGGTTGTCACCCCCTTGATGGGTTGGTTGGCCAGAGTTTCCCATTGCTTAGGTCGACTATAGAGCCAACCTAGTCGCCCCTTGTTCCTATTAAGACAGGATGGCTATAGGAGGGGTAAAAGGGTAATTTTACTTAGACAAGAATCCCCTTAGGCTAGGATTTTGATCCCTATATAATAACGTAGCTGCCCCCTTTCTTGAATTAAGCAACTATTAATTTTATTTCAGCCTTGTGCCAAATCTAGGAGGGAGGAACCCCTACAACGTTCCAAGGGTTGATCCCCCTCAAGGATCAAAATCTATAGAGCTCCATCTGGGGTTCTATTATCTGGTATTAGAGCAACAATATTGCTACCCTTATAGCCATCATCCATACCTCCACCTTCTCAAGTAATTCCCACAATTGCTATGACACATGCCTCCACCTTTCGCCCTAGCAGCAGATCAAATCAATCTGTCGCTGCTCCCTGCATTTGATATGGAGTTCTGGTATATTTTTATAATCCATGCCTCTTCAATACTACAAGATCCTTCATATTATATGTGGGATAAGTTTTCTAAAGTTCCCTTGCTGCAATCAACGACACCTGCAACCACGAAGTTGTACCATAGCCGTAGCCAACGTTGTTGCTGCCCTCTTCTTCCTCCATCATTGTTGCTACCTTCTGACTCAGATCTCATGGCTACCATCTTCCGATAAATATCAACTACTAAAAAAATTGGAGCCTCGATGACATTATAGCATCAACATTGCAGTATCATTGAAGGACCACAACTAATGTTACTGCTGTCATTTTCTTCCTCCACTATTGCTGCTACCCTTGGCTGTTATCCTCTACTTAGAGATTTCACCACCACAGCCCTGACATCACTGCCATTACTGCCTTCAACCTGAAGATTGTAGCTATACTCTTTAATCGGTTTGATTTTATAGGTTGGAGATCCTTACGTCATGACATCAGTGGGCTTATTCAAAGCCAAATTGGAGGCTCTTGAGACACATATGGATGTTAAATTACGCGCTCTATTTGAGAAGTTTAGATTGGGCTGATCACTAAGCCCAATAAGATCACACTATGGTCTAAATTTGGATTGTGGAAAGAACCTTAGCGAAGAACCAACGATGATTCGTCAAACCTTCACCATCCAAGAGTACTAAACCAGGTTTGAAAAGTTATCTAATCAAACTTATGATTGGTCTGAAAAATAGAAATTAAAGACTTTTATTGAGGGCTTAAAGATGGAGATTCAGGAATAAGTTAAAGCGCGATATTTGTACACACTTAAGGCAGCCATCTCCTTTTCATAACATCAAGAGGAGCGATTAAACTATGAAGCTCGGAAGACTAGACTTGCTCCCCGACCAATGGTACCAAAGCTTTCACCTCCTCCTACTATCAACCGACCCCTTTAGCTATAGAAATTAATAAGAGAAGACCTTCATAATGGATTGACAAAGGGCCTATGTGGGTGTTGTGATAAACTATAGAGCCTAGAATACAAATGTAGAAAGGAGACACTTTTGATTATTGCGCCCACTAGAGAACCCAAACTTGAAGATACGACTCTCGAGCCCAAGGAGAAGGATATACCAAAACTGACACCTGCACGGTCCTTACCTTAGCCAGCTACACTAATACAACCCCATAAGAGCCCTATAGATTTTGATCACTGAGGGCGATCAACCCTTGGAACGCTATAGGGGTTCCTCCCTCCTAGACTCGGCACAAAGCCTGAATTGAAGATGATAATTGCTTGATTAAAAGAGGGGGGCAGCTATATCTTAAATAGGGATCAAAGTCTCAGCCTAAGGGGGCATTATCTAAGTAAAATTATCCTTTTGTCCCTCCTATAGCCATCTTGCCTTAATATGAATAAGGGGTGACTAGGTTGGCTCTATACCGACCTAAGTAGGGGGAAAACCTGGCCGACTTGCCTAGTAATGGGGGCGACAACTACTAAGCCCTAAGGGCTAATCTAAACCCTAGCCATACTCCTTTATAAGACAGTAGTGACTTTATTACAATCTAGCAGGGTTTTATTGACTACTTCTAGGGAGATTAGGACTCAACCCTGCTGGAGTCCTATTAAAACCGTCCTATTAAAATTAGCTTTGTCCTCAAGGCTGAACTCAAGGAACTGGGTCTTCAGCTCCTCATTAGCTTAGGTGTCAGTTGGAAGAACTTGAGCTGAGTTGTCATCTTTAAATTTCCATTTGAGGTGGGATACTTGGAGGATTAAATATAATATTGATCAGGTGCATGGATCTAATATCCAGGTTGGGCCCCCAATATGATCTCCAATTTTACAAGGCCCAAAAAATAGGGAGACCATTTTCTTGAGGCTTGAATTTCATGTTGTTGGAGCTGGAGATGTAGGGGGACTTAATCTTTCTCAGGAAAATTTCTTCTGCTCTCGCATTTGTCAGGGGGAAATTTCTTCCTTGCATGGGCTGCCATATAGTTACTCTTTCGTAATAACCAATCTTTCTTCTAAAATAGTGACTGCCCTCTGGTATGATTCAGGATGATAAGAGCCCAATCTGGTGTGAGCATGGATTATAATTCTTCTAGTTTAACTCTTCTTTCATGCTATGGACTTGTATCCAACCATATTTTAAATCTAGTAATAATTAGTATCTCCTATAAAAACCTCGTATGAAGTGTAGGGGAAGCCTTGGTGTAAATTAGGAGTCGACCAACTTACATAAAAATAGCCCAAATTCTAACTCCTGATGTATCGGCCTCAATGACCAAAGTGCGACCAAAATCGGGCAGAAGGCTGCGGAGGCTTTATCTGACCACAAGAAGGAGTCTTTCTTCAGTAAGGACATAAGCGGGGCACTGATCTTGCCATAATCTTTTACAAAATTTTATTGTAGCCTATGAGTTTAAGGAAATCATGTAATGATTATACGTTTATAAGTCTCAGTCATCTATACATTGCCTTGATCTTTATCGGGTCCACCTCCACTCCATCCTCTAATATAATGTGCCCAAGATAGTCTAATTTACGTTATAAGAGGCTGCACTTTGATTGTTTAACATAAGGAGTATTCTCCCAAAGAATCGTTAGAACAATTCATAAGTACTGAAAATGTATATCAAGTGTAGGGCTATAAATGAGAATATTATCAAAGAATACCAATATGAACTTACATAGAAAACTCTGAAAGATGTCATTCATCAGACTTTTGAAATTAGAAGGAGCATTCGTAAGTCTAAAAGGCATTACCAGAAGCTCGTAGTGGCCATTATACATGTAGAATACAGTTTTCAGAATATCTTCAGTGCATACCCAAATCTGATGGTATCCGGATAGGAGATCCAATTTAGTGAGGACTCGAGCTCCTTTTAATTCATCTAAGAGTTTATCTACGAATAGGATAAGATATTTATCCTTGACGGCGATGGCGTTTAGAGCCCGGTAGTAATGTACATCTGCCATGTACCATCTTTCTTACGTATTAGCAACACCGATGAGGATTAAGGGCTGCAGCTCGGTCGAATCACCTCGGTGTCAAGCATCTCTTTAACAATGTTCTCGATCTCATCCTTCTGCAAGTGAGGATAGTGGTACAGTCATAAATTTGCTAGAGGTTTACCGACAAAATAGGAATTTAGTGGCCATGTGGCCGGTTAGGGGGCCATTCACGTGGCTCCAAGAAAATATCCACAAATTTATTCAAGTAAAGGGCAAGCTTAGGATCTAAGTTTTGTATGTTCTCCCCCATAGATGGCTGCTGAATATGCATTAAGAATCTACCATGTGCTTTGTGCAAAACTTTCTCTATTTTGTTGTGACGAAATGGTGGAAATTTGGCTCCCGCGCTTGCCTCGTAACGTGACCTGTCTCCCTTTGCAATAAAATTTCATGATTAATTTAGAAAATTTTTAAGAGATATCACCTAGTGTTGTGAGCCATTCGATCCCAAGTACAGGTTCATAATCATTTATGGGTAGGAGGAAGAAATCAACTACCACTTCTTGGTCTTGGAGGAGTAGTTTCACCCACGGTGTCACGGACTTAGCTGAAATTTGCCTAAGCCGTGCGGCAACCTCGCGGCACTCAAGACTTAGCTGAAATTGCCTAAGTCGTAGAGCAACCTTGCTCACTATTCCGGACTTAGCTGAGATTGCCTAAGTCATAAAACGCCTAACGCGTTATCTGTCTGCAAAGGGTCAGCCCTCTTACAACCTCTTAAGGTCTCGTAGGACCTACAAAGAAGAAGTTGATTAATTCAGAAGCGAGCGACGGACACGTCCCGGCGTCTCGCAAAGCGGAAAGCTATATAAGCAATTTATCGAACACCTTGAGTGCAGCAAAGAAAAGAGAGAAAGAGAGCGAAATAGGACTTTGGAGGGTTGTAGGAACGGTCGCAAGTCCACAAACGACGGTTCCCAAGGTATCGGACGCAAGACAAGTTCAATTGCTGATGAATGCCTACGCCCGACATATACCTGGAACCCCATCCAGCCCGGTGCCACCCGGGGGGTTCCAAGGTACTAAAATGGCTGACATTTCACACCGCTCAGAAAGGTTGCCGCGGCACATGAAAAAGACCCAAAAAGAGGGCTATTTTGGGCTGTTTTGGCTCCGCGCAGTGAGCGATCGTTCTGCAGCCTTCTACACTACTTTCGCTCACATTTCTTATGTAAAAACACATAAACTCAAGGCAAAACAAGCAGCCAAACATATGTACAAGCAAGAAAAAGTGACGAATGATTCAAGGAGCAAAGGCATTACGGTTGAGCGACGACCATTCTCCCCCACTTAAACTGTCGACGCCCTCGTCGACGCTTGTTGGTAGGCTTTGATGCGAGCTTCTTCATATCGTAGGGCATCTTCTGGCTCCCAACTGGCTTATGTTTGAGAAAGCTTTTGCCACTTCACCAAGTACTCTATTTGCTGCGCTCCATTGGGTAGCTTTATTTTACGATCCGCTAGAATAGTTTCAACTCGCTTCTCATAAGAGGCTCTGGTGGGGGGTAGTCGAGTTGGAACATTTCGGGAATCATCTCGCGGATCTGAGTGGTAGCCTTTTAAGTTGCTCGCATGGAAGACATTGTGAATTCTGAACCATGCTAGCAGTTGCAACATGAGATATTGCCTACTCTGCTGATGATTGGGAAAGGCCCTTCATACTTGCGTACCAATCCTTTATGCACTTTGTGTCTAAAGAATTGGAGTGATGCTGGTTGGAGCTTCACCAACACCATGTCACCAACTTTAAATTCTTGTGGTTGCCTTCCCAAGTCTGCCCACTTCTTCATCTTTTTGGTCGCCTTCTCCAAGTAAGCCCGCGCAATATCTGCATTACGATGCCATTCCCTTGCGAAGTGATAGGCTGATGGGCTACTCCCTGTATAACCAATAACCAGGGTATGAGGAGTTGATGGCTGTTGTCCCGTAATAATCTCAAATGGGCTCTTGTTGGATGCAGAGCTCCGCTGCAAGTTATAGGAGAACTGGGCTATGTCCAACAGCTTCACCCAATCTCGTTGGTTGGCACTCACGTAGTGCCGAAGATATTGCTCCAAGAGCGAGTTAATTCTCTCTGTTTGGCCATCCGTTTGAGGGTGGAGGCTTGTGGAGAAGTATAATTTAGACCCCAACAACTTGAACAACTCAGTAATCATCCCAAGAACCGAGAATCCCGATCACTAATGATGTTGTGTGGGACTCCCCAATACTTAACCACATTCTTCATCATCAACTTAGCCGCCTCCTCCGCTGAGCAATGTAGGGGTGCAGCAATGAATGTTGCATACTTCGAAAATCGGTCAACTACCATGAGTATCGATCCAAGTCCCCCTACTGCGGGCAAGCTTGATATGAAGTCCAAAGAAATGCTCTCCCATGGCCTTTCTGGTACGGGCAGCGGCTCCAAAAGTCCCACTGGCTTCTGCTGCTCTATCTTGTCCTGTTGACAAGTAAGACATGTTCGAACATATTCCTCCACATCTGTCCCCATCTTTGGCCAATAGAAGGCCCTCTCGACGAGAGCCATTGTTCGGTGGATACCCGGATGTCCAGCCCAAAGGGAATCGTGATACTCTTTCAAGAGTTCACGCCTCAAGTTATCCGCTCATGGGACATAAACTCTATTCCCCTTGGTGTAGATGAGTCTCTCCTGGACCCAAAATCGTCGTGCCTTGTCCTCTTTGATGAGTTGAATCAGAGTCACTGCTTGAGGATCTCAGTACAGTCCATCCCTGATCCTGGAAAGAAAGTTGGAGCGCAATTGACTTGCTTGGCCTCCGCCCTCCAACTGTATAGCATTCACTAGCTCCACTTTCTGACTCAATGCATTGGCCACGATATTTGCTTTTCCGGGTTTGTACTCCATCACCATGTCGAACTCAGCCAGGAAGTCCTGCCATCGTGCTTGCTTTGGGGAGAGTTTCTTTTGAGTTTGAAAGTAACTCAATGCGACATTGTCGGTTCTTAGCATAAATGGTGCTCCCAGAAGGTAGTGTCTCCACACTCGTAGACAGTGGACCACCGCTGTCATCTCCTTCTCATGTACAGGATATCGCCGGTCTTGTTGAGCTTCTGACTCTTGTAGGCCACTGGATGACCCTCCTGCATAAGAACTCCTCCAATAGCAAAGTCAAAAGCATCGGTATGGACTTCAAAAGACTTTCCATAGTTTGACAATCTGAGTACAGGTTCTTCTAACACAACAGTCTTCAAGTCTTGAAATGTCGCCTCACATTTGTCCGACCATCTCCAGGACTGCTCCTTTTTTAGCAACTCCGTCAGTGGGGCTGCACGCTTCGAATATCCAGCTATGAAGCGCCGATAATAGTTGACAAACCCAATGAAGGATCTCAACTCTAGCACCTTCTTTGGTGTTCGCCAGTCCACCACAGCTTGCACCTTAGCCTTGTCCATTCGAATGGACCCATTCCCAATTCGATGCCCCAAGAATAAAATCTCTGGGCAGCACTTTTCCTCTTCACGAATAAGGTGTTCTCCCTGAGAACTTTGAAAATTGTTCGGAGGTGTCTAACATCCTCCTCAAGTGTTTGGCTATAGACGACGATGTCGTCTAAGTAGACGACCACAAACTTATCCAGATATTCTTTGAACAGCTGATTCATGAGAGTGCAAAATGTGGCCGGAGCATTGGTTAAGCTGAAAGGCATCACCAAGAACTCGAATGCTCCATACCTGGTCACACAGGTAGTCTTCGCCTCATCACCTTCTGCGATGCGCACCTGCCAATACCCTGACCGAAGGTCGAGTTTGGAGAAGTACTTTGCCTTGTCCAATTGATCGAACAAGTCCGTGATGAGCGGGATAGGGTACTTGTTCTTCACCGTCATCTTGTTGAGGGCTCGATAATCAATGCATAATTGAAGGCTCCCATCTTGTTTCTTCTGAAAGAGGATTGGAGCTCCGAAAGGTGCTTTGGAACTGCGGATGAGACCACCGCTAAGTAGTTCATCTAACTGCCTCGCCCGCCAACTCGAGGGGCCATGCGGTATGGTGGTCTCGCTAGAGGCTTAACCTGTGCTCCAGCTCAATCGATGATCCACGCCTCTGCGTGGTAGAGTTCTCGGCAACTCTGGCATCACATCCGAGAACTCCTTCAGGATGTTCGCCACAATAGCAGGTTCCTGAATGGCCTCCTCGTCAAGTGTCTCTAGCTTCATAGTAGCTAAAAAGGTTAATTCACCTTTTCGCACCCCTTTCTTCAATTGTAAAGCCGATATTTGTTGTAGGTCCTTGGTTCCTACTCGAGAAACTGGAACCATGCAGGGATCATCGCCTCCCATTAGACACAAGAAGTTCAGAACGGTATTGGCACCAACTTTGCTGCATAAACTCCATTCTGAGAATCACTTAGAAGTCGTCCAATGGCACCGCCATCAAGTCTGTACTCCCGCTCCATGTCCCGATCTTGATGGGGACCCCCTTTGCTTGTCCGGAGATCCGCTTGGCCTCCGAGTTCACCGCCTTCATACGACTTGGGCTCTTCTCCAAGATTAGTCCCAGTCGTTTAGCTTCGCGATCGGCAATAAAATTGTGGGTCGCTCCCGTGTCCACCATTGCACGGGTTGTTCGGCCATTGAGCTTGATGTCCACATATATCAACTCGCTGCTTCCTACCTTCGGTGGCTTTGCCTTTGTATTCTCCCCCACTTGACTCCGCAATGCATTCAACAAACGCATTGCTCCCATCCTAGGTCCTTGCGATGCCTCACTGTCGCTACTGGAGTCAGAACTACTCGACTAAGGGCGATAGCTTTGCCCTTGTCTGACTTACGGGGTAGAATCGATGCCGTCAGAGCATTGAGTGCCTATTTTTATGGGCACTCCTTCACCATGTGTGGTCCTCCACACAAGAAGCATCCAGTAGGCTTTGGGACTCTACCTCTTGAGCCCGGTCCCTTGTGGAAATTCTTCTTCTTTTGCTCGCCCCCGGACTCCTTCGCTCGAGAGTATTTAGATGGGCGATTTCCTGAAGATTGTTTCTTCTTTCTCAAATCCTCCGAAGAAACAAAGTTAGTTAGCCTTTCCGCAGTTGCAATTGCCCCGACTACATCAGTGACATTCCTTCGATGTAGTTCTTGTTGTGCCCATGGCTTCAAGCCATCGAGGAAGCTGAATAGTTTATCTTTCTCAGACATGTCCCGTATATCTAGCATCAGTGCTGAAAATTGTTTCACATAGTCTCAGATTGTTGTACTTTGGTGGAGTTGTCTCAGTTTCCTTCTTGCGACAAACTCTGTGTTCTCTGGTAAGAACTGAGTTCTCAACTCTCACTTCAAGTCTCCCAATGTATCCACTTGACATCGGCCTTGTTGGATCTCTTCCCAACGGGTTCACCACCAAAGTTTTGCATCCCCATTAAGATACATTGTTGCTATAGCAACTTTGGTTTCTTCAAAATCAAGCCTTGTAGCACGGAAATACTATTCCATGTCTAACAAGAAATTTTCAAGCTCTTTGGCATCTCTAGCACCTCCGTAGCCGCTGCTCGTGCCTCAAGTTTTGTGGTGGCGCAGCGCGGGTGTTGTTCCCTCCCGCATCAAGAGTCCTTGTTAACACCATCACCTTAGCCGTGAGTTCCGCCACAACTTCATGTAGGTGTCATACAGAATCTTTGGTGTCCTCTGTCAGTTGATTCATCATAGATTCAACTTTCTCGATCCGAGATTCAGCTTCTTCTAGCGAGCTCTCTACCCTAAGTAGCCCTCGGCCTTGGTAGAGTTCCTCCATGCTTGCTTCAAGAACATCAAGGCGGGTCTCCGCCGCTATAATTCTCTCCTTGTGACTCTTTTTCTCGGTTGGCGCTACAGATGGCGCCTCCTCCCCTCGTGGAGAATACCCAACTTCACACTCGTCTTGTTCACTGTAGAGCTCCTCATGAGTGACTCCCATAGTTTGCAAGCGAGTTTGCACTTGCAGCCCACTTACGACTGCTTGGAGCAAGGGTTCGGCTTGCCCCATCTTGCTCGATTCACCACGATCTTTCACCATGGTGAGATTGTGAATCTTCTTCGTTGTTCGTATGAATTGCTTGCCTGCTCTGATACCACACTATCACGGACTTAGCTGAAATTTGCCTGGCACGCGGCACTCCCGAAGACTTAGCTGAAATTGCCTAAGTCGTAGAGCAACCTTGCTCACTATTCTGGACTTAGCTGAGATTACCTAAGTCATGAAACGCGTAACGCGTTATCTGTCCACAAAGGGTCAACCCTCTTACAACCTCTTAAGGTCTCGTAGGACCTACAAAGAAGAAGTTGATTAATTCAGAAGCGAGCGACGGACACGTCCCGGCGTCTCGGAAAGCGGAAAGCTATACAAGCAATTTATCGAACACCTTGAGTGCAGCAAAGAAAAGAGAAAAAGAGAGTGAAATAGGACTTTGGAGGGTTGTAGGAATGGTCGCAAGTCCATAAACGACGGTTCCCAAGGTATCGGACGCAAGATAAGTTCAATTGCTGATGAATGCCTACGCCCGACATATACCCGGAACCCCATCCAGCCCGGTGCCACCAGGGGGTTCCAAGGTGCTGAAATGGCTGACATTTCGCACCGCTCAGAAAGGTTGACGCGATACATGAAAAAGACTAAAAAATAGGGCTGTTTTGGGCTGTTTTGGCTCCACGCAGTGAGCGATTGTTCTGCAGCCTTCTACACTACTTTCGCTCACATTTCTTAGGTAAAAACACATAAACTTAAGGCAAAACAAGCTGCCAAACATATGTACAAGCAAGAGAAAGTGACGAATGGTTTAAGGAGCAAAGGCATTACGGTTGAGCGACGACCATTCGTGACAACGGGCACCATTGGTAGCAATTAAAGATTCGACCGTCGGTGACCTTTATGTCAAACTTGTTGCAACCTTCAATTTGAATGCCAAATGTACAACAACCTTACTATTGAGCAAGTTATTGGTGTTGTCTGTGTCGATGAGAACAGTGATGAGTTGCTGTTTTAGAAGTCCTCTAACTTTCATCATCTGCGGGTTGGAATAGCCGGCCAATGCATGCACTGCGTAGTTGGCCGATTAGGACTCTTCCTCCATGGCTTCTTCTTTAGGTTTAAGGGCTTCTTCAAATGTTTCATTGTCCTCATCCTCTGCTAATTCAATTACGAGGAGCCAGCCCCTTTTACAGTGATATTCATAGCTCCATGATTTATCGCAATGCCAACACAACTCCTTGGCTGATCATTCACAACGCTCATCTCTTGTCAACTTTTTTGGTGCAGGGGCTTGGATGGCAGTAGAGGGGGCAGTAGGCCTCTACATAGCTGGTCGGGGAGTGACGCTTGTCCTTTGTACCTCATGATTTAATTGTTCTTCCTGGATACGCGTGAAGGAAATCACCGCCATAAGAGTGTATGGTTGTCGCGCCTTTACTTCTCCTCGGAACTCTAGCTTTAGGCCATTGATAAAGGTACCTAAAAGTTGTTTCTCAGACCAATTCTCAGTTTAGTTAGATAAATACTCAAACCATATTTGGTATTCTTGTATTGTAGAGGTTTGATGAATCTTTGCCAATTGTCCGTCGATGTTGTTAAAATCGGTTGGTCCAAAGCGGTCTAGTAGTCCTTCCTTGAATCATTGCCAAGAGACTCCTCCATGGTTGTGCTTAAACCAATTAAACCACTGAATAGCATCTCCCTCGAGGTGGATGGCAACAATCTCCACCCATGTGGCATCGGCGGTTTGGTAGAACTGAAAATAGCGCTCCGCGAACAAGATCCACCCGATCGGGTCACCTTCTTCCCATCTAGGGAAGTCAACCTTCATGCATGGATTATTGAGATCAGAGATGATGCATCCATGTTCTTGAGGATCATCTCGCTGATCTGAAGTTTCTCCGTATTGTGATTTCTCAGGTTCGACAGTTAGCCAA
This sequence comes from Ensete glaucum, assembly GCA_021527575.1. NCBI lineage: Eukaryota > Viridiplantae > Streptophyta > Magnoliopsida > Zingiberales > Musaceae > Ensete > Ensete glaucum. The sequence goes on from CM038558.1 coordinate 16,787,324, forward strand.
TGCTGAATTCAGTGAAAAGGGATCGCATCTTCTCTTCCATGCGGATTCCAAAGGCTTCAAGCTTTACATCGATAGCCTCCCCCATACTATACGCCTCTAGATTTGTAATATTGAGATCTTTTTCTGTTATTAGGTTAGTGGCATGGGAATTTTGGAGAAGGGGGTGGCCAGTTGGAAGTTGAATCGGTTTGGATGGAAGTAGGCTGCAGTTTAGGGTAGATTTGGGGCTACGGTTTAGGGCGGATTTAGGGCTACAATTTTGTAGAGTTTAGGCTATGAATTGGTATAGTTTTAGGGCTATAATAGCAGTAGATGAAGGTTAGAAAAAATAGATTTTAGATCTGGGATAGATTGCAGCAAAGGTAGGTGTCTCGGTAAGGAAAGCTAACTAAAAAGGTAAGTGGATCGATAAGAAAGTAGGCTGATTTGGGTTCAGTTTAGGGTAATATTTGGAAGAGTTTTTAGTAAGGATAGTAGATTTTAGAGATGAGAAAAAGAGAGTCTAAAATCCCACAAAAAATAGCACTTAAATCTGATATAATTCGGTGAAAATAAGTACTGCGATGTGCTATCCTACTAAACCAATTTTACGTCGAAGAAACGATGACTTTTCGATGTAAATTCCAGAGGAAACTTCAAGTAAATTATGCAAAAACCCTTGGTTCAGATATTGTTAATACTAGTAAAAAGTTCGACAAAATTTTGGCAGCATAATAGTAGGGAAATATTGCAAAAAATGAAAGGCAGATTCCTTCATCATAAAATTCTAAAACTTCGTGATGGTCAAAGATTGCACAAAAAAACCAGTTCCAGAAGGAATTTCTTATGAAATTAAATTTAGATGAAAGCTAACTTGATCTTGAGAATTTTTTAAAAATTTCAGCCCAAAAGGATGAACAAAAGTTTGGTTTCCAGAGGCCAATAGATGAAAGGTAGATTCTGTATTGTAAAATTTTAGTACTATGCAATAAATAATCGCAGTGCTATAAGTCCAGATCTAGGAGTCTTTTTATGAGATCAATCTTAAATGAAAGCTAAGATAATCTATGAAATTGTATAAAAGTTTCAGCCAAAAAAGATGATCAAAAGTTTAGTTTCAAGAAGCAACAATCGGCTAAAAATTTCTATAGCATTTCACCTTTGCAATGATGATAATATTTATGACGAGCAAAATTTATAGCTGATAAAATTTAGGAAAAATCTTCAACATATAAAGTAAAGAATCTTGCAGTATTGAAGAGGCGTAGATGATAAAAATATATCAGAATTCAAGATCAAACGCAAGGGCAGTGACAGATTGATTTGATCTACGGCTCAGGTGGAAGGTGGAGGTGCATGTCGCAGCAATTATAGGAATTGCTTGTGAAGGTGGAGGCATGGATGACAGCTATAGGGGCAGCAAGATTTGGTATCTCTGCTCTAATACCAGATAATAAGACCCCAGAAGGAGCTCAATAGATTTTGATCACTGAGGGAGATTAACCCTTGGAACGCTATAGGGGTTCCTCCCTCCTAGACTCGGCACAAAGGCTAAATTGAAGATGATAATTACTTGATTAAAAGAGGGGGGCAGCTACATCTTAAATAGGGATCAAAGTCCTAGCCTAAGGGGGCACTTGTCTAAGTGAAATTACCCTTGTGCCCCTCCTATAGCCATCCTGCCTTAATAGGAATAAGGGGCGGCTAGGTTGGCTCTATAACTGACCTAAGCAAGGGGAAACCCTAGTCGACTTGTCCAGTAAGGGGGGCGACAACTACTAAGCCCTAAGAGCTAATATAAACCCTAGTCATACTCTTTTATAAGATAGGAGTGGCTTTATTACAATCTAGCAGAGTTTTATTAACTACTTCTAGGGAGATTATGACTCAACCTTGCTGGAGTCCTATCATACACGAACCTGAACATTGAAGATCGAAGGGTTTCTCGAGTAGCAGTTCGTCATTATCCTCATCGATGCTGGGAGCACACACAACTTCATGAGCAATAAGGTTGTTACTCACTTAATACTCCAAAAAGAAGATTACAATGGGTTCGAAGTCAAGGTAGCTAACGACCAAATTCTGAAGTGCAACCAGAAGTGCCCGCGGGTAAAACTGATCCTACAGGAGCAAGACATAGTTACTGATTTTTTCCTCCTCCCTCTTAATGGTTTTAATATAGTGCTTGGCATTGATAGGTTGTCCACGATTGGAGATGTTTTCTGGAATTTTTCAAATCTAACCATGAAATTTTTCAGAAAAGGAAAGCAAGTGATTCTATGAGGGAACCTAGTGACTACAACCACAACACAACACTTGGAGAGGGTATCAAAAGAAAATTCTAGTTGTTTCCCAATTCAAATTAAAGGGTTTCATGAGATTGAAGATAAGAACCTTCTCCCATAGCTTGCTAAAATTTTGGGCCTCTCCACCAAACTGAGTCGATTACCTCCTCTGAAGTTGTCCGACCACCCTATGCTGAACAGGCCAAAACTTCTACCAATTGTTGCTCGGCTAGATTGCTTCCTACAACCTCAGAAGGTAAAAAATAAAAGGGTTGTCTAAGAGATGATAAGAGACATAGATTGTTCAGCCATGCTTATTTCTTGCTACGAATATCCCTACATCCTTTTCTCCAAAGATAAACTATTTCTAAAGTATTACATTCCATCGAACTCACCATGGTTGTTGATCTCAGGTGACTTCCATGACTTTCCTTAGGATCGGACCATGATGCTTAAAGACTTCCTTGATGATGACCTTCGATCTACAGCCCAAGACTGTAAGAAGATTGAGCCCCTCCAATTGCGAAATCAAAAAAGAGGAAGGATCATTCATAGGACTCAATAAAGCATGAACATCATCCCTCTTATTATAAAGAAAGATGCACCACCTTGGCTGAGTGGAACTATAGCCCTCACGACCATGATGTCATCCACACCAAATCATGGCCAGGTGTTTATTATTAGAGCAGACACATCCATAGTGGGGGTCAGCACTATCCTCATGCAAGATGGTCAACAGCATGAAGAAGTAAATATGGGTCCTGAAAAATCACCACTCCTACCCACCTCAGACTCAGATTGGGCTCATACCACTAGAGATTTTATCAGAGGACAACCCTCACTCCAAAAGAAGGCACGACTACTATTACAGAGCAACCACGTGGCAGCCTATGCAAGGAAAAAACTTTCCCCTGACAAACGTTGGAGTAGAAGAAAGTTTCCTGATAAAGATCAAGTCCCCCTTTATTGCTAACTCCATTATGAAATTTAAGCCTTAAGAAAGTGGTCTCCTTAGTTCTTTGGGCCTTGCAAAATTGGGGATCACATTGGGGCCCTAACTTAGAGATCAGACCCATGCACTAGATTAAAATTACAGTTGATCCTCTAAGTATCCCACCTCAAATAGAAATTTAAAGATGATGACTCAGCTCAAGTTCTTCCAACTAACACCCAAGCTGATGAGGAGCTGAAGACCTGGTTCCCTGAGTTCATGGAACTTCAGCCTTGAAGATAAGGCTGATTTTAAGAGGGTGGGTTTGATAGGACTCTAGTAGGGTTGAGTCCTAATCTCCCTAGAACTAGTCAATAAGACCATGCTAGATTGTAATAAAGTCACTTATATCTTATAAAGGAGTATGGCTAAGGTTTAGATTAGCCCTTAGGGCTTAGTGGCCATCGCCCCCTTGCTGGGTTGGTTGGTTAGAGTTTCCCCCTGCTTAGGTCGGCTATAGAGCCAACCTAGTCGCCCCCTGTTCCTATTAAGGCAGGTTGGCTATAGATGGGGCAAAGAGATAATTTTACTAGGCAAGCACCCCCTTAGGCTAGGGTTTTGATCGCTATATAATGATATAGTCGTCCCCTCTCTTGAATCAAGCAATTATCAATTTTATTTCAGCCTTGTGCTGAATCTAGGAGGGAGGAACCCCTACAGCATTCCAAGGGTTGATCCCTCTCAGGGAACAAAATCTATAGAGCTCCATCTGGGGTTCTATCAATAAGTAAAGGTGCAACAACTTTACACTCTTATGGCGGTAATTTCTTTCGTGAGAATCTAAGAAGAATTATTGAACCATGAAGTATGAAGGACAAGGGTTACTCTCCGACCAGCCATGCTAAAGCCCTCAGCCCCCTCTACTGCCATCGGAGCCCCCACACTAAAAAAATTAATAAGAGACGAGCTTCATGAATGATCGACCAAGGGGTTGTGTTGGCACTATGATGAATCGTGGAGTCGAGAACATCACTACAAAAAGGGTCGGCTCCTCGTGATTGAACCAGTAGAGGATAAGGACAGTGAACCATCTGAAGAAAACCTCGAACCCGAAAATAAAGCCATGGAGGAAGAGCCCCAACCGGCTGACTACGCAGTGCACATGTTGGCCGGCTACTCCAACCCGCAAACGATGAAAGTTAGAGGACTTCTTAAACAGCAACCGATCACAGTTCTTATCGGTACAGGTAGCACAAATAACTTCCTCAATAGCAAGGTCGTTGTACGTTTGGCACTTCAAGTTGAAGGTTGTAACAAGTTTGATGTAAAGGTCACTGACGGTTGGATCCTTAATTATGACCAATGGTGCCCGCGGGTAAACTTGCTCCTATAAAACCAAGAAGTAGTAGCCAATTTCTTCCTCCTACCTATTAATGATTATGAAGCTGTGCTTGGGATTCAATGGCTATAACATTAGATAACATCTCCTGAAATTTTTCTAAACTAATCATGAAGTTTTATTGTAAAGGAAGATATGTCACATTACGAGGCAAGCGCGGGAGCCATATTTCCACCATTTTGACACAACGATGGAGAAGGTGCTAAACAAAATAAATGGCAGATTTTTTATACATATCTAATAGCTATCAAAGCTTGCCCTCTTACTGGACGAATTCACAGATGTTTTCACGGAACCACGAGGGCTTCCCCCAACCGACCGCATGACCACCATATACCTATTTTGCTGGGTAAATCTCCAGCAAATTTGAGATCCATACTACTATCCTCATTTGTAGAAGGACAAGATTGAGAACATGATTAAGTAGATGCTTGACATCGGAGTAATTCGACCAAGCTGCAGCCCTTACTCTTCACTGGTGTTGCTAGTGCATAAGAAGGATAGTACGTGGCGGATGTACGTTGATTACCAGGCTTTGAATGCTATCACCATCAAAGACAAATATCCTATACCAGTCATAGATGAGCTCTTGGATGAATTTAAAGGAGCTCAAGTTTCACTAAATTGGATCTTTGTTCTAGTTATCATCAGATTCGGGTATATTCTGAAGATGTTCCAAAAATTGCATTCTACATATATAACAGCCACTATGAGTTTATGATAATGCCTTTTGGACTTACGAATGCGCCTTTCACTTTTTAAAGCATGATGAATGACATCTTCTAGAGTTTTCTACATAAGTTCGTGTTGGTATTTTTTGATGATATTCTCATTTATAACCCTACGCTTGATATGCAATCTCAGCACTTACGAACTATTCTAACTATTCTTCGGGAGAACACCCTTTATGTTAAACAATAAAAGTATAGCTTTTTACAGCATAAAATAGAGTATCTAGGGCAGATTATATTAGAGGATGGAGTGGTGGTAGACCCGACAAAGATCGAGGCAATGTGAGGATGGCCGAGACCTACGAACATAAAATCGCTACGCGGCTTCCTTGGACTCACGAGCTACTACCAAAAATTTGTGAAAGATTATGGTAAGATCAGTGCCCTACTCACATTTATATTGAAGAAAGACTACTTCTTGTGATTGGATAAAGCCTCCACAGCCTTTGAATGACTCAAGACAGCCATGACAATGACGTTAATTCTAGCATTACCCGATTCCAACTGCATATTCGTGATTGAGGCCGATGCATCCGGGGTTGGAATTGGGGCTGTTCTAATGCAAGATGGTTGACCCCTTGCTTACACCATCAAAGCTTTACCTCCCTCACATCTTAAAATATCTATGTATGATAAAGAAATGCTTACCATCATACACGCCGTCACGAAGTGGAGACCCTACCTAATCAATTGATGCGTCCAGATTAAGACCAACCATCGAAGTCTTAAATATTTATTGAAGTAGAAAATATCTTCCCTAGAGCATCAACGATGGGTAACTAAACTTCTTGGCTTTGATTATAAAATTACTTATAAAAAAGGGAAAGAGAATGTTGTTGCAGATGCTCTATCATGGCTATCGGGACAAGCCAAAATTTAAGCCATCTCCCTTCCCTCCATCGACTTCCTCAAGGACATTAGGGAGGAATGGAAGAATGACCAACAGACCTGAGATATCATAGAAAAATTAGAGAAGGATATGGATTCCATGGGCCACTACACTTAGGATTCGAAGGACTTACGCTACAAAAGTCGAATTGTGATTATTCCTTCTTCCCCTTGCATTCAGATTATTTTGCATGAGATGCACTTTTCACCTTCAATAAGGCACTCTAGATTTCTAAGAACATACAAGAGGGTGAAGCAAAACTTCTTTTGGAAGGGCATGAGAAACTTAATTTATGATTATGTATCAAAATGTGATGTATGCCAGTATCAAAAAGGTGAAACAGTGGTAAATCTAAAAAAACTACAACCACTACCTATACTGCACTCAACATGGACGCACATCTCCATGGATTTCATCGAAGGACTGCCACTATCTCAAGGTAAAAGCATGATTTTTGTGGTAGTAGATCGTTTAACCAAATATGCTCATTTATGTATTGTGAGACATCCCTATACCACTGCCAGTATTGCTCAGCTTTTTTGGGAAAATATTATAAACCTATATGGGATGCCAAGGTCAATTATGAATGACCGTGACAGTGTATTTACAAGAAAATTTTATGCCGAGCTCTTCCAACTACAAGGCACCCAACTACAGATGAGCACAGCCTATCATCCATAGGTAGACAACCAAACAGAAGTGGTAAATAGATGCCTCAAGACTTACCTACGGTGCTTCATAAGTGATCAGCCTAAAGACTGAATAAGATGGTTTTCTTGGGCCAAATGGTAGTATAACACAACTTATCATTTATTAACCAAATATACCCTATATGAGGCATTGTATGGCTAACCCCCTCTTTGTAATACTAAAATATATAATTGGTACGACCAAAGTAGATCAGATCGACCAAAATTTAATTAACAAGGACAAGCTTCTGCAGTTGCTGAAGGATATCCTAACTACTGCTCATGCCCATATGATGCAGCAAGCAGACACTCACTAGAGCGAGCGAGAATTTTCAATAGAAAATTGGTTTACCTTCACCTATAACCATATAAGCAGTTGTCAATCAATGCCAGAGCATCGATGAAGTTATCTCCACGATTCTATGGACCATATCAGATTTTGGAGCGTATTGGGCCGTGATGTACAAATTAAAACTTTCAGATGACGCTAAGATCTATCCCATCTTCCACGTATCCTTGCTAAAGCCGAAATTGGGAGAACGAGAGTTGGCACAGACTCAGCTGCCGAATACTATAAATGATGGTGAGATTGAAGCCCAACCCGAAGCTATACTTGATTGGAGGATTTTGATATGCCGTCGACGCCCTTCAATTAGAAGTACTCATGAAGTGGAATAACTTACCATCCGAAGACATAACATGGGAGTCTTATGTGAAGCTGAAGACCCGGTTCTCAGAGTTTATGAACCTTAAGTCTTGAGGACAAAGCTGACTTTATGAGGGTGGGCTTTATAGGACTCTAATAGGGTTGAGTCCTAATCACCCTAGAAGTAATCAATAAAACCCTGTAAGATTGTAATAAAACCCCACAAAGTCACTTCTATCCTATAAAGAAGTATGGCTATGGTTTAGATTGGGGCCTAAGGGCTTAGTGGCCGTCGCCGCCTTTACTGGGCTAGTCGACCTAGGTTTTCCCCTATTTAGGTCGGTTATAGAGCCAACCTAGTCGCCCCCTGTTCGTACTAAGGCAAGTCAGCTATAGAAGGGGTAAAGGGATAATTTTAGTTAGGTAAGAACCCCTTGGGCTAGGGTTTAGAACCCTATATAATGATGTAGCCACCCCCTCTCTTTTATCAAGCAAGATTAATTCTATTTCAGCCTTGTTGGCCGACCCTAGGAGGGAGGAACCCCTATAGTATTCCAAGGGTTAATCCCCCTCAAAGATCAGATTCTATATAGCTCCTTCTGGGGTTCTATCATTAGAACCCTAGCTAAATCAGGTCCTAGTCGATTGAGTCCAGTCCTTAGATTATACCTTATTGGCAAACCTAGACCTGACATTAGGTTAGCTAGGAGAAGATTTAAGTTCATTGTAATAAATCATGCCAAATCCTAGTAGGGTTAAGATTCAACTGATCTGGAGTCGGGTTAGGAGTCAGAGATGAATATGGGTGAAAGTCAATTATGTCATATATGTAATACACCCTAATCAATCAGCTATCCCCTAGTAAAGAAGTGGTAAGCTAGTGTTAGGGAGGAGTCCTTATGAGATGAGAGTCTCCTAGCCACCTCCTCCTCTTAAGAGATGTCGGCTAGGGCAAGACGGGAAGAGTCTCACTTAGCTTGGACTCTCTTTAGGGTGAAATAAGAATAAAATTAGGAGTTAGAAACTCCTATGGCTACCAACTATATCATGGTTAGGAGTTGGTTAGGGGTTAGGAGTTGAGGGAAAGAGGAGTCCTAGTTTACTTGGAGTAAAAGTTGATTAGAAGTTGGAGTTTGTTGGGGTAGGAGTCCTATTAGGAGTTAGGTTTTAGAAGCCTTATAAATAGCTTGTATTATCCCCTCTTTTCATCATCAATAGATCAATATTATTTTCAGCTATTGGGCAAAAGCCCAAGGAGGGAGGAACCCCTATAGAGTTCCAAGGAGGCTAATCCCCTATAAAGATCACCCCAAGCTTAGAATTCACAAGGGTTCTAATAGTTTATCTTCACCTAAGGTATACAAGCAACTGTCCATCAATACATCAGCCTCCATGAAGCTATCCCTATGCTTTTATCTACCCTATCAAATCAAAGAGTGTATTGGAGCCGTGGTGTATAGACTTATTGCTTAAGGATGTCAAAATTCACCCTGTCTTCCATGTGTCATGCCTGAAGCACAAGTTGGGAGAACACAAGTCAGCCTAGATTCAACTGCCTAATGCCACTAATGATGGAGATATTCAACCACAAGCCATCCTTGACCGTAGAACCATGATGCATCTTTGATGTCCCTCTACTGAAGTACTAGTGCATTAGAATAATTTATCACTTGAAGATGCCATATAGGAATCATACGAGGAGCTGAAGACCTAGTTTCCTAAGTTCATGAAATATCAGCCTTGAGAACAAGGTTGATTTAAAGAGGGCGGGTTGGATAGGACCCTAGCAGGGTTGGGTCCTACTCAACCAAGAAGCAGTTAATAAAAATCCTATGAGATTATAATAAATCCCACCTAGCCGCCTCTATCCTATAAAGAAGAGTGGCTAGGGTATATATTTGGGGCCTTAGGGCTTCCAAGCTGTCGCCCCCTTTACTAGGTAGGTCGGCTAGGGTATATATTTGGTGTAGCCCCTAGGCCATCGCCCCCTTAATAGGGAAAGTCGACTAGGGTGAAAGGTAAAAGGGATAATTTACTTAAGAAGCAGTGCCCTAGGGCTAGGGTTTGGAGCCCTATATAAGCATATAGCTGATAAAACCCTAAAAGGAGCTTTATAGATTTTGATCTTTGAGGGGAATCAACCGGATCTCTAGCTTCTCGTAAGACTCCCACGTTGCATCTTCGGATGGTAAATTATTCTACTTCATGAGTACTTTAGTTGAAGGGCGTCAACGGTGCATCACAATCCTCCGATCAAGTATAACATTTGGTTGAGCTTGAATCTCGCCATTATTAGTAGTGCTCGGCAACTAAGTCTGAACCAACCCACATTCTCCCAATTTCGGTTTTAGCAAGGACATGTGGAAGACGGGATGAATTGTAGCATCATCTGGGAGCTTTAATCTATATGCCATGGCTCTAATACGCTTCAAAATCTGATATGGTCCATAGAATCATGGAGATAGCTTCATCGACACTCTAGTGTTAATTGACAGTTGCTTGTATGTTTATAAGCGAAGGTAGACCCAATCTCCTACCAAAAATTCTCGCTCGCTCTAGTGGGTGTCTGTTTTTACTTCATACAGGCTTGGGTAGCAGTTAGGTTGTCTTTTAGTAGCTACAGAAGCTTAACGTTATTAATTAAGTTTTAGCCAACTTGATCCACTTTAGCCACAACAATTACATATTTAAGTATTATAGGGGGCGGTCGGCCATACAATGCTTCATAGGGGGTACATTTAGTTGATGAATGATAAGTTATGTTGCACCACCATTCAGCCCAAGGAAGCCACCTTGTCCACTCTTTAGGTTGGTCACTAGTGAAGCACCGTAAGTAAGTCTCGAGGTATCTGTTCACCACTTCTATTTAGCCATCCATCTGTGGATGATAGTTATGCTCATCTTCAATTGGGTGCCTTGTAGTTGGAAGAGTTCAGTCCAAAATTTACTTATAAACACCCTGTCACGGTTGCTCATAATCGACCTTGGCATCCCATGTAATTTTATAATATTTTTCATAAAAAGTTGAACAATACTGGCAACGATATAAGGATGTCTCACAGCACAAAAATGAGTATATTTGGTTAAATGATCTACCACCACAAAGATCGTGCTTTTATCTTGAGATGGTAGCAGCCCTTCAATAAATTCCATGGAGATGTTAGTCTATGCTGAGTTCGGTATAGGTAGTGGTTGTAGTTCAAACTTGCCACCATTTCACCTTTTTGCTACTAGCATACATCACATTTGGATATATAATCATAAATCGATGTTTTTATACCTTTCCAACAATAAGTTTTGCTTCACCCTCTTATATGTTCTCAGAAATCCATAATGCCCTACTGAAGATGAAGAGTGCAACTCATGCAAAATAATTTAGATGCAAGGGGAAGAAGGAACAATCACAATTTGGTCTTTGTAGCATAGGTCTTTGAATCTCAAGTATAGTGGCCCATGGAACCCAGATTCTTCTCCAATTTTTCTCTGATGTCTCGGTTTCTGGGTCACTCTTCCACTCTTCTCTAATATCTTTGAGGAAGTCAGTGGAGGGAAGGGAGATGGCTAAAATTTTCGCTTATCCTGATAACCGAGATAGAGCATCTGCAACAACATTCTATTTCCCCTTTTGATAAATAATTTCATAATCAAAGCTAAGAAGTTTAGTTACCCATTGTTGCTTTAGGAAAGATATTTTTTGCTCCAAAAAATACTTGAGGCTTTGGTAGTTGGTCTTACTCTGGAAGCATCGGCCGATCAATTAGGGTCTCCACTTCGTGATGGCATGTATGATGATAAGCATTTCTTTATCATACACGGATATTTTAAGATGGGAGAGAGACAAAGCCTTGTTGGTGTAAGAAAGAGGTCAACCATCTTATATTAGAATAGCTCCAATTCCAACTCTAAACGCGTCGATCTCAATCACAAAGGTGCGATTGAAATCAGATAATACTAGGACTAGCATCATCATCATGGCTATCTTGAATCATTCAAAGACTATGGAAGCTTTATCTGATCATAAGAAGAAGTCTTTCTTTAGTAGAGACGTGAGTGGGCACTAATCTTGTCATAATCTTTCACGAATTTCCAGTAGTAGCCCGTGAGTCCAAGGAAGTCGCGTAGTGATTTTATGTTCATTGATTTCGGCCATCCTTGCATTGCTTCGATCTTTGTCGGTCTATCGCCACTCCATCCTCTGATATATGTGCCATAAATACACCATTTTATACTATAAAAAACTACACTTTGTTTATTTAACTGATAGGACTACAACAGGATTGAGTCGTAATTATCTTAGTACTAGTCAATAAAAACCCTATTAGATTGTAATAGATGTGATCCCTTTTCGTCGAATTGATTGATTGTTTATCAATGCAAAGCTTGAAGCCTTTGAAAATAGCATGGAAGAGAAGATACAATCCCTTTTCGTCGAATTCAGCATTGGTTGACTGTTGAACTTGAGGAAATTACAACATGGAGAAACTTCAGATCGGTGACATGATCCTCAAGAACATGACCGCATCACCTCTGATCTCAATAATCCACACATGAAGGTTGACTTCCCTAGATGGGAAGAAGGAGACCTGATCAGGTGGATCTCGTGCGTGGAGTGCTATTTTCGGTTCTACCGAACCGTCGATGCCACACGGGTGGAGATTGCTGCCATCCACCTCGAGGGAGATGTTATTCAGTAGTTTAATTAGTTTAAGTACACTCATGGAGGACTCTCTTAGCAGTGATTTAAGGAATGACTCCTAAACTGCTTCGAACTAGTCGATTTCAACAACATCGATGGACAATTAGCAAAGATTCGTCAAATAAAAGGACTCCAGCAGGGTTGAGTCCTAATCTCCCTAGAAGTAGTCATTAAAACCCTACTAGATGTAATAAAGTCACTTTTATCTTATAAACGAGTATAACTAGGGTTTAGATTAGCCCTTAGGGCTTAGAAGTCGTCGCCCCCCTTACTGGGCAAGTCGGCCAGGGTTTCCCCCTGCTTAGGTCGACTATAGAGCCAACCTAGCCGCCCCTTGTTCCTATTAAGGTAGGATGGTTATAGGAGGGGTAAAAGGATGATTTTACCTAGATAAGTGCCCCCTTGGGCTAGGACTTTGATCCGTATTTAAGATATAGCTGCCCCTCTCTTTGAAAGCAAGCAATTATCATCTTCAATTCAGCCTTTGTGCCGAGTCTAGGAGGGAGGAACCCCTATATTGTTCTAAGGGTTGTTCCCCGTCAAGGATCAAAATCTATAGGGCTCCTTTTGGAGTCTTATCATATGGTATCAAAGCAGCGATCTTGATGCCTTTGTAGCTGTCATCCATGCCTCCACCTTCCCAAGCAATTCCCACAATTGCTACGACACGCGCCTCCACCTTCCACCCCAATAGTAGATCAAATCAGTCTTCCGTTGCCCCCTATGTTTGATATAGAATTCTGATATATTTTTATCATCCACGCCTCTTTAATACTGTAAGATTACTTACCTTACATGTTGAAGATTATTTTCAAATTTTATCCGTTGCAAAATTCCTTCGTCGCAAACGTTATCATCGTTGCAAAGACAAAATGCTGCAAAAATTTTCAGTCGATTGTTGCTTATTGAAACTAAACTTTTAGTCATCCTTTTTTGCTGAAACTTTTAAATAATTTCATAAATTATCTTGGCTTTCATCTAAGACTAATCTCATGAAAAAACTCCTTCTGGATATAGACTTATAGTGCTGCGATTCTTTATTGCATAGTACTAAAATTTTACAATGCAAATCTGCCTTCCGTCTATTGGCCTCTTGAAACCAAACTTTTGTTCATCCTTTTTGGCCAAAATTTTTACACAATTCTCAAGATCAAGTTGACTTTCATCTGGATTTGATTTCATAAGAAAAATCCTTCTGGAACTGGTTTTCTTATGCAATCTTTGACTATCACGTAGTTCTGAAATTTTACGATGAAGGAATCTGCCGTTCATCTTTTGCCCTATTTCCCTACTATTATGTTGCCAAAATTTCATCAAACTTTTTACTGGTATTAACAACATCTGAACCAAGGGTTTTTATATAATTTTCTTTAATTTTCCCCTCGAATTTACATTGAGAAATCAGTGTTTCTCTGACGCAAAAACCGGTTTAGTAGGAAAGCACATCACAACACTTCTTTCCACTGAATTCTATCAGATTTAAGTGTTGTTTTTTGTAGGATTTTGGACTCTCCTTTCTTTATCACCAAACCCTACCATTCTCACTAAAAACCTTTCCAAATATTACCCTAAACTGAATCCAAACAGCCCCCAAATCAGCCACCCAAATTAGCCTACTTCCTTATCGATCCACCTACGATTTTAGAAAACCTTCCTTACCGAGACACCTACCCTTGCTGCCATCTATCCCAGATCTAAAATCTATTTTTTTAATCTTCATCTACTGCTATCATAGCTCTAAAACTATACTAATTTGCGGCCTCAACCCTACAAAATCGTAGCCCCAAATCTGCCCTAAACAACAGCCTAACCCCTTTCTCCAAAATTCCCATGCCACTAACCCGACAACAGAAAAAAGATCTCAATATTACAGCTCTTGAGACATATACTATGGCATCGGAAGAGGCTGTCGATGCAAAGCTTGAAGCCTTTGAAAATTGCATGGAAGAGAAGATGTGATCCATTTTCACCGAATTCAGCATTGGCCGACCGTCGAGCCCGAGGAAATCACAACACAGAGAAACTTCAGATCGGCGAGGCGATCCTCAAGAACATGGCTGCATCACCTCTAATCTTAATAATCCATGCATGAAGGTTGACTTCCCTAGATGGGAAGAAGGAGACCCGATCAGGTGGATCTCATGCGCAAAGCGCTATTTTCGGTTCTACCGAACCGCCAATGCCACACGAGTGGAGATTGCTTCCATCCACTTCGAGGGTGATGCTATTTAGTGGTTTAATTAGGTTAAGCATATCAATGGAGGACTCTCTTGGCAGCGATTCAAGGAAGGGCTACTAAACTGCTTCAGACCAACCGATTTCAACAACATCGATGGACAATTGGTAAAGATTCGTCAAACCTCTACAATACAAGAATACCAAACAAGTTTTGAGCATTTATCTAACCAAACTAAGAATTGGTCTGAGAAACAACTTTTAAGTAATTTTATCGAGGGTCTAAAGTCGGAGATCCGAGGAGAAGTAAAGGCGCGACAACCATACACTCTTAGGGCGACGATTTCCTTCGCACATATCCAGGAAGAACCCCGAGGTACGAAGGACAAGGGTCGCTCTCCAACTAGCCAAGCTAAGGCCTACTACCTCCTCTACTGCCATCCAAGCCCCCGCACCAAAAAAGTTGACAAGAGACAAGCTTCGTGAACGATCGGCCAAGGGGTTGTGTTGGCATCGCGACGAACCATGGAGCCGTGAACATCACTGCAAAAAGGGCCGACTCCCCGTGATTGAACCAGTGGAGGATAAGGACAATAAAACATCTGAAGAAGCCCTTAAACCTAAAGAAGAAGCCATGGAGGAAGAGTTCCAACCGGCCGACTACGTAGTGCATGCATTGGCCGGTTATTCCAACCCGCAGATGATGAAAGTTGGAGGACTTCTAAAACAGCAACCCATCATGGTTCTCATCAACACGGGCAGCACCAATAACTTCCTCAATAGTAAGGTTGCTACATGTTTGGCGCTTCAAATCAAAGGTTGCAACAAGTTTGACGTAAAGGTCACTGACGGTCGAATCTTTAATCGCGACCAACGGTGCCCGCGGGTGAAACTACTCCTCGAAGACCAAGAAGTGGTAGTTGATTTCTTCCTCCTACCCATCGATGATTATGAAGCCATACTCAGGATTAAATGGCTCACAACACTAGGTGATATCTCCTAGAATTTATCTTAATTAATCATAAAATTTTATTGTAAAGGGAGATAGGTCACGTTACGAGGCAAGTGTGGGAGCTAAATTTCCATCGTTTCGTCGCAACAAATGGAGAAAGTTTTGCACAAAGAACATGGGGGATTTTTAATGCATATCTAGCAGCCGTCTAAGGGGGAGAATATATAAATTTCTGATCCTAAGCTTGCCCTCTTGCTGGATGAATTCGTGGACATTTTCACGGAGCCGCGTGGGCTGCCCCCAAACCGGTAGCATGACCACCGTATTCCTATTCTGCCGGACAAACCTCTAGCAAATTTGCATCTATATCACTACCCTCACTTGCAGAACGATGAGATTGAGAGCATCGTCAAAGAGATGCTGGACACTGGGGTAATTTGACTGAGTTGCAGCCCTTATTCTTCATCGGTGTTGCTAGTGCACAAAAAGGATGGTACATGGTGGATATGCATTGATTATCGGGCCTTGAACGCTATCACTGTCAAGGACAAATATCCTATACCCATCATAGATGAGCTCTTGGATGAATTAAAAGGAGCCCGAGTCTTCACTAAACTGGATCTCCATTCCGGATATCACCAG
This sequence comes from Ensete glaucum, assembly GCA_021527575.1. Classification (NCBI taxonomy): domain Eukaryota; kingdom Viridiplantae; phylum Streptophyta; class Magnoliopsida; order Zingiberales; family Musaceae; genus Ensete; species Ensete glaucum. The sequence continues at coordinate 16,803,338 of CM038558.1, forward strand.
ATTCGGGTATGCATTGAAGACATTCCGAAAACTGCATTCTACACGCATAACGACCACTACGAGTTTCTAGTAATGCCTTTTGGACTTACAAATGCTCCTTCTACTTTTCAAAACCTGATGAATGACATCTTCTAGTGTTTTCTACATAAGTTCGTATTAGTGTTCTTTGATGATATCCTCATTTATAGCCCTATGCTTGATATACATTTTCAGCACTTACGAACTGTTCTAACAATTCTCCGAGAGAATGCTCTTTATGTGAAACAGTTAAAGTGTTGTTTCTTACAGTATAAAGTGGAGTATCTTGGGTATATTATATCAGAGGATGGAGTGGCGGTAGACCCGACAAAGATCGAGGCAATGCAAGGATGGTCGAGACCTACAAACATACAATCATTACATGGTTTCCTTAGACTCACGGGCTACTACAAAAATTTTATGAAAGATTATGTCAAGATCAGTACCCCGCTCATGTCCTTACTGAAGAAAGACTCCTTACGGTGGGATAAAGCCTCCGCAGTTTTCGAACGACTCAAGGCAACTATGACGATGACATCGATCCTAGTGCTGCTCAATTTTGGCCACACTTAGTCATTGAGGCCGATGCGTCATGAGTTAGAATTGGGACAATTCTTATGTAAGATGGTGGACTCCTAATTTACACCGAGGCTTCCCCCACAATTCATACGAGGTTTTTACAGGAGATACTAATTACTACCAAATTTAAAATATGATTCGAGACAGGTCTATGGAACAAAAGAGGAGTAAAACTAGAAGAATTGCAATCCATGTTCACACCAAATTGGGCTCTCATCATCTTGAACCATACCAGAGGGTAGTCACCATTCCAAAAGAAAGATTGGATATCACTAAAGACTAACCATATGGCAACACATGTAAAAAAGAAACGACCTCCCAACAAACTTTAAAATGGACGAAAAATTGAATATCGAGTTTTTCCACACCTCCGGCCTGATCAAGAAGAAACTCGAGCCTTAATGAAGTGGTCTTCCTATTTCTTTAGGCCTTGTAAAATTGAGGATCACATTAGGGCCCTAACATCGAGATCAAATTCGTGCACCGGACCAAGATTACAGTTGTTCTACCAGGTATCCCACCTCAAATGAAAATTTAAAGAAGACCACTAAGCCCAAATCCTTCCAACTAACATCTCAGCTAATGAGGAGGCCAAAGTTCAGTTAATGATAGTATGGGAGTCACATGAGGAGTTGAAGATTCAGTTTCCAGAGTTTATGGATCTTCAGCCTTGAGGATAAGGCTGATTCTAAGAGGGTAGACTTGATAGGACTCCAGCAGGGTTAAGTCCTAATCTTCCTAGAAGTAGTCAATAAAACCCAACTAAATTGTAATAAAGTCACTCCTATCTTATAAAGGAATATGGCTAGGGTTTAGATTAGCCCTTAGGGCTTAGAAGTCACCGCCCCGCTTACTGGGCAAGTTGGCCAGGCTTTCCCCCTACTTAGGTCAGCTATAGAGCCAACCTAGCCGCCCCTTGTTCCTATTAAGGTAGGATGGCTATAGGAGGGGCAAAAGGATAATTTCACCTAGATAAGTGCCCCCTTGGGCTAGGACTTTGATCCCTATTAAGATGTAGCCACCTCCCTCTTTGAAAGCAAGCAATTATCATCTTCAATTCAGCCTTTATTCCAAGTCTAGGAGGGAGGAACCCTTATAGTGTTCCAAGGGTTGATCCCCCTCAAGGATCAAAATCTATAGGGCTCCTTCTGGGATCTTATCATCAAACCTCTACAATATAAGAATACCAAACAAGGTTTGAGTATTTATCTAACCAAATTGAGAATTGGTTTATAAAATAACTTTGAGATACTTCTATCGAGGGCCTAAAGCCAGAGAAACAAGGAGAAGTAAAAGCGCGACAACTGTACACTCTTATGGCGGTGATTTCCTTTGCGCGTATCCAGGAAGAATAATTGAACCACGAGGTGTGAAGGACAAGGGTCACTCCCCGACTAGCCACGTCAAGGCCTACTACCTCCTCTACTGCCATCCAAGCCCCCACACTAAAAAAGTTGATAAGAGACGAGCTTCGGGAACGATTGGCCAAGGGGTTGTGTTGGCATTGCGATGAACCGTGAAGCCACGAACATCACTACAAAAAGGGCCGACTCCTCGTGATTGAACCAGCAAAGGATGAGAACAATAAAACATCTGAAGAAGCCCTTGAACCTAAAGAAGAAGACTTAGAGGAAGAGTCCCAACCAGTTGACTATGCAGTGCATGCATTGGCCGGTTATTCCAACCAGCAGATGATGAAAGTTGGAGGACTTCTAAAATAGCAACTCATCATCATTCTCATCGACACGGGTAACACCAATAACTTTCACAATAGTAAGGTTGCTACATGTTTGGCACTTCAAATCGAAGGTTGCAACAAGTTTGACATAATGGTCACCAACGATCGAATCTTTAATTGCGACCAATGGTGCCCGCGAGTGAAACTACTCCTCCAAGACCAAGAAGTGATAGCTAATTTCTTCCTCCTACCCATCGATGATTATGAAGCTGTACTCAGGATTAAATGGCTCATAATACTAGGTGATATCTCTTGGAAATTTTTTAAATTAATTATGAAATTTTATTACAAAGGGAGATAGGTTACGTTATGAGGCAAGCGTGGGAGCCAAATTTCCACCATTTCATCGCAACAAATGGAGAAAGTTTTGTATAAAGCACATGGTGAATTCTTGATGTATATTTAGCAGCCATCTACAGGGGAGAATGTATAAAACTCAGATCCTAAGCTTGCCCTTTGCTTGAATGAATTCGTGGATATTTTCTTGGAGCTACGCGGGCTGCCCCCTAACCGGCTGCATAACCACCACATTCCTATTTTGCCAAGCAAACCTCTAGCAAATTTATGACCGTACCACTATCCTCACTTGTAGAAGAATGAGATCAAGAATATTGTTAAAGAAATGCTTGACACCGAGGTGATTCGACCGAGCTGCAGCCCTTACTCCTCACCAGTGTTACTAGTGTACAAGAAAGATAGTACGTGGTAGATGTGCGTTGACTACAGGGCTCTAAACACCATCACCATCAAGGATAAATATCCTATCTCATTCGTAAATAAATTCTTGGATGAATTAAAAGGAGCCCGAGTCTTCACTAAATTGGATCTCTGATCCAGATACCATCATATTTGGGTATGCACTGAAGATACTCTAAAAATTACATTCCGCATGCATAACGACTACTACGAGTTTCTGGTAATACCTTTTGGACTTATGAATACTCATTCTACTTTTCAAAGCCTGATGAATGACATCTTCTAGAGTTTTTTATATAAGTTTATATTGGTATTCGTTGATGATATTCTCATTTATAGCCCTATACTTGATATACATTTTCAGCACTTACAAACTATTCTAACGATTCTTTGAGAGAATACTCCTTATGTTAAATAGTTAAAGTGCATCTTTTTACAATGTAAAGTGGAGTATCTTAGGCATATTATATTAGAGGATGGAGTGGCGGTGGACCCAACAAAGATCGAGGCAATGCAAGGATGGCCGAGACCTATAAACCTACAATCATTACGTGGTTTCCATAGACTCACGGGTAACTACCATAATTTTGTGAAAGATATGGCAAGATCAGTGCCCCGCTCATGTCCTTACCGAAGAAAGACTCCTTCTTATAGTCGAATAAAGCCTTCGCAGCCTTCGAACGACTCAAGGCATCCATAATGATGAAGTCGGTCCTAGCGCTGCCCAATTTCGATCGCACTTTGGTCATTGAGGCCGATACATTAGGAGTTGGAATTGGGGCTATTCTTATACAAGATGGCCAACTCCTAATTTACATCGAGGCTTCCCCCATAGTTCATAGAAGGTTTTTACAAGGGATACTAATTACTACTAAATTTAAAATATGATTGGATACAGGTCTATGGCATGAAAGAGGAGTTAAACTAGAAAAATTGTAATCCATGCTCATGCGAGATTGGGCTCTCATCATCCTGAACCATACCAAAGGGCAGTCACCATTCCATAAGAAAGATTAGCTATCATTAAAGACTAACTATATGGCAGCACATGCAAAAAAGAAACGACCTCCCAACAAACTTCATAATGAATGAAAAATTGAAGATCGAGTTTTTTTACACCTCCAGCCCGATTAGTAGGAAACTCGAGCCTTACTGAAGTGGTCTCCCTATTTCTTTGGGCCTTGTAAAATTAAGGATCACATTGGGGCCCTAACTTGGAGATCAAATTCATGCACCAGATCAATATTACAATTGATCCTGCTGATTACAGGTGCCCTGCAAGCCAATTATGTAAGTAATGACATGTGTGACATGCTGTGTGATCTTTTTTCTTATGATTAATATTGGCATCTTCTCATATTATCTATTACGTATATATTGTGATGTCCTTAGTTCTATGCAATGAGAGTCGGATCGTGATGAGATCACGATAATGAGATCGATTTACCTTTAAACATAGATCTTAAATAATCTCGGTCATAGGTTACTCAAGAGGAACATTGAGATAACCGGACATATCGGTGTACTATATACCCATCCATATAATGGAGGCGATTGGTCTCATAACCACTTATGTGGAGACACTAAGCATATAATACAGGTACTTATTGGAGAATGAGTTCACTAATTGATCCACTTATGGAATGTTATATAGTTAATGATACCTAATGTCAGACAACGATTCCATAGTCCCAGTTGTGTATCTAGTCGTTAGACTTGAGATATCAAGGATGCCTTGTATGAGTAATCCTTTCTTTGACGCCAAACTTATAGGTTTGAAAAGTTCCAGATCTGGTACAACTAGTTATCGGGATTGGTAGCTAACCTTACGAAGGCAATTGAGTATCAATAGAGGATCATCCACTCTTGGTATCACTAGATTAATATCCCATATGTGCTTGCTCAGAAAAATCCCTAGCTAGGGTCATTTGGATTGAGAGAGAAAGAGTTCTCGGGGAGAATCTGATTAGAGCGAGACTATGACGGATTCCGTATGTGACCTGACGGTACCATATCCAATATATGGTCTCTGAGATATTAGTTGGATGAGGGATTATAGATACATAATAACTATAGACAAACAGGTCTGATACATTTGATCCCCCCTTACCGTTTGGGGACTATGGCGTAGTGGTCTAGTACATCCATAGTCGATGAGTCAAGTGAATTATTATGAGGATAATAATTCACTATATCAAAAGGAGTTCTGATGGGAGTGACTCATGGCCAACTCGGTATCAGGCCTAGAGGGTCAGACACATATAGTGGATGCTTCAACGAATAGAGGATTGGAAAAGAGATTCAATTAGCCCCTATTCTTATTAGATGAGACCCTATATTGATGGGCTCCTTGATTAAGGTCCAATTAGATGCCTAAGGAGATTATTGGATAGAGATCCAATAATATAAGGTTAGTGGGTAATTAGATAGAGATCCAATACCCACTAAGGCAAGAGCCCTAGGATTTTTTGGTGGCTCTCGATAAATAGGAGGTGAGACTCATAGTTGATGGGCTACAGCTTTAGCCACCACCTCCTATTCTCCTCCCTCCCTCTGAGCAGGAGTTGCAAGATCAGATTGGAGGAGTTTCGCTATAGAGATCCATTGTGTAGATACCGCTAGAGAGGAGGACGCTTGACCTCTTTTATCTTCTCCATTCGGATTTGGAATACAGGGATATACGATCTCCCTAAGTAAAATCAATCTCTCACACATCGTAATTTTTTTATTTTTGTGATTTTTTCTCGTGACCCCAATCTTTTGCACAATGATTTGTTCTATGTAGGAAACTAGTTTTTGTTTTGTTTTCCACTTCACATTTGATGCACCTGCTGAGGTTTCCCAATAGTGGTATCAATGCCAAGGTTTTCATGCAAAAGATTGGTTTTAAACTGCGTGTGATTATATTGAATCATGTAGAATCGTTCTACACATTCTTGCTGCGTTTTCACAGTGAAGGCAACGAAAAAGGGGTGGCTGCTAGTGGGCAAGAGAAGCCGCTACCTGCGCAGGGGTAGCGGTAGCGATGGCGACGGCCAAAGGGGCCAAAAGGGCTAGGGCATCCTTTTGAGAAAAGGATGATCCTACCCCTATAAATTCAAGAAATTCAGAGGACTGCCCTCATGTACAGAATTTCAAATACCCTCAATATTTTAAAAATTCTGAGAACTGTCATATCATCCATAATTATAAAAAATGCCCTTGACAATGTTGGAAATTCTAAGCATATCTTGATTTCCAAAAAAAATATTAAATAATTTAATTAATTATTATATATATCTAGTAATCCTATATATGATGTGATGTATATGTGATGTATGATGTGGATGGATGATCATGAGCCATGTGTTGTGATGTGTGTAATTATGATTATTATTATTATTGGGGCCTACGAGCCTCTATTTTTCTCGTTTATTGTTGGGCCTACGTGCTTGCCATTATTTGTAATTACATGGAGAGGTGTGTTGAGAGCGTGGACATGATAAGGGGACCCACGATGTCGTGGCAGGAGATTACGATACATGGTGATGCGACGATCCGATAGAACCGATGATGACGAGATCAACAATCACAGGGCATAAAGATGCGCTAATGCACACATAGATCCTATTATGAGTAATTAGGGCCATTAGCTCAAGCTTAATCATATTAGGTGATGGCTCATGATCATCTGGTGTGGCTTGCATGTGTGATATGTTATACACCAACTAGATATATGTATATATATATATATATATATATATATATATATATATATATATATATATATATATATATATATATATTTGCATACGATGTAGATATATATTAAATATGTATATGTGTGACACGACATATTAGAAGAGTGATAGAAAACAAAAACCCCTCATACGATAATATTAAGTCAGTAAGCATGAGGCAATAAGATTGATCCACATGGCCTTCCATCGTTATAGGAAGAAATTGAATCCCGACATAGGTTGAGTTAGTCGAGTCACTCGAGACTCACCTATCTACGTGTTCGAGTTCTTGCCTACGACATATATATGTCACTGGTGACCTGAGGACATGGTATAACTTGGTCGAGCAGTCGAGAGCATATCCATCGAATCAGACTCATCTTGTAATGATGGTGATAACTTAACTAAACTTCATAGTTGGTCGAGTAGTTAAAACCATGATGATTCGAAGGCCGAACATGACGTGAATTACAAAGAGTTGTGATTGATAAGAGTTGTCTACCTTCTAGGCTTAGTGTAGTTAGTCGAGTTCCTCGAGATTGCACTAAGATGCCAATTGGATCCCGATCCCCACTAGGAGTCTGTCGGAGAATTTTGTCTCACACATCGAGGGTGTCGTGTGATTCACTAAGAAAATAATGAGAGTATATTAAGATAGAAGTCCATATCTTAATTAGTATATTCTGTAAAATATGTATGTTATTTATTTTTTCTATATTTTGTTTGTCGCTTGCAAAACCTCTATGTGGCATATTTAATGTCAACCCTCTCATTGGTCCAAAGGCTCCATCATTTGAGAATTGTTCTCACGAAAGAGAAAATCACATATGTCCTTAATACGATTTTGCCCACACTAGAGGAAAGGACAAGCGAGGATAAGATCGCTCGCTTTGTGAAGTATAAAGATAGTCCTAAAGGATAACCTGTATGTTGATCTTATACTTCAGTCCCTACCAGATTCCTTTTCACAGTTCATTATTAACTTTAATATGAGCAAGTTTGAGGTAACTCTACTTGAGCTCCTCAATATGTTGAGGGAAGCTGAGAGTACCATCAAGAAAGAGAAGTCAGTTCTCTATATTGGTGAGACTAATAGGAAAAAGAATGCTAGTAAGACCCTTAAGAAGGGCAAAGGCAAAGAAAGACCGAGTAACTCAAAGGTTGCAAAGAAAGACCTGGTAAAGAACAAAGGACAGTGCTTCCACTATGACCAAGATGGGATTTTGAAAAGGAACTGTAAGGACTACCTTGTAGATAATGTGAAATAGAAGCTTGGAAAAGCTTCAGGTATATTCATGATCAATCTTCACTTGTCAGATTTTCATGATAACACATGAGTATTGGATATTGGGAGTGCTTATTATATCTATAATTTATTTCAAGTTCTGATAAGACCTAGGAGACTGGCAAGAGGCGAGATGGACCTCAAAATGGGCAATGGAGCAAGAGTTGCTTTAGTTGTTGTTGGGAGGGCATCCTATATCGGCCTAGTGGAGCTATTATTGCATTAAATACATGCTATTTTGTCTCTTCTATTTTTAAAAATATTATTTTTATTTCTTGTTTGACAATTAATGGATATAAATTAGTTTTTTAGAATAATAGTTATTTAATAATTATGGATAATGAGATCATCACTATAGGGACCCTTATAAATAGCTTATATATGTTAGACACTTCTCCACATATCATAAATATAAATATATTTAAGAGAAAAAGAGATAAGGTGAAAATTGCATATCTATGGCATTGTAGGCTATGTCATATACATGAGAGAAAGATTCAAAAGTTGCTAAAAGATGGATACTTAGATCCATTTGACTATGAGTTATATACAACTTGCGAACCTTGCCTTCGTGGGAAAATGACAAACTCTTCTTTTAGTGGAACTGGAGAGAGAGCCACTGAGTTATTGGAACTCATACATAGTGACGTATGTGGTCCCATGTTGACTCAGGCTATAGGTGGTTACTTATACTTTATTGCATTTACTGATGATTTCTCTAGGTACGGACATATGTACTTGATGAAGTATAAATTTGAGGCCTATAAGAAATTTGGGGAGTATAAGAATGAGGTGGAGAACCAGATTGGAATGAGTATTAAACCTCTTCGATCAAATTGAGGAGGAGAGTACTTGAGTATAGAGTTAACCCATTTCCTCAGGGACAATGGGATTCTATTCCAATAGACATCTCTTTATATACCTTAGCTCAATGGTGTATCAGAAAGGAGGAATCCCATGCTGTTAGACATGGTGCGATCTATGATGAGTTTCGCTGATCTACCCGTCTCATTCTGCGGGTACGCCCTAGAGACCACAGCTTACCTTCTGAACAGAGTTCCATCAAAGTCGGTAGTGTCTATACCATTTGAGATATATAAAGGAAAGAAGCCCCATCTTAAATTGGTTAAGATTTGGGGTTGTCCTACATACGTTAGAAGACACAACCCCTACAAGTTGGAATCAAGAACGAAACGGTGCATGTTCGTGGGATACCCTAAGGAGACTTTGGGGTACTATTTCTATTATCCCGAGGACCAAAAGGTCTTTGTTGCCAAGAGAGCTATGTTCCTTGAAAAGGAATATATTCTTGGTGGAAATAGTGGGAGTGAGATTGAATTGAGCAAGGTTGGAGAACCTAGCTCGAGCACCATTCCAAAGCGCGAGTCTGTTCAGATACCTAATACACAAGTTCCAACTTTGTATAGGACTAGTATAGTATCTCACCATCCTGAAAGATATGTAAGACATATCAGTGGAGATGACTCTCAGGATGTTGATCCTCGACCTACGAAGAGGCGATTATGAGTATAGACTCCGGGAAGTGGCAAGAAGCCATAAATTCTGAGATGGATTACATGTACTCTAACAAGGTTTAGAACCTTGTGGATGCACCGGAGGGTATTGTACCCATCGGCTGCAAATGAATCTTCAAGAAGAAGATCGGAGTGGATGAAAAGGTAGAGACCTATAAAGCAAGGTTGCTAGCTAAAGGATATCGTCAAAGACAAGGAGTTTACTATGATGAAACCTTTTCACCTATAGCCATGCTTAAGTCCATTAGAATTATTTTAGCCATTGCAGCACACTATGACTATGAGATCTGGCAAATGGATGTCAAAACGACATTCCTCAATGGAAAACTTAAGGAGATTTGATGAGTCTAGATAAATTATACAGGTTACTTAGATCCATTTATGGATTGAAGCAAGCTTCCCGAAGTTGGAACATAAGATTTGATGAGGTGATCAGATTTTATAACTTCGTTAAGAACGAAGATGAGCCTTTTATGTATAGGAAGGTAAGCGGGAGCACTATCACCTTCTTTATGCTATATGTGGATGATAACCTAATCATTGAGAATGATATTGGAATTGTCTCCATAGTAAAGTCTTGGCAATCCAGAAACTTCTCCATAAAATACTTAGAGGAAGCCTCATATATTTTGGGGATCTGAATCTATAGAGATAGCTCCAAAAAGATGCTTGGCTTGTCCCAATCTAGGTATATAGACTCCATTGTCAAAAGTTTTGGCATGGAGAATTTCAAGAGAGGTCTCATACCAGTAAGATATGAAATATCACTTTTTAGGAGTATGTCCCCAAAGACTCCTAAAGAAAGGGTAGACATGGATAAGATACCTTGTACCTCAATGATAGGGTCTATCATGTATGTGATGTTATATACTAGGTTTGATATAGCACATACTTTGAGTGTCACGAATAGGTATCAGGTAGATTCAGGTCTAGAACACTGGAAGGTAGTAAAGTGTATCCTTAAGTACTTGAGAAGCACTAAAGATCTTTTACTGATATATGCAGAAGGTAGCCTCCAGGTTGAGGGCTACATAGACTTGAGTTTTTAGTCTGACTTTGATGATAGCAAGTCGAATTCAGGGTTTGTTTTCACCCTGAATGGAGGAGCAATAAGCTGGAAGAGTTCCATACAAGATAATACTACTGACTCGACTATAGAGATGAAATACATTGTTGTAGTAAAAGCAACGAAGAAAGGGGTTTGGATGAAGAAGTTCATCAAGAATTTGGGAGTCATACTCACCATCATAGAGCCGACTCCCATATATTCTGACAGCGATAAGATGATAACTCTAACAAAGGAACTCAAGTCTCAATAGAATTGTTCTGAGGAGGTTCTATTTGATTAGAGCAATCATGACCCGAAAAGATATAGTAATGTAAAGAGTTCCACATGAAGATAACATTGCAGATCCACTGATGAAGCCTCTGGCTTAGATTATATTTGAGCGTCAAAGCGGTCTAATAGGGATCAGACACATAGGTGATTGGATTTTGGTCAAATGGGCGATTGTTGGTTATAAGTGCCCTGCAAGCTAATTATGTGTGTGATGGCACATGTGACATACTGTGTGATCTTTTTGCTTATGATTAATATTTGCATGTTCTCACATTATCTGTTGCATATATATTGTGATGTCTTTGGTTCTATGCAATGGGAGTCGGATCGTGATGAGATCACGATAATGAGATCGATTCATCTTTAAACATAAATCCTAAATAATCCCGGCCATAGGTTACTCAAGAGGGACATTGAGATAACCGGACAGATCGGTGTACTATATACCCATCCATATGATGGAGGAGACTGGTCTTATAGCCACTTGTGTAGAGACACTAAGAATATAGTACAGATGCTCATTGGAGAATGAGTTCACTGATTGATTCGCTTATGGAATGCTATATGGTTAATGATACCTAATGTCAGACAGCGATTCCATAGTCCCAGGTGTTTATGGTCGTTAGACTTGAGACACTAAGGATGCATTGTATGAGTACTCCTTTCTTTGACGCCAAACTTATAGGTTTGAAAAGTTTCACATTTGGTACAACTGGTTATCGGGATTAGTAGCCAACCTTACGAAGGCAATTGAGTATCAATAGAGGATCATCCACTCTTGGTATCACGAGATGAATATCCCATATGTGCTTGCTCAGACAAATCCCTGGCCAGGGTCATTTGGATTGAGAGAGAAAGAGTTCTCCGGGAGAATCTGATTAGAGCGAGACTATGACGGATTCCGTATGTGACCTGACAGTACCATGTCCAATATACGGTCTCTGAGATATTAGTTGGATGAGGGATTATAGATACATGATAACTGTAGACAAATAAGTCTGATAGATTTGATCCCCCCTGTACCGTTTGGGGACTATGGCGTAGTGGTCTAGTACATCAGAAGGAGTTCTGATGGGAGTGACTCACGACCAACTCAGTATCGAGCCTAGAGGGTCACACACATATTGTCACGGACAACAATGTAAACAAGATGTTCGATAAAATGCTTGTGTTAGTCCGTGTCCTTCGGTTTATGTACATATCTTGTACAACAAGAAGCGGGCTTGAAGTAGGCTAGTTTGATTTGCTTTATGGCCAAGTTTGGCTTGTAAATACAAGTGTGTCTTATAAGCACTTGTGGGGGATCGGTCTGTAGTGGACCATTATCCTTTGTGTGCAACCTCTCTGAGCTTTTAATGTCCATGGGTGTAATTTGTATTTTGGCTTTATAAAGTGTTTTTTCTTGAGCAGTTGCTTGTGGATCCCGTGGGAGTTGCTTCTTCTGGCCCGTTTTCTCTTTTTGTAAGTTTGTGGGATTTTAGGAGATCTCGGGGAGGGCTGACCTTTGCGGACGGACACGCATGGGTGCCGCACGGCTTAGGCAAAATCAGCTAAGCCCGTGACAATGTGGTATCGAGCGGACAAGCACACGCAGAAACACTTGCCATACAAATGTGGGGGACCTAGCTAGGCTGTGTGGAGGATAGCTAGTACGTGCAACCGTTTGGGGGAAACGGACATTAAGATGTAGGGAAAGGAGTCGCTCAAAGGAGCGGGCATCCCGGTTTGGCATTCAAGGAATAGCCAACCCTTCGAGAGGCACCACGAGGACAAGCAAGCGAAGAATGCGTAGCACACAAAGATTGGGATGGTTGAGTTTGAGCTATAGCTCGACGTTGGCAACCAAACTTGACGGTGCTTAAGGCAAAGCAGGGTGCTTGGTGAAAGATGAGACCGTGCAAGGTGGGAGGTGTTGTGTAACGACTGAAAGAGTTATGCAAAGCTCACAGAGGTGAGGGGAATTGCTAACTTGAAGGATTCAAAACTCATGCAAGGGCTTGTACACGGATGATAGAGTGTTCGTGGCCATCCCAAGGCGTGATTAGAACTCGGCGCCATGGAGCATCGGAACTTTCTCTTCAACATGGAAAGGATATGTCCGTAGGTGGCTGAAATGTGCAATAAATTCAGCATGTTGCTAGACCTTGAAGGGTGCAGTGGAGACTGTATTGGAGAAGGGTCGCAATCTAGCAAGTACATTTGTGGGGGCAGAACAAAGCACAAGTTCAGTAAGACGGAGTAGTCCAAAGGGGATGATGGTCTCTGAAACTTCCAGTGGGAAGTATATAAAGAGAAAAGTTGCTCCAGCAGGACAGATATCCAGGAGGGATAAGTCCTAGTTCTCTAGTGGGAGAATCATGTGCAACGGACTGCACATATTGAGGAAGAGTTTCTCAGGGTTATATCTTCATAAAGCTCAACGGACCGAGTGAGCGACGAAGAGTTGTCGCATGATCTCGAAGGAGGTAATGCATTGGGGGATGCATTTCGAGATCAAGTGGGGGAGCAATCCAAGGCAACATTATATGAAGGCACACTTAGAGTCGAGGCAGAAATCGAACTCAATAGAGGGCTGACCCGTGGAATGGTGGACGTGAGGGCCACTATCAACTCAGTGCAAATCGAGGAGCAGAGCGACTTGGGTGGAACTCGGTGAAGTATCCAAGCCGCATGAAGGGAGTCGACATAGAAGATGGAACATGGAGCGGAGGCACAGAGCTTTCCTTAGACAGAGGTCAAGGGCATGAACTCTTGTAGAGGCAAGAGTGGGATCATGTCGTTCCATGGGTTCTTCATTCTGATGGGACAGACTTATTTTGCATAGTGCCAAAGATGAAGGGAGCTTCAAGGCACATGCAAGCTACCTAAGAGATGCATTTGCTGGAGTAACTAAGGTGATTCAACTTGCGGAGGTAAAGTTAGGATCATGAGACCTTAGTGCGGGGCAGAGGCGGGTACTCTTGAAGAATATGCCACAGTGTTGCCGTTCAAGTTGTCAGGAACAAGAGGTGCAAAGCAAGATTGTACTGGTAGGGGATAGAGGCCCAAGATCCAGACAATGGTGCACCAACTCTAGCAAAGTCAGGGGACTTCAGGAGCTACTAGGCGACAGACTGTCCTAGAGCTATGCTTCGTCCAGGAGTAACCCAGGAGTGGGGGGGGGACGAAGGGGAATTACCAAGGGAGCGAACTAAAAGTCGGAGATGGCAGAGGCCCTACGATGTGTTGGCAGAGGCCACACATGGAGAAGTCGTAGTCCGAGTTCATCACACGAGAATCTGTATGCAATGGAGATGTCACCAAGAGGCGACATGGTGCAGCGGATCGTGGTGGAATAGTTCGTGGCAATGCAATACAGGCAATCTCGTCCCGTGAGGGACAAAATCATGCGGAGGTATGATCAGGAGTTACTGGGAGCTCCACTTTGGTGTATGACACAACAAGAAGAAGGGCTATGGATTCAAGGAGTGAATGTCGTAGTATCGCAGAGGCGGGTCTTCGTGTGTGCATCAAAGCTTGCATTGGATGAAAGCCTTAGTCATCAGCATATGGGAGCTGTATACCACCGAGGAAGAAGTCCAAGTGCACGTACCAGTGAGTCCCATGGAGGGGGACATGATCATGTGAATGATCAGGAGCTGCTGGGAGCTCCACTTCGATGAACAATGCAACGGCAAGAAGGGCTGTGGATTTAAGGAGTGAATGCCACAGTACCGCAGAGGCGGGTCTTCCGTGTGTATGCATCGAAGCTTGCATCAGATGAAAGCCTTGGTCGTCAGCATATGGGTGTACCACCGAGGGAGTAGTCAGATTGCAAGTACCAGTGAGTCCCATGGAGGGGACTTGATTAATCGGAGCAGTTGAAGAGTTGGATCGCTTCAGCGCTCACATTCGCTTAAGGGAGCCCAGCAAGTCAGAGGACAAGGCCGAGTAAGCGAACGTTGCTACCAAGGAAGCTAAGGAGAACAGAATCCGCAAGCCAAAAGATGGCGGAGGCCATGCATGAGAGTTGTAGTCTGTCTCCATCGACCAAGGAGAACTGCTAGGAGGACACGGTGGTGTCGGCGGTGGTCGAAAGGGGCGAGGAAGCGACGAGTCCAACGGGCTCACCCAAAAGAAAAGCGTCGGTTAGAGAGGAGGTGGACTGAGGAGCTCCACGGTTACGAGGCAGATCTACCGATCGCGGAGGAAGGGATGAAGATGCAAGGTAACGGATAGTAGTGCTATGGGCTTGGCCCATGGTATGCAGATGCGGGACTTCCGTGAAGTCATCGATCCCTTGCTCTCATGAAGGGACAGCATTGGTCGTAAAGGGGCCAAGGAGGTGGAGAGTGCAGAGGCAAACCCAAGTACCAAGACGAGGCGTAGCGAGGCCAAGAAACTTCATAAGACCGATGTCGATGTGCTTCTCATCCAGATAGCGAAATTAAGGGACTTGGGTTGATGCAGAGTGCTCGACCAAGGAACAAGTAGGCGATATGGTATGCCTTTCTACTCAAGAGGAGTAGGCGGCAAAGGTGATGGAGAAGACGACAATCCCAAAGGCGACGGATCTATCAAAGGCTTACTCCAAGTTGGGGACTCCAAGTTGGAGTAAACTTTTCTTTTCGCAAAACTTCTTGCATTCCGAAGTTCAATGGCGTGGGAAGGTGAATCACGAGCTAACCCAACGCAAGGAGTGCAACCACTTCAAGTGCTTGAAGTGTGAGCAAAGAGCGCGAATGTTAGTAACCAGCTCAATGCATGAAGTACAAACTCGAGGAGGCCGAGAAATCGAGTAACCTTTGCTAGGCGAAATTGAGTAACCTTTGCCTTCTCAACTCGAGAGAATGGACGAAACTGAGTACCCTAGTTCTCTTAACCCGAGGAGGTGAGCGAAGCCAAGTAAACTTTTTACACTTTTCGGGCAAAACTTCTTGCATTCCAGAAGTTCAATGGCAGTGGGAAGGTGAATCACAGTAGCTAACCCAACGCAACCACTTCAAGTGCTTTAGAAGTGTGAGCAAAGAGCAGGCGAATGTTAGTAACCAGCTCAATGCATGAAGTACAAACTCGAGGAGGCAGGCGAAATCAAGTAACCTTTGCCAGGCGAAATTGAGTAACCTTTACCTTCTCAACTCGAGAGAATGGGCGAAACCGAGTACCCTAGTTCTCTTAACTCGAGGAGGTGAGAGAAGCCACCTTACCTTCTCAACTATGAAGAGAATGGGTGAAGTCAAGTATCCGAGTTCTCTTACTTATCCAAGCAGGAGCTCGCACCGCCTTGACCCTTCAAATAAAGCTTATGGAAGACAATGGTTGTCAAATCCTCACCGTTGGTGATCAAGACTATTGAGAGTAGTTTTTCCACTTCATTTCCCAATTGACTAAGAGGGAGTGATGCGAACATACTTGGAAGTTACAACTAATGGAAGAAGGTTCAATGGGCAAATATTATGGAGAAAGGACCTTAAAACTTCAAAGACGTGAGGCGATGCTCGTTAAAGCTCCAACAAGCATCTACCAGTTCAAGCAATATGAGTATACCGTGATCTTGGCACATCATAAGGCGGTCTTTTCCTTCATCGAGGGATCCGCGAGAACCAACAAGGATCAAGACAACTCAGCCAACCCCACACCGATTCATCATTGGTGAGTTGAAGCAAGATGGCGGATTGGAGTTCGACTACTCAACAACAGCGGTGGAGAGCGGCTAGGAGCCAAAGGGCGTGTTGCAGCCAAAGAAGAAGATTAAAGATTCAGAATGCGAGGAGATGCGTGGCTTCGACGAGGACGTCAAGGAATAAGTGGGGAGAATGTCACGGACAACAATGTAAACAAGGTGTTCGATGAAATGCTTGTGTTAGTCTGTGTCCTTCGGTTTAGGTACATATCTTGTACAATAAGAAGCGGGCTTGAAGTAGGCTTGGAAGCCCTAGTTTGATTTGCTTTATGGCCAAGTTTGGCTTGTAAATACAAGTGTGTCTTATAAGCACTTGTGGGGGATCGGTCTGTAGTGGACCATTATCCTTTGTGTGCAACCTCTTTGAGCTTTTAATGTCCATGGGTGTAATTTGTATTTTGGCTTTATAAAGTGTTTTTTCTTGAGCAGTTGCTTGTGGATCCCGTAGGAGTTGCTTCTTCTGGCCCGTTTTCTCTTTTTGTAAGTCTGTGGGATTTTAGGAGATCTCGGGGAGGGCTGACCTTTACGGACGGACACGCATGGGTGCCGCACGGCTTAGGCAAAATCAGCTAAGCCCGTGACAATATGGTGGATGCTTCAATGAATATAGGATTAGATGAAGATCCAATTAGCCCCTATTCTCATTAGATGAGACCCTATGCTAATGGGCTCGGTTTCAAGAAGCAACAATCGTCTAAAAATTTCTACAGCATTTCACCTTCGCAATTGAGTGTCAATAGAGGATCATCCAGTCTAGGCATCATGAGAGGAATATCTCATATGTGCTTGCTCAGACAAATCCCTGGCTAGGGTCATTCGGATTAAGAGAGACAGAGTTATCCAGGAGAATTCGATTAGAGCAAGACTATGACGGATCCCGTATATGACCTAACAATATCATGTCCAATATACGGTCTCTGAGATATTAGTTGAACTAGAGATTATAGATACATGGTAACTGTGGATAGACAAGTCCGATGAATTTGATTCCCCCTATACTGTCTAGGGACTATGGCGTAGTGGTCTTGTACATCCATAGTTGATGAGCCGAGTGAATTATTATAGGGATAATAATTTACTATATTAGGAGTTCTGATGGGAGTGATTCACGACCAACTCAGTATTAAGCCTAGAGGGTCACACACATATGGTGGATGCTTCAATGAATATAGGATTGGATGGAGATCTAATTAGCCCCTATTCTCATTAGATAAGACCCTATGCTAATGGGCTCGGTTTCAAGTAGCAACAATCAGCTAAAACTTTCTACAGCGTTTCACCTTCGCAACGATGATAACGTTTGCGATAGTAAAAAATTGTAGCAAGGAAACTTTAGAAAACTTCTCCCATGTATAATATGAAGAATCTTGTAGTATTAAAGAAGCGTGGGTTATAAAAATATATTAGAATTTCAGATCAAATGTAGGGGGCAGTGGCAGACTGATTTGATCTACTGCTGGGGTGGAAGGTAAAGGCGCGTGTCGTAGCAATTATGGGTATTTCTTGGGAAGATGGAGGTGGTTGAGATGGCTACAGGGTAGCAGAAACGTGGCTCTGATACCATATGATAAGACCCCAAAAGAAACCATATAGATTTTGATCCTTGAGAGGGATCAACCCTTGGAACGCTATAAGGGTTCCTCCCTCCTAGATTCGGCACAAGGCTGAAATAAAATTACTAATTACTTGATTCAAGAGAGAGAGTGGCTACATCATTATATAATCAAAACTCTAGCCTAAAGGGGGTGCTTGCCTAAGTAAAATTATCTCTTTGCCCCTCCTATAGCCGACCTGCCTTAATAGGAAAAGAGGGCGACTAGGTTGGCTCTATAGTCGACCTAAGTAGGGGGAAACCTGGCCAACCAACCAGGTAAGGGGGCGATGGCCACTAAGCCCTAAGGGCTATTCTAAACCCTAGTCATACTCCTTTATAAGATAGGAGTGGTTTTATTATAACCTAGTAAAGTTTTATTGACTACTTCTAGGGAGATTAGGACTCAACCCTGCTGGAGTCCTATCATGATCCCTACCAAATCCATTATTGTCATCAACAGTAATCCTAAATCATTCCTCTAACCTTAAACCTCAGCCATTATACCCCTATATGACCCCTACAATAGCTCCAAACCATGGCCTCAACAACAACCTTTCAGCCCCAAACTACAACCATCTACCCGTGATCCATCACCTCTTCCAGCCATCAATCCAGCTAACTAGTTCATGCAACTGACCAACAGCAAGAGAAGGACCTTGACATTGCAAGTCTAGGGTCTTAAGCCATGGCATCGATAGATCTGATTGGTTCCATGTTAGAGGTTCTTGGATCACAGCTTGAATCACATATGGATGATAGATTGTGTGCCTTATTCGCCGAATTTAGATTGGGCCGATCTCTGAGTCCAACAAAGTTCCAACAAGGAGAAAGTTCAAAGAGGCCTTCAGAGAAGGAGGGATAACCCTCGAACATGAGACAGCCATATATGAGAGTGGACTTCCCTCGATGGGAAGAAGGAGACCTGACAAGATAGATTTCTCGTCAAATGTTACTTCCACTATTACCGAATATCAGAGGATTCTATGATGGACACTGCTATTGACCACCTCGAAAGAGATGCAATTCAGTGGTACAATTGGCTTGACTACATCCATAGAGCCTCGATGTGGAAATAATTCAAAAATACACTACTGAACCGCTTTGGATCGATAGAGTATAAAAATATTGATGGCCAACTCACGAAGATTCGACAAGCCTCCATGATCCAAGAATACCAAACCAGGTTTGAGAAGTTATCCCACCTCGCTCATGATTAGACTAATAGACAATTATTATGGATGTTTATCAAAGGACTCAAGTTGGAGATTAAATGAGAGATTAAGGCATGGTAGCCCTGCACCGTAATGGTTGAAATCTCTTTTGCCCGAATCTAAGACGAGTGGCTCAACCAAGATGATCAGAGGATGAAAACCACTCCTAAACTAGCAACATATAAACATTCAACACCCCTTGCTCCTAGCCATCCTTCACTACAAAAGAAATTGAAGAGAGAACTTTGCGATAGATCAACAAGAGCCTTTGTTGGCATTGCAATAAACTTTGGAGCCACAACCGTAAAAAAAGAAAGTTTTTCATAATAGAACCTATTGAAGAACCTGAAGAAGAGGACCTTGAACCTAAGGAGAAGAACATAAAGGAGGACCCGTAGCTGGTCGATTGCACGAATCACACTCTAGTTAGCCATACGACCTCGCAAGCAATGAAAGTTGAAGAATCTCTTAAGCAGCTGCCCATCACCATCCTCATTGAGACCAGGAGCACCAATAACTTTATGAATAATAAGGTTGCTACCCAATTAATGCTCCAAGATGAAGATTGTAGCAGGTTTGATGTTGAGGTAGCCGATGATCGAATTTTGAAGTGTCATCGAAGATGTCTGCACATGAAATTATTGCTGTAGGACCAAGAAGTAAATGATGATTTTTTTTTCTCCTCCCTCATAATGATTATGAAGCCATGCTTGACACCAAATGGCTTACTACATTAGGTGATATTTTCTAGAATTTTTTTAAATTGATCATAAAACTTTTTAGCCATGGAAATAGGAGATCCTATGTGGGAAACATGGGGTAACGTGATGATGGTTTCAATGCAACGAATAGAGAACATCTTGCACAATGTAAATAGCGTTTTCCTACTACATTTCTAGCAACAACATATGAGGGAGCCAATAAAAATTAAAGACCCAAACCTTCTCTAATTGTTTATTAAATTTTTAGATGTCTTCATCAAACCGTGCAGCCTACCTCCTACCCGATAGCATGATTATCGAATTCTAATTCTTTCAGGCAAACTACCAGCAAACACTCAGCCATATCATTATCCTCACCTCCAAAAAGATGAATTAGAGAGGATTGTAAAAGAGATGCTTGAAATAAGGGTCATCCTGCTAAGTTGCAGCCCCTACTCTTTGTCGGTGCTAGCTTTACCTGACCTCGATAAAATGTTTGTGATTAACACATTGGGAGCTAGAATTTGTATTATCCACATGTAAGATGGCCGATCCCTAATATGCACTGAGGCTCTCCCTACACTTCATATGATGCTTCTGATCTGTAAAGGGGTACTAATTGCTACTGAATTTGAAGTTTGTCATGATATATGTCAACAACATAAAGGAGAGATGAAAAGAGGCTTGGTAAAATTGCTACTCCTATCCACCTCCAGACTCGGAACATGCTCACACCACTGGGGACTTTATCAAAGGGCAGCCATTATTCCAAAAGAAGGCTCAGCTACTATTAAAGAATAACCAAATGGCATGCAAGAAAGAGACAGCCCCCCGAAAAATATCAGAGTAGAAGGAAGTTTGCTTTTGAAGATTGAGTCTTCCTTCATCTTCAACCCTACCAGTAGGAATCTATGAAGACTTGAGCCTCACGGAAGTAGTCTCTTAGTTTCTTTAGACCCTACAAAATTTTAGATCATATTGGAGCCATGATTTGTGGATCTGATCTATGCACTAATTTAAAATTACAACTGAATTTGAAATTTTATCGCAAATAGAAGTTAAGAGAGGATGACTGATAGAACCTCAGATGGAGCTCTATACATTTTGACCCTTAAGGGGGATCAACCCTTAGAATACTATAAGGATGAAATAAAATTATTGATTACTTGATTCAAGAGGGGGGTAGCTACATCTTTAAATAAGAATCAAAATCCTAGCCTAAGGGGGTGTTTGTCTGAGTAAAATTATGCCTTTGCCCCCCCTATTGCCGACCTACCTTAATAGGAACAAGAGCGGCTAAGTTAGGTCTATAGCTGACCTAAGCAGGGGGAAACCCTAGCCGACTTGCCCAATAAGGGGGACGACGACTTCTAAGCCCTAAGGGCTAATCTAAACCCTAGCCATACTCTTTTATAAGATAGAAGTGACTTTATTATAATCTAGCAGGGTTTTATTAACTACTTCTAGGGAGATTAGGACTCAACCCTGCTGGAGTCCTATCATTTGATGAATCTTTGCTAATTGTCCATCGATGACTTTGGTCCTTTGAGCATCTTGGTTCATCCTATCTTCATGTAGTCGTGCGAAGGAGATGGCTGCACTAAGTGTGTACGATTATCATGTTTTAACTTTTTCTTAAATCTTCAGCTTCAAGCCCTCAATGAAAGTCCTCAAAATCTATTTTTCAGACCAATCACGAGTTTAATTAGTTAACCTTTCAAACTTGATCTGGTACTCTTGGATGGTGGAGGTTTGACGGATCTTCACTAGTTTTTCATCAATATTCCCGTAATCGGTTACTGCTGGTGGTTTGTATGCTATTAATTGGGATATGGCTCTTATGATCTAGACATCTTGATTGAGGTGACCTTCTTAAAGTGGTACAAAAGAGATTGATGTCATCGAGGTGTAGGGTTGTTGTGTCTTATCTTTGCTTCTTATATCTGGTGGATTCTTTTTACAATATGAGTTTGCTCCATGTTATGGTCTGCAAATTGGTGTGGTTTAAGGGCTGTGATAGCAATAGATGAAGGTTAGGAAAATAGATTTTAGATCTGGGATAAATGGCAGCAAAGGTAGGTGTATCAATAAGGAAAGTTGGCTGAAAAGATAAGTGAATTGATAAGGAAGTAGGCTACAATTAGGGCTGATTGGGATAGCTATTTGGCTGTAGTTTTGTTATGTTCTTTTTAGGGAGTAATAGTAGAGATTGAAGATGAGAGTGGGAGTCTCAAATCTAGAAAAGATGGCAACAAGATCGAATAAAATTTCAATGAAAGATCGCTGCGATATGCACTGTACTACTGAACAAAATTTCGATCGAAGAAGCAGTAGTTTCTCGACACTAATTATAGCAAAAATCTAAGAAATTTATGAAAAATTTTAATATCAGAATCTCGGTTTAAATGATGATAGTAGTGGTAATGTAGATCAAGGAAATTTTGGTAGCATAATGGTAGAAAAATTGTTGCAAACAAGATCACAGAATTCTCAGCATAAAATTTTAGCACTGCATGACAAAGGATTGCAGCACTATAAGTCCGGATCCAGAAAGAGTTTTTTCCATAGATCAGTCTTAGATGAAAGGTAAGACAATCTGTGAATTTGTGTAAAAATTTTGGCCAAACAGGATGAACAAAAGTTCAGTTTCAAGATAACAATAAGCTGAGGGCAGATTCTTCATCATAAAAATTTCAGCACTGCGTGACGGTGAAAAATTACACAAAAAAACTGGTTCCAGAAGGAGTTTTTTCCATAAATCAATTCCAAATGAATGTCAAGTTTATCTTTAGAATTGTGTAAAAATTTTGGCTAGAAAGGAGAAGAAATAAACTAGTTTCAAAAGGTAAAATTCGGCTAAAAATTTCTATAGTGTTTCACATTTACAACAACGATAATGTTTACGACAAACAAAATTTACAACGGATAAAATTTGAGAAAAATATTTAATATGTAAAGTAAGGAATTTTATAATATTAAAGAGGTGTGGATGATAAAAAAAATTATATTTCCATATAGGGAGCAACGGTAGATTAATTTAATCTGCGGTTGGAGTGGAAGGTGGAGGCATGTTGTCACGAATTGTCGTCACTCAACCGCAACGCCTTTGCTCCTTGAACCATTTGTCATTTTTTTCTTGCTTATACATATGTTTGGCAGCTTATTTTGCCTTGAGTTTATGTGTTGTTACCTAAGAAATGTGAGCAAAAGTAGTGTAGAAGGCTACAGAATGATCGCTCACTGTGCGGAGCCAAAATAGCCCAAAACAACCCTATTTTTGGGTCTTTTTCATGTGCTGCAGCAACCTTTCTAAGCAGTGCGAAATGTCAGCCATTTCAGCACCTTGGAAGCCCCTGGGTGGCACCAGGCTGGATGGGGTTCCGGTTATATGTCGGGCGTAGGTGTTCATCAGTAATTAAACTTGTCTTGCATCCGATACCTTGGGAACCATTGTTTGTGGACTTGCGACCGTTCCTACAACCCTCCAAAGTCCTATTTCACTCTCTTTCTCTCTTTTCTTTGCTGCACTTAAGGTGTTCGACAAATTGCTTGTATAGCTTTCCGCTTTGCGAGACATCGGGACGTGTCCGTTGCTCGCTTCTAAGCTAATCAACTTCTTCTTTGTAGGTCCTACGGGACCTTAAGAGGTTGTAAGAGGGCTAACCCTTTGCGGACAGATAACGTATTGGGCATTTCATGACTTGGGAAATCCTAGCTAAGTCCGGAACAGTGGGCAAGGTTGCTCCACGACTTAGGTAATTTCAGCTAAGTCTTTAGGAGTGCCGCGAGGGTGCCGCATGGCTTAAGCAAATTCCGCTAAGTCCATGACAGTGTGGTATCAGAGCAGGCAAGCAATTCATACGAACAGCGAAGAAGATTCGCAATCTCGCCATGGTGAAACATCATGGTGAATCGAGCAAGATAGGGCAAGCCGGACCCTTACTCCAAGCAGTCGCAGGTGGGCTGCAAGTGTAAACTCGCTCGCAAACTGTGGGAGCTGCTCATGAGGAGCTCTATAGTGAACAAGACGAGCGTGAAGTTGGGTATTCTCCATAAGGGGAGGAGGTGCCATCTGGAGCGCCAACCGGGAAAAAGAGCCACAAGGAGAGAATTATAATGGTGAAGACCCACCTTGATGTTCTTGAAGCGAGCGTGGAGGAACACTACCAAGGCCAGCGAAGGCTACTTAGGGTAGAAAGCTCGCTAGAAGAAGCTGAATCTCGGATCGAGAAAGTTGAATCCTTGAATGATCAATTGACAGAGGACACCAAAGATTCCGTACGACATCTACATGAAGTTGTGGCGAAACTCACGACTAAGGTGATGGTGTTAACAAGGACTCTTGATGCGGGAGGGAACAACACCCACGCTGCGCCACCATAAAACTTCAGGGCACCAAAGCCACAATGCTACGGAGGTGCTAGGGATGCCAAAGAGCTTGAAAATTTCTTGTTCGACATGGAATAGTATTTTCATGCTACAAGGCTCGATTCTGAAGAAACCAAAGTGGTTATAGCAACAATGTATCTGAATAGGGATGCAAAACTTCGGTGGCGAACCCGTTGGGAAGAAATCTAGTAAGGCCGATGTCAAGTGGATACATGGGGAGACTTGAAGCGAGAGTTGAGAACTCAGTTCTTGCCCGAGAACACAGAGTTTGTCGCAAGAAGAAAACTGAGACAACTCCGCCAAAGTACAACAATCCGAGACTATGTGAAACAATTTTCAGCACTGATGCTAGATATATGGGACATGTCTGAGAAAGACAAGTTATTCAGCTTCCTTGATGGCTTGAAGCTATGGGCACAACAAGAACTACATCGGAGGAATATCACCGACGTAGTCGGGGTAATTGCCACCGCAGAAAGGCTAACTGACTTTGTTTCTTCAGAGGATTTGAGAAAGAAGAAACAATCTTCGGGAAATCGCCCATCTAAATACTCTCGAGCGAAGGAGTCTAGGGGCGAGCAAAAGAAGAAGAATTTTCACAAGGGACTAGGCTCAAGAGGTAGAGTCCCAAAGCCTACTGGATGCTTCTTGTGTGGAGGACCGCATATGGTGAGGGAGTGCCCACAAAAATAGACACTTAATACTTTGACAGCATCGATTCTACCCCATAAGTCAGACAAGGGCAAAGTTATCGCCCTTAGTTCAAGCAGTTCTGAATCTAGTAGTGACAGCGAGGCGTCGCAAGGACCTAGGATGGGAGCAATGCGTTTGTTGAATGCGTTGCGGGGTCAAGTGGGGGAGAATACAAAGGCAAAGCCACCGAAGGCAGGAAGCAACGAGTTGATGTATGTAGACATCAAGCTTAATGGCTGGACAACCCGTACAATGGTGGAAACAGGCGTGACCCACAAATTTATTACCGATCGTGAAGTTAAGCGACTGGGATTAATCTTGGAGAAGAGCCCAAGTCATATGAAGGTGGTGAACTCGGAGGCCAAGCGGGTCTCCAAACAAGCAAAGGGGGTCCCAATTAAGATCGGGAGTACAGACTTGATGGCGGTGCCATTGGACGACTTCCAAGTGATTCTCGAAATGGAGTTTATGCACGGAGTGAAGTTGGTGCCAATACCATTCATGAACTTCTTGTGTCTAATGGGAGGTGACGATCCCTGTATAGTTCCAGTTTCTCGAGGAGGAACCAAGGACCTACAATAAATATCGGCTTTATAATTGAAGAAAGGGGTGCGAAAATGTGAATTAACCTTTGTAGCTACTATGAAGCTAAAGATACTTGACGGGGAGGCCATTCAGGAACCTGCTATTGTGGCGAACATCCTGAAGGAGTTCTCAGATATGATGCCAACAGAGTTGCCGAGAACTCTACCACCACGCAGAGGCGTGGATCATCGGATTGAGCTCGAGCTGGGAGTTAAGCCTCCAGCGAGACCACCATACCGCATGGCCCCTCCAGAGTTGGCAGAACTGAGGAAGCAGTTAGATGAGCTGCAAAGCGGTGGTCTCATCCGTAGTTCCAAAGCACCTTTCGGAGCTCCAGTCCTCTTTCAGAAGAAACAAGATGGGAGCCTCCGATTATGCATTGATTATCGAGCTCTCAATAAGATGACAGTGAAGGACAAGTACCCTATCCCGCTCATCGCGGACTTGTTCGATCAATTGGGTAAGGCAAAGTACTTCTCCAAACTCGATCTTTGGTCAGGGTATTAGCAGATGCGCATTGCAGAAGGTGATGTGGCAAAGACTACCAGTGTGACTAGGTATGGAGCATTCGAGTTCTTGGTGATGCCTTTCGGCTTAACCAATGCTCCGGCCACATTCTGCACTCTCATGAACCAGCTATTCAAGGAGTATCTGGATAAGTTTGTAGTCGTATACTTAGACAATATCGTCGTATATAGCCAAACACTTGAGGAGCATGTTAGAGACCTCCGAATAATTTTCAAAGTTCTCAAGGAGAACACCTTGTTCGTGAGGAGGGAAAAGTGCTACTTCGCCCAAACGGAGATTTTATTCTTGGGGCATCGAATTGGGAATGGGTCCATTCGAATGGACAAGGCTAAGGTACAAGCTGTTGTAGACTAGCGAACACCAAAGAAGGTGCCAGAGTTGAGATCCTTCCTTATGTTCGTCAACTATTTTTGGGCTTCATACCTGGATATTCGAAGTGCACGGCTCCATTGACAGAGTTGCTAAAGAAGGAGTAGTCCTGGAGATGGTCGGACAAATGTGAGGCGGCATTTCAAGACCTGAAGACTGTTGTGTTAGAAGAACCTATACTCATATTAACAGACTATGAAAAGTCTTTTAAAGTCCATACCGATGCTTCTGACTTTGCTATTGGAGGAGTTCTTATGCATGAGGGTCATCCAGTGACCTACGAGAGTCGCAAGCTCAACGAGACTTAGCGGCGATATCCTGTACATGAGAAGGAGATGATAGCTATGGTCCACTGTCTACGAGTGTGGCGACACTACCTTCTGGGAGCACCATTTGTGCTAAGGACAGACAATGTCACATTGAGTTACTTCCAAACTTAAAAGAAACTCTCCCCAAAGCAAGCACGATGGCAGGACTTCATACTTGAGTTTGACATGGTGATGGAGTACAAGCCCGGAAAACCAAATGTCGTAGCTAATGCATTGAGTCAGAAAATGGAGCTAGTGAATGCTATACAGTTGGAGGGCGAAGGCCAAGCAAGTCAATTGCACTTTAACTTTCTTTCCAAGATCAGGGATGGACTGTACCGAGATCCTCAGGCATTAACTCTGATTCAACTCATCAAAGAGGGCAAGACATGGTGATTTTGGGTCCAGGAGGGACTCATCTATACCAAGGGAAACAGAGTTTATGTCCCACGAGCAGATAACATGAGTCGCGAACTCTTGAAAGAGTGTCACGATTCCCTTTGGGCTGGACATCCGGGTATCTACCGAACAATGGCTCTCATGGAGAGGGCCTTCTATTAGCCGAAGATGCGGACAGATATGGAGGAATATATTCGAACATGCCTTACTTGTTAACAGGACAAGATAGAGCAGCAGAAGCCAGCGGGACTTTTGGAGCTGCTGCCCGTACCAGAAAGGCCATGGGAGAGCATTTCCTTAGACTTCATATCAAGCTTGCCCGCAGTAGGGGACTTGGATCGATATTCATAGTAGTTGATCGGTTTCCGAAGTATGCAACATTCATTGCTGCACCCCTACATTGCTCAGCGAAGGAGGCGGCTGAGTTGATGATGAAGAATGTGGTTAAGTATTGGGGAATCCCACACAACATCATTAGTGATCGAGATTCTCAGCTCTTGGGACGATTATGGTCCGAGTTGTTTAAGTTGTTGGGGTCTAAATTATACTTCTCCACAAGCCTCCACCCTCAAATGGATGGCCAAACAGAAAGAATTAACTCGCTCTTGGAGCAATATCGCCGGTGCTACATGAGTGCCAACCAACGAGATTGGGTGAAGCTATTGGACATAGCCCAATTCTCCTATAACTTGTAGTGGAGCTTTGTATCCAACAAGAGCCCATTTGAGAGTATTACGGGACAACAGCCATTAACTCCTCACACCCTGGTTGTTGGTTATACAGGGAGTAGCCCATCAGCCTATCACTTCACAAAGGAATGGCATCACAATGCAGATATTGCGCGGGCTTACTTGGAGAAGGCGACCAAAAAGATGAAGAAATGGGCAGACTTGGGAAGGCGACCACAAGAATTTAAAGTTGGTGACATGGTGTTGGTGAAGCTCCAACTAGCATCACTCCAGTTCTTTAGACACAAAGTGCACAAAGGATTGGTACGCAAGTATAAAGGGCCTTTCCCAATCATCAGCAGAGTAGGCAATGTCTCATACAAGTTACAACTGCCAGCATGGTTCAGAATTCATAACATCTTCCATGCAAGCAAATTGAAAGCCTACCACTCAGATCCACGAGATGATTCTTGAAATGTTTCAACTCGACTACCCCCCACCAGAGCCTCTTACGAGAAGTGAGTTGAAACTATTCTAGCGGATCGTAAGATAAAGCTACCCAATGGAGCGCAGCAAATAGAATACTTGGTGAAGTGGCAAAAGCTTCCTCAAACAGAAGCTAGTTGGGAGCCAGAAGATGCCCTACGACATGAAGAAGCTCACGTCAAAGCCTACTAACAAGCATCAATGAGGGCGTCGACAATTTAAGTGGGGGAGAATGTCACGAATGGTCATCGCTCAACCGCATCGCCTTTGCTCCTTGAACCGTTCATCATTTTTTTCTTACTTGTACATATATTTGGCAGCTTGTTTTGCCTTGAGTTTATATGTTTTTACCTAAGAAATGTGAGCGAAAGTAGTATAGAAGGCTGTAGAACGATCGCTCGTCGCACGAAGCCAAAACAGTCCTATTTTTATATCTTTTTCATGTGCTACGATAACCTTTCTGAGCGGTGCGAAATATCAGCCATTTCAGCACCTTGGAACCCCCTGGGTGGCACCAAGCTGGATGGGGTTTCGGGTATATGTCGGGCATAGGCGTTCATCAGCAATTGAACTTGTCTTGCGTCTGATACCTTGGGAATCATTGTTTGTGGACTTGCGACCATTCCTATAACCCTCCAAAGTCCTATTTCGCTCTCTTTCTCTCTTTTCTTTGATGCACTTAAGGTGTTCGACACCTTATATAGCTTTCCACTTTGCGAGACGCTGGGACGTGTCTGTCGCTCGCTTCTAAGCTAATCAACTTCTTCTTTGCAGGTCCTATGAGACCTTAAGAGGTTGTAAGAGGGCTGACCCTTCCTTTGCAGACAGATAACGCGTTGGGCGTTTCAGGACTTAGGAAATCCCAGCTAAGTCTGGAATAGTGGGCAAGGTTGCCCCACGACTTAGGCAATTTCAGCTAAGTCTTCGGGAGTGCCACGAGGGTGCCGCACAGCTTAGGCAAATTCAGCTAAGTCCGTGATAGTGTGTCCCAGGAATTATGAAAATTGCTTGGGAAGGTAGAGGTTGCTGAGATGGCTATAAGGGCAATAAGATCACTGCTCTGATACCAGATGATAGAACCCCAAATAGATCTCTATAAATTTTGACCCTTAAGGGGGATCAACTCTTGGAACACTATAGGGGTTCCTCCCTCCTATACTCGGCACAAGGCTGAAATAAAATTGTTAATTGCTTGATTCAAGAGGGGGGCAACTACATCTTTAAATATGGATCAAAACTCTAGCCTAATGAGGTGCTTGCCTATTACCCTTCCTATTGTTGACCTACCTTAATAGGAATAAGGGGTGGCTAAGTTGGGTATATAGCTGACCTAAGCAAGGGGAAACCCTAGCCAATCAACCTAGTAAGGGGTGGCAGCTACTAAGCCCTAAGGGCTAATCTAAACCCTAGCCATACTCCTTTATAAGATAAGAGTGGCTTTATTACAATCTAACAGGGCTTTTATTGACTAGTACTAAGATGATTAGGACTCAACCCTACTCAAGTCCTATCGATGATAGCCCAGATCCATCCACCTGACACCAAAGTTGATGAGGAGGTCCAAGTTTAGTTGACGATAGTATATGATCATGGGATCATGACACATCACCGTCCAGTCGCTATTGTTGATGCTGACCATAGGAGCAGGATGCATCCACTATAGGGGCCACGAGGGAGCCTCGTGAGGAGTTACAGATCAGGACTCAAAGACATGATGCTCAACCTTGAGGACAAGGCTGATTTGAAGAAGGCAAGTCTGTTAGGACCCTAGTTGAGCCAAGTCCTAGTCAATTGAGTCGAATCCTTAGATTGGGCCTTGTTGGCCAACCTATACCTGACATTAGGTCGGCTAGGAGAAGATTTGTCTATTGTAATAAATCAACCAAATCCTAGTATGGCTAGGATTCGGCTGAATTAGAGTCTGATTAGGAGTCGGAGTTGGATACGGGTCAGGGTGATTGAGTCATGAATGTAATAAATCCTAATCTAACTACCATCCCCTAGTAAATAAGTGGTTAGCTAGGGTTATGGAAGAGACGTTCTGGGATGGGAGTCTCTTAACCACCTTCTCCTCTTAAGAGAGGTCAGCTAGGGAAAGAGGTGGAGAGTCTCACTTAGCTTTGACTTCCTCTAGGGTAGAATAAGAATAAA
Organism: Ensete glaucum; assembly: GCA_021527575.1. Lineage (NCBI taxonomy): Eukaryota > Viridiplantae > Streptophyta > Magnoliopsida > Zingiberales > Musaceae > Ensete > Ensete glaucum. Next base: position 16,833,991 of record CM038558.1, read on the forward strand.
ATTAGGAGTTGGAGACCCCTATACCCACCAACCACATCATGGTTATGAGTTGGCTAGGGTTTAGTAGGAGTTTTAGTTTACTTAGAGTAGAAGTTGAAGTTTGTTAGAGTAGAAGTCCTATTAGGAGTTAGGGTTTAGAAGCCCTATAAATAGCTTGTATTTTTTCTCTCTTTTAATCATCAATAGATCAATATCTTTTCAGGTATTGTGCAGAAAACCAAGGAGGGAGGAACCCCTATAGAGTTCTATAGAGGCCGATCCCCTATAGAGATCACCGCAAGCTTAGAATCCATAAGGATTCCAACAAATAGTTAATGATTCTTCCTCCCACTCGAAGATTATGAGGTGGTGCTTGGCATCGAATGCCTGACTTCAGTAAGTGATGTTTCCTAGAATTTTGCGAAGTTAATTATGAAATTTTTTAGCAAGAGGAAGTAAGTGCTCCTACAAGGGAAACGCGGGAGAGACGTGACGATGGTTTCAACATAGCGAATGGAGAAAGTTTTACAAAAAGTGAACAGTGGCTTCCTAATGCAACTCCAGTGGTAATATATGAGGGAGCCAACAAAAATTGAAGACCCAAACTTTCTCCAATTGCTTGCTAAATTTTTATATATCTTCGTTGAACCGTGCAATCGACCCCCTACCTGACGACACGACCACCAGATTTCGATTCTCCCGGGCAAACTACTAGCAAACACTTGGCCATATCATTATTCTCACCTCCAAAAAGTTGAAATAGAGAGAATTGTACATGAGATGCTTGAAATAGAGGTAATTCGGCCAAGTTGTAGCCCCTACTCTTCAGCGGTGCTTCTTGTAAAAGAAAAAGATGGAACATGACAAATGTACGGAGACTACCAAGCTCTCGATGGCATAATGGTCAAGGACAAGTATCCTATTCCTTTAGTGAATAAATTACTCAATAAATTAAAGGGAGCACAAATCTTCATGAAGTTGGACTTGCAATCCGGATATCATCAAATTTGGGTGTGCGAAGATGACATACCGAAGATTGCCTTCCGGATGCATAATGGCCACTATGAATATTTGGTGATGCCCTTCGATCTCACTAATAATCCCTCCTCCTTTCATAGCCTCATAAATGATATTGTCCAAAGTTATCTTTGTAAGTTTGTATTGGGTTTCTACACAACATCCTTATTTTACAGCCCTTTACTTGAAAGTCATCTCCACCACTTACGACTTGTTTTGATGATTCTTTGGGAGCATAATTTTTTTGTCAAACAATTAAAATGTAGCTTTCTTAAATAGAAGGTGGATTATCTTAGGCACATCATCTTAGAGAAGGCGTAGTGGTGGACCCTTCTAAGATCGAGGCAATGCAAAACTAGTCGATACCTAAAAACATAAAATCACTATGCGGTTTTCTCAAACTAATAGGCTACTACCATAAATTCGTCAAGGACTATGGGAAGATTAGTGCTCCCCTCACATCATTGCTAAAAAAGGATGCTTTTTAGTAGTCAGACAAAGCCTTCGCTGCCTTTAACGCTCTCAAGGTAGCCATGACATCTACACCCGTGCTAGCCCTACTTGACTTTGACAAAACTTTTATTATTGAAGTCGATACATTGGGAGTTGGGGTCGGCACCATCCTCATGCAAGAAGGACAACCTTTTTCCTACACCAGTGAGGCATTATCTCCTTTCACCTAAAAATGTCCATCTACGACATGGAGATGCTAGCAATTATACACGTAGTGACAAAATGGAAACCTTACCTGATTGGCTGACACTTTCTAATAAAGACCAACAATAAGAGTATTAAATATTTTATGGAGCAAAAGATATCCTCCCTAAAGCAGCAAAAATGAGTAATAAAGCTTCTTTGATATAATTATGAAATAACTTACAAAAAGCTGAAAGAAAATGTGGTTGCAGATGCGCTCTCTCGGCTACCCGAGCAAGCTAAATTTTCGGCCATCTCCCTTCCGATCAGCGATTTCCTCGAAGATATTAGGAAGGAATGGTGAGATGATCTAGAGATTAGAGAGATCATTAAAAAAATAGAGGATAATCCAAGCTCCATGGCACACCATAATTAGGACTCGAAAGATTTACGCTATAAGGGATGCATAGTACTAGTGTTGAATTCTCCTTGCATAAAGATCATCCTACAAGAGATGCATTGTACACTAATGGCATGGCACGCCAGATTCCTTCAAACTTATAAGAAATTAAGTAAAATTTTTATTGGAAAGGGGTGAAGAATGCTATTGCTGAATTTGTAGCACAGTGCAACACATGCCAATGACATAAAAGCGAGACATTGACATATAGGCTGGACCTACCCACAAGCTCCCGGATCCATCCAATTTTTCATGTGTCATACTTGAAGCCTAAACAGGGATAGAATAAGATGGCCTAGAGCCACCTGCCAGATCCTACAACCCATAGAGAGCTCGAGATTCAACCGAGAGCCATCATTGATTATCGGATCATGACTTATCATCGACGTCCCAATGTTGAGGTGTTTGTGCAGTGGATAAACTTACCTATAGAAGATGCCACATGGGAGAACTATGAAGACTTGAAGATCAAATTCCCGAAGTTCATGGAGCCCCCATCTTGAGGACACTGATTTGAAGAGGGTGGTCTGTTAGGACCTAGCTAGGTCGAGTCCTAACTCCATTGAGTCGAAATATCATTGAGTGTAATAAAACTTTAAATTTACCACCACCCCCTATTAAAGAAGTGGTCGGCTAGGGTCAATGAGGAGTCCTCATGGACAGGGACTCCTAGCCGGCCACTTCTCATATTTGGGGTGGCCGACTAGGGTTAGAAGAGGGAGAGTCCCCATTAGTTTGGACTCTCTCTAGGTTGGTTAAGAGTTAAAATAGAAGTTATAGTCATGGTAGTTGTCTTGGTTTAGTAGGAGTCTTGGTTTAATTAAAGGAGTCCTATTAGGAGTTAGGGTTTTGAGTCCTATATAAACTCATATAGCCACCACTAAGTCATCATAAATAAGATCAATTTTTCTTCAGTTATTATACCAAATACCTTGGAGGAGGGAACTCCTATAGAGTTCTAGGAAGTTGATCCCCTATAGAGATTAAACCCCAAGCTTAGAATCTGCAAGGGTTCTAATAGGTTACCTCTAGCGACCAGGAAACCCTAACCATTAAGGTTACCTATGCAACCAGGACTCTTGGCTGCATGGGAGGCTACTGCCATGGCTGAGAGCTTGCCGCTCTTAGCCTTGCAGCCTTTGGCTAGGCCGAGAGCAAACATCCTTTCTCTCGGCCAAGGCTGCAAGCAGCTTATGGCCATAACAGTAATAGTTGCAGCTAATTTTAACCTAAAAAATGATGACAAAAAAAATTGGATGTAAAATGCTGACAAAATTTTTTTTTAAAGACAAAAAACTTTAAATAAAAATTTAAAGGTCAAAATGACCTTTTTATGAGGTGAAAATCCTTGAAGACTTGAGCCTCGAGGAAGTGGTCTCCTCTTTTCTTCGGACCCTACAAAATTGTGGAGTGCATTGGAGCTGTGGCTTACAGACTAGATCTACCTATAGACTCTAAAATTCTTCCAGTCTTCCTTGTGTCATGCCTTAAACTGAGGCTTAGAGAGGATGAATCAACCTAGAGCCACCTACTTGACATCTTGGCTAATAGAGAGGTCCAAGTTCAGTCGGCTACCATACTGGACAATAGGATCATGATGCATTGTTGATGCCCCTTAACTGAAGTGCTAGTGTAGTGGACCAATTTGCTTGCTAAGGATGCTACCTAGGAGTCCTGTGAAGAATTGAAGATAAAATTTCCAGAGTTCATGAAGGCTCAGACTTTAGGACAAGGCTAATTTGAGGAGGGCGGGTCTGATAGGACCCTTACAATGTTGGATCCTAGTCTATGAGTCATGTTTGCTTATTAGATCCTGTTGGCCACCTAGACCATACTTGAGCCAGCTAGGAGTCAATTTGAATAAGGGGACCTAAGTCCTAGTTGGACTAGGATTCGACTAGAAGTAGGAGTCCAAGTAGAAATAAGAGTCCAAGTCTAAGTAGGAGTTCTATTAAGAGTTGGAGTTCTAAGTACGAGTTCTATTAGGAGTTGAATTTGAGTCCTTATAAATAAGGGTGTAATACTTTAGTTTTCATCAATAAAAATTCAACCACTTTCTTCAGCTCTTGTAGCTGAAACCTAAGAGGGTTGATCCCCTATAGAGATTGAGAAGGGCCGATCCCTTACAAAGATCAATTATCCCTGATAGAACCTTAGGGTTCTATTAGCTCAAAATGAGTCCGAGGAGTCAGACGTTAAAGTGTTCGACTTGAGGTAGCTCGCGGGAGCCGACGGGGCCTCTAAAGTCCCATGCTCGAGTGGAGGTCGCTTGACTCCAAACATCTCTTCATTCAACAGGCATCTAGGGCTTGCCTGTTGGGCATGGGAGGATCCAAAGGTGCTTGAAAAAGAGTCAGTTAGCACACTGGAGGCACCCGAAAGAGATTCGGTTGGGGCGCTAGTGACCATGCCCGTGGTGGTGTGGTCTGCTTAGCGAAAAGGGGGAGGCAACTCATTTGAGGAATTAAGGGAATGATGGACTATACCATTCTGATTAAGGCCTGGACCTATTGCATGAGGCTAAGTAACGATTTTACCGAGATGGCGAGATTTATCGCACCTCCCTCTAGGAGGAGAGAGCACTAGGTCATTGAACAGCCTCCAGTACCTATTTGAGGTTTAGGATGGAGCATTCCTATCCTGGGAGGGAGGGAAGGAGGCTTGTCCCCAAAGGCCGAGGACAGGTTACGCCACATGCATCTCCTCCCCGAGGTGCTCCCAGGGTTGCTCGGTTGTTGGTGTTCTTGCAACACCGATCCTCCTTTCTAGCACTAAAAACATTATTGTACTTATGTCGTGGCTAAGGTGCTGACACAGCTTGGTCTAATTCATGTGCACAGGACTGCCAATGATTCTGTTGAGGGAGCGCACAAGTACTAATAGGAGATCTAATCATAAAGGAGAACATTCGTTCTTATGATCTCTCCCAATTCTGAGCTGCATGGGCCCTGCATAAAGGTCAGGGCTAGGCATAGAGATCCTGGCTCGACCCCTCCGAAGCTTAAGTGAGTTAGGGCTGGAACCCTAAAAACCCTGGGCAACCTCTGATGGAAGAGAACTGTAATGTGGAAGTGTTGAGAGATCGACCCCCAGTACTATTCATGAGGGTGGCTTTTATACTTTAGCCTTGGGTTGACGTATGTGGTTGCTTAATAATCACTAGCATCAACGTACATAAGTGTTAATGCGTGCTAGTGCCTCATGTGGTCAGCCCATACACTGAGCGCCGACATCGTTTGGATTTTGCAATGCTGCTCCTTGCTTCTCAAGAGATGGGAAATGAGGCTACACTACATCGATGCGGAGGATAGATGACTGACTTGCCCCGGGTTCATAGGACTAAGTTGGCTCGTGATGTCTAATTGACTCTATCATCACGATGGGGAGTGATAAAGATCGCAAGCCAAGTTTCCAATATTATGCAGATGGCCCAGATTCAGCCCATAATGGGTTTTAGTGAAGCCCACAACCCTAACCTTGATTTATCTTAACCTAAACCCTAGATTCGATGGCTAAGGTTAAGGAAAAGTGAGTAGAGGGTAGTAGTGACGGCTGCAAACATGGGAGAGAGAAAGGAAGCAATAGATTGGTAGTAGAGGGTAGAAAACAAGAGCTTCAGGAAAGGAAAGAAGATAAGGACAGAGAAAGACTATTCTTAATCATCCAAATAGTATTCTCATCTCATATTAGATTACATCTATAGTGGATTCTTACTGTGATCACTTGGGGAGGTTTTGGATATTGTGCATAGTAATATAGTCCTTGTATCCCTATTATTCTCTTGTGATTGCTGCTTAGGCTTGGGCATGAGAAGCATTGAGATTTATATATTTATTAATTTTATAATAGATTTTCTCTGGCTTGCCCTATGGGTTTTACCCTTCGAGTTGAATGGGTTTTTCACATAAATCTTGGTGTTCATTTGATTGTGATTTTTGTTTAATTATGTTGTGTGACAGTTTGCTAGTATTTGTTCGTATACAAAAGCCTTTATCCTTTTATATCTCAGCAACTAGTATCAGAGCAGGGTTTAGTGGCATTTAATTTTTACGTTTGAGCATAGAGGCCAGTAATGTTTCTCACATGATTAGCTTGAATGGATACAATTGGATGATATAGAAACCAAGAATGGAAGACCTCTTATATTACAAAGACTTGTATGAACCTTTATAAGGGGATAGTACAAAGCCCACAACTATAACAGATGATGAGTGAAAGAGATTAGACTGAAAAATGGTTGAATTTATTCGGTAGTGGCTTGATGATAGTGTCTTTCACCATGTCTCTACCGAAAGTTCTGTATACTCTCCTTGGAAAAAATTGGAAAGTCTCTATGAAAGAGAAAATGCTGGTAATAAAGCTTTTTTTATCAGAAAACTTATGAACCTAAAATATAAATAGGGCACTTCTATTGCTGAGCATCTGAATGAAATGCAGAGTATTACTAACCAGATATCCTCTATGAAAATGTCTCTTGATAATGAGTTGCAAGTATTGTTACTTTTGAGTTCTTTGCTAGAAAGTTATGAGACACTAGTGGTTTCCCTTAGTAATTCTGCACCATATAGTATTATCACCATAAGTCAAGTAATAAGTAGTTTCTTGAATGAGGAGTTGAGGAGAAAGAATTCAACAACTTCTTAGATTGATTCACAAGCATAAATCTCAGAGAACAAAGGAATGTCAAAGTCAAATGATAGAAGTGGTTCACGCTTGGGTAAAAGTAAGTCAAGATCAAGAAATGATATTATTCACTATAATTATGGTGAGCAAGGATATTACAAGAATCGGTGCAAGCAACCTAAGAAGAACAAGAAAAGGGGGAAAGAAGTTGAGTCTATAGAGTCAAAAGAGAATATCACAGCTATAGTGCAAGTAGTGATTATTTGATTATATCTACTTTTGATGATAGTTTTCCTTTTATGTGTTAGGATCTCAAGTGGATAATTAACACAAGTGCTTCTTATCATGCTACACCATAGAGGAAGTTTTTTGCTACTTAGAGGTCTAGAAATTTTGGTGTTGTCAAGATGGATAACTATGGCACAGTAGATATCACTGGCATTGGTAATATCCACATAAAGACTAACCTTGGTTATAAGTTGGTGCTTAAGGATATGAGACATGTGGTTGATATAAGGCTAAATTTAATTTCAATTGGAAGGCTAGATAATAAAGACTTTGATGTCAAATTTTACAAAGGGTAGTGGAAGCTCAGTAACGGTTCTCTTATTGTTGCTAATGGGAAGAAATGTTACACCTTATACAGATTGCAAGCTAAAGCTTATAGCGAGTAGTTAAATACTATAGAGAAAGACTTCAACATAGAGTTGTGGCATAGGTGATTGGGACACATAAGTGAGAAGGGGCTACAAGTTCTTTCCAAGAGAGAGGTATTACCATAGCTCAGAGGTACATGTATGAATCCTTGTATTGATTGTTTGGCTGGCAAACAACATAGAGTTTCCTTTATTAGTCCTACTTTATCTAGAAAAATATATGTCTTGGACCGTGTCTATACAAATGTGTGTGGTCCTTTGAGAACAAAAACTCCTAGTGGATCTATTAATATTCCTAGTATCAGTGGTGCACTTTATTTTGTCACTTTTATATATGACTTTTTCATAAAAGTTTGGGCCTATGCTATGAAGATAAAAGATCACGTTATTAGTGTCTTTAAGGGGTTTCATGCTAGAGTTGAAAAAGAAACATAAAAGAAAATTGAAATGCATAAGATCATATAATGGTGGTGAGTATATAGGATTATTTAATAATTATTAAAAGTCACATAGCATCCTGCATAAGTTGATAGTTTCTGGTACACCTCAGTATAATGCAATTACAGAGAGGATGAACCACACTATCATAGAAAAGATCATATATATACTTTCACAAGCCAAGCTACCTAAAAGATTTTGGGATGAGGCTTTGAGGACTACAGTTGATGTGATCAACTTGTCACCATGTACAGCTCTATTGGAAAACCTCAGCAGTAGGAGCATCATATGTGCAGTGAAAATCAAAACAAAACATGTTTCCCATGTAGATCAAATTATCGTGCAAAGATTAGGTTGCGAGAAAGCTATAAAACCTGAAAAAATCACATCATGTGAGATTTTGTTTTACCTAGGGAGATCATATATCTATGTATTTCAGATCCGGATAGAGAGAATGAAGGAAGTCAAGTGTCTTCCTCTCTAGAGGTATCCATACGATTGATCTCTATAACAAATCTCCTCCAATCTGATTTTGTAACTCTTGTAGAGGGAGGAAAGAGAACAAGAGGGGAAGGCCAAGACTGCAGCCTATCAACCTTGAGTCTCCCCTCTTATTTATAGAGAGCCACTAAAACCCTAAGTGGATATTAGATCTTCATCCAATTACCCACTAACCTTGTATTATTGGATTTTTATCCAACAATCTCCTTAAGCCTCTAATTGGGCCTTAAGCAAGGAGCCCATCAGCATAGGGTTTCATCTAATGAGAACAGGGGCTAATTGGATCTCCATCCAATCCTTTATTTACTAAAGTATCCACCATATATATGTGTGATCCTCTAGGCCTGATACCGAGCTGGCCGTGAGTCACTCCCATCAGAACTCCTTCTGATATAGTGAATTATTATCTTCATAATAATTCACTCTACTCATCGACTATGGACGTACTATGCCACTATGTCATAGTCCCCAGATGGTACAAGGGATCAAATCAATCGGATATGTTTGTCCATAATTACCATATATCTATAATCCCTCATCCAACTAATATCCCAGAGATCATATATTGGACATGGTACTATCAGGTCACATATGAAATCAGTTTGTTTTGCTCTAATAAGGTTCTACCGAAGAACTCTTTCTCTCTCAATATGAATGACCATAGCTAGGGATTTATTCGAGCAAGTATATATGAGATATTTCTCTCATAATACCGAGAGTGGATGATCCTTTATTGACACTTAATTACCTTTATAAGGTCGGCTACCAATCCCGATAACTAGTTGTACCAGATCTGAAACTTTTTAAACCTATAAGTTTGGTGTCAAAGAAATAAGTACTTATATAAAGTATCCTAGGTGTCTCAAGTCAAAGTATCATATACACAATTAGGACTATGGAATCGCTATCAAACATTAGGTATCATCAACCAAACAGCATTCCATAAGCGGATCAATCAGTGAACTTATTCTATAATGAGCACCTGTACTATATCTTCAGTGTCTCTACATAAATGACTATGAGACCAACCGCCTTCATCTTATGGATGGATATATAGTATACCAATCTATCTGATTATCTCGATGACCAAAGTTATTTAGGATCTATGTTTAAATGTGAATCGATCTCATTATCATTATCTCATCACGATCTGATTCCCATTGCGCAAAACCAAGGACATCATAATATATATATATATATAATATAATATAATATAATATGAGAATATACCAATAATAATAATAAGCTAAAAGATCGCGTAGCCAGCGTGTCACACGTACCATCACTCACGTGATTGGCTTACAGGGCACCTGTAACTAGTAATCTCCCACTTGACCTAAAGCCAATCACCTATGTATCTGATCCCCATTAAACCCTTGTGATGCTCAAATACAATCTGAGCCAGCAGCTTCGTAAGTGGATCTGCAATGTTATCTTCGGATGGAACTCTTTTCATTGTTATGTCTTTATGGGTTATGATCTCTCTAATTAAGTGGAACCTCCTCAGAACAATTCTAATAAGACCTGGGTCCCCTTACTAGAGCTATTGCCCTGTCACTATCGCTATATATAGGAATCAACTCCACATTGCTTGAAATGATTCCCAAATCCCTAATGAACTCCTTCATCTATACCCCTTCTTTTACTGTTTTTGCTGTAGTAATGTATTCCGTCTCTGTGGTCGAGTCAGCAATAGTATCTTGCTTAGAACTCTTCCAGCTTACTGCTCCTCTATTCAGGGTAAAAACATACCTTGAGCTTGACTTGCTATCATCAATATCGAACTGAAAGCTCGAGCTCGTATAGCCCTCAGCTTGGATGTTACCTTCTCCTACCAACATAAGATCCATAGTCCTTCTCGAGTACTTAAGGATACACTTTACTATATTCCAGTGTTCTAAACCTAGATCCGCCTGATACTTACTCGTGACACTTAGAGTATATGCTATATTAGGCCTAGTACTTAGCATAGCATACATGATAGACTCTATCGCTAAGGTATAGGATATCCCATCCATGTCTGTCCTTTTTTTAGGAGTCTTTAGGGACATACTCCTAGAAAGTGATATTCCATGTCTCATCGATATGAGACTCTCTTGAAATTCTCTATGCCATACCTTTTGACAATGGAGTCTATGTATCTAGATTAGGACAAGCCAAGCATCCTCTTAGATCTATCTCTATAGATTCGGATCTCCAAAACATAGGATACTTCCCCAAAGTCTTTTATGGAGAATTTTCTGGATAACCAAGTCTTCACTGTGGGGAGCATTCCTACATCATTCCCAATGATTAGGATGTCATCCTTATATAATACCAAGAAGGTGATAGCACTCCCACTCACCTTCATATACACACAAGGCTCATTTTCATTCTTAACAAAGTTATAAGATCTGATCGTCTCATCAAATCTTATGTTCTAATTTTAGAAAGCTTGCTTTAGTTTATAAATAGACTTGAGCAATCTACACACTTTATCTGGACTCTCTTTGGATATTAATCTCTCTGGCTATATTATATACATCTCCTCCTCAAGGTTGCCATTAAGGAATATCGTTTTGATATCCATCTGTCAAATCTCATAGTCATAGTATACTGCAATGGCCAAAAGAATTCTAATGGACTTAAGCATGACTACAAGTGAAAAGGTTTCATTATAGTCAACTTCTTATCTTTGATAATATCCTTTAGCTACTAGCCTTACCTTATAGGTCTCCACCTTTTCATCTACTCTGATCTTATTTTTGAAGATCCACTCGCAGTCGATAAGTACGATACCCTCAGGTGTATCCACAAGGTTTCAAACCTTGTTAGAGTACATGAAATTCATCTCAAGATTATGGATTCTTACTACTTCCCGGAGTCTATACTCATAATAGCCTCCTCGTAGTCTAAGAATCAACATCCTCAGAGTCCTCTCCATTGATATGTCCTACATATCTTTCAGGAGGGTGAGATCCTCTACTAGACCTATGTAAAGTTAGAACTTGTATGTTAGGTACCTGAACAGACTTAGACTCCAGAATGGTGCTTGAGCTAGATTCTCTAATCTCACTCTCATTATTTCTACCAAGAATATGTTTCTTCTCAAGGAACACAGCTCTCTTGATAATAAAGACCTTTCGGTCCTCGGGATGATAGAAATAATACCCCAATGTCTCCTTAGCGTATCCCATGAATGTGCACGTTCTATCCTTGATTCCAACTTATCATGATTGTGTCTTCTAACGTGGGCAGGATAGCCTGAAATCTTAATTATCTTAAGATCAGACTTCTTTCCTTTTCATATCTTATATAGTGTAGACACTACCGACATTGATGGAACTCTGTTCAGAAGGTAAGCTGAGATCTCTAGGGCGTACCCCCAGAATGAGATAAGTATGTCAACGAAACTCATCATGGACCGCACCATATCTAATAGCATGCAATTCCTCCTTTCTGATATACTATTGAGCTGAGGTGTATAAGAAGGTGTCCACTGGGATAAAATCTCATTGTCCTTGAGTTAATGGGCGAACTCTATACTCAAGTACTCTCCTTCGCGATCTTATCGAAAAGTCTTAATACTCTTTCCAATTTGGTTCTCCACCTCATTTTTATATTCTCTGAATTTCTCAAAGGTCTTAGATTTCTACTTCCTCAAGTACATGTGTCCATACCTAGAGAAATTATAAGTGAATGTAATGAAGTATGAATAACCACCTATAGCCTGAGTCTACATGGGACCATATACATCACTATGTATGAGTTCAAATAACTCAGTGGCTCTCTCTCCAGTTTCACTAAAAGGATGGTTGGTCATCTTCCCATGAAGGTAAGGTTCGCAAGTTACATATGACTCATAGTTAAATGGATCTAAGTATCCATCTTTCAGCAACTTTTGAATCATTTCCTCGTGTATATGACTTAGCCTACAATACTATATATATGCATTATTCACCTAATCTCTTTAATAGAACCTCAGAAGGAGCTTTATAGATTTTGATCCTTGAGGGGGATTAACCCTTGGAACGCTATACGGGTTCCTCTCTCCTAGACTCAGCATAAGGCTAAAATAAAATTGATAATTGCTTGATTCAAGAGGGGGGGCGGCTACATCTTTAAATAGGGATCAAAACCCTAGCCTAAGGGGGTGTTTACCTAAGTAAATTATCCCTTTTCCCCTCCTATGGCCAACCTACCTTAATAGGAATAGGGGGCGGCTAGGTTGGCTCTATAGCCAACCTAAGCAGGGGGAAACCCTGGCCGACCAACCCAGTAAGGGAGATGGTGGCCACTAAACCCTAAGGGCTAATCTAAATCCTAGTCATACTCCTTTATAAGATAAGAGTGGCTTTATTATAATCTAGCAGGATTTTATTGATTATTTCTTAGGGAAATTAGGACTCAACCCTACTAAAGTCCTATCAAACCCGCCCTCTTAAAATTAACCTCGTCCTCAAGGCTGAGGTTCCACGAACTCAGGGAACCGGGTCTTCAGCTCCTCATATAATTCTCACACTATTATCAACTGAAATTTGGCCTCCTCATCAGTTGAGGTGTTAGTTGGAAGGATTTGGGTTGAGTCATCTTCTTTTAATTTCCATTTGTGCTGGGATACCTGGCAGATCTGATCTCCAGGTTAGGGCTCCAATATGATCTCCAATTTTACAAGGCCTAAATAAATAGGGACCACTTCCATAAGGCTCAAGTTTCTAGCTGATCGGGTTAGAGGTGTAAGAAAACTCGATCTTTAATTTTTCGTCCATTCTGAACTTTGTCGGGAGGCTATTTCTTCTTTGCATGTGCTGGCGTGAGCATGGATTGTAATTCTTTTGGGCTTACTCCACTTTCGTGCCATGGACCTGTATCCAGCCAATTTTTAAATTTAATAGCAATGAGTATCCCCTTTAAAAATCATGTATGAAGTGTGGGGAAAGCCTCGATGTGAATTAGGAGTTGATCATCTTGCATAAGGGTGTGATAAGACCCCAGAAGGAGCCCTATAGATTTTGATCCTTGAGGGGGATCAATCCTTGGAATGTTGTAGGGGTTCCTCTCTCCTAGACTCGGCACAAGGCTGAATTAAAATTATAGATTGCTTGATTAAAAGAGGGGGGTAGCTACATCTTAAATAGGGATCAAAGTCCAAGCCTAAGGGGGCACTAATCTAGGTGAAATTATCCTTTTGCCCCTTCTATAGCCATCCTACCTTAATAGGAACAAGGGGTGGCTAGGTTGGCTCTATAGCTGACCTAAGCAGGGGGAAACCCTGGCCGACTTGCCCAGTAAGGGGGCGCGGCAACTACTAATCCCTAAGGGATAATCTAAACCCTAGTTATACTACTTTATAATATAGGAGTGGCTTTATTATAATCTAATAGGATTTTTATTGACTAGTTCTAAGATGATTAGGACTCAACCCTGCTAGAGTCCTATCAAGTCCGGCCTCTTCAGATCAATCTTGTCCTCAAGGTTGAGGATCCATAAACTCTAGAAACTGGATCTTCAACTCCTCATGTGACTCTCATGCTATCATTAACTGAACTTTGGCCTTCTCATTACCTGGGATATTAGTTAAAAGGATTTGGGGTGAGTAGTCTTCTTTAAATTTGTATTTAAGGTGGGATACCTGGCAGATCAACTGTAATCTTGATCTGGTGTGTGAATTTGATCTCCAGGTTAGGGCCCTAGTGTGATCCTTGATTTTGTAAGGCCCAAAGAAATAGAAAGACCACTTCATTAAGGCTTGAGTTTCCTACTGATCGGGCTGGATATGTAGAAAAACTCGATCTTTAATTTTTTATCTATTTTAAAGTTTATCGGGAGGTTGTTTCTTTTTTACATGTGTTGCCATATGGTTAGTCTTTAGTGATATCCAATCTTTCTTTTGGAATAGTGAATGCCCTCTGGTATGGTTCAGGATGATGAGAGCCCAATCTGGCACGAGCATAGATTGTAATTCTTCTAGTTTTACTTCTCTTTCGTGCCATGGACCTGTCTCCAATCATATTTTAAATTTAGTAGTAATTAGTATTTCTTGTAAAAACCTCGTATGAAGTGTGGGGGAAGCCTCGGTGTAAATTAGGAGTTGACCATGTTGCATAAGAATAGCCCTAATTCCAACTCCTGACGCATCAGCCACAATGACCAAAGTGCAGCCGAAATCGAGCAGCGCTAGGACCGACGTCATCGTCATAGCTACCTTGAGTCGTTCAATGGCTACGGAGGCTTTATCCAACCATAAGAAGGAGTCTTTCTTTAGTAAAGACGTGAGCGGGTACTAATTTTGACATAATCTTTCATAAAATTTTGGTAGTAGCCCGTGTGTCCAAGGAAACCACGTAATGATTATATGTTTATAGGTCTCGACCATCCTTGCATTGCCTCGATCTTCGTCGGGTCTACCGCCACTCCGTCCTCTGATATTATATGCCCAAGATACTGCACTTTATGTTGTAAGAAACTGCACTTTGACTATTTCACATAAAGAGCATTCTCCCAGAGAATTGTTAGAACAGTTCATAAGTACTGAAAATGTATATCAAGCATAGGGCTATAAATGAGAATATTATCAAAGAACACTAATACAAACTTACATAGAAAACTCCAGAAGATGTCATTCATCAGGCTTTAGAAAGTAGAATGAGCATTTGTAAGTCTGAAAGGCATTATCAGAAACTCATTGTGGTCGTTATGCATGCGGAATGCAGTTTTTAGAATGTCTTCAATGCATACCCGAATCTGGTGATAACCGGAACGGAGATCCAGTTTAGTGAAGACTTGGGCTCTTTTTAATTCATCCAAAAGCTCATCTATAACATGTATAGGATATTTGTCCTTGATGGTGATATTGTTTAAGGCCCAATAATCAATGCACATCCACCATATATCATCCTTCTTGCGCACTAGCAACACCGTTGAAGAATAAGGGCTACAACTAGGTCAATTACCCCGGTGTCCAGCATCTCCTTGATGATGTTCTTGATCTCATCCTTCTGCAAGTGAGGGTAGCGATATGGATGCAAATTTGCTAGAGGTTTGTCTGACAGAATAGGAATACGGTGGTCATGCTGCCGGTTAGGAGGCAGCCCGCACTATCACGAACGGTCGTCGCTCAACCGTAATGCCTTTGCTCCTTGAACCATTCGTCACTTTTTCTTGCTTGTACATATGTTTGGCAGCTTGTTTTGCCTTGAGTTTATGTGTTTTTACCTAAGAAATGTGAGCGAAAGTAGTGTAGAAGGCTGTAGAATGATCGCACACTGCGCGGAGCCAAAATAGCCCTATTTTTGGGTCTTTTTCATGTGCCGCGGCAACCTTTCTGAGCAGTGCAAAATGTCAGCCATTTCAGCACCTTGGAACCCCCCAGGTGGCACCGGGCTGGATGGGGTTCCGCGTATATGTCGGGCGTAGGCATTCATCAACAATTGAACTTGTCTTACGTCCAATACCTTGGGAACCGTCGTTTGTGGACTTGCGACTGTTCCTACAACCCTCCGAAGTCCTATTTCGCTCTCTTTCTCTCTTTTCTTTGCTGCACTCAAGGTGTTCGATAAATTGCTTATATATCTTTCCGCTTTGCGAGACGCCGGGACGTGTCCGTAGCTCGCTTCTGAATTAATCAACTTCTTCTTTGTAGGTCCTACGGGACCTTAGGAGGTTGTAAGAGGGCTGACCCTTTGTGGACAGATAACGAGTTAGGCATTTCATGACTTAGGCAATCTCAGCTAAGTCCGGAATAGTGAGTAATGTTGCTCTACGACTTAGGCAATTTCAGCTAAGTCTTCGGGAGTGCCGCGAGGGTGTCGCACGGCTTAGGCAAATTTCAGCTAAGTCCGTGATAGTGTGGTATCAGAGCAGACAAGCAATTCATACGAACAGCGAAGAAGATTCACATTCTCACCATGGTGAAACATCATGGTGAATCGAGCAAGATGGGGCAAGCCGGACCCTTGCTCCAAGCAGTCGCAAGTGGGCTGCAAGTGCAAACTCGCTCACAAACTATGGGAGTCACTCATGAGGAGCTCTACAGTGAACAAGACGAGCATGAAGTTGGGTATTCACCATGAGGGGAGGAGGCGCCATCTGGAGCGCCAACCGGGAAAAAGAGTCACAAGGAGAGAATTATAGCGGTAGAGACCCGCCTTGATGTTCTTGAAGCGAGCATGGACGAACTCTACCAAGGCCAGCGAGGTACTTAGGGTAGAGAGCTCGCTAGAAGAAGCTGAATCTCGGATCGAGAAAGTTGAATCTATGATGGATCAACTGACAGAGGACACCAAAGATTCCATACGACACCTACATGAAGTTGTGGCGGAACTCACGGCTAAGGTGATGGTGTTAACAAGGACTCTTGATGCGGGAGGGAACAACACCCATGCTGCGCCACCACAAAACTTCAGGGCACCAGAGCCGCAGTGCTACGGAGGTGCTAGAGATGCCAAAGAGCTTGAAAATTTCTTGTTCGACATGGAACAGTATTTCCGTGCTACAAGGCTTGATTCTGAAGAAATCAAAGTTGCTATAGCAATAATGTATCTGAATGGGGATGCAAAACTTTGGTGGCGAATCCGTTAGGAAGAGATCCAACAAGGCCGATGTCAAGTGGATACATGGGGAGACTTGAAGCGAGAGTTGAGAACTCAGTTCTTACCAGAGAACACAGAGTTTGTCACAAGAAGGAAACTGAGATAACTCCGCCAAAGTATAACAATCCAAGACTATGTGAAACAATTTTCAGCACTAATGCTGGATATACGAGACATGTCTGAGAAAGATAAACTATTCAGCTTCCTCGATGGCTTGAAGCCATGGGCACAATAAGAACTATATCGAAGGAATATCACTGATGTAGTCGAGGCAATTGCAGCAGCGGAAAGGCTAAATGACTTTGTTTCTTCAGAGGATTTGAGAAAGAAGAAACAATCTTCAGGAAATCGCCCATCTAAATACTCTCGAGCGAAGGAGTCTGGGGGCGAGCAAAAGAAGAAGAATTTTCACAAGGGACCGGGCTCAAGAGGTAGAGTCCTAAAGCCTACTGGATGCTTCTTATGTGGAGGACCGCACATGGTGAGGGAGTGCCCACAAAAATAGGCACTTAATACTTTGACAGCATCGATTCTACCCCATAAGTCAAACAAGGGCAAAGCTATCGCCCTTAGTTCAAGCAATTCTGAATCTAGTAGTGACAGTGAGGCGTCGCAAGGACCCAGAATGGGAGCAATACATTTGTTGAATGCATTGCAGGGTCAAGTGGGGGAAAATACAAAGGCAAAGCCACCGAAGGCAGGAAGCAGCGAGTTGATGTATGTGGACATCAAGCTCAATGGCCGAACAACCCGTGCAATGGTGGACACGGGCGCGACCCACAATTTTATTGCCGATCGTGAAGCTAAGCGACTGGGACTAATCTTGGAGAAGAGCCCAAGTCGTATGAAGGCGGTTAACTCGGAGGCCAAGTGGATCTCCGAACAAGCAAAGGGGGTCCCCATCAAGATCGGGACATGGAGCAGGAGCACAGACTTGATGGTGGTGCCATTGGACGACTTCCAAGTGATTCTCGGAATGGAGTTTATGCACGCAGCAAAGTTGGTGCCAATACCATTCCTGAACTTCTTGTGTCTAATGGGAGGCGATGATCCCTGCATGGTTCTAGTTTCTCGAGTAGGAACCAAGGACCTACAATAAATATCAGCTTTACAATTGAAGAAAGGAGTGCGAAAAGGTGAATTAACCTTTTTAGCTGCTATGAAGCTAGAGACACTTGACGGGGAGGCCATTCAGGAACCTGCTATTGTGGCGAACATCCTGAAGGAGTTCTCAGATGTGATGCCAACAGAGTTGCCGAGAACTCTACCACCATGCAGAGGCGTGGATCATCAGATTGAGCTGGAGCCGGGAATTAAGCCTCCAGCGATACCACCATACCGCATGGCCCCTCCAGAGTTGGCAGAACTGAGGAAGCAGTTAGATGAACTGCTAAGCGGTGGTCTCATCCGCAGTTCCAAAGCACCTTTCGGAGCTCCAGTCCTCTTTCAGAAGAAACAAGATGGGAGCCTCCGATTATGCATTGATTATCGAGCCCTCAACAAGATGACGGTGAAGAACAAGTACCCTATCCCGCTCATCGCGGACTTGTTCGATCAATTGGGCAAGGCAAAGTACTTCTCCAAACTCGAACTTCGGTTAGGGTATTGGCAGGTGCGCATCGCAGAAGGTGATGAGGCGAAGACTACCTGTGTGACCAGGTATGGAGCATTCGAGTTCTTGGTGATGCCTTTCGGCTTAACCAACTCTCCGGCCACATTTTACACTCTCATGAATCAGCTGTTCAAAGAATATCTGGATAAGTTTGTGGTCGTCTACTTAGACGACATCGTCGTCTATAGCCAAACACTTGAGGAGCATGTTAGACACCTCCGAACAATTTTCAAAGTTCTCAGGGAGAATACCTTCTTCGTGAAGAGGGAAAAGTGCTACCTCGCCCAAACAGAGATTTTATTCTTGGGGCATTGAATTGGGAATGGGTCCATTCGAATGGACAAGGCTAAGGTGCAAGCTGTGGTGGACTGGCGAACACCAAAGAACGTGCCAGAGTTGAGATCCTTCCTTGGGTTTGTCAACTATTGTCGGTGCTTCATAGCTGGATATTAGAAGCGCGCAGCCCCACTGACGGAGTTGCTAAAAAAGGAGCAGTCCTGGAGATGGTCGGACAAATGTGAGGCGGCATTTCAAGACCTGAAGACTACTGTGTTAGAAGAACCTGTACTCAGATTGCCGGACTATGGAAAGTCTTTTGAAGTCCATACCGATGCTTCTGACTTTGCTATTGGAGGAGTTCTTATGCAGGAGGGTCATCCAGTGGCCTACGAGAGTCGCAAGCTCAACGAGACCGAGCGGCGATATCCTGTACATGAGAAGGAGATGACAGCGGTGGTCCACTGTCTACGAGTGTGGCGACACTACCTTCTGGGAGCACCATTTGTGCTAAGGACCGACAATGTCGCATTGAGTTACTTTCAAACTCAAAAGAAACTCTCCCCAAAGCAAGCACGATGGCAGGACTTCTTGGCTGAGTTCGACATGGTGATGGAGTACAAACCCGGAAAAGCAAATGTCGTGGCCGATGCATTGAGTCGGAAAGTGGAGCTAGTGAATGCTATACAGTTGGAGGGCGGAGGCCAAGCAAGTCAATTGCGCTCCAACTTTCTTTCCAGGATCAGGGATGGACTGTACCGAGATCCTCAAGCAGTGACTCTGATTCAACTCATCAAAGAGGGCAAGGCACGATGATTTTGGGTCCAGGAGGGACTCATCTACACCAAGGGGAACAGAGTTTATGTCCCACGAGTGGATAACTTGAGGCGTGAGCTCTTGAAAGAGTGTCACGATTCCCTTTGGGTTGGACATTCGGGTATCCACGGAACAATGGCTCTCGTGGAGAGGGCCTTCTATTGGCCGAAGATGGGGACAGATGTGGAGGAATATGTTCGAACATGCCTTACTTGTCAACAGGACAAGATAGAGCAGCAGAAGCTAGTGGGACTTTTGGAGCCGCTGCCCGTACCAAAAAGGCCATGGGAGAGCATTTCTTTGGACTTCATATCAAGCTTGCCCATAGTAGGGGGACTTGGATCGATACTTGTGGTAGTTGATCAATTTTCAAAGTATGCAACATTCATTGCTGCACCCGTACATTGCTCAGCGGAGGAGGCGGCTAAGTTGATGATAAAGAATGTGGTTAAGTATTACGGGACAACAACCATCAACTCCTCATACCCTGGTTATTGGTTATACAGGGAGTAGCCCATCAGCCTATCACTTCGCAAGGGAATGGCATCGTAATGCAGATATTACGCGGGCTTACTTGGAGAAGGCGGCCAAAAAGATGAAGAAGTGGGTAGACTTGGGAAGGCAACCACAAGAATTTAAAGTTGGTGACATGGTGTTAGTGAAGCTCCAACCAGCATCACTCCAATTCTTTAGACACAAAGTGCACAAAGGATTGGTACGCAAGTATGAAGGGCCTTTCCTAATCATCAGCAGAGTAGGCAATGTCTCATACAAGTTGCAACTGCCAGCATGGTTCAGAATTCACAATATCTTCCATACGAGCAACTTGAAAGCCTATCACTTAGATCCGCGAGATGATTCCCGAAATGTTCCAACTCGACCCCCCCCCCCCACCAGAGCCTCTTACGAGAAGCGAGTTGAAACTATTCTAGCGGATCGTAAAATAAAGCTACCCAAAGGAGCACAGCAAATAGAGTACTTGGTGAAGTGGCAAAAGCTTCCTCAAACAGAAGCCAGTTGGGAGCCAGAAGATGCCCTACGACATGAAGAAGCTCGCATCAAAGCCTACCAACAAGCGTCGACGAGGGCCGATTTAAGTGGGGAGAATGTCACGACCGTCAACCGTAATGCCTTTGCTCCTTGAACCATTTGTCACTTTTTCTTACTTGTACATATGTTTGGCAGCTTATTTTGCCTTGAGTTTATGTGTTTTTACCTAAGAAATGTGAGCGAAAGTAGTGTAGAAGGCTGCAGAACGATCGCTAACTGCGCGGAGCCAAAACAGCCCTGTTTTTAGGTCTTTTTCATGTGCCGAGGCAACCTTTCTGAGTGGTGCGAAATGTCAGCCATTTCAGCACCTTGGAACCCCCTGGCTGGCACCGAGCTGGATGGGGTTCCGAGTATATGTCGGGCGTAGGCATTCATCAGCAATTGAACTTGTCTTACGTCCGATACCTTGGGAATCGTCGTTTGTGGACTTGCGACCGTTCCTACAACCCTCAAAAGTCTTATTTCACTCTCTTTCTCTCTTTTCTTTGCTGCACTCAAGGTGTTCAATAAATTGCTTGTATAGCTTTCTGCTTTATGAGACGCCGGGACGTGTCCGTCGCTCGCTTCTAAATTAATCAACTTCTTCTTTGTAGGTTCTACGAGACCTTAAGAGGTTGTAAGAGGGCTGACCCTTTGCGGACAGATAACGCGTTAGGTGTTTCATGACTTAGGCAATCTCAGCTAAGTCCGAAATAGTGAGCAATGTTGCTCTACGACTTAGGCAATTTCAGCCAAGTCTTCGGGAGTGCCGCGAGGGTGCCGCACGGCTTAGGCAAATTTCAACTAAGTCTGTGACAGCACAGCTCCGTGAAAACGTCTATGAATTCATCCAGCAAGAGGGCAAGCTTAGGATCTGAAATTTGTATATTCTCCCCCTTAGATGGCTGTAGGATATGCATCAAAAATCCTCAATGTGCTTTGTGCAAAATTTTCTCCATTTGTTGTGACGAAAAGATGGAAATTTGGCTCCCGCGCTTGCCTTGTAACGTGACCTGTCTCCCTTTGTAATAAAATTTCATGATTAATTTAGAAAAATTCCAAGAAATATCACCTAGTGTTGTGAGCATTTGATCCTAAGTATGGCTTCATAATCATCGATGGGTAGGAGGAAGAAATTAGCTACCACTTCTTGGTCTTGGAGGAGTAGTTTCACCCGCAGGCACCATTGGTCGCAATTAAAGATTCGACCGTCGGTGACCTTTATGTCAAACTTGTTGGAACCTTTGATTTGAAGTGCCAAATATGCAGCAACTTTACTACTGAGGAAGTTATTGGCACTGTCCTTGTCAATGAGAACCGTGATGGGTTGCTGTTTTAGAAGTCCTTCAACTTTCATCATCTGCGGGTTGGAATAGTCGGCCAATGCGTGCACTACGTAGTCGGCCGGTTGGGACTCTTCCTCTATGGCTTCTTCTTTAGGTTCAAGGGCTTCATCAGATGTTTTATTATCCTCATCCTCCGCTAGTTCAATCACAAGGAGTTGGCCCTTTTTGTAGTGATGTTCACGGCTCCACGGTTCATCGTGATGCCAACACAACCCCTTGACCGATCGTCCGCAAAGCTCATCTCTTGTCAACTTTTTTGGTGCGGGGGGCATGGATGGCAGTAGAGGGGGCAGTAGGCCTTGGCATGGCTAGTCGAGGAGTGACCCTTGTCCTTCGTGCCTCGTGATTTAATTGTTCTTCCTGGATATGCACGAAGTAAATTGCCGCCCTAAGAGTGTATGGCTGCCGCACCTTTACTTCTCCTCAGATCTCTAGCTTTAGGCCCTCGATAAAAATACCTAAAAGTTATTTCTCAGACTAATTCTTAGTTTGGTTAGATAAATACTCAAACCTTGTTTAGTATTCTTGTATTTTAGAGGTTTGACAAATCTTTGCCAATTGTCCGTCGATGTTGTTGAAATCAGTTAGTCTGAAGCAGTTTAGTAGTCCTTCCTTGAATCGCTGCTAAGAAAGTCCTCTATAGGTGTGCTTAAACTAATTAAACCACTGAATAGCATCTCCCTTGAGGTGGATGGAAGCAATCTCCACTCGTGTGGCGTCGGCTATTCGATAGAACCGAAAATAGTGCTATGCGTGTGAGATCCACCCGATTGGGTCTCCTTCTTCCCATCTAGGGAAGTAAACCTTCATGCATGGATTATTGAGATCAGAGGTGATGTGGCCATATTTTTTAGGATCGTCTCACCAATCTGAAGTTTCTCCATGTTGTGATTTCCTCAGGCTCGACGATCAGCCAATGCTGAATTCGGTGAAAAGGGATCGCGTCTTCTCTTCCATACGATTTTCAAAGGCTTCAAGCTTTGCATCGATAGCCTCCTCCGATGCCATAGTATATGCCTCAAGATCTATAATATTGATATAGTTTTTCTATTGTCGGGTTAGTGGCATGGGAATTTTGGAGAAAGGGGTAGCCGGTTGGAAGGTAGATTGGTTTGGGTAAAAGTAGGCTGCGGTTTAGGGTAGATTTGGGGCTACGATTTTGTGGGGTTAAGGCTACGAATTGGTATAGTTTTAGGACTGTGATAGTAGTAGATGAAGGTTAGGAAAATAGATTTTAGATCTAGAATAGCTGGCAGCAAGGGTAGGTGTCTCAATAAGGAAGGTTTTCCAAAAATGTAGGTGGATCGATAAAGAATTAGGCTAATTTGGGTGGCTGATTTGGGGGCTATTTAGATTCGGTTTAGGGTAATATTTGGAAGGATTTTTAGTAAGGATGGTAGGGTTTGGTGATGAGGAAAGAAGAGTCCAAAATCTCATAAAAAATAGCACTTAAATCTAATAGAATTCGGTGGAAAGAAGTGTTGCGATGTGGTGTCCTGCTGAACCGATTTTTATGTCAGAGAAATGCTAATTTTTTAATGTAACTTCTACGGGAAAGTTTAAAAAAATTATGCAAAAATGTTGTTAATACCAGTAAAAAGTTTGACGAAATTTTGGCAACATAACAGTAGGGAAATAGGGCAAAAGACGAAAGGCAGATTCCTTTGTTGTAAAATTTCAGAACTGCATGATGGTCAAAGATTACATAAGAAAACTAGTTCTAAAAGAGTTTTTTTGTGAAATCAAATTCAATGAAAGTCAAATTGATCTTGAGAATTG
This sequence comes from Ensete glaucum, assembly GCA_021527575.1. Lineage (NCBI taxonomy): Eukaryota > Viridiplantae > Streptophyta > Magnoliopsida > Zingiberales > Musaceae > Ensete > Ensete glaucum. Next base: position 16,857,729 of record CM038558.1, read on the forward strand.
TGAAAAATTTCAGCCAAAAAGGATGAACAAAACTTTGGTTTCAAGAGGCCAATAAACGGAAGGCATATTCTACATTATAAAATTTTAATACTATGTAATAAAGAATCGTAGCACTATAAGTCCAGATCTGAAAGGAGTTTTTTCATAAGATTAGTCTTATATAAAAGCTAAGATGATCTATAAAATTATATAAAAGTTTTAGCTAAAAAGGATGATTAAAAGTTTAGTTTCAATAAGCAACAATCGATTGAAAATTTCTATAGCATTTCGCCTTTGCAATGATGTTAACGTTTACGACGAACAAAATTTGTAGTGGATAAAATTTCAAAAAAATCTTCATGTAAGGTAAGGAATCTTACAGTATTAAAGAGGTGTGGATGATAAAAATATACTAGAATTCTAGATCAAACGCAGGGGCAGCGACAGATTGATTTGATCTGCTGCTGGGGTGGAAGGTGGAGGCACGTGTTGTAGCAATTATGGGAATTGCTTGGGAAGTGGAGACGTCGATGATGGCTACAATGCAGCAAGATCACTACTCTGATACCAGATGATAAGACCCCAGAAGGAGCCCTATAGATTTTGATCCTTTAGGGGGATCAACCCTTGGAACACTGTAGGGGTTCCTCCCTCCTAGACTTGGCACAAGGCTGAATTAAAATTGTAGATTACTTGATTAAAAGAGAGGGGCAGCTACATCTTAAATAGGGATCAAAGTCCTAGCCTAAGGGGGCACTTATCTAGGTAAAATTACTCTTTTACCCCTCCTATAGCTATCCTACCTTAATAGGAACAAGGGGCGGCTAGGTTGGCTCTATAGTCGACCTAAGCAGGGGGAAACCCTGGCCGACTTGCCCAGTAAGGGGGGCGACAACTACTAAGCCCTAAGGGATAATCTAAATCCTAGCCATACTCCTTTATAAGATAGGAGTGACTTTATTACAATCTAACAGAGTTTTTATTGACTAATTCTAAGATGATTATGACTCAACCTTGCTGGAGTCCTATCAGGGTGATGATGATCCCAACTTTAGATGTGTCTGCTCTAAGTACGAATACATTGCCATGTTTAGGTAATGCTAGCATCGATATAGATGGCATCATAGTTGTGGGGATCATGTGGATGCCTTTTTCTCCTGTTCCTTCTTACGATCATGGGCTATAGATCTGATGTCATCATCATTGAAGACTTTTAGCATCATGGTCCGCTCCTCGGTGAAGTCATGAAAGTAGCCCGAGATGAGGGAGCAATACATCAGAACCCATACCTAGTTCAGCTGAATATAGCACTTCAGGAAGAGCTTATCCCTGCAGATAAAGAGGAAAAGTTTTTGAAGATAAAGTGTCATTGCAAGGGAAGGTTATGTTCGAATGATTTGTATCTCTCGCGTCTCCTAAACAATCATTTTAGCTTTAGTCCTATAAAAATATGGACAGTAATATGGCCGAATATCTACTGGTGGTTTCCCTTGTAAGACCAACATATGGGAGTTGTGCAGTCTGGTAGGAATGAGTCAGCTCGGTTCAGTGGATATGCTTGAGATTTCAGCGAGCTTCTCCAAGCACTCTGTCGAGATCATCTTTTCTTCGTTCTCTCCTTTCGCATATAAGGTCACCTATTTTCTTTTGTTATTCATAAGGTCATTGGAGCTCCTGGTATCGGCGATGATGGTGACGGGCTGATGCTTGATGAAGCCATCAATGTCTAATATCTGTGGTGGAGTATGAAAGGTATGGGCTGCTGATTGTGTTTTTTCCTTAATATCCTTCTCCTCGGACTCGAGAGCTATATCTTTGAGTTTGGGTTTTTCAGTGGGCTCAACCAATAGAGGTCTCTCTTTTTTACAATGGTGGTCTTGGCTCCACAATTTATTACAATGCTAACATAGGCCCTTTGTCGATCTATCACGAAACTCTTCTCTTGTTAACTTTTTCGGATGAGGTGATCGGCCAGTGATAGATGGGGCTGAGAGTCTCTGTGTTGTTGTTCGTGCGGTGGCTTTGGTTCTCCGAGCATCTTGGTTTAGCCTATCTTCATATAGTCATGCAAAGGAGATGGCTGCCTTAAGTGTGTACGGTTGTCGTGCTTTAACTTCTTCTTGAATCTCTGACTTTAAGCTCTCAATGAAAGTTCTCAATATCTATTTTTTAGACCAATCTGCCTTAAGTGTGTACGATTATCATGCTTTAACTTCTTCTTGAATCTCCGACTTTAAGCTCTCAATGAAAGTTCTCAATATCTATTTTTTAGACCAATCACGAGTTTGATTAGTTAACCTTTCAAACCTGATTTGGTACTCTTGGATGGTAGAGTTTTGACGGATCTTCGTTAGTTCTTCATTAAGGTTCTTATAATTAATTAGTGCTAAAGGTTTATATACTTTTGATTGGGATGTGGGTCTCATGCTTTGAGCATCTTGATTGAGGTGCCCTTCGTGAAGTTATACAAAGGAGATCGACGTCATCGAGGTGTAGGGCACCCATGTCTTATCCTCGCTTCTTATCTCTGATGGGTTCTCTTTGCAATCCAAATTTGCTCCATATTGTGATCTTCTTGGACTTAGTGATCAGCCCAATCTAAACTTCTTGACGATAGTGAATAATTTAGCATCCATACGCATCTCGAAAGCCTACGATTTAGCTTCGAATAAGCCCATCGATGTCATGACGTAAGATTCTCCAACCTGTCAAACAAACCGATTGAAAAGTGTAGTTGCAATTTTCAAGTTGAAGGCAATGAATGGCAGCAATGTTGCTACTGCGGGGGTGAAGTCGCCAAGTGGACGATGGCAGCCAAGGGTAGCAGTGATGGTGGAGGAAGAAGGGGGCAGTAGTAATGTCGGTTGCGACTGCGCTGCGACTTCATGGCTGCAAGTGGCGTCGGTTGCAGCAAGGGTGCAGCTACAATAGGAGGAAGACAGGGCAGCAATATACATGACTGTTGTGGAGGAGGGCAGCAGTGATATGGAGCAAGAGATGGATGCTGTTGTGTTCAATTTATTGCTGGTCGCGATCAAGATAGTTGGCAGTGAATGATTGTTGCAGGCTGCGATGTAAACAAATTGCAGCGAAAGATCACTACGAGTAGCGTTTTGCCGCAAGGATCATTGCTGGCTGCAATCAAGGAGGATGGCACCAAGAGGTTGCTGTTGGCAGTATTGGGCAGTAAAAGATGCATGTTGCGGTTGAAGGGATAAGGGAGATTGGGTGGCTAAAAGATTGGTTGATTGAAGGCTTCGAATTTTTGGTGTGGTTTATGGCTATTTTGGGTACAACTTAGGGCTGTAGTTTTATAGAATTTAGGTTACAAATTGGTATGGTTTTAGGGCTATGATAGCAATAAATGAAGGTTAGGGACATAAATTTTAGATCTAGGATAGATGGCAGCAAAGGTAGGTGTATCGGTAAGAAAAGTTGGCTGACAAGGTAAGTGGATCGATAAGGAAGTAGGCTACGGTTAGGGCTGATTTAGGTGGTTGTTTGGTTTTAGTTTAGGGTAGAGTTGTGAAGGGTTTTTGGTAAAGATGGTAGGGTTTGGTTATGAGGAAACGAGAGTCCAAAATTGCACAAAAAATAGCACTTAAATCCGATAGAATTCACAAAAAAAAGTACGGTGATGTGCAGTCCTATCGAACAAATTTTATGTTAGAGAAATAATAACTTCTCAACATAATTTCCAAAGAAAAGTTCAAGGAAATTATGCAAAAACCCTTGGTTTAGATGTTGGGAATACTAGTAAAAAGTTTGGCGAAATTTTGGTAGCATAACAATGGAGAAATAGGGCAAAAGATGAAAGGTAGATCCTTCGTCATAAAAATTCCAAAACTGCATGCTGGTGAAATATTGCATAAGAAAACCAGTTTTAGAAGGAATTTTATTGAGAAATTCATCCCAGATGAAAGGCAAGTTGATCTTTGGAATTGTATAAAAATTTTGGCCAAAAAGGATGAACAAAAGTTTAGTTTCAAGAGGCCAATAGACGGAAGGCAGATTTTGTGTTGTAAAATTTTAGTACTATGCAACAAAGAATCGCAATGCTATAAGTCTAGATCCAAAAGGAGCTTTTTCATGAGATCAGTCTTAGATGAAAGCTAAGATGATCTATTTGTATAAAGGACTATTAAAATTTCAGTTTCAAGAAGCAACAATCGGCTGAAAATAGTTGAGATGGCTACAGGGCAACAAGATCGTTGCTCTAATTCTAGATGATAGAACCCCAGAAGGAGCTCTATAGATTTTGATCTTTGAGGGGGATCAACCCTTGGAACGCTATAGGGGTTCCTCCCTCCTAGACTCGGCACAAGGCTGAAATAAAATTAATAATTACTTTATTCAAGAGGGGGGGGGGGGGAGGAGCGGGAGGTGGCTATATCTTTAAATAGGGATCAAAACCCTAGTCTAAGTGGGTGCTTACCTAAGTAAACACCCCTTTACCACTCCTATAGCCAACCTGCCTTAATAAGAATAGAGGGCGGCTAGGTTGGCTCTATAGCTGACCTAAGTAGGGGGAAATCCTGGCCGACCAACCCAGCAAGGGAGGTGGTGGCCACTAAGCCCTAAGGGCTAATCTAAATCTAAGCCGTATGTTGGTTACAAATGCCCTGCAAGCCAATCATGTGAGTGATGGCACGTGTAACACATTGTGTAAACCCAATAACATTATATTATTTGTTGTATATATATTATGATATCCTTAGTTCTGTGAAATAGGAATCAGATCGTGATGAGATCATGATAATGAGATCGATTCACTTTTAAACACATATCCTAAATAATCTCAGTCAGAGGTTACTCGAGAGGGACATTGAGATAATCAGATAAATCGGTGTATTATATACCCGTCCATATGATGGAGGCAGCTGGTCTCATAGCCACTTGTGCCGAGACACTAAGGATATAGTACAAGTGCTTATTTGAGAATGAGTTTACTAATTGATCCACTTATGGAATGTTATATGGTTAATGATACCTAATATCAGACAGTGATTCCATAGTCCTAGTTGTGTATCTGTGTAACACCACTTAGTCCCACATTGGAAAAGTTAGAACATATGAATGTCTTATAAGGGTTGATGAGTGTATTATTGTTATCGTCTGGCTCGAGTATTTTGGCCAGTGGTTGGGCAACACTAAAGCTATCAGGGGTCATGACATTTGGTATCAAAGCCGACCTAATTTTCGAGCATGGTGATGGGACCGCAGTCACATGCACCATGCTAGGGTTTGATCAAAATCATTGAAAGGCAACCTTGTAAGTGTCAGAGCCTTTCTTCTATCTTGTTATGATTAATTGAGCTATGATAATATTACAAATGTCTCAATCCTTTTGTATTGTCATCTCAATCTTTGTATTCATCTTGATAAGATTCAATTGATTGTTACAACCTTGCAATTAATATCGTTCCTGTTTGGATGTACAGACTTGAGTCTAGTTTCATGAGAAACTAGACTTACATACCCTTTTGTCTATACCATCTTGAGTAATTTGGAGTATAATTGATTATCTAAATATTTCATTCTATATGCTTCTTAAATTCTATTAGAATCATGTGTTTGCTAATCTTTGCCTATGCTTGTTTACCTTTTGGTGCCTTCTTCTTTAATTTAGCTTTGAATCTTAACTCTTATTCCTTACCTATTCTGATTGCTCTATGTGAAAGTTTATGTTTACATCTTATTATTTCTTATTGGCACATATATTTTTCATTGTTCCGCATGTGCTTCCAATACATACCTATTTTATTGCACTTGTCCTTTTGTACTCTGATGTTTATGGGATACTTTCTGGACCTTTGCTAGAAATTATAAAGGGTATGTTATACTTAGAGCCTATGATGCTCTACTATGTTTGGTGGTTAGATGGACCACATTATGTTTATGATCCCACTTCACCATCTATGTTTTTAATATGCCATCGGATCATATTCTATCTATGATCCAATTAAAGTCTTTTCTTCCATTGGGCCTTACATTAATGCTTTGAATTCTTATACACACTTGTCCTTTATTCTTTGCATATCAGACTGTAAATTATGAATGTTTATGTTGACATCGTATTGCTTCATTTTGGTACATGTATATTTCATTGTTTCGTATGTGCTTCCAATATATGCCACTTTTATTGCCCATATCCTTTTATATTCTAGTGTTTGTGGGATAATGTGAATCTTTGCCAGAAATGATAAAGGGAGTTATGCTTTGAGCCTGCGATGCTCTGTTGGCCCCTTCTAACTTCACCCAGATGTGGGTGGATGGAGCTCCTAGACGTGGGAAACTTATGTCTGATGGTCATTCAGAAATGAATGAATCATATTCTATTTGTATCCCATTTTACCCTCTATATTTTTGATATGATATCCAATGTATTACTTGTGAGTTTATATATGTGCTTTGGATAAGAATGGACTATATGCTATGTTTGATTCGATTTATAATCTTCTGTTCCTTGTCTGTTCATCTGCTAAGTTCTGAAATTATTCATTCACCATTGATATGTTTAGCAATATGTTTACATCCTCGACATGCTTCGACATATTCTAATGTTTCAATTGCTATTGATATGTTCTGAAACATTTCATACTCCATTGATATGTTCTGAAATATTCTATTTGCCATTGATATGTTCCGAGAATGTCCTGTGTGCCTTGATATACTTCGAAATATGTTTACATCATTGATATGCTCTAAATACTCTATATTCCATTTGTTATGAACCAAATATGTTTTGAATGAAATGACATTTGAACTCCTGTATCTAATGGGTTGATATCCATGAATTCTAGTATCTTGATACCAACTTGTTTATATGTCATTCGCTCTTATCTTCGATTTGTTAAACGCTTGCTGAGCTTTCTAGCTCACTCCTTTGTTATCAATTCTTTCATGTCAGCTTAACACCCATTGAATGTTAAGCTTGTGCTGAGGTAGTGGAGAGCTAAACAAATTGTTGGTAAGTATTATCGGATGATTTATTGTGGTTCAGAGCATGATTTGAGGATTACCAAGATTTGATAAATTACGTTAGTAAATTTGATGGTGATTGGTGAAAATTTTCTTGATGTCTTGTAGGAATCTAAGATGATGAGGAATATGGTCCTCTTGGTTCATATCCTTCTGAGTGATTGTGTGGGATAAAAGGGTTGATCGGGGATATCAAGTAAGAATAGACTGGTAATTCAATAACCTAAGGAGTTTAGTTTTTCTTGTTTTAGTGGTAAGCCTGATAGATGTTGTCAATGAATTTGATTGATGTATCATGTAAAAATTTTAAATGACCTCTTACATTTGGAGTTACTTTGGAATGCTGAGTTTTGTCTATGATGAAGTGAATTTGAGGTAAATGGTTAGTTTGGTGATTGTATAGATTCTTTCACTGATGAATTATAAGTGTGGTTAATATCTGTTAAGTTAGCTTTGGGTTTCATAGATATTTGAGTGATGCTATGTATGTTTATAAATTGCACAGATTTTATATATACGAATCTTGAAGAATGAATATTTTCTCGATGTCCTTAAATATTTGATTGGATCCTGGATGGATTGTGATACGTACAAAATTATTGATTTATGACATGGTCACACCTCTCGAATATGACATAATTCAGGAGGCATGACAGTTTATCACCTGATTCAACTATCCACAATTAATACAAAGTCTCAGTATTCCATCCCTGTTTAATATCCCTTGGTGAGATCATGGGTTGAATGAAAAACTTATCAAATAGTTCTTATACTTGCTTCTTTAATTCCACTAACTTGAGTAGTGTCATTAGATTAGGAGGCTCAACTATATAGGTTATCTCAAGTACCAAGTCAATAACAACCTTTCTGTATGGAGGTGATCCGAGCAAATCATCAAGGAACAGATCAAGGAACTCTCCGAGCACAGTCATTTAGATTAGTTTCTTGATTCGAGTGCTCCTTTACATATACAAGATAGCAAAACTAATCCTCCTACATAAGGTAATCAGTTTGGAGTGTCGATATTAATCAAGGAGGTGAATCATGTTAAATACTCTTAAAAAAAAAGGTAGCTAATCTGGTACACAAAAGTGTTCATTTTTGTATAACAATCTAGACTGGCATGATAGGAATGTAGTCAATCCATGCCACATATAATATCAAAGCCTCGGATCTCAAAGAGAATCAAATCCATATGAAATTGATATTCTCGGATAGAAATCAGACAAGAAAAACATATCAAGCTTGTTGTCAAAACAAAATCCCCAATAGACGTAGTCATACATAGCATAGCATATAACTCAGTGATCAAGGTCAAATGCACAAATGATAATCAAAATAGTATCAACATAAGATAAATTAGTACCAAAGTCTAATAAAACTTTTATATTTCAATTAGGAACATGAATGATACCTTTGACCACTGATTTCAGAAGCTCTAAAACCATGTTCAGAGATAGCTTACACTCTAGTATGCACCGATGATCTAGGAGGCAATAGCACTTCCTTCATATTTAATGGGCAATCTTTTTCTTGATGATCTTTTATTCTTAACAAACAAAATTGGTTCTAGTCACCCAAACACACTTACTTATTTTATAAATTAATCCATATATTGCATGACTTAGTTCTTACTGGTAACTTTCCTTTTTTAAATCTAGATGCATTGACTTTCTTGTCATCAATTTCTTATTCATTTCCTCTCGTACCCTTGTTGGTAAATTTATCTTTATTATTCTTATCGATCTTCAGAAACTCTCTATATTGTTTTCCATTAGTGCTCAACTTCTCCTTCCAATATAAAGGATGCAAAAGAAATCTTTTACACATTAGGGCATTTTAAGACATCATTTATTTTCCCCATTCACATCATCTATTGTTCTAACTAAGGGGTGTTACACACTCCCCAACAAATATACTTGATGTCCTCGTCAAGGTCAAACAGATCCCAGATCAAACCCTAGCATGGTGCATGTGAGGCTTAGCCCAGTGGTGGCTCCACGTGTCGAGTTCAGAGCACTCGGGAGTTTGGATGCACTCCATACACACAAGTAGCCCTTTCCGACTGGGGTCCCCTCACCATGCCCAAATACTAGGTCGGTTTTGATACCAAATACTATAAATGTAGTCAATCCATACCACGTATAATATCAAAGCCTCGGATCTCAAGGAGAATCAAATCAATAAGAAATTGATATTCTCGGATAGAAATCAGACAAGAAAAATAGATCAAGCTTGTTGTCACAATATATATAGTCATACATAGCATAGCATATAACTCAGTGGTCAAGGTCAAATGCACAAATGATAATCAAAATAGTATCAACATAAGATAAATTAGTACCAAAGTCCAATAAAACTTTATATTTCAATTAGGAACATGAATGATACCTTTGACCACTGATTTCAGAAGCTCTAAAATCATGTTCAGAGATAGCTTACACTCTAGTATGCACCGATGATCTAGGAGGCAATAACACTTCCTTCATATTTAATGGGCAATCTTTTTCTTGATGATCTTTTTTTTTTCACAAACAAAATCGGTTCTAGTCACCCAAACACACTTGTTTTATAAATTAATCCATATATTGCATGACTTAGTTCTCACTGGTAACTTTCCTTTTTCAAATCTAGATGCATTGACTTTCTGGTCATCACTTTCTTATTCATTTCCTCTCGTATCCTTGTTGGTGAATTTATCTTTGTTATTCTTATCTCTGATATTCAGAAACTCTCTATATTGTTTTCCATCAGTGCTCAACTTCTTCCAATATAAAGGATGCAAAAAAAATTTTTTAAACATCAGGGTTAACTATCTTGATAGCTTCAGTGTTGCCCAACCACTGGCTAAAATGCTCGAGCCGAACAATAACAATAATACACTCATCAACCCTTATAAGACATTCATATGTTCCCACTTTTCCAATGTGGGACTAAGGGGTGTTACACACTCCCCAACTCATATACTTGACGTCCTCGTCAAGGTCGCTTAGCCCAGTGGTCGCTCCATGTTGTGTCGAGTTCAGAGCACTCGGGAGTTCAGATGCACTCCATACACACAAGTAGCCCTTTCCGACTGAGGTCCTCTCACCATGCCCGAATACTAGGTCAGCTCTAATACCAGATGTCACGACTTGGGTTGATGAGCTAACTATCTTGATAGCTTTAGTGTTGCCCAACCACTAACCAAAATGCTCGAGCCGGGCAATAACAATAAGACACTCATCAACCCTTATAAGACATTCATATATTCCCATTTTTCCAATATGGGTCTAAAGGGTGTTACAATCTGGTCCTTAGACTTGAGACAACAATGATGCCTTATATGAGTACTCCTTTCTTTGATGCCAAACTTACAGGTTTGGAAAGTTCTAGATATGGTATAACTGGTTATCAGGATTAGTAGTCAGCCTTACGAAGGTAATTGAGTGTCAATACAGGATCATCCACTCTCGGTATCATAAGAGGAATATCTCATATGTGCTTGCTTAGACAAATCCTTGCCTAGGGTTGTCTAGATTAAGAGAGAAAGAGTTTTTTAGGAGAATCTGATTAGAGCGGGACTATGAAGGATTCTATATGTGGCCTGACAGTACTATGTCCAATATACGATCTCTGTGATATTAGTTGGATGAGGGATTATAGATATACGATAACTATGGATAAATAGGTCCGATGGATTTGATCCCCCCTGTACAATCTGGGGATTATGGTGTAGTGGCCTAGTACATCCATAGTCGATGAGTCGAGTGAATTATTATAGAGATAATAATTCACTATATCAGAAGGAGTTTTAATGGGAGTGACTCACGGCCAGCTCAGTATCAGGCCTAGAGGGCCACATACATATGGTGGATACTTTAGTGAATAGAGGATTGGATGAAGATCCAATTAGCCCCTATTCTCATTAGACGAGACCCTATGCTGATGGGCTCCTTGCTTAAGGCCCAATTAGAGACCTAAGTAGATTATTGGATAGAGATCCAATAATACAAGGTTAGTGGGTTATTGGATGGTGATCCAATACCCACTAAGGAGCCCTAAGGTTTTGGTGGATCTCTATAAATAGAAGGGGAGACTCATGGTTGATATGCTACAGCTTTAGCCACCACCTCCTATTCTCCTCCCTCCCTTTGTGCAAGAGTTACGAGATTAGATTAGAGGAGTTTCGCTACAGAGATCCATCGTATAGATACCGCTAGAGAGGAGGATACTTGACCTCCTTCATCCTCTCCATCCGGATCTAGAAATACAAGGATATACGATCTCCCTAGGCAAAATCCATCTCTCACACATCACGGTTTTATCAGTTTTCGTAGTTTTTTTCGTGACCCCAATCTTTTGCACGATGATTTGATCTATGTAGGAAACTAGTTTTTATTTTGATTTTCGTTGCACATGTGATGCACCCGCTGATGTTTCCCAACAGTGGTATCAGAGCCAAGGTTTTCATGCGAAAGATTGATTTTAAACTGCGTGTGATGAGATTGAATCACGTAGAATCATTCTACGCATTCTTGCTGCATTTCACAGCGAAGGCCGTGAGGAGGAGGGGCGGCCAGACACAACCACCCATGGTCAAGCCACGACCAAGGCCAGCCGACAAGGGGCGATCGCCCACAGGGGCAGCAACCCACGGGGTGGCGCCTGCGGGCACGACAGTTACGGCCACTGCCGCCAGAGGGCCTGCGACCAGGTGGCCGGCGGCTACCAACGGGCAAGGGTAGCCACCTCCTGTGCAGGGGCAGCGACGGTGGCGTCGCAGAAGGGGAAAGATGGGTTAGGGCATCCTTTGGAAGAAAAGGATGATCCTACCCCTATGAATTCAGAAAATCCCAAGGACTATCCTCGTGTACATAATTCCCATAATACCCTCAATAATTCTGAAAATTTTTAGGACTGTCCTCTAATCCGGAATTATGAAAATGCCCTTGACAATTCTGAAATTTCGAGTATGTCTTGATTTTCAGAAAAATAATTAATTAAATAGTTTAATTAATTATTATATATCCAGTAATCCTTCATATGATGTGATATACATGTGATGTATAATGTGGATGGGTAATCATGAGACATGTGTTGTGATGTATGTAATTGTGATTATTATTATTATTATTATGGCCTGTTTGCCTTTATTTTTCTCATTTATTGTCGGGTCTGCATGCCTGTGATTATTTGTAATTACATGGAGAAGCACGTCGAGAGTGTGGAGATGACAACGGGACCCATGATGCCGTGGCGGGAGATTACAACGCATGGTGATGCGATGATCCGACGGAATCGATGATAATGAGATCAATAATCACGGGGCATGGAGATGCGCCGATGCACACATAGATCCTATTATGAGTGATTAGGCCCATTGGCTCGGGCTTAATCATATTAAGTGACGGCTCATGATCATCAGGTTGGCTTGTATATGTGATGTGTTATACACCTACTAGATATATGTATATATATTTACATACAATGTAGATATAAATTAAATATATATTTGTGTGACATGACATATTAGGAGATCGATAGAAAATAAAAACCCCTCCTACGATAATATTAAGTCAGTAAGTATGAGACAATAAGATTGACCCACGTGGCCTTCCATCGCTATAGGAAGAAATTAAATCCCGACATAGGTTGAGTTGGTCGAATCACTCAAGGCTCACCTATCTACATGATCGAATTCTTGCCTACGATATATATATGTCACTGGTGACTTGAGGACATGGTATGACTTGGTTGAGCAGTTGAGAGTATATTCATCAAATCAAACTCTTCTTGTAACGATGGTGATGATTTAACTAAACTTCATAGTTGGTCGAGCAGTCGAGACCATGATGATTTGAAGGCCGAACATGACGAGAATCACAAGGAGTTGTGATTGACAAGAGTTGTCTACCTTTTGGGCATAGTGTAGTTGATCGAGTCCCTCGAGATTGCATTAAGACGTCAATTGGATCCCGATCCCCACTAGGAGTCTGCCGGAGACTTTCGTCTCACGCATCGAGGGTGTCACGTGATTCGCTAAAAAAATAGTGGGAGTATATTAAGATAGAATTTTATATCTTAATTAGTATTTTCTGTAAATCCTACATGTTATTTATTTTCGATATATCTTGTTTGTCACTTGCAAAACCCTTGTGTGGCATATTTAATGCCAACCACCTCATTGGTCCAAAGGCTCTATAATTTGAGAATTATTCTCACGAAAGAGAAAATCGTATGTGTCCTTAATACGATTGTGCCTATGCTGGAGGAAAGGACAAGCGAGGATGAGATCACTCGCTTGGTGAAGTATAAAGATAGTCCTAAAGGATAACCTATATGTTGATCTTATACTTCAATCCCTACCAGATTCCTTTTCACAGTTCATTATTAATTTTAATATGAACAAGTTTGAGGTGACTCTACCTAAACTCTTCAATATGTTGAGGGAAGCTGAGAGTACCATTAAGAAAGAGAAGTTAGTTCTCTATATTGGTGAGACTAATAGGAAAAGGAATGCTAGTAAGACCCTTAAAAAGGGCAAGGGCAAAAAAAGACTGGGTAACGCAAAGGTTGCTAGAAAATACCTGGCAAAGAACAAAGGACAGTGCTTCCACTATGGCCAAGAAGGGAATTGAAAAAGGAACTATAAGGACTACCTTGCAAATAAGGCAAAACAGAAGCTTGGAGAAGCTTCAGGTATATTCATGATCAGTTTTCACTTGTCAAATTTTCATGATAACACATGGGTATTGGATACTGGGAGTGCTTATCATATATGTAATTTATTGTAAGATCTAATAAGACTTAGGAGACTGGCTAGAGGCGAGATAGACCTCAAAATGGGCAATGGAGCAAGAGTTGCTATAGTTGCTGTTGGGGGCATCCTACATCTGCCTAGTGGAGCTATTATTGTATTAAATGCATGCTATTTTGTCCCTTCTATTATCAAGGGCCTAAAGCCAAAGATCCGAAAAGAAGTAAAGGCACAGCAACCGTACACTCTTACGGTAGTGATTTCCTTCACGTGTATCCAGGAAGAACAATTAAACCACAAGGTATGAATGACAAGGGTCACTCCCCAACCAGCCATGCCGAGGCCTACTACTCCCTCTACAACCATCCAAGCCCCCGCACTAAAAATTTGACAAGAGACGAGCTTCACGAATGATCGGCCAACGGGTTATGTTGGTGCGATAAACCATGGAGCTGTGAACATCGCTACAAAAAGGGCTAGCTCCTCGTGATTGAACCGGCGGAGAATGAGGATAATGAAACATCTGAAGAAGTCCTTGAACCTAAAGAAGAAGCCATGGAGGAAGAGTCCCAACCGGCTGACTACACAGTGCACACATTGGACGGCTACTCCAACCCACAGATGATAAAAGTTGGAAGACTTCTAAAACAGTAACTCATCACCATTCTCATCGACACGGGCAACACCAATAACTTCCTCAATAGTAAGGTTGCTACACGTTTGGTGCTTCAAATCAAAGGTTACAACAAGTCTGACGTAAAGGTTGCCGACGATCAAATCTTCAACTACGACCAACGGTGCCTGTGGGTGAAACTACTCCTCCAAGACCAAGAAGTGGTAGCTGATTTCTTCCTCCTACCCATCGATGATTATGAAGCCATACTTGGGATTGAATGGCTCACAACACTAGATGATATCTCTTGAAATTTTTCTAAATTAGTCATGAAATTTTATTGCAAAGGGAGATAGGTCACTTTAGGAGGCAAGCGCGGGAGCCAAATTTTCACTATTTCATCGCAACAAATAGAGAAAGTTTTACATAAAGCATATGGTAGATTCTTATGCATATCTAATAGCCATCTATGGGGGAGAATATACAAAACTCAGATCCTAAGCTTGCCTTTTGCCTGGACAAATTCACGGATGTTTTCTTCAAGCCACGTGGGCTGCCCCCTAACCGGCCGCATGACCATCACATTCCTATTTTGCTAAGCAAAACTCTAGTAAATTTATGATCATACCACTATCCTCACTTGCAGAAGGATAAGATCGAAAATATTGTTAAAGAGATGCTTGACACTGGGGTGATTCGACCAAGTTGCAGCCCTTACTCTTCACCAGTGTTGCTAGTGTGCAAGAAAGATGGTACGTGACGGATGTGCGTTAAGTACTTGGCTCTAAACGCCATCACCGTCAAGGACAAATATCCGATCCCATTCATAGATAAACTCTTGGATAAATTAAAAGGAGCCCGAGTCTTCACTAAATTGGATCTCCGATCTGGATACCATCAAATTCGGGTATGCACTGAAGATATTCTGAAAACTGCATTCCGCATGCATAATGGCCACTATGAGTTTCTGGTAATGC
This sequence comes from Ensete glaucum, assembly GCA_021527575.1. Classification (NCBI taxonomy): domain Eukaryota; kingdom Viridiplantae; phylum Streptophyta; class Magnoliopsida; order Zingiberales; family Musaceae; genus Ensete; species Ensete glaucum. The sequence goes on from CM038558.1 coordinate 16,873,018, forward strand.
CTTTCAGACTTACGAATGCTTCTTTTACTTTCCAAGCCTAATGAATGACATCTTCTAAAGTTTTCTACATAAGTTTGTATTGGTATTCTTTGATAATATTCTCATTTATAGCCCTATGCTTGATATACATTTTCAGTACTTATGAACTATTCTAACGATTCTTTAGGAGAATACTCTTTATGTTAAACAGTCAAAGTGCAGCTTCTTAAGTGTAAAGTAGAGTATCTTGGGCACATTATATCAGAGGATGGAGTGGTGGTGGACTTAACAAAGATCGAGGTAATACAAAGATGGTCGAGACTTATAAATGTACAATCACTACGCGGTTTCCTTGGACTCACGGGCTACTACCAAAATTTCGTGAAAGATTATGGCAAGATCAGTGCCCATTCACATCCTTAATGAAGAATACTCCTTCTTGTGGTCGAATAAAGCCTCCACAGCCTTCAAACGACTTAAGGTAGCTATGACGATGACGTTGGTTCTACCGCTACTCGATTTCAATCGCACTTTTGTCATTAAGGCTAATGCGTCAGGAGTTGAAATTAGGGCTATTCTTATACAAGATGGTCGATTCCTAATTTGTACCGAGACTTCCCCCACACTCCGCACAAGATTTTTATAGGGGATACTAATTACTACCAAATTTAAAATATGGCTGGATACAAGTCCATGACACAAAAGAGGAGCAAAACTAGAAGAACTGCAATCCATGCTCACGCCAGATTGAGCTCTCATCATCTTGAACCATACCAGAGGGCAGTCACTATTCTAGAAGATATATTGGTTATCACTAAAGACTAACTATATGACAGCACATGCAAAGAAGAAACAGCCTCCTGACAAACTTCAGAATAGACGAAAAATTAAAGATCGAGTTTTTCTACACCTCCAGCCCGATCAATAAGAAATTCGAGCCTTAATGAAGTGGTCTCCCTATTTCTTTGGGCTTTCCAAAATTGAGGATCATATTGGGGCCCTAACTTGGAGATTACAATTGATCCGCCAGGTATCCCAACTCAAATGAAAATTCAAAGAAGACGACTCAGCCCAAATCCTTCCAACTAACACCCAAGTTGATAAGGAGGCCAAAGTTTAGTTAATGATAGCATAGGAGTCACATAAGGAGTTGAAGATCCAGTTTTCAGAGTTTATGAACCCTCAGCCTTGAGAACAAGGCTGATCTGAAGAGGGCGGACTTGATAGGACTCCAGCAGGGTTGAGTCCTAATCATCTTAGTACTAGTTAATAAAAACCTTATTAGCTTGTAATAAAGCCACTCCTGTCTTATAAAGGAGTATGGTCAGGATTTAGATTAGCCCTTAGGGCTTAGTAGACCCTACCCCCTTTACTGGGTTGGTCGGCTAGGGTTTCCCCCTGCTTAGGTCGACTATAGAGCCAACTTAGCCACCCCCTTATTCCAATTAAGGTAGGTCGGCTATTTAGTAATAAGATTTTTCATCCCTTTCCAATAAAACTTCTACTTAATTCTCTTATAGGTTCTACGGAACCTGGAATTCCTAACTGTGGGTGTGGAATACATCTCTTGAATGATGGTCTTTATGCAACTAGAATTTGACGTAAGCACAATGCGTCTGTTATAGAATAGGTCTTTTGAGTCATAAATGTAATGAGCCACGGAACCTAGTTCTTCCTTTAATTTCTCTATGATCTTGTTGGTTCCTGGATCATCTTGTCATTCTTTCCTAATGTCCTCAAGGAAGTTGTCGGTCAGAAGTAAAACAACCGAAAATTCAGCTTGCTCGAGTAGCCGTGAAAGCGCATCTGCAACAACATTCTCTTTTCCCTTTTTATAAATTATTTCATAATCATATCCAAGAAGCTTTTTTACCCATTTTTGCTACTTAAGGGAAGATATCTTCTACTCCAAGAAATATTTCAGGCTCTTATAGTCGGTCTTGATTTGGAAGCATCGCCTGATTAAGTACGGTCTCCACTTAACCACCACGTGTATAATCGCGAGCATCTCCTTATCGTAAATAGTCATCTTGAGGTGAAAAGGAGATAAGTCTTGCTTGTATATGCTAGGGGGCGGCCATCTTGCATTAACACAACACCTATTCCCACTTTGGAGGCATCAACTTCAATAACAAAAGTCTTGTCGAAGTCGGGTAGTGCTAGCATGGACATTATCATCATTGCGGTCTTAAGTTCGTCGAAGGCGGTGGAGGCTCTATCTGACCATTAGAAAACATCTTTTTTCAGCAAGGAAGTGAGAGGCACACTGATCTTCCTAAAGTTTTTCATGAACTTACGGTAGTAGCCTGTTAAGCCGAGAAAGTCGCGCAGCGATTTTATGTTTCTTGGGGTTGGCCAATTCTGCATTGCTTCAATTTTGGAAGGGTCCACCACCACTCCTTCCTATGATATGATATGCCCAAGATACTCCACCTTCTGTTGAAGAAAGCTACACTTTGTGACAAAAAGGACATGCTCTCGAAGAATCGTCAAAATAAGTCATAAGTGCTCAAAATGACTTTCAGTAGAAGAGCTATAAATAAAAATGTCATCGAAGAAAGCCAACCAAAAATTATGAAGATAATTCAAGAAGATATCATTCATAAGGCTCTGGAAGGTGGTGGGAGCACTGGTGAGATCGAAGGGCACTACCAGAAAAAAGTAGTGGCCGTTATGCGTCCGAAAGGTGGTTTTCGATGTCTTTTTCGCACACTCGTAATGATATCCATATTTTGTGAAGATTCATGCTCCATTTAATTCATCAATCAATTCATCTACTATGGTACTTGTCCTTGATAGTTATACTATTGAGAGCTTTGTAGTCGATGAACATTCGCCATGTTTCATCCTTCTTTCGTAGAAGGAGTACCGGTGAAGAGTAGGGACTATAACTTGGTCGAATGACTCCTGTAATTCAACCATCTCCTTCACAATCCTTTCTATTTCATCCTTCTATAGATGAGGATACCGATATGTTCGAGTGTTTGCTAGAGGTTTGCCCGAAAGAAACGATATCCGATGATCATGCTGGCAACTAGGAGGTAGGTTATGCGGTTCATCAAATACATCTGAAAATTCAGCAAGCAAGGGAAGTAGATTTAGGTCTTCAACTTCGATTACCTCCCCCTTGGATTGTTGCTCAAGTTGTACTAAGAAGCTGCTGCATGTTTTGTGTAAGACTTTCTCCATTCATCGTGTGCAAATTGTTGATATGTTGCTTCCCCGTTTGCTGCACAGTACCACCGATTTTCCCTAACTACAAAACTTCATGATTAATTTTAAAAAATTCTAGAAAACATCACCTAATTTCATTAGTCATTTGATTCCAAGCACAGATTCATAATCATCAAGAGGGAGGAGGAAAAAATCTATGATTATTTCTTGATGCTGTAGCAAAAGCTTCACCCGCGGGCATCGACGATCATACTTCAGAATTCATCCGTCGGTGACTTTAACATCAAATGTGTTGTAATCTTTAATAGGTAAGGCCATTCGGAAACAATCTTAATATTCATAAAATTATTAATACTCCTGGTGTCAATGAGAATGGTAACTGGTTGTTGCTTCAAAAATCCTCCCACTTTCATCATTTGCGGGTTCGCGTAGCCGGCAAGAGCATGCATTATAATATCAATCGACTATTCTTCTTCATCCATGACCTCTTCCACGTGCTCCTGGACCTCCTTCTCCACATCTTCAAGAGGTTCAATCCATAGGAGGCGGCCCTTTTTGTAGCGATGATAGCGACTTTACGATTCATCAGAATGCCAACAAAGCCCCTTTGCCGATCGGTCATATAGTTCTTCTCTTATCAATTTTTTGGTAGTGAAGGATGGCTAAGAATAGAAGGGGGCTTGTATGTCATGGCCTAGGAGTGGTTCTCAACCTCCGGGTATCTTGGTTGAGCCACTCTTATTGTATTCGGGTGAAGGAAATTGCAGCAGCTATAGTACGGGGCTGTCGTGCCTTAACCTCCCCTTTTGTCTCCTGCTTGAGTCCCTAGATGAAGGTACCTAGCAATTTTTGGTCAATCCAATCATGAGCAAGGTAGGATATCTTCTTAAACCTGATTTGGTACTCTTGAATTGTAGAGGTTTGTCAAATTTTTGCGAGTTAGCAGTCGATATTTTCGTACTCTATAGGTCCAAAGCGGTTCAGTAGTGTGTTTTTAAATTGATTCCACGTCAGAGCCCCATGATTATATTCCAGCCAATTATACCATTGAATAGTATCTCCTTCAAGGTCGATGACAGCGATTTCCACCATAGCATCGTCCGACGTTCGATAGTAGTGGAAGTAATATTCGGCATGCGAAATCCACCCCACCGGGTCTCCTTCTTCCCATCTTGGGAAGTCCACCCTCATGCATGGCTGAAGCATGTTTGAAGGTTGTCCCTCCTTCTCTAGACCTCTCTGAACTCTCTCCTCACTGAGATTTTGTTGGCCTCGGTGGTTGTCCAATTTTGAACTCTGTGAACAAAGTGCACAATTTGTCCTCCAAGCGCGATTCGAGCTGCGATTCAAGCCGAGATCCCAATACTTCAAACTTGGCATCAATTGGATCTTGGAAAGCCATTGCATATGCCTATAGATCATATATGTCCTTGTCTTTTTTCTATTGATGAGTCAATGGCATGGGTGGTGGAAAATTCGGATAATCGGTTGGTGATAGAAGAGTTCGGCTGCAATGGTTTTCTATTTTGGGCTACGATTTTTGGGGGTGATAGGGTTATAAAAATAAGTTATGATGGTTGTGTCTTAAGGCTAGAGGTATTCTCTAAAGATGTCTTAGGTAATGGCAGTGAGATGGTTGGGTATTGGTGGGTTAAGAAGAAGAAGGACAAAGGTGCTGCAACAGATTTTTCATCGAAAAAATTCTAGTAGTGAAGACGTAATTTTTTTTCCTGAAGTTCTCAACAAAAATTTGAGTGAAACTTAAGGGGAATCTTCTGGTAAGGAAGAGACAGTGCTGACAAAAATTTCATGGAAAGAAAGAAGAGCAATTGGTTTGGCAAAATCAAAGATCATGAAGAAGTACGGCAGCAGATTTTATGTCTAGACTATAGCAGTTTGGACGTAAAAGATAAGTAGGTTATCTTGATAATTTTTTGACAAAACTAAAGGGAAATCTGAGGATAGGAAGTTATGAAGTCATGGCAGAAATTTTGTAGAAATTTGATCAGTAAAAATGCAGCAGCAAATCAAATAGTAAAGGGTGTGCGGTTGGAATTCTGAGACGTAACTTCCGTCATAAAGATAGAAACTTTACGACGAAAAGTTTGTGCGACAAATAAGGATGATTTTTTTTGTATTTTTTTAATAGGGATGACAAAATTGCAGTAGTAGTAAAGTAGGAAACTAGAACCTATTGCAATTTATGGGGAGATCAAAGGGTGATCTGTGGTAGTGGAGATGACGGCGGAATTTAGTGACGATCTTTAAGCAATTGTGGGAATTGCTTTGGACTGCCTTGGGGAGCTGATGGATGATCGTGGAAGGGCAGTGAGATGCCATGAATATTGCTATGATACCAAGTGTTAGATCTATAGTGGATTCTAAGCTCGGGGGTGATCACTATAGGGGATCGACCACCTTGAAACTCTATAGGGGTTCCCTCCTCTAACTTGCTACTCAAAGGCTATAGAAAATACTATTCTATTGATGATAAAAAGTGGAGTATTACAAGGCTATTTATAGTCCTTCTAACCCTAATTCCTAAGAGGACTCCTACTTCAAGACTTCTACTCCTAACCAACTCTTAAAGCAACTTCTAATGCAACACTAAGTCTAACCTCCAACCGGCCCATCTAGGGGTGGTCGGTTGCTTTATTATTTCGTAATCATATTCTAACTTAATCCCCTCCTCAACCAACCTATTCTTTAACTAGGATAAGGGGTGGTTAATTAGGGTAACATGCATCTTAGTCTCCCTTCAAATATCTTCTTCAACTAATCATAACCTAGCCAGCCTCCTTACTTTCCTTAATAGGGGTCGGCTAGATAGGATTTACATGAATGCCCTTATATTTTACATGACTGCCTTTTTTAATGAAACTAAATTAGGACTCTCATAGCTAAAGTCTTAACAGATCTGAGGTTGTAAGACAGCAACAATAACAACACAAGGAGGAGAGGAGGCGACTACGATTTATGGTTAGATGGCAGTAGCGGTTGAAGGAACGAAGATAAGAGGGGGGCGGCTACGATATGGGGGATGAAGATAGCAATAGTATTCTGACGAAGATCGCAAGAATACGACAGCAATACTTAGATGAATATGATGGTAAAAATGTTGACGAGATGGCAACAATATGGTGATAATACTTCAACTAATATGACAACAATAATTTGTCGAAGATGACGACAATAACATATGCGGATAGATGCAGCAATATTGTGACAAAGATGAAGATAGAAGCAGTAATATTGCAACAAAGATGAAGATAGATGCAACAGCAGTAAGGATTGCAAAAAAGGGTGATGCAATACCAGATCTGTTGTAGCAAATGTAGATGACGGTAGCACCACAAGAGTCAACTGCAAGAGATAGCAGTGGAGTCAGCAGCGACAACACTAAGATTGGTTGCAGCAGGTGATGGTGGCGATGGTAGCGCCAATAGAGGGATCGACTACATCAGATGGAGGTGGGGATATAGATGGCAGCGGCAAGGGTGGAAGAACAGCAAGACACCAAGAACACTGTTATGATACCAGATGATAGAACCCTAAAGATTTTTATCCGGATAACTGATCTTTATAGGGGATCAACCCTCCTTGATCTGTATAGGGGATCAGCCCTCCTAGAGTTTTGGCCTCTTTGCTAAATTATTTTTTTATTTATTGATAGAAAAAAATAATTACAGCCCTATTTATAGAGTTCTATCGAGAGTCCTATAGACTTGGACTCTTCCACCTAGAGTCCGTCTAGCCCAATTAAATAATAAAAATTAAATACACCTAATGGACTCAACTAAACTCATAACTAACTCGATTGAACTGACCAACATGACTTAATTATGAAAGAGATGAGGACCCGACCTTGTTAGGGTCCTATCATAATATAATGAAGTTTTTATTCTAATAGCTTCGAGATGATATATGCTTAGATTATACATAAATATGGATACTACACCAACAAAGTAAGTAATATTAGGTCGGACATAAGTTAAATAGATTAAACCTCTAACCAAACTTATATAGTATATTGCATTTGTCAAATATGTACCATGTTCAAGTTTTAATTTCTTATTTACATTCATGGGCATTGCTAGAACTTTGTAATTAATCATGCGAGACTCTTTGAGTTAATTTATTACATAATTTCTTTATAAAATAAAAATTTTATCTTATTCTTGCTTTACCTCCAACCTAAGAAAATACTGTAGTATATCAAAATATGATATTTCAAATTTATACATCATGTATTTCTTAAATTCTACTACTAAAAATTTAGATAAAACATATATATATATATATATATATCATTGTTTAATTTATTTTTTGCTTTCATTGTTCTCTCAATTTTAACTTGCCCTTTCATCAATTAAAATATTTTTATTAATAATAACTTCACTACTAAGAGGATTATACAATTAATATATTTTTGATTATAAGGAAATAAGTAATTTTAATATATTTTTAATTTTTTATCAAATTTATAATAGTCTTATGAATTTATCAAAGCAAAAATAATATAACCAAAAATTCTTAAATGACTTAGTTTTGTACCATACCAAGGTTTAGAAGAAGTCAGAAGATGTTTTATGAATTTTTGTAAATATTTCTACCCAAAACTAATTTTAGTTATGCTTTCACTTAAACAAACTTTTTATCATTTCAACGATAATTCAGCTACATCATTTTACTCCACTGTATGTTTTGCTATTAATTCCTAACTAATGGGGATAAATTTTATACTTGCTAGCTCATTCGCTATAAAGATTGGCACTTAGGCAGGGCTTTATGTCGTCAACTCCAAAACAACTAGAACGATCATGTTGTTAGGTCGATCTCATCTCAGGCTAACCCGTAATGAAAGCATGCAGACAAAGTATAAGAGGAAGCCTCTAGTCATGTTGCAGGGGGAACAAACACACACTACACGATTATGTACTCTCTCTCTCTCTCTCTCTCTCTCTACATATGACTTATGCCATTGTATTTTTTCCTCGACTCACTTAAGTATCTGAAGGGCCGTGTCGGGCAACCCTGGTATCGGCCTAATATGCAAGGTCACTAGCTCATCACTTAAGGATGCCAGGATATTCTAACCTTTGGAGGAGAAACCTTGTAGAACCCTATCCATTTATTCAAGCTGCTTTGAGTCACCCCCCGAGCCCCACACACACACAACATGAATCAACCTCTGCCACACCATTGCACCCCTACGAAACCCTTGTGTTGGTTATAAAGGAGTATTAGGGTAAGCTTGCATCTTCAAGAGAGAATCGACCTGGCCGATTCATCAATCGACAATACTTATGATACCATTACTAGCGAATATCATTTTAGTCATTAAAAGAATAAAATTTATTAGATAAAAATTTATCACTTTTATCTATGCCAAGTGTATTGATGCATCTATTATTTTACCTTTCCAAAAGTGCAGTGGATTTTTAAAAATTATTATATATTTTAAATTTTGATTTTAGAAAATATATCTAACTCATACCACTATAATTATTAGTAAATAATATAAAATATTAACTTTTATCAAATATTTTATATTAAAATATTTACATAAGTTAGTATTAATTAATTCAAGACAATTAGATAACTTTCATATTTTTTTAATAGATAATAATTTCTTGTTTTATTTATCATTAACATACATTAAGTGTAATCATTTTAAACAATCTGAAAAATATTTATTTTTAACTTAATAACCTTAACCCTTAATATTGATACATTAATATCTTAAATATCATAAAATAGACTAATTCTTTTAAATTATAATTAAGAGAATGTTTTTCAATATTTGAAATATTAAATATGTTTGTATGAAACATTAAATTTGAAACATTAAGACTAACTCAACACAAGATGTTTGTATGACTCAACATCTTGTGTTGAGTCATACAAACATTTACTATAATTGAATCACATTTTTGTTATTATTAATAGTATATTAACCATCATCCAATACAACTAAATATCCATCATTTATTAATTATTCAATATCAATAAGTTATGTGATAAACTAGGAATAAAAAAATATTATCAATGTATTTTACCTTCATTTGATTGTTTTGATCTCAATTGTTTATTTTCCTCTCACATAAATTTATTTGTAATATTAATGTTATGCCTGACATATGATTAGAACATCTGTTGTCCAAAAAATAAAATACTATTTAAGATATCATTAACTTATAAATCATAAATTAGTTATTATTTTCTTTATTTTCCTTCATATAACTTCTTTATTTTTCTCTTTTCCAGTATACAGTCTCATCTTAATAAACTTCTTATAAAAAGTAGCATTAAATTTTTTTATATTTTTATTATAATTTAAACCAGAGTGTTTACCAAGAAATAGTTAAAAATGAGTAGAAATAAAGTAGTTAGTTGCTATGCAGGAAAAGATGGATTCTCTATAGAAGAACCACACATATGATTGAGTACAACTACCAAATGAAAGTAAGGCCTTGAAGAGCAAGTGAGTTTTCAGGTTGAAGACTCAAGAATATTATTCTTAACTAAAGTATAAAGCTAGATTGATTGTGAAAGTCTTTGGTCAAAAGAAAAGTATTGACTTTGAAAATATTTTTTCTTCTGTTATTAAAATGTATTCTATCTATGTTGCTCTTGGTATTACTGCTAACCTAGACTTGGAGGTTGAGTAGTTGGATGTGATAGGGATTTGGATAAGAAAATTTATATGGACCAACTAGAATGCTTCAAAGTCAAAGATAAAGAAAATCTTGTCTGCAAGTTGAGGAAGAGCTTGTATGGGCTAAAGCAAGCTCCAAGACAGTGATATAACAAATTTGATTTATTTATGATTAAAAATAAATATTAAAAAATAGTTTCAGATCATTATGTGTACATCAAACGGTTTGGTGAGGATTTTATTATTCTCTTACTTATGCTTATCCTTAGGAAAAATATGCCTATAGCTGACAGGGTGAAAAAAGAATTGAGTGAGTCTTTTGCAATAAAAGATATGGGGCCAACAAAGCAAATATTGGACATGCAAATTTCTCGTAATAGAAGAAATAATAAGATTTGGTTGTCATAGAAAAATACATTAAGAAGGTATTAAACAGGTTCTATGACCAATACAAAGCTAGTTGGTTCTCCTCTTTCAGGTCACTTCAAGTTGTGCTCAAATCAGAGTCCATCAAGTGATGAAGAGAAGGAGAAAATGCAAAAGGTTCCTTATGCTTCAGTTGGAAGTTTAATATATGCAATGGTATGTACAAGGCTAGATATCACATATATAGTGGGTGTTGCTAGTAGATTTCTTGCAAATCCAGGCAAAGGGCATTAGGCACTAGTGAAGTTGATCTTTAGATATCTAAAAGAGAGCTCTAAAGTTTGTCTAAGCTTTAGAGGTGGACCACATATATTAACAAGTTACACAGATGCAGATATAGTAAGAGATATTGATACAAGAAAGTCTACATCAGGTTTTGTACTTACTTTTATAAGGGAAGCTGTGTCATGGCAATCCAAATTGCAAATGTGTATTGATCTCTCTACCACAGAGGCATAATATATTGCTGCTACAGAGGTTTGCAAAGAAATATTATAGATGAAAGGATTCTTATAAGAATTGAGGCTGAAATAGAAAAATTATATGGTACATTGTGACAGCCAGAGTGTCATCCATTTGTACAAGAACCCAATATTTTATTCCAATTCAAAGTATATAGAAGTCAAATATCACTGGGTCAGAAATGTACTTGAAGAGAAGCAGTTACAGCTTCAGAAAATTCACACAGATGATAATGAGGCAGACATGTTGACGAAGACTTTACCGAAAGAAAGACAGGAGATGTGGTGATAGTTGGTCAGCATGGCTTTACATAGAAGAGTCATGGGATAGCCTCCCTTATGGGCTGAAGGAGGAGGTTATTGGACAGATGGCGCAGATTCAGCCTATAGTGGACTTTAGTGAAGCCCATAGCCCTAACCTTGATTTCTCTTAATCTAAACCCTAGATTTCATGGCTAAGGTTGAGGAAAAATAAGCAGTGATGGCTGTAAACGTTGGAGAGAGAAAGGAAGTAGTAGATTGACAGTAGATAGTAGAGAACAAAAGATCCAAAAAAGGGAAGAATACAAAGACAGAGAAAGATTATTCTCAATTATCCAAACAATATTATCATATCAGGTTAGATCAGATCTATAGTGGATTCTTACTGTGATCACTTGGGGAGATTTTAGATATTATGTATAATAATATAGTCCTTGTATCCTTATCATTCTCTTATGATTGTTATTTGGGTTTCGGCATAAGAAGTATTTAGATTTATATATTCATTATTTTTATAGTGGATTTTCTCTAGCTTGCGCCATGATTTTTACCCTTCGAGTTGAAGAGGTTTTTCACATAAATTTTGGTATTTATTTGATTATGATTTCTATCTAATTCTGTTGTATGTGACAGTCTGCTAGTATTTGTTCATATACAAAAGTTTTTATACTTTTATATACCATCATCCAACTTTACACTTTTTTTATGACAAAAATTCAAGTACTTTTGTATACGCAATCATTCAAATGTGATATGCTAAACAACGAACAAGAGCTTCCACTAAGTGAGATTTGCAGGTTTCCCGACAATTTTGATACATGAGAAGTCACTCGTCAAACTCACGTCGAGCGAGACTAACTACAGCCATGAGGAGAAAGAAATCCAAACATTAATAATTATTAGAAATGGATAACAATTTTGTGTTAATACGAACATTAGATAGAACATCCTCACAGGCTGCAGCATTCTCTTAAGAGCAATATCAATAGTAATATATTCTTTTTTTAAGTGTTAATAATTAATTCATGATAGTTACTTATTAGTTAATATGTTTTAAGAGTAGTGATTTATGTTTAGGAGTTATGTAGGTAATTTAGAAGTTAGTCGGGATAGTTATTAATCATGGATGAGATAGTAAGATAGTGGGATGAATGAAATGGTATGAAATAATTATTTTTAGGTCCTAGAAATATGATCTTAATTCATAAAGTAAAAATATAAAAAATATATATTTAAAAATTATCATGTAAGTATTCTATTAACTCCTATTATTAAATCTCATCCAAACTTTATCTCTTATTCAAGAACACGAGGCAAGCCATACAGAGGTGTTTACCTGACGTCCCAGGAGACCATGCAGAGCGTGCCACCTAAATTATATTGCTTGAACGCGAGACTTATTTGACTGCCATGTGTTGTATTACTTGTTCAGGTGACGGAGTTCAGATGCAGTGGGTTCGCAGTGGGCATCAGATTCAATCACGAAGTGTTCGACGGCGTCGGGACAGCCCAGTTTTTGGAAGCAGTTGCCGAGATCGCCAGAGGCCACGCTCGTCCCGTCATTGACCCAGTCTGGTGCAGGGAAGCCATCCCAAGTCCACCGAAGCTATCGCAACGACATGCACGCTCCCCCGCTGCCTTCCACTTCCAGAACTCCGTGTTTGACATCTCCTCCGACAGCATCAACGCCGTGAAGAACCAGTTCTTGAGGGAGACGGAACAGAAGTGCTCAACCTTCGATGTGGTCACGGCGATGCTCTGGCAGAGCCGAACGCGGGCGATAAGCCTGGACCCCCACGCCGACTTGGACCTCGGCTTCTCCGCCAACACCCGCCACCTGCTGCGGGGGTTGCTGCCAGAGGAAGGCTTCTACAGCAACTGCGTGTACCCCATGGGAAGCAAGGCGAACGCCGGGACCGTCGCTGCTTCCTCTCTGGTGGAGTTGATCCTGCTGATACGCGATGCCAAAGACAGGTTATCCGCCAAGTTCTCGGAGTGTATGATGGGGGATTCGACGGAGAACCCGTACACAATACCACCAGGGTACGGGACGTTGGTAGTGTCGGACTGGAGCCGGGTGGGGTTCTCCGAGGTAAACTACGGGTGGGGAGAGCCGATCCATGTGGTTCCGTTGATTGATGACAATAACTCTGTGGCTTCCTGCATCTGTCTGTCGCCACCCAAGCCGAAGCAGGGGGTGAGGTTGATGACACGATGCGTTGACATGGAACATCTCCCTGCCTTTAGTGAAGAGCTGATGAAGTTTGCCCCAGAATTTACGTGAGAGCGGCCACCATCCACCTGCAAGTCTCTTCAGCATGCAATGTTCTTCCATGACGTCCTTCTCTTCCGTCAGCCCTTGTTATCTGGCAATCTCTATTATCCTTATATTATCAAATAAAAGAATATTCCACAACATATGACATAGAAAACATATTGCAAAACCAGAATCAGCAGTCCCCCTTCAGATCTTCTGGAGAAATGAGCGTCGCAACCGTGTAATGGAATAGGAAATTATAAAGATTAAATATTATAATATAATTAAAAGATAAATAATTTTAAATAAAAATTAAAATAATATTAAATAAGAGGAAATTAAAAAATTATTAAATATCTTCAATTGTATACTTCTTTGCTTCATGAATAATGGTACCACTTATAGAATCTAATTGTAATTACCTCACATCTTATGTTACCCGTGTAGAAACTATCCTATCATAATAAGAGAACAACTTAAAATATGACCAAAATTATCTAAAATATGATAACTACATAAAATAATTATCAATTAATCAATTCTCAATACTTCTTGATTCATAGTTATATATATTAATTTGAGATATGAAATAAATATGAGAATATATGTAATTTGATGAGATATGCTATAATATTTCAGTTTTATAGCTCTAATTGTTATAAGATTTTTAATAAAATGATAGTGTATCTTTGTATGATTTGTTCTTTTATAAATGATTCGATTCTTCATGATTACATTGTGTCTTTATTATCATAAAATATTTTAGTTATTTTTTATTGTTCTTGATGAAATCTCCAATAAGTTTTCTGAGCCATATTGCTTAACAAGCTTATGATATTACAGTTATATATTTTACTTCTGATGTTAACAATGCAATTGTTATTTCCTTCTTTAAACTTTAGAATAAAGCTCTTGATCCAAGACTAAAAATAAAGTATTTTTTATTATACAAAGAAAACTCTTATCCAATCGCTATCAATGAAATCAAATAATTTAATTTAAAATTATGAGAATACCAAATATCATAATCTATAGTTCTGATAATATGATAGAACCCTAAAGATTTCTATCGGAGATAATTGGTCTCTATAGGGGATCAATCCTTCTTAATCTCTATAGAAGATCAACCCTCCTTGATTTCTATAATGGATTGGCCCTCCTAGGGTTTTGGCATATTGGCTAAAATATATTTTATTCATTTAATAATGAAAAAAAATAGTTACAGCCTTATCTATAGAGTTCTACCGAGATTCCCTATGGAGTTGGACTTTTCCACCTAAAGTCCCTTTAAACTTGACTCCTAATTAAATAATAGAAAATTAAATAAACTTTTAATTGACTCAACCAAACTCATACCAACTCGACTAGACTAACCAACATAACTTAATTATGAAATAGATGAGAACCCGACCCTGTTATTGTCCTATCAGACCTGCCCTCTTCAAATCAGCCTTATCATCAATGCTGAGCAGCATCAAATCTTAGAAGCCTTACGGCTAGGATATTTGCCTCGCATCACAACTCTTTGATTAATCGAGTAGGGTCTCAACTTGATGTAAGCAATGGGTTGATCTTCTAGTGCAACGGTCATTGTAGTCTTCTAAAGAACCCTTTTCATCGGATGGCCAGTGGTAGTATCATTGTTAGGATCAATTAGCACTAAGAGAGGGGGTGGGAATGGAGTGAGTGCAAGAGAAATAGTGATCGTTTAAAAACCTTGCTTTCATAAAGTAAAAAGTGAACAATGAAAGCTTTTATTTATATTTTGATAAAATTAATTTAAAGCTGATTTAAAAGAAGTACATAGATTGAGGCTCATATCTAAATAGAGAGTAATTAAGGGCAATCAAATGTAATAAGTAATACAATTAAAGAACACATAATTATAGTGGTTCAACCTCAACCTGGCCAACGTCCACTCTCTGAGTCCTTTTCTCCGAGTTCCACCGGCGTCTACTATCAATCTTCTTTGGGTGAAGATAAAACCCTTACAATTTCCTCTCTCCTTTTACTAGACTTAGGAAATGAACCTTACAACCTCACAAGGGAGAACTACAAGTTTTACGAGACTTTTCTCTCTCCCTTTCCCCTTTTCTTTTTCTTATAATATTCACACACAATTTATCATAAAATTTATAGCAAAAAATTATTGTATGAATGCAAGAAAACTTAGGGTATTTATAGGCCCCAATTGGTTTCAGGATTTAGAGTCAAAATTTAAACGTATCAGAAAAATCTGGGTATGGGCGGTACAACTATTGGTACCGACGATATGACTACCGAAAGCTACCTTGAAAACAAGGTATGGGCGGTCCAACCACCACATGCTACCCAGATTCCTATGCAGCGATGGTACAACCACTGACCTATGTGGTACAACCACAGCCTGCTGCCTGAAATCCTGAGTGGTGATGGTACAACCACCACTTACTGGTGGTACAATCATCGAAAAATCTAAAAAAATATTTTCCTTCACTTTTCCAATTCTGACTTACACCTCCTATTGACCAATTTTCAGGTTGACCAATTGAGCTCAATCCACTCTCCATAGTGGACCCGATTAGCCTCACTTAAGTTAATTTGGATCTCTTTCAAATCTAACTCAAACAGGACTCAATCTTAACGATGCTAACTGTGACTTAATTAATTACAATCAATATGGCCAACAATTTCACTTCAAGACCTTCCCAACTCTCGGTAAGCTTTTTCGGCTACCTCCGATAATCTTTCAACGAGTCTCGGTTTTCTTCCAGTGAACTCCCTTTTATCATCCTGACAAGCTCCCGATACCCTCGGCGAGCTCCCGATACATTCCAGGCGAGTTTTCAACTGCATCGACCTCACTCCGGCCCAATGCTTGAACTTGACTTTAGCCAAACCTTTGATTATAATTTTCTCTCTATCGTAGTTAATCCTATATCAATCAACTCTAATAACGTTATTAGACCAATAACCCATCAATTGATTTCATTATCAAAATCTGAGATTCAACAACCATGTCTTTTTTTTAGGATAACCACTTCAAAGTCTTCTTGGGGCATAAAAAAGAAATCCATAAGCACTTGTTTGCCCTGTATAATCAGGTTGACCTTTGAACACTTATCACCATAAGTTAGGATTCATCCATCAGCAACCTTGAGTTTGTCAAAGCCTTCTTAATTGGATTCCACATTGTTAGTTTTTGATTCATCTTTAATTGGCTCAATCGTTAGGGATTGCCCTTGTTTGCATTGATCTTCATCATAAGGTAAGCATTAATCCTTTGTTGATCTTTCCTTTGGTTTTTTTAGGTCGGCTTTTGGATGTCCAGGTTTTGGCTAGAAATAAATGGGTGGGCAACTTGTTGATGACCGCTCTATTGAAGCTCCTATTTCGGCAAATATTCATATCGATTTTTTCTTCATGCACTTGGGCGAATGATATGATAGCTATCATAGTGTGGGGGTGGCAAGCTTTAACTTCGCACCGAATCTTAGAATTAAGTCATTCAATAAACGTTCTCACAAATTATATTTTGAACTAGTCTCTGACTTGATTTGACAATCGTTTAAATATGCTTTGATATTCTTGCATGGTGGACGTTTGGCAGATTCTGGCGAGTTTCTTATACTCCAATGGTTCAAAATGAATCATGAGCTTTCTCTTGAACGGTCCCTATGAAGGGTCTCCATGATAGGTCTCATACAAATCATACCATTGGATCGCATCTGCATAGAGTTGAATAGAAGCTATCTCCACATGGGATTCTTCTGGAGTCCTATGGAAGTGAAAGAATTTTTTAACTTGTGAGATCCAGCCAATTAGGTCTTCATACTCCCATTTGGGAAACTCTACCCTCATGCATGATATCCTATGTCCTACCCTTGATCATATTTTTTTAGACCGATTTCCTTTAAGATTGGAACTTTTACCATACTAAGCTTTATTAGGGTTCTCTGATAAACTTCTTTTGAATTCGTTGAAGAGTTCTTGCAGTATATTCTCTATGCGGACTTCAAAAGTTTCAAATATTGCTTCCAATGAGTTATTGATCACCATTGCATAAGAGTGCAGATATGTAATCTTCAATTCCTATTCAGATGTTGGGTCAATGACATCAGTAATGTCCTATATGGTGTGGTTACAAAGCGAGTGGGCACCTACAGCGAGGAATCACTACTATCAAGGCTATAGCGAACAAGGAAAAAGGGGTGGCACTGGTGCAATCAGCAAAGGAGGAAGATGGTAGTGGGTGAAGGTTGGAAGTTGCCCTATTTTGGTCATTGCGAGGAAGGAAGGTTGCTACCCTATTTTTGTTGTTGTGTGGGGTAAGAGTGTTACAAGTTCAAGAGCATCCTGGGCTGGAAGGTAATAGCGTTGCCGTGGGAAGAAATCATTGTTGCAATTTGTTGGAAAGCAGCGTTGATCACTATAGCTTGGGATGTACGTCTACTAGTGAGACTGTAGTGGACAGAGGAAAGGGACAACATTGGTGTGGCCAACGAAGTAGGAAGATGGCTGCAGTGGTTGTTGTCGATGCCGAAAGTGAATACGAAGTAGTGGTGGCACGGCTGAGAGCAACAGGTGGCAGGTGAGCAAAGGCTGCGGTTGGTAGAGAAAGAAGATAATATTGGTTGGGAATAGTGCTTCTACTTGTTGTGGTCGCCAGGATATGGTTGCACGATTATGGCAGGACGACACTGGTAATCCTAGCTAGGGTGATGAATGGTGGTCGTCGGTTTGCAGGAAGCAGCGAGGAGGCCCGACTGTGTGGTAGGGAAGAGACAATGGTAGCTGACGGCTACGTTGCTACAAGCGATGGTGTCGACAACCAATAATGACCATCGGTTGGCAGAGGAAGAAGAGAGCAGCGAGTGTTGGAAGGAGATGTTGGTAGCACCTTCTCCTATGGAGGTGTGGTTGTAGCGATGACAAGTGGCTATGGTAGAGGAGGCTATGACTGAGGGTTGGGGCTACCTAGGGACAAAGATAGCAGTGAGAGGACCTCGGTGGTAGGAAGAGGAGGTCCTGCAACTGGAGATCAAGGCACGAATTATGAAGGTGCAACCGAAAAAGATGGAGTGAAGCTATTGTACAAATGCTTCTTGAGATGGAGGGGTGGAGCCTAAGATGGAGATCTATTGCTGCACTGGTGGTGGTCGAAGGCTATAGTAGATCAAGGAGTGTCGAGGTTATTGTAGTATAAAAAGTGGAGATGATGGCACTAGTGACGAAGGAGGGAGCAACACCATGGTAGATGTGGGCGATCTTATTTATGGCTGAGGAGAGTTAGTGGAGGCAGCAGTGTTGGCATGGTGAGCGACTAATGGTGGCTGCGATTGTGGATGCAGCTACTACAACCTAAGGGAAGCGATCATCAGGCTAGGAAGGCAATGATGTGAAGGTTGCAACATGGTTAGGTAGCGGAAAGTAGCAACGATGCTGTTGTGCGCGGGTGGAGAGGAAGGTAGTAGTAGTGATGTGAAGGTTGCTGCTATGTGGGTTGCAATCTAGAGTTGGAGGGTAGCAATGACAATAACGTAGATGAGAGGGGGGCAGTTGTGATCTAGGATAAGTGCGGCGGTAGCAACATTAGGAGGTGACGATGATGGTAAAGGAGGGGCATCAACGTCATGCAGGCAACGATGCTCACTACGGCTGAAGGGGAAAAGGGAGATAGTGGTAGTAACATGGATAGAAGTAACGATGGTGGCTAGGATGTCCTCACGGTTGAGGAAGAGGATGACAACGGTAGGGGAGGAGTAGCACTAGAACAGTGATAATAGTGAGAGATCATTGTGATCAAACAACAAGAGATTCCTTCGCTATAGTCCTTGTGTTGCCAACAAAGGTGGTCATGGCTACGGGATGGTAGCATGGCCAAGGACTACGATCATGATGGCTGGATTGCATGAAGATAGTAGTACGGGGGGGGGGGGGGGTAAGACTGTTGGCGACAATGGTGCTATTGGTGGTTGCGATTTGAGGTTGGAAGGCAGCAGCGTCAGTAGCACAAGATGAAGAGATGATAAGGTGACAACGGTACTATTACCGGCTTTGATATGAGGTTAGAAGGCAATAGCAAGAGTAGCACAAGATGAGGGGATGATATGGCGACGATGGTGCTATTGGCGGCCACGATCTGAGGTTAGAAGGTAGCAACGACAACAATACAAGATGAGGGGATGATAGGTGGACTACAATGTTGTTGGTGATAATGATCTTATTAGAACCTTAGTGGATTCTAAGCTTGAGGGTGATCACTATAGGGGATCGGCCTCCTTGAAACTCTATAGGGGTTCACTCCTCTAACTTACTGCTCAAAGATTGCAGAAAATACTCTTCTATCGATGATATAAAGTAGATGATTACAAGGCTATTTATAGGTCTTCTAACCCTAATTCCTAAGTGGACTCCTATTTTATGACTTCTACTCCTAATCAACTCCTAAAGCAACTCCTAACGCAACTATAAATCCAACCTCCAATTGGCTTATATAGGGGTGGCCAGTTGCTTTATTATTTTCTAATCCTATTCTAACTTAATCCCCTTCTCAACCAACCACCCCTTTAACTAGGATAAGGGATGGTTAATTAAGGTAACATACATCTTACTCTCCCTTAAAATAGCTTCCTCAACTAATCCTAACCTAGTCGGCCTCCTTACTTTCCTTAATAGGGGTCGACTAGATAGGATATATATGAATGCCCTTAGATTTTACATGATTTTTCTCTTTAATGAAACTAAATTAAAACTCCCCTAGCTAGAGTCCTAACAGACCCGCCCTCTTCAAATCATCCTTGTCCTCGAGGTTGGTGCTTCATGAATTCTGAAAATTTGATTTTTAAATCATCATAGTTCTCCCAAGTGGCCTCTTCTTCCGGAAGGTTCACCTACTGTATTTACACTTTACTAGTGGGTCGCCGTCGTCGTGTCACGATCCTTCGATCAATAATGCCACTCGACTGAGTCTGGAGCTCTCTTTGGATAGTCATATTAGGTAAGTATCTTTAAAATGTCTCATCCTATCCTAATTTGAGCTTAAAGCATGACACATAAAACACTGGATGGATTCGGGAGTCGACAGGTAAGTCCAATCTGTATGCTACTGCCTCAATGCGCTCCACAATCTGGCAGGGTCCATAGAACTGAGGTGAAAGCTTCAAGGATGCTCTGGTCTGGATCGACGTTTTCTTGTATGGCTAGAGTCATAGAAATACCCAATCTCCCATTGCAGATTCTCTTTCGCCTTTGTGTTGATCATATTGCTATTTCATCCTTGCTTGAGCTACAGAAAGATTGTCTTTTAATAGCTTAAGTATTTTATCTTTGTCCTGTAGTTCCTAGTCTACTTGTTCTACTTTAGAGGTGTCCAATATATATTTTGGGATTACAGGAGGAGGTCGGCCATACATAGCCTCATAGGGCGTAGCTTTCATGGATGAATGATAAGTTGTGTTACACCACCACTCAGTCTAAGGGAGCCACTTTGTCTACTCTTTTGGCTAGTCACTAGTAAAGCATATGAGGTATGTCTCTAAACACCTGTTCACCACTTCAGTCTGGCCATCGATTTGTGGGTGATATGTTGTGCTCATCTTCAATTTAGTGCCCATCATTTGGAATAATTATGTTCAGAATTTGCTCGTGAAGACCCTATCATAATCACTTACAATAGATCTCAGCATCCCATATAATTTTATAATATTTTCTATAAAGATTCGGGTAATGCTGGAAGCAGTATAGGGATTGCGAACTATACATAAGTGAGCATACTTTGTAAGGCGATCAACAATAATAAGAATCATACCTTTTCCTTGTGATGAGGGTAGCCCTTCGATGAAGTCCATTGATATATCAGTCCATATTGAATCAGGTATGGGTAGAGGTTGTAGCTTTTTGGGGCTTGCCACTGTTTCGCCTTTATGTTATTGGCACACATCATATTGTGCTACAAATTTAGCAATAATATTTTTCATCCATTCCTAATAAAAATTTTACTTAATTCTCTTATAGGTTCTAAAGAACCTAGAATGTTTGGCCATAGATGTGGAATGCATCTCTTGAAGGATGGTCTTTATGCAACTAGAATTTGGTGTAAGCACAATGCATCCTTGATAGCGTAGGTCTTTTAAGTCCCAAATGTAATGGGCCATGGAACCTAGTTCTTCCTCCAATTTCTTTATGATCTTATTGGTTCCTAGATCATCCTGTCATTCTTTCCTAATGTCCTTAAGGAAGTTGCTGGTCGAAAGTGAAACAACCGAAAATTCAGCTTGCTCGGGTAGTCGTGAAAGCGCATCTACAACAATATTCTTTTTTTCCTTTTTATAAATTACTTCATAATAATATCCAAGAAGTTTTGTTACCCATTTTTGCTGCTCGGGGGAAGATAGCTTATGCTCTAAGAAATATTTTTGGCTCATATGGTCGATCTTGATTTGGAAGCATCGCCCGATTAAGTACGGTCTCCAGTTAGCCACCGTATATACAATCGCGAGCATCTCCTTGTCGTAAATAGTTATCTTGAGGTAAATAGGGATGAATTTTTTATATTTCTTTTTTGAATAGAGATAACTAAATTACAATAGCAATAAGGTAGGAAACCAGAACCTGTTGCAATTTAGGGGAGATCAAGGGATGATCTGTGATAGTAGAGATAACAGTAAAATTTGGTGACGATCTTCAAGCAATTGTGGGAATTGCTTTAGACAGCTTTGGGGGGCTGATGGATAGCTGTGGAAGGATAGTGAGATGCCAAGAATGCTGCTCTGATACCAAGTGTTAGAACCCTAGCAGATTCTAAGCTCGGGGGTGATCACTATAGGGGATCGACCTCCTTGAAACTCTATAGGGGTTCCCTCCTCCAACTTGCTACTCAAAGGCTATAGAAAATACTCTTCTATTGATGATAAAAAGTGGAGTATTACAAGGCTATTTATAGTCCTTCTAACCCTAATTCCTAAGAGGACTCCTACTTCAAGACTTATACTTCTAACCAACTCCTAAAGCAACTTCCAATGCAACTCTAGGTCCCACCTCCAACCGGCTCATCTAGGGGTGGCCGGTTGCTTTATTATTTCCTAATCCTATTCTAACTTAATCCCCTCCTCAACTAACCCCTTCTTTAACTAGGATAAGGGGTGATTAATTAGGGTAACATGCATCTTACTCTTCCTTCAAATATCTTCCTCAACTAATCATAACCTAACCGGCCTCCTTACTTTCCTTAATAGGGGTCGACTAGATAAGATTTACATAAATACCCTTAGATTTTACATGGTTGCTCTCTTTCATGAAACTAAATTAGGGCTCCCCTAGATAAAGTCCTAACAGATCTAATGTTGGAAGGTAGTAGCGACGACAACACAAGGAGAGGAGGCGACTGCGATCTAGGGTTGGATGGTAGCAGTAGTTGAAGGCACGAAGATAAGAAGGGGGTGGCTGCGATATATGGTTAGATGGAAATAGCGTAGTTGGAGGAGTGATGGTTGCAATCTAGGGTTTAGATGGCAGTAGTGGTGGCAGCAATGATGGCTGCGGTTATAGATAATGAGAGGAGGGTGGTGGGGTGGTGGGGGTGGCGGAGGAGTAGGGAGGGGTGGGGTGGGGTGTTTGGGGTGGGGGTTGGTTGTGGTGGTGGGTTGCGGTGGAGATGTTGGATGGAACAGATGAAGATGGCAATAGTATTCTGATGAAGATCGCAATAATATGACAGTAATTCTTAGACGAATATGATAGTAAAGATGTTGACGAGATGGTAGCAATATGGCGATAATACTTCAACTAATATGATAATAATAATTTGTCGAAGACAGCATCAATAAAAAATACGGATAGATGCAGCAATATTGTGACAAAGATGAAGTTAGATTAAGTAATATTGCGACAAAGATGAAGATAGATGCAACAGCAGTAAAGATTGCAACAAAGGGTGATGCAATACCATATCTACTGTAGCAGATGTAGATAGTGGTAGCACCACAGGGGTCGGTTGCAAGAGATGGCGGCGGAGTCAACAGTGATAGCACTGAGATTGGCTGCGGCAGGTGATGGCGGTAATGGCTGCGGCAATAGAAGGATTGACTATAGCAGATGGAGGTGGGGATGCAGATGGCAGCAGCAAGGGTGGAAGAATAGCGAAATGCCAAGAACACTACTATGATACCAGATGATAGAACCCTAAAGATTTTTATTGGGATAACTAATCTTTCTAGGGGATCGACCCTCATTGATCTCTATAGGGGATCAGTCCTCCTTGATCTCTATAGGGGATCGACCCTCTTAGTGTTTTGGCCTATTTACTAAAATATTTTTTTTTGTTTGAGAAAAAAAAAATTACAATCCTATTTATAGAGTTATATCGAGAGACCACTAGACTTGAACTCTTCCCACCTAGGTCCCTCTAGCCTAATTAAATAATAAAAAGTTAAATACACATAATCGACTCAACCAAACTCATAACTGACTCGATTAAACTAATCAACATGACTTAATTATGAAAGAGATGAGGACCGGACCTTGTTAGGGTCCTATCCTAATATAATGAAGTTTTTATTCTAATAGCGTCTAGATGATATTTGCTTAAATTATATATAAATATAGATACTACACTAACAAAAAAAGTAATATTAGATCGGATATGAGTTAAATAGATTAAACCTCCAACCAAACTTATATAGTATATTGCATTTGTAAAACATGTACCATGTTCAAGTTTTAATTTCTTATTTGCATTAATGGGCATTGCTAGAACTTTGTAATTAATCATGCTAGACTCTTTGAGTTGATTTATTACATACTTTATGAAATAAAAATTTTGTCTGAATCTTGCTTTAGCTCTAACCTAAGAAAATATTGTAGTATACCAAAATATGATATTTCAAATTTATACATCATGTATTTTTATAATTCTACTACTAAAAATTTAGATGAACATATATATATATATATATATATATATATATATATATATATATATAATATCATTGTTTAATTTATTTTTTGCTTTCATTGTTCTCTCAATTTCAACTTACCCTTTCAACTACTAAGAGGATTATATAATCAATATAATTTAGATTATAAGAAAATAAGTAATTTTAATATGTTTTTAGATTTTTTTATCAAACTTATAATAGTTTGACGAATTTAAAGTAAAAATAATATAACCAAAAATTCTTGAATGACTTAGTTTTGCACTATACCAAGCTTCAAAAGAAGTTAGAAAATGTTATATGAATTGTTGCAACTACTTCTGCCCAAAACTGATTTTAGATATGCTTTCACATAAACAAAATTCTTGTTAATTCAACGATAATTTAGCTACATCATTTTACTCTAGTGTATGTCTTGCTATTAATTCCTAACTAATGGGGATAAATTTGATACTTGCTAGCTCATTTGCTATAAAGATTAGCACTTAAGCAGGGGTTTATGTCATCAGCTCCAAAATAACTCAGCACCAGTGGGATGACTATAACCACCCTATCTTATTAAAAGCTAGAACGATCATGTTATTAGGTCCATCTCATCTCAGGCCAATCAGTAATGAAAACTCGCAAACTAGGTATAAAAGGAATCTTCTAGTCATGTTGCGGGGGGGGCGGAACATGATAGAACCCCAGAAGGAGCTATATAGATTTTCATCCTTAAGGGGGATCAACTCTTGGAATGCTATAGGGGTTCCTCCCTCTTAGATTCGGCACAAGCTGAAATAAAATTGATAATTACTTAATTCAAGAGAGAAAGCGGCTACATCATTATATAGGGATCAAAACCCTAGCCTAAGGGGTTACTTGCCTATGTAAAATTATCACTTTACCCCTCCTATAGCTAACCTACCTTAATAGGAACAGGGGGTGACTAGGTTGGCTCTATAGTTGACCTAAGCAGGAGGAAACCCTGGCCAACCAACCCAGTAAGGGGGCGACAACCACTAAGCTCTAAGGGCTAATCTAAACCCTAGCCATACTCCTTTATAAGATAGGAGTGACTTTATTACAATCTAGCAGGATTTTGTTGACTACTTCTAGGGAGATTAGGACTCAACCCTAATGGAGTCCTATCAAATCTGTCCTCTGAAAATCAACCTTATCCTCAAGGCTGAAGTTCCATGAACTCAGGGAACCGAGTCTTCAGCTCCTCATTAGCTTGGGTGTTAGTTGGAAGAACTTGAGCTGAGTCGTCATCTTTAAATTTCCATTTGAGGTGGGATATTTGTAGAATCAACTGTAATTTTGATCTGGTGCATGTCAGGTTAGGGCCCCAATATGATTCCCAATTTTACAAGGCCTAAGAAAATAGGGAGACCACTTTCTTGAGGCTTGAATTTCATGCTAGGGGAGCTGAAGATGAAGGGGACTTGATTTTTCTCAGGAAATTTTCTTCTGCTCCAGCGTTTGTTAGGGGGAAGTTTCTTCCTTGCATGGGCTACCACGTGATTACTCTGTAATAGTAGTCGTGCCTTCTTTTAGAGTGAGGGTTATCCTATGATAAAAATCTCTAGTGGTCTGAGCTCGATCTAAGTCCAAGGTGGGTAGGAGTGGTGATTTTTGGGGGCCCATTTTCACTTCTTCATATTGTTGATCATCTTGCATGAGGATAGTGCTGACCCCCACTCTGGATGTGTCTACTCTAATAATAAACATCTGGCCATAATTTGGTATAGACAACATCATGGTTGTGAGGGCTATAGTTCTACTCGACCAAGCTGGTGTATCTTTCTTTATAATGAGAGGGATGATGTTCATACTTCGTTGAGTCCTACAAATGATCCTTCCCCTTTTCTGGTTTTGCCACTAGAGGGGCTCAATTTTTTCACAGTCTTGGGCTCTAGATCGGATGTCATCATCAAGTAAGTCTTTAAGCATCATGGTCCGATCCTGGAGAAAGTCGTGGAAGTTACCTGAGATTTGAAAGTGTTGCATCAGTAACTATAGTGAGTTCAATAGGATGTAACACTTTAGAAGTAGCTTATCTTTGGGGAAAAGGATGTAGGGATGTGTCGTAGTGGGAAATAGACATGACCGAACAATCCATGTCTCTATTATCTCTTGGACGATCCTTTTATCTTTGACCTTCTGAGGTTGTATAAAGCAATCTGGTTTAGCACAACTGGTAGAAGTTTCGATCTGTTCAGCATAAGGGGGTTGGCCAGCTTCAAAGAAGGTAGTCGGCTCGGTTGGGTGGAGATGCCCAAAAATTCAGCAAGCTGTGGGAGGATTTTTTTGTCTTCAATCTCATGAAACTCTTGAATTTGAATTGGGAAACTACTGGATTATTCTTTTGGTACCCCCTCTAAGTGTGGTGTTGTGGTTATAGTCGCTGGACTCCCTCGTAGAATCACCTGCTTTTCTTTTCTGAAAAATTTCATGGTTAACTTCTAAAATTTTAAAAAACATCCCTAATCGTCGACAACCAATCAATGCTAAGCACTATATCAAAACCATCAAGAGGGAGGAGAAAAAAATTAGCAACTAAGTCTTGCTCCTATAGGATCAGTTTTACCCACAGGCACTTCTTGTTGCACTTTCAAATTTGGCTATTAGCTACCTTGACTTTGAACCCATTGTAATCTTCTTTTTGGAGTATTAAGTGGGCAGCAACCTTCTTGCTCATGAAGTTGTGTGTGCTCCTAGCGTTGATGAGGATGATGATGAACTGCTGATCGAGAAACCCTTCGATCTTCAAAGTTTGTAGGTTAGTGTAGCAAGCTAAGGTAGGAACCGTGCAGGTGGCCAACTGTAGTGTATCCTTCTCTTGGGGCTTGAGAGTTGTATCTTCAAGTTTGGGTTATTCAGTCGGTGTAATCATCAGTGGTGTCTCCTTTTACATTTGTGTTCTAGGCTATATAGTTTATCACAACACCCACATAGGCCCTTTGTCCATCTATTATGACGGTCTTCTCTTGTTAATTTCTGTGGTTGAAGGGGTCGACTAATAGTAGGAGGAGGTGAAAGCTTTAGCGTCGCTGGTTGGGGAGCAACTCTAGTCTTCCGAGCTTCATAGTTCAATCGCTCCTCTTGATGTCGCGCAAAGGAGATAACTGTCTTAAGTGTGTACGGCTGTCGTGCTTTAACTTCTTCCTAAATCTTCGGCTTCAAGCCCTTGATAAAAGCCCTTAATATTTATTTTTCAGACTAATCATAATTTTAATTAGATAACCTTTAAAACCTGGTTTAGTACTCTTGGATTGTTGAGGTTTGATAGATCATCGCTAGTTCTTCACTAAGGTTCTTTTTACAATCCAAATTTGCACCGCATTGTGATCTTATTGAGCTTGGTGATTAGCTCAATCTAAACTTCTCAAAGAGAGCGCATAATTTAACATCCATATGCATTTCAAGAGCCTCCAATTTGGCTTCGAATAAGCTTACTGATGTCATGACATAAGGATCTTTAACCTATCAAATCAAACTGATTAAAGAGTGTTGCTACAATCTTCAGGCTGAAGGTAGCAAAGGCAGCAATGTCAAGGCTGTGGTAGAGAAGTCTCTAAGTGGAGGATGGTAGCTAAGGGTAGCAGCAATGGTGGAGGAAGAAAATGACAGCAGTAATGTCAGCTGCGGTCCTTTGGTGATGCAGCAATATTGACGTTGTAATGTCGTCGAGACTATGATTTTTTAGGTAGCTGATATTTGTCAAAAGATGGCAGCTAAGAGATCTGAGTTAGAAGGCAACAACGATGGCAGAGGAAGAAGAGGGCAACAGTAATGTCGGTTGTGGTGTGACTTTGTGGCTGTAGGTGGTGTCTGTTGCAACAAGGGTGCGACTGCAATAGGAAGAAGACAAGGCAGCGATGTACATGGCTATTGCAGAGGAGGGCAGTAGTGGTATAGAGCAAGAGACAGCTACTATTGTATTTAAGTTATTGCTAGTTGCGATCAAGATAGTTGGCAGTGAATGATTGTTGCAGGCTGCGATGTAAACAGATTGCAACGAAAGATCGCTGCTGGTAGCTTTTTGCTGCAAGGATCATTGTTGGCTGCGATTAAGGAGGATGGCAAGAAGAGGTCACTATTGGCAGTGTTGGGTAGCAAAAGATGTATGTTGCAGTTGAAGGGACAAGAGAGATTGGGTGGCTGAAAGGTTGGTGGACCGAAGGCTTCAATTTTCTGGTACGATTTGTGGCTGTTTTGGGTGTGATTTAGGGCTGCAGTTTTATGAAGTTTAGGCTGCAAATTGGTGTGGTTTTAGGGCTATAATAGCAGTAGATGAAGGTTAAGAAAATAGATTTTACATCTGGGATAGATGGCAGCAAAGGTAGGTGTCTCAGTAAGGAAAGTTGGCTAAAAAAGTAAGTGGATCGATAAGCAAGTAGGCTGATTTAGGTGACTGACTTAGGAGGTTATTTGGATTCAGTTTAGGGTAATATTTAGAAGGATTTTTAGTAAGGTTGGTAGCGTTTGGAGATAAGGAAAAGAGAGTCTAAAATCCCACAAAAAATAATACTCAAATCTGATAGAATTCGTTGAAAATAAGTGTTGCGATGTGCTGTCCTACCGAATCAGTTTTTACGTCAGAGAAATGATGAGTTCTCAATATAAATTCCAGAGGAAAGTCTAAGAAAATTATGTAGAAATCCTTGGTTTAGATGTTATCAATACTAGTAAAATCTTTAACGAAATTTTGGCAGCATAACAGTAGGTAAATAGGGCAAAAGATGCAAGATAGATTCCTTCGTTATAAAATTCCAGACCTACGTGATGGTGAAAGATCATACAAGAAAATCAAATCCTGATGAAAGCCAACTTAATCTTAAGAATTATGTAAAAATTTTGGCTAAAAAGGATGAACAAAAGTTTGGTTTAAGTAGCAACAATCGATTGAAAATTTCTGTAGTGTTTCGCCTTCGCAATGATAATAATGTTTGCGATGGTAAAAATTTGTAACAAGAAAACTTTGGAAAATATCTCTCATGTATAATATGAAGGATCTTGCAGTATTGAAGAGGTGTGGATTATAAAAATATATCAGAATTCCAGATCAAATGTAAGAGGCAATAGCAGACTGATTTGATCTGCAGCTGGGATGGAAGGTTGAGGCGCGTGTCAGCAATTGTGGGAATTGCTTGGGAAGGTGGAGGCATGGATGACAGCTACAGGGGTAGCAAGATTACTACTCTAATATCATATGATAGAACCCTAGAAGGAGCTCTATAGATTTTGATCCTTGAGGGGGTTGACCCTTGGAACCCTATAGGGGTTCCTTCCTCCTAGATTCAGCATAAGGCTGAAATAAAATTGATAATTACTTGATTCAAGAGAGGGGGCAGCTACATTATTATATATGGATCAAAACCCTAGCCTAAGGGAGTACTTACCTAAGTAAAATTATCCCTTTGCCCCTCCTAAGCCAACTTGCCTTAATAGGAACAGGGGGCGACTAGGTTAGCTCTATAGCCGACCTAAGTGGGGGGAAACCCTGGCCAACCAACCCAGGAAGGGGGCGACGACCACTAAGCCCTAAGGGCTAATCTAAACCCTAGTCATACTCCTTTATAAGATATGAGTGACTTTATTATAATCTAGCAATGTTTTATCGACTACGTCTAGGGAGATTAGGACTCAATCCTGCTAGAGTCCTATCAGAACAAACACACACTACACCATTATATACTCTCTCTCTCTACGTATGACTTATGCCATTATATTTTTCCCTTGACTCACTAAGCATCGGAGGGGCTGTGTCGGGCAACCCTAGTGCTGGCCTAATATGCAGGGCTGCTCGCTCGTCACTTAAGGATGTCGGGATAGTCTAACCTTCGGAGGAGAAACCTTGTAGCTTAAACGACCCCTATCCATTTATTCAAGTTGCTTTGAGTCATCCCGTCGGCCCCCACACACACACACCATTGATCGACCTTTGCCACACTATTGCACCCCTGCCAAACCCTTGTTTTGGTTATAAAGGGGCACTAGGGTAAGCTTGCACCTTCAATAGAGAATTGGCCTGACCGACTCATCAATCGATGGTATCCATGATATTATCACTAGATAATATCATTTTCTTCATTAAAAGAATTAAATTTATTAGATAAAAATTTATCACTTTTATCTATGTGTATTAATGCATCTATTATTTTACCTTTCCATAAGTGCAATGGATTTTTTAAAATTATTATATATTTTAAAATTTGATTTTAGAAAATATATCTAACTCGTATCACTATAACTATTAGTAAATAATAGAAAATATTAACTTTTATCAGATAATTTTATATTAAAAAGTTCACATAAGTTAGTATTAATTAATTCAAAACAATTAGATGTCCTTCATATTTTTTCAATAGATAATGATTTCTTGCTTTATTTATCATTCATGTACATTAAGTGTAATCATTTTAAACAATCTGAAAAATATTTATTTTTAGCTTAATAACCTTAACCCTTATATTGATATATTAATATCTTAAATATCATAAAATAGACTAATTCTTTTAAATTGTAATTAAGAGAATGTTTTTCAATGTTTGAAATATTAAATATGTTTGTATGAAACATTAAGACTAACTCAACACAAGATGTTTGTATGACTCAACATCTTGTATTGAGTCATACAAATATTTACTATAATTGAATCAGATTTTTTATTATTAATAGTATATAAACCATCATCCAATACAACTAAATATCCATCATTTATTAATTATTCAATATCAATAAGTTATGTGATAAACTAGAAATAAAAAAATATTATTAAGGTGTTTTAACATCATTTGATTGTTTTGATCTCAATTCTTTATTTTCCTCCCACATAAATTTGTTTGTTTCTCCAAGTGTAATATTCAACTTGTGAGTTTCAAAAAGATCTCTAAACATTAATATTATGTCTGACATATGATTAAAACATCTACTATCTAAAAAATCAAATATTATTTGAGATATCATTAACTTATAAGTCATAAATAAATTATTATTTTCTTTATTTTCCTTCATATAACTCCTTTGTTTTTCTCTTTTCCAATATACAGTCATATGTTAACAAACTTCTTATAAAAAGTAGAATTGAATTTTATATTTTATCATAATTTGATTTTTTATTTATTATACCTCTCAAAGTGTCATTTTCCTATACCATGAAATCTTTCTTTGCCACATACTCTTCATATTAATTTTTTATATCTTTTTTAAAAGTAGAAGACTCCCTCCATAAGATTTTTTTTCTCTATCTTTCTCAAATGGTTTGTTCATTCTTACTTTATGTGTTTGTAATAATTATCTAAATCTTACTTTACGATCCCAACATTTAAATCTGTTTAAATATTTTGTTTAATCAGAGTATTCCCACTCCCCCCTAGTGCCACTACAATCCAAACATTTAGTAAGTTAATTTTATTAACTTCTTTTGAGTTATGAACTAATAGAAAACTCAACTTAATATATATTTAATATATTTATATATTTAGAATTATCTTCGGAGATAATGATCCCTAATTCACATAAAAAGAAATTAGATTCAATAACTATTTTTAGATATTTTATTTATTTATCCAAGAAAAGTTCAAAGGGATATATATCTTATTACCCTAATCATAGTACAAGGATAGTTAAATATAGTTGTAAGATTTCTATAAAATAGTGAATAAGTAGGAGTAAAAATCTAAAAATTTGAGTAGATATAGGTTGATACTCCTTTATTATTTGAGATATTATTGTTATTCAAATCAGTAAATAATTTAATAAAGGTGAATAACAAAACAACATTAGTGAACTCCTACATAATATTGATATCATTGTTAATGATCTTGTTATCCAACTACAATAAATAGTTTTGAGAATATCTCAAAGGGAAAGGAATCCTATCATTTATAATTATTATGTGGTATATTTACAAGAATCATATTATAATATAAAAATTAAAAGAATTCCTTATTATTTTTATGAAAATAGTAATTCTAAAAACTAATATAATGCAATTGAGAATTCATCGAATTATCAAATAATTGTAAAAAGGTTTGTTCTATAAACATGACTCAAAAGATAATATCGAATGATATAACAGTCAGGCATGTGATTAAATATTTTACTCATAAAGAATATATCGACCATAATGAGATATTTTATTTATTTTTATTAAATTATTAAGAATCATCAGGACATTAGTGATTTATTATGATGTAAAAATAAGATTTTTTATTAGGGATTTAGATTTATAAGAGTTACCTAACGATTCACAAAGAAAACGTAAGAAATATAGAACTTGGTAAGCAAATTTAAAAATTTATTTATGACTTTAAACAAACTTCTAGATAATAGTATATAAAGTTTATTGATATCATTACTTCCTTCAGATTTTTTTTAAAAAATACTCTTGATCAATATTTATAACTAAAGACTAATGGGAGAAAGTTTATTATATTTGTCTTATATATAGATAATATTTTACTTACCAATAGTGATTTTAGTTTATTATACTAAACAAAAGTTTATCACTAGAAATTTTAAGATGGTTAATACAAATGAGGCATTTTATGTTATTAACATTCAGATATTAAGGGATAGATCTTAATAATTGTTAAGACTATCTCAAAAAAGGATATGACTAAGTCTTGGAGAGATTTATTGTATAGCTTTATTCAGTAAATTATAAAAGTAAAATTTTGGACAAACAAGTATCTTATAAAATAATTTAAAAATTAAATAAAAAAATATTCTTTATGTATACGCACTTAGAAGTTATGCTCAAGCTTATGTCAGTTTAGATATCAATTTTTGTAGTTGAAATATTGGGTAGATATTAGAATTATCAAGAAATTTAAACACTAAAAGACTGTAGTGAAAATAATAAAATATCTAAAAGTGATGAAGGATTATATATATATATATATATATATATATATATATATAATTATATCAGCTTAAAATGATAATATTTTTTAAATTTATTTATAAATTACCTCAATAACAATAAATCTACTTTACGGTTTATATCTATATTAGTTAAAGGGACAATTTATAGGGAAAGATATAGAGTAATATATCATTGTATTATTAACAATAGAAGTTGATTTTTGTGACATGCTTTGAAACCACTAATCAAGCTTTGTGACTATGAAATTTTATCTCAAGATTTGGTATGGTCAAACTCAATTGCTAAGTTGCTGGAGATACTTTATGACATATCGCAGTAGTTTTATTCTCTAAGAATAACAACAATTACTATTATAGCTCTATGAATTATGATACAAAGTACTTGATGGTTAGAGAAAAGAGTTAAAAATAAAATATCAAATAATAACTTAAGTTTCACTATATTGATTAGTGGTCCATTCTCTTATGACTTATCGCCTAAAATGTTTAAAAGAACATATTCTTATAATTGAGTTTACGAGCAACCCATAAAATAACTTTATCTATATAAAGTTATTTGTTTCTGCTGTCCTGTTTATTTTTATGTATGTACATATTATGGTTGAATGTGATGACATGATTATCTTGATAAGATAAATTACATGGGTCATTTTGGACTGTATTAGGAAGGGCTAATATTATTATTGTACATAGAATGAAGTATAACATTGAAGACATATAATCATCATAACTCATATTGTTAGTCGGACTTAATTTAATATTATTGTATTATTTGACTTATTGGCTTGTTTTATAAAATTCATACACACGGGTAAAATATTTTTCAAAATTTTTGAATCTAATTGTGTAAAATTATTTTTAAATAAATTTTATTTTATTTATTTTGATTTTGAACCCTTTTGTATCACACTAATTAATGTGTTAAGTAAGAGAATGTTAGATTATATAGCTCTATCTAATTAGGTAAGATATATCATAGATATGAGTAGATTCTGATGACTATTATTAACCTATATAAAGAAATCCAATTATGATATGATTCCTTAGGATATGTCATTGCATAATTACTTATTTTAGTCTTTTTTCTCTTACCTATAAATAGACAGGGCCTTCTATGGACTCACAACATAACAAAACACATAATAATTGAATACACGGATGTAGAAATATATGAGTATGGAATGGACATATACTTGACATAATTGAGAGATTATAAATCTTCGTTTATCTCTCTTTAGTCATGTAAATTAGTCAATGATAAATTACAGATCTTATATTATTTTTTCATCCCTAAATCCATCGATAAGATGATTCTGGTTCTCCTTTCAGATCGACATCACTAGATCTTAGATCTGACAATGATGCACTCATAGGTTGGATAAGGGTTTTCTGAGCAACATCAAAGGTATGCATTGTAATATTTATATATATTATTATTTAACTTCAGATTTTGACATTAAATTTTTTGTGCTTAATAATATCATATTGTGGTTTTTTTTGTTTATAGTTATAAATACTCTAACATATACACTTTATTTTTTTAATACTTAAAAGTAAGATTGACAAGTACGTACGCCCTTGTTGTCATCCTAGCGTTATTAAAAAAACGAACTCATACCCCAAGCTTATGCACCTCTCTCAAAGAAACAAATACATGGTAAGATAATATAAAATTAATATTTTTTTTCATACAAACCCACTTAATTTTTCTCATACACTCTCCGTTCCTAAATAAAAATTTAATTTTCTAAATTATCATATCTCAATCAATAAAAAAGATTAAGGGAATGCTTCTTCATATTTATTCTAGCTTTCAAGTAAATAATTTTTTATGGAATGATTTTCATATCACCTTAACCAAAGGAATGATTTGATTATTTAAAATTTTCATCTCAATCATCTTTCCAATCCACTACATAAATACTAAGCAAATCCTCAAAAATTTGACTCTTGTTGCCAGAATCATTAAGCATACATAATCTATCTCTAATCTTAATATGTATCCTCATTAATCTGAAAATTAGGCTTCAACCTTTTTTTTATCTTATTTCCCGAATATCAAATGTGGATATGGTAGTTGTACTTCTCTAATTTGTTAGATGAGATCAGATTCAATTTAAATATAAGTCATAAAGAAAGAAAATTTCAATATCCTATACTTTCCTCATAACATTTAAATCACAATTTTCTTTAAATAACTTATTGATTAACAATTAGGTTAATCATAAAAGTTATAATTTTTTTATTAAATAATACAACAGCCATAATATAGACTTTATTCAGTTAAAAACAAATGGTGCAATCATAATCATTTAAGAA
The DNA here is from genome assembly GCA_021527575.1 of Ensete glaucum. Lineage (NCBI taxonomy): Eukaryota > Viridiplantae > Streptophyta > Magnoliopsida > Zingiberales > Musaceae > Ensete > Ensete glaucum. The sequence continues at coordinate 16,908,343 of CM038558.1, forward strand.
TTTTATCAATCTCGTTTACCTTTTATTCAACTCTACTAACTCAAGTATTATCATTCTATAAGGAGCCTTGAATATTGGAATTATCCCAATAACAAAATTAAAAGTAAATTCAATTTCCTTATTAGGAGATATTCAGGTAACTTATCTAAAAAATACATAAAAAAACTCCCTTACCCTAGATATTTCATTTAGATCAAATTCTGGATTTGAGCACTTTTATACATATTCAAAGTAACACAGATAAGTCTAAACGATAAATATAAGGTAAGAAGATTGTTCATGTCTAATACTTTCGTGCAGTGGTGCAGGCAACGAGGGGAGAGATTGGCCGGTGTTATCAGTCTCTGTGCAGAGGCACAAGTGACTAAGGGAGGGAAGGGGTATGACTAACGAGGGTCGTGGACGAAGGCACGATAGAGGACAATAATCGACAAAGACAAAATAGTCATTTGTGAAAAAAAAGAATATTCTATGAAAAATTTTAAACTCGAGACGCTCTCAGAAAACCACAAAGTTTAATTTTTTTCAAAAATTTGCCCTTGATATATTTTTTTGTCTTAATCAATTGTAAAATTTTGATAAATCTCGAACCAAATTTGTTAGGTTTATTGAGACAATCTCTGAGAAAACATATGATCCGTATAATTAAAATAATTAGTTATAAAAGTTCATTCGGCTTTAGAACTTTTGAATATTGACTAACAATATTCTTCATGTTAACATCATCATCATTTTCTAAGTTTTCATGGATCAAGTTTTCTGAACTTGTAATTTCTTTTGTATTAGGGGATAAAAGACTTTTTGCTTCCAATAAAAATAAAATTATCTACTCGAAGAAATCCACATTGTCAATTGCTATATTAGTGACATCATAATTTAAATCCTACTTTTCACAGGTTTGGTATCAACAATCTCAAGAGACTCTGCTATACTTACGAGAACTTTTCATCTTTATTTTATTAAAAATCTTGACTTTCTTTTCTATCATTGCTTCATCCTTTTCAGATGGTGTACGATGATTTGATAAATACCTATATAAGATTAACCAGATAGTCAATTTTCAAAATAGCTTTCACTGTAATAATCATTTCCACCAAATCTAGGTGGCAAATATTTTCAGCAAAGAAAAAGGTATTATCATTTAGATAAAATCATTATGATGATAGAAAAAGAATGATACAAGTAGGATACATGATTAGAAATTAATGTTCACAGGGCAAACGACCAAAGCAAATAGATGGAATGCTCCTATTTTTTCCACATCTATAAGATAGAGAAATATCTTTGATTAACCATAACATACTCTTTTAGTTACTTAAAAGAGAAACTTCAATTCAGATTGGACATAATTCAAGTGAGATTTGCAAGTCTGCACAATCTCATTCGTCATTTCTTCTAACTCGCCTACCCACACAACCACACTAGTGTGACACACACACGCATTCCATGCTCAACCGGCTCGACCGGGTGGAGAGCCCCATACTCAACAAGCAGGTTCAACGCGGCCCCATCCCCTTCTGCATGTATACATATAGAAAGCCCACCACCACCACCCCACAGCAGAGCGAGTAAAGCTGAGAAATCAAAGCAGCTAGTTGTAGCAACCATGAGCTTTACCGTGAACAAGCTAGCCCCGGAGCTCTTGGTCGCCGCCGAGCCGACGCCGTCCGGCCGCCTTCTCCTCTCTTGCATGGATCGCATTGCGGCGGTCCGGGTCCTGGTGGACACGATATTGGTGTTCCAGAAAGGTCTGGCGCCTGCGAAGGCCATCAAGGCGGCGCTGTCCCGGGCTCTCGTCCCTTATTATCCGGTGGCCGGCCGCATCGTCGAGCCGAGCCCTGGCGAGCTCGAGATCGCCTGCACTGGCGAAGGCGTGTGGTTCGTGGAGGCCTCCGTGGATTGCAGTCTCAAAGATGTCAACAACTTGGAGCGCCCCCTCGTGCTGCCCAAGGAGGAGCTCATCCCATTCGCTCCCGCTGAAGTGGAGGAGGAAGATTTGATCATGATGATGCAAGTACGTATGTTTTGATGCACGCCTTTCACAGCTTCGGCAGTGTAAGATAACAGCATTTCTGAGGTATTAGGTTTGAATATAAACACTACGATGGGGATAATGACCCCCATCAAATTATTACGACGGGAGAGCTCCCGTTGTAATAATCATGGCTGGGGATCATCTTATTGATATATTGAAACCGATGTAATAATCATGGGTCAAACCCATTCTATTAAGTCATGGTGTGCATTTATCAGAAAATTTATTACGTCAATTTAATTTAAATAGTTAAATTTATTAAATCGTGAGTTAAACCGTAATACATTATATATATATATACAAATATATATATATATATATATATATATATATATTATTATACTGCTTCACGTAACATGAATGTTTGGGTTTCACGAGCCGAAAGTGACACTGTGTCACTACGCTACTTCGGAAAGCAACAGTATGCATATCACCCAATTATTTCGCCTGCCATGTCTTCTCTTGATTGTTTAGGTGACGGAGTTCACATGCGGCGGGTTCGCAGTGGGCACCCGACTGAGCCACGTAGTGTTCGACGGCCTCGGAGCAGCCCAGTTCTTGAAAGCAGTCGGCGAGATCGCAAGAGGCCACGCTCGTCCCCTCGTCGAACCAGTCTGGTGCAGAGACACCATCCCCAGTCCGCCGAAGCAATCGCCAGGACATCCATTACCCTCCTTCAAGGCCTTCCACTTCGAGAACTCCGTGTTCGACATCCCCTCCGACCACATCGACGCAGTGAAGAACCAATTCTGGAGGGAGACGGACCAGAAGTGCTCCACCTTCGACGTGGTCACGGCCATGGCGTGGCAGTGCCGGACGCGGGCGATATGCTTCGACGCCCACGTCGACGTTCACCTCGGTTTCGCCGCCAACATCCGCCACCTGCTGCGGGGGTTGCTGCCGCAGGAAGGCTACTACGGCAACTGCGTGTACCCCATGGGAATCAAGGCGAAAGCTGGAACCATCGCTGGTTCCTCGCCGGTGGAGGTGATCGAGCTGATACGAGACGCCAAGGAGAGGATATCCACCAAGTTCTTAGACTGGATGATGGGGGAGACTGTGGAGGAGGACCCTTACCGGGTGCCACCGGGATACTGGACGCTGGTGGTGTCGGATTGGAGACGGATGGGGTTCTCAGAGGTGAACTATGGGTGGGGAGAGCCGATCCATGTCACTCCGTTGAACGATGACAGTAACTTCGTGGCATCCTGCATCTATCTGTCGCCGCCCAAACCGAAGCAGGGCTTGCGGTTGATAACACGATGCTTCGAAAAGGATCATCTACCTGCCTTCGACGAAGAGATGATGAAGTTTATCTAGAACTACGACGAGAGCGGACTACCATCCACCGCCTGCAAGTCCTCTTCATCATTACCATGGATCGCCTGTGACATCCTTCTCTTGGTTCTGGCAACCTCTTGAATCATGATAAACCATATGAAAACGACATGTATGGCATACATATAATGTTTTTGATATTTACAGTGAAAAATTCTGCGTCTCCTACGTGCTAACATAAGGTATTATCTAGCCCATGCGCCTCACGCAAAGTTGATAAGGTAAGATGGTTTCAAAGAAAATTAACATTCTCAGTTTATTGTCTACCGTGACTCTCCTTACTAAGGCATCATCAATGTCATTCAATTGTCAAATGTCATTCCAATAAATACTATGTTGTTTATCCACTTTAATATGTTTAAATTCTTAAATGAACTATCTTATGATAGATCCTTCCTTAAACATAAGTACTAATTATCGATGTCTTAGCTCTCTCGTAGCCTATGCTCATACTGCTCACGCAAAAATGACAAGGACATTGTAAAATGGTTTCCAAATAAGATTAATATTCTCCTTCTTATCTACTAATTTATCCACTTTAATATGTTTAAATTTTTGGGTGAAATATTTATATTATTTTTGTTAGTTTTATTAATAAAAAAATCTCTATGCTTGTGATAGATCTTTCTTTAAATACAAGTACTGATTATCCATGTCTTAGCCTTCCCCTACGGCATGTTGCTCACGCAAAGATGACAAAAATATGGTAAAAAGGTCTTCAAATAAGACTAACATTCTCCATTTATTGTCTATTGCATGACCCCCTTACTAAGACATCATCAATACCATTCAATTGTCAAATGTTATTCCCATAAATGCATATGTTGTTTATCTATTTTAATATGTTTAAATTCTTGGGTGAAATATTTATCTCATTTTTGTTAGTTTTATTAATAAAAAAATCTTTATACTTGTAATAGATAATTCATTAAATATAAGTACTAATATGGTATGCAATTGTCAAATGTCATTCTCATAAATAATTGTCAAATGTCATTCTAATAAATATGTATATTGTTTATGAAATATTTATCTCATTTTTGTTGGTTTTATCAATAAATAAATATCTATGCTTGTGATAGTTCCTTCTTTAAATATAAGCACTAATTATCCATGTCTTAGTCCTCCCCTAACTCATGAGGCTCACACAAAGATGATAAGGATATGGGTAAGATGGTTTCCAAATAAGATTAACATTCTCCTTTTATTGTTTACTGCATAACTCCCACTTACTAAGGTACCACCAATGTCATTCAATTGTCAAATGTCACTCCCATAAATACATATATTGTTTATCCACTTTAATATGTTTAAATTCTCGGGTAAAATATTTATCTCATTTTTGTTAGTTTTATGAATAAAAAATCTCTATGCTTTTGCTTGTGTTAGTTACTTCTTTAAATAAAAGTGCTAACTATGATTTCTATACAATCATGAAGCTATTGACAATCATCAAGTGAATATAGATGCAAATATCTACTAGAAAGTAAATATAGAAGCAATAAACTTTCGTAGATAATTTGACATGAGTAAACTTACTTCTCATTTGAACTGGAATATGTGTTGGAACGACTATGCTAGTTTAATTATATTATCACTATAATAATAGACTTTTACCTGTGATCATGTTGCGTGATAGATTCATATAAAGTATTGCATATGTGCACTGTGAATGTTATTGGGCTGTGCTACTTGCGGGTGATATAGTCAGGCTTACGTTAGCCTGATCCTTCAACGTTTTGTAGGATCAGTCTAATCTCCTTTCAAAGGCGTGACATAATATTTAGCTTGACTATTATTGATACACTATTGGTATATACTTCATTACCAATAGATGCATAAGAATAAAACGTAGATCTTCTTATCAGCAAATCCAAGCTATACTCCTGTGATAACGATGTTCTAATACATCTAAATATTATATCAGCACACTAAATATAAACACATAACAAAACCAATTTAGCCACTATTGCTAAGAATGTGTGGTTACCAAATATATGTGTATCAACTCCAACGACCCATTTCAACCATTTAACTCTATTTATTTCATATCCTCTGTACATTAACTCGTCTTTCAGCCTCATCGATCTTTGACCCAAGACAAACATTTTGATGATTTTTTTTTTACCCGAGTATTGGAATGAGTATGGATGGACGATTGGTGGATGGTGTTAACGTACTTATGTCATGACCGAGGTGTTGACACGACTTGGTCCAATCCGTATGCATATGACTACCAATGATTCAATCGATGTAGCACACGGGTATTGATAGGGCATTCGATCACAAGGGAGTGCTTTTGTTCTTCCAATCTCTCCCGCTTCTGAGCTGCTTGGGCCTTGCACAAAGGTCAGAGCCAAGTGTAGGGATCCCAACTCGACTCCTCCAAAACTTAAGTGAGTTAGGGCCGGAGCCCTAAAAACCTCGGGCAACCTTCGAGAGAAGAGAACCGTAATGTAGAAATGTTGAGAGATTGACTCTTAGTACTGCTTCTGAGGGTGGCTTCTATACCTGTGGCCTTAGGTTGATGTACGTGGTTGCTTAATGATCATCGACGTCAATGTATGTAGGCGTTAATGCTTGCTAGCACCTTAGGTGGCCGACCTTTACACTAGGCATCGACACCGTCTGGACTGTGCGGTGTTGCTCCTTGCTTCTCGAGTGATAGGATATAAGGCTACGTTACCCCGTACTTGTCAGGAGACTACCGGTGTGGAGGACAGATGGCTGATTTACCTCAGTTCATAGGGTTGAGTTAGCTCGGGGTGCCCGATTAGCACTAACGTGGCAGTCATGGGGCTCCCATGGAATGGGGGGGCTAGGATATGCCAAATCATTCTCCCCCTCCCCCTCCCCCTCCACCATCCTCACCCCAAAGGAGTCATGCCTCGGGAGAATCGAGAGGCACGACTCGGGTTTTGACTTGTCTGTCCATTGGTCTCACTGATTACATTACAGTGCCTGTAGATTTTGTGAGAGTATGCTTGGTTCTATGTGATCGAAACCTGGGGAGGCTATTAGAACCTTTATGGATTCTATAGGGGATCGGCCTCCTTAGAACTCTATAGGGGTTCCTCCCTTATTGGTTTTCTACCCAGTGGCTGAAAATAATATTGATCTCTTGATGATAAAAAGAGGGAAGAATATAATCTATTTATAAGGCTTCTAAACCCTAACTCCTAATAGGACTCCTACTCCAACAAACTCCAACTTCTAATTAACTTCTACTCTAAGTAAACTAAGACTCCTACTAAACCTCTAGCCAACTCCTAACTATGATGTGGCTGGTGGCTATAGGGGTCTCCAACTCCTAATTTTATTCTTATTCTACCTGAAAGAGAGTCCAATCTAAGTGGGACTTCCCCCCTCTTGCCCTAGCTGGCCTCTCTTAAAAGGAGGAGAAGGCTAGGAGACTCCCATCCCATAAGGACTCCTCCCTAACCCTAGCTAACCACTTCTTTACTAAGAATAGATGGCTAGATTAGGGTTTATTATATTCATGACTCAATTGACTTTGACCCGTATACAACTCCAATTCATAATCAGCCTCCAATTTAGTTGAATCCTAACCCTACTAGGAATTGAGTTAATTTATTACAATAAACTCAAATCTTCTCCTAGATGACTTAATGTCAAGTCTAGATTAGTCAACAATGCCCAATCTAAGGACTCAACTCAATCGATTAGGACCCGACTCAGCTAGCGTCCTAATAGATCCACCCTCTTCAAATCAGTCTTGTCCTTAAGGTTGAGCTCCATGTCTTCAGGTCCTGATTTGTAACTCCTCAGGAGGCTCCCTCGTGGCCCCTGTAGTGGGTGCATCCAGCTCCTATGGTGTAGCATCAGCAGTAGTGACTAGACGATGATATGTCATGATCCTATGATTCTATGTGATCATCAACTGCACTTGGGCCTCCTCATCGACTTAGGTGTCAGGTGGATAGATCTGGGCTAAGTCATCCTCTCTAAACTTCCATTTGCAATGAGATTCCTGCAGGATCAGTTGTAATTTTGAATTAGTGCACCGATCCGATCCACAAGTCGTAGCTCCAATGTGATCTCAATTTTGTAAGGTGTAAAGAAACTAGGAGACCATGTTAGGACTCTAGCTAATATGATTCTAATTTAAATTCATTATGAGAGCACACATGTAAATCTAATCTACTCGACCCTATTAATGGATGAAGAGGCTGGCTAAGTTAGGATATTTGGATGAGGCATTGGGCACATATAACCCTAGTTAGCCACCCCTTACTTTAATTAGAGAGGGTTGGTTAAGGTAGGGTTGAGTTAGAGTTAGACTGGGAGTCCTAACTGCCAGCCACCCCTAGTTGGGCCGGATAGTAGTTGCTTCCTAAAGTTGGAATAGGAGTTATTAAAAGTAGGAGTCTTAGAGTAAAAGTCCTATTAGGAGTCATGATTTAGAAATCCTATAAATAGCCTTGTAATTAGCCTCTTTTTATCATCAATAGATCAATTATTTTTTAACCTATGTGCAGAAAACCAAGGAGGGAGGAACTATTATAGAGGTCCAAGGAGGTCGATCCCCTATAGAGATTACCCTAAGCTTAGAATTCACAAGGGTTCTAATACTTGGTATTAGAATAGCATTATTAGCATCTTATTGCCCTTTTATAGCCATCCATCATCCTTCCACAACCGTCCAAAGTAATTCCCACAATTGCTTAAAGGTCATCGTCAAATTCTATCGTCATCTCTACCACCGTGGATCATCCTTTGATCTCCCCATGAATTATAATAGGTTCTGGTTTCCTACTTTACTGCTACTATAATTTAGTTATCCTTATTCAAAAAACCTAAAAAAATCATTCTTATCTTACTGCCAAAGTTACACTGCCAAATTTTAGCAGCATAGCACTGCTTAATTGATCTTGTTGCTATGTTTTTCTATCCAAATCTCTATGAAATTTTTATAATACTTTGGCACTTCCCAATAGCAGATTTTCTTTTAGTTTCGTCAAAAAAATATTAATATAAACTGCTGATCTTTTATGTCCAAACTACTACACTTTGGACACAAAATTTTGCTATAGTTCATACTCGTAATCTTTGATTTGCCAAACCTTTTGCTGCCGTTTTCTTCCATAAATTTTTTGTTGGTATTATCTTTCCCTTACCAAAAAATTTTCTTTAAGCTTTACTTGAATCCTTGTTTCAAATTGTTGAAAAAAATTACATTTATACTACTAAAATTTTTTCGATGAAAAAATCTGCTACTGTACCTTTGTCTTCTTTCTTCTCCTTAACATACCAAAATCCAACCAGCTTGCTGCCACCAACCCATACATCCTTAGGACATCCCTCTAGCCTTAAGATGTAGCTATTATAACATATTTTCATAAACCTAACAATACCTAAAACCATAGCCCAAAATGGTAAACCTTCGTAGCCACAACCTTCTACCACTTTTCTATTGTCCGAACCTTCCACCACCCCATGTCACTGACCCGTCAACAGAAAAAAGACAAAGACATCTTTGATCTACAAGCATATGCCATGTCATATCAAGATCCAACCGATGCTAAATTTCAGGCATTGGAATCTCGGCTTGAATCATAGCTTGAATCGCGTTTGGAGGACAAACTGCACGCTTTGTTCGCAAAATTCAAAATTGGACAGCCACTGAGTCCAATCAAATTTCAGTAAGGAGAGAGTTTAGAGAGGCCTCAAGAGAAGGAGCGACAACCCTTGAACATTCTTCAGCCATGCATAAGGGTGGACTTCCCACGATGGGAAGAAGGAGACCCGATAGGATGGATTTCGCCTGTCGAACATTACTTCTACTACTACCGAACATCAGATGATGCTATGATAGAAATTGATGTCATCCACCTTAAAGGATATGCAATTCAATGGTACAATTAGCTTGAATACACTCATAGGGCCTCGATGTGGAATCAATTTAAGAATGTACTGTTGAACCATTTTGGACCAATGGAGTACAAAAATATTAATGACCAACTCACAAAGATCCGACAAACCTCCATAATCCAAGAGTACCAAACTAGGTTTGAGAAGTTATCTTATCTTTCTTGTGACTGGACTGATCAACAATTGTAAGGGATATTCATCGAGGGACTCAAACCAAAGATTAAAGGAGAGGTTAAGGTGTGGCAGCCCTGCACCATAATGGCTACGATTTCTTTTGCCCGAAGACAAGAGGAACGACTCAACCATGATGCTCAAAGAATGAGGACCACTCTTAGGCCCACGACATATGAACCTCCTTCTGTTCCCAGCCATCCTTCGCTACCAAAAAAATTGACGAGAGGAGAACTACGTGACAGATCGATAAAGGGTCTTTATTAACATTGGGAAGAATCATGGAGCCACAACCATCGCTGCAAAAAGGGGCACCTCCTACTAATTGAACCCATTAAAGATATGGAGGAGGAGGTCCAGGAGCACAAGGAAGAGGTCATGGATGAAGAACAATAGCTAGTTGATATTACGATGCATGCTCTCGCCAGCTATGCGAACCTGCAGATGATGAAAGTGGGAGAACTTCTAAAGAAATAATTGATCACCATTCTTATTGACACCATGAGCATTAATAATTTTATGAACAATAAGGTTGCTATTTATATGGCCTTATCTATTGAGAATTACAGAATATTTGACGTTAAGGTCTGATAGGACTCTAGTAGGGTTGAGTCATAATCAACCTAGAAGTAGTCAATAAAAACCCTATGGGATTGTAATAAAACCCCACCTAGCCACTTCTATCATATAAAGAAGTGTGGCTAGGGTTTAGATTGGGTCCTTAGGGCTTAGTGGCCATCACCCCCTTTACTAGGATGGTCGGCCAGGGTTTCCTTCAACTAGGTCAACTATAAGAGGGGCAAAGGGGTAATTTTACTTAGATAAACACTCACATAGGCTAGGGTTTAGAACCCTATATAATGATGTAGGTGCCCCTCTCTTTTATCAAGCAAAGGTCATCTTTTATTCAGCCATGTATCGAGTTCTAGGAGGGATGACCCTTATAGTGTTCTAGGGTTTGATCCCCCTCAAAGATCAAAATCTATAAAGCTCCTTCTGGGATTCTATCATATGGTATCATAATAGTTTTCCTACTACCTTTGTTGCCATCTCTGTGGCCCCTACCCTTCCAAGCAATTCCCATAATTGCTGTAACACGCGCCTCCACCATTATCCCTAATCCGCAGATCAAATCAATCTGCTATTGCCCCATGCGTTTAAAATTGGAGATCTGGTATATTTTCATCACCCATACATATTTGCTATTACTATTCCTTTGCCTTACATATTGGAGAAGTTTTTCTATTATTTTCTTGCTGCAAAATTCTAGCATCACCAACGCTATCATCATTGCGAAGGGGAAACAGTGTAGAAAAATTTCAGCCGATTGTTGTTTCTTGAAACTGAACTTTTACTTATCCTTTTTGGCTGAAACTTTTGCATAAATTCATAGATCATCTTAGCTTTCATCTAAGATTGATCTTTGGAAAAAATTCCTTATGAAACCAGACTTATAGTGCTGCAATTCCTCACTGTGCATTGCTGGAATTTTACAATGAAAAATCTGCCTTCCGTCTTTTCATCTACTTTCCTACTGTTACACTGCCAAAATTTTATTAAAATTATTTACTAATATTACCCACATCTGAACCGAGGATTTGTGACAAATTTTTGCATATTTTCCTCTGACAATTATGTCAAGAATTTAGTGTTTCTCCATCGTAAATTCTGTTCGGCAGGACAACACGTACATAACCCTTTCTTCGTCAAATTCTATCAGATTTGAGTACTATATTTTATGGATTTTTAAACTCTCTTTCTCTCATTCTCAAATCTACCATTCTCACTAAGAACCTTTCCAAACTGCACCCTAATTGATCCCAAATAGCCTCTCAAATCAGCCCTAACTACAACATACTTCCATCTACCCGATCCACCCATCCGATTAGCCACATCTTCTCCAAAAATTCTTAGGCCACTAAGCCGATAATAGAAAAAGGTTCTTAACATTACAGATCTAGAGGCCCATATCATGGTATCAAAGGAGGCCATCAATGTCAAGTTTGAAGCCTTTGAAAGTCGCATAGAGGAGAAGATCAAATCCCTTTTCGTCGAATTCAACATGGGTTGACCATCGAGACCAAGGAAATCACAGTAAGAAGAAACTTCATATCGATGAGATGATCCTTAAGAGCATGGTCACATCATCCTTGATCTAAACAATCCATGCATGAAGGTTGACTTCCCTAAATGGGAAAAAGGAGATCCAATCGAATGGATCTCACGCTTGAAGCACTATTTTCAGTTCTACCGAAACGCCGACACTACAGAGGTGGAGATTGCTGCCATCCACCTTGAGGGAGATAATATTCAGTGGTTTAATTGGTTTGAGCACACTCATGGAGGTTTCTCTTGGTAATGATTCAAGGATAAATCACTTCGGACCAACCGATTTTGACAACATCGATGAATAATTGGTAAAGATTCAATAAACCTCTACAATACAAGAATACCAAACAAGGTTTGAACGTTTATCTAACCAAACTATAGATTAGTCTAAAAAATAACTTTTAGGGACTTTTACTGAGGGCCTAAAGCTGGAGATTTGAGGAGAAGTGAAGGCGCAACAATCGTATACTCTTATGGTGGTGATTTCCTTCACAAGAATCCAAGATGAACGATTGAATCATAAAGTATGAAGGACAAGGGTCACTCTCTGACTAGCTTTGCTAAAGCCTTCAGCCCCCTCTACTACCATCTGAGCCCCTGTACCAAAAAAAATTAATAAGAGATGAGCTTCGTGAACGATCGGCCAAGGGGTTGTGTTGGCATTGTGATGAACCGTAGAGTCGAGAACATCGCTGCAAAAAGAGGTGGCTCCTTATCATCGAAACAGTAGAGGATAAGGACACCATACCATCTGAAGAAGACCTCGAACTCAAAGATGAAGCCATGGAGGAAGAGCCCCAACCAGCTGACTATGCAATGCACACACTGGCAAATTACTCCAACTCGCAGATGATAAAAGTGGGAGGACTCCTTAAACAACAACCCATCATCGTTCTTATAGATACGAGCAACACCAATAACTTTTTCAATAGCAAGGTTACTACACGTATGGTGCTTCAAATCGAAGGTTGCAATAAGTTCACCGTAAAGATTGCCAACAGTCGAATCCTCAATTGCGACCAATAGTGCTTGCAGGTAAAATTACTCCTACAAGATCAAGAAGTGGTAGTCAACTTCTTCTTCCTACCCATTGATGAATACAAAGCTGCCTTGGGATTGAATGACTCACAACATTAGATGACATCTCTTGGAAGTTTTTTAAGCTAATCATGGTGTTTTATTATAAAGGGAGACAAGTTATATTGCAAGGTAAGCGCGGGAGCCATATCTCCACCATTTTGACGTAGCAAATGGAGAAAGTGCTATGCAAGACATATGGTAGATTTGTAATACATATCCAATAGCCATCAAAGGAGAAGAATGTGTAAAATTCAGATCCAAAGCTTGCCCTCTTTCTGGACGAATTAATGGATGTTTTCACGGAGCCACGTGGGCTTCCCCCTAACCAGTCGCATGACCACCACATCCCTATATTATCGGGCAGACCTCCAGCAAATTTGAGATTGTACAACTATCCTCACTTGCAAAAGGATGAGATTAAGAACATCGTTAAGGAGATGCTCAACACCAGAGTTATTTGACCAAGTTGCAACCCTTACTCCATGCCGGTGTTGTTAGTGTGCAAGAAGGATGGTACGTGACAGAAGTGTGTTGATTACCGGGCTTTGGATATAATTACCATCAAAGACAAATATCTTATACCAGTAATAGATAAGTCTTTAGATGAATAAAAAAGGAGACAAAGTCTTCACTAAATTAGATCTCCATTTCGGATACCATCATATTTGAGTATGCACTGAAGATGTCCTGAAATCTGTATTCCGCACACATAATAGCTACTACAAGTTTTTGGTAATGCCTTCGAACTTACGGATGCACCTTCTACTTTTTAAAGCTTGATGAGTGATATTTTTCAAGGTTTCTATGCAAGTTCATGTTAGTATTTTTTTGATGATATCCTCATTTATAGCCCTACACATGATATGCATTTTCAGCACTTACAAATTATTTTAACAATCCTTCGGGAGAATACCCTTTATGTTAAACAATCAAAGTGCAGCTTTTTATAGCTTAAAGTGAAGTATCTAGGATACATTATATCAAAGGATGGAGTGGCGGTAGACCCGACAAAGATCGAAGCAATGTAAGGATGATCGAAACCTACTAACATAAAATCGTTGCACGGCTTCCTTGGACTCACAGGCTACTACCAAAAAATTTGTGAAAAATTATGAAAAGATCAGTATCTCACTCACGTTCCTACTGAAGAAAGACTCCTTCTTATGGTCGAATAAAGTTTTCACAGCTTTTGAATGACTTAAGGCAGCCATGACGATGATGCTGGTCCTAGCGTTGCTTGATTTCAAGAGCACATTCTTGATTGAAGCTGACGCGTATAGAGTTGGAATTGGGGCTATTCTAATGCAAGATGGTCAACCTCTTGCTTACACCAACAAGGCTTTGTCTCCCTCCTATCTTAGAATGTCCGTGTATGATAAAAATGTTTGCCATCGTATACGTCGTTACAAAGTGGAGACCATACTTCATCGGCCGACACTTCCAGATTAAGGTCGACCACTAAAGCCTCAAGTATTTTTTGGAGCAGAAAATATCTTCCTCGGAGCAACAATGATGGGTAACTAAACTTCTTGGATTTGATTATAAAATTATTTATCAAAATGGGAAAGAGAATGTTATTGCAGATGCTTTATCTCGATTACCGGGACAAGTCAAAATTTTAGCCATCTCCCTTCCCTCTGTTGAATCTCGGATTTTGATGATAAAATCAAATAATAGATTATTGATCTAATAGGAATGTTAGAATTGATTCATGTAGGATTAATTATAACAGAATAATTATTACACTCAGGATTGGCCAAGATCAAGTCTATGCATTGGGTCTATATAGTTACGAACTCGCCAAGAGTGCGTCGGAAGCTCACCGAGGGTATCAGGAGTTTGCTAGGATAGTGCAACGGAGTTTGCCATAAGAAGACTGAGATTCACCGAAAGATTATCGGGGGTAGCCGAAAAGCTTGCTAGGAGTTAGGATGATTTTGTAATGGATGTTTGGTAATTATGATTGTATTTAATTAAGTCATAATTAGCATCATGCAGGACTAACTATGATAGGAGCAATGGAGTTACAACCAAATGATGGGCCAAGATCAAGCTTGAGCATCGGGTCGAGGTTTGGACGATGTAGTGGGAACTCGTCGGAGTTTGCTAGGAGATTCACCGAAGGGATCGGGAAGCTTGCTGGGAGCATGCCAGCAGATCATCAGAAAAAGACTAGATGATTTGTCACAAGAATGCTGGAGGTTACCAGATTGGTGGAAGTTGATTCTTAGTTTAAGCTTGTGGTCTTTAAGCGTTGTAATTATTGAGTCATAGTTAGAAGTGAGTCCTAATTAGGTTGGATTTGGATGAAATCCAAATCAACTCAATAAGGCAACTGGGTCCACTATTGGGGTTTGATTGAGCTCAGGTTGAGCTCAATTGGTTGACCAGAGAGTTGGTCAACATCAAGTTCAAGCTAAAATTTAAAAAGTGGAAGGAATCGATTTTGTGAAAATTTCAGTGGATAAACCATCGGTGAGCGACGGGTGTACCGCCACCACCTAGGCTTTCAGGCAGCTGACGATGGCTGACTCGCCCAGGTTGGGTGGTTGAATTGCCTATACCCAGGAATCTGGGTACTTTCGATTGTTGACTCACCCAAGCCGGTGGGTGAACCGCCTGTACCTAGATTTTTTAGATATGATTGGATTTTAGCTCCGATTTTGAAGCCAATTTAGGGCCTATAAATACCTAAAGTTTTTTTACACACTAAATAATAATTTTGGGGATTATATTATGGGATTGTAAGAAAAAGAAAAGGGATAAGGGAGTAATCATAGAGTATAATCTTGCTTACCTTGTAAGCAAAGTGTAAGGGTTTAGTCTTTACCCAAAGAAGATCAGTAGTGGACGTCGGTGTGCCTCAAGAAGTAGGACTCAGGAGTGGACAAAGCCGTTAGTGCCGAACCACTATAAAAATTATGAATTTATCTTTTTCTTTTCTTATTAATGCTTTCAATCTTATTTACTCTTTGAAAGCAAACATTTCACTTACGACATTTCTTATCTTTCAGATTTTCTTACTCTTTCTTAAGCAATTAGTAAGCAAGTAACTTAGCAATCTTCTTATCATTCACTTGCTTTAGTTGAACAACAAGCTTTGGATCTTCCTATCGCACTTAAACCGAAACATTTTTGTTTAAAACAAAAAAGTTACACTTGCACTAATCCCCCTCGCTGTTAGTGCCAATTGATCATAACAATTAGTTTCAGAGTCTCAGTTTTTCTCATTTGGTTTAACATCCAAGAGAAATGACTCTTATTGGCTTTCAAGAGGGCTTTTCTATCGTTCGTCCTCCCATATTCAATGGGACGGACTATACTTATTGGAAAACTCGGATGATAATTTTTTTACTTTCTTTAGACCTTGATTTATGGACTATTACTGAAAACAGATTTGAAAAGTCCTTTCTTCTAATGAATAATTGAAATGATTTGGAGAAGAAGACTTTCTCTTTAAACATAAAGGCTATGAATATCTTGCTTTGTGCCCTTTATAAAAATAAATTTGATCGGGTTTCTTATTTTGATTTGGCTTTTGATATATGACATGCATTAGAAATAACATATGAAAGCACACTTAATATAAATGAATCATTAAATAAAAATACTTCTAAAAATGAATAAGAAGAACACCTTCCTAAGAACCGGAAGGAATGTGAATCGAGAAGAACATATGACTCATCGAGTGAAATCTCGAGTGAAGAGGACCTTGAACTGTTGACAAATAAACCGAAAAATTTAATGAACTTGTACCTTAAAAATAATATAAATATGGACAAAACCTCTTGCTATGAACGCAAGATGCCGAAGAGCTCGAAAGATCAAATGCACAACCAAGAAGTGGAGAACCTCGCACTTATGGCCATCGAAGATGAGGTTAGTGAGTCTTTAAATATTTCTTTTTCTGAATTATTAAGCATGTTTCACGATCTGTTTGATGAGTTTAGAAAACTTAGTAAATTGTTTGAACTGCTTAAGAATGATCACGAATTGCTAGTTACTAGACTTGATGAAATGCATTACTCACTAGTATCACACAACAACACATGCTCTAAATGTAAAATACTAATAGTGTTAAAGAAGAAAACATCTTGTTTAAATCAACACAAGAAAAATTTCAAATAGGGAATAAATCCCTAAATATGATCCTTTCACATAAGGGTCATAGTAATAGTAGAAATGACATAGGCTTTGTTGGTAATGTTCAACAAAAGCCAACCATCTTTACAGAAGGACCTACATTAAATGTGCCACCAAAAATCAAGTGTAATTTTTATGGAAGACTAGGACATATGACTTCCAAATGTCTACTTAAAAATTATAGTCATCACAAGTTAGTTTGGGTTCCTAAAGGAACCATATATAACCTTAAGTCATTAGAAAAAAATGGGAAGAACATGTCATGAAGGACCCAATATTAAATAGATACCTAAATCAAAACCTCCCATAATATAAAGTTATTTCCTAACAAGGCTAGGAGCAATAAAAATATTTTGAAAGTAGATGCTCAAGTCATATTACTTGAGATCTAACACTCCTTCAAGTTTATTAGCCTAAGTAATAATAAAAAATTATTAAAATTAAAATTATCGACAATAAATCTTCTAATGGTTCATCATTATACAATTAATATTGATGATGCATAGCTAGAGTACACAAGGATGAAAATGAATTAGAACCAAAGAACCTTAGTTATTGAAGAACATATTTTGTGTGAATACTAAAATCATTGGCTTGTTTAAATATAAAAACTACTATAGAATGATTGATTTAAATGATTGAAATGCTATGATTGAATGATTGTGTTGAATGATATAATTTTAGCATAGAACAATATAGAAAAGGGAGAGAAAAATCATGCTTCATTGTCTAGTATTTTTGTAAATTAAAAATATATTTAATGAGAATGAAATAAGCATGGTAACTCACTATACTAAGTCCAAAAATCATTGGAATTGAAATAAAGTTTTTGTTTGAAAATATTTTATTGTAATGATGTTGATAAAATTATATTTTTGACTTTAAATGACATAGAATTCTTGAAATTAATTTCAAAAGATAGACAATTGTTCTTGAAATAATTTTTATTCTATTAATCCTTCAACAAGAGATAAAATAATACTATTATTATTGAATCTCTTAAACTATAAAAATGTATTAGAAAACTTTAGCTATTTTCTTTTGAAAAAAAATCTATCATGACTTTATTAAAATTTTTTGAAAAGTGATTTTTGATAATGATTTTGGATAAGTTTTTAAATGATTTTATTTTAAAGAGAGACTAATGAATCCATTATATTATTTTTATGACTCTCTTGAACTATAAAAATGATTTTGATGATTTGATGATTTGAACTTGAATAAATTATTATCATGATTTTGGCAAGTTTAGAAAACAAAACTTGAAAATCTTCTTATGAACCATATTCTTGAAAACTTGAAGTTTCACATATATAAATCAAGATCTTCTACTTTTTTCTTCTTTAAAATTAACTCATGATCTTGATATCTATAATATGATATCTTTGTGAGATTAACACTCTTCTTTGTTCTCTTATGGTTCTATTTTATCATCTAAGAAGAGATTTATTAAATTAAATAATATATTTAATATTTATAAATATCTTTTAATATCAATATTTATCTTGACATGATTTATTTTAAAACTAATGAAGGACATAACTTATCACCAAAATTAATAATTCTTAAATTTATGATAAGTTAAAAATTGAAAGAGATTTGTATTATCATGAATATTTCCTGACTTGACTTATATGTTATGAGAATCATATTATTGATCTCTATAATTTTTAAATAAAAATATAATTTATGATCTTAACAATATTAATTGAAATTATTATCAATATCATTCTTCTTTATTAAAAATATTTATCTTGGATGAATTGAGATTATCCCTTAATACTCATTTTATTATTCACAAAAAAAGGGGAAAGAAACTTATTAAACAAAATCATGTCTTTTGATATTTAAAAATTTGATTTTTATCTTTAATGGTATGATCTCCTTGTACTTTTTGGCATAATTTGAATATGAATGCTAAAAAAATTATGTCATTATATTTCTTTCTTGACAATAACAAAAAAAAAAAGAGAGATAAAATTATTAATATGTTTAGAAGTAAATTGGATATGATAACCTTGAATGAGAAACAATTTGCTTGAAAGAAATTTTAGAATTTTCTAAATATATGTAAAATACTTGAATTACAATTTGAGCTTGATCTACTATCATGCCTTCTTATGAAATTCTTGATGCTTTTTATCAAAATTTACAATAGATGACTTTTGGCTATACTTGAAATTACATGAGATGATTTTAAATACATCAGTAGCTCTTAAACTTTTAAATCTCCTTGAATATCTTGAAGTTTTGAGCTTAATTTCAAAATTCACATCTATAAAATTTACATCTTTAAAACTGAGTATATTTATGATATTATATTTTTCATTTCTCTACCTTGATTCTACCTTCAAGTTCATATATGTGGAGAAAGGAAATCGCTAGAATTTGAAGGGACTAATAAATCTATTTATTACATTTTGAATATCTTGAAAGTGATTTTGATGATTTTGAAATTAAATGAGTGATTTATCTATATCGTGGTTTTGATTTCTTGGAATTATAACTTAAAATATTTTATGAATCAAGATTTTTGTTATGTGTCTTCGTATAATTTAAAAGGAGATTTTTATACAAATCATGAACTTGCAACTTAAGATTTCTTATGGATAAATCAAGAGATTTCTTATTGATCTAATAGGATTGTTAGAATTGATTTATGTAGGATTAATTATGACAGAATGATTATTACAATCAGGATCGAGTTAGAATGGTCTTATAATGGATGTTTGACAATTATGATTATATTTAATTAAGTCATAATTAGCATCGTGCAAGACTAATTATGAAAAGAGCAATGAAGTTACGACTAGATGATGGGTCAAGATCAAGCTTGAGCATCGAGTCGGGGTTTGGACAATGTAGTAGGATCTCGCTGGAGTTCGCTAGGAGATTAGCGAAGGGATCGGGAAGCTCATTGGGAGCACACCAAGAGATTACTAGAAGAAGACCAGATAACTTACCATAATAATGTCACAAGTTACCAGATTGGCAGAAGTTTGGTCTTAGTTTAAGCTTGTGGTCTTTAAGCATTATAATCGTTGAATCGTAGTTAGAAGTGAGTTCTAATTGAGTTGGATTTGGATGAAATCTAAATCAATTCAATAAGTCAATGGGGTCCACTATTGGGGTTTGATTGAGCTCAGGTTGAGCTCAATTAGTTGACTAGAGGGTTAGTCAACATTAGGTTCAAGCTAGAATTCAAAAAGTGGAGGGAACCACTTTTGCATAAATTTTGGCGGGTTAACTATTGGTGAGCTATGGGTGTACCGTCGCCGCCCAGGCTTTCGGGCGGTTGACTTGCCCAATCTTGGTGGTTGGATCGTCCGTACCCAGGAATCTAGGTACTTTTGATGGTTGACCCACCCAGGCAAGGGGGTGAATTGCCCATATGTGGATTTTTCAGATACAGTTGGATTTTGGTTCTGATTTTGAAGCCAATTTGGGGTCTATAAATATCTCAAGTTTTCTTACATTCTAAACAATAATTTTGGGGATTATATTTTGAGAAAATATTATATGAGAATTGTAAGAAAAAGAAAAGGGGTACAAGAGTAATCAAAGAGTGTAATCTTGTCTCCTTTGGAAGCAAAGTGTAAGGGTTTGGCCTTCAGCCAAAGAAGATCCGTAGTGGATGCCGGTGTGCCTCAAGAAGGAGGACTTGGGAGTAAACGTAGGCTATTGGTGCCGAACCACTATAAAAATTATGAGTTCATCATTTGCTTTCCTTATTAACGCTTCCGATCTTGCTTACTCTTTGAAAGTAAACATTTCACTTATGACATTTCTTATCTTTCAGATTCCTTACTTTTTTTTAAGTAATTAGTATGTAACTTAGCAATCTTCTTATCATTCACTTGCTTTATTTGAACAACAAGCTTTGGATCTTCCTATCGTGCTTAAACCAAAATATTTTTATTTAAAACAAAAATTTACACTTACATTAATTCACACACCACCCCCCCCCAGTGCCAATTGATCCTAACACCCTTCACCGACTTCCTTAAAAATATTAGGGCAGAATGGAAGAGCGACCCAGAAACCTAAGGTATCATAGAAAAATTAGAGAAGAATCCGGGTTCTAGGGATCACTACACATGGGATTCGAATGACCTACGCTACAAAGATTGAATTGTAATTGTTCCTTCTTCCCCTTGCATCAAAATTATTTTGCATGAGATGCACTCTTTACCTTTAATAGGGCACTTCGGATTTCTGAGAACATATAAGAGGGTGAAGCCAAACTTCTTTTCGAGAGGCATGAAAAGATCGATTTATGATTATGTATGTAAATGTGATGTATGCAAGTAGCAAAAAGGTGAAACGATGGTAAGTCTGGGAAAACTACAACCACTACCTATACCGGACTCAGTATGGACTGACATTTTCATGGACTTCATCGAAGGGCTGCCACCATCTCAAGATAAAAGCATGATCTTTGTGGTGGTAGATCGTCTAACCAAATATGCTCATTTCTATACTATGGGATATCCTTATACCGCTGCTAGTATTGCTCAACTTTTTATGAAAAATATTGTAAAACTACATGGGATGCCAAAGTTAATTGTGAGCGATCGTGATAGAGTGTTTACAAGTAAATTTTAGACCAAGCTCTTCTAACTACAAGGCACCCAATTGAATATGAGCATAGCCTATCATCCACAAATGGATGATTAAACAGAAGTGGTGAATAGATGCCCCGAGACTTACTTATGGTGCTTCACCAGTGATTAGTGCAAAGAGTGGACAAGGTGGCTTCCTTGGTCTGAATGGCGGTACAGCATAACTTATTATTCATCAACTAAATGTATCCCCTATGAGGCATTATATGATCGACCACCCGGCCAAAATGGATCAGATTGACCAAAACATAATTGACAGGGACAAGCTTCTGTAATTGCTGAAAGATAACCTAATTGTCACTCAAGCCCGTATGAAACAACAAGTAAACACTAATCGGAGCGAGCGAGAATTTTTTTTGTAGGAGATTGAGTCTATCTTCACCTACAACCATACAAGCAGCTGTCAATCAACACCAGAGCATCAATGAAGCTATCTCCACGATTCTATAGACCAAATCAGATTTTGGAGCATACTGGGGCCATGACATATAGATTAAAGCTTCCAGATGATGCTAAGATCGATCCCGTCTTTCACGTATTGGCTCTACAAATGATGGTGAGATTCAAGATCAACCCGAAGTTATACTTAATCAGAGGATTGTGATGCGTCATTAGCGCCCTTCAACTAAAGTACTCGTGAAGTAGAATAATTTACCACCCGAAGATACAACATGAGAGTCTTATGAGCAACTGAAGACCAGGTTCCCAGAGTTTATGGACCCTCAACCTTGAGGATAAGACTGATCTAAAGAGGGCAGACTTGATAGGACTCCAGTAGGGTTGGGTCATAATCAACATAGAAGTAGTCAATAAAAACCCTGTGGGATTGTAATAAAATCTCACCTAGCCACTTCTATCCTATAAAGAAGTGTAGCTAGGGTTTAAATTGGGGCCTTAGGGCTTAGTGACCACTGCTCCCTTTATTGAGTTAGTCGGTCAGGGTTTCCTTTAGCTAGGTCGGTTACAGGAGGGGTAAGGGGATAATTTTACTTAAGTAAACACCCCCATAGGCTAGGGTTTAGAACCCTATATAGTGATGTAGCTACCCCCTCTCTTTGATAGAACTCCAGAAGCAGGTCTATAGATTTTGATCTTTGAGGAGGATCAATCCTTTGAATACTATAGGGGTTCTTCCCTTATAATAGTCGGTCATATGACTGAATTGTAGATTGACCTTAATTAATGAAAAGCGGTGGAGGCTATAAGCTTATATAGGGCTTAAAACTCTAGCCTTAGGACGATGCTTCCTAAGTGAATTCTCCCTTTTGCCCCTCCTATAGCTACCATGCCTAAATAAAGAGGGTGACGACCTAAATGGCTGCACAAGCCATGTCCCTCTGCTATAAATCCTAGCCAACCAACCCAGTAAGGGGGGTGGTGGTTAGGACGCCCTAAGGCTTCAAAATAAACCATAGCCATACTTCTTTGTAGGATAGAAATGACTAAGTAGGGTTTTATTATAATCTCATTGGGTTCTTATTAATTATTTTTAGGGTGATTATAACTCAACCCTGCTAGAGTCATATCAAGCCCACCCTCTTTGAATCAATCTTGTTCTTAGGGCTGAGTAGCAATAAACTCAGGGAACCGGGTCTTTGGCTCCTTATATAATTCCTATGTTATCATTAACTGAACTTTAGTCTCCTCATTAGCTTGGGTATCAGTTGAAACGATTTGGGCTGAATCATCTTCTTTAAACTTCCATTTAAGGTTGGATACCTGGAGGATCAATTGTAATCTTGATTTGGTACATAAATTTGATCTCTAGGTTAGGGCCCCAATCTGATCTCCAATTTTGCAAGGCCCAAAGAAATAGGGAGACCACTTCTTTAATGCTCAAGTTTCCTTCTGATCAGGCTGGAGGTGTATAAGAACTTGATCTTCAATTTTTCATCCATTTTGTAGTTTGTCGGGAAGCCATCTTCTTTGCATATGTTGCCATATGGTTAATCTTTAGTAATAGCTAATCTTTCTTCTGGAATGGTGACTGCCCTGGTTCATGATGATGATAGCCCAATCTGGCATGAGCATGGATTGCAATTCTTCTGGGCTTACTCCTCTTTCGTGCTATGGACCTGTATCCAACCAAATTTTAAATTTGTAGTAATGAGTATCCCCTTTAAAACCCTCATGTGGAGTATGGGGGAAGTCTCGATATAAATTAGGAGTCAACCATCTTGTATAAGGGTGACACTGACCCCAAATCTGGATATATCTGCTCCAATCATAAACATATGGCCATGACTTGGTGGGGACAATATCGTAGTCATAAGGGCTATAGTTTCACTCAGCCAAGATAGTGCATCTTTGTTCACAGTGAGAGGGATGATGTTTTGTTGAGATCTGCTAATGATCCTTCTCTTATTCTGATTTCTCCACTGGAAGGGCTTAATTTTTTTGTGGTCTTGGGTCGTAGATCGGAGGTAATCATCAAGGAGATCTTTGAGCATCATTGTCCAATCCTAGGAAAAGTCATGGTAGTCACCTGAGATCTAGAAGTGCTATATCAGCAACTATGATGAGTTCGACAGGATGTAACACTTCAGAAGTAACTTATCCCTGGTGAAAATAATGTAGGGATGTGTCATAGCAAGAAATAAGCATGACCGAATAATCCGTGTCTCTATCATCTCTTGGGCAACCCTCGTATCTTTGATCTTCTATGGGTAGCAATCTGGTTGAGTATCAGATGGTAGCAATTTCAGCCAGTTCAGCATAGGGGAATCATATATCTTGACAAGAGGTAGTAAGCCCTATTTGATGGAGACTCCTAAAATTTCAGTAAGCTATAGAGGAGGGTTATTATCTTCAATCTCCTTTAGTTCGATCTCCTGAAACTCTTGAATTTGGATTGAGAAGCTGTTGGATTCTTCTTTTGGTACCCCCTCCAAGTATTGTATTGTGATTGTAGTCGCTAGGCTCCCTTGTAGGACCACCTATTTTTCTTTGTTGAAAAATTACATGGTTAGCTTTACAAATTTTTAAGAAACATCTCCAATCATTGACAACCAATCAATGCCAAGCACTATATCGAAATTATTAAGAGGGAGGAGGAAAAAAAAATCAACAACTATGTTTTGCTCCTGTAGGATCAGTTTTACCCACGGGCACTTTTGGTTGCACTTCAAAATTTGGCCATTAGCTACCTTGACTTCGAACACGCTATAATTTTATTTTGGAGTATTAAGTAGGTAGCAACCTTACTGCTTATGAAGTTGTGTGTGCTCCCGGTATCGATGAGGATGATGATAGACTACTGCTTGAGAAACTCTTTTATCTTCAATTTTTATAAGTTAGTGTAGCGGGCTAAGATAGAGACCGTGTGGGTGGCCGATTATGGTGTATCCATCTTCTTGGGTTTGAGAGTCATATATTCAAGTTTGGATTTTTCAGTGGGCGCAATCATCAGTGGTGTTTCCTTTTTACATTAGTATTCTAGGCTCCACATTTTATCACAATACCTACATAAGTACTTTGTCGATCCGTCATGAGGGTCTTCTCTATTAGGATTGTTAGGATTAATTGGCAAGGAAACACTCATAATTTTTATAGTGGTTCGGCACCAATGGCCTACATCCACTCTTGAGTCCTTCTTGAGGCACATCGGTGTCTATTACTGATCTTCTTTAGGTGAAGACCAAACCCTTACACTTTGCTTATAAGGAAGACAAGATTATACTTTTTAATCACTCCCTTAGCCCTTTTCTTTTTATTACTATTCTCACATAATATTTTCTTAGAATATAATCCCCAAAAACTATTGTATGGAATGTAAGAAAACTTAGAGTATTTATAGGCCCCAAATTAGCTTTAAAACTAGAGCCAAAATCCAATCGTATTCAAAAAATCTGGGTACGGGTGGTTCGCCTGCAAGCCTAGGCGGTTCAGCTACCTAGCCTGGGCGGCTTAGCCATTGGCAGCTGCTTGGAATCCCGGGTATAGCGGTACAACCACTGGTTACAAGTGATTTGCCCTCTAAAATCTTCACAAAAATGGTTCCCTCTGCTTTTCGAATTCTAGCTTGAACTTGATGTTGACCAATTCTTTGGTCAACTAATTGAGCTCAACCTGAACTCAATCAAACCCCATAGTGGACCTAGTTATTTTTTTGAGTTGATTTCCAAATCACACTCATATCGGAGTCACTCTTAACCTATGACTTGAAGATTATAATCAAACATGATCACCAAGCTTAATGACCTCACTTTCGTATTTCGGTAACCTTTGGAATCTCCAGTGGCGAGTCTCACGGTCTTCCTATAGCGATCTACTAGTGTGTTCCTAGCGAGCTTCCCGATCCCTTCGGCGAATCTTCTTAGTGAACTCTCGACGAGCTCCTACCACATCATCCAATCCTTGGCCTGATACCTAAGCTTGATATCGGGTCCATGTCTGATCTGTAACTCCTTCTTCCATCATGGTTAAACCTGCATGATGCTAACTATGACTTAATTAATTTCAATTATAATAGCTACAAGTCAACTTTAAGATCTTCCCAACTCCCAGCAAACATTTCGGCTACTCCCGACAATCTTCCGGCGAGTCTCGATCTTCTTCTGGCGAACTCCTTTATGCCATCGAGGCAAGCTCCCAATACCCTTAGCAAGCATTTGACACACTCCTGGCGAGTTCCCAACCGCATCGTCCGAACCCCGACCCAATGCATGACTTGACTCTAGCCAAACCTAATTATCACATTCTCTCTGTCGTAGTTAATCTTGTATCAATCAACTTCTATCAATCCATGTTAGATCAATAATCCATCAATTGATTTCATCATCGAATCCGAGATTCAACAATCTCTCTCTTTTTTATGATGACAATCAATTGATGACAGGAGTTAATCCTAACTCCCTCTAAATTCACGCCATTTAAATTTAAGAGAATCATACATTGTTAAATTTAAGCAATCAAAATTCTATATAAATTTCAATGCAGATTTGTATATCCATGATATCAATCATGAGTAAAAAGGAATTATGCACTCATATTCATATCCAAGATATATCAATCTATATCCATACCAATGTATATCATTAATATCATACATCATCAATGTATATTTCTCTCCTTTGTCATCAACAAAAAGGTGAAATATAGGGCTTAGAATTTTAAGGCAAATGAGTTTTTGCTCCCCCTTTGTAAAAATAGGACATGAGTCATTAAGAATTTTCTTTCTCTTGTGAACAAGAAGAAAAGAAAATAAGGGAGGAGTTATAAATATCATTATGTATAACATTCAATTTGTAGGGATGAATTTTGAAAATAAGCTCAAGGATCTAAGATATTCAAGAAGATTCAAGAATTTAGGAGCTACTCATGCATTTAAAAACATCTCATGTAATTTCAAGAAAGGGTAGTAAATAAATTTGTAGGGTAACATCATGCAAATTTTCTCCCCTTTTTGTTTTTATAAATAATAAGATAAAAACATGAAGAATATTTTCAAAAACATTATCACAAAAGGCTTAATATCATGAAATCTAGATTATTAATTTATATATTTTCATGATTTAGTATTTTTAACTCTCAACCTCAATCTTGTAGATATAAGATTTTAAAAATTTCAAATACGAGCTCAACAAATCTATCTTGTATAATTTTAAGAAAACATAGCAAATAAAGCTAGTGAGTTCTTTCTTCTCTTTTGAGAAGTGCAAGCTAGCAAATTTTTGCTTCCTTTGTAATATTCAAGCTAGCAATTTATATCATGCAAGTAAATAAGTTTTGCTCCCCTTTGATAGTTTTCTTATGAAAGAATTTTCTTTCCTTTCTTTGAATAATAAATAAGAAACAAGAGAGTGGGGTGAGAGACATTGTATCACAAAAATATGGCTCAATCTTTTAGATGTAAATTCAAAAATCTAAGAATTGATATCTACCCATGCAATTTAATTTATTTAAATTAAGAATAGCATATCAAGTGATTCATCAAAGATTTAATATCAAAGACTTATTTCAAGCATCATAGAAGTTTATGTTATATATATTTTTCTTCGTAAACATTCATCAAGATTCATGAAACAAGAATAATCTTTTAAAACTATCTTATTACAAAAATTTGAATCCTCTTCTTATATTCATTTTAACTAGAGTGATTTCAAAAATGAGCTTAAAAATCTAAGAAGTCCAAGAAGAATTAAGAGCCACTCATGCATTTAAATTGTGTGATTTTTTTAACATAAATAGCAAATTATGTATTTTTATAGATCAACTTTCATTTATATTTTGATAGTAAGCATAAAAAATTCCAAAAGAAAACATGATAGCTTAAATTGTTAATAAAGAATTTTGCATGCATATTTTGATAAGAAGTGATATTTATAAAATCCAAGAAATCCAAAGAAAAATATGATAATACATTAAGCTCAAATTATGAAATATACATTTCACATGCATTTAGAAAATTTAAAATTTTCTTCTAAGCATATTGTTTCTCATTATCATATCCAATTTGATTCTTATCATATTGATAATTTTATCTCCCCTTTTGTTAATGTCAAAAAGAAATATGATTATATAATTTCTTCTTAACATCCATATTTTTAATTACGCCAAAAAGTAGAAGATCATGATATTAAAGATAAAATCAAATTTTTGAATATCAAAAGACATAATTTCATTTAATAAGTTTCTTTTCCACTTGTTGTAAATAATAACAAGGAGTGTTAGGAGTTTATCTTAATTCATTCAAGATAAATCTATTTAATAAAATAGAATAATGATCTTAATAAAAAAAATTAATTATAATTGTTAAGATCATAAATCTTCATTTTATTAAAAGTGAAAATCGTAAAGATTTAAAAATAATTCTTTAAAGGATAAAGTCAAAGAACCAAGGAAATTGTTCATAATAAAATAATCTCATATAATTTTTAACTTATCATAAATTTAAGAAATACTAATTTTGGTGATAAGTTATTGTTGGGAAACATCAGCGGGTGCATCACATGTGCAATGAAAATCAAAACAAAAACCAGTTTCCTATGTAGATCAAATCATCGTATAAAAGATTGGGGTCGCGAGAAAAATTGTAAAACCTGAAAAATTACAGTACATGCGAGATTGATTTTACCTAGGAAGATCGTATATCCCTGTATTCCAGATCCGGATGGAGAAGATGAAGGATGTTAAACATCCTACTCTCTAGTGGTATCCACATGATGGATCTCTACAGTGAAACTTCTCTTAGATGATAAAATAGAATCTTAAGAGATCAAAGAAGAGTCTTTATTTATAAAGATATCATATTGTAGATATCAAGATCATGAGTTAATTTCATAAAAGAAAAGGTAGAAGATCTTGATTTATATATATGAAACTTCAAGTTTTCAAGAATATGGTTTATAAGAAGATTTTCAAGTAATAGATCCGAAGAGACAAATTATGATTCATTCATACAACCTTTTTTGAACGAATTTATATAAGGATTTCAAAATATAATTTTTTTAACTTGTCAAATCATCAAAATATCAATAATGTTGGATAGATTCATCAATCTTATTTTAAAACAAAATTATTTGTAATCTTATCGAAAATCATAAAAAAATTCACTTTTCGAAATGTTGGATGAAGGCATCATAGATTATTTTTCAATAGCTAAAATTTTATAATCCATTTTTGTAGTTTAAGGGATTCAACAATAATAGTGTTATTTTATCTCTTGTTGCATGATTAATAGGATAAAAATTCTTTCAAGAACAATTGTCCTCCTTTTGAAATTTATTTCAAGAATGCAATGTCATTTAAAGTCAGAAACAAAATTTCATCATTGTAATAAAATATTTTTAAACAAAAACTTTGACTTATTTTAATTCCAATGATTTTTAGATTTAGTGTAGTAAGTTACCATGCTCATTTCATTCTCATCAAATATAATTTTAATTTACAAAAATACTAGACAATGAAGCATGATTTTCTTCTCCCTTTTCTATATTGTTCTATGTTAAAATTCTATCATTCAACACAACCATTCAATTATAGTATTTCAATCAATGTAACATTTAAATCAATCATTCCATAGGCTTTGTCAATATTTGAACCATTTAACAATAGTCTTTACATTTAAACAATCCAATAATTTTAACATTCACTAAAAATCTTATTTTTGTAAGTTTCAATATAAATATATTTTTCAATAACTAAGGTTCTTTGGTTCTAATACATTTTTATACTTGTATACTCTAGCTATGCATCGTCAATATTAATGATGAACTATTAAAATATTTATTGTCAATAATTTTAATTCAAATAATTTTCTTATTACTAGTTAGGCTTGTAAACTTGAAGGAGTATTAGATCTCAAGTAATATGACTTGAGCATCTACTTTCAAAATAGTTTTATTGGTCCTAGCCTTGTTAGAAAATAACTTTATATTAAGGGATGTTTTGATTTAGGTACCCATTTAATATTGGGTCCTTTATGACATGTTCTTCTAATTTTTTTTAATGGCATAAGATTGTTTATGGTTCCTTTAGGAACCCAAACTAACTTGTGAGGACTATAATTTTTAAGTAGATATTTGTAAGCCATATGTTCTAATCTTCCATAAAAATTACACTTGATTCTTGGTGACACTAATAGAACCCCAGAAGGAGCTCTATAGATTTTGACCCTTGAGGGGGATCAACCCTTGGAACGCTGTATGGATTCCTCCCTCCTAGATTTGGTACAAGGCTGAAATAAAATTGATAATTACTTGATTCAAGAGGAGAGGTGGCTACATCTTTAAATAGGGATCAAAACCCTAGCCTAAGAGGGTGCTTGCCTAAGTAAAATTATCCTTTTGCCCCTCCTATAGCCAACCTGCTTTAATAGGAATAGGAGGCGGCTAAGTGGCTCTATAGCTGACCTAAGCAGGGGAAAACCCTAGCCGGCCAACCCAGTAAGGGGTGTAGTGGCTACTAAGCCTTAAGGGCTAATCTACACCATAGCCATACTCCTTTATAAGATAGGAGTGACTTTATTACAATCTAACAAGACTTTTATTGACTAGTACTAAGATGATTATGACTCAACCCTGTTGGAGTCCTATTAAGTCCGCCCTCTTCAGATTAGTCTTGTCCTCAAGGCTGAGGGTCCATAAACTCTGGAAACTAGATCTTCAGGTTAAGCTTTGATTTTGCCATCATTAGTGGTGCTCGGCAATTGAGTCTAGGCCTTCTCATGTTCTCCCAACATTAGCTTTAATAAGGACACGTGGAAGACAAGATGTATCTTAGCGTCATCTGGAAGCGTTAATTTGTATGCCATAGCCCCAACTCGCTTTAAGATCTAGTATAGTCCATAAAATCATGGAGATAGCTTCATTGATGCTCTTGCATTGATTGATAGCTACCTGTATGGTTGGAGCCAAAGGTAGACCCAATCTCCCACTACGAATTCCTGCTCACTCTGGTGGTTGTCTGCTTGTTGCTTCATGCGAGCTTGAGTGGCATTCAAGTTGTCTTTCAGTAGTTGCAGTAGTTTGTCCCTGTTAATTAAATCTTGGTCGACCTGATCTACTTTGGCCGAACCAAGCACATATCTAGGTATTACAGGAGTCAGTCGACCATATAATGCCTCATAAGGGGTACATTTAGTTGATGAATGAAATATCATGTTGTACCACCATTCAGCCCAAGGAAGCCACCTTGTCCACTCTTTGGGTTGGTCACTGATGAAGCATCGTAGGTATGTCTCGAGGCATCTGTTCACCACTTTTGTTTGGCCATCTGTCTGGGAATGTAGGCTATGCTTATCTTCAACTGGGTGCCTTATAGATGAAAGAGCTCTGTCCAAAATTTACTTATGAATACCCTATCACGATCGCTCACAATCAACCTTGGCATCCCATACGGTTTACTATATATTTCACAAAAAGTTGAGCAATACTAGTAGCAGTATAGGGATATTTAACAGCACAGAAGTGAGCATACTTAGTTAGACGATCTATCACCATAAAGATCATACTTTTACCTTAGGATAGTAGTAGCCCCTCGATGAAATCCATAGAAATATCGGTCCATGCTGAGTCTGGTATGGGTAGTGGCTGTAGTTTCCCTGGTCTTGCCACTGTTTCACCTTTATACTATTGACATATATCACATTGGGATACATAATCATAAATTGATTTTTTCATACCCTTCCAAAAGAAGTTTTGCTTCACCCTTTTATAAGTCCTCAAAAATCCAGAATGCCCTACTAAGGGTGAAGAATGCATCTTGTATAAAATAATTTGAATGTAAGGGGAAGAAGGAACAATAACAATTCGATCTTTGTAGTGCAAATCCTTTGAATCCCACGAGTAGTGACTCATGGACCCCGGGTCTTTCTCCAACTTTTCTATGATGGCACGGGCTTCTGGATCATTATTCCATTCCTCCCTAATATTGTCGAGGAAGTCGATGGAGGGAAGGGAGATGG
Organism: Ensete glaucum; assembly: GCA_021527575.1. Taxonomy (NCBI): domain Eukaryota; kingdom Viridiplantae; phylum Streptophyta; class Magnoliopsida; order Zingiberales; family Musaceae; genus Ensete; species Ensete glaucum. Next base: position 16,940,138 of record CM038558.1, read on the forward strand.
CTGAAATTTTGACTTATCCCAGTAGCCGAGATAGGGCATCTGCAACAACATTCTCTTTATTTTTCAGTAAGTAATTTCATAATCAAAGCCATGGAGTTTAGTTACCCATCGTTGCTACTCCAGGAAGGATATTTTCTGCTCTTAGAAATATTTCAGGCTTTAGTGGTCGATCTTAATCTGGAAGTGTCGGTCGATCAGGTAGGGTCTCCACTTTATAACTACGTATACGATAGCAAGCATTTCTTTATCATACATGAACATTTTAAGATGTGATGGAGATAAAGCTTTATTGGTGTAGGCAAGGGGTTGGCCATTTTGCATTAGAACAGCCCCAATTCCAACTCCGGACGCGTCGGCCTCAATCACGAAAGTTTGGTTTAAATCGGGCAGCGGTAGGACTGGCGTCATCATCATGGCGTCCTTGAGTCTTTCAACCATGAAAAAGAGTCCTTCTTGAGTAAGGACGTGAGTGGGGCATTGATCTTGCCATAATCTTTCACAAACATTCAGTAGGAGCCTGTGAGTCCAAGGAAGTCACGTAGTGATTTTACACTTGTAGGTCTCAAACATCCTTGCATTGCCTTGATCTTTCTCTGGTTTACCGCTACTCCATCCTCTGATATAATATGCTCTAGATACTCTACTTTAGGCTATAATAAGCTACACTTTGACTATTTAACATAAAGAGTATTCTCTCGAAGAACGGTTAGAATAGTTCGTAAGTGTTCAAAATGTATATCAAGCGTAGGGCTATAAATAAAAATATCATCAAAGAATACCAATATAAATTTGCATAGAAACCTTCAGAAGATGTCATTGATCAAGCTTGAAAAGGTAGAAGGAGCATTTGTAAGTCCGAAAGGCATTACCAAAAACTCGTAGTGGTCGTTGTGCATACGGAATGCAGTTTTCGAAATGTCCTCAGTGCATACCCGAATCTGACGGTATCCGGATCGGAGATCCAATTTAGTGAAGACTCAGACTCCTTTTAATTCATCCAAAAGTCCATCTACGATTGGGATAGGATATTTGTCCTTGACGGTGATTGTGTTTAGAGCCTGGTAGTCAATGCACATCCGCCACGTACCATCTTTCTTGCGCACTAGCAACACCAGTGAGGAGTAAGGGCTGCAACTCAGTTGAATCACCCCGGTGTCAAGCATCTTTTTAACAATATTCTTGATCTTGTCCTTCTATAAATGAGGATAATGATATGGTCACAAGTTTGCTGGAGGTTTGCTTGGCAAAATAGGAATGCGGTGGTCATGCGGCCAGTTATGGGGTAGCCCACGTGGCTCTGGGAAAACATCCACAAATTCATCCAGTAATAGGGCAAGCTTAGGATCTGAGTTGTGTATGTTCTCCCCCTTATATGGCTGTTGGATATGCATCAAGAATCCACCATATGCTTTGTGTAAAACTTTCTCCATTCTTTGTGACGAAAGAGTGGAAATATGGCTCCCGCGCTTGCCTCGTAACGTGAACTATCTCCCTTTGCAACAAAATTTTATAATTAATTTAGGAAAATTTTAGGAGATATCACTTAGTGTTGTGAGCTACCACTTCTTGGTCTTGGAGGAGTAGTTTTACTTGCGGGCACTGTTGGTCGCAATTAAGGATTCGACCGTCGGCGACCTTTACGCCGAACTTGTTGCAACTTTCAATTTGAACCACTAAATGTGTAGCAACCTTACTATTGAGGAAGTTATTTGTGCTACCGATGTCGATAAAAATGGTGATGGGTTGCTATTTCAGAAGTCCTCCAACTTTTATCGTCTATGGGTTGGAGTAGCTGGCCAATGTGTGCACTGTGTAGTCGGCAAGTTGGGATTCTTCCTCTATGGCTTCTTCTTTAGGTTCAAAGGCTTCTTCAGATGGTTCATTATCCTCATCCTCCATTAGTTCAATCACAAGGAGCCGGCCATTTTTGTAGCGATGTTCTCGGCTCCATGGTTCATCATAGTGCCAACACAATCCTTTGGCTGATCATTCACGAAGCTCATCCCTCGTCAATTCTTTTGGTGTGGGGGCTCGGATGGCAGTAGATGGGGCTATGGGCCTCGGCATAATTAGTCGGGGAGCGATCCTTGTCCTTCACACCTCATGGTTCAATCATTCTTCTTGAATATGTGCAAAGGAAATCGTCGCCATAAGTGTATGATTATCGCACCTTTACTTCTCCCCGAATCTCCAGCTTTAGGCCCTCAATGAAAGTCCATAAAAGTTGTTTTTCAGACCAATCCATAGTTTGATTAGATATTCAAACCTTGTTTGGTATTCTTGTATTATGGAGGTTTGTTGAATCTTTGCCAATTGTCTGTTGATGTTATTGAAATCGGTTGGTCCGAAGTGGTTCAGTAGTCCTTCCTTGAATCACTTCCAAAGGAATCCTCCATGGGTGTACTCAAACCAATTAAACCATTGAGTAACATCTCCCTCAAGGTGGATGGCAGCAACCTCCACCTGTGTGGTGTCGGCGGTTCGGTAGAACCGAAAATAGCACTCCGCATGCGAGATCCACCCGATCGGGTCTCCTTCTTCCCATCTAAGGAAGTCAACCTTCATGCATGGATTATTGAGATCAGAGATGATGTAGCCATATTCTTAAGGATCGTCTTGCTGATCTAAAGTTTCTCTGTGTTGTGATTTCCTCGGGCTCGACAGTCGACCAATGCTGAATTCGGCAAAAAGGGATCGCATCTTCTCTTCTATGCGATTTTCAAAGGCTTCAAGCTTTGCATTAATAGCCCCCTCTGATGCCATAGTATACACCTCTAGATCTATAATATTAAGATCTTTTTTCTGTTGTCGAGTTAGTGGCATAGGAATTTTGAAAAAGGGGGTGGCTGGTTGGAAGGTGAATCAGTTTGGATGGAAGTAGGCTGCGGTTTAGGGTAGATTTAGGAGGTTGTTTGGTTTCAGTTTAGTATAGGGTTTTAAAGAGTTTTAGTGAGGATGGTAGAGTTTTGAGATAAGGAAAAGAAAGTCTAAAATCTCATAAAAAATAGCAGTCAAATCTGATAGAATTCGATGAAAAAAAGTGCTATGATATGCTATCCTACTGAACTGATTTTACGTTAGAGAAACAATGACTTCTTGACATAAATTCCAGAGGAAAGTTTAAAAAAATTATACACAAATGCTTAGTTTAAATGTTGTTAATACCAGTAAAAAGTTTAACAAAATTTTGGCAACATAACAGTAGGGAAATAGGGCAAAAGACGAAAGGTAGATTCTTTTATTGTAAAATTCTAAAACTGTGTAATGGTCAAAGATTGCACAAAAAAACTAGTTTCAGAAAGAGTTTATTTGATAAATTAAATCTAGATGAAAGTCAACATGATCTTGAGAATTGTGTAAAGATTTCAGTCAGAAAGGAGAAGAAATAAACTAGTTTCAAGAGGCAAAAACACGACTAAAAATTTCTGCAGTGTTCCACCTTCACAATAATGATAACATTTGTGATAAACAAAATTTACAGCGGATAAAATTTGGAAAAAATCTTCAACATGTCAAGTAAGGAATCTTATAGTATTGAAGAGGTGTGGATGATAAAAAAAATACTAGATTTCCAGATCTCGCAGGGGGCAGCAGCAGATAGATGGATCTACAGCTTGGTGGGCGATAGTGGATGGAGGCGACATCAAAGGTAATTGTGGGAATTGCTTGGAAGTTAGAGGTGTGGATGGCTACAGGGCAGCAGGAATACGACTTTGATACCAGATGATAGAACCCCAAAAGGAGATCTATAGATTTTAACCCTTGAGGGGGATCAACCATTGGAACGCTGTAGAGGTTCCTCCCTCCTAGATTCAACACAAGGCTGATATAAATTTGATAATTGCTTGATTCAAGAGGGGGGAGGGGACTACATCTTTAAATAGAGATCATAACCCTAGCCTAAGAGGGTGCTTACCTAAGCAGAATTACCCCTTTGCTCCTCCTATAGCCAACCTATCTTAATAGGAACAGGAGGCGGCTGAGTGGCTCTATAGCTGACCTAAGCAGGGGAAAACCCTAGCCGACCAACCTAGTAAGGGGTGTGGTGGCTACTAAGCCCTAAGGGCTAATATAGACCCTAGGTATATTCCTTTATAAGTTAGAAGTGACTTTATTACAATCTAACAGGGTTTTTATTAACTAGTACTAAGATGATTAGGACTCAACCCTACTGGAGTCCTATCAGACACATTTAAGGTTGGTCCTTTAACAAAAATGGTTAGCTTTTATTAAATGTTACTAACAAAGCCTATGCAAGGATCATCTTCAAAGATTTATTTCTAATTTTAAAATTTTCTAACGTTGTCTTAAGCATGATATTTTCTTCTTTAATATTGTCTAGCATTTCATATTTAGAACTAGGATTATGTGATGCTAATAACTTATAGATTTTATCAACTTTACCAATTAATAAATCATGTTCATTTTTAAGTAACTTAAAAGATTTGCTAAGTTTTCTAAACTCATCAAACAAATCATGGAACATGTTTAATAATTCTAAAAAAATACTTAATAAATCACTAACCTCATTGTCGATGCTCCATAAGAGCGATGTTCTCCACTTCTTGGTTGTGCATTTTATCTTTGGAGCTCTTCGGCTTCTTACGTTCATGGCAAGAGGTTTTATCTATCTTTAAATCATTTTTATGATTTATGTTGATTAATTTTTTTGGTTCATTTGTCAAATGTTCAAGATTTTCATCACTCGAGATCTCACTCGAGGAGTCATATGTTCTTAGTTCAAATTCTTTCCTATTCTTTGAAATGTGTTCTTCAAGTTTATTTTTGTAAGATATTTCATTAATTAATTTATTTATATTAATTATGCTTTCATTTGTGATTTGTATTGCATGCCTTATATCGAAAGCCGAATCAAAACATAAAACCTGATCAAATTCATTTTTATCAAGTGCACAATATAAAATATTCATAGCTTTTGTGTTTAAAGAGAAAGTCTTATTCTCCAAATCATTCTAATTATTCATTGGATGAGAAGACTTTTTAAATTCATTTTCAATAATAGTCCATAAACCAAGGTATAAAGAAAGCAAGAAAACTCTCATCCGAGTTTTTCAATAAGTGTAGTTTGTCCCATTGAATATGGGAGGATGAACGATAGAAAAGCCCTCTTGAAAAGGGTGTTAAACCAAATGAGAAAAACTGAAGCTCTAATACCAATTGTTAGGATTGTTATGATTAATTGATACTAAGAGGGGTTTGGGGGGAGGGGTGAATTAGTGCAAGTATAAATTTTCAGTTTAAAAGAAAACTTTTCGATTAAACCAAGATAGGAAATCCGAAGCTATTCATTCTTAGTGAAATGAGTGAGTGATTAAAGTTAATAGGTAAAATGGAAAGATAAGCATCATTTGAAGGAAAAAACTTATCATGAAAATGATAGAATCCCAGATGGAGCTCTATAGATTTTGACCCTTCAGGGGGGCCAACTCTTGCCTAAGGGGGTGCTTGCCTAAGTAAAATAACCCATTGGCCCCTCTTATAGTCGACTTGCCATAATGGGAATAGGGGGCGGCTAGGTTGGCTCTATACAACCTAAGTAGGGGGAAACCCTAGCCGACCAACCCAGTAAGGGAGGTAGCGGCCACTAAGCCCTAAGGGCTAATCTAAACCCTAGCCATACTCCTTTATAAGATAGGAGTGACTTTATTATAATTTAATAGGGTTTTTATTAACTACTTCTTAGGGAGATTAAGACTCAATCCTACTAGAGTCCTATCAAACCTGTCCTCTTAAAATCAACCTTGTCTTCAAGGCTGAGATTCCATAAACTTGGGGAACCGAGTCTTCAGCCCCTCATATGAGTTATATGCTATTATCAACTGAACTTTGGCCTCCTCATCAGCTGGGGTGTTAGTTGGAAGGATTTGGACTGAGTTATCTTCTTTAAATTTCCATTTGAGGTGGGATACCTAGTGGATCAAATGTAATCTTGATCTGGTGCGTGGATCTGATCTCCAGGTTAGGGCCTTAATGTGGTCCCCAATATTACAAGGCCCAAAAAAATAAGGAGACCACTTCTTTAAGGCTCGAGTTTCCTGTTGATCGAGCTGGAGGTGTAAGAAAACTTGATCTTCAATTTTTCGTCCATTCTAAAATTTGTCGGGAGGTCATTTCTTCTTTACATATGCTGGCGTGAGCATAAATTGTAATTCTTTTGGGCGTACTACTCTTTCATGCCATGGATCTGTATTCAACCAAATTTTAAATTTGGTAGCAATGAGTATCCCCTTTAAAAATCTTGTGTGAAGTGTGGGGGAAGCCTTAGCGTGAATTAGGAGTTGACCATCTTGCATAAGGGTGACACTGATCCCAACTCTGGATGTGTCTTTCTTCTGTTCCTTCTTGCAATCATGGGCCATGGATTTGAGATCATCATCAGGGAAGACTTTTAGCATCATGGTCTGCTCCTCGGTGAAGTAATGGAAGTAGCCCGAGATGAGGGAGCACTGCATCATAAACCATAGTTGGTTCAGCTGAATATGACACTTTAGGAAGAGCTTATCCCTACAAACAAAGAGGCAAAGTTTTTAGCGATAACATGTCATTGCAAGAGAAGGTTGTGTTCGAATGATCCGTATCTCCCGCGTCTCCTGGATGATCTTTTTAGCTTCGGTCCTCTGAAAATGTAGGCAGCAATATGACCGAATATGTGCTAGTGGTTCCCCTTATAAGACTAACATAAGGGGGTCATATAGTCTGGTAGGAAGGAGTCGGCTTGGTTCAGCGGACGTGCCTGAGATTTCAGCGAGCTTCTCTAAGCACTGTGTCGAGATCATCTTTTCTTCATTCTCTCCATTCCCATATAAGGTTACCTGTTTTCTTTTGTCATTCATATGGTCATTGTAGCTCTTAGTGTCGGTGAGAATGGTGACGGGCTAATGCTTGATAAAGCCATCAATGTCCAATATCTATGGTGGAGCATGAAAGTGCAGACGACCGATTGTGGTGTTTCCTTCATATCCTTCTCCTCGGACTCGAGAGTCATATCTTTGAGTTTGGGTTCTTCAGTGGGCTCAATCAATAGAGGTCTCTCTTTTTTACAATGGTGGTTTCGGTTCCACAGTTTATTATAATGTCAACATAGGCCCTTCACCAATCTGTCATGAAGCTCTTCTCTTATTAACTTTTTCGACTGAGGTGACTGGCTGGTGGTAGATGGGGCTGAGAGTCTCTGTGCTACTAGTTGTGCGGTGGCTTTGGTCCTCCGAGCATATTGGTTCAGCTTGTTTTCGTGTAGTCATGTGAAGGAGATGGTTGCCTTAAGTGTATACGGTTGTCGCACTTTAACTTCTTGAATCTCTAGCTTCAAGCCCTCAGTGAAAGTCCTCAATATCTATTTTTCAGACCAATCAAGAGTTTGATTAGTTAACCTGTCAAACCTGATTTGGTACTCTTAGATGGTAGAGGTTTGACGAATCTTCGTTAGTTCTTCGTCAAGGTTCTTATAATTGATTGGTGCTGAAGTTTTATATGCTTTTGGTTGGGATGTGGCTCTCATGCTCTAAGCATCTTGATTGAGGTACCCTTCTTGAAGTTATACAAAGGAGATCGATGTCGTCGAGATGTAGGGTTGTCATGTCTTATCCTCGCTTCTTATCTCTGATGGGTTCTTTTTGCAATCAAAATTTACTCCATGTTGTGACCTTCTTGGGCTTAGTGATCGACCCAATCTAAACTCCTCGAAGAAAGCACATAATTTAGCATCCACACGTATCTCGAAAGCCTCCAATTTGGCTTCGAATAAAGCCAGTGATATCATGATGTAAAGATCTCCAACCAGATTTCCAGATCTCATAGGGGGTAGCAACAAATAGATGGATCTGCGGCTTGGTGGGCAACGGTGGATGGAGGTTTCTTCCTAAAACAGGACTTGCACATAAGGAGCTAAGAGCCGAGAGTTAAGTTACCAGTGGTTACTATTCAACATATAATGTTAGAGTTATTGTATTCATTCTATATTCAAGAAGCAACGATGATTGGGAACAAGCTGGTGACGTCAAAAAGTAATTGTGGGAATTGCTTGGAAGATGGAGGCGTGGATGATGGCTATAGGGCAGCAGGAACGCGACTCTGATACCAAATGATAGAACCTTAGATGGAGCTTTATAAATTTTGACCCTTGAGGGGGACCAACCCTTGAAACGCTGTAGGGGTTCTTCCCTCCTAGATTGGGCACAAGACTAAAATAAAATTAATAATTACTTGTTTTCAGAGGGAGGCGACTACATCTTTAAATAAGGATCAAAACCCTAACCTAAGGGGGTGCTTTCCTAAGTAAAATTACTCCTTTACCCCTTCTATTGTCGACTTGCCTTAATAGGAATAGGGGCGGCTAGGTTGGCTCTATAGTCGACCTAAGCAGGGGGAAACCCTGGCCGACAACCCAGTAAGGGAGGTAGTGACCACTAAGCCCTAAGGGCTAATCTAAACCTTAGCCATACTCCTTTATAAGATAGGAGTGACTTTATTACAATCTAGTAGGGTTTTATTGACGACTTCTTAGGGAGATTATGACACAACCATGCTAGAGTCCTATCAGAAAACTTTGCATTTAAAGGGTTGAGTTAAATCGAAAGCATCAATACAAAAATATATAAACAATGAAAGCAAGAAAACACTCAAAATTTTTATAGTGGTTCAGCGCCAATGGCCTATGGCCACTCCTAAGTCCTCCTTCTTGAGGCACACTGACGTCCACTACTGATCTTCTTTGGGTGAAGACCAAACCCTTACACTTTGCTTACAATAGAAATTACACTCTTTAATCACTTCCTTATCTATTTTCTTTTTCTTATAATTCTTACATAATGTTTTCTCAGAATATAATCCTTAAAAATTATTATATAAAATATAAGAAAACCTAGAATATTTATAGGTCCCAAATTGGTTTTAAAACCAAAGCCAAAATCCAATCATATTCAAAAAATCTGAGTACGGGCGGTTTGCCCGTAGGCCTAGGCGGGTCAACTACCAAAAGTGCTCAGATTCCTAGGTACAGGCGGTTCAGCCGCCCAGCCTGAGTGGCTTATCCATTGACAGCTACTCGAAATCTTGGGTACAGTAGTACAATTGTCGCTTACAAGCGATTTACCCCCCAAAATCTCTAGAAAAGTAGTTCCCTCCACTTTTTGAATTCTGGCTTGAACCTGATATTAACCAATTCTTTGGTTAACTAATTAAGCTCAACCTGAGCTCAATCAAACCCCATAGTGGACCCGGTTACCTCTTTGAGTTTATTTCTAAATCACACATAAATCAGACTCACTCTTAACCAATGACTTGAAGATTATAAGCAAACATGACCACCAAGCTTAATAACCTCACTTATGCATTCCGGCAACCTTCAGAATCTCCAGTGACGAGTTTCACAGTTTTCCTCCGGCGATCTCTCGTCGTGTTCCTAGCGAGCTTCCCGATCCCTTCGATGAATCTCCTAGTGAACTCCTGGCAAGCTCCCACCGCATCGTCCAATCTTTGGTCCCATGCCTAAGCTTGATCCTGGGTCCATGTCTGATCTATAACTCCTTCTCTCGTTGTGGTTAGACCTACACGATGTTAGCTATGACTTAATTAATTTTAATTATAATAGCCACAAGTCCACTTTAAGACCTTCCTAACTCCCACGAGTCTCGGTCTTCTTTTGGCGAACTCCCTTGCGCTATCCAAGCAAGCTCCCAATACTCTCTGCAAGCTTCCGATACACTCCTAGTGAGTTCCCAACTGTGTCGTCCGAACCCCGACCCAATGCATGGACTTGACTTTGGCTAAACCTGATTATCACATTCTCTCTATCGTAGTTAATCCTATATCAATCAACTTCTAACAATCCATGTTAGATCAATAATCCATCAACTGATTTCATCATCAAAATCTAAGATTCAATATTCTCTTATTAATTTCTTCAGTTGAGGGGGTCAGCTGATAGTAGGAGTGGGTGAAAGCTTTGGTGCCGCTGGTCGGGGAGCGACCTTAGTCCTTTGGCCTTCATAGTTTAATCGCTCCTCTTGATGTCACACGAAGGAAATGGTCGCCTTAAGTGTGTACGGTTGTTGCACTTTAACTTCTTCCCGAATTTTCAGGTTCAAGCCCTCAATAAAAGTCCTTGGTATATGATTTTTAGACCAATCATAAGTTTGATTAGATAACCTTTCAAACCTATTTTGGTACTCTTGGATGGTAGAGGTTTGACGGATCATCACAAGTTCTTTGTCAAGGTTCTTGTAATTGACTGGTGCTAAAGGTTTATATGCTTTTAGTTGGAAAGTGGCTCTCATGCTCTGAGCATCTTGATTGAGGTGCCCTTCTTGAAGTTGTGCAAAGGAGATCGATATCATCGAGGTGTAGGGCTACCGTATCTTATCCTTGCCTTTTATCTCCGTTGGATTCTTTTTACAATCTAAATTCACACCACATTGTGATCTTATTGGACTTGGTGATCAGCCTAATCTAAACTCCTTGAAGAGAGTGCATATACGCATCTCAAAAGCCTCCAATTTGACTTCAAATAAGCCCACCGATGTCATGACATAAGGATCTTTAGCTTATCAAATAAATCAATTAAAGAGTGTAGCTGCAATCTTCAGGTTGAAGGCAGCAATGTTGGGGCTGCGGTGGTGAAGTTTCCAAGTGGAAGATGGTAGCCAAGGGTAGCAACAATGGTGGAGGAAGAAGATGACAGCAGCAACATCGGTTGCGGTTCTGCGATGATGATGCAATGTCATCAAGGCTATGATTTTTTAGGTGGCTGATATCTATCAGAAGATGGCAGCTGAGAGGTCTGAGTTAGATGGTAGTAGTGATGGTGGAGGAAGAAGAGGGCAGTAGCTATGTCGGCTGCGGCTATGTTGTGACTTCGTGGCTGTAGGTGGCGTTGGTTGCAGCAAGGTTGCGGTTGCAATAGGAGGAAGACGGGGCAGCGGTGTGCGTGACTATTGTGGAGGAGGGCAGTAGTGGTATAGACTGAGAGACTACTACTGGTCGTGTTCAATTCATTGATGGCCATGATCAAGATAGTTGGCAACAAAAGATTATAGCAGGCTACGTTGTAGACAGATTGCAGCGAAAGATCGCTACTGGTAGCTTTTTGCAGCAGAGGATCACTGTTGGATATGATCAAGGTGGATGGTATCTAGAGGTTGCTGTTGGCAGCATTGTGCAATGAGGGATTGTTGCTGGACATGATCAAGTTGCTATAGTTGTGATTAAGGTAGATGGTAGCGAGAGATGCATGCTGCGGTTGAAGGGATAAGGGAGATTAGGTGGCTGTTTTGGGTGCAGTTTGGAGCTATAGTTTTATAGAGTTTTGGCTATGATTTGGTGTAGTTTTAGGGCTGTGATAATAGTGGATGAAGGTTAGGAAAAGGGTTTTGGATCTGGGATAGATGGCAGTAGAGGTTTGATAGGGATCGGTGGGGGTATGTTGTGAATAAATGCTGGTTATAGAAGGATGCGACTTTAGGCTATTTTATGGCTAATTTGGGCATGGTTTTGGCTATGGTTTGGTAGGATTTTGAGGTTGTGATGGTGGAGGATAAAGGTTTAGGAAAGATGGTTTCAGATCTGGAAGAGATGGCAACGAAGGATTGATAGAATTCAATAATGTTCGCTGTAGTGTATGCTGCCTTGTAGGAGTAGAATTATCATCAAAGAAACATCAGCTTCTCAATGAAAATTCCAGCCAAAAAATATGAAATTTGGGGCTGTGGTGGTAGGGGATGAATATGAGGAAAAGAGAGTTTCAAATCTGGAAAAGCAATAGCAAAAATCTGATAGGATTTATGTTAGAGAAATAATAAATTCTCGACACAAATTCTAGAAGAAAACCCAAGGGAAATATATAGAAAATTGTCACAAAACCTTGGTTAAGATGTGGGTAATATCAGTAAATAAGTTCAATAAAATTTTGGTAGTGTAATGATAGGAAAGTGGCTGAAAGTCAGAAGGTAGATTCTTCATCATAAAATTCCAGCAATGCGCGACAAGGAATTGCAGCACTATCAGTCTGATTTCAGAAGGAATTTTTTCTAAAGATTAATCTTAGATGAAAGCTAAGATGATTTATAAATTTGTGTAAACAAAAAGGATGAGCAAAAGTTTGGTTTTAAGAAGCAACAATAAGCTAAAGTTCGATTTCAAGAAGCAACAATCAGCCCAAAATAAAACCTAGCCACACTTCTTTATAGGATAGAAGTGACTAGTTAGGTTTTATTACAATCTCACATGATTCTTATTAATTACTTCTAGGGTGATTAGGACTCAATCCTGCTAGAGTCCTATCACTCTTTTGTCAAGCAAAGATTATTTTTTATTTAGCCTTATGGCGAGTTCTAGGAGGGAGGAACTCCTATAGCATTCCAAGGCTTGATCCCCCTCAAAGATCAAAATCTATAGAGCTCCTTCTGAGGTTCTATCAAGGTTGCCAAGGGATGAATTTTGAAGTGTGATTGCAGGTGCCAGCGGGTGAAACTATTGCTGTAGGACCACGAGATAATTTCATATTTCTTCCTCTTCCCTCTTAACAATTATGAGGCCATTCTTGGCAACGAATAGCTGACAACATTAGGTGATATTATTTGAATTTTTTTGAAACTAATTATGAAATTTTATAGTAAAGGGAAATAAGTGATATTGCACGACAAAATGGGGGAGCGACGCAACAATTATTTGCACACAACGAATGGATAAAGTTTTGCACAAGACATGCAGCAGCTTCTTCATACAACTTGAGTAGCAATCTATGAAGGAGCCTACCAAATTTGAAGACCCAAAACTACTTCCCTTGCTTGTTGAATTTTTAGGTATATTTGACGAATTACGTAGCCTACCTCCTACCCGCCGGCATGATCATCGTATCTCATTTCTTTTGGGCAAACCTCCAGCAAACACTTAACCACATCGGTATCCTCATCTCTAAAAAGATGAAATAGAGAGGATTGTAACGGAGATGCTCAAAACATGAGTCATTCGGTCAAGTTGCAGCCCTTACTTTTCATCGGTGCTCTTCGTACGAAAGAAGGACGGAACATGGTGAATGTGCATCGACCACAAGAGCCTAAAATATTTTTTGGAGTAAACCTCCCCCGAACAACAAAAATGGGTAACAAAGCTTCTTGAGTATGATTATGAAATAACTTACAAAAAGGGGAAAGATAATGTTGTTGCATATGCGCTTTCGCAGCTACCCGAGCAAGTTGAATTTTCGATCGTCTTCCTTCCAACCAATGACTCCCTCGAGGATATTAGGAAGGAGTGGAGAGATGATCTAGATATCAGTAAAATCATAAAGAAATTAGAGGAAGAACCAAGCTCCATGGCTCATTACAGTTGGGATTCGAAAGACTTACACTATAAGGGATGCATTGTGCTTGTGCCGAATTCTACTTGCATTAAAAACTATCCTTCAAGAGATACATTCCAAACCAGCGACGAGGCACTCCGGGTTCCTTAAAACCCATAAGAGAATTAAGCAAAATTTTTATTAGGTAGGAATGAAAAATATTATTGCTGAATTTGTAGCACAATATGATGTATGCCAACCACATAAAGGCGAGATAGTGGCAAGCCCCGGAAAGCTGTAACCTCTACCCATCCCGAACTCGATATGGACCGATATATTAATGGACTTCATCAAAGGGCTGGTTAGGACTCTAGCTAGGGGAGTCTTAATTTAGTTTCATTAAAGAGGGTAATCATATAAAATCTAAGGGCATTCATGCAAATCCTTGATAGGACTCCAGCAGGGTTGAGTCTGAATCATCTTAGTACTAGTAAATAAAAACCCTATTAGATTATAATAAAGTCACTCCAATCTTATAAAGCAGTATAGCAGTATGGCTAGGGTCTAGATTAGCCCTTAGGTCTTAGTAGCTGCCACACCCCTTACTGGGTTGGTCGGCTAGGGTTTTTCCCTGCTTAGGTCGACTATAGAGCCACTTAGTCGCTTCCTGTTCCTATTTAGGTAGGTTGGCTATAGGAGGGGCAAAGGGGTAATTCTACTTAGGTAAACACCCTCTTAGGCGAGGGTTTTAATCCTTATTTAAAGATGTAGCTACCCCCCTCTTGAATCAAGCAATTATTAATTTTATTTCAGCCTTGTGCCGAATCTAGGAGGGAGGAACCCCTACAGCATTCCAAGGGTTGATCCTCCTCAAGGGTCAAAATCTATAGAGCTCCTTCTAGGGTTCTATCATCTGGTATCAGAGCCACGTTCTTGCTGCTTATAGCCATCTCAGCCGCCTCCACCTTCCTAAGTAATTTCCACAATTGCTACGACACGTGCCTCCACCTTCCACCTGGTAGGAGATCAAATCAATCTACCGCTGTCCCCTGTGTTCAATCTGGAATTCTGGTATATTTTTATAACCCACACCTCTTTAATACTATAAGATCCTTCATATTATACATGGGAGAAGTTTTCTAAAGTCTCCTTACTATAAATTTTTACCATCGTAAATGTTATCATCGTTGCAAAGGCGAAACACTGTAGATATTTTCAGCCGATTGTTGCTACTTGAAACTGAACTTTTGTTCATTCTTTCTAGCTAAAATTTTTACACAATTCTCAAGACCAAGTTAGCTTTCATCTGGATTTGATTTTATAAAAAACTCCTTCTAGAACCAGTTTTCTTGTACGATCTTTCACCATCACATAGTTCTAGAATTTTACAAAGAAGGAATCTACTTTGTATCTTTTGCCCTATTTCCCTACTGTTATGCTACCAAAATTTTGTCAAAGTCTCTATTGGTATTGACAACATCTAAACCAAGGGTTTCTATATAATTCCTTAAACTTTTCTCTAGAATTTAAGTTGAGAAGTCATCGTTTCTTTGACGTAAAAATTGGTTCAGCAGGATAGCACATCGTGGCACTTCTTTTCACTGAATTCTATCAAATTTGAGTGCTATTTTTTATTGAATTTCAGACTCTCTTTTCCTCATTTCAAAACCTACAATCCTCACTAAAATCCCTTCTAAATATTACCCTAAATTGGATCTAAATAGCCCCCCAAATCAGCCTATTCCTATCCAAACCAATTCACCTTCCAACTGGCCACCCCCTTTCCCAAAACTCTCATGCCACTAACCCGATAAAAAAAAAAAAGATCTTAACATTACAGATCTAGAGGCATACACCATGGCATCAGAGGAGGCCATCAATGCCAAGTTTGAAGCCGAAAGCCGCATGGAGGAGAAGACGCGATCCTTATTCGTTGAATTCAGCATAGGCCGACCATCAAGCCCGAGGAAGTCACACCATGGAGAGACTTCAGATCGGTGAGATTATCCTCAAAAGCATGGACACATCACCTCTAATCTCAATAATCCATGCATGAAGGTTAACTTCCTAAAATGGGAAGAAGGAAACCTGATCGGATGGATCTCACGCGCAGAGCGCTATTTTTGGTTATACCGAACCGTCGATGCCACATGGGTGGAGATCACTATCGTACACCTCAATGGAGATGCTATTCAATGGTTCAATTAGTTTGGACACACCCATGGAGGACTCTCCTGGTAGCAGTTCAAGGAAGGATTTCTAAACCGCTTCAAACCAACCGATTTCGACAACATCGACGGATAATTAGTAAAGATTCATCAAACCTCTACAATACAAGAATATCAAATAAGGTAAGAGCGTTTATCTAGCCAAACTAAGAATTAGTCTAAGAAACAACTTTTAGGTTCTTTTATTGAGGGTCTAAAGCTAGAGATATGAGGAGAAGTAAATGCGCGACAACCGTACAAACTTATGATTTTGATTTCCTTCGCGAGTATCTAGGAAGAATGATTGAACCACGAGGTACGAAAGACAAGGGTCACTCCCTGACCATGCCAAGGCCTACTGCCCCCTCTACTACATCCAAGCCCCTGCACCAAAAAAGTTGATAAGAGACGAACTTCACGAACAATCGCCAAGGGGTTGTGTTGGCAATACGACGAACCATGGAGCCACAAACATCACTACAAAAAGGGTCGGCTTCTCATGATTGAATTAGCGGAGGATAAGGACAATGAAACATCTAATGAAACCCTTGAACTTGAAGAAGAAGCCATGGAGGAAGAGTCCCAACCAGTCGACTATATAGTGCACGCATTAGCTGGCTACTCTAATCCATAGACGATAAAAGTTGGAGGACTTCTAAAACAATAACCTATCACCATTCTCATCAACATGGGTAGCACAAATAACTTCCTCAATAGTAAGGTTGTTGTATGTTTAGCGCTTCAAATTGAAAGTTGCAACAAGTTTGATATAAAGGTCATCGACGGCCGAATCTTCAATTACGACCAACGATGCCCGCGGGTAAAACTACTCCTCCAAGACCAAGAAGTGGTAGCTGATTTTTTCTTCCTACCCATCAATGATTATGAAGCCATACTCAGGATCGAATGGCTCATAACACTAGGTGATATCTCCTGAAATTTTTATAAATTAATTATGAAATTTTATTGCAAAGGGGAGACAGGTCACGTTATAAGGCAAGCGCAGGAGCTAAATTTTCATAGTTTCGTCGCAACGAATGGAGAGTGTTTTGCATAAAGCATATGATGGATTTTTGATGCATATATAGTAGCTATCTAAGGGAGAGAATATATAAAATTTAGATCCTAAGCTTGCCCTCTTATTGGATGAACTCGTGAACGTTTTCACGGAGCCACGCGAGCGGCCCCCTGACTGGTCGTATAACCACCATATTCCTATTTTGCCGAGCAAATCTCCAACAAATTTGCATCATACCACTACCCTCATTTGTAGAAGGATGAGATTGAGAATATTGTCAAAGAGATGCTTGACATCAGGGTGATTCGATAAAGTTGCAGCCTTTATTCTTCATCGGTGTTGCTGGTGCGTAAGAAGGATGGTACATGGCAAATGTGCATTGATTATCGGGCCTTGAATACTATCACTGTCAAGGACAAATATCCTATATTAGTCAAAGATGAGCTCTTGGATGAATTAGAAGGAGCCCGAGTCTTCACTAAATTGGATCTCCATTTCGGTTATCATCAGATTCTTGTGTGCACTGAAGATGGTTAACTCCTAATTTATACCGAGGCTTCCCCCACACTCCACATGAGGTTTTTATAGAGGATACTAATTGCTACCAAATTTAAAATATGGATGGATACAGGTCCATGAAACAAAAAAGGAGTAAAACTAGAAGAATTACAATCCATGCTTATACTAGATTGGACTCTCATCATCCTAAACCATACTAGAGGGCAGTCACCATTTCAGAAGAAAGATTGGCTATCACTAAAGACTAACTATATGGCAGCACATGCAAAGAAGAAACAACCTCTTGACAAACTTCAGAATAGATAAAAAATTAAAGATCGAGTTTTTCTACACCTCCAGCCCGATCAGTAGAAAACTCAAGCCTTAATGAAGTTGTCTCTCTATTTCTTTGGGCCTTGTAAAATTAAAAATTACATTGGGGCCATAACCTGAAGATCAAATTTGTGTACCAGATCAAGATTACAGTTGATCCGCTAGGTATCCCACCTTAAATAGAAATTTAAAGAAGATAACTTAGCCCAAATCCTTCCAACTAACACCCCAGCTAATGAGGAGGCCAAAGTTCAATTAATGATAGCATGGGAGTCAGATGAGTAGTTGAAGATCCAGTTTCCAGAGTTTATGGACCCTCAGCCTTAAGGACAAGGTTGATCTGAGGAGGGCGGACTTGATACGACTCCAGCAGGGTTGAGTGGGTTGAGTCCTAATCATCTTAGTATTGTCAATAAAAACCCTGCTAGATTGTAATAAAGCCACTCCTATCTTATAAAAGAGTATGGCTAGGGTCTAAATTAGCTCTTAGGGCTTAGTAGCCGCCACACCCCTTACTGGGTTGGTTGGCCAGGGTTTCCCCTTGCTTAGGTCGGCTATAGAGCCACTTAGCTCTTCTTGTTCCTATCAAGGCAAGTTGGCTATAGGAGGGGCAAAGGGATAATTTTACTTAGGCAAGCACCCCCTTAGGCGAGAGTTTTGATCTCTATTTAAAGATGTAGTTGCCCCCCCCCCCTCTTGAATCAAACAATTATCAATTTTATTTTAGTCTTGTGCCGAATCTAGGAGGGAGGAACCCCTATAGCGTTCCAAGGGTTGATCCCCCTCAAGGGTCAAAATCTATAGGGCTCCTTCTGGGGTTCTATCAATCCTATCTAATCGACCCCTATTAAGGAAAGTAAGGAGACTGGCTAGGTTAGGATTAGCTAAGGAAGTTATTTGAAGGGAGAGTAAGATGCATGTTACCCTAATTAACCACCCCTTATCCTAGTTAAAGAGGGGGTTGGTTGAGGAGGGGATTAAGTTAGAGTATGATAGGAAATAATAAAGCAACTGACCACCCCTAGATGGACTGGTTTGAGGTTAGAATTAAAGTTGCATTAGGAGTTAGCTAGGAGTAGAAGTCTTAAAGTAGGAGTCCTATTAGGAGTTAGGTTTAGAAGGTCTATAAATAGCCATGTAATTGTCCACTTTTTATCATCAATAGAAGAGTATTTTTTATAGCTTTTGAGCAGCAATTTGGAGGAGAGAACCCCTATAGAGTTCCAAGGAGATCGATCCCCTATAGTGATCACCCCCAAGCTTAGAATCCGCTAGGGTTCTAACATTATCTTTTAGCAACTTCATAATTTTATCCATGTCCTTGAGCTCCCTATCTACCTGTTCTACTTTAGATGTGACCAATACATATTTTGGATTTACAAGGGGCGGTCGACTATATAAAGCTTCATAAGGAGTACATTATATTGATGAATGATAAATCATGTTATACCCCCACTCGGCCCAGGGAAGCCAGTTTATCCACTCTTTCACTAGTGAAGCATTTGAGGTATGTCTCCAAGCACTTGTTCACCACTTCAGTTTGGCCATTAGTTTATAGATGGTATCTCGTGCTCATGTTCAATTTAGTGCCTTGCAACTGGAATAATTCTATCAAAAATTTATTGGTGAAGACCCTATCATGATCACTTATAATAGATATTGGCATCCCATGTAATTTTATAACATTTTTCATAAATATCTGAGCAATGCTAAAAGCGATATAGGGGTTGCAGACAGCACAAAAGTGGGCATACTTTGTAAGACGATCAACCACAACAAGAATTATATATTTTGGTTATGATGAGGGTAGCCCTGTTAGAACTTTAACGGATTCTAAGCTTGGGGGTGATCACTATAGGAGATCGACCTCCTTGGAACTCTATAGGAGTCCCCTTCTCCAAATTGCTACTCAAAGGCTACAGAAAAAACTCTTATGTTGATGATAAATAGTGAAGGATTACATGGCTATTTATAGACCTTCTAACCCTAACTCCTAATATGACTCATACTTCAAAACTTCTACTCCTAACCAACTTCTAATGCAACTCGAAGTCCAACCTCCAACCGGCCCATCTAGGGGTGGCCGGTTGCTTTATTATTTCCTAATCTTATTCTAACTTAATCTCATCCTCAACCAACCCTCTCTTTTATGAGGATAAGGGATGGTTAATTAGGGTAAAATACATCTTGCTCTCCTTCAAATATCTTCCTCAATTAATCCTAACCTAGCCGGCCTCCTTACTTTCCTTAATAGGGGTTAGCTAGATAGGATTTACATGAATGCCCTTAGATTTTACATGATTGCACTCTTTATTGAAACTAAATTAGGACTCTCCTAGCTAAAGTTATAACAGACTTGCCCTCTTCAATTCAGCCGTGTCCTCGAGGCTATGCTCCATAAATTCTGAAAATTTGATTTTTAAATCATCATAGTTTTCCTAAGTGGCCTCTTCTTCTGGAAGGTTTGTCCACTGTATTAGCACTTCAGTACTAGGTCACTATCGTCGTGTCATGATCCTGCAGTCAATAATAGCACTCAATTGAGTTTGGAACTCTCCTTGGATAGTCATATGATAGGACTCCAGTAGGGTTGAGTCCTAATCTCCCTAGAAGAAGTCAATAAAACCCTACTAGATTGTAATAAAGCCATACCTATCTTATAAAGGAGTATGGCTAGGATTTAGATTAGCCCTTAGGGCTTAGTTTGTAATAAAGCCATACCTATATTGCAGAACTGTATGATGGTGAAAGATTATACAAGAAAACTAGTTCTAGAAGGAATTCTTTTCAAAAATCAATCTTAGATGAAAGCTAAGTTGATCTTTGGAATTATATAAAAATTTTGGACAAAAAAGATAAACAAAAGTTTGGTTTCAAGAGGCCAATAGATGGAAGTCAGATTCTACATTGTAAAATTTCAGTACTGTGCAATGAAGAATTGCAGTGCTATAAGTCCATATCTAGGAGTTTTTTCATGAGATCTAGAAATTGTATAAAATTTTTAGCCAAAAAAGATGATTAAAAGTTCAGTTTTAAAAAGCAACAATTGGCCGAAATTTCTGCAGCATTTCGCCTTTGCAATAATGATAACATTTACGATGGTAAAATTTTGTAGTAAGAAAACTTTTGGAAAAACTTCTTCAACATGTAAGGTAAAGGATTTTACAGTATTGAAGAGGTATAAGTGATAAAAATATACCAGATCTCCAGATCAAACGCAAGGGGTAGCGATAGATTGATTTGACCTACGGCTAGGGTGGAAGGTGGAGGCGGGTGTCACAGCAATTATGGGAATTGCTATGGAAGATGGAGGCAGTTGAGATTACTACAGAGGCAGTAAGATTGTTGCTATGATACCAGATGATAAAACCCCAGAAGGAGCTCTATAGATTTTGATCCTTGAGGGGGATCAACTCTTGGAATGCTGTAGATGTTCCTCCCTCCTAGACTAGGCACAAGGCTGAAATAAAATTTATATTTGCTTGATTCAAGAGAGGAGACATCTACATCATTATATAGGAATCAAAAATCTATCCTAAGGGGGTGTTTGCTTAAGTAAAATTACCCCTTTGCCCCTTCTATAGCTAACCTGCCTTAATAGGAATAGGGGGTGACTAGGTTAGCTCTATAGCTGACCTAAGCAGGGGTAAACCCTAGCCAACTAACCCAATAAGGGGGCGACGGCCACTAAGCCCTAAGGACTAATCTAAAGCCTAACCATACTCTTTTATAAGATAGAAGTGGCTTTATTATAATCTAACAGGATTTTATTGACTACTTTTAGGGAGATTAAGACTTAACCCTACTAGAGTCCTATCATGTATCCATGTTGGAGTCCCATAGTTGTATTCAAGCTAATTGTACCATCATATAGCATCTCCTTTAAGGTAGATGATAGCGGTGTCCACTATGAAATCCTCCGGTGTTTGGTGATAATGGAAGTAACGTTCGACGCGCAAAATCCATCCCGTTAGGTCTCCTTCATCCCATCAAGGGAAGTCCTCCCTTATATGTGGCTACATCATATCAGTGGCTCATTCTTTCTTTTTGAGAGGCCTCTCTAAACTTATACTTACCTAGAATTTTGTTGGGCTCAGAGATCGGCCCAATCCGAATTCAGCGAATAAGGCACGTAATCTGTCCTCCATGTGTGATTCAAACGCCTCCAATTTGGCATCAATTGAACCTAGAGATGCCATTGTGTGTGCCTCCAGATCTGAGATGTCAATATCCTTATTCTGTTGTTGGGTCAATGATATGAAACGGTTTGGTGGATTGATGGCCGAAAGAGGTGGTGGATCAAGGGTAGATGCCCATGGTTTGGGGCTGAAAAGTTATTATTTTTGGTTTCTGCTGGGGCTATGATTTAGGGCTGCTGTAGGGGTTGTGTAAGGGGTATAACGGCTAAGGTTTGAGATTAAAGGAATGGGTTAGGGTTGCTGTTGATGACAGCAATTGATTTGGTAGGAATTGGGTGTGGATGCAACAAGTAGTACCGAAGGTAGTGCAGCAGAATTTTTCAGCAAAGAGGGTGTTGTTGATGCTACTGTTTGGGTCTATTGCAGAGGCTATAAGGGGGGTTCAATGACATAGGTTTAGGATTAGAAGGTTAGCTTAGGGTTGCTGTTGATGGTAGCAACTAGTTTGGTAGGGATTGGTGGCCAAAAGGGTGACATATCAAGGTTACGATTTAGGGTTGATAGCTTGTGGTTTAGGTTACTATTGGTGCTACGGTTTGAGGGTGTTGTGGATGCTGTAAAGGATTTTTGTCGTAGTGGATTGAGGTTGGCAAGGAAGGTTTAGGGTTGCTGTTGAGCAGCAACCGGTTTGGTAAGGTTCGGTGGCTATAGAAGATAAGGATCGGTGGAAGGTTCGGTGGCTATGGAAGACTATTGTTTGGGCTACTACATCTTAAGGCTATAGGGGTGCCCTAAAGATGACATGGGCGGCAGTAACAATTTCGGCAAGGATCAGATATGGGTGTAGCAAAAAATATACCGAAAGGTAGTGTTGCAGAATTCTACGTCAATAGGCTGCGATAGTCACTATTTTGAGCTACAGTTTTATGTGCTATTAGGGTAAGAAAAATATGTTATGTGGGTTGCATCTTAAGGTTAAAGGGATACCCTAAAGAAGTTTTAGATCATGGTAGCAAGTTAGTTGGGTTTCGGTAGGTTAAGGAGAAGAAGAAAGACAAAGGTGTAGCAGCAGATTTTTCATCGAAATAATTCCAGTAGTGAAGACATAATTTTTTCAAAAATTCTTAATGAAAATTCAAGTGAAACTCAAAGGGAATCTACTATTAAGGAAGAGATAATATCATAAAAAATTTTGTGGAAGGAAACAACAACAAAAGGTTCAGCAAAATTAAAGATTACGAGAAGGTGTTGTTGTAGAATTTTTTTCAGTAAAAGATTTCAGTAGTATAGTCAAAAATTTTTACAATA
Organism: Ensete glaucum; assembly: GCA_021527575.1. Taxonomy (NCBI): domain Eukaryota; kingdom Viridiplantae; phylum Streptophyta; class Magnoliopsida; order Zingiberales; family Musaceae; genus Ensete; species Ensete glaucum. The sequence continues at coordinate 16,962,938 of CM038558.1, forward strand.
GTGCATAATAAGGAATCAAGTGAAACTCAATGGAAATCTACTAGCAAGGCAAAAGTAATGCTGTTAAAAAATTTATGGAAGAAAACGACAGCAAAAGGTTTAGCAAAATTGAAGATCACGGGAAGGTACTATAGTAGATTTTTATATCTAAACTATAGCAGTTTGGACATAAAAGATGAGCAGGCTATCTTAATAATTTTTTAATGAAACTAAAGGAAGTTATAAAAAGTTATAAAGTCGTGGCAAAGGTTAGAAAGTTATAAAGTCATGGCAAAAATTTCACAAAAATTTGATCAATAAAAATGCAACAACAAATCAAACAGTAAGGGGTGTGCGGTTGCTTTGGACGTAGAAAAGTAGAAAACTAGAACCTATTGCAATTCATGGGGAGATCAAAGGATGATCTTCGATAGTGGAGATGACGACGGAGTTTAGTGATGATCTTCTATAAATTGTGGGAATTGCTTTGGACGGCTGTGGGGGGCTGATGAATGGTTGTGGAAGGATAGCAAGATGCCAAGAATGCTGCACTGATACCAAGTGTTAGAACCCTTACGGATTCTAAGCTTGGGGTGATCTCTATAGGGGATCAGCCTCCTTGGAACTTTATAAGAGTTCCTCCCTCCTTGGTACTCAAGCCATTGGCTAAAGAAAGATTGATTTATTTATGATACAAAGTGGATGATTACAAGGCTATTTATAGACCTTCAATCCTTAATTCCTAAGAGGACTCCTACTTCAGACTCCTACCTTTAAGCAACTCCTAATACACCTCTAATTCTAACTTCCAACCGACCTAACTAGGGGTGGCCAGTTGCTTATTATTTTCCTAACCCTTTCCTAACTTAATCCCCTTCTTAACCAACTACTCTTTAACTAGGATAAGAAGTAGTTAATTAAGGTAACTTGCATCTTACTCTCCCCTTATATAGCTTCCTCAATTAATCCTAACCTAGTCGACCTCCTTACTTTTATTAATAGGAGTCAGCTAGATAGGATTTACATGAATGCCCCTTAGATTTTACATGATTGCCCTCTTCCATGAAACTAAATTAGGACTCCCCTAGCTAGAGTGCTAACATACATCATGTCGAACTCACCATGGTTGCTGATCTTAAGTGACTTTCATGACTTTCCCCAAGATCGTACCATGATGCCTAAAGACTTCTTTGATGATGGCCTCCGATCTACGGCCCGAGATCGTAAAAAAATTGAGCCCCTCTAGTGACGAAATCAGAAAAGGAGAAGGATCATTCACAGGACTCAACAAAGCATGAACATCATCCATCTCATTATAAAGAAAGATACACCACCTTGGCCAGTGGAACTATAGCCCTTGCGACCACGATGTCGTCCACACCAAATCGTGATAGAGAATGTTTATTATTGGAGTAGACACATCCAGAGTGGGGGTCAGCACCATCTACATGCAAGATGGTCAACAACACGAAGAAGTGAAAATGGACCCCGAAAAATCGCCACTCTTACTTACCTCAGACTTAGATTAGGCTCACACTACTAGAGATTTTATCAAAGGACAACCCTCACTCCAAAAGAAGGCATGACTACTATTACAGAGCAACAACGTGACAGCTCATGCAAGGAAGAAACTTCCCCCTAACAAACACTAGAGCAGAAGAAAGTTTCCTGAGAAAGATCAAGTCCCCCTTTATCTCTAGATCTACCAGCACAAAATTCAAGCCTCAAGAAAGTAGTTTTTCTATTTCTTTGGGTCTTGCAAAATTGGAAGTCACATTAGAGCCCTAACCTGGAGATCAGATCCATGCACCAGATCAAGATTACAGTTGATCCTCTAGGTATCTCACCTCAAATGGAAATTTAAACATAACGACTCAACCCAAATTCTTCCAACTGATGCCCAACCTGATGAGGAGCTGAAGACCTGATTCCCTGAGTTCATGGAACCTCAGCCTTGAGGACAAGGCTAATTTTAAGAGAGCATATTTGATAGGACTCCTACAGGGTTAAGTCCTAATCACCTAGAAGTAGTCAAATAAAATCTTATGAGATTGTAATAAAACCCCACCTAGCCACTTCTCCTATAAAGAAGTGTGGTTAGGGTTTAGATTGAGGCCTTAGGGTTTAGTAGCCACTACCCTCTTTACTAGGCTGGTCGGCCAGGGTTTCCCCCTGCTTAAGTTGGCTATAGAGCCAACCTAGCCGCCACCTATTCCCTCTAAGGCGAGTAGGCTATAAAAGGGGCAAAAGGGTAATTTTAGTTATACAAGCACCCCCTAGGACTAGGGTTTGGAGACCTATATAAGTATATAGCATCTCTTTTGTTGAAGCAATCTACTATTTTATTTCAGCCTTGGGCCGAGTCTAGGAGGGAGGAACCCCTACAGCGTTCGTTCCAAGAGTTGATCTCCCTCAAGAGTCAAAATCTATATAGTTCATTCTAGGGTTTTATCATTTGATTTGGGGCCTTAAGGCTTCTTGGCTGCCACCCGCTTCATTAGGTTGGTCGGCTATGGTTTCTAGCAGAGGGGCATAGCTTGTGCAGCCACTTAGGACGTCACCCCCTTTATTTATGCATGGTAGCTATAGGAGAGGTAAAAGGAGAAATTTACTTAGGAAGCACCCCCCTAGGGCTATGATTTGGAGCCTTATATAAGCATGTAGCCTACACCTTTTTCCATCAAATAAGATCGATCAACAATTCAGCCATATGGCTGACTACTAGGATGGAGGAACCCCTATAGCGTTTCAAGGGTTGATCCCCCTCAAAAATCAAAATCTATCAAGCTCCATCTAGACACATGATTGGCATCAAATGGCTAACTAATTAGGTGATATTTCTTAAAATTTCTTAAAATTAATTATGAAAGTTTACAACAAAGGGAAACAGGTGATCCTACGCGAGAAACATGGGAGCGATGTGACGATTTGTACGCAGTGAATGGAGAAAGTTTTGCATAAAGTGAATAATGGCTTTTAGATGCAACTTCAGTAACAATCTATGGGGGAGCCAACAAAATTGAAGACCCAAACCTTCTCTAATTGCTTGTTGAATTTTCAGATGTCTTCATCAAGCCGCGCAGCCTACCTCCTAACTAACGGCATAATCATCGAATTTCGATTCTTCCTGGAAAACCACCAGCAAACACTTAGCCATATCAATATCCTCACCTCCAAAAGGATGATATAGAAAGGATTGTAAAGGAGATGCTTGAAATAGGGGTCATTCAGCCAAGTTGCAGTCCCTACTCTTCGTCGGTGCTAACTTTACCCGACTCCAATAAAGTGTTTGTGATTGACACATTGGGAGCTAGAATTTGTGTTGTCCTCATACAAGATGGCTGATCCCTAGCATATATCAGCAAAGTTCTCTCTCTATATCACTTGAAGCTATCAATCTATGACAAGAAAATGCTAACCATTGCTGAATTTGTGGCTTGGCATGATACAGGTCAACGGCACAAAGGGGAGATGAAAATAAGTCCTAAAAAATTGTAGCTTCTACTCTCTCCAAACTCAGATTGGGCCCATATTATCATGGACTCTACTAGAGGGCAGTCACCATCTTAGAGCCTCAAAGAAGTGGTCTCCCTATTTCTTTGAACCCTACAAAATTAGAGATCACATTGGAGCTGTGACTTATGGATCAGATCTGCGCACGAATTTAGAAATATAACTAATCCTCTAAGTATCTCACTTCAAATGGAAGTTTAAAGAAGACGACTCAACCCAGATCCACCAACCGGATATCTCAACTAATGAGGAGGTCCAAGTTTAGCTGATGATTACATGAGATCGTAAGATTACGATACACCACCATCTAGACACTACTACCACTACTAGAGAGATATAAGACAATGTTGGACCGTAGGACTATGGTGCACCTACCGTAGATACTACGAGGAAGCTTTAAGAAGAATTACAAACTAAGACCCGAAGTTCATGGAGTCTTAACCTTGAGGACAAGGCTGATTTGAAGAGGGCAGGTTTGTTAGGACCCTAGCTTAATCGGATCCTAGTCGATTGAGTCAAGTCCTTAGATTTGGTCTTGGTAGCTAGCCTAGACCTAACATTAGGTTAGCTAGGAGGAGATTTAAGTCTATTGTAATAAATCAACTCAAATCCTGGTAGGGTTAAGATTCGATTAAATTGGAGTCTGGTTAGGAGTCGTAGTTGGATACGGGTCAGAGTCAATTGAGTCATGCATATAATAAACCCTAAACTAGCTGTCACCCCACCCCCTATTAAGAAGTGGTCGACTAGGGAAGGGAAGAGTCCTTATAAAGAGGGGATCTTCTAGCTGCCTCCTCCTTTTATGAGAGACTAGCTAGGGTTAGGAGAGGAGAGATCAATTTAGTTAGGATTCTCTCTAGGGTTGAATAAGAAGCAAATTAGGAGTTGGAGACCCCTATAGTCATCGGGCACATCGTGAATAAGAGTTGGCTAGGGGTTAGGAGTTGAAGAGGAGAGAGAGTCTTGGTTTAATATGAGTCTTAGTTTAGTAGGAATTTTATTTTAATTAAAGGAGTTCTATTAGGAGTTAGGATTTTGAGACCTTATATAAACACTTGTAATTGTAACTTTTTTTATCATCAATAGATCCATTATCTTTCAGCTCTTATGCAGAAAACCTAGAAGGGAGGAACCCCTATAGAGTTTCAAGGAGGTTGATCCCTTATAGAGATCACCCCAAGCTTAGAATCCGCAAGAGTTCTAACATGGCAGCGGTATGTAGTAGCAGCAAAAGACGACGACGACAATGATAACTATGATGACAGTGATAATAAGGGGAGCGACTGTGGAATCACAGCAAAAACGTTGAGGATCGCTGCTCTAATACCAATTAATAGAACATTGCTATATTCTATCATGGATGGAGATGAAAAAGGGAGGGGATAATCGATCACTTCGAAGGGATCAGCCTCCTAGATCACTTCGAGGGGATCTACCTCCTAGGATTTTACCTTTTGGCTAAAACAAAGACTTTTTCATTGATTTCCCATAAAAGAGTTTACACCATTATTTATAGGTTGCTACCAAGAGCCCATCCAAGCTTGGACTTAGAGTCCCACTAAACTTAGACTCTTAACTAAGTGATAATCTCTTAACTGAAAATAATAACTGACTCCATCTTAACTGAAGATAAAAACCAACTCTAGCCAATTCATAACAGACACGATTAGGCTCACCTGACCCATAACTGACTCTAACTCGATAGAATAATATGACTCAACGTGAATAATTTATGAATAGATGGACTCGACTTAGCTAGGGTCCTAATAGTGAGATAACCCCAACTCGAGATCGAGGAGAATCCCTATGCCACTCTACCAAAGGACGACAATGTGCCGATGGAGATGGAGGTCCCCTTCAAAGATAGTGATCTTCCAGCAATTTAGGAGCCCCTCGGTAGTACCACTAATGTTGCTCCCTCCTTCCCTTTTTGTAATTGGCCTAGTTGGGGTCGACATCAAACATCCCCAACTGAGAATATACGTTACTTGTTGTTAATAAAAGCTCTTCTCCTTCGACCTTTGCGTCTTCTATCATCTATTGTTTTGCTAAGTGTGGTTTTTGTTAGTGGGCGATGGGATCAAGAGGTGGTCGATGTGCTCTAGGATTAGAAGGTAGGAGTGGCAGCTCAACGACCTACCCGTGGGGGGGGATGGGGAGAGGGACGTTAGACAAAGTTGTATCTTGGGATGTACCTTGCATTTTGCTAGAGTTGGTCCTAGGTTGTACTATCTCAACTAAGTGAATAACATAATCTTTCTTTTCTTCTCCTAATTCTTAAAGGAGACAAGTCATGTAGCGGGATATGCTTTGTATCTAGTCGGGGTCGGTCTTGGGTCATTCGGCCTTGATTGAGTGAATAATGTAATTTTTCCCCTTCAATCAATAAACTTTCTTCCTTCCCATCTACTCGCCTTCCTCATGGATAAAGCTCCTTCCCTTGTGCTTCTTTTTCTTAGGCCTTGCAGGGGCTCATCGGGATCTCGGCTTAGACGTAGAACTTCCTTAAGTTGGACACGTGCCATGTTCTCGGGAGTTGGACTCTTTCTTAAGTAGCTAGGTGATAGGTTCCATCACGGATCACGTTGGTGACCCGATAGGGTCCCTCCTATCTTGGGGCTAGCTTTTCTCAGGAGTGGGTTGGGTCATTGACCTCAACCTTCTATAACACTAAGTCCATGACCTTGATTGGTCAACAATGGACCCTCCAGTTGTAAAGCCTTGCAATAGCATTTCTTTATGCCAAAGCCCACAAGTGTGACTCGACCCTTCGCTCTTTAATCTGGTCGAGATTCACTCGGAGCCCATCCTCCGAGATGCTTTCTTCGTAGTTTTTGATTTGGAGGGTTGGGAAGACTACTTCAGGTGGTTGCACTACCTCAGTTCTGAATGCCAAGCTGTAGGGGAATTTGCCAATAGTAGTCTTCAGTGTGGATTGAGATGCCTGCAAGATACTCAGGAGCTCGTTGACTCACATCTCTTGTGCTTCGCTAACCCTCCTCTTGAGGCCTTCAGCTATCGTCCAATTGGTCACCTCGACCAGGCCATTGGTCTAAGGATGTGCCATTGAATTGAATCTTAGATGAATTCCGTAGACTGTGTAGAACTCCTTGAATCTTATGTTGTTGAACTAGGTTTCGTTGTCAATGATGATGGCCTTTAGGATGCGAAACTGAGTGATGATGTTTTTTCATATGAACTTTTTAACTTTGATAGAACCATAGAAGGAACTCTATATATTTTGATCTCTGAAGGGGATCAACCCTTGGAATACTATTTGGGTTCCTCCCTCCTAAACCTCAGCACAAGGTTGAATAAAAGATTGATCTTGCTTGATAAAAGAGAGGGGGTGGCTACATCATTATATAGGGTTCTCAGCCCTAGCCCATGGGATGTTTGCGTAAGTAAAATTATCCCTTTACCCTCCTATAACCGACCTAGCTGAGGGAAACCCTAGCCGACCAGCCCAGTAAAGGAAGCAACGACTACTAAGCCCTAAGACCCCAATCTAAACCCTAGCCACACTTCTTTATAGGATAGAAGTAACTAAGTGGGGGTTTTATTATAATCCTATAGTGTTTTTATTGACTACTTCTAGGGTGATTAGGACTCAATCCTGCTGGAGTCCTATCAAGCTCGCCCTCTTTGAATTAGCATAGTCCTCAACACTAAGGGTCCATAAACTTTAGGAACCGGGTCTTCAGCTCCTCGTAAGACTCCCACATTGCATCTTTGGATGGTAAATTATTCCACTTCATAAGTACTTCAATTGAAGGGTGTCGACGGCACATCAGAATCCTCCGATCAAGTATAGCTTTAGGTTGAGCTTGAATCTCGCCATCATTAGTAGTGCTCGATAATTGAGTCTGAACCAACTCATGTTCTCTCAATTTCGGCTTTAGCAAGGATACGTGCAAGACGGGATGGATCTTAGCGTCATCTAGCAGCTTTAATCTGTATGTCATGCCCCAATACGCTCTAAAATCTGATATGATCCATAGAATCATGGAGATAGCTTCATCAATGCTCTGGTATTGATTGATAGCTGCTTGTATGGTTGTAGACGAAGGTAGACCCAATCTCCTATCAAAAATTCTTGCTCACTCCAATGAGTGTCTGCTTGTTGCTTCATGTGAGCTTGGGTGGCAGTTAGGTTGTCTTTCAGTAACTACAGAAGCTTGTCTCTGCCAATTAAGTTTTGGTCGACTTGATCCACTTAGCTGCACCAATCATATATTTAGGTATTACAGGGGGCGGTTGACCATATAATGCCTCATAAGGGGTACATTTATTTGATGAATAATAAGTTGTGTTGTACCACCATTCAGCCCCAAGAAGTCACCTTGTCCACTCTTTGGGCCGGTCACTGGTGAAGCACCGTAAGTAAGTCTTGAGGCATCTGTTCACCACTTATGTTTGGTTGTTCACTTGTGGATGATAGGTTGTGCTCATCTTCATTTGGGTGCATTGTAGTTGGAAGAGCTCGGTCCAAAATTTACTTGTAAATACCCTATCATGGTCGCACACAACTGACCTATTATGATTAATTGGCACTAAGAGGGGGCGGGGGGGGGAGGGGGGTGGTTTGAATTAGTGCTATTGTAAATATTTGTTTCAAAAGAAAATTTTTTTATTAAAACAAGTTAGGGAAACTTAAGCTTTTCGTTCTTAGCGAAATGATTGATTAAACAAGAAAAAGTTACTAAATTGATAATCAAATCGGAAAGATAAGCAACTTTTGAAGGAAAAGACTTATCGTGAAAACTTTGCTTTCAAGGAGTTGAGTTACATCGGAAGCATTAATACAAGAATATATAACAATTAAAAGAAAAGAAGCACTCACAATTTTTATAGTGGTTCGACGCCAAAGGCCTACATCCACTCCCGAGTCCTCCTTCTTAAGGCACATTAGCATCCACTATCAATCTTCTTTGGGTCAAGATCAAACCCTTACACTTGAGCTTACAAGGGAGACGAGATTTACAACTCTAAGCTCTCTCCCTTACCCCTTTTCTTTTTCTTACAATTCTCACACAATATTTTCTCATAATATAATCCCCAAACTTATTGTATGAAATGCAAGAATACTTAGGATATTTATATGCCCCAAATTGGCTTCAAAACTAGAGCCAAAATCCAACCGTATCCAAAAAAATCTGGGTACAGATGATTCACCTTTCGTCATAGGCGGTTCACCCGCCATCCCAACCGGTTTACCTATCGTCAGCCACTGGTCGTTGCCCAGATTCTGTTGTACGGGCGGTCCAACCGCCATTCACCGATGGTTTACCCACCACCTAGATTCTATGGTATGGGTGGTCCAATCGTCACTCACCGGTGGTTTACCCATTAGATTCTCCGAAATGGTTCCCTCCATTTTTCTAAATCTGACTTAAATCATCAATTGACTACACCCTTGGTCAACTAGTTGAACTCAACCTAAGCTTAATCAAACCTTATAGTAAACCCAGTTACCTTATTGAGTTTCCTTCCAAATCTAACTCAATTAGGACTCAAACTCTAACTACGACTCAATGATTACAATGCTTAATGACCACGAGCTTAATTAAGACCTAACTTTCACTAATCTGGTAGTCTCCGGCATTCTTGTGATAAGTCTTCTGGTCTTCTCTTGATGATCTCCCTTCGTGTTCCCAGTGAGCTTCCCAATCCCTTTGGCAAATCTCCTAACGAACCCCCAAGGAGATCCCACTGTATCATCCGAACTTGGCCTAATGCCTAAGCTTTATCTTAGTCTATCATCTAGTTGTAACACTATTGATCCTATCATAGTTAGTCCTATATAATGCTAATTATAACTTAATTAAATATAATTATAATTGCTAAACATCCATTACAAGACCATCCTAACTCCCGGCAAGCTTTTCGGCTACCCCCAATAATCTTTCGATGAGTCTTAGTTTTCTTCTGGTGAACTCCCTTGTGCCATCCTAGCAAGCTCCTGGTACCCTTGGTGAGCTTCCGACGTACTCCTGGCAAGTTCCCAACTGCATCGACTCGATGTATGGTCTTAACCGTGGCCAATCCTGATTGTAATAATTATTCTATCGTAATTAATCCTACATCAATCAATTCTAATAATCTTGTTATATCAATAACTCATCAATTGATTTTATCATCAAAATCTGAGATTCAACAATCTCTCCTTTTTTTATGATGATAATCAATTGATGACGAGAGTTAATCCTAACTCCCCCTAAATCCAAACCACTTAAATTTAAGAGAATCACACACTCTTAAATTCAAGTAATCAATATTCTATATAAATTTCAATATAAATTTATATATTTAAGATATCAAATCATAAGTAAAAAGGTATTTACGCTCATATCCAAATCCAAGATATATCAATCCATATCGATGTCAAGATATCCATATTTTTCAACAAGATCATGTGTCATCAATGTATTCATCAATTTATATCATATGTCATCAATATATATTTCTCCCCCTTTGTCCTCAACAAAAAGGTGAAATATAGCTAATAATTTCAAAGCACATGATGACATTACTCCCCCTTAGTATATGCATTATAAAAAATTTTCCCCTTTAATCAAGAGAGATAAGAGAGCTATTGTTGAATCATTTTATCATAAAGAAGAGCTCTTAATAAATTTTAAGAATAATAATAATATGAGCTCAAAAGTTCAAGAGATTTAAAGACTACTTATGTATTTCAAATGTAGCAGAAGTCATCTTTTGTAATTTTCAAATGTGGTACATCTTCATGTAATTTTTTCTCCCTCTTTTTGAAAATAATAAAATAAAATCATTGAGAAAGTATTCAAGAAATGTTATCACAAAAAGGCTTCATTTTATGAAATCTATATTAGCAATTTATATATTTTTCATGATTTAGCATTTCTAGGTCTTAACCTTAATCTTGTATATATATAATTTCGAATATGAGCTCAACAAATTTTTCTCATGTAAATTTCAAATAAATGTAGCAAGTAAATCCGAACAATAACAAATCATTATCTTTATATAAATTTTTAAAATCATCATTACATGTATGATCATCGTACATGATTTCACATCATTATACCTTCTCCCTCTTTGTTATCAATAAAAGGAGAAGTACAATTAGCAACTTTTTGATATATGAAAGCTTAGCAATTAATTTAGAACATGCAAGCTAGTGAATTCATTCTTCTCTTTTGAGAATTGCAAGCTAGCAAATATTTACTTCATTTGCATTGTTCTAGCTAGCAATTTTATAAGCTAACAATTTTTGCTCCCCCTTCGTCATCGTCAACAAGAAGGTATAGTTAGAATAGTGTAAAACTTTTTCCATTATAATATTTTTTAATAAATATATCAAGAAATATATCAATTATCACATGAAATATATCAGGAACAATTAATATAGTGATGAGATATTCAATTTATGAAAACAAATTGTGAATATAATGAAACAAATCATAGAATATCTTGATTCATGCATAATAATTCTTAAGTTGTCAAGATCATGATTTATATAAAAAATCTCATTTTAAATAATACGCGAAGACATAAGAGATTTGATTTATTAAAGATTTCAAGTTATAATTTCGAGGAATTAAAATCATGAACTCATTTAATTTCCAATAATTAAAGTCATCAAAATCATTTTCAAGAGATTCAAAATAAAATTAATAGATTTATTGGTCTCTTGAAATGCTAGTGATTTCCTTTCTCCACTTTGTATGAATAAGAATATAAAATCAAGGTAGAGAAATAAAAAACACCATATCACAAAAATACTTAATTTTAAAAATATAAATTTTATAGATGTGAATTTCAAAATTAAGCTCAAAACTTTAAGATATTCAAGGAGATTCAAAAGTTTAAGAGCTACTCATGCATTTAAAATCATCTCATGTAATTTTGATAACAATCATCATAAATTCCAAAAGAAAACATGATAGTAGACTAAGCTCAAATTATGAATTATGCATTTTATATATATTTAGATAATTTAAAATTCTAAATTTCTATCTAAGCAAATTATTTTTCATTCAATGTTATCATATCTAATTTGCTTCCAATTTTATCTCCCCCTTTGTTAATGTAAAAAGAAATATGATTGCATAATTTCTTCTTAACATCCATATTCAAATTATGCAAAAAGTATAAGGGGATCATGTCATTAAAAATAAAATCAAATTTTTGAATATCAAATATGATTTCATTTAATAAGTGTATTTCCTCTTTTTGTAAATAATAAAAATAAGACTTAGGAGATAATCTCAATTCATCCAAGATAAATCTTTTTAAACAAAAAGAATGATCTTGATAATAATTTTAATCATTATTGTTAAGATCATATATCTTTTTTTATTAAAAAATAAAAATCATAGAGATCAATAATGTGATTCTCATAACATAAAAGTCAAGTCAAAAAATTAAGGTAATATTCATGATAATACAAATCTCTTTTAATTTTCAACTTATCATAAATTTAAGAAATACTAATTTTGGTGATAAGTTATTTCATTCATGAGTTTTAAAATAAATCATGTCAAGAAAGATATTGATAAGAAAAGACATTCATGAATACTAAAAAACATGATTTAAGTTAATAAATTTATCCCTCTTTATTGTTTATAAATTTTAACATAAGTAATCAAAAAATCTTATATATTTAAAATTCCAAATAAAATAGAAATCCAATCATCTAAAATCTCATGTATTTAAAATTCATAATTTTAATTTTGGCAAATCGTTCCTCATTCAACAAAGATTTTTCATAATCAAAATATTTATGTAAAGATTTCAAGTTTCATTTTCTAAATTTACCAAAAATCATGATAATAACTTATCCAAGTTTAAATCATCAAATTATCAAAAATAACTTTCATAGTTTAAGAGATTCATAAAAGATAACATAATCGATTCATTAATCTCTTTTTGAAAGATTTATAAGATAAAAAAATGTTAAGTAAAAATATATTTTCTTTATTTCATACAAGCATGTCTTTGTCTTTTAAGCCAAATAAAAATACATATCTTCATTTAAAACCAAAAAGAGCTTTCATTATAACAAGGATCAATCACAAAGATCACCATGCATAATTTTGAAATATAAGCATAATCACTATCAAGCATGGTTTCATAAAATATCTTCAATCAAAATTCAACTTATATAAATTTCAACTTTTAACCCTTTTGTACATAGTACAAAGAGTTGACAAACTCATTTTTAAATTTTTATTTATTTCATATTTGAATTCAAAAGTAATCATCATACATTCAATCTTAATATATAACTATTCAACTATCCAACATTCATTTCAATAATAGCCTTTCCAAATATTCAAACAAATGATTTTGAACTTATTATGCAATTATCATCAAAATCTCGTTTATGTAAATTTCAACATATTTTTCAATAACTAAGGTTCTTTGGTTCTAGTTCATTTTTATACTTATATGTTCTAACCATGCATTATCAAGATTAATTGTATAATGATGAATCATTAAAAGATTTAATATCAATAATTTTAATTCTAATAATTTTCTTATTACTACTTAGGATAGTAAGCTTCAAGGAGTGTTAGATCTCAAGTAATATGACTTGAGCATCTACTTTCAAAATATTTTTATTGCTCCTAGCCTTGTTAGGAAATAACTTTATATTATGGGAGGTTTTGAATTAGGTACCCATTTAACATTTGGTCCTTCACGACATGTTTTTTCCATTTTCTCTAATGGCATAAAATTGTTTATGGTTGCTTTAGGAATCAAACTAACTTGTAAGAACTATAATTTTTAAATAAACATTTGTAACCCATATGTCCTAATCTTCCACAAAGATTGCTCTTGATTTTTTTGGCACATTTTCTCTAATGGCTTTTGTTAAACATTACCAACGAAGCATATGTCATTTCTACTATTAATATGACCCTTATTGGAAAGGATCATATTTAGGGATTTGTTTCCTATTTGAAATTTTTCTAGTGTTAATTTAAGCATATAATTTTCTTCTTTAATATTATCTAGCATATCACATTTAGAACATGATTTATGTGATGCTAAGAAATCATGCATTTCATCAAGTCTTTTAACTAAAAAATCATGATCAACTTTAAGCAATTTAAAAGACGCTAAGTTTTCTAAACTCATCAAACAAGTCATGGAACATATTTAATAATTTTAAAAATAAAATATTTAAAGGCTCACTGACCTCATCGTTGATAGCCATAAGAGCAAGGTTCTCCATTTCTTGGTTGTGCATTTGATCTTTGGAGCTCCTTGGCTTCTTGCATTCATAACAAGAGGTTTTGTTCATATTTAGATTATTTTTAAGGTTTAAGTTCATTAATTTTTCGGATTCATTTATCAAAAGTTTGGCGCCAAAGGCCTACATCCACTCCCGAGTCCTCCTTCTTGAGGCATACCAGCATTCACTACCGATCTTCTTTGAGTGAAGACCAAATCCTTACACTTGAGCTAACAAGAGAGATAATATTTACAACTCTAAGCTCTCTGTCTCACTCTTTTTCTTCTTCTTACAATTCTCACACAATATTTTCTCAGAATATAATCCCTAAAATTATTGTATGAAATGAAAGAATACTTGGGGTATTTATAGGTCCCAAATTGGCTTCAAAATCGGAGCCAAAATCCAACCGTATCCGAAAAATTTGGTTACGGGTGGTTCACCCATCGTCCCAAGCGGTTCACTCACCATCAACTGCTGGCCACCACCCAGATTTTATGGTATAGGCAGTCCAGCCGCCGCTCATTGACGGTTTACTCGTCGAAAGGTGCTATCCACCGCTTGGATTCTATGGTATAGGCAGTCCAACCACCGCTCACCGGTAGTTTACCCATTAGATTCTCTGGAAAAGTGGTTCCCTCCACTTTTCTAAATCTGACTTAAACCATCAGTTGACCACACCCTTGGTCAACTAGTTGAACTCAACCTGAGCTCAACCAAACCCTATAGTGGACCCAGTTGCCTTATTGAGTTGATTTGGATTCCTTCCAAATCCAACTCAGTTATGACTCAAACTCTAACTACGACTCAACGATTACAATACTTAATGACCATGAACTTAATTAAGACCTAACTTTCGTCAATCCGGAAGCTTTCGGCATTCTTGCGGCAAGTCTTCTGGTCTCCTCTCAGTGATCTCTCTTCATGTTCCCAGTGAGCTTCCCGATCCCTTCGTCGAATCTCCTAGCGAACCCCCGGTGAGATCCCACTGCATCGTCTGAACTCGGCCCGATGACTAAGCTTCATCTTGGCCCATCATCTGGTTATAACTCCATTGATCCTGTCATAATTAGTCCTGCATGATGCTAATTATGATTTAATTAAATATAATTATAATTGTCAAACATCAATTACAAGACCATCCTAACTCCCGGCAAGCTTTTCGGCTACCCCCGAGAGTCTTCTGACAAGTCTTGGTCTTTTTCTGGAAAACTCCCTTGCACCATCTTGGTAAACTTCTGATACCTTCAGCGAGCTTCCATCGCACTCCTGGTGAGTTCCCAACTACATCGACTTGATGCATTGACTTAACCTTGGCCAATCCTGATTATAATAATCATTCTGTCGTAATTAATCCTACATCAATCATTTCTAATAATCATGTTATATCAATAACCCATCAATTGATTTCATCATCAAAATCTGAGATTCAACTCGACCTTGGCATCCCATACAGTTTTATAATATTTTCTACAAAGAGTTGAGTAATACTAGCAACGGTATAAGAATATCTCACAACACAAAAATGAGCATATTTGGTTAGACGATCTACCACCAAAAAGATCATGCCTTTACCTTGAGATGGTGGCAGCCCTTTAATGAAGTCCATAGAGATGTAAGTCCATACTGAGTCTGGTATAGGTAGTGGTTGTAATTTTCTCGGACTTGCCACCATTTCACCTTTTTGCTGCTGGCATACATCATAGATACATAATCATAAATCGATCTTTTCATGCCTCTCCAAAAGAAGTTTTGCTTCACACTCTTATGTGTTCTCAAAAATCCAAAGTGCCCTGCTGAAGATGAAGAGTGCGACTCATGCAAAATAATTTTGATACATGAGGAAGAAGGAACAATCACAATTCGATCTTTGCAGCGTAGGTCCTTCGAATCCCAAGTGTAGTGGCCCATGGAAATCGAATTCTTCTCTAATTTTTCTATGATGTCTCAGGTTTCTAGGTCACTCTTCTACTCCTCTCTAATATCTTTAAGGAAGTCAGTGGAGGAAAGAGATATGGCTAAAATTTCAGCTTGGCCTAGTAGCTGAGATAGAGCATCTGCAACAACATTCTCTTTCCCGTTTCGATAAATAATTTCATAATCAAAACCAAGAAGTTTAGTTACCCATCGTTGTTGCTCTGGGGAAGATATTTTTTACTCCAAAAAATACTTGAGGCTACGGTGGTCAGTATTAATCTAGAAGCATTAGCCAATCAAATAGGGTCTTCACTTCGTGACAACATGTACGGTGGTAAGCATTTCTTTATAATACATGGACATTTTAAGATAGGAGGGAGACAAAGTCTTGTTGGTGTAAGCAAGAGGTCGGCCATCTTGTATTAGAACAGCTCCAATTCTAACTTTGGACGTGTCGGCCTCAATCACGAAGGTGCGACTGAAATTGGGCAATGTTAGGACCGGCGTCCTCATGGCTGCTTTGAGTCATTCAAAGGCTATGAAAGCTTTATTCGACCATAAGAAGGAGTCTTTCTTTAGTAGAGATATGAGTGGGCCACTAATCTTGTCATAGTCTTTTACAAATTTATGGTAGTAGCTCGTGAGTCCAAGGAAGTCGTGCAGCGATTTTATGTTCGTAGGTTTCGACCATCTTTGCAGTGCTTCGATCTTTGTTGGGTCTATTACCACTCCATCCTTTGATATAATGTGCCCTAGATACTCAACTTTATGCTGTAAAAAGTTATACTTTGATTGTTTAACATAAAGGGTATTCTTTGAAAGGATTGTTAGAATAATTCGTAAGTGCTGAAAATGCATATCAAATATAGGGCTATAAATGAGAATATCATCAAAAAATACCAACATAAACTTACGTAGAAACCTCAGAAAAATATCGTTTATCAAGCTTTAAAAAGTAGAAGGAGCATTCATAAGTCCAACCAAAAACTCGTAGTGGTCGTTATATGTACGCAATATAGTTTTCGGAACATCTTCAATGCATACCCGAATCTGATGGTATCTGGAACGGAGATCTAGTTTAGTAAAACCTCGGGCTCCTTTTAGTTCATCCAAGAGCTCATCTACTACTGGTATAGGATATTTGTCTTTAACAGTGATGGCGTTCAAAGCTTGATAATCAACACACATCCGTCACGTATCATCCTTCTTACACACTAGCAATACTTACGAGGAGTAAGGACTGCAGCTTGGTCGAATCACTTCAGTATCGAGCATCTCCTTAACGATATTCTCAATCTCATCCTTCTGCAAATAAGGATAGTGGTACGGTCTCAAATTTGCATGAGGTTTGCCCGGTAATATAGGGATGCGATGATCATGTGGCCGGTTAGGGGGCAGCCCCCGTGGCTCTATGAAAATATCCGTGAATTCGTCCAACAATAAGACAAGCTTAGGATCTAAATTTTGCACTTTTTCCTCCTTTGATGGCTATTGGATATACATCAAAAATCCATCATTTATTTTATGTAGCACCTTCTCTATTCCCTACATCAAAACAATGGAGATATAGCTCCCGCACTTGCCTCACAATATGACCTATCTTCCTTTACAATAAAACTTTATGATCAATTTAGAGAAATTCCAGTATATGTCACCAAATGTTATGAGTCATTCAATCCCAAGCATGGCTTCATAATCATCGATGGATAGGAGGAAGAAATCGGCTACCACTTCTTAGTCTTGTAGGAGAAATTTTACTCACGAGCACCATTGGTCGCAATTGAGGATTTGGACGTTGGCGACCTTTACATCGAACTTCTTGCAACCTTTGATTTGAAGCATCATATATGTAGCAACCTTGCTATTGAGGAAGTTATTGGTGCTGCCCGTGTATATAAGAATGGTGATTGGTTGGTATTTGAAGTGTCCTCCAATTTTCTCCTCTGTGGGTTGGAGTAGTCGGCCAACATATGCACTGCATAGTCGGTCGGTTAGGGCTCTTCCTTCATGGCTTTATCTTCAGGTTCGAGGCTTTATTTAGATGGTTCACTATCCTTATCCTCTACTGGTTCAATCATGAGGAGCCAACCCTTTTTGCAGCGATATTCTCGGCTCTATGGTTAATCACAGTGCCAACATAACCCCTTGGCATATCGTTCACGAAGCTTGTCTCTTGTTAATTTTTTTGGTGTGGGGGCTCGGATGGCAATATAGGGGCAGAAGGCTTTGGCATGGCTGGTCGGGGAGCAACCCTTGTCCTTCGTACTTCATGGTTCAATTGTTCTTCTTGGATTCTGCTAAGACTCTAGCTAGGGGATTCCAAATTTAGTTTTATTGAGGAGGCAAATATGTAAATCCTAAGGGCATTCATGTAAATTTTATCTAGTCAACCCCTATTAAAGAGGTAAGGAGGTCGGCTAGTTAGGATTAGTTTGAAGAAAAATATTCTGAGAGAAGAATAAGATACATATCACCCTAATTAACCGCCCCTTATCCTAGTTAAAGAGGGGTTGTCAAGGAGGGGTTAAGTTAGAATAGGATTAGGATTAGTTTTGAGGTTGCTTCTTAGAGTTAGAGTTGGAGTTGTTGAAAGTAACAGTTACTTCTTAGAGTTGGAGTTAAAGTTGTTAGGAGTATGAGTCTTAAGTAGAAATCTTATTAGGAATAGGGGTTTAGAAGCCCTAAATAGCCTTGTATTCTCTCCTCTTTCATCATTAATAGATCAATTATATTTCAACTCATATAGCAGAAAACTGAGGGAGGAACCCCTATAGAGTTCCAAGGAGGTCAATCCCCTATAGTGATCACCCCAAGCTTAGAATCTGCAAGGGTTCTAACAGATTCTTGCAAAGGAAATCACCGCCATAAAAGTGTATGGTTGTCATACCTTTACTTCTCCTCAAATCTCTGGCTTTATACCCTTAATAAAAGTCCCTAAAATTGCTTTTTGGACCAATCCATAGTTTGAACATTCAAACCTTGTTTGGTATTCGTGTATTGTAGAGGTTTGTCGAATCTTCACCAATTGTTCATCGATGTTATCAAAATCGATTGGTTCGAAGCGATTTAGTAGTCCTTCCTTAAATCACTGCTAAGAGAGTCCTCCATGGGCGTGCTCAAACCAATTGAACCACTGAATAGCATCTCCCTCGAGGTGGATGGCAGCAATCTCCACCCTTGTAGCATCGACGATTTGGTAGAATCGAAAATAGCGCTACGTGTGCACGATCCATCCGATCGGGTCTCCTTCTTCCCATCTAGGGAAGTCAACCTTTATGTGTGAATTGTTTGGATCAGGGATGATGTGACCATGCTCTTGATAATCACCTCACTGATCTAAAGTTTCTCCTTGTTATGATTTCTTTGGGCTAGGAGATCAGCCCATGCTGAATTTGGTGAAAAGGAATTGCATCTTCTTCTCCATGCAGTTTTCAAAGGCTTCAAATTTAGTGTTAATGGCCTCCTCTGATGCCATGGTGTAGGCCTCTAGATTTGTAATGTTGAGATCCTTTTTCTGTTATCATGTTAGGGGCATAAGAGGTTTTAAGGAAGAAGTGGTCGGTTAGGTATATGGATTAGTTTGATGGAAGTAGGCTATGGTTTAGGGTTGATTTTGGTGGCTGTTTGGGGTCAATTTAGGGTGTGGTTTAGAGGGGTTCTTAGTGAGAATGATAGGGTTTCTAGATGAGAGAAAGAGAGTCTAAAAACTCATAAAAGATAGCACTCAAATATGATAGAATTCAACAAAGAAATGTGTTGTGATGTGTTGTCATGCCGAACAGATTTTATATCAGAGAAACAATAAATTCTAGACATAAATATCAAAGGAAAACTCGAGGAAAATATATAGAACTCCTCGGTTCATATGTGGTTAATATCAATAAAAAGTTTGATAAAATTTCGGCAGAGTAACGGTAGGGAAAAACAACGGAAAAGATAGAGGATAGATTCTTCGTCAAAAATTTCCAACAATACATGATGAAGAATTAGAGCACAATAGAATTGGTTTTAAAGAGAATTCTTTTCAAAGATCAATCTTAGATGAGGGCTAAGACGATCTATAAAATTATATAAAAATTTTGACCAAAATAGGGGAGCATAAAACCAGTTTTAAGAGGTAAATAAATGGCTGAAAATTTCTACAATTTTTCACCTTCGTAATAACGATAACGTTTATGACGGTTGAAATTTATAGTAATAAAAGTATGGGAAAACTATTGAATCTTAGATTATAATGATGAAATTAATTGATAGATTATTGATTTAATAAATATTGTTAGAGTTGATCGATGCAAGATTGATTATGATAAAAAGATTATTACAATTAGGATTAGCCAAGGTCAAGTCCATATATTGGGTTAAGGTTAGGACGATGCAATTGGAAACTCATCAGGAGTGCACCGGAGCTCACCGAGGGTATCGGGAGCTTCCAGGATGGCACAAGTGAGTTCGCCAAAAGAAGACCAAGACTCGTCGAAAGATTATCTAGGATAGCCGAAAGGCTTGCTGGGAGTTGGGATGGTCTTGTAATGGATGTATTAGTCATTATGATTATATTTAATTAAGTTATATTTAGCATCATACAGGTTTAGCCAAGACGAGATGAGTTACAGATCAGATATTAACTAAGGATCAAGCTTAGACACTAGGCCAAGGATTGGACGATGCGGTGGGAGCTCGTCGGGCGTTTACTAGAACTTCACAGAAGATATTGGGAAGATCGCTAGGAACACACTGGGAGATCGTTGGCAAAAGACCGTGAGACTCACCGTTGGAGAAGCCGGAGATTACCGGTTTACAGGAGTAAGGTCATTAAGCTTGGTGGTCATATTTTGGTTCTAATTTTATGTCATAGGTTAAGATTATGTCTTAAATAAGTATGATTTGGGTAGAATCCAAATCAACTCAAAGATGCAACCAGGTCCACTATGAGGTTTGATTGAGCTCAAGTTGATCGCAATTGATTAACCAAAGAGTTGGTCAATATCATGTTCAATCTGAAATTTAAAAAGTGGAGGGAACCACTTTTGTAGAGTTTCTATTGGGTAAATCACTGGTAAGTGATGGGTAAACCATCGTCGCCTAGGTTTCCGAGCGGCTGACAACGGGTAAACCACCCGCACCTGGATTTTCTAGGTGAGTTTGATTTTTGGCTCTAAAAATCTGAAGTCACTTGGAGTTTATAAATACCCCAAGTTTTCTTATATTCCATATAATAATTTTGGGAAAAAATTCTATGAAAAACTTGTGTGGATTATAAGAAAAAAGAAAGGGTTAAGGTAGTTATCAAAGAGTTACAAATCTTGTCTCATTTGTAAGTTCAAGTGTAAGGTTTTGGTCTTCACCTAAAGAAGATTAGTAGTGGATGTCGGTGTGTCTCAAGCAGGAGGACTTGGGAGTGGACGTAGGCCGATTAAGGCCGAACCACTATAAATTGTGAGTGCTCTTTTCTTGCCTTGTTTACTTCTTTCTATTGCTCTTAATTAGTTCAATAAAGTTACAACCATCATTCTCATAATTTCTCTTAAATCAGTTTTAAATCGATTTTGTCAAAATATCAAAAGAAGCTTCTATTGTTAACTCTTTACATTACGAAAGAAAGTTTTTAAACGAGTACTATTACACTTGCACTAATTCGCCCCTCAATTCTTAGTGTCAATTGATCCTAACAATTGATATTACAGCCACGTTTTTCTTATTTGGTTTAACATCTAAGAGAATGGCTATTTTTAGCTTTTAAGAGATTTTTTCTATCGTTCAACCTCCTATATTCAATGGGACAGATATACACTTATTAGAAAACTAGGATTAGAGTTTTCTTGATTTCTTTAGACCTTGATTTATAGATTATTATTGAAAATAGATTCGAAAGTCTTCTCTTCCGATGAATGATTGGAATGATTTGGAGAAGAAGACTTTCTCTTTAAATGCTAAGGCTATGATGTCTTGTTTTGTACCTTAGATAAAAATGAATTTGATCAGGTTTCTTATTATAACTTTTGATATATGGCATGCATTAGAAATGATACATGAAAGCATAACTAAATTAAGTAAATCATTAAATAAAATAATCTATAAAATGAACTTAGAGAATACCTTCCAAAAAATAGGAAGAATTATGAACTAAGAATGACATATGACTCCTCAAGTAAAATCTCGAGTGATGAGAACCTTAGATATGAACTTTTGACAAATGAATTGGAAAAATTAATGTACTTAAACCTTAAAAACAATCTAAATATAGATAAAATCTCTTGCACTGAATACAAGAAGCCAAGGAACTCTAAAGATCAAATGATCAACCAAGAAGTTGAGAACCTTGCTCGTATGACCATCGACGATGAGGTTAGTAATTTATTAAGTAATTCTTTTTTAAATTATTAAATATCCTTCATGATTTGTTTGATGAATTTAAAAAACTTAGTAAATCCTTTAATTTGCTTAAACATAAGTATGATTTATTAGTTAGTAAAGTTGATGAAATGTATAAGTTATTAGCATCACATAATCATAGTTCTAAATATGAAATCCTAGACAACATTAAAGAAGAAAATATCATGCTTAAGACAATGTTAGAAAATTTTAAAATTATAAATAGATCCTTGAATATGATCCTTGCCAATGAGGGTCATATTAATCGAATAAATGATATAGGCTTTGTTGATAACATTCAACAAAAGCCAACCATGTTTATGAAAAGACCTATACTAAATTTGCCACTGAAAACCAAATATAATTTTTGTGGTAGATTAGGACATAAAGCCTACAAATATCTATTTAAAAATTATAGTCCACATAAATTAATTTAGATTTTTAAAGAAACCATAAAAAACCTTAAGCCATTAGAGAAGATGGGAAGAACATATCATGAAGGGCCTAAACTCAACTAGGTACCTAAATCAAAACCTCTCATAATATAAATTACCTCCTAACAAGGCTAGTAGCAGTAAGTTATATTTTGAAAATAGATGCTCAAAGCATATGACTTGAGATCTAATATTCTTTCAAAGCTCACTAGCCTAAGTAATAATAAGAAAATTATTAAAATTAAAATTATTGACAATAAATCTTTTGATGGTTCATTATTATACAATTAATATTAATGATGTATAGCTAAAGTATACAAGTATGAAAATGAACTAGAACGAAAGAACCTTATTTATTAAAAAAAATATTAAAATTTACATGAATGAGATTTTGATGATGATTAAATAATAGATTTAAAATCATTAGCTTGGATGTTGATTTAAATGTAAAGACTATTGTTAAATGGTTCAAATATTGACAAAGTCTATAGAATGATTGATTTAAATATTATATTTATTGAAATGCTATGATTGAATGATTGTGTTGAATAATAAAATTTTAGCATAGAAAAATATAGAAAAGAGAGAGAAAATCATGCTTTATTGTCTAGTATTTTTATACATTAAAAAATATTTAATAAAAATGAAATGAGCATGGTAACTCACTACACTAAGTCTAAAAATTATTGAAATTGAAATAAATCAGTCTTTGTTTGAAAATATTTTATTGCAATGATCTTGATAAAATTTTATTTTTGACTTTAAAAAGACATCACATTCTTGAAATAAATTTCAAAATAAGGATAATTATTCTTGAAAGAATTTTTATTCTATTAATCCTTCAACAAACAAAATAATGCTATTATTGTTAAATCTCTTAAACTATAAAACTGGATTAAAGAACTTTAGCTATTGAAAAACAATCTATGATACCTTCATTGAATTTTTCGAAAAGAAATTTTGATGATTTTGGATAAGTTTTCAAATGATTTTATTTTAAAAAGATATTGATGAATCTATCCAATGTTATTGATATTTTTGATGATTTTATCATGATCTTGACAAGTTGACAAATTATAACTTGAAATCTTTACATAAATCAAATTCGTTTGGAGAAGTTTATAAATAAATCATAAGTTTATATTTTTGAAACAATAACATGAATCTAAACAATGATCTTTATGATTTGAAATCACCTATATAAGTTGAGATCCAATATTTCCATATCTTATTTTACAAAATCATACTTGTAACTTGACATAATATTTTGCTTACAAAATTGATCTCCTAAAATTTTTATTATCTAAGAGAAGATTTATTAAATTAAATCATGTCTTTAATATTCATGAATTTCTTTTGATATTAATATCTTTTTTGACATGATTTATGTTAAAACTCATGAATGATGTAACTTATCACCAAAATTAATATCTATTAAAATTGTGACAAGTTGAAAATTTAAAGAGATTTGTATTATCATGAATATTCTCTTAGTTTCTTGACTTGACTTTTACTTTATGGGAATCACATTATTGATCTCTATGATTTTCTTTTTTTAATAAAAAAGAGATTTATGATCTTAACAATTATAATTTTTTTTCAAGATCATTCCTCTTTTTTATTAAAAAAGATTTATCTTGGATTAAGATTATCCCCTAAGACTCTTTTTTATTATTTACAAAAAAAACTTATTAAACGAAATCATGTCTTTTGATATTCAAAATTTTGATTTTATCTTTAATGACATGATCTTCCTGTACTTTTTGGCATAAATTTAAACATAAATGAAAAAAAATTATACCATTATCTTTTATGACAATGACCAAAAAGAAAAAATAAAATTATCAATATGATTAGAAGAAAATTAGATATAATAACTTTGAACGAGGAACAAGTGCTTAGAAGAAAATTAGAACTTTCATTTACAATTTGAGCTTAATCTACTATCATTTTTTCTTTTGGAATTCATGATGATTATTATCAAAATCTATATGAGATATGATTTGCTATGTTGTTTTAAATTTGCATAAGATAAATTAAATTGCATGGGTAACTCTTGATTTTTTCTCGAATTTTGGAATCTATACCTATAAAATTTATATCTATAAAATTGATTATTTTTATGATGTTTTTCACTTCTCTACCTTGATTCTACCTTCTTATTCACACAAAGTAGAGAAAGGAAATCACTAGCATTTCAATAGATCAATAAGACAATCAATATCATTTTGAATCTCTTGAAATTGATTTGATAATTTTGAAATTGAATGAGTTATTTAACTATATTATGATTTTGATTTCTTAGAATTATAACTTGAAATCTTTTATGAATTAAAATCTTTTGTTATGTGTTCTCATATTATTTAAAAAGAAAATTTTATACAAATCATGAACTTGACAACTTGATATTTCTTATGAATGAATCAAGAGATTTTATTTGTTTCTCTTATGATTTGTCTCTTGATAGTCATAATTTGTCTTCATGAATTGTACATCTCATCATTATTTAATTTTTTGGGTATATTTTATGTGATGATTTGAAAAATGATGTAATAGGAAAAGTTTTACACTATTATAATTATCCCTTCTTTTTGACAATGATAAAGTGGGAGCAAAACTTATTAGCTTGCATGATGTAAAATTACTAGCTTGAACATTGCAAAGGAAGCAAAAATTTGCTAGCTTGCACTTCTCAAAAGAGAAGAAAGAACTCACTTGCTTACATGTTCTAAAGTGATGAAAAATTTACTAAATTGCTAAGCTTTCATATATTAAAAACTTGCTACTTGCACTTCTCCTTTTTGTTGATGACAAAGAGGGAGAAGGTATAATGATGTGAAATCATGTATGATGATCATGTAAATAATGATGATTTTAAAAATCTACATGAAGATAATGATTTATTATTATTCAGATTTATTTGCTATATTTTCTTGAAATTTATATAAGAAAGATCTATTGAGCTCATATTCGAAATTTTATATATACAAGATTGAGATTGAGACCTACAAACACTAAATCATGTAAATATATAAATTGCTAATATAGATTTCATGAAATGAAGCCTTTTTGTGATAATATTTTTAAAAACTTTCTCCATGATTTTATCATATTATTTTCAAAACAAAGGAGAAAAATTACTTGAAGATGTGCAATATTTAAAATTTACAAAAGATAATTTTTTATATCAAGAGATAACTTTTGCTATATTTGAAATACATAAGGAGTCTTAAATCTCTTAAACTTTTGACCCATTTTAGTATTGATTTTAAAAGTTATTAAGAGCTCTTCTTTATGATGAAATGCTTCAACAACACCTCCCTTATCTCTCTCCTTATTAATCATAAAGGGGAAGAAAATTTTATAATGCATATACTAAGGGGGAGTAATGTCATCATATGCTTTGAAATTATTAGCTATATATATTTTACTTTTTTGTTGATGACAGAGGGGGAGAAATATACATTAATGATATATGATATTAATTGATGAATACATTAATAACACATGATCTTATGAAAATATATGGATATCTTGATATGGATATGGACTAAGATATCTTGGATATGGATATGAGTGTATAATTCTTTTTGTTCATGATTTGATGACTTGATGCAAATTTATGTTAAAATTTATGTTGAATATTTATTGCTTGAATTTAAGAGTGTGTGTTTCTCTTAAATTTAAGCTGTATGGATTTAGAGGGAGTTAGGATTAACCCATGTCATCAATTTATTGTTATAATAAAAAAAGGGATATTGTTGAATCTCATATTTTAATAATGAAATCAATTGATGGATTATTGATCTAACATATGTTGTTAGAGTTGATTGATGCAGAATTAATTATGATAGAAAGATTACTACAATCAGGATTGGCTAAGCTCAAGTCCATACATCGGGCTGGGGTTCAGACAATGCAGTTGGGAACTCGTCAGGAGTATGTCGGGAGCTCATCGAGGGTATTCGGAGCTTGCTAGGATAGCACAAGGGAGTTCGCTAGAAGAAGATCAAGACTCACCGGAAGATTATCGGGGGTAGCCGAAAAAGTCGCCAGAAGTTATGATGGTCTTGTAATGGATGTATTGGCCATTATGATTAAATTTAATTAAGTTGTATTTAGCATTATACAGATTTAACCATGACGAGATGAGTTACAGATCAGACATGAACCAAGGATCAAGCTTAAGCATCAGGCCAAGGATTGGATGATGTGGTGGGAGCTCACTGAGCGTTCGCTAGGACTTTATCGAAGGTATTGAGAAAATCGCTAGGAGCATGCCGAAAGATCGTTGGAGGAAGACCGTGAGACTCACCGCTGGATAAGGTGGAGGTTGTTGGTTTGTGGGAGTAAAGTCATTAAGCTTGGTGGTCATATTTAGATTATAATTTTAAGTCATAGGTTAATATTGAATCTTAAATGAGTGTGATTTGGATGGAATCCAAATCAACTCAAAGATGCAACCGAGTCTACTATAGGGCTTGATTGAGCTCGGGTTAAACTCAATTGGTTGACCAAAGAGTTGGTTAACATCAAGTTCAAGCCGAAATTCAAAAAATAGAGGGAACCACTTTTGTGGAGTTTCCAACAGGTAAACCACTGGTAAGCGATGGGTAAACCGCTTATACCCTGGTATTCAAGCAGTTGAACCGCCCAGGTCAGTAGGTAAACCGTCCGTACCCAGATTTTTTGGGTGAGTTTGATTTTTGGCTCCAAAAATCTGAAACCACTTGGGGTCTATAAATATCCCAAGTTTTCTTGCATTCCATACAACAATTTGGAGGAAATTTCTATGAAAAATTTGTGTGGATTTTAAGAAAAATGAAAGGGGTAAGGGAGTGATCTAAGGGTTATAAATCTTGTATCCTTTGTAAGCTCAAGTGTAAGGGTTTGGTCTTCACCTAAAGAAGATCAGTAGTGGACACTGTGTGCCTCAAGAAGGAAGACTCAGCAGTGGACATAGGCCGATTGAGACCAAACCACCATAAATTATCAGTACTCTTTTCTTACCTTGTTTACTTCTTTCTATTGCTCTTAATTAATTCAAGAAAGTTACAAGCATCATTCTCACAATTTCTCTCAAATCGATTTTATCGAAATATCAAAAAAAGCTTCCGTTGTTAACTCTTTACTTTACGAAAGTTTTTAAATAAGCACTATTACACTTAGTGCTTATTTAAAAACTTTCCCCCACCCCACCACCACCCCTAACCCAAAACACACAGACCACCCCCCCTCTCTCTCTCTCTCTCTCTTAGTGCCAATTGATCATAATAGAAATCTCTTCAATGTATAAGATAAAGAAATAGCATTAGCAAATAGGGATGAGTGATGAAAATATATCATATCTCCAATTTCAAACATAGGGGGCAGTAGCAGATTGATTTGATCTACGGCTTGGGTGGAAGGTAGAGGCACATGTCGCGGCAATTATGAAAATTGCTTAGGAAGGTGGGAGTGGCAGAGATGGCAGCAAGGGCAGTAGGAACGTTGCTCTAATACCAGATGATAGAACCCCAGAATGAGCTCTATAGATTTTGATCTCTGAGGGGGATCAACCCTTGAACCTAGGCTCTTACTTGATGGTGATGGGTAGGACGATCATCTCGAGGGGACGATGGAGTCACCTATAAACCCAATGAGAGCTCATCGGTGATAGGTTAGCGATGATCAACTCGAGCTTCTAGAAGGTGTTGAAGTACAAGACATCAGTCGAGCTCTCAGTGTCGATCATAACTCTTTTTACCTAGGTGTTGGTGATGCAAACTAAGATCACCAAAGCATCGTTATGGTCGGGGTACTCGATTTCCCCCACCTCAAAGGTGATCTTAAGCTTGTCCTTTAGCTTAGGGCACTTCACTACAATGGCTCGAGCATAGGCCTTCCGGCCCGATGCACTATGTCTGCTAGACATTGATCCACTAATGATGACATCAATTTACTTCTCTATCGATCCCTAGGGGTGTGGGGAGGGCTCTCAGGGCCTCTTCACATGTCGCCCGAGGTATCCCTTACATTTGAGCTCCTCAATCTCGTTCCTGAGGTCATGACATTCCTCCATGTTGTGGCCTTAATCTCAGTGGAAATGATAATACTTCGCCCAATCCCTAAGCTCTCGTGGGGTTTTCATGGGGTTAGGCATCCTTATGAGCCCCTTTTCTTTGATTTGGAGAAAAAATTTTGTCCTGATCGAGTTCAAAGGTGATGGAGGTGGCCTCGGGTAGGATGGTTCCGACCGGTCGAGTCGCCTCCTCGAGGGCTCCGGTGGTTGGGCTCGAGGTTTTTCATATGAGGCCTCTCGTGGTCCTCCCGCTTCCTGTTTTTCACCAACACCTCGGTGGTAGTGTACTGGTTGGCACATTAGAGCATCTCGAGCATGGTCATCGATGACCTTTCGATCAATGACTAGAAAAACCTAGACAATCGTAGCCCCATTAAATGCTTGCATGTTCAAAGAGGGATGAGTATCGGGTACTGCCCTAATTTCTGTGGTGAAGTGAGAGATGAAATGAGAGAGGAGCTTGTCGTCCTACTAACTTAGGCCGAGGAGAACCCACGGATGGCTTCAGCTTAGCATTGGCCAAAAAGTAGAACTTGAATTCTCTTGCTAGTCAGTCGAAGGACAAGATCAAAAATGGCTTCAATCGATTGTATCACATCCGTGTAGGACCTCAGAGGGTGGTCAGAGAAACTCAGCATATTAGGGCCTTAGACATGTCGTACATAGCCATCTAGGCTTAAAAGGCGATGATATGCTCTGTCAGGTTGGAGCTTCCATTATAGGCCTCTAGCAATAGCAAGCGAAAGCTAGGGGGATCGGTTTGTCTTGGATTTTCTACACAAAAAGGGATCCCCCGAGAGAGCCTTTCTCACACTCTTCCTTTGACTTATGGAACTCTCTTTGGACTTCATCTAATCGATGATTAACCTAACATAGTTAGGCCCATAATGGGTCTAAGGATTCTAAGGATTCAAACAACAAAGTGTATGGCTTGAGATAGCTCATAGGAGTCGGTGGGGCCTCCGAAGTCCCATGCTCGGAAGGTCGCTTGGCTCTAAACGTGTCTTCGTCCAATGAGCAGCTATCTTAGGCTTGCCCGTCGGGATGGGGGGATCCAGAGGTGCTTGAAAAAGAGTTGGTTGGGACATTGGGTGCCCGAAAGAGATTTAGTTGGGGCACTGGTGACGGTGCTCATGATGGCATGGTATGCTTAGCAAACTGAGGAGGAGGTTCGCTTGGGGAATGAGGGGAATGATGGATTGTACCATTCCGGTTAAGGCCTAGACCTATTGCATGAGACTAAGGAATGCTTTTGGTGAGACAGCGGGATGTGTCGCACCTCCCTTAGGGGGGAGAGAGCCCTGGGTTGTTGAACAACCTCCAATACCTATTCGAGGTTTAGGACAGAGCATTCCTATTATGGGAGAGAGAGAAGAGGCCTATCCCCTAAGGCCGAGGACAGAGTGCGTCACGTGACTCTCCTCCTCAAGGTGATCCCAAGGTTGCTCAACTATTGGTATTCTTCTGACATCAACCCTCTTTATAGCATCAAAAATATTATCGTACTTATGCCATGGCGGAGGTGCTAGCATGGCTTGGTCCAATCCGTGTCCGTAAGATTGCCAATGATTCTATCAAGGTAGCACGCGGATACTGACTAGGGATCCGGTCAGAGAGGAGCTATTAGGACTCTAGCTAGGACAGTCCTAATTTAGTTTCATTAAAGAGGGTAAGTATATAAATCCTAAGAGTATTCATGTAAATCTTATCTAGTCGACCCCTATTAAAGAGGTGAGGAGGCCGGCTAGGTTAGGATTAGTTGGGAGGAAGATATTTTGAGGGAAGTATAAGATATATATCACCCTAATTAACCATTCATTATCCTAGTTAAAGAGGGGTTAGTTGAGGTGGGATTAAGTTAGAGTAGGAATATGAAATAATAAGCAACCGGCCACCCCTAGATGGGCCGGTTGAAGGTTGCTTCTTAGAGAAGTATTAGGAGTTAGAGACTCCTAAAACTACAAGTCATATCATGGTTAGTAGTTGGCTAGGGGTTAGGAGTTGAGGGGAAGAGGAGTCTTGGATTAGTAGGAGTCTTAATTTACTTGGAGTAAGAGTTGCTTCTTAGAGTTGGAGCTGGAGTTGGAGTTGGAGTTGGAGTTGTTAGAAGGAGTCTTGAGTATGAGTCCTACTAGGAGTTGGGGTTTAGAAGCCCTATAAATAGCTTTGTATTCTCTCCTCTTTTACCATCAATAGAAGAGTATTTTTTGCAGCCTTTGAGCAGCAAGTTGGAGGAGGAAACCCCCATAGAGTTCTAAGGAGGTCGATCCCCTATAGTGATCATCCCCAAGTTTAGAATCCATAAGGGTTCTAACACTTGGTATTAAAGTAGTGTTCTTAATGTCTCACTACCCTTTCATAGCCATCCATTAGCCCCCCATACCCACCCAAAACAATTCCTACAATTGCTTGAAGATCGTCACC
Organism: Ensete glaucum; assembly: GCA_021527575.1. Classification (NCBI taxonomy): domain Eukaryota; kingdom Viridiplantae; phylum Streptophyta; class Magnoliopsida; order Zingiberales; family Musaceae; genus Ensete; species Ensete glaucum. The sequence continues at coordinate 16,993,863 of CM038558.1, forward strand.
AAATTCCATCATCATCTCCACTACCGCAGATAATCCTTTGATCTCTCCGTGAATTGCAACAGGTTCTAGTTTCCTACCGCTGCTGCAATTTAGTTATCCCTATTCAAAAAATCTAAAAAAAGTTTGTTCCTATTTGCTACACAAACTTTTCATCATAAAGTTTCCATCTTTATGATAAAAGTTACGCTACAAAATTCCAACCTCACACCCTTGACTATTTGATTTGCTACTGCATTTTTATTAATCCATTCTCTACAAAAAATTTACAATGGCTTTAGCATTTCCTATCTTTGGATTTTCTTTTAGTTTCATTGAAAAATTCTTAATATAAACTACTGATCTTTTATGTCCAAGCTACTGCACTTTACACATAAAAATCTACTATAATACCATCTCGTGATCTTCCATTTTGCCAAACCTTTTGCTGTCGTTTTCTTCCATGAATTTTTTGTCGATATTACCTTTCCCTTACCAGTAGATTCTCATTAATTTTTACTTGAATCCTTGTTTTGAACTACTGGAGAAAAATCTTGTCTATACTGCTAAAATCTTTCAATGAAAAAATTATATCATAGTACCTTCTCGTATTCTTTGATCTTGCTGAAACTTTTACTGTTGATTTTTTCCACAAATTTTTTTATAGTATTACCTTTCGCTTGCCAGTAGATTCCTATTGAGTTTTACTCAATTCCTTGTTACTACTGTAAAAAAATTTTGACTCTATTGCTGAAATCTTTTGCTGAAAAAATTCTACAACAGTACCTTCTCGTAATCTTTGATTTTGCCAAACCTTTGTTGTTGTTTCCTTCCACGAAATTTTTGACAATATTATCTCTCCCTTATAGTAGATTCCCCTTAAGTTTCACTTGAATTTTTGTTAAGAATTTCTAGAAAAAATTACATCTTCACTGCTATAATTTTTTCGACAAAAAATCTGTTGCTGCACCTTTGTCTTTCTTCCTCTTCTTAACCCACCAAAACCCAACTAACTATCTTGCTACCACCATCCAAGACATATTTAGGGCATCCCTCTAGCCTTAATTCATAGCTAGTATAACCTATTTTTATAACCCTAACAACCCCAAAAAACCGTAGCTTAAAATATAAAATCTTTGCAGTCGAACCCTTCTCACCAACCGATTGTCCAAATCTTCCACCACCCATTCCATTGACCCATCAACAGAAAAAAGATAAGGACATATCTAATCTATAAGCATATGCCATGGCTTCCCAAGATCCAATTGATGCCAAGTTTGAAGCATGAGAATCTCTGCTTGAATCACGGCTCGAATCGCGCTTGGAGGATAAACTACACGCTTTGTTCGCAGAGTTCAAAATTAGACAACCACTAAGTCCAACCAAATTTTAGGAAGGAGAGAGTTTAGAGAGGCCTCCAGAGAAGGAGGGTCAGACATGCTTCAATCATACATGAGGGTGAACTTCCCTCGATGAGAAGAAGGAGACCTGATGGGATGGATTTCACATGCCAAAAGTTACTTCCATCATCACCAAACACTGGAGGATTCCATGATGGACACCACTATCATCCACCTTGAGGAAGATGTTATATGATGGTACAATTGACTTGAATACAACTATGTAATTCTGGCATGGATACAATTCAAGCACGCATTATTGAACCACCTTGGGCTGAGCAAGAATGAGAATATCAACGAACAACTTGCTAAGATCCGACAAACCTCCACGATCTAAGAATACCAAACCAGGTTTGAGGAATTATCTTACCTTGCTCGTGATTGGACTGACTAACAACTATTAGGGACATTCATCAAGGGGCTTAAACCGGAGATTAAAGGAGAGGTTAAGGCGCAGCAACCCCGAACCGTAATGGTTGCAATTTCTTTCACTTGAGTATAAGAGGAACATCTCAACCAAGATGCTTGGAGGATGAGAACTACCCCTAGACCCATGACATATGAACCTCCTTCTACTTCCAGCCATCCTTTGCTGCCAAAAAAATGATAAGAAAAGAACTATGTGATCGATCGACAAAGGGTCTTTGTAGGCATTTCAATGAACCATGGAGTCGCAATTATCACTGCAAAAAGAGTTGCCTCCTATTGATTAAACCTCTTGAAGACATAGAGGAGGAGGTCCAGAAGCATGAGGAAGAGGTCACGGATGAAGAATAGCAACCAGTTGATTTTACAATGCATACATTTGTTGGCTATGTGAATCCGCAAATGATGAACGTGAGAGTGCTTCTAAAGCAACAACTGATCACTATTCTTATTGACACCACGAACACGAAAAATTTTATGAATAATAAGGCTTCTACCCAATTAATGCTCCAAAATGAAGATTGCAGTAGGTTAAATGTTGAGGTCACAATGGCCAAATTTTGAAGTGCAACGAAAGATGTTCGCGGGTGAAATTGTTGCTACAGGACCAAGAGATACTTGCTGATTTCTTTCACCTTCCTCTTGATGATTATGAGGCCATGTTTGATATCAAATGGCTGACTATGCTAGGTGATGTTTCTTGGGATTTTTTTAAATTTATTATGAATTTTTTCAGCCATGAGAAATAGGAGATCCTATGTGGGAAATGCGGGAGTGACATCACGATGACTTGCACACAGCTAACGGAGAAAGCTTTAAATAAAGAAAACAATGGCTTTCTAATACAACTTTAGTAGCACTCTATGAGGGAGCCAACAAAATTTGAAAACCAAAACATACTCTAATTGTTTGCTAAATTTTTAGATATTTTCGTCAAACTGCGCAGCCTACTTTCTAACCGCTGGTATGACCACTAAATTCTGATTCTCCTGGAAAAACTAGCAAAAAAATCTTAGTCATATCATTATCCTCACCTCCAAAAAGCTAACATCGAGAGGATTGAAGAGAAGATGCTTGAAATAAGCATCATATAGTCAAGTTGTAACCCCTACTCTTCGCCGGTGCTAGCTTTACCGGACTTTGATAAAGTACTTATTATTGATGCATCAGGAGCTAGAAATTATGTTATCCACATGCAAGATGGCCGACTCCTAGCCTACATCAGTAAAGCTCTCACTCCAAATCACCTGAAGCTACCAATCAACTATGAGAGAATGCTAACCTTTACTGAATTTGTTGCTTGGTATGATACAGGACAATAGCACGAAGAGGAGATGAAAGTAAGTCTCAAAAAATTACAGGTTCTGCTCCTTTCAAACTCAGATTGAGCTCACCTTACCATGGACTTTACTAGAAGGCAGCTACAATTATAGAGGAAGGCTTTGCTATCAATAAAGAACAACCATATGCCAGCCCCACAAGAAATAAACAACTGCCTGACAAATGCCGGAGAAGACGGAAGTTTGTTATTAAAGATCGAGTCTTTCTCCATATTCATCCTTACCAGTAGGAATTTATAAAAACTTGAGCTTCATGGAAGTGGTTTCCTAGTTTCTTTGGACCCTACAAAATTGAAGATCACATTGGAATCATAAATTATGGATCGGACTTACATACTAATTCAAAATTACAACTCATCCTCCAAGAATCTCACCGTAAATGGAAGTTTAGAGAGGACAACTCACCCCCGACCTATCCACCTAACACCCAAGTTGATGAGGAGGCCCAAATTAAGCTGATGATTGCATGGGATTACAGGATCGCGACACATCATCGTCAAGTCACTATTGCTGATGCTGGACCCCAGAAACAGGATGTGCCTACTATAGGGCCATGAGGGACCCTCGTGAGGAGTTGCAGATCATGACCTAAAGATATGGAACACAGCCTTGAGGACAAGGCTGATTTGAAGAGGGCGGGTCTGTTAGGACTCTAGCTATAAGAGTCCTAATTTAGTTTGATCGAAGAGGGTAAATATATAAATCCTAAGGGCATTCATGTAAATCTTATCTAACGAATCCCTATTTAAGAGATGAGGAGGTTAGCTATGTTAGAATTAGTTGAGAGGAAGATATTTTGAGGGAAGTATAAGATACATGTCACCCTAATTAACCACCCTAATTAAAGAGAGGTTGGTTGAGGTGGAGTTAAGTGAGAGTAGGAATAGGAAACAATAAGCAACCAGCCACCCTTAGATGGGCCAGTTGGAGGTTGCTTCTTAGAGAAGTATTAGGAGTTGGAGACCCCTAAAGCCACAAGCCATATCATGGTTAGGAGTTGGCTAGGGGTTAGGAGTTAAGAGGAAGATGAGTTTTTTATTAGTAGGAGTCTTAGTTTACTTAGAGTAGGAGTTGCTTCTTGGAGTTGGAGTTAGAGTTGTTGGGAGTAGGAGTTGCTTCTTAGAGTTTGAGTTGGAGTTGTTAGGAGAAGGAGTCTTGAGTAGGAGTCCTACTAGGAGTTGGGGTTTAGAAGCCCTATAAATAACCTTGTATTCTCCCCTCTTTTATCATCAATAGAAGAGTATTTTCTGTAGCCTTTGAGTAGCAAGTTGGAGGAGAGAACCCCTATAAAGTTCCAATAAGGTCGATCCCCTATAGTAATCACCCCCGAGCTTAGAATCCGCTAGGGTTCTAACATGAGCACGTCGGTTCTTCCGATCTCTCCCGCTTCTGAGCTGCTTGGGCCCTGCATAAAGGTTAGAGCTGAGCGAAGGGATCTCAGCTCAACCCCTCTGAAGCTCAAGTGAGTTAGGGCTGGAGCCTTAAAAACCTCAGGCAACCTCCAAGGGAAGAGAACTATAATGTGGAAGTATTGAGCGATCAACTCCCAATACTATTCCAAAGGGTGGCTTTTATACCTATGGCCATGGGTCGATGTATACAATTGCTTAATGATCACCAGTGTCAATGTATGCAGCCGTTAATGCATGTTGGCTCCTCAAGTGGTTGACCCGTATACTAGGCATCGATGCTGTCTGGACTCTGCGATGCTCCTTGCTTCTTGATTGATGGTATACGAGGTTTGTAATGCTTCATACTTGTCAGGGGACCATCAATGTAGAGGACAGATGAATGATTTGTCTTGGATTTATAGAACTTAATTAGCTCAAGCGACTAGAGTTTGGGGGTCTGAGTGCTTGGGGGCTAAGATATACATGGGGAGTGACAAAGACCACAAACCGAGTTTCCAATTTTATACTTTTTTTGTATGACCAATAATTCAACTACTTCTGTAGATGCAATCATTCAAACGTTAAGAGCTTCCATTCAGTGAGATTTGCAGGTTTCCCAACAAATTTGATACATGAGAAGGCACTCATCAAACTCACGTCGTGCGAGACTGCCTGCAGCATTAGATGGAAATTATTAAAAATCCAAACATTAATAATTATTAAAAATGGATAACAATTTTCTATAAATCCGAACATTAGATGGAATCTCCTCAACCTACAGCATTCTCTTAAGAGCAATATCAATGGTAATTCATTCCTCTTTCAAGATAATCCTTGAGCTTGAGCCTGTCGATGATCATTTGTTCATCTCTGTAGCCTCTTTCTCAGTCCTGGCAGGCATTTACATGCTTGTAGATGACACCCGACAGATGACTGAGAGGGCCGGTCGTTAAATTAATTTCACTATCAAAGTTGATATTAACAAAAACTATGTTTTTATTTTTAAAATATTAGGATGGTTTTGGTGACACCTACTCGTCATCACCAATCAGAAAAACATTTAGAAATAGAAGATTACGCTCAGGTTAGGTTAAATCACTGAAGACTTCTAAATAATTTAGGAGTCAATATTCTACTTTAATTAGATCAGATAATACAAGAATGTATTTGAATATCAAATCAAAATTCATGATTAAATAGGATTTTGATTTAAGAGTATTGGCCAAGAAGAGCTGAATTAGAACAAAAGAAGAACAGAAATCCGGAGTCAGAGAGATCGGAGAGATAATAAATCATCATATTTAATATAAGCTTGTTAGTTTTGAACTATCTTTTCCTATTCTCACTCTTTTCTTTTAATTACTTGATGCCCATCATTTTTTTGTAAAAATTATTTAATAGACACCTTCGCTTCCTGTCTCTCCATAAATAATCACCACCATGGCCTCACAACAATGCATCTGAAGTTGAGACACTGAAGCAGCTGTAGCAACCATGGGCCATTCCGTGAACAAGCTTGCCCCGGAGCTCGTGGCAACCGCCGAGCCGACGCCGTCAACCCGCCTCCCGCTCTCCTCCATGGACCGCATCGCGGGGATCAGGATGATGATCGACCTGATACTTGTGTTTGAGCAAGGGCTGCAGCCGGCGAAGGCCATCAGGGCGGCGCTGTCCCGTGCTCTCGTCCTTTACTACCCCGTCGCGGGGCGGATCGTGGAGCCGATCCCCGGTGAGGCGGAGGTGGACTGCACCGGCGATGGCGTGTGGTTCGTCAAGGCCTCCGTGGATTGCGGTCTCGAAGATGTTAACAACCTGGAGCGCCCTCTCCTGCTGCCCAGGAAGTTGGCTTACTTTTAACAGCTACCAACCTATCGTTCACGTATGAGCAGTGGCTTGGACATACAGAATAAGCTCAAAAGTGACTCCCTAACTAGCTGTAAATGAGATTTTACGATTCGGATCATGTTGGTTCCTTACTAGAGATATTTTCTGGGTGTAAGAAGCTCTGTTCATCGTTAACAACTGCCGGCTAATCGTACAAGAAGCTAGGCTCATGGGTAGATGGCGTTTACGAGTCGAACGTGTCACAGTTGGCGATCATCACCTTTTCCAAAAGCAACATCGCATTGATCTGTAATTTATTATTATTATTATTGATTCTCATCCAACTTTATCTCCGATTCAAGAACACACCGCAAACAGCCATACAGAGCTGTCAACGTGACGTCCCAGTTTCGGAGATCATGCAGAGCGTGCTACCTAAATTTTAATGCTTGAACGCGAGACTTCTTTGACTGCTATGTGTTGTATTACTTGTTCAGGTGACGGAGTTCAGATGCGGTGGGTTCGCAGTGGGCATCAGATTCAATCACACAGTGTTCGACGGCCTCGGGGCCGCCCAGTTCTCGAAAGCAGTCGCCGAGCTCGCAAGAGGCCACGCTTGTCCCCTCGTTAAGCCAGTCTGGTGCAGGAAAGCCATCCCTAGTCCACCGAAGCTATCGCGACGGCATGCACCCTCCCCCGCTGCCATCCACTTTGAGACCTCCGTGTTCGACATCTCCTCCGACCAGATCAACGCGTTGAAGAACCAGTTCTGCAGGGAGACGAGCCAGAAGTGCTCCACCTTTGACGTGGTCACGGCGATCCTCTGGCAGTGTCGGACGCGGGCGATAAGCCTGGACCCTCACGCCGACATGCACCTTGGCTTCGCCGCCAACACCCGCCACATGCTGCGGGGGCTGCTGCCGCAGGAAGGTTTCTACGGCAACTGCGTGTACCCCATGGGAATCAAGGCGAACGCCGGGACCATCGCCGGTTCCTCACCGGTGGAGGTGATCGAGCTGATCCGAGCCGCCAAGGAGAGGATGCCCGCCATGTTCTTGGACTGGATAATGGGGGACACGGAGGACGACCCGTACGAGGTGCCATTGGAGTACGGGACGCTGGTGGTGTCGGATTGGAGCCGGGTTGGGTTCTCAGAAGTGAACTATGGGTGGGGGGAACCGATTCATGTCGGTGCGTTGAATGATGACCACAACTTCATCCCTTCCTGCATCTACCTGCAGCCGTCCAAGCCGAAGCAAGGCGTGAGGTTGATGACACGATGTGTTCAAAAGGAACATGTACCTGCCTTCACCGAAGAGACGAAGCAGTTTGTCCATAATTAGCATGACATCAACCATCCTCCACCTGCCTTGAAGGAACAGTTGATGCAGTCATACTGCAACCTACCTCTCGTTGCTCCTGTTGTTCTTCATGTGATGCTAATAAATGTGATGTTAATAAATGTGACTCTATCCATAAGATCTTATTCCCTTGAGCAAAAGGAGATCAACTTCACTAAAGATTAGACATGAAGCAAGATTTGCAAGTCTGCACACCCTCGTGCTCCACTTGACTGCCCATATGCTGCAACATCATGGCATATATGAACACGTTCCATGCTCGTCAGTCTCATGTAGATCAAAGATGTTATAAATACTCTTCTCATTGATCAATAGATATACACTTCAATTTCCTTTACACATAGGGTGGGATTGGCAAATCTTGCACACCCTGACTCTTCAGTTGTTCTGACTTCTTTTTAAGATATGATAAAAACAAAATCTTGTCTTTCTTTGGTATCATTGATTTTGTATGGTGTTCGAGGGATATAAACCACTTATATTGATATATTTAAAATTAATCAGTCTCCCCTCCTTGTTTTGCACTCTAGATATCCATAGAATAATACTTGCATCTACCACTATTTGATAGATAAATTATTCCTTTTAGCTTTTACTCTGTTAAATACTCGCTGGTGCAGTGATTGGTCTTTGAAATTTAAAAGTCTAATAACTGGGATTTGATTCTCGATAGACTAATTTATCTTTCAATTTTTATGAATCGCAATCGGTGATTCGAAACAGGAACCTCAAGTTGCGGAACCACGGTAGAAGCTGGATGGGGTTCTCGCAGGTGAACTATAGGTAGGGAGAATGGATCAAGTCGAGATGTTAATGATCATAGTAACTATACTCTTCCTGTATTTATGTGCCACCCCCAAGTGGAAGCCAGGCACGAGGTTGATGACAGGATGCGTTGAAATCTAAATGTTAGATTTTTTTTATTTGTATAAGGAGAAAGAATAGTAAATAACATCAAAAGTACTTTCAATCGTTAGTCTACAGTGTTTTGAAATAATCCAAGAATACTTATTTATATTGATTAAAAGGTAGAATACAGATATCTTAAAATACTAAAATGTATCATATCTTAATAAATCTCATCCTAATTTCATCATCATCTAAACTAAATTATATCTAAATCTTTATCTTTCATTTTATCTAATACTAACTCCTTAAATTAAGTAGCTATAATTTAAAATGATTTTCAAAGAAATATTTTCTTCGCCAAGATTTTTGTGAAGACGTCAACGAGCTGATCTTCGATGTTGCAACGATTGTCTTACGCTTCTGCTTAGGTCTATAACTTAACTTTTTTCTCTTTGATATCCATCTCTGATGATCTAATGACGACTTTGTATTTATAAGATCGAATCCCTTTGAATGCAGAAGCTTCAATTTTCTTTTCTTTCTCTTGGCTTTCTTCACATTATCAAAAACTTCTAACATCTCTATATGGATACCTTCATTATTGACTTTGGAGTTTAAGATCTCATTCTTTTCATGTGGATGTATTTTATCAACTGTAGTTTTCAAATTATCATGATCTGCACCATCTGAGATAGTTTGCATAGATCCACAAAATTTTAGATGACCATAACTATTTTTCCATAATGTTGATTCGTCGGTAGGAGTAGTAAAATCCAAAAATAATAAGTTAAACACTTTATTTTTTGTCGTATTTGTTGTTACTATTAATTTCTTTACTTTTCTTATAATAAATTAGATATTTTTATTATAAAAAATAACATAATATTCTTTCCTTATTAGTTGTCCTATACTAATGAGATTTTATTTTAAATCAAGAATAAATAACATATCATCAATAATTTTTTTATCAGACTTTATGTTCATAGCAACTATTCATTTTCCTTTTACTTGAACATTTTTGTCATTTCCCATCTGCACAGTAGACTGACCGAATCACCAAACCTCTAGAATAGACTTTTATCTCCTGTCATATGATTACTATATCCACTATCAAAAAACCAAACAAATCTAGAATATTCTTCATCAGATGCTATAAAGAAAATACTTTATCTCTTTTGTTATCATTATTTTTCTCATGATAGTTTGTTTGATTTTTGTTCCAACAGTCTTTTTCAAGATATCCATATTTTTTACAGTACGAGTAAAGAGGAATATTTGGATTTTTATTTTTTTACTAGCAATCTTTTTCAATATGTCTAACTTTTTTTACAAAAAACACATTTTCGAGTTTCTTTGTTACCTTCATTTGATCGACATCGTCCTCCGTCCTTTTGATCTTTCCCTCGAAAATTGATTTATGAATTCTTTTGATTTATCTTAATTTGAAAAGCATGTTCTGAAACCTCATCTGAAGATCTATTTATTTTGTGTTCATGAACTAAAAGAAAGCTCATTAATCCATCAATAAACAATGTACTTGTATCCTTAACTTCTTCTATAGCAGTAGAAATCATATCAAATTTTAAAGATAAACTTCATAAAACTTTTTCTATTACAGTTTTTATCTTTTAGATTTTCACCATAAGATCTCATTTGATTTACAATAAAATAAATTTTTGAAAAGAAATCAACAATCTATTCTGAATCTTTCATCATAAGAGTTTCAAATTCATGACGAAGAATTTATTGAAATTTTTACCTTCTTTGTGCCTCCAAACATATTTTTTAATATCTTCCAAGCTTCTATTGATGTTGTTGCCATTATGATTCTAGAAAATAAGGAATCATCTATTGCTTGTAGCATGTAAAGGACTCTTGTATCTTCCTATATATTTTCTTTCATTTGATTTTTTTAATCTTTTGTAATACTAGGATCCTGCAGACTATACTAAACAATATCTTCTACCAAATTTCGTAATCCATGTAAAATAAACAAAGTTTTCATTTTAATAGCCCATAATTAATAATTATCACCTTTGAAGATAGGAAGAAGCTTATTAGAAACACTTACTGTAAGGCCTACCATCTTCTCTTTTTTTTTTTCTATTTTTTTTTTGGATCTACTAGTTTTGATTTTCTTTGAACCAGGCTCTATAATAATTGAAAGGTAGAATACAAATATTTTAAAATACTAAAATGTATCACATCTTAATAAATCTCACCCTCATTTAAACTAATCTCATCATCATATAAACTAAATTAGATCTAAATCTTTATCTTTCATTTTATCTAATCCTAACTATTTAAATCAATCTTAGCTACTTGGATTATTTTAAACACTAAACTTAACTTCACTAAATACGACGGTGAAGTTTATATATAATTAGAACAATAACGACCACAATCCACATGCAAGTTTTATGATTTCCTTCTCTTTGTTCTAGATTTCTTCTCGCAAGCTATTGAATCATAGTATAAAGAATTTTACAAACATATAGTGTACATTCTGTATCACCTACATGCCAACATTATTGCTCTCATTAGCTCTATTCAATTTATTTAAAATTTAAGCTACATATTTATATTCTTTGATAGTTCATTGTAATGCCCTAAACTTAAATCTTGCTTTTGTTACATATTATTGAAAAAAAATTTCGTTGACATCTATATAAGTACAAGGAAGAAGTCATCTAGTGTGGTTTCTCTAGACTCATTTTTTGTATAAAAATTAAGATCGAGGGGGTCTCCTGAGTCGGTCCCTAATGATAGAAGATAAGATTTAGATATGATTTTCCGAACTGAATGAAAAAATCTTATAGATTAGTTGAGAGAAATCTTCCTCTATATATATAAATAAACGATGAATCAATAAATCAATTGGGATTTTTATTCTACTTCCTATTTCAACATGGTATCGGAGCCCCTCTCTCTTGCTAATGATTGAGGCCTCGGCAACACTATTGATGGCTCCACTCCTGCTCTCTACCGTCGGTGTCGATTCCTCTTCTCTATCAATAGTAGTCCTCTTACATCCAGTGATCCGAGTGATCATCCATTCTGCTACGCTTGCCCCGTGTCACACCAGCTTTTCAGCCAGGCTGACATCACCGTTGAAGTCAATCATCATCAGATCTTCACTACAGTTGACAACACAACGATCTTCTTCCTTTAGATTCATTAACACCGATTCAAGATCGACGTCCTTAGTTCAAGATCGATGTCCTTATAGGAGCTGGATCTTGCAAGGGCATGATAGAAGACAGGATTTAGTTATGATTTAAATATAATTTCTCCAACTGAATGAGAAAATTTCATAGGTTAATTGAGGAAAATCCTTCTCTTCATATTTATAAATAAACGAAGAATCAATGAATCAATTTGGCTTTTCATTTATACTTCCTATTTCAACACCTAAGATGTTTAAGGTATATTGGATTTCACCTTTTTTTTTCATCAATTTAAAGCTAAAAACTTAATTTTATACCAATCTCGTAGAAGGTTATCTCATAAAAATCATATGGGAAAGACAGTTTATAATCGGTCCGACCTGTCTTTTGGATTTTCAAGAATATTTCTACGAATATTTCACTGAGTCAATTCGTAATCAACTTCAATTATCTTCTAAGCTTCCTAGAATATTTCTATGAATATTTCATAGGGGAGACAGCCCGGCAACTCAATAACTAACCTGAGCTATTTTTTAGGCAACTGTCTTTGTAGACAGGAGGGTATTAGCTTAACATAGTATGTGAATGGTGACTAAATGATTTTATATTTTCTATCACAAACCTTTGTAAAATAAATTCTTACATTAGTATAGATATTTGGGTTGGGTTTAATTTTGAGTCTAATATCTAGATAGATAATTCAATTAGGAAAACAATGACAAGCTAAAATTTTTTAAATGTATTCGTAAGTATCCTATCCATCTAAAATGGATTGAGGTATGGTTGAATAAATTCTGAATATAGGCAGAAAAGCATGAAATCGAGTAAAAGTACATCAATTTTGTATTTGAGTGAAATTAATGAAAACTCTATGTATACCAATTCTTAGTTTGTAAATTACGTTTTAGTTGATACATAAAATACAATCCACTATTGAAAAGCAAAATCGAACCGTTTGTGTCATAACTTCATCTGATGTGATAATTAATTCATTAGCACAATTAGTCGAAAAAATCCGAGCACAAGTTAATTAACTCATATATCTTTATCCACTTCAAATGGGAGCCTATATTCCGAGTAATATAATTTGTTTAAAGGTTTAATTTATATACTTTTCGGGCTGCAATTATCACAAACATTTAAGGCCAAGCTTGTGAGTCTGCGATCGAAGACAAACATGTTGGTCGCTCTTTTTAATTGATCACGAGGTAGACCTACTCATTCTTTTTACACGAGTATTGGAATGACTGTGGATGATCGAATATACTATAATTAGAACTGGCAGATGGGGAGTGAGGATGCGAAGTGACAAAGACCTCGAACCGAGTTTCCAACTTGACAACTTTTTGTTTTTTATGACCAGTTGTTCAATTACTTTTGAAGATGCAATTATTTTAGGGTTTGATGACCAGTAAGTAGTTCAATTATTTTTTAAGATGGAACGTGAGATACTATTGAATGGGACACGAGCCATAAATACTTATTATTTTGAGCTAGCAAAAGAGAAGAAGCTTCTATGCAGTGAGAGAGACCTGCATGTTTCCCAGTAAAGTTAACATATAAGACGGCAATCATCAAACTCACCTAGAGCGAGACCGATTGCAACGAGGAGAAAGAAATCTAAGTTATTACGTATCCTCAAACCCAAAGATGGGAAGAAAAGGTTTGTGTCCCACCTTCTTGAGGAAAGAAGAAGATAACTTCTCCTGCTCCACAGTGGTCTCCAAAGAGCAGTGTCGCCCGGCAGGCATGCTTGAATCTGATCACTGCTTCCGGCAATCACATGCTTATCGATGCCACCGGACATGGGAATGAGAGGACGGGTGGTGGTCAACTTGCATGGCCACATGACCGATTACCACAGTGCTAATGTGAACCTTCTCTTTTCTCACGTTGGGTAAAAGCGGGATTTTATCGAATATGTCGCTTGCATATATTGTTATAGTGATGCAACTGTTGAGAATTAATTGATAGTAGTTATTTATTTAGTTAACATATTTTAAAAATAATCATTCATGTTTAAGAGTTACAAAATTAGTGAAGAGTTATGAAGATAATGGTCCATGATTAAGAATTTAGTGATTAGTTACTAATCATGGATGAGATAGTAAAATAGTGGGATGAAGTAATGGAGTTAGATAGTTACGTCCTATAAATAGGACACTAGTTCATAAAGCAAGTGAGCACAGAGTGTATGCATTTAGAGATAATCTTGTAAGTGTTTTTGTTCTTTTACTAATACAACGTCATTTTCTTGATTAAAATTATTTTTCATTAATTGGATTATAGTGTTCTATTTTTTTGTTATTTTCTTGCTTCTTCTTCCCCAATATTTGTAGTATTAAAGCCTTGTTTCAATTTAAACTGGGCATTATGGTTCTTAATGGTAATTCTATTTCTCAACATCTCATTCTCATCTTCTCGGACAAATCTTATGAATTTTGGAGTATTAAGATGAAGACTTGTTCAAGTCTCAAGATTTTTAGGACTTGATAGAGAATGGATATGTAGATCCAGATAAAGAAACCAGGCTGAAGGAGAATAGAAAGAAAGACTCAAAGGCATTGTTCTTCATTCAATAAGTTGTACATTAGAAAATCTTCTTAAGGATTGTAGCAGTGACAACCTAAAGACAAGCTTGGTTGATACTTCAAAATGAATTTTAAGGCTCATCAAGGGTGATTACGATAAAACTTCAAACCCTTCGTCGTGAGTTTGAAATTTTATTTATGAAAAGTAATGAATCAGTACAAGATTTTCTTTTTCGAGTGACTTAAATTGTTAGTCAAATGAAATCCTATGGTGAACATCTTCATGTTTAAATAATTATTGTAAAAGTTTTAAAAAGTTTAACTCCAAAATTTGATCATGTTATCGCAATTAAAGAGTCAAAAGGATTTATCTACTCATTCATTTGATGAACTAATGGATTCCTTGCAAGCATATGTAGCAAGGTTAAATAGGTCGCGTGAAAAAGTATAGAAAAAATATTTCAGGTTAAGGGGGAGTCTTCTACTTCAAAAGAAGATAAAAAAATCAACAGAAAGAGGACGTGACAGAGGAGGATTTCATGGTAGAGGAAATGGAAGAGAAAGAGCAAGATGACACTTTGATAGGCATGATGAAAGACAATCAAACTATGATAAAAAAAACTACAAGAGTGAAATTCAGTGTCACTATTATAAAAAGTTTGGTCATATGAAGGCAGATTTTTAGAAAAGAGAAACACAAGTAAGCTATGTGGAGGAAAATGAAGACAATAGTAAGTTGTTTATGACTCATTCACAAGTTAATGATATCTTAAATGATATTTGGTTTTTAGATAGTAGATGTTATAATCATATGTTAGGTATAAGATCAATATTTAGAGATATTTATGAAACTGTTGAACTTGGATATAGCAAGCAAATCCAAATAGAAGTAAAAGGAATAATTGAGATAAAAATAAATCAAGAAAATGTAAAACATCTTGATAATGTTTTCTATGTTCCTAGTTTATTACATAATTTATTGAGTGTTGAACAGTTGATAAATGTTGGATATTTAGTTATATTTGATGATAGTTCATGCACTATTAAAGATAAAAAATCTGGTTTGATTAGAGTAAATATTTGCATGACGTAAAATAAGATATTTGCAAATCACAAGAATGAGATAAATTTAAGATACGACACCTTAACATTAAAGGTTTAAGGTTGTTAAATCAAAAGGAAATGGTTTACAAATTGCCAAAAATTAATACAATTGATATATGTAAAGGATGCATTTATAGCAAATAAAGTAAGAAACAATTTTATGTTAAAAAAGATGGAAAGCATCTAATTATCTTGAATTTATTTATGCTGACTTATGTGAACCTATGAATATAAAATTATTTAGTGAAAATTGATATTTTTTATTATTTACTGATGATTATAGCTACATGAGTTGGATATAATTTTTGGAATTGAAATATAAAGCATTTGATAACTTTCAAAAATTCAAAGCACTTTTAGAAAGTCGAAGTGATAGATGTATAAAGATACTTTAGACAAATAGAGGTGATAAATTTTTATCTAATGAGTTTAATTTTTTTTATGCAGAAAATGGTATTCGTAGGGAATTGACAACACCATATACACCAGAGCAAAATGGTGTAGCTGAATGTAAAAATTGAACCATCGTCGAAATGACAAGAAGTTTGCTTAAAGGAAAGTATCTTCCGAATCAATTTTGGGCAGAAGTAGTTGCAATAACAGTTTATTATTGAATATTTCACCAATAAAGGCTATTATAAATTGAACTCCTTTTAAAGCTTGGTATGGTATAAAGTCAAGTGTAAGTCATTTAAGATTTTTTGGTTGTATTGCCAATGCATTGGTAAATTTATAAAACCATCATAAACTTGATGAAAGATCTAAAAAATGTATCTTAATTGGATATTCTACACAATCCAAAGCATCTCAATTGTATAATCCTATTAGTGGTAAATTTATTATTAATAAAAATATTATGTTTCATAAAAGGGCAACTTGGAATTGGGAGATCAATAAAGGTGAAACACAAATTCGTATTCCAGCGGAACTAGTCACTCCACCGAATCAAGTGATAGATCCTGCTCCAACAAGTTCATTGTTAACCTCACCTAGTAGCAGTTCAAATTTAATAAATAATTCCTCAGATGAAATTCCTCTATGAAGGTTTAGATCACTAACAAAAATTTATGATTCAACATTTGTTTTATCTATATCAAATACTATAAGTTTTGAAGAAGCAGTTAAAAAAGAGAAATATCGAAAAGCAATAAAGGATAAAATTAAGTCAATTAATAAGAATAAAATCTGGGAGCTAATGGATCAACCAAAAGAAAAGAAATCACTTTATGGGCTCAAACAAGCTCCAAGAGCATGATACAATAAAATTGATTATTATTTTTATTAAAATAAATTTAAGAGGAGCAATAATGAACCTACCCTTTATTTAAAGAAGAAAGGTGAACACAATATTCTTATAATTTACCTTTATGTTATGATATTATATATATAGTTTTATCTAACTCTATTGTGATAGAATTTAAAAAATACATGATAAATAAGTTTGAAATATCATATCTAAGTCTACTGCACTATTTTTTTGGGTTGGAGATGAAGCAAGGATTTGATGAAATTTTTATTTCACAAAGAAAATATGCAATGGATCGACTCAAAAATCTGACATGATTAATTGCAAAGTTGTAGCTATGTAAATAAGAATTTGAAACTTAAAGTTGGTACAGGTTTGACAAATGCAAGATACTTCAGAAATCTGGTTGGAGGTTTGATCTATCTAACTCATACTCGACTAGATATTTCCTTCTCTATTGGTGTAGTATTTAGGTTTATACAAAGCCCAAGTAAACATCATCTCGGAGCTATTAAAAGAATTCTACATTATATTGCTAGAACTCTGAAATATGAAATTTGGTATTCTCATAATTTTAAATGTAAATTATTTGGTTTTACTGATAGTGATTGGGTAGGAGATTTGGATGATAGAAAGAGTACTTCAGGTAATATTTTTAGCCTCAGATCAAGAGCTATATCTTGGAGTTCAAAGAAGAAAGCAACAACTACGTTATCGACATCGGAAGCAGAATGTGTAGTTGCAACATTAGTAGATTATCAAGATATATGGCTTAGAAGACTTCTTAAAGATCTTCATCAAAAACAAAAAGAAGCAATGGAAATATTTTGTGACAATAAAGCTATAAATGTAATAACGAAGAATCTAATATTTTATGAAAGAATGAAGCATATAGCGATACGCTATCATTTCATTTGAGATCTTGTACCAAATGGAGCTATAATAATAAAGTACTGTGGCATAGATGAATAAGTTACAAATATTCTCACCAAGTCATGTCCAGTTCAGAAGCATATTTATTTCATGTCTCAAATCACTGTATGTAAGTATGAATCAAGGGGGAGTGTTGAGAATTGATTCATAGTAGTTATTTAATTAGTTAACATATTTTAGGTGTAGTGGCTCATGTTTAGGAGTTATATAGGTAGTTAGGTGTTATAGAGGTAGTGGCCCATGATTAAGGATTTGATGGGTAGTTGTTAATGATAGGTGAGATAGTAAAATAGTGGGATAAAATAGTGGGATGAGATAGTTATTATTATGTCCTATAAATAAAATCTTAATTAATGAAGCAAGTGAACAGAATGTGTGTATTTAGAGATAATATTGTAAATATTTTTATTTTTTTACCTCATATTTAATACTATATTATTTTCTTGAATAAAATTATTTTTTATTAATTGAATCATATTAGTCTATTTTTTATCGTTTCTCCTTATTTCTTAATTTTTTTATCATTTTCTTGCATGCCATATGACCGATTACCACATTGCTAATGTGAACCTTCTCTTTTTCTCACGTTGGGTAAAAGCGGAATTTTGTCGGACATGTCGCTTGCACAGATTGTTAAGGTTGCCACCCAACAAGTGAATGAGAGGACCGCCGGTGGTGGTCGACTTGCACAGCCATATGGCTGATTACCACAATGAGATTTTGTCGGACTATGTCTGTAACACAGATTCTTCCGTAAATCTTACGCAATCCAAAGGTTAAGTTTAATTTTCAATATATTATAAACAATCTCATGGTGACGACACCTACTGGTCATCACCGATAAGAAATATATCCCATGGCTTTGACACTTTTAACTCTTGCGGTTCATCTGCTGCTTCTCTTTAAATTGAATTGCCACATCCATGAGAAAGATAACATCCAGGTTAATTCAAATTTCTATATTATTTAGGACTTTATTTATTTATATATATATTTTTTAAACTGCATTCTTGTTTTGAATAATACCGAAATTACCAATCATCAATCCTAATAAAATTTTCCTATCAATTTGAGAGAGACCCACCCGATGGACCGGTGCATAAAGCGCACCATTCCAAATGGATGGACTGTTATGATATTTTTAATTTATTGTTTTATTATAATAATAAAAATATTGTAATAAGTTTTTAAATAATATTAAAATATTTTTATTGAGATACTTAAAAACGTTGTATAATTATTGAAAAAAATTGCGCTCCACGTTAGTCTCGAAAGAGAAAATTGCCGCCCTGCAGGCATGCTTCATCTCTAGCCTTCCTTCCAAATCTGTTAATCACATGCTTGTCGATGCCATCCAACATGTGATTGAGATGACCGGTAGTGCTCGACTTCCAGACACCATCCCCTTCCTTTCTCTCACTATATAGTCACCACCATCGCCTCAGGGCAGAGCATCCGAAGTCGAGAGACTCTGAAGCAGCTGTAGCAACCGTGAGCTTTTCCGTGAACAAGCTCGCCCCGGAGCTCGTGCCCCCCCCCCCCCCCCCGAACCGACGGAGTCCGGCCGCCTCCCGCTCTCCTTCATGGACCGCATCGTGGTGGCCAGATTGTTCATCGACCTGATACTCGTGTTCGAGCAAGGCGTGCAGCCGGCGAAGACCATCAGGGCGGCGCTGTCCCGTGCTCTCGTCCCTTACTACCCCGTCGCCGGGCGGATCGTGGAGCCGATCCCCGGTGAGGCCGAGGTGGACTGCACCGGCGATGGCGTGTGGTTCGTCGAGGCCTCCGTGGATTGCAGTCTCGAAGATGTTAACAACCTGGAGCGCCCTCTCCTGCTGCCCAGGAAGGATCTCATCCCCTATGCTCCCCCTGACGTGATCGAGGGAGACGACACCTTCATGCTTCAGGTATGTATTTCACAGGTCAAACTTTGACACAAGCCACGTAGTGTAAGTTGGCTTGCTTTTAAGTGCTACCCACCTATCGTTCATGAACTTGCAGTGGCTTGGACATGCAGAATAAACTCAAAAGAGACTCCCTAATTAGCTACAAATGAGATTTTAGGATTTGGATCATATTGATTCCTTTCTAGAGGGTGTATAAAGTGTTGGGTTTTTTTAATATATGATAGGATCAATCAATTGTTTTATAGAATCAAGATCGAATTTTTGATTAAAAATAATCTTTATAATCCAAAACAATAATTTTTTAAAAATATTTCCATAAAACTTATTAAATATATTATAATATGCATGAAATCCTATAACAATTAAGAAACATATTAATACGAAAACATATCAGATGAATCCATTAGAGTATTTTCTGAATTGATTGATGATTTGGTCTTCCAATTGCAGAGTATCCTTAAGAACTTTAGATTTCTCCTTGACGGGTGAAGAGAAACTTCATTCGATACTGCAACCTGGGATCATAACCTTATTTATAGTCATAACTGATGAATCTATAATTATGATTATATTCGTAATTAATGAATCTGCAGTTATGCCTCAACAGTTTCATATTCCTAATTTATCTCGTCATTAAGTTAGAAATATGATTGATGGTATCCACACAATTAATTTTCATAATAATAATTATATCCCTTAGCCAAATAACTTTACTTTAATTGGATCACTTTAATTTTGGCTAATCAAAAATAATGGCTTAACATATTTAATTATACATATGTGACCCTCAAAATTCTAACAATCTCCCACTGAGTCACATATGTATCCTTATAAATATGCTATACTTTATAAGCTTAAAACTGTTACAATTATTAAACATGACATATAAAACAATCTTGTCCATTGACTATATTAATATATGACCAAAGCGGTCTTCACTATATCAATCATAGCTAAACTCATTAATGATCACGAATATTAACATAACCAAATGACATAGATCAATTATGAAATGTGTAGCATAAAAATTACATAAATGTGATCTATACATGTCAATTTTCAACTGGTCTAACTTTATCTTTATGAGATCATTAATAACTTTAATAGCCATAATGTACAAAGTATAATAAACTGAAGCTCTATTTCTGATCAGAAAATATTTGTACAAATACAAAATCTGGCATAGAACATATAACAAACATATGACAGACTCTCATTAAACTAAAGTTTCATCAAATTCTGATATACCCATATAAGCAGTATGCTCATGAAAGACCTTGGGCGGTACACCTTTTGTGAGAGGATCTGCCAACATAAAGTTTGTTCCCAAGTGTTCTATAGAAATTTGTTTACTTTATACCATTTATTTCGAACTTGATGTCAATGTGCTTTGACTTAGTCGAGCTCCTATTATTGTTGGAGTATAAAACAGTTGATTTGTTATCATAGTATATCTTTAGTGGTCTTTCAATCCCTTGTACTATTTGCAGCCCTGTGATAAAATTTCTCAACCAAGTTTCATGATTGGACGCCTCAAAACATACTGCAAATTCCGCTACCATAGTGGAAGAAGCAATAATAGATTGCTTGGCACTATGCCAAGAAATTGCCCCACCAGCCAACATATAAATATAGCCCGAAGTGGATTTCCTACTGTCTTGGCATCCAGGAAAATCAGAGTCAGAATACCCAATGATCTCCAAATGGTCTAATCTCCTATATGTGAGCATATGATCTTTTATCCTCTTTAAATATCTCATGACTCTTTTAGCTGCCTTCTAGTGATCCATTCCAGGATTGCTTAAGTATCTGTCTAACACACTAACAATGTACGCTATATCCGGACACGTACAAACTTGTGCATACATTAGACTCCCTACAGTTGATGCATAGGGAATCTTCTGCATTTCTTGAGTTTTCAGATTTCCTTTAGGGCACTGATTGAGATTGAACTTGTCTCCCTTTGCGACAAGGGTGTCTCCTGATTTGCAATCATGCATGTCAAACCTTTTGAGTACTTTATCGATATAGCTCCTTTGTGATAATCCTAGAATACCCCAGGATCTATCTCGGTGTATCTGGATTCCTAATACAAAAGAGGCATCACCAAGATCTTTCATCTCAAAATTTCTAGATAGAAATCTCTTAGTTTCATGCAATAAGCCTATATCATTTGTAATAAGCAGAATATCATCACATACAATATCAGGAAAATAAATTTGCTCCCACTGAATTTGTAATACACGCAATCATCAACAACGTTCATTTCAAAACCAAATGAGATAATTACTTGATGAAATTTGTGATACCACCGACGGGATGCCTGTTTTAGTTCATAGATAGATTTTATCAATTTACAAACCATTTTCTTTGGGTCTCCTAACACAAAGTATTCTGGTTGCACCATATAAATTATTTCATCAATGTTTCCATTGAGAAATGTTGTTTTAACATCCATCTGATGAAGCTCTAAATCAAAATGTACGGTTAGAGCCATAATTGTCCTAAAAGAGTCCTTCATTGAAACCGAAGATAAGGTCTCTTTAAAGTCAATCCCTTCCTTTTTAGTATAGCCCTTTGCTACAAGACGTGCTTTATACCTCTCCACATTACCTTTAAAATCCCTTCTGGTTTTAAAAACTCATTTACAACCAATAGGTTTCACACCTTATGGTAATGGGACAAGTTCCCAAACTTTATTGTCTTGCATAGACTTATACTCTTGATTCATTGCTTCAATCCACTTATCTGAATTAGACTACTCCATGGCTTGACAGAAGTTGATTGAATCATCTTCCATTATACCACTACTTTCTTCATGTTCTTGGAGAAATACCATATAATCATCCGAAATAGCACTCCTCCTTCCCCTAATGGATCGTCAGCGTCGGTTCTTGCATGATTCTTGAGGATGTTGAGTTTGTTTCTCATGAATAATTTCTTCATACTGTATGGGAGTTGAAATGACTATATCATTTTGAGGTACAAATTTTGTCATATTAGTGGCAACTATATGAATCGAATCAGACTGAACCAATTCTTCCTCAAAGATAAAGTCTTTAATCTTATTTCTTCCCCCAAACTCAATATCCTCAAAGAATATAGCAATACCTGTCTCAAAAATATTTCTTGATTTGGGATCATAAAATTTATAACCCTTAGATCGCTCAGAATAACCAATAAAGTAACTGCTCATTGTTCGGGGTTCCAATTTATTTTCATTAGGCCTGTAAGGCCTTGTCTCAGTTGGACAACTCCATACATGAAAGTGTCTTAAACTAGGCTTTCTCCTAGTCCAAAGTTCATAAGGAGTTTTTACAGTTGCTTTAGTTGGTACTCTATTAAGAATGTAAGCTGCAGTTTTTATTGCTTCTCCCCAGAGTAACTCTGGCAAAGTAGATTAAGAAATTATACTTCTTACCATGTCCTTAAGTATGTGGTTTCATCTTTCAGCTACACCATTCATGCTATTGACCCAGGCATTGTATACTGAGGGACAATTCTCCTCCACGGTCAGATCTGATGCTTTTCATCCTTTTGTTAAGTTGATTTTCAACTTCAGCTTTAAATGCTTTGAACATATCCAAAGATTAAGATTTTTCATGCATTAGATACAGGTATCCATATCTAGAGTAATCGTCTATGAATGATATGAAGTATTGTTGATCATTCCATGAAGGTATAGAAAATAGTCCACAAATATCTGTATGTATCAATTCTAAGACATCTGTAGCTCTATATGCACCTGATCTCTTAGGTTTGGTTTGTTTACCTTTAATGCATTCAACACAAACATCTAGACCTGATAAGTCAATGGGATCAAGAATCTCATCTGACACAAGTCTTTCAACTCTATTTCTAGAGATATGACCCAAACGTTTATGTCATAATATACCAGAATTTTTAATTTTATATTTAGTACCTCGCAATTCCACATTCAAGGTTTTATGATAGGATACTATAGTATCAAGTAAATATAGATTGTCATAAGTCATAAGTGAACCAGTTCCAATCATATTTGAATTTAAAGACAAAGTAAACTTATTGTTTTCAAATGAACAAGAATAACCAGATTTGTCCAAATAAGAAACAGAAATTAAGTTCTGTCTAAATGACGGTACAATAAAAGTGTCTTTTAAATCCAAATAGTATCAAGTACATAATAACAATCTAAATATGCATATAGCTTCCACATCTACCGATTTTTCGTCCCCCACATAAATGCATCTCTCAGTATTATTGGGCCTTCGGTAGCTCAGGCAACCTTGCTTTGAAACACTGATATTAATAGTTGCACCATAGTCTAACCACCAAGTGTTTCTAGGTACTGAAGTTAAATTGACTTCTGAACAAACCAAAGTAAGGAATGTTCCCCTTTTAGCATGCCAAGCATGATATCTAGCACAGTCCTTCTTTAAATACCCAGATTTCTTACAGAAGAAATAAGTATTATCCTTATTTTGTTTCTTCTGTACTGGACCATTATCAGCCTCATTCTTTTCATATTTGTATTTTCTTTTCTTGCCCTTAAAGTTGATTTCGTTTAGAACTGATACTGAATTGAAGCTAGCAGATATTTTTACAAGAGAACCTAAATAAGAGAACAACAGACAATCAGAAATTATGCTCATATTTATTGTCATAAACTTAAGTAAATTCAAATAATGATTTAACCCATCTCAAGATACCAAGTGCAACATTAATATCTTGTCTTTGGACTTCAATATTAATTGCTAGTGGTAGTGTTATTGTAATGATCAAACAATGATAATAAGGCATGTCAAATAAGAAACTCATCTTTGGATTGATTTATCATTTACATGTATAACTTTATAATTATCATGTGTTTACCATTACAGGTATGTATATAATCCTACCAGTCATTAACCTTCCTTTGGGCCAGATAATTACCGCTTGGATATAAATACACACTATATTTAATATTTTCATGAGAAATATTATATATGAGAGGTCACTTTGGCGACTTCATATACCAAATTACTCAATCTAATATTAAACAATCATTAATTGAATTTGGACTATGTTAGTCAAATTGGCTTAATCTTAATTTGTTGACTAAAATATTTAAAGCATGTAAATCATTCAATTTATGTTAACAAACAACTTTATAGAACCAATATTATGTTTAAACCAACATAATATTACAATAATATCTAATTAATTAAATTTATATTAATTAGATAAAATCTAAAAAAAAGAATTTGAGAAATTTATGTCTTGAAGTGAAAAAATGAATTTATATATTTTGAAAAGGAAAAGACACGAAGCGAAAAGGACAATCCAAAATTAAAGTGATATTACATCAGTAAAAGGCACTGAATTTAATGTGAAGCACGTTGTAGCATGATTACATAAAACCATAATCTTTTCCAACGATAATGGAACCAAATCACTTCAAAATAGCATGATTACATAAAACTATCATCTTTCCCAACGATGATATAACCAAATTACTTTAAAATATTGATGAAAACATCATTTAAAATACATTAAAAACAAGCTTAAATGTTCATCAATCATTGTAGAATGGCTCTGATATCACTTGTTGGGTTCTTTTAACATATCATATATGGATCAATCAATTATTTTATAGAATCAAAACTTAATTTTTGGTTCAAAACAATCTTTATAGATCCAAAACAATGGTTTTTTAAGAATGTTTCCATAAAACTTATTAAATCCATTATAATGTGTATGAAATCCTACAACAATTAAGAAACATATTAATACAGAAGCGTACCTGATGAATCCATTAGAGTATTTTCTGAATTGATTGGTGATTTGGTATTCCAATTGTAGAGTATCCTTAAGAACTTTATATTTCTCCTTGACGGGTGAAGAGAAACTTCATTCATTCGATACTGCAACCGGGGACCATAACCTTATTTATAGTCATAACTGATGAATCTACAATTATGATTATATTCATAATTAAGGAATTTATAATTATGTCTCAAGAGTTTTATATTCCTAACTTATCTCGTTAGAAATATGACCGATTGAATCCATACAATTAATTTTCATAATAATAATTATTTTTTTAGTAAAATAACATTACTTTAATTAGATCACTTCATTTTGATTAATCAAAAATAATATTTTAACATATTTAATTATATATGTGTGATCCTTAAAATCAAAAATAATCGCTGCTCATCTTCGCTACGGCCGACTAATTGTACAAGATGCTATTACGCCCATGGGGTAGATGGCTTTTACGAGTCTAACGTGTCACCGTTGGAGATCATCACTTTTTCCAAAACCAACATGCATTGAGTTGATGTGTATTTGATTATTATTATTATTGAATCTCACCCAACTTTATCTCCTATTCAAGAAGCAAACAGCCAGGAGATGATGCAGATTGTGCCACCTAAATTATATTGCTTGAACGCGAGACTTATTTGACTGCCATGTGTTGTATTACTTGTTCAGGTGACGGAGTTCAGATGCGGTGGGTTCG
The DNA here is from genome assembly GCA_021527575.1 of Ensete glaucum. Lineage (NCBI taxonomy): Eukaryota > Viridiplantae > Streptophyta > Magnoliopsida > Zingiberales > Musaceae > Ensete > Ensete glaucum. The sequence continues at coordinate 17,019,802 of CM038558.1, forward strand.
CAGTGGGCATCAGATTCAATCACGCAGTGTTCGACGGCATCGGGCCAGAGGCCACGCTCGTCCCGTCGTTGACCCACTCTGGTGCAGGGAAGCCATCCCCAGTCCGCCGAAGCTATCGCAACGACATGCACCCTCCCCCGCTGCCTTCCACTTCCAGAACTCCGTGTTCGACATCTCCTCCGACCGCATCAACGCCGTGAAGAACCAGTTCTTGAGGGAGACGGGCCAGAAGTGCTCAACCTTCGATGTGGTCACGGCGATGCTCTGGCAGAGCCGGTCGCGGGCGATAAGCCTGGACCCCCACGCCGGCTTGGACCTCGGCTTCGCCGCCAACACCCGCCAACTGCTGCGAGGGCTGCTGCCGGATGAAGGCTTCTACGGCAACTGCGTGTACCCCATGGGAATCAAGGCGAACGCCGGGACCATCGCTGCTTCCTCGTCGGTGGAGTTGATCCTGCTGATACGCGACGCCAAAGACAGGTTATCCTCCAAGTTCTCGGAGTGTATGATGGGGGATTCGGCGGAGAACCCGTACACAATACCACCGGGGTACGGGACGTTGGTAGTGTCGGACTGGAGCCGGGTGGGGTTCTCCGAGGTAAACTACGGGTGGGGAGAGCCGATCCATGTGGTTCCGTTGATTGATGACAATAACTTTGTGGCTTCCTGCATCTATCTGTCGCCACCCAAGCCGAAGCAGGGGGTGAGGTTGATGACACGATGCGTTGAAATGGAACATCTCCCTGCCTTCAGTGAAGAGCTGATGAAGTTTGCCCCAGAATTGGCGTGAGAGCGGCCACCATCCACCTGCAAGTCTCTTCAGCATGCAATGTTCTTCCATGACGTCCTTCTCTTCCGTCAGCCCTTGTTATCTGGCAATCTCTATTATCCTTATATTATCAAATAAAAGAATATTCCACAACATATGACATAGAGCACATATTGCAAAACCAGAATCAGCAGTCCCCCGTGAGATCTTGTGGAGAAATGAGCGTCGCAATCGTGTAATGGAATAGGAAATTATAAAGATTAAATATTATAATATAATTAAAAGATAAATAATTTTAAATAAAAATTAAAATAATATTAAATAAGAGAGAAAATTAAAAAATTATTAAATATCTTCAATTGTATACTTCTTTGCTTCATGAACTATGGTACCACTCGTAGAATCTAATTGTAATTACCTCACATATTATGTTACCCATGTAGGAACTATCCTATCATAATAAGAGAACTACTTAAAATATGACCAAAATTATCTAAAATATGATAATTACCTAAAATAATTATCAATGAATCAATTCTTAATAATGCTTGATTCATAGTTATATATCAATTTGAGATATGAAATAAATATGCTTATGAAATGAAAATGATTTGATAAGAATATATGTAACTTGTTTATATATGTTACAATATTTTATTGTTATAGCCCTACTTGATATAAGATCTTGGATAAAATGATATCGGATAAAATGATACTATATCTCTATATGATTCATTCTTCTAGAAACGATTGTATTATTAGTTACAATTGCGACTGTTGTCATAAAATATTTTAGTTGTTTCATTTTATTCTTGATGAATATCTCAAATAATTTTTCTAAATCATATTGATTAACAAGCTTATGATGTTACAGTTTCATATTTTACTTCTGATGTTAACAATGCAGTTGTTGTTTCCTTTTTTAAACTCTAAGATATGGCTCTTTGATCCAGCCTCAAAGTAAAGTTTTTTTTTTTTTGGTTATCCAAAGAAAACTCATGTCCAATCGCTATCATCGAAACTAATTAATTTATATGTAAAATTATGAGAATACTAAATGTCATAATCTACGGCTTCAGTAATATAATATAGAATTTTTCTAATAGCTTCAAGGTAATATTTGCTTGGATTATATATAAACATGGATACTACACTTGTCAAACATGTATCATCTTCAAGTTTCAGATGATATTTCCAGATGATATCTTTCATTTATCAAATATGTATTATCTAAAAGTTTCAATTTCTTCTTTATATTCACGGGCATTACTATAACTTTGTAATTAATCATGTTAGACTCTTTGAGTTGATTTACTGTATATCTTTTTTTATGAAATAAAAATTTTATCAGATTCTTGCTTTACCTCCAACCTAAGAAAATTGTGTGGTATACCAAAATATGATATTTCAAACATATACATCATGTATTTCTTAAATTATACCACCAAAAAATTAGATGAACATTATATATATATATATAATTTAATTTATTTTACGCTCTTAATTTCAACTTGCCCTTTCATCAACTATAATATTTTTATTAATAATAACTTCAACACAAAGAGGATTATACAATCGGTTTAGATTATAAGGAAATAAATAATTTAAATATATATTTTTAGATTTTTTATCAAACTTATAATAGATTTATAAATTTATCAAAGAAAAAATAATATAACAAAAATTCTAAAATGACTTAGGTTTATACCATACCAAGCTTCAGAAAAAGTTATATTCATGATGAAATATTTAATAAATAAATTATTATTGTAACTACTTCTACTCAAAACTAATTTCGAATATTGCTTCCCTTAAACAAACTTCTTATCATTTTAACGATAATTTGATTCTTATGTTCAGCTACATCATTTTACTTTAATGTATGTTTTGCTGTTAATTCCTAGTTGATGGGGAGAAATTTGATACCTACCAGCATATCTGTCATGAAGATTGGCACATAAGCAGGGCTGCATATCATTAGCTCTAAAATAACTCAGCACCAGTGGATGATCATAACGACCCTATCAGAAGCCATAATGATCATATTGTTAGGCCGATCTCATCTCAAGCTAGTCGGTAACGAAAGCCTGTGGACCAGGTATAAAAAGAACCTCTTAGCTACTTTGAAGGGGGGAACGGACACACACTACGCTATTATATACTCTCTCTCTCTCTCTCTCTCTCTCTCTTTTTCTCTCCGACTTATGTCATTGAATTTTTTTCTCAACTGACTTAAGCATCGGAGGGACCACGCACGGGCAACCTTGGTGTTAGCCTGGCACACAGGGTCGCTCACTCATCACTTAATTAACCAAACCCTTGTGCAATTAGGAAGGGGCACTAGGGTCAGCCTACACCTTCGGTAGAGAATCAATCGGGTTGACTCATCAATCAATAGTACTCATGATACCATCATTTTTTTATATAATATTAAATTCATTAGATAAAAATTTATCACTTTTGTCTGTTCTAAGTATCTTCATGCATCTACCATTTTACCTTCCCACAAGTGCCATAGATTTTTAAAAATTATTAAATATTTTAAATTTTGATTTTAGAAAATATATCTAACTCATACCACTATAATTATCAGTAAATAATAGAAAATATTAACTTTTATCAAATAATTTTATATTCAAAGAATTCACATAAATTACTATTAATTAATGCAAGACAATTAGATGTCATTTATACTTTTTCAATAAAAAATGATGTCTTGCTTTATTTGTCATTCACATTTATTAAGTGAAATTAGTTTAAATAATATGAGAATTATTTATTTTAACTTAATAACATTAAACCCTTAATATTGATCTATTAATATCTTAAATATCATAAATTAGACTAATTATTTCAAATTGAAACAAGAGAATATTTTTTAATATTGAATAAAAACATCTTGTATTGAGTCATGCAAATATTTATTATAATCAAATTAGATTTTTTTATTTTTAAGTATATAACCAGTATCAAATATAATTAAATATCCATCATTTATTAATTATTCAATACCCAATAAGTTACATGAAAACTAAGAATAGAAAAATATTATTAAAGTATTTTACTTTCATTTAACTATTTTGATCGCAATTGTTTATTTTACTTCCAATTAGATTTATTTGTTATCTCCAAGTCTAACATTCAATTGTGAGTTCCAACAAGATCTCTAAACAAACATTCAACTGTGAGTTCCAACAAGATCTCTAAACAGTAATGTTATGCTTGACATATGATTAGAATATCTACTATCTAAGAATTCAAATATTATTTGAGATATAATTAACTTATAACTTATGAATTAGTCATAACGAAGTTATTATTTTCTTTATTTTCTTTAACGTAACTGGTTTGCTTTTCTTATTTCTAGTGAACTGTCATCATGTTAACAAACTTATTATAAAAAGTAGCATTGAATTTTATTTTTATATTTTTATCATAATTTGATTATTTTTGTTTATTATACCTATTAAAGCGTAATCTTGTTCTTTTACTTTCTATATCATGAAATCTTTCCTTGTCATATTGATTTTGTATATCTTTTTTAAAAGTAGCTTTTTTAAAAGTAGAAGACTCCCTCTTTAAAATATATTTTTTTATCTTTCTCAAATGACCTCTTCAATCTTACTTTATATGTATGTAAGTAACTTATTATTTTATCAAATAAAATATAGATAAATATAAATAATAATATTTTCAAAGTTAAACTTCTCGAAATATTTATAATAATAATATAATCATGAAGATATTTATCATAAGATTTTATTTGACTAACAATTCCAATCACTCCAAAAAAAATAATTTATACAAGTTCATTACTTTTCATGAATAAAATTTTAAATTCATCACGGAGTGTTTTAACAATAATCACCTTCAATGAGCAATCAAGCTTGTATTAAAATTGTAATGTACTTGTGTCATGTATAGCTTATTAAATAAAAAGTAATATATTTGAGTCATTCTTTTTATTCTTTATTCATCTAGATCTGCATATTTAATTTCTATAGATTTCGAGACTTGAATAGGGGCTAAAAATTATTCGAAAAGATAAAATAAAAGATTGAGATATAGAATTAATATTAGAAGCCATAGTATCCAATTCAAATTAAACATAAATTTGATATCATAAATGTCGGGGATGAATGAGCAAGACAATGATAAAAAAAAGTATATGATTTAATTATAAATAATATTTTCAAGAAGAAAATTAAAAATAGTATTAAACAACAAATAAAATTAAAAATAATTATAAAATATTTTAAATAAACATATATTTGTTTCATGAACAAGAATACTATTTATAGAAGCTAACTAAAATTACTTCACCATGTTATGTTACACATGATGAAGTCTAAAAAATAATAACTTCTTATATCATGAACCATTTAGATAAAAATATTTAAGATATAATTAAAATTATCTAAAACATAATAACTACATAGTTATCTGTCAATCAATTCTCACCGAGAAAGACTGATTATGTTCTTGTCTTCCATACGACTAGAAACTATATTCAAACGACGAAGTGACGGGGACTCCAACGTATAAAAATCTTCTTTAAAATAGCATCTCAAGTTTACGACCCGAAGACACATCGATAGCTCGACAGCACTCACTCGTTAGGCTTTTGAAGGGTATCTATCATATGCTTCTTCTACTTCTGCACTGTAAGTGGAGATCATTTGGATGAGGAAGATAAGTTATTCAGTCCTGAAGTCCTAAAGTGAGATCACGAAAGCTAATAAGGACACGCCACTGCCCAAGTAAACAACTCGGCTGCAACCTCGGTGGCTTATCCGATCAAGAGTGCTTCGTGTGCTTCAGTTCACACGCCTGATAGATATATAGGTAGATAGATAGATAGAGAGAGAGAGAGAGAGAGAGAGAGAGAGAGAGAGAGAGCTTTTGATTTCACTGGTCAGAGATATGATGCGTTCCCCATCGACCTTCTACTAACTTACTCCCATCGTTTGTTCTTTCTTGTTTTCAGGTTGATCGTCGAATAATACTGTGATGAAGATATTTGTGGCTGATTGGCGAGATGGGGTCTTACGTTAGCAGTTCGTCCTTTCTCGAGTCGGCATCGTCATCACTGTCGGCAACTTGTATTGTGTGGATCCAATAATGGTATGATTTTGTATTGGAAAGAAGATGATTAGATTCTGTCCACTGCGTGCGGTTGCTTCCGAACAAATAAGGGTGTAGTATCTTATAAAGACAATGCGAGTAGTGCTGTATACTTACTCGGTGTGCCCACAAACGTATCTATAGATACGTATGTATGTATACATACATACAACCCCCGCCTTTCCCTAGCCGGCTTCCTCCCTCGCTGCTGGTCTGCACTGTTCTCTCTTCTGCTCTGAGCTCCCCGCCTCACTTAATTTTCTGCTTCCCTTCTGACTTCATCTTTTCTTATGGTCCGAGCTCTACATTAGGTGTCGCCGGCGGTATCGGCATGAGGAGGAGGAGAAGGAGAGGAGGACAGTAAAGGTTGTCAAGAGATGGGCGGGGATGAGAGCAGTCCTGTTTTCCACGACTTCCTGGGAATGAGCTACGGCGGCGGCTCGTCCCCGGCCGCGCGATGGGCGAAGGGCACCGGGATCAGGACGCTCCTTGGGGAGGCCTCGGCCTCGGCTTCCGCTTCGGTGGGGGTTTCTTCTAGTGGGCATCGCCTTATCTCGGGAAGCGTTGATCTGGGTTCAGGTCAGTTATTTTTCGATCCTGTTATAGCTTTGCCTTTCTTTGGCTTCGGTGCCCTCTGTGAGTTGGTAATTCCTTGAAAGAAAGTGCTTGTTTCTTCCATCAAAATCGACTTTTTTTCCAGTTTCTTGGCCAAACAAGAAAAAAGATCTGCCAATTTCTTCCTTTTTTTCTTTTTTTCTTTTTTGGCACTGATTCAGGTCCTTTCATGTTTCTGATCAAGGTGTGGAGAATTTATTATGAGTTCCTTTATGGGTACTTTGAATCTTTGCAGAGAAAATTTGACTGATCGAATGCTTGTTACAAAGTTAAGCGTTTTTAATGACGGCCAGAAGCACTTTATTTATTTTCTCTTCATTGATCTTTGGTAGAGATGCAAGGGGTGTCAAATTCTGAAGTTTCTCAGCATGATGGTGCTGAGATTGCTCCATCAGGGCTTGAGGTAGGCAACACTTCAGGAAGAAAGAGGAATCATTTTGATTCATCTTACATGGGTACGATGAAAAATGTAGTGCTTCCAATGGGCTCAGGTTCCCTTGAAAGCTCATATGCTACCAAGGTACATTGTGTTTTAATTCTGTAATTGCTCCAAAACAGTAAGCACTATGCTTTCTTGATATCCAGGGAAATGATGGATTTGCCTTTATGGCTGTTATTTCTGATGATTAGATGCTAGGAAAAGAGGTGATTAATGAGCAACTGGGAAGAGCTAATGATGTTGAGATGATGTCCTCTATGCAACCACCAATAAGGCCAACTAAACAGATAGTGCATCAAACTTCAAATTATGGGATGTACTTGGACAATATTCCTTCGTATGCCTGCAAATATTCTACCTCAGGTGGTGCAATTATCTCACAATCTGCAGCAGATGAAGGTTCCAGGACGGGCATTAGAGGATCCGGAGTTATGAATGTTCTTGGTCATAACAGGTCTTCCCAGGCTACTGACTCAAAATCTTACCATGTACCCAGGTATCTGTTTTGTGGTTGTTTTTTCATATATCTACAAAGAGTAGATATCGTGGAAACTTCAGTTTTCTGTCGTACTTAGTGCAAATTGTAATTGAATCTGATGAATCATTCCTTGGTGTTCTGCAGGAACCGTGCCACGGCATGTATCAGTCGTCAGATGACCATATTCTATGCTGGCCAAGCACATGTTTTCGATGATGTACATCCTAATAAGGTCAGTTTATGTTCTCTTGTATATCTTTGAGCTTGTGTGACACGAAATCAAGTTTTAAGATATGAATAAGGTATGCACTATATTACCTTAAGTTTCATCATCTACCGCTTGATAATTTCTCGATCTGCAGCTGTTTTTCTTGAATGAACAAACTAGCTCTGTTTCTACATCAAGAAGTATGTCGTTCTAAATTTGATCTGCTTGTTAAGTTTTTGAACTTTTCGTTACAGTTAGAGGTTACCTAACATATTTCAAGAAGACATAGTTTATATTTCATGCACAGTCATTTTCAGCGATAGAAGTTCTTCTCCTACATGGCTAACTAATCACAAGCCGATAAAAGATACTAAATAGTATCAGACCAGCTCCTTGATGTGCAAAATATATTAATTCCAAGAAAAGAGGAAAAAGTTTGAAAGATCAGCATGTCTTGTGACATGATAATGTAATTCCCTTCTTGTGATAATCAATTCTCTGCAGAGCCCATATTAAAATACTAAACAATCTTGAGGCATAAGGACACCCTGTGAATTACTAGACATATATAAGAAAAAAACAGATTAGAAAAAAGGAAAATACATGAATCTTTGAATTTGCCTAGACAAACAGCCTTTTATCGATTAACTACTGTTAGAGACTTCGAACCATTGAGCACCTACAGAAACTAGTATGATAATAAGCTCCTTGATTGAGGCACTGAATTAGGTGTTGGTGATCATGTTAGGATCCAGTATGCAAGCTGAATGGTTGAGAAGGAAGAAGATCACCAAGTTGCAGTATTAATATAATTTGTGATTTTATTTTTTTTTTCTGAGAGAAATAGGCTTTATTTCTGCGTGCTATAGATATTGTTGAACGATAAGCTTTTATTGTTTTTAATATGATTCATTTGTTATTTTCATGTGCAATTGGCTTACCACTAAATTGGGAGTAGACATCTGCTGCCCCCATTGTCTCTGTCTATGCTTACTAGTCCTTAGAATTCTTCTCATTCTATTTGGTTAATGGCCTCTCTTAAGTAATTTAATCATCTTCTACGCATCAAGATTATCACTTGCCAATCTACTCGTGCATCATGATTAGAACTAACAAGTGCCAATATTTTCTTTGATCACCAGGCAGATGTCATAATGGCTCTGGCTGGATCAAGTGGAGGATCATGGTCAACCACTTACTCGACAGCCATGAACAAGGCTAAAGTTCTCGGCAGAGATGACACCCAAAAGGCAAATGTTCCGCTATCCAATGGCAGAGATCGAAATCATCTGCTTGGCCAAGTAACACAAACCCCAGTTGCAGATCCTCTTTCCGGCCACATATCTGGTGCCTGCATGAACCTTCTTGAGCTATATCTAATTAGATTTATTTTGGCAGAATTCTTATTCTGGATTGGTTTGGAATTATGGAGTTCAGCAGATCATCGAGGTGGTGTAGCCGCAGGAGATGCGAGCCTAATGACTCGAGTCACAGAACCTAATACAGAAGGCAAATGGATGTCGTAAGTCGTCTCCGATCTAATTTTGTTGGTAACAGTTTGGAGATTTCTGGTTTGTGTTGTTGGATTCTCTGGTTGTTTGGCTGATATCATCAGGTTGAAATGTCGGTCAACTCTGTAGGCTTCATTTCCTAGGTCAAGAAAAGTTTTGACTACTACAAACTGCTGCAACAAAACGACTTCTCCGGTCAACATCATCTGTAGGAAATCTCTGAGTCAAACCCCCCGCTATCTCTTCCCATCTCGTACTCCGCCGTCGACTCTTCTTGGTCATTGCCACTCCCCAAGGCTCTCCAACACATCTTCTTAGCTGGTGTCTTGCAGTACCGGAACAACTTAATGTCGCATGTGTGCCATATAGTGTTGCAATGTTATACACATATATGGCACCTTGATGTTGCACTTCTGGCATATGTACCCAAGCGTTGACCAAAAAAGATTTTGAGTAAATGATGTTGTGGTCAATAAAGATGCATTTTTGAAAGGTCATAACAGTTTACATCTCTTAAAAAAGCCCTTCAAGAAATCCACCTGAAAGTTATCATGAATTCTACCTTAAAAGACCTTTTTCCCGAAGCTAAAAACTTAAACTCAAACATAAGATACAAGCAACTCTGATTATGGAAGCTCAAAAAGACGGTAGAGATGCTTAAAATCATTTTCATCCTAATTCTTGATAAGAAGATACGGACATTGTTGACATAGGAGAATTAGAATCAATCTCTCACTTGATCAACAATGTTTGAGAAGAAGAGAGCTTATCCCTTGTTTTTTCTTTGCTAGTTTAAATCGTTGTATGAGACGACGACCATGTAGATGATCGGAAATTAATCAAATTGCACCTGGGCGAACCATAGCAAACCAAGTAGAAACCAATGAATGGGATACAACACCTGGTTAGTACATAACTTAGTAATTGAGACGAGCTAGATAATATAACATGAGATTTCATACTGTTAGGAAACTACAGTCGATGCCTCGATGTTATGTCAAACATGAACAAGGTGATTGCAGACCTTGCAGTAAAGTCATGGTCACTTTACAACACCATCAGCTAGCTCAGAGGTCAAATTGCACCTAGGCGAACCATGGCAGACCAAGCAGAAACCAATGAATGGGATACAACACCTGGTTAGTACATAACTTAGTAATTGAGACAAGCTAGATAATATAACATGAGATTTCATACTTATGGGAAACTACAGTCGATGCCACCATGTGATGTCAAACATGAACAAGGTGATTGCAGACCTTGCAGTAAAGTCATGGTCACTTTACAACACCATCAGCTAGCTCAGAGGTCACTTCCAGAGCTTGACACACTTATCATGACTTGCAGATGCTATGACTCCAGTCACATTTGATACTGCCAAGGCTGCAATCAAGCCGTCGTGTGCAGGAAGAGTCATGGTCTTGTTCTCATTCATGTCCCAGATTTCCAGTGACTGCACAGAATCAACTGACTTGTTAAAATAGCTGAATAAAGATACAATCAGCAACCTGACAAGAAAATAAAACATCGACATTGTAGATGATGGTTAACAAATCATAAAATTCTTCTGCCTCTCTGAAATTCCATAAGACCAGATTGCTTCAGACTGGTCCAGTCAGGGACGTAAGACATTGTTCAGCTGGTTTTACAAAAAGTTCAGTGCAGCAGTATCATTGTACAGAGTCAACCAAAGTGAAGATTGTGATGACCAAAACCTTAAGAAACAAGATTCCTACTATTTTTAATCTGCCTTCAGGGGCAAATTATATGAAGTCTGACCGATGGACAAGATAAATTTCAGATAATTTTCTCCCAATACTAATCCAATATTTACTAGACAGAAGTGTGAAAAGGTACTTCTAAGATCTTCTATTAAAGATGATGGCAGTTGTGCAGGAGCGGCCATTTTTTGTCCTGGTAGAGCAACTTGAAGAATATTACTCTCCTTGATATGACTATCCAGTTCCTGGTGCTTGACAATAAGATTCACTGAACATACCAGACAATAGAACTGGAGGGGGAAAAAAAAATTGTAGCTAACCTTAATGCAACTACTTCCTCATAACAAGAAAATAACTTAGAAGAAGATTAAGCAACATATTCTCAAGAAACATACAAATGGGGCATCATCTTATCTAGCATTTGCCAACTCATGGTCATATATCTATATTATTCCAATGGGATAACTCCTTGTAAAGCTGTAATATACTTGACCTGGATTAATAAACGTCAATAATATGCTGCCTGTAATATACCCATTAGAAAGATGAAATTAACATGTGGTTGATCCCACTGTTAAACTTTGCTTATTGACAATTAAGGTCTCTTTTTTATTTCATAAATGTTCATACGTCATAGAAACAAAATTGTATGTGTAGAACACAATTTGAATGTGCAACCTCAAACACAAACTTTGTGCCATAATAAGTGCTTATTTCTAAAATGTAATAAAATTTCCTTAATAATGAATGCACCAAGCCTGTATGCCTAGAAGAAATTGGACCAAACCACTTGTTTACAACTCTTATTAATCGGAATATATTTAAGATTAATAGCAACTGACAAATTTGTGTAATCTAAACCACGTTTCCTTGTGATTATCCAATTTTTTGTTTAGCACTTCTATCCTAGATACTATAAATAATGAATTTAAATGATCTTAAATAACTAAGAATATTGCTTTTTATGAAACTTAATGATAACAAAGGATGCATGTGGCTCATCCCAAATAGTTGGGACATTACCGTTGTTATGGTAGCATGTCTTGTCCTAGTTCTATAAAATTTTCTGTGATCATTTAACAAAGCTTCATCTATAACTATGTTAGGCACTCAACCATATAGTCTCTATGTATCATTAAAACTACAAACACAAGTACCATGCTACATCCTCCTTATTGTTTGTTTTTCTTCAACTATGACAAGAGAAATAATTTGTAGTCTAGCAAAAAAATTAATAATAAGTTTAGACCTTTCCTTAAAAGAAATCCATTCTCTTTCCAAAGATACCACTTGGCAATATTTTGTTATCCAAAATAACCTTTTGTTTATGATCTCAGACATATCTACATGCATCCAAGGATGAGCCTGTCTGAAGCCAGATTGTGTGCGGGTCTGGTGAAGTTTGGGGAAGGTGTTGTACTGGTTTTGACAAAGGCCAGGTCATCATAGTATGGACCCCATGTCAACCAGTGTGTATTGTCAACCAGTGTGCCAATACACACTTGGCAACGCATGAGACAGACCAATGGCCAAGCAGCTGGCTAAAAGAACAGTCAGGATTTCTTGGTATGGCATTCATGTATGTCATGTTCATTGAGTTTAATTACTCATGGTAATCCATTCAAACTATCCCTTCCAAGTGTGTGCTTCTTCCAAGTCAATAAAAATATCATGTGGATTATCTTTAAACTCCAAACTAAATAGCAAAAATAGTCCCCTCATTTGTCTAAAATTGCATCCCGTAGTTGTACTACAAGTAAACAATGTGAAGGTCCTCCAATAGATAGATACCCATCACAAAGGACAATTTACAAATGAATAAAAACCCACCAATAATATCTATTATTCCCTGGTGGTTGTCATTGACTTATGAAGGTGTTAGGATCCTAGCTCAGTCAGGTCCTAGTCGATTGGGTCGAGTCCTTAGATTGGGCCTTGTTGGCCGGCCTAGACCTGACATTAGGTTGTCTAGGAGGAGATCTTGAATCAATTGTAATAAATCAGCCCAAATCTCAGTAAGATTAGGATTTGGCTAAATTACAATCTGATTAGGAGTTAGAGTCAGATTAGGGTCAATCGAGTCAAGATTGTAACCAAACCCTAATCCAAGCATCTACACCCTATCTAGTCGTCGCCCACTTTGCCTATGGGAGTCGGCTAGGGTTAGGGAGAGTGGCAACTAAGGTTTTGGAGTAGGAGTTTGAGTCTTCCATTAGGGTTAGGGTTTTGAGCCCTATATAAGCACTTGAGCCGCCACCTTTTCATTAAGCAATAGATCATCTTTTCAACCTTGTGGCCGACTACTAAGGAGCGCGGAACCCCTCTAGAGTTCCAAGGAGAGACGATCCCCTATAGTGATCAAAACCAACACTAGAATCCTACAGGGTTTTATCAGAAGGTACAAAACTTTAAAAAGATTTTATCATCACGCTAGAGGAAACACAGGGATAATACAACTTTGAGTTAAGGTTCATTTTAGCCCACATGGTTTTGGCCATGGACCACTTAAGCCCTTATAGTTTGCTCATGTCTAAAATAACTCATACATTTTCAAAAGCGTAGCATATAAGCCACTTACATCAAGTCTGAGTTAACAGACGTTAGAATTTACTGACATAATATATTGTCTCATAACAAATTATTAATATAATGACATGTAATTTAAGTTTAAAAAAAGGATCTATTTTAGCCCCTATGGTTTTGGTCATCGAACACTTATACCCTTATAGTTTTGCTTGTGTCTAAAATAACTTTTACATTTTTAAAAACGTAGCATATAAGCACCTTCCGTCAAGTCTAAGTTGATAGGCATTAGAGCCTGCTTACATGACATGCTGACATGCTAACTCATAATAAATCATTAGTATAATAATACTTATAATTTAAGCTAAACCATCATTTTAGCCTAACATCATTTTAAGCTAAACCATCATTTTAGCCTAACATAATAAATCATTAATATAATAAATAATTGATGCCCTAACATCATTTTAAGCTAAACCATCAATTATTTTTTGCATTCACTAGTTTTAGTACAAAGCATAAACATCAATTCGAGAAATTGGCAAAAGACACTATAACACAACTTAGTATTTATTCCATCATAGAATGCCAAGTTATATGAGACAGATTTTGATAAATTCAGTTATTTACAGATTTTAACTCAATCTAACAAAACCTACTAGCCTCATAACTTTTACAGTGTCCTAGCAACATGAACCAAATACTATAAGTGCAAGTTATTACGAGATGCAACTCATATATTATCATCATAGATCTTGAAATATCACAGAGAGAACAAAATATTTTTCCGGAAGTGATAAAGCAACAGCATACATAGCAGAAATGAAAGTATGTGTATACATCTAAAAACATTCCCGACAAACCATAATAATTTCCAAATGACAAAATAGATGCTTCTGGATCGGTTCACCTTATCGATCCATACCAGTGTACTAACCAACTGTCGATATGGTACTACCAAATTATACCGAGTCATATCAAGCATACCAACACACGATACATGGAAGTATACCGATGTACTGCCCATATCAGTCCCCCCATCGGACCAGTACATACCACCCATATCGAGCGGTATGCCATGGTACAGTGAACCTTGGTTTTTAGATAAGAAGTGTTGCATTATAGCATGAAAAGTGAAGCACTTAAAACTAACATTATCAACATCCCAGACTCTCACAGTCTTGTCAAATGATGAGGTAGCTAGGCGTGGCATGCTAGGACTAAAACGAACATCAGTAATCAGCAGTGTGTGCTCCTCCAGTGTTGATTTGAGTTTTAAAGCATCAGCATGCCACAAAACAGCCTGCATGACAAATCAGTCACCTTAAGTAATAGTACATATTTCACTATCAAGGTGGGAGGATCTGACTCCTAATTAGTAACAAATGATTGTCGGGCCATCAGATCTCTTTGACCTTTTTATCATGGCCTCCGGTTGCAAGGAGCTTTCCATCAGAGGAGAAGTGGCAGCAAACCACTTTGTTTGTACTTGCTCTGGCTGCTGAAATCTCAGCAAACATGAAACCTGAAAGAGCAATTGCTGACATCAGATACAGAGCAAAGCGGTCATGACACACAAATTTCAACCTAATTCATGGATCTGAGAAACATGAACAAAGAAAAAGATCGAAGAGATATGACACCTTTCGCAGAATCCATAGAGCGACCAACCACATCTCTTGGATCAGCATCATCATGAGATAGAAATGACTCTACATTATCATCCAAAGATGCATCCTCCACAAAACGATCCATGTCAGCCTGCAAATCAATTACTTTGTCAACTGACCATCCAAATGGAGTAGTACAAATATATCTGAGCAAGGTGGGATGTCAATGATTGATAAGCAACCACAATATTCCTGGAAAATTACCAACTGGTTGGTTGGAGATGTCAAAGAACCAGGCCCATCACCAAACATAACCAAAGGCTTAGATGAGCCACCATTATGTTGCAATTGTGTCATTGATATCACATCCCCTGGTGTATGAGTTGATGGTGTTGAGGGTGCAGAGCTTGGAGAAGGCCCGGCTGTATTTGCAGTTCCTGAGCTATTGGCAGGACCTGAGGATGACACAGGCTGTTTTCGTTTCCGGCTGCTTTGATTATTTGAAGTCTACAGTCCATGAAAAACTAGTTGCTACAAGTTAGAGAAAAATTATAAACATTTCAATATTTAAATGGATCAGAAAATTTGTGATTCACTTAAAGCAAATTCTTTTCTTTCTCCACAACCTAAATAGTAAAAGAATAGGTCAGGACAGCCAGATTCCATAAGTTACTTCTAAAATAGAACTGATATGATCCAACAGAGTAATCAATCATCTAAACAAACTAGTTATGCTGATGATCCAATAATCCAACTGACCATCTAATCTGATCTATGCCTATGATGTAGGAAAAACTCATATCAATTATAATTTAAGATGAGCTATAATACCAAATCTAACATAGGACAAGTTCATGATAAGAAAGTTTTTTCTTTGGGAATAGAGAAACAGAAAGACAGAGGAAAGAGATAATAATAGTGAAAGATAATTATCGAAAAGGACAGTTGAGATCAGGGATCGCCGTTTCACCTGGACCGGTATGAAGCGGGCATGTATCGGTCCAAGCATTGACCGGTACGTGGACCCACCCTGGTCCGGTCCGCCGCATAAGAGAAGTGGGAAACCCTAATCCCCACTTCTCTCACGCGTCGCCTCTGATGTTGCAATCGACGCTTTTCATGCAGGTGGCTACCGGACCGGGGTGCGATTGAGACCTCCTTGCACCAGGTAAGTCTTTCTCCTCTTCATCATGCGCCCTCCACCACCACTTCCTCTTCTTCCATCTTTCTTCCTCCTTCCTCCACTGTCCCTTCCTCTTCCTCCTTTTTTCTTCCTCTCTGAAACACCAGTACTTACCAATGTTCTGTGTGTCAATACACAGGTACAGATCGGTATGTACCGGCCCAAGAAATCTCCGAGTCAGGTCTGGTACCCCGTTTGGTAAACCTTGGTTTAGATTCAGTCCTACTCAAGAAAAAATCTCTCAGCGATGAAAGCCCCACACCTACGCATATCTCACACATGGATAATGAAATTATATCATCAAGAAAAGAAATATGACCTCATACCACTCAACCTTTCCCAAATAAAGAAGAATACAAGAAAGAAATTGCATCCCATAAATAAGTAGAGAAATAATCATTCCATCTTTCCTTCTTAAAGGACGATGCATTTTCAATTTTTATTTACCATGCAATCGATCAAGTTTTGCAGGAGCTGTATGCCAGTCCCAAGCTATGATACAACACCTTTAGAATTGCAAGTGTCGAAGCCAAACCCATCAACATAGAGGAATATGACCAATGCAGCTTGCATGTGATCATCAATTAATCACTCGACACAAGAATCAGTTTTACCAAAAGAAAGAGGAAGTTATTTCCCGTAGTAAGTGAGAGCAATGGTCATTTCATCATTTCACTGAATAAATAAATTTTCAGGGAAAGGAAAATTTGATCAACCATTTGGATTTTTTAGACAAGTCTCCATTTTATAAAATACAAAGAAAGGCCTAAACATCAAAGGCAAACTGTTTTTATACTAAAGCAGAACTAACCATATAGTCCTAACCAAGGTTTGCAATTTCGACTGTCCGCCTTGACGGTGGTACATACCGTCCGCCAGATACTACATGGACCGCCCGCATCGAAGCGGAAAAATCGACCGCCGCCGATTGAAGAAGAAATCAATCATCGACGGTCGATTGAGAGAGAAATCGACCGTCAGCGGTCGATTAAGGAAGAAAAAGGGAAGAAGAAGAGGAAAAGAAAAAAAAAAGAAGAGGGGAAGAAAGAATACCGCCGCCGCCGCCGCCGCCGCCGCTGGGTTGCTCGCACGTGCCGTCGCTCGCGGTGTACCGCTTTTCTCCGGGAGACAAATCGAGGTGACGTCGCCCCCTTCTATTCTTTTTTTTATATTTTAATATTTTAATATTATATTATATTTTAATATCGAGCGGTATGCACAGTGCATACCGCCTGGTACGGGTCCTGTACCGGTACCGACAATATGTCAATACACTGGTATGGACCGGTAAGTGAAACCTTGGTCCTAACCTTTTATCTTATTAGCATACCACCTTCAGCATTTGTGTCATGAGCTCCTATTTTCAGAATTATAACAACAACGTGAGATGCTTAAAGATTCTGTATATGTTTCATTTAACAAAAAATGGACAAGGAGAGTAACCAAAAACTGAAAATAACCCTAAGAATAAAGACGGAAAAAAAAGATTTTGACAACCAAGCAATAACAGAAAATCAAGTGAAAAATGTGTCATCAAAGCACATCAAAATCTAAATATGACAGATCTGCTTCAAACATTATAGAACTATAATTGAATTTTTCACACTAGTGAAAACCTTTGCAATCTTTATGTCTCGTATAAACACTTACAACAGATTAAAAAAACATATGTCAGTGCCAATATAAGGTAAAAGATATACCTGATCAGTCCCTCTAAAGGAATTTGACATGCTTCCATCAACTGTCATACTGGCTGTTCCAAGTTTTTCCTGATGAAGAAGGTGATTTGAATTTTGTGATTGATGACTTGAAAGAGCATGTTGTTGAAGCTGTTGCTGCTGTTGTTGACTACTACTGCTTTGCTGTTGTGGCTGCAATTGAGCTATTTTCTGTTGCAAATACAAAAAGAAACAAGATTTAGACAGTTGAGATTTTTGTTTTATCCATGCAATCAAGTAACAGTGTGAAGTAATGAACTAAAATCATTGCAAAAGTAAGGAAAAGCTGTGACCTTTATTAGTAAATCTGAATCTGCCCGGGACATTAGAGGACTTGGAGTTTGCATGGAAGATCCCACATTTGAAATGACATCATTAAGGGCATTTGATTGGCCATCCTTCCCCAAGGCCATGTTCCTGTTCTGCAGAAGCATTCTTAGCCTTCTGTTATCAATATCTGCAGCTGATGGGGAATTCAGATTTTGCTGTGCCTGAAGCAGTAGCTGCTGTTGATGTGGACTTAGAAACTGGAGTTGATGAAGCGACTGAGGTGATTGCATAAATGACTTTTGCTGTTGCAAAAGCCCTGAACGAATTTGATCTAGACCCTATAAGATGAAAAAGAATTAAATGTCACCAGACATATTTTGCATTCCAGTAATATACCCAAAGTCCTAATCGAAGAGTTCAACAAGAGAAACACAAAGCTAAGCTGATCCCTTCATCCAATAAACACAGGAAACAAATAGATATACAGCCATGCTGCCATGCACACAAATATAAAGGTACCTAGCATGTAACCTCAACAGATCTTTAATCTGAGGGTCCTCATTGCAAATTCACTTTGGCTCCTTTGGAAAAACCATGATGAACATCTACCACCAGAACCACCAAATCCAACCATTCAAACTATGGAAAGCTATTGCTATAGCCAATGATTTTGGATTTCTTCATCCAGAATTCCTAAGGGATGCAGGGAGGCCTAAGAATCCTTGTAGGAATGATTCACCTGTTAGTCATAGTTTGTTGTTGGAATGTCATGGGTCCTACGAAAGTAACACAAGACCTGCAGAAGTTGGTTATTTTTCCAAGAATCTCCCAGGACAAAAAATAGCAGTTGAATGCTGTGCTCACAAGGTCCAATCTCCTACACAAGCAGAAAGTTTGGTAACCAAAGAAGGCCGTTTCCAGAGTACAGAGAAATGGATTTGCAACTTGTAGGTAAGGTCTCCTTTCAGAGTGCAGAGAGAAGGATTTGCAACTCGTAGGTAAGTCAGACTATTTACAACTTATCCACGTCCCTGACCACTCACAAGAACCTTGGTGGTCTTGAAGAGTTTGCTACATTTTCTGTGAGGCACAGAATGTTAACGTTATGCAATGGTCTCATATTTCTACGTCTTGTAATCAATCTGCTCATGACCTAGCTAACCTACCTAGAACACAGGAAACGCCATGTTAGAACTCTAGCTAGGGGAGTCCTAATTTAGTTTCATTGAAGAGGGAAAACATATAAATCCTACGGGCATTTATATAAATCCTATCTAGCCGACCCCTATTAAAGAGGTGAGGAGGCCGGCTAGGTTTGGATTAGTTTGGAGGAAGATATTTTGAGGGAAGAATAAGATACATGTCACCCTAATTAACCACCCCTTATCCTAGCTAAAGAGGGGTTGGTTGAGGAGGGGTTAAGTTAGAATAGGATTAGGATTAGTTTGGAGGTTGCTACTTAGAGTTGCATTAGGAGTTGTTAAGAGTAGGAGTCTTGGAGTGGGAGTCCTATTAGGAGTTAGGGTTTAGAAGGCCTATAAATAGCCTTGTAATCATCCACTTTTCTTCAGGAATAGATGAATATTTTCAGCAGCCTTTGAGTAGTAATTTGGAGGAGGGAACCCCTATAGAGTTCCAAGGAGGCCGATCCCCTATAGAGATCACCCCAAGCTTAGAATCCCTAAGAGTTCTACCACTTGGTATCAGAGCAGCGTTCTTGGCGTCTCGCTGCCCTTCCACAGTCATCCATCACCCTTCCACAGCCGCCCCAAGCAATTCCCACAATTGCTTAAAGATCATCACCGAATTCCGCTGTCATCTCCACCACCGCGGATCATCCCTTGATCTCCTCGTGAATTGCAACGGGTTCTAGTTTCCTACCTTACTACTACTGCAATTTAGTTATCCCTATTCAAAAAATCCAAAAAATTTTGTTCCTATTTGTTGCAAAAACTTTTAGTCGCAAAGTTTCCATCTTTACGATGAAAGTTACGCTGCAGAATTTCAGCCGCATAACCTTGCCTAATTGATCTTGCTGTTGCGTTTTTACTAACCAAATCTCTACGAAATTTTTACGACAACTTTAGAATTTCCTAACTTCGGATTCCCCTTTGGTTTCGTCGAAAAATTATCAATATAACCTGCTGATCTTTTACGTCCAAACTGCTACACTTTACATGTAAAAATCTGTCGCAGTACCTTCTTGTATTCCTGTCTTGCCGAAACTTCTGTTGTCGTTTTCTTCAACGAATTTTTTGACAGCATTACCTGTTCCTTGCCAGCGGATTCCCATTGAGTTTTACTCGATTCCTTGTTATGAATTGCTGAAAAAAAATTTCGGCTATACTGCTGAAATCTTTCGCTGAAAAAATTCTGCACCAACACATTCTCGTAATCTTAGATTTTGTCGAACCTTTGGATGTCGTTTCCTTCTAAGAAATTTTTGACGACATTACCTCTCCCTTACCAGTAGATTCCCCTTGAGTTTCACTTGAATCTTTGTTGTGAATTGCTGGAAAAAATGGCATCTTTACTGCTGGAATTTTTTCGAAGAAAAATCTGCTATTGCACCTTTGTCTTCTTCTGTAAACCCACCAAACCCTAACCATCTTGCTGCCACCAACCGCGACGTCTTTACGGCACCCCTCTAGCCTTATGATGCTGCCGTCATAACCTACTTCCAGAACCCAAACAGTACCAAAACCGCAGCCCAAAACAGCAACCTATCGTAGCCTATCGATGCAGAATTCTGCAGCACTACCTTTCGGTGTTTTTTGCTGCACCCATGTCTGATCCTTACCGAAATTGTTGCTGCCACCCACGTCATTTTTAGGGCACTCCTCTAGCCTTAAGATGCAGCCGTCATAGCCTATTTCCATAATCCACAGCCAACCCTAACAGCCCCCAAAAAAAAAAACCGCAGCCCAAACAGCACCTTAAAATCACAACCTTGATCCATCACCCTTTTGGCCACCAATCCCTATCAAACTGGTTGCTGTCATCAACAGCAACCCTAAGCCACCCCTCTAGCCTTAAGACGCAGCCACCATAACCTATTTCCAGAATCCGCAGCCATCCCAAATTGCAGCAGCAACTGCAGAAAATAACAGCTTACGCAGCATTTTGCCTTGAGCCATCTACCCTTTTCGGACACTAATCCACCCAATCAATCCATACCAGTGATCCAACAACAAGAGAAAGACCTTATCACAACAAATTTGGAGTTTTACATCATGTCATCAGGAGATATATTCAGAGCCAAGTTGGAGGCACTTGAATCATGGCTTGAATCACGCATGGAGAATAGATTGCGCACCTTATTCACCGAATTTGGATTAGGCCGATCTCCGAGCCCAACAAAATTCCAGCAAGGTGCAACTTCAAAGAGGCCTCCCAAAAGAAAGGACGAGCCACTGATATGATGCAGCTACGCATGAGGGTGGACTTCTCTCGAAAGGAAGAAGGAGACCCAACGAGATGGATTTCGTGTGCCGAACATTACTTCCGCTCAACGATTGCAAAAGGTGATCGGACGCTCGCCGATGCTCGCCTAAGCGCTCGACGAGGCGAGGCGAGGCCCAAGCGCCTCGCTCGATCTCCAGGCGACGCACTTCTAAGAGGCGCCGCCTGGGTGCTCGCCCGAGCTCAAGCGTTGGGTGCTTCGGGCGAGCGCCCGGGTTAAACCAGGCAAGGTGAACTAGACTTTTAGCCTGGTTCGGTCGAATTCGCGTTAGTTGGTTCAATCGAACCAACTAACGCATCAATAATTGCTTCCTCAACCCTAATCCCACTCGCGAATCGCGACACGACTCGCTGCCGCCGCCACTATCGCTCACGCTCTCCACTACCGCCATCGCCTCCGCCGCCGCCGCCGCCGTCATTGCTGTCGCTTCGCCGCTATCGCCACGCTCTCGAAGCAACTTTCTCAAGTCACCTCGCCTATCTACTATTAAGATATCGTTAACTTATTGTTAACAATATATAGTTAACCAAAGTTTGCAATGACCAGACGCCTTTAGCGAGTATACCGTCCGCCAGTTACCGATACACGGATCACGGCCATCGAAAGCGCTTCCATAAAATCAACCGTCGACGGTCAATTTCATTGACGATCGATTGAGGAAGAAAAGGGAATAAGAAGAGGAAAAGAAAAAAGAAGAGGGAAGAAAGAATACCTTGCCCGCTATCGCCGCTGTCATGTCATTGCCGCCTGGGTCACCAGCTGACCGCATGCGGGCGCTTTTCTTTTTAATATTTTAATATTATATTATAAAAATATTATATTATATTTTAATACCGAGAGGTATGCACATATATCGCTAAGATGAGTCTGCATCGCATCGACAATATGTCAAGACACCAGACGATCGACGTGAAACCTTGTAGTTAACAATAAGTTAACAAAAGTATACTGTATATTAACAGTATACTGTTAATGTACTGTTAATAGTATAATGTTAACAATATACTGATAATAATATTTTTTTTATTTATTAGATTAATAAATTATTTTGATTTAAATTTTAATAATACTAATATTTATTTATTTAATATCATGTTTCTAGATTTTCTTAATTTAAAATCATATTTCTATTTAAATAATTATATTTATTAATTATATTATATATTTTTTATATTTTAGCACCTCACTTAATCACTACTTCCGCTATTACCAAACACCGGAGGATTCCATGGTAGACACCACTGTCATGCACCTCGAAGGAGATGCAATTCAATGGTACAATTGACTTGAATACAACTATGGGGCCCCAACGTGGATACACTTCAAGTATGCACTGCTGAACCACTTTGAGCCAACCAAGTACGAGAATATCAACGAACAACTTGCCAAGATCCGACAAACCTCCACGATCCAAGAATATCATACTAGGTTTGAGGAATTATATTACCTTGCTCGTGATTGGTCTGACAAACAATTATTAGGGACATTCATCGAAGGACTCAAGCCGGAAATTAAAGAAGAGGTTAAAGCGCAACAACCCGCACTGTGAAAGCCGCAATCTCTTTTGCCCGAATCTAAGAAGAACGGCTTAACCAAGATGCTCGAAGGATGAGAACCACTCCTAGACCCACGACATATGAACCTCCTTCTGCTTCCAACCATCCTTTGTTGCCAAAAAAATTGACAAGAGAACAACTACGTGACCGATCAACAAAGGGTTTTTGTTAGCATTGCAACGAACCGTGGGGCCGCAATCATTGCTACAAAAAGGGTCGCCTCCTACTGATTGAACCTCTTAAAGACGTGGAGGAGGTCCAAAAGCATGAGGAAGAGGTCGCAGATGAAGAACAGCAGCCGGTTGATTTTACGATACATACTCTTGCCGGCTATGCGAACCCGCAAACGATGAAAGTGGGAGGACTTCTGAAGCAACAACCGATCACCATTCATATTGACACCACGAGCACCAATAACTTTATAAACAACAAGGTTGCTACCCAATTAATGCTCCAAAATGAAGATTTCAGCAGGTTAGATGTTGAGGTCACCGACGGCCAAATTTTGAAGTGTGACGAAAGATGTCCGTGAGTGAAATTGTTACGACAGGACCAAGAGATACTTGCTGATTTCTTCCACCTTCCTCTTGATGATTATGAGGTCGTGCTCGACATCAAATGGCTAACTACACTAGGTGATCTTCCTTGGAATTTTTCTAGATTTATTATGAAATTTTTCAGCCATGAGAAACAGGAGATCCTACGCGGGAAACGCGGGAGCGACGTAACGACGACTTGCACGCAGCAAACGGAGAAAGTTTTGAACAAAGAAAACAATGGCTTCCTAATACAACTTCAGCAACACTCTATGGGGGAGACAACAAAATTTGAAGACCCAAACGTACTCCAATTGTTTGCTGAATTTTCAGAAATTTTCATCGAACCGCGCAGCCTACTTTCTAACTGCTGGCATGACCACCGAATTCTGATTCTCCCGTGCAAACCAACAGCAAACTCTCGGCCATATCATTATTCTCACCTCCAGAAAGCTGAAATAGAGAGGACTGAAGATAAGATGCTTGAAACAGAGGTCATTCAGCCAAGTTGCAACCCCTACTCTTCGCCGATGCTAGCTTTACCCGACTTCGACAAAGTGTTTATTATTGATGCATCGGGAGATAGAAATTATGTATCCGCATGCAAGATGGCCGACCCCTAGCCTACATCAGCAAATCCTTCACTCCAAATCACCTGAAGCTACCAATTACGACGAGGTAATGCTAACCTTTGCTGAATTTGTGGCTTGGTATGATACAGGACAACAGCACGAAGAGGAGATGAAAGTAAGTCCTGAAAAATTGCAGCTGATGCTCCCTGCAAACTCAGATCGAGCTCACCTTATCATGGACTTTACTAGAAGGCAGCTACCATCACAGAGGAAGACCTGGATATCATTAAAGAACAACCACACGCCAGCCCGCACAAGAAAGAAACAATCGCCCGACAAACACCAGAGTAGAAGGAAGTTTGTTATTAAAGATCGAGTCTTTCTCCATATCCATCCCTACCAGCAGAAATTTATGAAGACTTGGGCCTCACAAAAGTGGTCTCCCAGTTTCTTTAAACCCTACAAAATTGGAGATTACATTGGAGCTGTAAATTATGGATCGGACTTACGCAGTAATTCAAAATTACAACTCATCCTCCAGGAATCTCATCGCAAATGGAAGTTTAGAGAAGATAACTCAACACCGATTTATCCACCTGATACCCAAGTCGATAAGGATGCCCAGGTTCAGCTGATGATTGCATGGGATCACCGGATCGTGACACATCACCGTCCAGTCACTACTGCTGATGCTAGACACCAGGAGCAAGATGTGCCTACCATAGGGCCACGAGGGACCTTCGTGAGGAATTACAAATCACGACCCAGAGACATGGAGCTCAACCTTAAGGACAAGGCTGATTTAAAAAGGGCAGGTCTATTAGTACTCTAGTTAGGGGAGTCCTAATTTAGTTTCATTGAAGAGGGCAAATATGTAAATCCTAAGAGCATTCATATAAATCCTATCTAGTCGACCCCTATTAAAGAGGTGATGAGGCTGGCTAGGTAAGGATTAGTTTGGAGGTAGATATTTTGAGGGAAGAATAACATACATGTCACCTTAATTAATCACCCCTTATCCTAGCTAAAGAGTTGGTTGAGGAGAGGTTAAGTTAAAATAGGATTAGGATTAGGATTAGTTTGGAGGTTGCTACTTAGAGTTGCATTAAGAGTTGTTAGGAGTGTGAGTCCTATTAGGAGTTAGGGTTTAGAATGCCTGTAAATAGCCTTATAATCATCCACTTTTCTTCAAGAATAGATGAATATTTTCTGCAACCTTTAAGCAGCAATTTGGAGGAGGGAACTCCTATAGAGTTCCAAGGAGGCCGATCCCCTATAGAGATCACCTCAAGCTTAGGACCTGAAGATGCTCGTGAGTAGCAATCACTAATTTTGGGTTTAAATTTGAACTATGTGTCTTTGATTGAGTGAAGGTTATGTTTTCTTTCTTTCAAAAAAACACACAAGGCAGAAAAAGAAGAACATATTGCATAACTTGTCAAGTAAGGAAATACATATTTTATTTACAAGAAACAAATATAACCAACAAGAATTAGGATTTTCAGATTCAGATATAACAAAGGCATACTCACAGTCAGGGGCCAGCCTTTCAGAGTCAGATTGTTGCCAGCCTGATTAGGCCCTGTTAGAGGAGTACTTACAATTAGTTCATATGCTCTACAGAAGAAACATAGAGTTAATCTGGAACAGTGTTTCAAAATAAACGGTGTTTGGACATTAAGTAACACAAAACAGTCACTTAGAGAAGTTAAGCATATAAATATGTTACTTCCTCATACTACATATCAGAGCCCCATGAAATTAGCTCAAACATATTAAATCAGAAGCATGCATGTAAAAATTCTAGAGATGAAATTAACGACAGCAACCAAAAAAACCTTGAATAATTAACCAAAAGGTACCATAATTAATTTTACAAAAAGTTCAAACTTTTAGAGGTGACTACCTGGAGCTCCAATTAATGAAGCATCAGGACCTGCAGCTCTGGGGTTCAGACCGAGACTACTCTCACTCTTTATATCCTGTTCATGTTACAATTATAACATTAGTAATACATTGTGAAACAATGTAAAGTTTATAAACAAACCTGTGATGATCCAGGAAGTTGTTGATTCCTAGCCTGCACCTGCTGCAGAGGTCCCGATAGACCACTAGCCAAACCTTGCAAAACATGCCTGAAATGGAAGCATTTCATGACAGATCTCAAAATCTATTTACAGCACTTTAAATCTAAAACTAAGCACCAGCAAAAGCATGCACAATAACCAGTAAACGGTTCAGAAATGCATAGGTATTAAACAGCACAATTTGCACAAATGCATATCATGACAATATACATGGGTCTTGGAATCTATGTCTGTGTTGACATAGACGTGTAATTATCAAATAAAAGTGCAAAAATCTGCTGCAAACTGAGCACATACTAATTTCAAAAATGTTAATTGAGCATACCCTGAAGGTTGTCCAGGGGCTGCAGCTGACTTAAGCATGGAAGCATGGTTTTGGTCCATGACCTGACCCACATTTTCACCAAATCTCTGCAAAAAGAACATAATAATTTCTGTCGATGACAGGGAAGATGCACATCTCAATTCTCAAGGGAAACAAAACCATCATTCTGGAGTACCTTAATTGATGCCTCATCCAAAGAATCCCTTTGAAGTGGCAACTTCAGCTGTTCCTCATACATTTTTGTTGCCAAGGCATTAGCAGTTCCAGGATTCTGGCGCATCAAAGGATCAGCACCAACAAGCCCACTAGCATTGCCATTCAAAACCTGAGATCCCTCTCTACGCTGTGGCTGCTGCTGTTGCTGTGCCTGCCTCTGCAATAAAACTTGTTGTATTTGAATTTGTTGCTGCTGCTGCTGTTGAGATGGTTGCTGCAGTTGCTGCTCTCTTGCCTTTAGATGTTGAGTCTAGCAACAGAACCAACATGGATGTTCAGACTAAAAAGATCACAGGCAATCTATTTTATGGACCAACACTTCACATATATACGTAGGCATATATGTATGTGTGTATGTTTGTGTGTCAGGTTCCAGAAGATGGTGGCAGCCATAAGCTGCAACATTTTTCTCATGTCACTTCTTGATTGAAAACTGTGTGCAAAGTTTTTCTAAAATAGTTTAGTGAATTCCAAATTGTTATTTTTTATTGTTCTTGCTGTGAGACACCCAAATGCTGAAGCAAACCTTTTGCACTAGGTTGCCCTTGTTCTTATTGCTTCCACTGTCATTGAGACAGTCGCTGTTGTTGCTGCTGTATTTCTTTTAAAACTTGAGTTTGGCATTATAATTCAACTTGGATGTTCGAATCGATTGCCATTAATTACATTTAACTAAGGGAATACAAACTATATTCTAAGGATCAACATACATGCTGAGTTCCAGAGACCAACAGCAACCGTGGGGCATCTTTATCATTTCACCTTAAATTTCATCTAAAAAAATGTGGCAAAAGCATTTCCGTTAGTAGGACAAAAACAGGAGGAAACTATATATTCCAAATTGAGCTTGCAAAGTCACTGTTGTTAACTGGAATGTTTGTATCGGTCCTCTGACAACAAAAACAGACTAGACAGTAACAGAATAGTTGGGCCATGGCCTTGAGTCCCAACATGCTCCAAAGTAGGCACTAGAGACAACAAGATTAGCGCAAGCAAAGAGACCCAAGTAAACGAGAGACACTTTTGTAAAGGCTTAATGAACTTTAACACAACATAGTGGGACGAGAAGTAGAGAATATTACCTCGATGTAAGAGGCAGCAGCATCAGAGTGTTTTTCGTTTGTCCTTGCAATAAAGATATCCCAGAACACAGACCACCACTCTAATAGAAAACCACCAGGAGCATCAATAGCTGAGAAAAGGCCAATCCCAGTATTCAATCTATGAGTGGGAAAACTCAAAAGCATAAACACCACAAGTTCCATTAAACTCTAGGCAACCTACCCACTGGATCCGACGACACCTTGGCTTCAGCTTGAAAGGACTTTGCAGTCGCCTGCAGGTCTCTCTTCATCAAATAATCGTAGATGTACACATCCAACCTGGTTCCCTCGGCATAATAAACGAATCCAGTATCAGAAAAACACCATTTTTTCCATCGGTAAAGAGGAAAAAAGGGATGCAAGCGTGCCCACAGAACAAGAAAATAACAGATATGGTTCACCATGAAGCATGTCTTCAACAACAACAACTCAGAAGTGCAGAAAACTAAAATCAGAAGGAGCAAATCCATTCGTTGGTAATCGAACAACGAGCAAGCATCCAAAGAAAACCAACAAGGCCGACAAAAAAAGAGTTTTTTTTTCTAGAAAGAAATCGAGGAAACACATCACGTTGCTCGAATCCTGAAAAAACCCAAACGAAGGACCGAACAAAGAGAAGCAATCAAGCAAGTCCATAGCCTAACTAAAGAAAACTCACATCTTATCAGCTTCCCAATTGGTCTGCGACATGATTCCAGGACCAAGTACGCCCTTTTCCGAGGGTTCAAATCTCGCTCAATCCACCGACGGCGAGATATCACGGCGTCTCCGCTCTGCTCTGCTTCCGCATCGAACGGGAACCGATCAAATAGACAGACCACTCCTTCCCCCTCTTTCTCCTCCCACCCAAACCCTAAAGATAACGGAAATGATACAAGATAGATTAAAAAAAAGAGAGAGAGAGAAACAAAGGACTAGAAAAAAAAAAAAGAACACTGTACAATTACATATAATAAAAAAACACTTCCATGCCAGGATAGCGGCGCCTCTAATTTGATATGAACGATAGAAGTCTGATATGGACAGGGGTGAAAGTATAAATGTACATCAAAGAGATTGACCAGAATATAATGCTTCTTCTCCAAGATTGAGGCCTCTCTTCTTTGGATGGTAGTAGTGGGTGACAGTGCGTGCAATGCTCTGGGAAGAGTGCGGCCGATGACCCACCCGCTATGCCTATTTGGAGCAATGGGTTGGCGCAGTACAACGGTACACCACAGTGTGACATTTAACTCTTCTCTGTTTGTGGGGATAAAAATAAATCCTTGCCCTGCATTGAATTAATTCCCATTAAATCTGCCTCTGGTATGACAAATTGCGTATTCCGACTTTTGACTCGGTGATGTATTATTGAGAGAACTCCTCGTGGGTTTAATTGCCTGTCGAAATTAGTCGTTTAGCTCTGTCGTAAGGACAAATCACCGGTCAACAAAAGCGATCTGAAACCACCAGTAGTTTTAACGTCTTTAATTATATATTGTTCTTTGCGTGGAGCCCTTTTTTTTTATTTTTTGAGGATTTTGCTGAAAAAAATCTTTTTACTTTAGTATGTTTATTTTCTCTAATACCCTAATTGTCCATCCATCATCCCACCGTGAAATTATTCTACCTATGGTCTCGAACATGTCATTATCATGTCTTTATCCCTGAAGTCAACTATTTTTGTCATTCTAATCATTCATTCTTCAGTCGTGACTCTCGTCTTTTTACTATAATCGTATGTGATGTCCATAATCTTATCGTCGATTTTCTTGTTTCTGTTAAAACCTAAAAAAATATATTATCTTTTTCAGAAATTTTTTTTGAAGTAAACAAAATGAATAAACAATTAAAATTACTCCATGATTTCCAACAAATCAGTCCTTCTCACATCGAAATTGACAAATGGTATGTTGCTATGGACTCCCTCAACCGCGGACAGAACCAAACCACCATCCCTCGAACGCTCTGCCGCAGAATCCTTCACTTAGCGATCACTCACCAAACTAAATTGTGTTGGCAGAATTAATTCTGAGAGACATTTTGTAGAATATGACTGCGATGTACATACTTACCACCTCACATTTTTCATGCATATTTTCCTAGTTTTCTATGTGTGAATCAGAAGCATGATAGTAATTGGTTCGAGAATATATCCTACACCTTCTTCACGTATATTTTTCCCTCAGATTGGATCATGTTCAAGTTTCGACGTCCCATAGCAAATTATAATTGGTCCCATAGATCAAACCACGCTAATCGACGTTGGATGTGCAACATATCCATGGAGAGATGTCATTATCCACAAACTTGGTGGATAAAGGACAGTGATCCAAGAAACATATCTTTGACCATGGAATCGACGGTATAATGCATCTGGAATAAATCAACAACAATCTACGATGAACAACCATCTGTGATTTGTTCAGATTAATAATTTTGCAAGTTCAGGACGATCAAATACTAACGCTAACCCAAAATTTCTGCGTACCTAACAAAAATCCGAGGGGGGGGGTCAGATATGCCAGTTATGCATCTATAAATAAACAGCTCCAGGCTTTTCAATGGCAACCAAGAACAAGAATCAAGCAGCTGCCTCACTCTTTGAAGTCATCTTTGTCATCTGCAGGAATCGGCTTGTTCCTCCAGAAAACAGCAAGAGCACTCCCACCAAGCTATCTAAATAAGAAGATGAAGTATGATTAGTTACCATAAGAAAATGGTAAGAGAGTGCATGCTGATGAGGTATCAGATGAAAGTCACACCGCCATGAAGACAACACTGATAGCTGGAGAGGCAGCGACAAGAGGACCTGTGAAATGCTCTTGTGCAAGTGGAACTCTGTGCAAGGAGGAAAAAAAGGATGTACAGCAAATCAATATTTTAAAAAGAATTTTTCAGTAATATTTTTGTAGCATTTCATATAAAGGCTCTTCTAGAATGTAAAGATCCGACAAAAATCTGTGTTCTAGAGTTGGTAACGAAGGGAAGAGAGAGGTTAACAATTGTTTTTCTCTTTACCAAAAACTAACACTAATTTTGCTTTGTCACACATGCCGAGAGCAAGCTTATGATATGTGCAGAAAAGAAGCCTTTGTTTTGAGCCACTAAAGAGATGAAGATGTTTGCAAAATACCTGTTCCCTTTGCATAGGTCTGCTAGTACGACTGCAAGTAGAACATGACGTCCGAGATAACAGCTGTTACGAGTGTTAAAATGTTTAGAATATTGCTGTGGAATCTTGAATTTTTGTGAATATTGAGTCCTGCAAATGATGCACAACAAACTAGGATTTGCTGCATTACAAATGTTCTCCAAAAAGTCCCTTGTAAGTACGAAATGACTACTGATGCCTTTCTGATTTCTTCTTTGCTAAATTTTTCCTATAAGACTAAGCTCAGTAACAATAAAAAATACTAATATCATTAAAAGGCCAGCAGTTCACATTTTAAATCAAATTCACAGTTTCAAATATGTGAACTACTCCATATTGACTTGAATCTACTGTCCCACAGACTTACAGGGCTTGCACAGAGCAATGCAGTAAGGATAACCCCGATCAGTGGTGTAAGTGTGATTATTCGCTCAGTGAACTTCGGAAAATGCCCATGTGACAGCACTGTCAAAAAAAAAAAAAATCCACTGCGTTAGTTATCAGTTCTCCAAGACTACAAGCATAATGTTTAACAGTAAACATCTTTCTCTAAAAAGTTATATTTTGAGATTTATCTATGAATTAGACCCAAATCCATTATGTTTATAAAACTAAATTGATAAATGATGCATCAGCATGAGTAGCTACAATTTCTATTCAAAAGCAAAAAGTAAGTTGTGCTTACACTACCCTCATGATTCTTCCTGAGTGGAGATCCTCTACAGTACAAGGCTCTGGTCCAGTGTAAGAAACCATCAGACAGGACATGTCAACACTTACGGAGTGCACAGGCTTTGATGACAAATCCAGATAATGCACTAAAACCTCTAATTCTAGAAGGATATGAGAGATTGAAAGCTACAGAGTAACTTGACTGTTGTAGAGTGGCAAAGATCAGAGAAGGGAGAGGTACAAGAAAGAACATGAACTTGAAAAATAGGGGCGCATGTGGCGAGGAACAAGATTATATTATAAGATTGACATATTTACCATGCACGTAACTGATTTACCCACTCATGCTGATGTTGCATGTTTAAGTTGTACTTTAAGCATATAATGCTTTTTAGATGTGTCCCAAAAGAGAATTGTTACCTCCAACAATATTGGGCACCAAAACCACCTGAAAAGTACTAATGGCCAATCCCTGAAGATAAATGTTTAGGTTCTATAATCATACTGTATATTTGTTTAATACATAATATGACAATTGTTAAAACCAAGGTCTACAATACCGATGAGTATCGTACGTATCGAGTGGTACATACCGGTTCGGTCGCAGACCGATACGTGGACCAATCGCCCGCTATTGGGCGGTACCACCAATTGGGGCTATTTTTGCTCCGTTGCCACCCGAAATCGGTTGGTAACAGTCGATTTCGATCATCGTTGGTCATTGTCAGGCGATAATGGTCTATTTCAACCATCGCCAGTATTTCGAGTGGTATCAGCCGAGGGAGAAAGAAGAAGAGGGAGAAGAAAAGGGAGAACTTGGCGATTCGGCGCTACTATCCCGATCCTCGCCCGCATGCTTCGCGCCGCTTTATGGGGAGAATCTTCGACGATCGCGAGGAGAAGAAAATGACATTTCTTCTCCCCGTACGGTCTTCGTGGGGCGCACAAGCTTCTCACCGAGGCTTCGCGGGGAGATTTCTTCTCCTCGTTGTCACGGACTTAGTTGAATTTGCCTAAGCCGTGCGGCACCCTAACGATAAACTTGAAGACTTAGCTGGAATTGCCTAAGCCATGAAGCAACCTTTGCCTAATATTTCGGACTTAGCTAAAATTATACAAGTCATGAAAATGCCGAAGCATATTTGCCCACAAAGGGTCAGCCTACTTGCAACCTCGTGCGGGCCCCGAAGGACCTGCAAAAAGAGAAATTGATTAGTATTGAAGACGAACGACGGACAAGTCCCGACGTCTCGCAAAAAGGGCAGCTTTTACAAGTAATTCGTCGAACACCTTATATGCAACAGAGAAAGGAGAGAAAGAGAGTGAAACAGAACTTTAGAGAGTTATAGGAACGGTCGCAAATCCACAAACGACGGTCCCCAAGGTATCGGACGCAAGACGAGTTCAACAGTTGATGAATGCTCACGCCCGATACTATCCCGAAGCCCCATCCAGCTCTGTGCCACCCGAGGGGGTTCTAGAGAGCTGAGATGGCTGATGTTTTGCACCACTCGGCCAAGTCGCCGCAAACGGCCAGGCCTGTTTGGCTGTTTGGCTCAACAATGACGATCGCTTTCTGACCTTCTTCGCTTTTGCTCGCATTTCGAGGCAAAATCACACAAAACCAAGGCAAAACATCGCCAAACATCTGCAAGCAAACAAAAGCGAGCGGTTGCCGAGCGAAGAGTTGCGGTTGAGCAACGACCATTCGTGACACCACGTAGGCTTCTCGGAGAGAAAAAACATCTCCCCACGTGAGGAGAAGGAATGAGGCGACATCGCTCTTTTTTATTTTTTTAATTTTATTATTATTATTATTATACTATATATATATATATACCGAGCGGTATGCCTCAGTGTATTGCTCAGTACTGATGTACTATACCATACATACCAAGCTGAACTCGATATGTGGATATGGTACGAGATGATGAACCTTGGTTAAAATCACAAGATATGTTGGTATCTAACAAGAAGGTAACTTTTCCTTACAACTGCATCAATGGGAACAAGTTGACCAGCAAGGAGCTTAGTGAGAAGAGGTGTCATCACTATAGCCCCAATTGTTGAACAACTGAAAGTTTTCAAGAGCAATGATTGTTACCATGGTGACCAGATTTTCAGTAAACTTAATGATTTGCAAGAGCAATTTCAGCATAAAAAAGAAAACTAAACATGAAATTGTAGGAATAGTAATGTTAACCTGTGTTGAAAAAGGTGGGAATTATCCAAGCATGGAATCAAATCTTAACACAAACTTAAAAACACATGATGATAAAGTTCCTTAAAGAATGTGCATCCATCAATCAAATAAAAGTATCACCAACTTAGCAGTTTTCAGCACCCTTAATTGAATCAACGAGTTATTCAGCTCAGTCGAAAGATTGCACTTGTTAGGAACCATCTTGGTGATAGAACCCCATAGGATTCTATTCTAGATGGAGATGAAAAAATAGCGATAAACAATCATTTTGAGGGGATCGAGCCTCCTATTGGGAAACCTCAGCGAGAGCATCACAAGCGCAGCAGAAATCAAAACAAAAAACTGGTTTCTTACGCAGATTAAGTCGTCGTGCAAAAGATTGGAGTCATGAGAAAAACACAAAAATCGAAAAATCGCGATGCTTAAGAGATTGATTTTACCTAGGAAGATCGTATATCCCTATATTTTCATATTCGGATGGAGAGGATGAAGGAGGTCAACCGTCCTCCTCTCTAGTGGTATTCACACGATAGATCTCTGTAGCGAAACACCTCCAATCTGATCTTACAACTCTTGCGCAAAGGGAGGGAGGAGAATAGGAGGGGGAGGCCAAAGCTACAACATATCAACCACGAGTCTTCCCTCCTATTTATAGAGAGCCACCAAAAACCCTAAGGCTCCTGCCTTAGTGGATATTGGATCTCCATTCAATAACCCACTAATCTTGCATTATTGAATCTCTATCCAATAATCTCCTTAGGCCTCTAATTGGACCTTAAGCAAGGAGCCCATCAGCATAGAGTATCATCTAATGAGAATAGGGGCTAATTGGATCTTCATCCAATCCTCTATTCGCTGAAGCATCCACCATATGTGTATGACCTTCTAGGCCCGATACGGCGGTCGTGAGTCACTCTCATCAGAACTCCTTCTGATATAGTGAATTATTAACCCCATAATAATTCACTCGACTCATCGACTATGGACGTACTAGGCTACTACGCCAGTCTCCAAATGGTATAATGGGGATCGAATCCATCGGACATGTTTGTCCACAGTTACCATGTATCTATAATCCCTCATCCAACTAAATCCCAAGGATCGTATATTGGACATAGTACTATCAGGTCACATACTGAATCAGTTTGTTTTGCTCTAATCGGATTCTACCGGAGAACTCTTTCTCTCTCAATCTAAATAACCTTGGCCAGGGATTTGTCTGAGCAAGCACATACGAAAAATTCATCTCGCGATACCGAGAGTGAATGATCCTTTATTGACACTCAATTACTTTCGTAAGGTTGGCTACCAAGATCTGAAACTTTCCAAACCTGTAAGTTTGGCATCAAAGAAAGGAGTACTCATACAAGGCATCCTTAGTGTCTCAAGTCAAAGGACCAGATACACAGCTGGGACTATGGAATCGTTGTCTGATATTTGATATCATCAACCATACAACATTCCATAAGCAGATCGATCAGTGAACTCATTCTCCAATGAGCACTTGTACTATATCCTTAGTGTCTCCACACAAGTGGCTATGAGACGTGGCTATGAGACCAGTCGCCTCCATCATATGGACGGGTATATAGTACATCGATTTATCCGGTTATCTCGATATCCCTCCCGAGTAACCTATGACTGGGATTATTTAGGATTTGTGTTTAAAGGTGAATCGATCTTATTATCATGATCTCATCACGATCCGATTCTCATTACATAGAACCAAGGACATCACAATATATATGCTACAAGCAATATAATGTGAGAATATGCCAATATTAATCATAAGCAAAAAGATCGCGCAGTGTATCACACGTGCCATCACTCACGTGATTGGCTTGCAGGGCACCTGCAACTAGTAATTCTCCCACTTGACCTAAAGCCAATCACTTATGTGTCTGATCCCCATCAAACCCCTGTGACGCTCAAATACAATATAAGCCAACGGCTACGTCAGTGGATCTGTAATATTATCTTCGGAGGGAACTCTTTCTATTAATATATCTTTATGGATCATGATCGCTCTAATCAGATGGAACCTCCTCAGAACAATTCCGATGAGACCTAGGTTCCCTTGTTATCGCCTTGTCGCTGTCACAATATATGGGAATCAGCTCCACGCTGCTTGATATGACTCCCATATTATGATGAACTTCTTTATCCATACTCCTTTTGTTGCTTCTACTGCAGCAATATATTTTACCTCTGTGGTTGAGTCAGTAGTAGTATCTTGCTTGGAACTCTTCCAGCTTACTGCTCCTCCATTCAGAGTAAAAACATACTAAGTTTGAATTGCTATCATTAATGTCGGACTGAAAACTCGAGTCCGTGTAGCCCTCAGCCTGGAGGCTACCTCCTCCATATACCAGTAAAAGATCTACTTAAGGATACACTTTACTGTTTTTCAATGTTCTAAACCTAGATCTGCCTGATACTTGCTTGTGACACTCAGAGCATATGCTATATCAGGCCTGGTACATAGCATAGCATACATGATAGACCCTACCGCTGAGGCATAAAGTATCTTATCCATGTCTGCCCCTTTTTTAGGAGTCTTTAGGGATATACTCATAGAAAGTGATATTCCATGTCTCATCAATATGAGACCTCTCTTGGAATTATCTATACCAAACCTTTTGACAGTGGAGTCTATGTACCTGGACTGGGACAAGTCAAACATCCTCTTGGATCTATCTTTATAGATTCGGATCCCCAAAATATAGGATACTTCCTCTAAGTCTTTCATGAAGAAGTTTTTGGATAGCCAAGTCTTTACTATAGAGAGCATTCATATATCATTCCTAATTATTAGGATGTCATCCACATACAATACCAAGAAGGTGATAGCACTCCTACTTACCTTCCCGTATACACAAGGCTCATCTTCGTTCTTAACGAAGTCATAAGATCTGATC
This sequence comes from Ensete glaucum, assembly GCA_021527575.1. Lineage (NCBI taxonomy): Eukaryota > Viridiplantae > Streptophyta > Magnoliopsida > Zingiberales > Musaceae > Ensete > Ensete glaucum. The sequence goes on from CM038558.1 coordinate 17,056,755, forward strand.
GTCTCATCAAATCTTATGTTCCAACTTCGGGAAGCTTGCTTTAATCCATAAATGGACTTAAGCAACCTGCACACTTTATTTGGACTCTCTCTGGATATGAATCCCTCTCACTGTATCATATACACCTCCTCCTCGAGATTGGCATTGAGGAATATCGTTTTGACATCCATCTGCCAGATCTCATAGTCATAATGTGTTGCAATGGCCAAAAGAATTCTAATAGACTGAAGCATGGCTACAGGTGAAAAGGTTTCGTCATAGTCAACTTCTTGTCTTTGACGATATTCTTTAGCTACTAGTGTTACCTTATAGGTCTCCACCTTTCTATCTACTCCGATCTTCTTTTTGAAAATCCACTTGCATCCGATGGGTACGATACCCTCAGGTGCATCCACAAGGTTCCAAACATTGTTAGAGTACATGGAATCCATCTCAGAATTAATGGCTTCTTGCCACTTCCCGAAGTCTATACTCATAATAGCCTCATCGTAGGTCTGAGGATCAACATCCTGAGAGTCCTCTCCACTGATATGTCCTACATATCTTTCAGGAGGGTAAGATACTCTGCTAGACCTACACAAAGTTAGAATTTGTGTGTTAAGTACCTGAACAGACTTGAGCTCTGGAATGGTGCTTGAGCAATGTTCTCCAACCTCGCTCAATTCTATCTCACTCGCACTATTTCCACCAAGAATATATTCCTTCTCAAGGAACATAGCTCTCTTGGCAACAAAGACCTTTCAGTCCTCGGGATAATAGAAATAATACCCCAAAGTCTCTTTAGGGTATCCCACGAACGTGCACCGTTTCGTCCCTGATTCCAACTTGTCGGGGTTATGTCTTCTAACGCGGGCAGGACAACCCCAAATCTTAACTACCTTAAGATCGGACTTCTTTCCTTTCTATATCTCATATGGTATAGACACTACCAATTTTGATGGAATTCTGTTCAGAAGGTAAGCAGTAGTCTTTATGGCGTAACCCCAAAATGAGACGGGTAGGTCAGCAAAACTCATCATGGATCGCACCATGTCTAACAATGTATGATTCCTTCTTTCTGATACACCATTGAGCTGAGGTGTATAAGGAGGTGTCCACTATAATAGAATCTCATTGTCCCTGAGAAAATGGGTGAACTCCGTACTCAAGTACTCTCCTCCTCGATCTGATCGAAGAGTCTTAATACTCTTTCCAATTTGGTTCTCCACCTCATTCTTATATTTCCTGAATTTCTCAAAGGCCTCAGATTTATACTTCATCAAGTACACGTGTCCATACCTAGAGAAATCATCAGTGAATATAATGAAGTATGAGTAACCACCTATAGCCTGAGTCAACATGGGACCATATACATCACTATGTATGAGTTCCAATAACTCAGTGGCTCTCTCTCCAGTTCCACTAAAAGAAGAGTTGGTCATCTTCCCACGAAGGCAAGGTTCGAAAGTTGCATATGACTTATAGTCAAATGGATCTAAGTATCCATCTTTCAACAACTTTTGAATCATTTCCTCATATATATGACCTAGCCTACATTGTCATAGGTATGCATTGTTCTCCTCATCTCTTTTCCTCTTAGATATATTTATATTAATGATGTGTGGAGAAGTGTCTAACACATATAAGCCATTTACAAGGGTCACTCTAGTGATGATCTCATCATCCATAATTATTGAACAACTATTGTTCTAAAAAACTAATTTATATCCACTAATTGTCAAACAAGAGATGGAAATAATGTTTTTGATAATGGAAGGGACAAAATAGCATGCATCTAATGCAATAATAGCTTCACCAGACAGATGTAGGATGACCTCCCCAACAGCAACTGCAGCAACTCTTGCTCCATTGCCCATCTTGAGGTCCATCTCGCCTCTGGTCAATCTCCTAAGTTTTGTCAGAACTCGCAACGAATTGCAGATATGATAAGCACTCCCAGTATCCAATACCCATGTGTTATCATGAAAATCTGACAAGTGAAGACTGATCATGAATATACCTGAAGTTTCTTCAAGCTTTTGTTTCGTCTTATCTGCAAGGTAGTCCTTACAGTTCCTCTTCCAATGCCCATCTTAGTCGTAGTGAAAGCACTGTCCTTTATCCTTTATTGGGTCTTTCTTGGCAATCTTTGCCTTACCCAATCTTTCTTTGTCCTTGCCCTTCCTAAGGGTCTTGCTGGCCTTCCTTTTCTTTTTGGTCTCACCAATATAGAGAACTGGCTTCTCCTTCTTGATGGCACTCTCAGCTTCCTCAACATATTGAGAAGCTCAAGGAGAGTCACCTCAAACTTGCTCATGTTAAAATTCATAATAAAGTAAGAAAAGGAATCGAGTATGGACTAAAGTATAAGATCAATGCATATGTTATCCTCTAGGATTATTCCTAGACCTGTGAGTTTCTCGATCCACTCTATCATCTTTAGGATATGGTTCTCAACCGATATCCCTTCTGTTATCCTGGCTTGGAAGAGTCTCTTAGATATCTCATATCTTTGAGTTCTTCCCTTTTTCTCAAACAGCTAGTGAAGATGAAGAAGGATAAAATCTGCATCCATGCTCTCATGTTGTCTTTGTAACTCAGGAGTCATGGAGGCCAACATATAACATTTTGCCAACATGGTATCATCTATATACTTGACATAGCGAGCGATCTCATCCTCGCTTACCCCATCTTCCGGCGTGGGCACAATTGTATCAAGGACGTATGCGATTTTCTCCACAATGAGAATAATTCTCAAATTTCGAAGCCAATCCATGTAGTTTAGACCAGTGAAGCGATTGGCATCAAGTATGCTACTGTGAGGGGTTTCGTGACGTGTTTAACAAAACAAGATATAGCAAAAATAAATAACATGCAAATTTTGCAGAAAATACTAATTAAGATATGGACTTATATCTTAATGTACTCGTACTATTTTCTTAGCGAATCACGCGACACCCTCGACGCGTGAGACGAAAGTCTCCAGTAGACTCCTAGTGGGGATCGGGATCCAATTGGCGTCTTAGTGCAACCTCAAGGGACTCGACCAATTACACTAAGCCCAAAAGGTAGGCAACTCTTGCCAATCACAACTCCTTGTGATTCCCATCACGTTCGGCCTCCGGATCATCATGGTCTCGAGGGACTCGACCAACTATGATATTCAATTAAGTCATCACAATCGTTACAAGATGAATCGATTTGATGATATACCCTCGAGAGATTCGACTAAGCATACCATGTCCTCAGGTCACCAGTGACATCCCTATGTCGTAGGCAAGAACTCGATCACGTAGATAAATGAGCCTTGAGGGACTCGACCAACCAACCTATGTTGTGATTCAATTTCTTCCTATAACGATAGAAGGCCACGTGGGTCAATCTTATTGCCTCATGCTTACCGACTTAATATTATCGTAGGAGGGGTCTTTGTTTCGTATCGATCTCCTTATATGTCGTGTCACACACATACATATTTAATATATATCTACATCGCATGTAAATATATATATATACATACATCTAATAGGTGTATAACACATCACATATGCAAGCCATACCGGATGATCATGAGCCGTCATCTAATATGATTAAGCCTGAGCCAATGGGCCTAATCACTCACAATAGGATCTATGTGTGCATCGGCACATCTCCATGCCTTGTGATTGTTGATCTCGTCATCATTGGTTCATCGAATCATCACATCACCATGCGTTGTGATCTCCCGCCACGGCATCGTGAGTCCCACTATCACCTCCATGCTCCCGCTGTGCCTCTCCATGTAATTACAAATAATCACCAGCACGTAGGCTCGACAATAAACAAGAAAAACAAAGGTTCGCAGGCCCAAATAATAATAATAATAATAATCATCATCATTATCATCACAATTACACACATTACAACACATGGCTCATGATCATCTATCCACATGTACATCACATCATATGTAGGATTACTAGATATATATAATAATAAATTAAACTATTTAATTAATTATTTTTTTGAAAATCAAGATATGCTCAAAATTTTTAAAATTGTTAAGGGCATTTTTATAATTCTGGATGAGAGAATAGTCCTCGAAATTTTTAGTATTGTTAAGGGCAGTTTTGAAATTCTAGAAGGGAGGACAATCCTCAGAATTTCTAGAATTGTTGAGGGCATAATCATCTTTTTTCTCAAAAAGATGCCCTAGCCCTCTTTGCCTTTATCACCACCGCCGCCCTTGCGTTGTGGCGACCTGCGGTTGGCAAGCCACCGAGAGCCCACCAGCGATCGCCGCGGCTTGGGCGCCTTTGCTGGGCCTTGCGCCACCCGGCCACCCTATAAGGGGCTACTGCCACCCCTGGTGGCTGGCGGTGGCGGACACCCAAGGGTGTGGCCGTGGTCGGCCGCCCTTGCAGTGGGCATGGCCATAACCGTCCGCGCCCTTTCCTCGTTACCTTCACAGCGAAAATGCAGCAAGAACACGTAGAACAATTCTACGCAGTTCAATCTCATCACACGCAGTTTAAAAACCAATCTTTCACATAAAAACCTGGCTCTGATACCACTGTTAGGAAACATCAGCGGAAGCATCACATGCACGACGGAAATTAAAACAAAAAATCAGTTTCCCACGTAGATCAAATTGTCATGCAAAATATTGGGGTCGCGAGAAAAATACAAAAACTGAAAAACCACAATGCGTGAGAGATTAATTTTACCTAGGGAGATCGTATATCCTTGTCCAAATCCGAATGGAGAGGATGAAGGAGGCCAAGCGCCCTCTCTAGTGGTATTCACACGATGGATCTCTACAGCGAAACTCCTCCAATCTGATCTTGCAACTCTTGCACAAAGGGAGGGAGGAGGAGAATAGGAGGGGGAGGCCAAAGTTGCAGCCTATCAACCATGAGTCTTCCCTCCTATTTATAGAGAGCTACCAAAAACCCTAGGGCTCCTACTTTAATGGGTATTGGATCTTCATCCAATAACCCACTAATCTTTCATTATTGGATCTCTATCCAATAATCTCCTTAGGCCTCTAATTGGGCCTTAAGCAAGGAGCCCACTAGCATAGGGTCTCATCTAATGAGAATAGGGGCTAATTGGATCTTCATCCAATCCTCTATTCACTGAAGCATCCACCATATGTGTGTGACCCTCTAGGCCCGATCGAGTTGGCCGTGAGTCGCTCCTATCAGAACTCCTTCTGATATATTGAATTATTATCTCTATAATAATTCACTCGACTCATCGACTATTGATGTATTAAGCCACTACGCCATAGTCCCCAGATCGTACAGGGGGGATCGAATCCATCGGATCTGTCTGTCTACAATTACCGTGTATCTATAATCCCTCATCCAACTAATATCCTAGAGACCGTATATTGGATATGGTATTATCAGGTCACATATGGAATCTGTTTCTCTTGCTCTAATCGGACTATACTAGAGAACTCTTTCTCTCTCAATCCGAATGACCTTGGCCAGGGATTTGTTTGAGCAAGCACATACGGGATATTCCTCTCGCGATACCGAGAGTGGATGATCCTTTATTAACACTCAATTGTCTTCGTAAGGTTAGCTACCAATCCCGATAAACCAGTTATACCAGATCTGGAACTTTCCAAACCTGTAAGTTTGGCATCAAAGAAATGAGTACTCATACAAGATATTGTTAGTGTCTTAAGTCAAAGGACCAGATACACAACTGGGACTATGAAATCGCTGTCTGACATTAGGTATCATCAACCATACAATATTCCATAAGCGAATCAATCAGTGAACTCATTCTCCAATGAGCACCTGTACTATATCCTTAGTGTCTCCACATAAGTGGCTATGAGGCTAGCCGCCTCCATCATATGGATGGGTATATAGTACATCGGTCTGTCCGGTTATCTTGATGTCTCTCTCGAGTAACCTATGACCGAGATTATTTAGGATTTGTGTTTAAAGGTGAATCGATCTCATTATCGTGATCTCATCGCGATCCGATTCCCATTGCACAGAACCAAGGACATCACAATATATATGCTACATACAATATAATGTGAGAATATGCCAATATTAATTATAAGCAAAAAGATCACATAGTGTGTCACACGTGTCATCACTCACGTGATTGGCTTGAAGGGCACCTTAACTAGCACCTCCTCGATCACTTCGAGGGGATCGGCCTCTTAGGGGTTCACCTTTTGGCTAAAACTCATAGTTCTTCATTCATTCATTGATTCCTAAAAGAGTTTACAACATCATTTATAGGGCTCTGCCGAGAGTCCCTTTAGGCTTGGACTCAGAGTCCCACTAAAATTGGACTCTTAACTAAGTAATAGACTCTTAACTGAAAATAATAACTGACTCCATCCTAACTGAAGTTAAAAACCAACTCCAATTAACTCATAACTGACTCGATTGGGCTCACTCGACCCATAACTAACTGCAACTGAACAAATTAATACGACTCAGCTCGAATTAATTATGAATAGATGGATCCAACTTGGCTAGGGTCCTAACGGACCCGCCTACATCAAATCAGCTTTATCTTCAAAGCTGAGCAGTATCAGATTTCGGGAGCACTTCAATATTTACCACACATCATAACTATTTGATCGATTAAGTAGGGTCTCAAATTGGTGTAAGCAATGGTTTGATCTTCTCGTGCAATTACCATTGCAGTCTTCTGTAGAACTCTTTTCATCTGATGGCTAGTGATAGTACATGTCTTCTTTTGAGGATCGCCACTTCGAACTCTTCCTGGGGCATCAACCTTCGTGATCGGACTCCATATTGTCAATTTTTTATTCCTCATTAGCTAGTTCAATCGTCAAAAGTTTGTCACAGCTTTCATGATCGGACTCCACAATCAGTTTTTTATTCCTCTTTTGTTGGCTCGATCATCGGAAGCTACTCTTGTTTGCGATCATCTATGCTAACCACTTTGAAGTCCTCCTTTATTGATATTTTTTATCCATGGAAGCTTCTGTTTCGGTGAGTGTCCGTATTGATTTTTTCCTTCATGCACGCTAGCAACTGATATGGCTGCTATCATGGTGCGGGGATGACGAGCTTTAACTTCGCACTGAATCACGGAATTAAGTCCCTCAATAAATTTCTCACCAATTGTATCTCGGACCAATCTCGGGTTAGGTTTGTCAGGTGCTTAAATCTGCTCTAGCACTCCTATACTATGGAAGTCTGACGGATTTTGACGATTTGTCCATCAATATTCTTGTACTCCGATAGTCTGAAGTAAATCAGGAGCTCTCTCTTGAACTATCCCCACGAGGGGACTCCGTGATATGTCTTGTGCAAATCATACCACTGGATCACATTACCTTCGAGTTGAGTGGAAGCAATCTCTACCATGGATTCCTCCGGAGTCTTGTGAAAATGAAAAAACTTTTCAGCATGTGAGATCCAAAACTTTTCAGCATGTGAGATCCAATCGATTGGGTCTCCATCTTCCCATATGGGAAACTCCTCCCTCTTGCGTGGGTATCCTATGTCCTGCCCATGATTATACTTTGTATTTGGTGTGGTTGCAAAGGAAGAAGAGAACACTAGTGGGGTGATATGGGAGAGGGTGATCTCGGTGGTAGAGGAGGGAAAGGTAGCAGCCGGCGATCTTAGTGGCAGAGGAGGGCATGGCCGAGAGCGACTATACAACAACAGATGGGCGACTGGTGTTGCAAGAGGGCAACGGCGGTGGCAGAGGTGGCTGAGGTTGCAATTGAAGAGGAAAGGAAGATGACAGTTGAGAATGTGACGGTGGCACAACGATGCGATTGCGTGGCAAGTGAGGCTGCGATTGAGGAGGAGGAAGGCAACGGCGGCAAGCAAGGGCAGCGACTGTGGCAGGGGAGGAAGAGAGGTGGCCGGCAGTAGATGAGGAGAGGAAAAGGCAACAGCGACAAGGGTAGTGCGTTACCGAGGGCTGGCCAGTGACAGATGAGGAGATGGTAGCAGCTGGGAGTGGCTGCTGCAGAGGAGGGTGCGGTTGTGGTTGATGCAGGGGTGGCAGCGATGAGGGCTGCGGCGAGGGCTGTGAGCAGAAGGCAACAACAGCGTGGGGAGGAAGAAGAGGCAGCAGAGATCGTAGCGGCAATAGGCGGTGGGGAGGAGAAGGGAGATGGCAGGGGCTGCAGCCAAGAAGGCTGCGACTGGAAGGAGGTTACGACAACGGGAAGCAGGTGAGGAAGAGAAGTGGTCGACGACAGATGAGGGAGGAGAAGAAGGTAGCAGCGGCAAGGATATTCATTGTCGAGGGTTGGCCGACAACATATTAGGAGATAGCAGCGGCTGCTGCAGAGGAGGGTGCGGCTACGATTGATGCAGGGGTGACAGTGGCTGTGTGGCAGCGACGAGGGCTGCGAGTAAAAGGCAGCGGCAACGTGGGGAGGAAGAAGGGGCAGCAAAGATAGCAGCAACAGTAGGCAGTGGGGAGGAGAAGGGAGATGGCAGGGCTGCGACCAAGAAGGCTAAGGCTGGAAGGAGGCAGCGGCAGCGACAAGCAAGTGAGGAAGAGAGGTGGCCGGCAACAGGAGAGAGAGGAGAGGAAGGAAGCAGCGACCAGGGTAGTGCGCTGCCTCCTTCCAGGGAAAAGGCAACAGGGATGACAGGGGCGGTTGTGCAGCGTTGGAAGAGAAAGGAAGATGGTGGTCGGCGACAGTAGTAGGGGAGGAAGAAGGGGGATGGCATATGAGAGAGGAGAGGAAGGCAGCAACGGCAAGGGTAGTGCGCTGCCAAGGGCTGACCTGCGGTAGATGAGGAGATGGTAGCGGCTGGTGGCAGCAATTGAGGAGAAGGCGATCGGGCAGCGCCGGAGGGAGCAGAAACGACAGCGCTGGATCCGCAGGCAACAAATGAGGGTCCCGACCGATGAAGAGGAGGGAAAAGGCAGCAGGGATGGCAGGGGCGGCTGGGTAGCGCTGGAAGAGAAAGGAAGATGGTAGCCAACGATAGTAGCAGGCGAGGAAGAAGGGGGATGGCGGCTGGAAGAGGAGATCAAGGCTGCGGCAAGGAACGACGACCATTGGGCGACAGTCCTTGGGGCAGGATGATGCTGCCGGCTCGTTTTCCTCTTTTTTTTATTTTTTTTTATTATTTTTAGTTGATGATTGCAGCGAGACGGTGAGACTACAACGAGCCGACAACACATAAATCAGAAGAAGTGGTAAGGATGACGACGATGATGAACGATAACAGTATGAAAAAAGAGGATAAACGATCACTTCGAGGGGATCTGACTCCTACGATTTTGTCTTTTGGCTAAAATTTATAATCTTCATTTATTCTTTGATTCTAAAAGAGTTTGTAATATTATTTATTTATAGAGCTCTACCAAGAGCCCCTCTAGGTTTATACTCAGTCTCACTAAACTTCGACTCTTAACTAAGTGATAGACACTTAACTAAAAATAATAACCGACTTTATCCTAAAAACCAACTACAACCAACTCATAATTGACTTGATTGGGATCACCCCACCCATAACTAACTCTGATTGAATAAACCAATACGACTTGGTTTGAATTAGTTACAAATAGATGGACTCGACTTGACTAGGATCCTAACACTTACATTTTAAAATAGCAGACTATAGTTTTTTTACTCTTCAGAAGAATTTATGACATTGGACAATTAACACTCATCTTTGATGATGTTTATGTTTTTGATACACTGACAACCATCAACATAGGGCTAAAAAACCATACATCATGGGTGCCTAAGATATAATTCCTGATTATAAAAATAAATTATTCACTAGACATAGATTGCTTTAAACAATTAACTTATTTTGTTTAAACAAGATACTTGCTTGTCTTGTGCCCACTCAATAGAGCATAATCAGCTCATCCAAACAATTATTCAGAACCCTATACTTAATCAGCATGGCACTGCAACTTGTATTTCTCTTGCATGCATGGAATTTAATGAACTAAGAGTAGAGAGTAAAGATAGAAAAGAAATAAATACCCTCGTATAAACAACAAAATACTAAATTTTTTGGCCAAAATTCTTATTAACCCTTGCTACTATAACTCAAAATCAAAGTCACCCTCTGTACTTTAAAACTCATCAAAATGATCCCTCGTACTAAGATTTCACATCAAAGTAAATCATCGTACTTTGAAATTCATCAAAGTGTCTCCCGTTTTGTCTTAAAATCAAAGTCACTCCGTACTTTAAAACACATCTAAGTGAACCTCGTACTATACCTCAAAATCAAAATCATCCCCCATACTTTAAAATTCATCTTAGTGACCCCTCGTACTATTTCTCAAGATTAAAGTCACCCCCTATATTACGATTTCACGTCAAAGTAGCCCCCGTACTATTCTATAGACGTTAAACAAACCCTTTTTATTAATAAAAAAGATAACAAAAGTTGTTTTTAAAAACTAGGAGGGGTCTATTTGATTTTCTTCAATATAGTCAAACTATGTGAAAAGAACTTAAAAAATCAAAAACACTTGTATATGATATGCTAATCAAATACACCCTCGTACTATCATTATTCATTAATTTTATCTCATGAACGTTAGTTTTATCTCCCAAATTCATAATCCATTTTTCTCTCTCTTTCTTTTTTCTCTAACCTTTGTCGACGTTCATTTCTGTAACTTTAATCTCTGTCTTTCTTTATAGGTTATGTGATTGATTATAAATGAGATATGTTCGAGTTTTAGAGGAGGTGCTACTAAATTTAGTAACACTTAAAGAGTAAATAATTGTAACAATCCTGCACGTTACGATTTTTATGAGATCGATTTTTTAATTACTTAAAATAATTAAGTGTATAACAAATAAAAATCATCATCAATCAAACTTAAAGTGTAAAATAAATTCAAACAATGCTTAAAATTAAGACCAATTTTTTCATGACTTTTCAACTAGTTAATATCATTGTATTAATGTTCAGTAGATAAAATTAATGAATAATGATAGTACGAGGGGTGTATTTGATTAGCATATTATAGTACAAGTGTATTTGATTTTTTAAGTTCTTTTGACATAGTTTGACTATATTAAAGAAAATCAAATAGACCCCCACTCAGTTTTAAAAACAAATGTTGTTACCTTTTTTTATTAATAAAAAGGGTTTGTTTAACATATATATATAATAGTACGAGGGGTCAATTTGATGGAAATCGTAATTAGGGGGGTCACTTAGAAGTACACGGGATAACTTTGATCTTGAGGCATAGTACGAGGGGTCACTTAGACGAATTTTAAAGTACGGGGGGTGACTTTGATTTTGAGGCATAGTACAGAAGGTCACTTAGATGAGTTTTAAAGTACGAAAAATGATTTTGATTATGAGACATAGTACGGGGAGTCACCTAGATAAGTTTTAAAGTACAAGAGTTGAATTTAATGTGAAATCATAGTACGGGAGGTCACTTTAATTAGTTTGAAAGTATAGAGGTGACTTTGATTAGTTTGAAAGTACGGAGGGTGACTTTGATTTTGAGGCATAATACGAGGGGGTCAATAAGAATTTTGACTAACTTTTTTTTCCAAATTTCTCATAATATAACAACTTGTATAAATTAATTTTGTGCTGCTCATAGTAGCATCAACAGGTATCTTGAGAAAATGGATCCAGTGTTGGACTAAGACAGGATATAGGTTCTTAGATTATTTTGCAGCTCCTAGTGAGGGTCATCAACATTTTGGTCTGGGTATAAGCTATTAGATTGTCATGAAGACATAAAGTGCAACATTTCCTTTGGATATATAAGTCGCCACATTGGATGCTTGGCCTCCAGGACAACATGATACAAGAATAAGACCAGTTGCAAGAGGAGCAGATAATTTTAGTGTCTGCAGCGCATAAGGATTAGTGGTATTCAGAACACCTAATTGATGCAGCACACCAAATATAAGACTAGCCAGACCCAATTTGATCCAGGTTTAGTAATACTTTCATATACTGTACTGATGCAGGTTAACCAAAGACACTGCTGAAGCAGAGGCTATATAACAAAACTAACTTGTGATGCCATTATAAAACTATACTGATCTTAGCTTTTTTAAGTTTTACCAGATTAAAAGGCGTTACATATGTGAACCACAATATGCTTGATAACTTGCTTAAATAATTTCTTGTGACAAACATTCTCATCTTTCCAAAATTATTCAATATGATAGAGGAGAATTAAGATAAATTTATTGGTTTAAAATGTCCAGGACAGAAGGCTTTGTGAAGGTTTTCATTTCTTGGGAAGCTTGAATTTTCTAATGTTCAATTTCAAACCTTTATAAGTTACTGTGTTATTGGGGCCAAACGAAGAATGATATTATTTAATCTATGCTACATGCTAACTTTTAGTTGTTTCATTATTAGAATATGACAATGGCTAACTAGTTCCGAAATCAAGGAAATAAACAATATGCTGACCATATGTGGCTTGCTCTAGTTCATCTGAGTTTCAGCTGAGATCAAACAAAAATCTGAAGGATAATCTGCATTTGCATCATCTATTGGATCAACCTTTAATAAATAGATGAAAAGGAAGAAAGAACAAGTGCTGTTTAAACTTAAGATTGCCAGAAATAATGTGTCCATACCATAGCAATAGTGAAGCCCATCACAGGTTTGATTAAATATTGTGCAAGGAATCCTACACCAACCTGCAAATAAAACATAAATAAAAGATGCATGAAAGTGAACATCAACAAATAATCTCCCTGGAAGAATTCAAGAACTGGAGCATCTTACTGTCCATGGGTTCCTCAAGCATCTCCTGAATCCTCAAACCCATGGAGAGCATCAGGAAGGAATCCAAAGCCCACAGTGAAAGGTCTGTCTCCAGCCAGGTAACCTACAGATGGAAACTCAGAGTCAAGCAGTTAGAAAGCTATTGTACAAGAAATGAAAAATAGGAACATTATATAACACAACAAACAAAAAACTAATCCAGATGCAAATGGCACTAATGGAGGGAATGGATTTTACCACAGACGGCTTTGTCTATGCCAATGATAGTGCCTAGCATACCCTGTCAAAGGAAAAGGAGGTAATTTTGATAGCTTCACTTCCTATAGCTGCAATATGAAATCTGAAAGCAAGCTCAGGAATGCAGGAGAGGAGATTGATGCAGTTTAAAAATAACAATTAGATCATGCCCAAACAGGGAAAAGAGTGGTAAGTAGCTCAATTATCCTCTCATCATATTAGCTCATTTCAGCCACAGGACTATTCAGTATATCCCCAGAAACATTTGCTTCAGCTTTGCACAAAACTTGTCTGCTCCTGAAATATTAGTTCCCAATGAAAAGGGAAACCCAGCATCAAACAGATTTCTAGATTCTAGACAGCACTGCAGTGAAGCAGCAAAAAAATAATGGTTCAGTTCTGATTTTGCATCTTAAATTGATTATTAACCACATTATTCATAAGGTGAGCTAGATTAAAGTATAAACTAGAATGAAATAGTAATTCTAGTGCAATAAAAATATGTATAGTGGTTATAAATCAAACATATAAAATGTTCTTACACTCTAATACTTCCAGTATTCCACCCAAAACAAAGATCGAATACATCAACTATTTACTCATATGATTCGTTTCACAGTGGGCAAGCAAATTACGAGTCCCAACAAATGCCAATTTTTTTATTCCTTACAACATCTAGAAAGATGCTCCTGCTTTGGCCAAAAAGCCACTAAGTTGTGATATCTTTTTTCCTTCCTTTTGGGCATCCATCTTTGTACGAGTTGCAGAGAAATAAACAAAACATACCGGGAATGTTCATCACTTAATCGGGTAAAGGACACATACCTCAGAACCCTGATGATGGCAGACGTCATCGAGCAGGCAGAGGCATCCTTCCTTCCTCTTTCTCCATTCGGCATCGGTACGACCCACTCGCCAAGACTTGTTTTTGTTCTTCTCGGAAGATCGATTTGAAACAGAAGAAACACTGAGCACCATGTTGGTCGCAGCCCAGAACAGAAGAAGACCGAGTTAGAGGAACTGGGGAGCGCGTACCACGAAGGGGCTGGAGACTGCAACGGGCAGAGGATGGCGAACGGGAGAAACCCTTGGCGGACAAGGCGGGGCGCGACTGAGATCCGCAGTCTCTATGGAGGATCCGGGAGATGGAGGCAACAGAGGAGGAGGAAGTCGCCGCCGCCGTCGTAGCCATCGATGTAGCGGCCGAGTAAGAGGCAGGAAATCCTTCCGTCTTACGTGGAAGCAGCTAACGGCGAGCGTGAGAGCGAGGAAGGACGGAGGCCAAATCGGCGCCTTAGTCTGTCGTCGAGCGAAGCCACACGCGCCATGACACGACGCTTACCGTCGGGAAACGCCGTTCGGTCCCTTCGGGTTGCGGTGGTGAGAAATTTCGGTGCCACACCCCGTGCCCGCCACCGCATCAAAGCGATTGCCACCTTCGTGACACCGACTTGGATCTCAGCTGCACCAGCGACACAGTTTTGGTCGCACACCAACGCAACAAAGCCGGCAACACTCGATTTCAGCCACGGCCACATTGATTGTTGTTGTAGGCAGGCAATACGTGCACTCTTCCTCTCCCGTAGGAGACTCGGTGGCAGAGCTGGAGACGGGTATCTCTGCCGTCGAAGCTCCATCTCGCTGTCACCGATTGTACAGCTTGTTCTTACCTCACCACTTACGGCGGCTTTGGCGTGTAAGCGCGGCTGACCTTTCCCGCTTCGATCTGCTCCACATGTCTAATTCCAGCTCATCTCTAACGCAATTGAAATATATAATTGAATCACACTTGAATCAATTGAATAGACATAAATATCATAAAACGTTTAATTGTCTTTTCATGTCATTTTATAGATGGGTTTTCTAGTCCTGGTCAAAAATATGCGCTGTATTCAAACATAGACGTCTGACCTCTCGCTTATTTTGGCCACGTGACTAGAATCTGCAAACCCGTTCCGATCTAAGCCGATACAACGCACAAGTTATTTAATCAATCCATTTGCCAAGCAGAGTCTGACTAAGGTAGCCGAGGGAACCTTTACTCGTATTGAAGACCATTATTATGTTTATTTACATAAAATATGTATATTTATAAATAATACTAATACACCATATTCTGCTTTAATTCAGTAAAATAATAGACACAGATCCATATCTTTGTTTGAAGGATCTGCACACCGTGAAATTAGATTGGATTGCCTCCGACTCTTGGAAGATAGAAAAAGAGGGAATAGCATATTTAGTTTGCAGACCAGAGAAAGGGAAGTCTCCGTATTGTACTACATGTAGTACAATAAACCCCCGGTGTACCGCATGCAGACTCATTGGATATTTTGGTATCCTTCGTGCATCTTTTGGTTCTGTTGACCCCACATGGATATGGAGTTTTGCTGTAGACGATATTAAATCTGATACCCTTTTTTTTTCACTCTTTATTTCATATTTTCATAATTGAAAGAATATTATCGATGATTATATGTGATCTTTGTGTGATGTTCAATCTAAAAGAATATATAGCTGTTACCCTCATTAGTTTGTCTACATAGACAAAGTTTCAAGATAGATAATTACATACTATTTTATCATAGAATATTTTATAAAATATTTTTTTTATTATGATCGAGTATACAAATTTAAATCTAATTTTTTAGCACAAATTACAAAGGGATTGGAGGAATTGAATCGAAAAATCTGTTTCGATTTTGATTTTATAAAGTGACATATTGGAAACCTGTTTTCATCTTTAAGACACCTTTCACAATCTTGAGCACTCAGGTCAAAAACACACCTGGTTTTCTCGTATTTAAAGCACGCATGACAAGAACCAGGACGTGATATCTTTCTATAATATTTTCTATTAACGTTTTTTAATGCTAGTTTTTTTCTTTTTTTTTTGCTTTCTTCACCGGTCAGTAGCTGTTGGGCATTCGTTCATCTCAACCATATCAACTATCCCATATTCACAGGAGGAATTTAGTAAGAAACAACAAGTAAAAGAATATATGTGTCCACGCTACAGAGAGAAGCAACTGCTTCTGTGATGGATGGATAACCCGATCACAGGAGCAGCTATGTGATGCCCGTATGCTGCATGTCCATCGGATTTCCGGTCAGCGTAAGGCCGGGGAAGGTTCTCCGGCACTATGTTCTCCAAAGAATTCGCGTGCCAGGGTGGGCACCTCCTCTTGTCGCTCCACCGCATCACCATCCTCACTTCTGATCCCTCCACGGCTCTCAGCTCTCCGGCCAGCACATTTCCGTCGCCTCCTCCGAGGCCCGCGGTGGATCCGATTATGACGCATGCCGCCGTCGCGACACACCGGCTTCGCCAGCTGACCTCCTTCCTCTCCGACCTGCATGCACGCATGGCTTCTCGCTGAGATCAAAGACCGATCGATCCAAGCACATATGAGTGACCTAGAAATCATCTGGGCTACTTACCCTGGAGCAACAGTGCTACTGCTACTGGTTTCGTGGAGAGCAGTGAGCTTGGGAGGAGGTCTGAGGCAGGAATGGACCGAGATGGCCATCGTTCCTTCGATCTGTTCCTGTTGGCAAGGAGGAATTGCGCGTGCTGCGCGTGCGTGTGTGTGTTTATGGCCGGATTTGATGGCCTTGCGACGTTTCCTCGACGGTTAAATAGGGATTGGGGACCGAGGACGGGGGAGGTCGACGGTCAGACCACGGTGGGTGGTGGACGACGACACTAACGGTGGATCTTGGCAGACGGCACGTGGCCTCGCGGGTTCCTTGCTTGCCTTGCCGTGTAAAAGTCACCCAATGGCTTGCTAGCTTAGTCGACACGTCGGATAATCTGGGTCCCACATGTGAGATATTATTTAATCCTAGAAAGTCGTTTACCCCCCCGGTTTCTAGGCTTCCCGATCTCCCCTACCCTGCTGCTTGATTGGAGACGAAGACGGGGTCCATGGTGGGCATCAAAAGTCACGCTCTGGGCTCACCCGCAGACCAGATTTGATTGGTTCCATTTCCCAATAGCCATCAGATCATGATCGGAGGACGGTCAATGGAAGAAGGCGATGAAATGGTTACCTGGTCTTCGCACGCTGGTAGAGAAAAGAAGGCACCGAAGAAAGATAATTGGAAGAAAACAACAGCGAAAATTAAGGCGTACAGCGGAAGGTAACATCGACGTCGGGCGTGGCGTCTGCAAACAGCTTAGCAGAACACTTCTCTTGTATGTACCCCAAGCGAGGAGGCTTGCGCGTGGAACACACCAAGTGGAGGAGGCTTGGCCGCACATGGGAGAGTGACTCTGATTTGGATACGTATCTGATAAGTATAAAGACCTCAAACGTTCCCATTCTTCTTAATCAGGAAATGGAAGAAAAAATACATATATATTTAAGTGATTACAACTAAACTAAAAGCCCGTCCTGCTGCAAAGCCCACGAGCCTGATTTGCCTCGATCGGTGACCCGTTTGCCCAGATTCCATCTAATCGTTGGGAATCGTAAACTGTAAATGGATCCATCTCAGGCCGCTCACTCGTAGCCCACGGACGGACAACCTACGCCGGCAATATGTGCTTCCCTTCCCCTGCCCCCTTGAATCGCAAAGGATAGCATACGAGGTGGCGGTGGAACATAATCTGACCTTTCAACCACGCCAAGCGTCGTCACCCCTGCTCTTCTTCTTCCTGCCTCTCCCTCGTCCGCTCCCACGGCCATGGCGGGTGACGCTACTACCGATCCCCTCCTCTCCCGCGCCGGACGCAGGGGGTGGTCCTGCCCCCGTTTCTCTGTTACGCTGCCCTCCCCGGCCGCCAGCTTCCGCCTCAAGACCACCGTGTGGGCGGAGCTCGGCGGCTCCGTCGGCGACCTTGGCACCTATATCCCCATCGTCCTCGCACTCTCCCTCGTCAGCCGCCTCGACCTGGGCACCACCCTCATTTTCACCGGCCTCTACAACGCCATCACCGGTCTCCTTTTCGGCCTCCCCATGCCCGTTCAGCCCATGAAATCCATCGCCGCCGTCGCCATCTCCGAATCCTCCGCCCACCTCTCCGTCCCCCAGATCATGGCTGCCGGTCTCTCCACCGCCGCTGTCCTCTTCCTCCTTGGCGCCACCGGCCTCATGTCCGCCCTCTACCGCTTCATTCCCCTCCCCGTCGTCCGCGGCGTCCAGCTCTCGCAGGGCCTCTCCTTTGCTTTCTCCGCCATCAAGTACATCCGCTACGACCAGGACTTCGCCGCCGCCAAGTCCGTCGGTCCCCGCCCCTGGCTCGGCCTAGACGGCCTCGTCGTCGCCATCTCCGCCCTCCTCTTCATCGTCCTCGTCACCGGCTCCGGCGATGATCATCCCCTCCAAGATCCTCCGACTTCCCGTCGCCATCGTCGCGGCTCCTGCGTCCCATACTCCTCGCGTATCCCGACGGCTCTGCTGGTGTTCGTGCTGGGCGTCGTCCTATGCTTCGCCCGCGACCCGTCCATCGTCGGCGACCTCAGGCTCGGCCCTTCCAAGATCCAGCTCATCCGGATTACCTGGGACGACTGGAAAGTGGGGTTCGTCCGAGCGGCGATCCCGCAGATCCCCCTTTCGGTGCTCAATTCGGTGATCGCCGTATGCAAGCTCTCCTCCGACCTGTTCCCGTCGCGAGAGCACGAGGTGTCGGCCACAGCCGTGTCGGTGAGCGTGGGGCTGATGAACCTGGTGGGCTGTTGGTTCGGCGCCATGCCCGTCTGCCATGGCGCGGGTGGGCTGGCGGGGCAGTACCGGTTCGGCGGCCGCAGCGGGGCGTCGGTGCTGTTCCTAGGGATCGGGAAAGTCGTCCTGGGGCTGCTCTTTGGCAGCTCCTTCGTGCGGTTGCTGGGGGCATTCCCCATCGGAATCCTGGGGTGCTGTTGCTCTTCTCCGGGATCGAGCTGGCTATGGCGTCGAGGGACATGGCGAGTAAGGAGGAGTCGTTCGTGATGCTGGTGTGCGCCGCGGTCTCCCTGACGGGGTCAAGCGCCGCGCTGGGTTTCGGTTGCGGCATCCTGCTCTTTCTTCTACTGAGGCTGCGGGAGGTGGACTGCCGCGCCCTGCTGCCCTCCACAATCAACAGAGACGGTGGAGGCGACCGCTGCTAGTGCTGGCCAGTGGCAAATCCAACATTATTATTGAACTTCTTATTATATACTTGCAATTATATTATTGTATATAAATTTTCATAAACCTGGCGATCATTAAGATTGATCTTTTTTCTTTTTTCTTTTTTCTTTTTGTGTTATCGGTATATGAAAATTTCTTTTTGCATCCAATAGATTGCATGGTTGTCTACATATCTACATGATGATGTTGTGTGATATATGTGTCTTATGCTAGGGATGAATTCACCCCCGTCTTTAACCTACCATCACCTCTTTGTTGTAATTCTTTAAACTTTTCCGCATCACCAAAAAAATAACAGTATTTTTTTTTCCCCTATGGACTTGTTTGTTGCCTTATAGACTTTATTTTTTAAATAGATGTACCTTGTTTTGATTAGAGTTGTCAAAAACATGATACTTCCTATTTATTTACTTATTGCTAAATCGATAATGTTATTTATATGGAATCTTATCTTATAAATAGCTTGATTTCTGTTAGGTTTGAATCTATTTGTCTCGGTTATAAAGTTTTTGAATAAGCCTATACTATTTTAATGGAGGTGCTACCTATCAAAGATATATATTTGGTTGTTTTTTTTCATAAGCTAGTATAATAATAATATATTTAAAATTCTATTTTTGTATCTGAATTGTATTCTATTGGGTTTTGATTTCACTCGCCTTAATTATAATGTTTAAATGATAGGTTTGTAATGTTATGGTGAAAGTATTAAAAATATTATATAAATATTGGAAGATACTATAGCTGATACAGAATTAATTATTTTTATTCCATAAATAATTTATATTTGAAATCATAATTTTGGAGATGAACCGATTTATATTAGATTTTGAGTCAATTTGGTCTCAGCTATGTTTTTTAGTATGCCTATAGTCTTTGGATGGATATATCAAAAACACTATGATTGATGGTATAAATTTTATATAGGAGGGATTTCATCGATTGAACGATCCATATACATAGAGATTTGATACGGCATATTCTAGCACCCCTACAATAACATTCAATAGTCATGTCGGTGCTAATGTGGAGCCTCGAAGCCTATATAATGTGCGTATAATGACATGACACCTCAGATTCGTACAAGGTAGTAAATCATGCCTATGTCGTTCGAGACCATACAAGACGACACCGCACAATGTGCAGTCGCCCGAGAATGTGTGGAGCGATGCTGCGCGGTACAAGACCATGCTGGTTGGCTTACGTCATGCAGAGTACATGACCCGACCGCTCGAAGCACTAGCGACCATTAATAGATCGCGTACGACCAACCCTTGACTATAGGTATTAAAGTCGACCTCCTGACCAACTCCAGGGGTCGGACATCAAGTATTCAAAACCTTTTCAACTCCACTAGATACTGACTTAAATGTCAAAGAGGTCGAGTCAGGAAATCCCCCTCTCGACTTTGACCTATGTGCAGGAGCCCGACTCTCGGAGGAAAGGAACAACTCCCGGCTCAACCTCGAATGGATACGACGGACGATATCTCGACTCGACCTTAAGCTGACCCTCTCCAGCTAGGAAGCCATGTTGACGATCGCATTTAGATTAGACCAAGCTGTGCTAATGACTCGGTCATGGCATAAAGTTGTATAACATTTTTGCGCTAGAAGGAGGGCCCAATATCGTAAGAGCGCCCGCAACCAAGCAACCCCAATAAGCATCTCAAAGAGGAGATCTCAATTGCCTACTGCTAATTACAGGTGCCTTGTCAGTCAATCATGTGAGTGATGGCACATGTGACAAGGTGTATAATCTTTTTATATTATTACTTATTGATGTATTCTCACATTATATTATTTATTGAATATATATATTATGATTGTCTTGGTTCTGTGCAATGTGAATCAGGTCGTGATGAGATCACGATAATGAGATTGATTCGTCTTTAAACACAGATCCGAAATAATCTTGGTCATAGGTTGCTCAAGAAGAACATCGAGACAATCGGATAGATCGGTATGCTGTATACCTGTCTATATGATGGAGGTGACTAGTCTTATAGCCATTTATGTGGAGACACTAAGGATACAGTATAGGTGCTCATTGGATTATGAGTTCACTAATTAATCCGCTTACGGAATGTTATATGATTAATGATACCTGATGTCAAACAGTGATTCTATAATCTCAGTTGTATATCTAGTTCTTAGACTTAAGACACTAAAGATACCTTATTTGAGTACTTCTATCTTTGATACCAGACTTACAGGTTTTGGAAGTATTAGATATGGTACAATCGATTATCATGATTGGTAGCTAAGCTTAAAAGTCTATTGAATATCAATAAAGGATCATTCACTCTCGGTATCATGAGATAAATATCTTGTATGTTATTGCTTAGGTAAATCCTTGATCAGGTTGGTCATATTGAGAGAGAAGTTTTTCGAAAGAATCTAATTAGAGTGAGAGTTATATAGATTTCGTATGTGACTTGACAGTTCTATGCATGGGATATGGTCTTTGAGATATTAGATGGATGAGAGATTATAAATGTATGGTACTTGAGGATAAATAGGTACATTGGATACGACCCCTTGTACCATCTGGGGACTATCGCACAGTACATCCATAGTCGATGAGTTGAGTGAATTATTATGAGATAATAATTCACTGAGTTAGAAGGAATTCTGACAGGTAGGACTCATGGCCAACTCAATATTGGGTCTAGAGGCTCACACACACATATGATGAATGCTTCAACGAATAGAGTATTGGATATTAGTTATCCAATTAGCCCATATTTACATTAGATGAGACCCTATATTGATGGGCTTCTTATATGAGGCCCAATTAGAGGCCAAAGGAGATTATTGGATAGAGATCTAATAATCTAAGGTTAATGGATAATTGGATGAAGTTCTAATACCCACTAAAGCAAGATCCAGTTGGATTATATCGGTGGCTCTCTATAAATAGGAGGGGAGGCACATAAATGATATGTTGCACATTTGGTCGTCCTCTCCTATTCTCCTCCCTATTGATGTGCAAGAGTTGCATGACTTGAGGCTATAATTGGAGGAGTATCGCTGTCGTGATCCATTGTGTGGATACCGCTAGAGAAGTAGATGTTTGATCTCCTTCATTCTCTTCATCTAGATCTAGAAAAATAGGAATATATGATCTCATAGATAAACAATCTCTTACATGATACAGTTTTCAATTTTATGGTTTTTTTTTTTTGCATCAATCTTTGCATAACGATTTTGATCTACGAGGGAAATTGATTTGTTTTGATCTTTCTCTACCTATGTGATGCTCCCACTAAGGTTTCCCAACACCTATCGTGCCTTCGGGCTCGGAGGGAAGCCCCCCTTCCCCCTCATGGAGATAGGAATACCTCGGTTCCAACTCTGGGCTACTACTGGAGGTTATTCAATAATCTTATATTCTCGCCTCCCGGACCTAGCACCAGACATTCCGTCATCTCCGTCGAGGCATTCCTTGGTCTCACCCATGAGGTCCAAGCTTTGATAGAGATGATACATACCATTATTCCTCTAATTCCCCAATTGGCTTAGTAGATGACGCTCCCCCAAGAATCGTCCCCTACTACCCAGTGGAACCACTTTGTCACACCATTAAATCCACCCTCGGTCACGCAACAGCTTGAGACTAGAGACCCTCACCCATAGATCGAGAAGCGCTCGGGAGCGCCAAGGCTGGTGGTGAAGCATCACACCCTTGCTTCCTGACTCACTACTCCAAACTGTCCCAAACCAAATACCTTATCATCAGACTTGGCTGACTCCCTTAGGGCACAATTGTTGGGAAACCTCAATGGGAGTATCACATGCGCAGCAAAAGATCAAACCAAAACATGTTTCCTATGCATATCAAATCGTCGTACAAAATACTAGGTCATGAGAAAGCCATAAAAATCGAAAAACCATGATATATGAGAGATTAATTACCTAGGGAGATCATATATCCATGTTTTTTTAGATCCAGATAGAGAGGATGAAGAAGGTCAAGCGTCCTCCTCTCTAGCGGTATCCATACGATAGATCTCTACAATAAAACTCCTCCAATCAGATCTCGCATCTCTTGTATAGAGGGAGAGAGGAGAATAAGAGGGGGTGGTCAAAGCTGTAGTCTATCAATCATGAACCTCCCTCCTATTTATAGAGAGCCACCAAAAACCCTATGGTTCCAACCTTAGTGGGTATTGGATCTTCATCCAATTACCCACTAAACTTGTATTATTAGATCTCTATCCAACGATCTCTTTTGGACTTTAATTGGGCCTCATGCAAGGAGCTCATAGTGTAGGGTTTCGTCTAATGAGAATAGGGGTTAATTGAATCTCCATCTAATCCTCTATTCACTGAAGCATCCATCATATGTGTGTAACCCTCTAGGCTCGATACCGAGCTGACAGTGAGTCACTCACATCAAAACTCCTTATGATATAGTGAATTATTATCCCCATAATGATTCACTCAACTCATCGACTATGGATGTACTAGGTTACTGTGTCATAGTCCCTAGACGGTACAGGGGTATCAAATCCATCGAACCTATCTATCCTAGAGATTGTATATTGGACATGATATTGTCATGTCACGTATGATATCCATTTAAGACTCGCTCTAATCAGATTCTCTTTTAGAACTTTTTCTCTCTCAATCTGAATGACATTGGCAATGATTTGTCTGAGCAAACTCATATAGGATATTCCTCTCATGATATTAAGAGTGAATTATCCTTTATTGATACTTAATTGCTTCCATAAGGTTGGCTATCAATTTTGATAATTGGCTATACCAGATCTAAAACTTTTCAAGCCTGTAAGTCTGGCATCAAAGAAAGGAGTACTCAAACAAGACATCTTTGGTGTCTTAAGTTTAAGGACTAGATACACAACTGAGACTATGGAATCTCTGTCTGACATTAGGTATTATTAACTATACAACTTTCCATAAGCGGATCAGCTAGTGACTCATTCTCTAATGAGCACCTGTACTATATCTTTAGTGTCTCGACACAAGTGGCTATGAGACTAGCCACTTTCATCATATGGACGAATATATAGTACACCGGTCTATCCGATTATCTTGATCCCTCTTGAGTAACCTATGATTGAGATTATTTAGGATTTGTGTTTAAAGGTGAATCAATCTCATTATCATGATCTTATCATGATTTAATTATATTATATGCAACATATAATATAATATGAGAATATGCTAGTAATAATCAGAAGTAAAAAGATCACGCAGTATGTCACACGTGCCATCATTCACGTGATTGGCTTGTATGGCACCGACGGTAACCAGCAACAACTACACCTGGTTACTCGGTGCATAGATGAGGTTCAAAGGGAGTTCAACAAATTAAAGGAAGAGCTCAAGGAAGGCTCCTCGGTAAGATCTCCCTTCGTCTGAGAGATTCAAGACAAACCAATTCCCCTCAACTTTCGCCTCCTAAAGTTGGAGGCTAAAATGACACTTTTGATCTAGTAGAGCACATTACGTCTTTTCAGGCCCATATGGTCCTATATGTCAGCTCCGACACTTTGATGTGTCGGGCATTTCCCACTACTCTTATAGGCCTAGCTTGGATGTGGTACAATAGGCTGAGGCCATCCTTGGTCTCATCTTTTGATCAGTTTACAAGGGAATTTGAACTTAACTTCTTGGCCAGCACTTAACCTAAACCATCCGTAGCCATGCTCCTCGTCGCTCGCTTAATCATCGAGATTCGAGGTGTTCTAGACACCCACCCTTCGTTGGTCATGCAAGTGTTCATGATGGGCCTGCGGTCCTTAAGATTCTTATGGTTGTTGGTTGAAAGGCTGTTAGCAACCATCCCTACTATGCTCCAGCTAGCTAATCAGTACATCATTGTCATGGTGTTGGTGGCAAGAAGGCATGAGGAGTCGCACAAAAGGCCCCGTACTGAGTAGCCTTGAGACTCCCCCTCAAGACCACCTAGGAGGAGTCTCAACAAACCCAAGCCACTGCTCCTAAGACCCCCTCTACCACCTCTCAACTCATCCAAGGCGAAAAGTTTTTGAGATTGTATGCGCCAATCTATAAGCAATCCAACATTGTGAACTCAATTGATCGAGTGACAAAAGAAGGAACTTCAGAAAAGCTCAAGGCTTGATACTGTGGACATACGCCTGAGTTATGCACCTCAGCCAAATAGTGCACAAGCCATGAATCTCAGGCAAATAGTGCATAGGTCGTGCACCTCGACCAAATAGTGCTTGGGTCATGCACCTTGGCCAAACAGTTCTCGAGTCGTGAACCTCAGCTAAATAGTGTCATAGTTATGCATTTCGGACAATCACAAGCTTGAGTTATACCTCAGCACAGTCATGACCCAGAGTTATACATCTTGGGCAGTTACAAGCCTGAGTTATACCTTGGACCAGTCAAAAGCCCAAATTATGCATCTCGGCTAGTCATAAGCCCAAACTACACCTTGGGCTAGTCCAAAGCCTGAGTTATGCATCTCGACCAGTCACAAGCTCGAGTTACGCCTTGGGCTAGCCCAAAAGTAGTAAAAGAATGCAAGTCCACCTCACCTTGTATCAAATCTTTATTTCAACCTATAAGCCTGTGCTACTGTTCCGATAAGACGGAACTAATAACTGGGGTTTTCACTACTACTGGAAAGACTGGAACTAGTGTCTATAAGAACAAACCTACTGCTTCTAGAGCTTAATCAATAATGACAATAACAAGCCTTAGCTTGAAACTAAGACTCTAGCTGCTGGTCTCAAACCTTGCTTTATCGCTTTAACTGCTATCTATCAGAATGACACTCGACACCCGGGATTCTATGAAAGTGCCCGCACCTAGCCAACAAAACCACCTATCTAATACTAGGCTCCTATACCTTGCTTTAATTCTGAGTTTCCTATCTATGCATCTTGACCAGTCATGAGCTCGAGTTATGCATCTCGACTAGTAACAAGCCTGAGTTACACTTGGGCTAGTCAAGAGCCCGAGTTATGCATCTCGACCAGCCACAAGCCCGAGTTATGCCTTAGGCCAATTGAGAGACTGAGTTATGCATCTCGGTCAGTCATAAGCCCAAGTTATGTATCTCGGCCAATCACAAGCCTAAGTTACACCTTGGGTCAATCGAGAGCCTGAGTTGTGTATCTCGACCAATCATGAGCTTTAGTTATGCATCTCGACCAATCACAAGCTCAAGTTATGCCTTGGGCCAATCAAGAGATTGAATTATAAATATCATCCAACCATAAGCCCGAGTTATGCACATAGGCTAGTTATGAGCTCGAGGTATGCCTTGCATTAGTCAAAAGCTCGAGTTATACATCTTGGTAAGTCACGAGCCCAAGTTATAACCTAGGTCAGTCAAGAGCCCGATTTATGCATATTCACTAGTCACAAACTCGATTCCTAATATGACTCCTACTCCAAGTAAACTAAGACTCCAACTCATAATCAAACTCCTACTCCAAGTGAAACACTCATCTCAAACCCTAGTTGCCTCCTCTTAGCACTAGCTGACTTCCCCTCATTAAGGTCGACGACCAATTGGGTTGATTACAAGCTTGACTTGGTTGATCCTAACTCGAATCTAACTCCGACTCCTAACCAAACCCTAGTTCAGTCAAATATTAACCTTACTAGGATTTTGACTTATTTATTATAATAGATCCAAATCTCTTCCTAGTCGACTTAATGTCAGGTCTAGGCTGGCTAACAATGCTCATCTAAGAACTCGACTTAATCGACTAGGACTCAACTCAGCTGGGATCCTAACATATGCCTGGGGCCCATCGAAAGCTTGAGTTATGCATCTCGGCCAGTCATGAGCCCGAGTTATGCATCTTGACAAGTCACAAGATCGAGTTACACCTTAGACTAGTCAAGAGCCCAAGTTGTACATCTTGGTCAACCAGTGCCAGAGTTATGCATTTTGGCTAGTCACGAGCCTGAATTATACCTTGGGCTAAACTAGTGCATGAGTTGTACATCTCGGCCAGTCATAAGCCCGAGTTATACCTTGGGCCAGTTAAAGAGCCCGAGTTGTGCATCTCAGCCAGTCACGAGTTTGAGTTACGTATCTCGGTCAGTCATGAGCCCAAGTTATACCTTGGGCCAATCAAGAGCTCGAGTAGTATATCTTGGCCAGTCACGAGCCCGAATTGTGTATCTTGGGCAAATAGTGTCTGAGTTGTGCATCTCGATCAACCAGTGCCTGAGTTATGCACCTCAGTCAACCAGTGCTCGATTCACACCTTGCGGTTAGTCTAGTGCTTGAGTTATGTTGCTTGGTCATTTTAGTGCCCGAGTTATGCTTCTTGGCTAATCCAACACCCGAGTTATGCATCTCGGTCAACCTACATCGAACTACGAATCCCAATCGGATGAGAGAGGCTCACAATGATAGATAGGTGAAACAGAGGAGGGCCACCTGGCCCGAACAGGGACTACGACAAGAGAACCCACGCACCCAACGAGACCATGAAACTAGCCAACAAAAGAACTAAGCCATGCCTCGAGGCCCTCCATGAGGAACTTGAGGCACGCCTATTGGGGAGGAGGTGGAATGATATGACATATTTTGGCACCACCCCTATAGCAACATTAAGTAGCCATGCCAGTGCCAACGTGGAGCCTCGGAGTCCACACAATGCACATATGATGTCATGATGCATTGGACTTGTACATGGCTGCAAATCGTGCTCGTGCCATTAGGGACCCTACAAGACGGTGTTGCACGGTGCATAGTCGCTCGAGAATGTGCGAAGCGACATGCGCAGTACAAGACCATGTTGGTCTGCCCACGCTATGCAGAGTACACGACCCGACCTCTCGAAGTATTGATGACCATTAATATACCGTCGACCCTCGACTAGGTATAAAAGTCGACCTCCTGGCCAACTCTAGGGGTCGGACTTGAAGCACTCAAAACTCCCTCAACTCTATCAGATATAAACATCGGAAGGGTCGAGTTTAGAAATCCCCCTTTCGACTTCAACCTGTGTGCAGGAGCCCGACGCTTGGAGGAAAGGAACAACTCCCAACTTTATCTCGATTGAATCCAATAGGCGACGTCTCGACCTAACCTCAAGCTGACCCTCTCTAGTCGTCGGAAGTGATGTTGACGATCTTGTGCACTCGGATCGGATCAAGTTGTGCTAACGACTTGACGATGAAATAAAGTTGCATAACAAAAATGTTTAATTGT
Organism: Ensete glaucum; assembly: GCA_021527575.1. Lineage (NCBI taxonomy): Eukaryota > Viridiplantae > Streptophyta > Magnoliopsida > Zingiberales > Musaceae > Ensete > Ensete glaucum. Next base: position 17,084,978 of record CM038558.1, read on the forward strand.
CTTATTAGAGATATTTTAAAATTATGGTAAATAAAAATATCCTTTTGAAAAATATGTAAAGAACCTTTTATCCGAATTAAAATAATTTACTACTTAGCCTGTTCATGATACTTATGCTGCCAGATGCTTATTCGAATTCTGATCTCGTGTAGACATGAACTTTGTTTGCCCTTACTCATTTACTTAGCGCTGAAGAAGTAACGTAATTGGTACAGAAGTTGGCCATGGGATTTGATGGAAAATGAATCATCGAACTGTTCCTGACAGGTGGACTGCTGGTTGATACTACGCCGACTCAAGTCACGGCTTTGCTCGCGAACGGAGGGCGTGTAGCCCGCGTTATCGAGAATCCCTCCATCTCCTCCCGTCGTAACCTAACCGGTAGGTCATGCCGTCGGACGAAGAACTTTGCTGCGGGCGGACCCCACGATCGGATATGGCATTGGAGATGGACAAAAGCTTATGGGATGCCAACGCGTACTCCCTGCTGAGATCATTAATTGGACCAAAAGCGTCGTAATTACACAGCCAATGACCACTGTCATATCTACCGAGACGTTCCGATATGGAAGCCTATGATTGACTTGTTGCGCTTTCGTAGTTGTGACAACTGAAAGGGTCGACTGCACCAGCCACTCGACTAAGTCCGGCATGCCGATCTTAGCAGCATGACACTTTCACTTTCACTAGTGTTCCAGTTGCTGATCCTGATATCATTCTTTTTCCACATCAAAAAGTTATCCGACCCATCATCATGCAAGTAATTTTTGCACAAGGCCAAGAGACCGAGAGGATTTTATTGGGAACCTATTAAATGAGAACAAATCCCAAGGAATATTCGTCTCGTAATCGTCATGGATGACACAACCTTCGATTGCTATGTCCTTAATTTAATGATACCCGTACAGCTTTGTTGGGGTCGTTCGCGAGAGTTCAAAGCATATGAGAGTCAAGCATGACTACGTTTCAAATCATGCCATATTCATCATAATTCAAAAATCCAAAATATATTATTCACTCATGCATATGGCCGTGACTGCACTTAACTGTGTCATATAACAGCGATATTACATTTGTTCAAATGACTGTTATGGTCGAAACAAAGAGAACAATGCAATGCCTTGCATAAAAAGTATACCTTACTGGTGTTACACCTAACACGCAATAAGCTTCAGTTGTTCTCCAGATTGACAAATTTACATCTTCGAAACAGCATGACTGGATACAAGGAATAATACACATGTTTTCCTGTTTCTATCCAATCCTACCGTTTTGTTGTATAGTCGGCGTGCCAATGTACTTATGACTTGTTGCAATATCATGCACCAAACTACCGTGTTCCATATGTTCAGAATCAAGCAGCCCTTATCATAATGCTTGTAGGGTTTTGGGAGCAACCGATTAGCATTGCCATTCTCAACATGAGGCGAAGATCTCCAATGAATTCCACCCAGCATGCTCCTACGGATTCATGGAAGCACAAAGTGATTAAATGATTTTTGTCATCCACTAATCTCACCTAATGCTTCCACCCCAGTAACCCTCGTCTCTGCAAGAGCAGCTTCCATCTTTGAAATGGTGAAATTGTTCAGTGTCCCTGACTGTAATCTCACGGCGCACAATTTTAGAGATCAACTTAAGAATGCTATGGCAATTCTGACACATATACAAGTTCTTGGTGACCCAAATAGGCATGCCGGGTGTGGTATTGATGAGCCCGAAAGCAACAGCTAATCTTTCACTGTGGCCACAGAAGATATCGGACTTTGATGCTTCCATCCCAGCTATGGATTGATCCTCAGGCAGAGTGAAACCTGCTGCCTTTATCCTATCATACAACCCCTTCAACACTGCATAGATCTCCTGTATCTGCGGGTGCGACACATCAGAACTAAGAAATGCATGAACGACCCCCTTTACCTCCACCCAACTGCATCCGGGATCCATCTCTAACCCCCTCTCCCTCATAACCTTCCTTACCTTTGCCAGTTGATCCCATCTTCCACTATCAGCATATAAGTTACATAAAAGCACATAATACCCTACACTTCTGTCATCCAATTCAAAAACATGTTTGGCAGCATATTCCCCAAGCCCAACCTGGTGGTGAATTCGGCATCCATTCAGCAAGGCTCCCCATATGGCAGCATCTGGCTCGATAGGCATATCATTTATGAACTGGTAGGCTTGCTCCAGGTATCCGGCACGACCCAAAAGGTCCACCATGCAAGCATAGTGTTTTAGGTTTGGCGTTATCGAGTACTTCCTCTTCATGCTATCAAAATAGTCCCAACCTTGAGATACCATTCCTGACCTACTACAAGCACACAAAAGACCCACCATTGTAACCTCATCAGGATGCACACTAGCTTCTATCATTTGGTTGAACAGTGAAACAGCAAAATCTCCATGTCCCTTCCCTGCATAACCTGTCAGCATGATATTCCATGACACTATATCCTTCTCTTTGAGTATGTTAAACTGTGTCCAAGCATATTCCATCCTTCCACACTTGACATAAAGATCTAGAAGAGCATTTGGCAGACACCCCTCATATCCTAGTCCGCTTCTTAGAGCTTGGGCATGGATCTCTTTTCCACACATCAATGCTCCAACCCCAGCACAAGCAGAGAGGGCAGCAATGAAGGTTATGGAGTTTGGCTTCACATCGACATGCATTTGGCGCAAGAAACTCAAAGCCTCGAAGCTCCTCCTGTTGATCCTCAAGCCCGATATCACCGAACTCCAAGTGACCACATCCTTCTCTGGCATCTGCCTAAAAACCTCTAAGGCCTTATCGATGCATCTAGACTTGGAATACATATCAAGAAGTGCATTTCCAACCATGGTGCAAGGCGTGATCCCAATGTTCCTTGCTAGCACATGTACCTTTGTACCGATATCCAAACGTCCCAAAGAAGCACAGGATGAAAGAACACTAGCGATTGTGACCTCATCTGGGACTACATTGTTCGCTCCCATTTGTTCAAACACTTCCAAGGCCTTATCAGGAGAGCCATTTTTCTCATAACCTGATATCATAGCAGTCCAGGATACGACGTCCTTAGACTCCTGGCGCAAGAAAATTTTTTCAGCTTCCTCCAAGTCCCCGAGAGTGGTGTACATCTGAATCAACGAATTATGCACCGAAACATCAGTTAGAAAATTCATTCTTATAGCATAACCATGAATCTCCTTCCCAAACTCCCTGTCAGGCAACAGACCAGAAGCAGAAATCACGCTAGTCATTGTCATAACATCAGGCTCCAAAGAGAGATTCCTCATCGTCAAAAACAACTCCAGCCCTTTGGCACAATTCTCATTCTCAAAGTAGCCTGCAATCATTGCATTCCAAGAGATACAGTCTCTCCTCGGCATACCATCAAACACGTTTCTGGCAGTAGCACAGTAGCCACATTTCGCGTACATGGTGATGAGAGCATTTAGAACATCAACCTCTGAGCTGAATCCGAACCTGATCACATGTGCATGGACCTCCCTCCCCCTAATCAAGTCCGTGATACCGCCGCAAGACCTCAGAACGCAGGGGAAAGTATACAAATCCGGTCGGGCGCCGGACCAAAGCATCCGGTGATACAAATCCAAAGCCTCATCCAAGAACCCGGACTTGGCGTAGCCCCCAGTCATCACATTCCAGGAGAATACGTCCCTCTCGACCATCTTCCCGAACACCGACCACGCCGACAGGAGGTCGCCGAACCTCACGAACATGCTCAAGAGGGCGTTCCCGAGACGAGTGCCCAGGCTGGTGATGGAGGAAGAGGAGGATATGTGAGAGTAGACGCGGAAGCCTTCGTCCACCGCGCGCTTCCATTCGCAGAGGCGGAGGAGAGCGACGTAGGCGTCGTCGTCCAGGCGGCGGCCTTCCGCGGAGTCCAAAAGCTCGAGGGCGCCTTCCAAGTCGCCACGGACGCAGAGGCGGCGGATTCCGGCGTCGGGGTCGGCAGATGCGGGGGCCGGGGCGGGGCTGAGGGCGGAGAGGTGTTCGGAGTCGTGGGAGGAGAGTGGGTGCGGGTTCGGGAGGCCGCCGGAGTGGAGGTTGAGGTAATTTCGCCGCGTCGGGTTGGAGAGGAGGCGGAGGAAGTGGCAGTGGTCGGAGAAGAGGAGCGAATTGGGTGGTCTGTTAGCAGAAATCGCCATCTGTGGAGGAGGATCACATGGTTCTGAGGGAGGTTTTAGAGGTCGGGTTTTAACGCTGGTACACGATAAGCGTGCCGGGAGTGCAGAGGATAGGTGCGTATTCGGACATACATGATTACTCATCGCAACACGCGGAGTATTTTTATTGGTTCAAGCAGAGGATGCCAACTCCATCTTTCGTTACGACATTAACATACTGTGGTTGCAACTCCTCGCAACGAATGACGTGGCATCATCTTAACGGTTCATTGGAGAGCGTTCTTCCCTTCCTGCGGACGACGGTCAGCATTCAACGTACGACGTGGCATCATTGATGGATGATTGGAGAGCGTTCTTGCATTTCTACGGACGGTGGGGACTCTTCTAAAGTATGACGTGGCATCATCCTTCTAGTTCATTGGAGAACGTTCTTGCCATTCTACGGATCAGATCAGTTTGTGTGCATATAAGCGGAGCCGATACCGTCTTCCATATGAGGTGTCACGGTCTGCTTCTGTTCCGATTTGGGGATCGTTGCCGGCGACAGCCATTTCTTTCGGTATTCATCTTTGCTTGCTAGAGGAGATCGTGATGGATTGTTTGTCTCCATTTTTTTTTTTATCACAATCCTCACAAGGTTGTTTCTTTCTACCATCTCGATTTCCCGATGTTTGTTGGTCAATCTTTATTTTCTTGTCGCAAGTCTCCATAAACCCTAATGCCGGTTTAGATTTTGACGCAGCGGCCTTTATTTTTTGAATTTATTTCGTATTAAGATTGTTTTATTTGAGATGTGAATATAAGATTATGTGGTACTTATTAATTAAATAAGATATATTATCGATTATTTGGATTCTGATAAAAGATATTAGTCAATATTAAATAAATTTCATATTATATTGGGATATTTTAAGGGATGCCCCCGATGGAATGAACTCTCATAATAACTTATCCTAGACCATCTGCTCTCGCATATAAATAGACAGGACCTACTCTAAACCCATGACACGGATATGCACCACATAACAAAGAAGTGCAAAGAGGTGAATAGATCGAGAGATTACGGAGGATAGGAAGAGAGGAGAAGGGGTCTAGATCTATTCTAGTTCCTCTTACAGATCGATACCTCGACGTTATTCAGATCCAACTAGCGGTGCTCTTGAAGATCTAATTGGATCTTACGCAGATGGCATCTAAAGGTACATATCGTAAACAGATATAGTATTATTTGATTTCAATCCTGACATAATAGTTTTTTTCCGCATAATAGATTGTATGATTATAGTTTTTATGCCAACAATTGGTATCAGAGCCTAGGTTTTGAGATAAAAAATATTAGATCTATTATTTTTGTTTACGATGCATTAATCTGAATATTTTATTGACCTATTTTCTTATTTATTTATTTTAATCGTTTGCTTGCGAATAATTTTTGATTGTCATTGTGTGTTAAAAACGCAACAATCTTACCGTGTTTTTTGGTCGGATTTGCTTGCGGCAGTGCCAGTAGAATCGCCTGGTTGCCGCGAGCGCGGTTACTGATGAGAGCGCGACGACTTTGCCGCTAGCGGCATGCGTGCCGGTAATGCGTAAGTGCGGCGTTAGTCAGCGGCAATTGCCCTGTCGCATGTCGCTTCATGACCACACGTGTGGCAAAAGAGGAGGCTAGGGTTTTTTTACAAAATTACTATTTTGCCATTGAATCAAAAAATTATAGTTTTACCATTCTGTTCAAATTACATTTTTACCATTTACCGAAATTACAATTTTACCTTTCAGTTGATTAAAATTTACAGTTTTACCCTTATGATTTATTAATCCTATAATCTTAAAAAAACTGTAATTCTTTTTATATATATTTTTTAGAATTACAGTTTTGTCATTATAAAATTGAGAATTTTGATTATTTTATCAATTATAAAATTAATCAATATATAATCTAATAAGATTTTATTATGATTATATTTTTGATTATTCAATGATTATATTTTATTTTTTGAGCAATTTATTTAATTAGACTTATGGGCTTCTCCAATTTATTTTACCATTCTGTTCAAATTACATTTTTACCATTTACCGAAATTACAATTTTACCTTTCAGTTGAATAAAATTATTTACAGTTTTACCCTTATGATTTATTAATCCTATAATCTTAAAAAAACTGTAATTCTTTTTATATATATTTTTTAGAATTACAGTTTTGTCATTATAAAATTGAGAATTTTGATTATTTTATCAATTATAAAATTAATCAATATATAATCTAATAAGATTTTATTATGATTATATTTTTGATTATTCAATGATTATATTTTATTTTTGAGCAATTTATTTAATTAGACTTATGGGCTTCTCCAATTAAATAAAATTAATTAGTAAAAAAATTATAAATTATTGTTTCTTTATAGTTTTCTCATATGAATTATTAATTGCATGTGTTAAATCCAATTATTAGTTTTTGGATATTTATTCAGTTATTTACATGCAAATATTAGTAATTATGAAATAATATTTATTTTTCACATAAATGCATGATTTATGTATTATCATGATTACAGCTATCATATGAGTTTTTTTTCTACTAATTAAGTATTCAATAATTATTATGGTTGTTATCCTATTATTGAACTATCTTAGCATAAATTAGTTTAAATAAACTTGATGAATATTATTTGTAGTTCATCTCCTTAAGTTATACCTGATCGGTAGTTGTCAAAGTAGCCTGGGATGGTAGGCTTCTAGGATATGAAATACAATTAAAGTTTTATCATTCATAGGATAATTTAATTTGTATTTTATATTACTGCATTGTTCTTGTAGTCACCAAAGTTGCCTAATTAATGATTTATAAAATTACATTAAGGAACAAGTCCTCAATGACATTAAAAAAATAATATTCAAAATTACATACATAATTAGGAGATTTAGATAATCCTAAAGGATAATTTATTTCAAATAATTATGTGATAGGGCAGGATGATACTGTTTTGGATATCATTGCAGTTTAAAATTGTATACCTAAAGATAGCAAAACTATTCCACAAAGATGGTATCAGTCCTCTATAAAAGATCTTGTATGAACACTAGATATATCAATATTTTTACCAAAAGGTTAAATATTGATGATATCAATAGTTCATCATATTTTGGTAAAACTCAAATCATTAATGTTATTTTATATTCTGCAGTGGTATTTTCATCCATACATTCTCAGGCTTCTAGTGTCCCTGTACTCTCCGGATCAAATTATTCAGAATGGTTAGAGCATATGCAATTTACATTGGGCGTACTAGATCTTGATTTGGCATTGCTTGTTGAAAAGCCCGCAGAATTAACTGATAAAAGTATTGTGGAATAAGTCAATGAAATGAAGGCTTGAGAGAGATCTGATAGGCTTAGTTTAATGTTCATAAGGATGACAATTGTAAATAATATAAAGACTTCATTACCGGTTACATCTAGCGCATGTGAATATTTAAAAGTTATTGAAGACAGATTTAAATCTGCTGATAAGTTAATGGCTAGAACATTAATGAAAGAACTGACTACAACTCAGTATGATGGTACTCGAGGAATTTAGGATCACATCCTCAATATGGCTGACAAAGCTGCAAAACTTAAGATGTTGGGAATAAATGTTGATGAATCTTTCCTTGTGCAGTTCATTCTTAATTCTCTTTTTCTCAGTTTGGCCCATTCAAGATTCACTATAATACAAATAAGGATAAGTGAGACTTGAATGAGTTAACTAGTATGTGTGTTTAGGAAAAAATTAAGATTAAAGTAGGAAAGTTCATATAATGTATTGATAACTACTTAAGGAGTTGGTAACAAGAAAAGAAAATCGAAGCGTCATCTATCGAAGAAATTTGTCGGGTCTGGAAGTATTAGACAAACTATTGAAAAGAAAGCTATTACAGTAAAGTGATTCTTTTGTGGCAAGAAAGGACATGTAAAGAAGGATTGCATTAAACGTAGGACTTGGTTCGAAAAGAAAGGTATAAACTCAACCTTTGTATGTTTTGAATCAAACATTACATAAGTTCCTTCTAATACATGGTGGATTGATTCTGGCACTTCAACTCATGTTACGAATAATATGCAGGGATTTATTTCAATCTGGAAATCAAAAGAACATGAAAGATTCATAATTATGAAAAATCGTCTCAAAGCAAAAGTGATATCAGTAGGGACTTATCGCTTACGCCTAGAGACGGGTCATCTGATGGATCTAAAAGACATATGTTCTATTCCTATAATTTCTAGAAATTTAATTTCTCTGTCTAGAATTAATGAGTTAGGATATTATGTTTCTTTTGGTAATGGTAAACTCAACATATTTTATGATTCAATAAAAGTTAGTTCTGGAATTCTGTGTGATGATTTGTACAGAATTAATTTGAATTTTGAGTTTGCGAATACATTATTGACCCTACAATCAAGTATTGGAATAAAATGTAATTCTAATAATGAAAGATCTTCTATATTGTGGCATAGATGTTTGAGGCATATCTCCAAGGAAAGAATTGAAAGATTAGTGAAGGATAATATTTTGAAAAATTTAGACTTCACTGATTTTGATGTTTGCATAGATTGCATTAAAGGAAATCAAACTAAGTATACAAAGAAAAATGCCACAAGAAGTAAAGAACTTCTTAAAATTATTCATACTGATATCTGCGGACTACTCCATATTCCTTGTTTTAGTGGAGAAAGGTATTTCATCACATTTATAGATGACCTATCCAGATATGACTATATTTATCTAATACATAAAAAATCTCAGGTCGTTGACATGCTTGAAGTGTACATAAATGAGGTCGAGAGATAATTAGATAGAAAAGTTAAAATTGTCAGATCTGACAGGGGTGGTGAATTTTATGGTAAATATGATGAATCCGGTCAGAATATTAATCCTTTTGCTAGATTCCTAGAACAGCGGGGTATTTGTGCTCAGTATACATTACCAGGTGTGCCACAGCAGAACGGTGTTACTGAAAGACAAAATCATACTCTTATGGATATAGTTAGGAGCATGATGAGTTATTCCTCTGTACCTGAGTCAATGTGGGGTGATGCTCTTAGGACAACTATGTATATCCTGAACAAGGTTCCTAGTAAATCAGTTCTATCAACTTCATTTGAGTTATGGACTGGTAGGAAACCCAGTTTGAGACATTTACATATTTGGGGGTGTCCTGAAGAAATAAGAGTATTCAATCCACATGAAAAGAAATTGGATCCAAGAACAATTTCTAGATATTTTATTGGTTACTTAGAAAGATCCAAGGGATACAGATTTTATTGCCCTAATCATAATATGAGGATAGTAGAATTTGATAATGTAAAATTCCTAAAAAATGGTGAAATCAGTGGGAGTCAAAAATCTCGAAGGATTAATTTTGATATTGAGGAGATTCAGGCTTCTTCTCCTATATTATCCCCTATTCGAAAAATTGTTGTTCCTCAAATCAATGATAGAATTGATGAGGGTGAACAACAAGATAACATTGATGAATTCTTATATGATGTTGATATCGCTGCTGATAGTCTTGTAGAACAATCACAATTGGTAAATTTGAGAAAATCTTAAAAAAAAGAAAACATGCTATTTCTGATGATTATGTGGTATATCTACAAGAATCAGATTTTGATATAGGAATAAAAAGATATCCCTTATCATTTTCACAAGCCATAGAAAATAATGATTTTGAAAAATAGTATGATGCAATGAAAGATGAGTTAAAATCAATAGACCAGAATGGTGTCTGGGAACTCGTTGAATTACCCAATAATTATAAAAGAGTCGATTGTAGATGGGTCTTTAAGACCAAATGTGACTCGGTGGGCAATATCGAACGATATAAAGCCAGACTTGTGGCCAAAGGTTTTTTCTCAGAAAGAGGGCATTGACTACCATGAGACATTCTCTCTAGTTTCTCAAAAGGACTTATTGAGAATCATCATGACATTAGTAGCTCATTATGATCTTGAATTACATCATATGGATGTGAAAATAGCATTTCTGAATGGAGATCTAGATGAGGAAATTTATATGGAACAACCTGAAGGATTCATAGAAAAGGGAAAGGAAAGTTGGGCTTGCAAATTTAAAAAATCCACTTATAGCCTTAAACAAGCTTCAAAACAATGGTATATAAAGTTTAATGATACCATTACTTCCTTCGGATTTAAGGAAAATACTATTGATCAGTGTATATATCTAAAGGTCAGTGGGAGTAAGTTTATTGTATTGGTCTTATATGTGGATGATATATTGCTTGCGAGTAGTGATCTTGGTTTCACTTGGTTTGTTGCATGAAACCAAGATATCTCTCAACAAGAACTTTAGTATGGTTGATATGAATGAGACATCCTATGTTATTAGCATTGAGATATTCAGGGACAGATCTCATGGTTTGTTAGGATTGTCTCAGAAAGGTTATATTAATCATATCTTGGAAAAGTTTAATATGCAGCTTTGTAAAGCCAATGATACACCTATTACTAGAGGTGAAAAATTCAGCCAAAACCAGTGCCCAAAGAATGACTTAGAAATGGATCAAATGAAGAATATTCCTTATGGGTGCGTAATTGGAAATCTATTATATGCTCAAACTTGTACAAGGCCAGATATCAGTTTTGTAGTGGCAATGCTGGGTAGATACAAGAGTAACCCAGGAATGAAACAATGGAAAGCTGCAAAGAAAGTAATGAGATATCTGCAAGGGACAAAAGATTATATGCTCACATATAGGAAGTCAGATCAGCTTGAAGTAATGAGATATTCAGATGTTGATTTTGTAAATTGCCTCGATAGCAAAAAATCCACTTCAGGATTTGTGTTCATGCTGGCTTGTGGGGCAATTTCTTGAAAAAATATAAAATAATCACTTATTACATTATCTACGATGGAAGCTGAATTTGTGACATGCTTTGAGGCCACAAATCAAGCTTTATGGCTGCAGAATTTTATCTCAGGACTTGGTGTGGTCGACTCAATTGCCAAGCCGTTGAAGATATTTTGTGATAATACTGTAACGCTTTTCTTCTAAGAATGACAAGTACTCTAGTGGTTCCAAGCACATTGAGATAAAGTACTTGGTGGTTAAAGAAAGAGTCTAGAAACAACAAGTGTCAATTGAAAATTTAAGCACCACTATGATGATTGCTGATCCATTTACTAAAACTTTGTAGTATAAAACATTTAAAGAACATGTTCTTAGAATAAAATTATTTGTTTCTGCTATCCTGTTTATGTTTATGCATATTATGGTTGAATGTAAGAAACATGATTGTCTTCACAAGATAAATTACAGGGGTCATTATAGACTATATAAGGAAAGACTAATAGTGTTGTAGTACATAGAAGGAAGTGTGACATTGATGACATACAACCGCTATGACTCACATTGACAATTGGACTGAATATAGTATAATTATGCTTATTGGCTTATTTTTAAAATCATGGCGAATAAAATGCTTTTCAAAATTTTCAAAATCCAATTATATAAAATTATTTTCAAATAAATTTTGTTTTGTTTATTTTGATTTTAGATATCTTTTGTATCTTATCAATTGTTTTAAAGATTATGTGGCCCTTATTAATTGAATAAGATATATTATGGATTATTTAGATTTTGATAAAAGATATTAGCTAATATTAAATAAAGTCTATATTATATTGGGATATTTTAGGGGTTGCCCTTGATGAAAGGAAATCTCCTAATAACTTACGCTAGACCCTCTGCTCTCACGTATAAATAGACAGGACCTACTCTAAACCCATGACATGGATATGCACGGCATAACAAAGAAGTGCAAAGGGAAGAAAGGAGAAGGGGTCTAGATCTATTCTAGTTCCTCTTGCAAATCGATACCTCGACGTTATTCAGATCTAATTGGATCTCACACATCTAAAGGTACACATCGTAAACATATCTAGTATTATTTGATTTCAATCTTGACATAATAATTTTTTTCCGCATAATAGATTACATGGTTATAGTTTTTAAAGATATTTATTAAAAGTATTTACTTATCTTGTTCTATATCTTTTGTGGTTCACTTTGTTATTAATCGTTCAAAGGATTGTTCTTCTGTTTATCTCGTACCTTTTGTGATTATTTATTTATTTTTTGGCTCTTCCGTTTATCTCCTACCTTTTGTGATTATTTATTTTTTTGGCTCTTTTGGCTATTCTTTTCTTGTTGACGATCGAATTAACAAGATCTGATGTAGTAAATAAACTATTGTCATTTTGTTTTCTTGGAGTCGGATAATGGAAAAATTCTTTGAAGTTTGTCGAGTAAGAACAATGATTTTGTACATTGGATCTTGTGATATTCTATATTTTTGATGTTTACATGTTGCCTACTTAAGGACTCGAGAAAGTGTCTCATGAGATGGTAAGGAAATTTAGGATGACAATGTATTTTTATGTGGGACAGGTGATGCGTGTTATTTCCAAATCTTTTTGTCTGTTCTTAGATTGTTGTGGTAATGTATATATATGTATCATAGCATTAGTAATTGAGACTTAGAACCCACGATAACACGTAATTTACCACTGTGAAATGGAACATGATATAGAGCTTATGTTAGTCGTTTGATTGTGAAGAGAAAGGCAATATAAAATAATTTACGGAAGAAAGTGGGTAGTTGACAAACTTGTATAGAATAGTATTAAGTTATATGTAGCACATATTAGATGCATGCAACTGGACCTATTAGACTGCAAAGAAAATTGTTATTATGCTTGAAGATTATTTGTAAATTTTATACTTGCATAGTAATTGTGTGAATAACTACAATATTTTTTATTATCATTTTTTTAATAAAATAATAGAGTTATGAACTTAGGCTGTTATGAAGAAAGAATCAATTCATTGTGTGCCCATCTTATGTCATCAAGGTACCCAAAGTATATATCGGTGGCACTTATATCCATACAAAATCAGGTATTTATATGGGCTAATTATAGATTATTCTTTTAGTTAGACATCTAATCTCTAAACTTAAAAAATTTATATTAAAATTTTTATAATTATAAGATTAAACATATAGATTCATTTATCCTAATGTTGTTAGTTTCACCAACGAAAATATAAAATTAATAAATAAAAAATAATTTCAATATTTCAGTTGGTGGTGGTGGTGGCAGACGATAGTACTGCTGGGAGTTGTGGGTGACTACTATGGATGAGTTGCATTTGTGTTGATGCCAATATAGATGCAGAGCGACACTACTCTGCATCACATGACGCAATTATCGATTGGGCATATGACCCATTAATTCAACCTATGGGAGACCTTAATAACTTACAACCCACATCAATTATTAAACTCTTTCTATTTTATCCTAGGTCTTTTGCTCTTTTAACCTAATCTTATGACGTCTAGGGTATAATTGAAAGAGGACTTGCAGTTGCAGTTGACATGGTTGAGAGAAATCACAACAGCGATAGTTGGGGACAGAGGAACAAGAGAAGAAGAAGACGAGACAATGTACACGATGACATAATCCTTGTAGCCATGTTATTCTTTTGTGATTGTTAAGCGGGGTTTTTAGGCAAGAGACTCTGATAGTTGTATGTTCATTATTTTTAGGGTTAATGTTTGATAGTTGTATGTTCATTATTTTTAGGGTTAATGTTCATTTTAGCCCATGTGGTTTTGACTATTAATTGCTTAAGCCCTTATAACTCATGTTTAAAATAATCTTTATATTTTTAAAAACATAGCATATAAGCCTTTTTATCAAATTTAAGTTAACAGACATTAGAGTTTGTTTATGAGACTTGCTGACTCATAATTAATAATTAATACAATAATAATATGTTTAATTTAAGTTTAAAAAATGAGTCCATTTTAGCTATTGTGGTTTTGGTTATGGATCACTTAAACCCTTATGATTTTATTTGTGTCTAAAATAACCCTTATATTTTTAAAAACATAGCATATAAGTCTCTCCTGTCAAGTCTGAATTGATAGATGTTAGAGTCTGCCTATGTAGCATGCTAACTGATAATAAATCATTAATATAATAATATGTGTAATTTAAGTTTGAAAAAATGTCCATCTTGTCGAGGAAGAGAAAGTAGCGGAGATCGTAGCGACGAACAAAGGAGGAGAGGCAGAAATAAGAGAGATCGGAGACAAAGGTGAGGGAGAGCTAGACCACCATGTCGGATGCATGGTAGGTGAGGGCACAAGAGAGGACAAGTGGGAGGCGGTGGGGACAAAGACACCCAAGAGGAGGAAGAGAGACCTGAAGACCATTGCGTGCTTAACATCAAACTAGTCAATGCACATCCATCTAAGGCAAGATTGCAAGCTCCTGAGCTCGCTATCAGAGTGTGAGAGACGTTGTGCGTACGACACCCTATTAGACAACAGCGCCTCGATGCTACTATTAGTGGTCGCTTCCAGGATAACACCTTCTACCATTGATAGTGGTCTTAATTTTTTAAATTTAAATTATATATTATTATATTAATAGTTTATTATGAGTCAGCATACCATATAAGTAGACTCTAATTTGTTAACTGAGACTTGACAACAGGAGCTTATATGTTATATTTTTAAAAATGTAAGGGTCATTTTAGATGTGAATAAAATCATAAGGGCTTAAGGGGCCCATGACCAAAACCATAGGGGTCAAAATAGATTTTTTTTAAAAAAAACTTAAATTATACGTGTCATTATATTAATAGTTTATTATGAGTCAACATACAATGTCAGCAGACTCTAACATCTGTTAATATATACTTGATGAGAGGGGCTTATATACTATATTTTTGAAATATAGTAGTTATTTTAGACACGAATAAATTATAAGGGGTTAAGTATTCCATGACCAAAATCATATGGGTTAAAATTGACTTTAACTTTTATTTTTATAGTAGATTTAATTTTCTGGCTTTCCTTATGGATTTTTCCTTTCATGTTAGAGGGATTTGCTGTGTATATTTTAGTGTTCTATGTGACTATGATTTCTATTTAATTTTTCTGCTACGTGTTACGACATACTCATATTTGTTCGTATATAAAGTTTGTTTTATCCCATTAACTGGTACAGAGCCCAGAGGATTTGGGTGATAATTTAATTTTTATGTTCGAACACAAAGGCCGATAGTGTTTCTCACATGGTTAGCTTGAATAAAAACAATTGAATGATATAAAAATCAAGAATGGAAGACCTCTTATATTATAAGGATTTATATAGATATTTGCAGGGGGATAGCGTAAAGCCCGCAACTATGACAGATGATGAGTGGAAGAAGTTAAATAAAAAAATGGTTGAATTTATTCGATAGCGGCTCGATGACAATATCTTTCACCATGTTTCTATAGAAAGTTTAGCACACTCTCTTTGGATAAAATTGTATTTGTTTCGTATAAGCAACACAAAGCTAGTTGGTTCTCCTCTTTCAAGTGACTTCAAGTTATGCTCAGAGCAGAGTCCATCAAGTGATGAGAAGGAGAAAATGCAAAAAGTTCCTTATGTTTCAGCAGTCGAAAGTTTGATGCATGTGATAGTTTGTATGAGGTCGGACATTGCATATACACAATGTTTTTCATCACGTTTCTACTAAAAGTTCTACATACTCTCTTTGGAAAAAAATTGGATAGGTTCAATATAAGAAACGCAAAGCCAGTTGGTTCTCCTATTTCAGGTCACTTCAAGTTATGCTCAGAGTAGAGTCTATCAAGTTTTATACTCATTTTTGTATAGAGAGCTATATCTGACAATTAAAATTACAAGTGTATTGCCCTCTCTATCGTAGAGACAAAATATATTATTACTACAGAGGTTTTCAAAAAAATATTATGGATGAAAGAATTTTTACAAGAATTAGGGCTAAAATAGAAAAATTATGCGGTATATTATGCTAGCTAGAGCGTCATCTATTTGTATAACAATTCAACTTTTCATTCCAAATCAAAATATATAAATGTTAGATACCACTATATTCAAAATATATTTAAAGAGAAGCGATTGAAACTTCAGAAAATTCACACAAATAATAATGGGGTAGACACATTGACAAAGATTTTATCAAAAGAAAGATAGGAGATGTGCCAACGGCTGGTCAACATGATTTTGCATTAAGGAGTCATGAAACAGCCTCCCTTATGGGCTGAAGGTGGAGGTTGTTGAGCACATGACACATTAATTCAGCCCATGATGGGTCTTAATAATCCACAACTCATATCAACTAATAAATCATTTCTCTTTTAACCTAGACCCTTTCTATTTTAAAATACTCTTGTGGCTACTAGGGTAGAATTGAAAGAGTTGTTGTGGACGTGGCTGTTGGGATAAATTGCAACAATGGAAGTTGATGACAGAGAAATAAGAGAAGAAGAAAAAGGGAAGAAGACAAAGGCAATGTGTATAGTAATATAATCCTTATACCTTTGTTATTCTTTTGTGATTGTTGAGTAGGTTTTCTAAGCAAGAGACTTCAAGGTTTGTACATTCATTATTTTTATAATGGATTTAATTCTTTGGCTTTTCTCGTAATTTTTTTATTTTCGCATTGGAGGGATTTTTCACATAAATCTTAGTGTTTTATATAACTATGATTTATGTTTAATTTTTTTGTATATAGAATTTGTTTATCACATCATTGTCGAACGACAAAAGGTTCACTCACTGCATCAGCATTGATACAGTTGCTGAGCAGTAAAAGGGCCGCTCACTAAGTTGGCATTACTCTGCATCTAAATTAGCATCGATGCAAATGTCAAGCGGCCCTTTCACTGCTCGACAATTACATCGAGTGGCCCTCACATCATGTTGTCACTCTCATCATCCATAATAGTCACCCGTTATTCCTAACAATGTTGTCATCCATCACCACCAACGAAAACAATTGAAATTAACTTTTTACCTATTATTTTTATATTTATATTGGTTAAATCGATACCATTAAGATATATAGACGTAAATATTTTATTTGCATAATTATAAAAATTTTGATATATTTTTTAAAATTCTAAAGATCAAAATAACAAGTAGAAGTACATCTAACTGCATGTCATATATAATTAACCCCATTTATATATACATGTGATAAACACATGATATTGCCATGAGATGCACTACTGAAAAGGGCGGAGGTGACAACTAGTGGTACTGGAAGACCACTGTTCTAAAAATAAACTCTTACCATGCAAAAACTTGTGTGTCTATGGATACTGTTTTGATGAGACTATGACATTCTAATTCTCTGGCTCGAGTCAAACCTTGTTGGATCCTTTATTTAATGTTGCATTAGCCTTGTCTTGCCTTGTCCACCCATTTGGGCTTATCTTATCTTTTAACAAAAAAAATTAAATGCCTTATGTAATGTTAATATGATGTTATTCTAAAATCATAGTTATAATTGAGAACATGTTGGTCCTGAGGACGTACAATGGAGGTGCATTTAGTTTGACATCAAAATTTCATTATCTGGTTATCTGGAATTAAATTGGTTTTCATCTTGTTGGAAGTAGACCTTATGTCCACTTTCTCCTTTCTACCTCAGTGTTTCCATTGTCTCTGTTAAGAGACAATAATTTGATTAAAAGAAAGAATTTAAACTCTTTTTCACGAACACGAGTTAAAAGAATTATGATATATAGGATTTGAAGAGACAAAAGAAGTCACATACCATGATAAAAAAGATTATGAAGAAGGATACTATTACATGGGTTTTTGAGAACTAAAGAGTCGATAGTAAATTTCATATGTTACACGTGTCAAAATGTAAGAATGTAGGAACCAAAATTGACTAATTGAGTATTTTAACTGTCATCTAAGGTTCTATAAATATAAATGGATGAGATATCTTCTTATGATCAAGTAGAGAGAGTGAGTCAAGAAAAAGAAGTAAACTTCTTACTTATCTCTTGCATCAAAATTCCTCTACTCTTCCTCTCTCTCTCTCTCTCTTGTTTTGCTGGTAATGAATTACCAAACTCATGTTTACCTGACCTAGAGCTATGTAAAAAGACAGTGGTTGGTGCCATTTGGTGAAGAATAAATTTAAGTGGGATGATGGTGAGGAATAGGTTCATCGAAAGGTTGAGGTAAAAAATTTTGAAGTTGTGACTCTAAAGGTTCTATTTCTATATTATGCTAGTTTTGGAACATGCTAATGATCTTGAACAACCTACAATCTACAGGGATTCAGGGAATAGCAAAACAAGTCAAAAAGTTCAACAAGTGCTAGAGTAGACCGAGTAGTTTTTCCTGGCTGTTGACGTTGCCCCACTAAATGTTAAAAAAGTTTCGGTTCAATGAGTTGTTTAAGGGTAAGGGAAGAAGATGTTTTGACAGACAGGAAAGCTATAACAATATAGATTTTCTAGAGCTGTAGGTTGGTCTGATGAGGTGGAAAAGTAGTACAAAGAGAGGCGATGATATTTATTATCTTGGATGCACTTCAAGTCCTTATACTTGGGAGGCAAGAAGGACCATCTTCTATATCTAGGCATTCCATTCTTAATGGGATGGATGATTTTTCTTATTGATAGGAATTTTTATTGGGATTAGTTATGCCTTCTATGGAAAGAAAGCATTTCCAATGTCGTGACAACCATTAATAAGTAGTAACTTAACTATTTGAAAACGAATGAAGATAAAGATGATAGAAAAAAGCTCGACCTAATGTGAGTCTTAAGTTTACTGTGAAACCAAAGGATTCAGGTTGATCGTTTTCTGGTCCCTCCGTATGTTGTGCAGGATTGAAAGAAGATGACATTAGCATGCTATTTACAGGTAAATTTGACATCTCACAATACCTTCACTAATCTATTCAGCAGCTATTTTCCTTGGATTGCATGGAATGACCGACCTGATGGTACTTTTTTTCTAAGTACAGAATGATTCCATCGCAGTTTAAATCAGCTTCAGCTTTCTTTCAGTCTCGCCATGAGTCACAAGTGAAACTCCACAAATTTTCTCTAATTAATTAGCCCATGTTCTGGCAGCTCTATTTTCTATGCAGAACGACCGTCTCAAAATAGAAGAACATAACCTAAATGCTTCAGCAATTTCAAGATTTCTACCAACAAATTATAGTTTGCTGAAACCACAGATATAATTGCAAATTAGAATAATATCCTGCTGTCTTGATTGAAATGTCATTACCAAGAAAAGGGTGAGGGAAGGAATGGTTTTAAGTTCTTGGTGGCCCTTCTTTGTCTTAAAAAAAAAAAAATTTTTTTTTTTTTTTTTAAAGAACTCGAGACTCCCATCACAAACATGGATAACGTAGGATTTTGCTTCTTTTATCTAACCCTTTATGCTGTCTCTTTTCTTCTTACAACTGTTAGAAATGAAAATGAGAGAATTAAAACTTGATATTATTGATAAATGCATCGTCTATTTATACAGGGATGAGGAAAGATTTTCCTCAACTAATGAAGATTTCCCTCAACTAATGAACGAGATTGGCTCGTTCAGTTATAGAGTTGGCGGTAGACTTAGTCAGCTAACATGCCCCCGCAAGATCGAGCTTCTGTCAAGGATGTCGATCTTGGACCGATGCAATAAAAAGGTCTTGCGAGCTAAAGACTTTGTGAGGGAGTCAGCAAGTTGATCAGCCGTGTGAACATGAGAAACACGAAGCTGCTGACGAGCAACTTGATCTCGCACAAAATGAAAGTCGATAGCCACATGCTTCATGCGAGAGTGAAAAACCGGGTTCGCACAGAGGTAAGTTGCACCAAGGTTATCACAATAAATAACAGGCAGAGTAGAAGAAGAAACGTGAAGCTCCTTAAGCAAGTTGGAGATCCAAATGAGTTCAAGTGATGCCTATAGCTCGATATTCGCCAGACGCAACTGCCTTTTGTTTCTTAGAGCTCGGTGATCGGATTAGCACCAAGAAAAATAATATAGCAGACGTGGAGGTTCGATCGTCAACATTGCCCAATCAGCAAAGACATGAAGCTGAGAGGGAGAATGTTTGCGAAGAAAAATACCATGATCAATAGTCCCTTTAAGATAACGCAAAACGCGTTTGACAGCAGTCCAATGGAGAGCAGATGGCCGATGCATGAACTGAGACAGTTTATTAACTGCAAAGGAAATATCCGGGCGAGTAAGGGCAAGATATTGTAGGGAGCCAACTACTTGTCGAAACTGAGTAGGGTCCGTAGCAGGACTACCATCACATAACTTCAGTGATTCACTGGAGGATAGAGGAGTGGCAACCTCTTTTGCATCCTGCATAGCCGTCTTGAACAACAAATCAAGAATATACTTTCTCTGTGAGAGAAATAGACCAGAAGACGTAGATGTAGCCTCGACTCCGAGAAAATAATTTAGGTGACCAAGATCCTTAAGAGAGAATCGATCGGCCAATTGCTGAATAAATGCTTGAACCGCCATAGAGTTATCACCGGTAATAATAATATCGTCCACATAAACCGGAAGATAGATAGTAAACCCATGTTGGTGGCGTAGAAAAGAGAGACATCGATTTAGAGTTAATGAAGCCAACAAGACAAGTAGAGACCAAGCTCAGTATACCAGGCTCGTGGAGCCTGACGAAGGCCATAAATGGCTTTTCGTAATTTACAGACATGCCGGGGATACTGAAGATGTATAAAACCTAGAGGCTGTTACATGAAAACATCTTCAGTAAGTGTTCCTTGCAAAAAAGCATTGTTAACATCGAGTTGGCGTAAGCACCAGTCGTTGGAGACGGCCAAACTCAGGATAAGTCGAATGGTAGTAGGTTTGACAACAGGACTAAATGTCTCAGTGTAGTCAAGACCAGGACGTTGATGAAAACCTTTAGCCACAAGTCGAGCTTTATAGCGAGCAATCGAGCCATCAGGGTTTCGCTTAATGCGATAGACCCACTTACACCCTATAATGTTTTGCGTGGGGTGAGAGGGGGTGAGAGTCCATGTACCATTACGAAGAAGCGCATCATACTCATCACTCATGGTGCCAGAGAATTTTGGGCTTGAGTAAAAGATGATGGTTCAGTATAGGCTAGAGAAGAGTTGGTGCTGACATGTAAATTAAGAACTTGACGGGGTTTAAAGATACCACTTTTGGAGCGGGTTTGCATTGGATGGCTTGAGACGATAGGAGTAGCAGAGGGTAAGGATTGAGGGTGATCACTAGTGGAGGTGGACGCAGGGACTACAGAGGAACCAGGACAAGGTGAGGACAGAGGTATTGGCTCTGGAGGAGAGGAAGAAGCCGGAGAAGAAGACGAAGGAGGAATGTGCGGAATCGAAGTAACAAGTGAGTGTGGATCTTGTAGAGGCACGGGGGAGGAGGAAGATGTATTAGAGGAACTCAATGGGATGGCACAATGACCTTGATCTCGAAAGGGAAAGACAGACTCCACAAAAGTGACATGTCTGGAGACAAATACCTTAGTAGATAGAGGATCATAACACCGAAAAGTATTATGTTCAAGAGAATATCCGATGAAAATACAAGGGCGAGATCGAGGCTGCAGTTTATGAGAATTGTAGGGGCGTAACCAAGGATAACACAGACAGCCAAAAACTTTTAATGTGTGTAGGTTAGGGCATTTTTGAAATAGCTTTTCAAATGGTGACTGATACTGAAGAACTGGAGTGGGCAAACGATTAATGAGGTACACCGCAAAGGCGAGACTGTAAGCGAAGGCATAGATGCTTGATGAAGTAGAGTTAGACCAGTTTCAACAACATGACGATGTTTACGTTCGGCAGAACCAACCAGTTGAGGAGTATACGGAGGTGACTTAAGATGTTGAATACCACAAGTAGATAGATAAGATGCAAGAGCTTGATATTCACCTCCGCCATCAGAATAGATGGTTTTAATAGTAGTTTGAAAATAGTTCTCAACTAAGTTCTTAAATTTAGAGAATACAACAACGACATCGATTTTTGACGAAGAGGATAGAACCATGTATACTTAGAAATAATCTACGAAGACAACATAGAATCTAAACTTGTCAAAGGAAACAACCGATGCAGGACCCCAAATATCGATAAATAACCTCAAATGGCTTAGAGCAAGAAAGAGAGGAAGTACTAAAAGGTAATTGATGACTTTTATTACTAAGACAGCATTACTGAGTAAGAACATTGTCGGATTTAAAAGCAGGAATAGAATAACGAGAAAGCAATTTTTGTTAAATAGAGTTTGAGGATGACCAAGACGACGATGCCATATATCGACTGGAGCTGCAGTGGAAGTGTTTGCTGTGGGCTGGGTGAGAAACACGGTAGACGACCATTCGTAGATGTTGTCTTTATTCAGGCCGCGAACTAGAGATGCCCCCGTGCTCAAGTCCTTAACAAGAAAATAATCAGGAAAGAACTCAATAGAAGTATGATTTTGTTGACAAAATTGAGAGAGAAATAAGATTTCTCTTGATGTGAGGGGCACACAAAACATTATGAAGTGTAAAAGACGAGTCGTTAGAATGTAATGTCTTAGAACCAACATGAGTAATAGGGATTCGATTACCATCACCAACGATGACATCTTCATAGCCGCCATAGCCATTATGGAGTGATAAATTCTGGAGATCAGAGGTGATATGGTGGGAAGCGCCAGAATCCACAATCCAGTTAGACGGACCTTCAGAAGAAGCAGTCAGGATATTTGCTTGAGGCCAAGTAGATGGTGCTGGAAGACGCGATCGACAAACTTTGGCAGTGTGACCGATTTTGTCACACAATTGACAGACAACTGGTTGCAGAGATATAGGTGGGGGGCGACGAGGTGAAAAGGAAACATTTGGACGATAATTGACGGACGAAGGATATGGAGGAAGAAGTGATGGATGAAAACTCATAGTAGTGGGAGGTTGGGTGACTACACCTTTTGAAGTATTGTTGTGGTATTTACGGCTGGGCTTTTTGAGTTTTTGGGTGAACTGAGCTGTGATGGGAGGTTCTGACAAAGGTCCCGATAGCTTGGTGTTCCGCTTTAAGTAAGCTTCATAATCCGTCAGCTTGTCATAAAGTTCTTCAAAGAGGATAGGAGAGTCACGCAAGAGGAAGAAGTTCTTTGTACTCAGGATTTAAGCCATTGAGCGTGTGAACCAGTATCTCTTCATCAGTAAGAAGATGACCTATCAAAGCCAAGTCATCTATAATGACTGATATTTTGTAAGTAATCAACAATACAACTTTTCTCTTGCTTGAGAGTCATAAGATTGGAGAGTAGTCCAAGCATGCGAGTCCGAGAGCGGTTCGCCAGGGTAGTCTGTAACTTGTTCCATGCTTCCGCAGAAGTGGTACAGGAGGTCACAAGCGGAGCGATGGATCCAGCAACAGAGGCCTGAATGGCTTGGAGAATTAGTCGATCCTGCCGAAGCCATAACTTGTAGGCAGAATTGGGTACTGGGCTAGGGTCTCCTGGGACATGAATTATGGCTGGTGGACAACTAAGTGAACCGTCAACATAGCCCAATAAATCATAACCAAACAAGAGGTTAGAGAATTGAGCACGCCAAGAGGCATAATTGCCATTTTTAGATAATTTGTAGGGGATTAAAGATGCAGCATTAATGGAAATAAGACCAGACGATGAAACAGAATTATTAGTAGGAAAAAGAGTAGGGACATCAGAAGTGGATGAGAAAGACATTAGGAAATCACAAAAGCCGTTGCACAGAGTTGAGAACAGTAACACAACTGGTGACCAAGAAAAAGAAAAGAAAAAAAAAAGAAAAGCAATTAACGGCTATAAAGTTGTAGGTAGTAGCATAGATCAGAAGGTGGCTAACAAAACTGAACTGAACAGAATAGTGTAGAAAACACCTGGTAGATACGGGAGTGAGTGGCGAATGAGAATATCCAACGGTAGTCCAATAGGTACAGGTGCAGCCGCAGATGGGAATCCGACTGCCTTACTATTGGAATACAGACACTGAAAGGGTAGAGAATGGTGGTAGCGACGTCGGCACACGAGGAGAAGCGCTCCTGCGTAGAGCTATAAAGCCGTGGATCTGGAGCTGTTTGTAGGTGATAGTAGATTTGAAAGATCCAGCAAGTAGCGTTGCCTCGGTAATGATGTAGGAGTAGAGGAGGCAGCATGTAATGACAACTATTTTTCTGTCGTTTGACAGAGAGAATAATTTCTCTTATGGCTCTGATACCATGTTAGAAATGGAAATGAGAGAATTAAAACTTGATATTATTGATAAATGCATCGTCTATTTATACAGGGATGAGGAAAAATTTTCCTCAACTAATGAAGATTTCCCTCAACTAATGAACGAGATTGGCTCGTTCAGTTATAGAGTTGACGATAGACTTAGTCAGCTAACAACAACAAGCTAGATATTATTGAATTAACATGGAAAGATAAACAAGGTAGCATGAACCATAACAATGTAGCAAAGATGAAAAAAAAAAAAATGACTGCTACATGATCCAAACTATATTTCACAACGGAAGTATAACCCCAAACAAAAGTATGTTTCGACCTCAGACACAGGAAAATTAAGAACAAAGAACGGGGGTGTTGTTGGCACGGAATCGTTCTCAAGGCAGCTGCGGCAACAAAGCTGACGAACCACCACCATTCGTCTCGTCATCCTTTTGATCTCATATGAACCACCATTCGTCTCGTCATCCTTTTGATCTCATATGAACCCTCGACAGGCATATATAACCATCTTGAGTCCCCCCCCCCCGCCTCCAACCAACTCAATAAACTTTAAAAATGTATATTACAAAATTTGCCATCAATTTGTTGTAAACATTAAAATCCTTAAAAAGATATTATAAGAATTATCATTAATTTGTTGTAAGCATAACAATCAGCTATTTTTAATTAAAAACTTTTAAAATTAAAAACTAAATCAAATAATGATAGATCAAATTTACACTACAAATCTTCTGATATCATAAAAAATATATATATTTGTTTGATCTATACTTGACGGATCCAAAAGCTATTGCGGTATCAATTGTTATTTTGATCCTTCTAAATCTGTAATCTATCAATAACGTTACAACACGTATGCACATCATTATTATAAATAATTAGTAGAGTTCCTTTGGTTAAGCTCATCTATTAAGCAATCTTTCCATAATAATTGAATTTATTTTTTATTTACCAATAACTATAATTAGAATCCAATCAAGCTAACATTCTCTCACTTAATTTATTAATTGAAAATATATAAAAAATAAAATTTAAAATAGAAAATTTCTGAATATAATTTATTTGATTGTATTTTGAAACTCTGAAAAAATATTTTACACGAGTATGAATTTTATATGGCCAATAAGTCCAATAAATATAACACCATATTAAGTTTAACCACCAATATCAATTCCTTTTATGTATCACAACTAGCCCTTCTTAATATAGTTCAAAATAATCTTTATAATTTATCTTGTCAAAACAATCTTTTTATACGTTGCTCATAAACTCAACCATAAGAATATATTCTTTCAAATAATTTAGTTTGTAAGTCTTAAGTGAATGGATCAATAATTAATAATAAAATTTTTAATTGATATTAATTATTTCTAGACTATTTCTCTAACTATCGTGTACTTTATACTATAATGTATAGAACTATTAAAGTACTTATCATTCTTAGAGAATAAAAATAGCTATATCACAAAGTATCTTTAGCAACTTAGCAATTAAGTTTGACCGTAGAGTCTTGAGATAAAATTTTATAATAATAAAATTTAATTAGTAGCCTAAAAGCATACCATAAAATCATCTTGTATTATTGATAATTCAATAACATATTATTTTATATTTTTCTCTAAATTATGCTTCTAACTAGCTATTAAGGTAATTTATAGAATTCACATCTGAAAACACCATCATTTCAAGCTAATTAAATTTTATATATGTGAGAATATAATCCTTATAGTTATCTTGTTACTTTTTTATAGTTTAATATATACATAGTACTTTGATTATAAAATTTATATCTGATCTGATATAAGCTTTTAGCATCTACTAGACTTTCAACTGTTCATACGTAAGATTTTTTTTATCTAATTCTTTTCTAACCCTTTTAAAAATACTTGTTTTGACTAAAATTTTTTACTTTTATCGAACAAAACTATATACTAAATCTATCTAAGACTTAATCAATATATCTTTTCTGAGAGCATCCTAACAATTATTGAGATATATCCCTAAACATTTCAATATCAATAATATAAGATGTCTCATTCCATATTAATTATCTTAAAATTCTTAGTAAAAATTTCTTGATTTGATACAATAAATCAACTCACAAACAAAATTATATATATATATGCTTCTTATGATCTTTATATAAATATTGATCAATAATATTTTTTAAATCTGAAAAAGTAATCATATCATGAAAATTAATATACTATATTTGAAGTTTTTTAAGGTAATAAAATTATTTTCTAAATTTGTATACCAAATTTTATTATTTTTTATTTTCTCTATGAATCATTTAGGTAAATCCATATAAATCTACATCTTCATTAAAAAAATATTTTCATATTCTCATAATGAACTTCTAATTAGCAATGACGATTCTTAACAAGCTCATTTAAAAAATTAAAAAATATCTCATTACGGTCGATGCATTTTTTATGAGTAAAACCTTAGACCATGATATTGTTAGATATTATCTTTTGAGTTATGTTCATATAATTTATAGTTATTGAGTAATTATTCTTTTATTGCATTATTTCATAACTTGTGAAAACAATAAGAGATCTTTTGATTTCTATGTTATAATATAATTTTTATAGATATATCACTTAATAATAAAAAAATAATATGTCTTCATTCACTTTAAGATATTCTGAAACCTTCCATTGCGATGATTCTATAAGTTTATCAATAATATCAATATTATATGGGAGTTGTTGAATATTATTTTGCTATTCACTCTTACTAATTCTCCAAGTTATTTAAAGAATAATAATATCTCGAATATAAAATGATAAAAAATATTAATTTATATTTTTTAAATATCAAAATTAAATTTTAAGATTTTTTACTCTGACTGGTTTGTTATTTTCTAGGAATTATATTCAACTATCTTTATATTCTGATTAGAGCAATAAAATCTATATTATTTTAAATTTTTAAATAAATAATAAAATAATCATCCAATTTCTTTTTATGTGATTTAAAGATCATTATCTCTGTAGGGTAATTCTAAATATATAAATATTTGATTTTGAGTTTTTTATTTACCAATTCTTTTCATGTGAGTTTTCTAATCATATGCAAAAGAGTACCATTTCATCCTTTAATAATCATGTTTTACTATGACACATCTTATAAAACATACTAAGTATAAATATCTTTTTTGTTAGAAATCTAATGAAAGAATCAATATTATGATCGGGCTCATCATAATTGACTTTTTTTATCTAATTATCTTTCAACTTTATTTATGTACACTTAGAGGTATAAATAGCCTGAGAGCTTAGTTATATCTCAATAGTTAATTTATAAAAGTGATAAAAAGATCTTTTTCTATAAAAACAAGGAACATAAAGTAACACTCATATGAATTCTATATAAAGTATAAATTATCATATAGAAATTTAAAATTAATTTTTATTGAATTATAAAATTAAGTTATAATCATAAAAAAAGAAATAATATCTTAATAATTTTAGATAAATAACTTAAATTTCTAGAATTATAATAATATAACGTGCATCCTTAAGATTTATCAAATGAATCATCTCCAAGTGAAATCAATATGTACCAACTATTATCGCTTTTGCTTTATAATAATTCCTTTTTCTTATTCTTGTATTAAAATAGATCTTTATTATTAGAAAATAACTTTTGTAACAATTAAATAGAAACCTACAAAGGTGAAACTTATACCTTTCCCTTTTAAACTAAAACCTCATATTCCTTTTTCACCTGATAATTTTTGCTACAAAATTAACACTTTACTATGATATTTTTCCTTTTATGAGTTTATATAGAATTTAAAAACTCAAGAGATTTACATTTAAACCTCTTTTTATTATTACCCACTCCTTGAGGACGATCCATAATATTATGAGTTTTCAATTTTAAATTTAATATTTTTTAATCATATATACTAATTAGCTTATTTAAATTTTACTTATCTTTAATTTTCTTACCATGAATTTTAAATGAGTCAAACTAAAAAAAATAAAACTAATAATTAATTGTATGAGAAATGACTCAACTACATTTATGTCGATATTCTTTAACTTATAACTTATGTCAGTTATATTGATAATATAATCATAAATTCCTCGTCATACTAAACTTCAGTTAATTCTTTCATTAATATGTCAGTCAATGACTTATCAGTAAATTTAAATTATTTTTTAAAAATCAATACATTAGTTGTAGATTACAATGAAAACTAAATATTATTAGTAATTATCATAAAATTAATTATATAAATTTTTTATTATTTATCTCAATTATTTGTTTCATAAAATTTTGGCTGAAATTCTTATTGACCTCTCATACTATGCCTCAAGATAAAAATCAGCCCCGGTACTTTAAAACTCATCTAAGTGACCTCCTGTACCATGATTTCACATTAAAGTCACCTCTCGTACTTTAAAACTCGTCTAAGTGACCCCCCCCCCCCCTCGTACTATGACTCAAAATCAAAATAACCCCTATACTTTAAAACTCGTCTAAGTGACCCATCGTACTATGATTTCGCATTAAAGTAACCCCCTGTACTATCAATATTTGGAATGTTAATTTTGCAGACACATTCAGGAATATCGATATCCTCACTACTTGATGAGTTATCATTGTTCTCAATTCTTTTTCATTTGAGTCACCGTTTGATGAAGTTGGAGCGTCTCTTTCTTCATAAGGTATTGCTTTATCGAATGAAATATTTTTGTGCATGACTTGTAACTTATATTAAGGGCCTACAAACCAAAGTTTTGAGCTATTCCACGCCAGTCACCTTTTCCCAGTTTCTAAAGATGCTCATCTTCGATCCAAAGGACACCTGCTAAACGGTGTAAACATAAGAAATGTTAGTTCTCTGAATTTAATGCAAGACTTCAACAACAAAATCTAAACCTAAATTGTAAACATAAGAAATGTTATGTAGTTTATCATAATTCAGAAGTACCATGAAATAAATAAGACATGTAACGTGAACCTTCACACAAACATATAGGGAAAAGCTAAAAATTTACATAATATGTCAACAGCTAAAAATTAAAGTTCATTTCCAAGAAGTCTTGCTAGTAGTTAAAGATATAGATATAAAACAATATTGCTCTAAATATTCATAAAACAAAGAATAGAATTATCAGACCAAGTATTCTCAGATCATCACATTAAGTAATCTGAGATAAGATGTCCTTCAGAAATTTATTCTATAAAAAATTAAGATATTGTTCTGGAAGTCCTGTTGTAGATGCACCCCTCTGTGGATTGTGCATTGTTAGGAGTCTATTGATGATGCCAGTATTTTTGACTGACTTGGTTAATCTAGTAATGGGAAAATAACATGGCCTAACATGATAGAAGCTCTTACCTCATCACTCCTCTCTGAAGATAATAATCAGTAAATAGAGAATGACCGAAAAGACAAAATATAACACTTGACCCAAAAAAAGCACACACATTTTTACCTTTAATTTATTTGTCAATAAAATTATAAAAATCGTAGATCTCAAGCAAAGAAAAAATAGAAAGGCAGAAAGATAGCGAAAAAGCGAACAAACTAACGTCGAAGAAAAAACAAGAAAGGCAGAAGGACAGCGGAAAGATGAACAAACTAACACCGACAGATGTTGATAAAGAAAGGCAGAGATCAGAGTTACAGAAAAGAACAAGAGGTTGAAGAAGAAAGAAAGAGAGGAAAAAATGGATTAGGGCTTTTGGACTACTTAGTTGTAGTCCTCAAATAAAAATAATCCTCTAAATTATTCGACCTAATGACATAACCTTATTTCTAACAGAGGGAGCCACTTTGATGTGAAATTGTAGTACGAGGGGTCACTTAGATGAATTTTAAAGTACGAGATGTGATTTTGATTTTGAGGTATAGTACGAGAGGGTCACTTAGACGAGTTTTAAAGTATAGGAGTTAACTTGATTTTGAGGCATAGTACGGGGGGTGACTTAGACGAATTTTAAAGTACGGGGTTAACTTTGATTTTGAGGCATAGTATGAGGTGTCAATAAGAATTTCGACATAAAATTTTCAGTACTTATATCTATGATCCTTTAAACTAGTTTGAATAAGGTCTAACACACCAAATATAAATTATATATGCTCTAGCTATTTATAATAATTTAATTAAAAAAATAAGAATATTTATAAGAATACATTTAATGTAGTATCACCATAATAAAATAATATAATGTTAATACTCTAAAATTTTTAATAGATATCAAATTGTTAATATCATTTGTATTTCATCTCTAGGTGAAAATTTGACATATATAATGTTAACATAAAATTATTTATGAAGAGTTGGTAAAATCTTTACAAAATAGTGTTGCCATTATAAAATCCTAAAATATAAAAATATTTAAAATAGTATGATTCTAATAAATCACACATATCATATAATTATTAAAAATATTTTTTCTTTAAAATTATCTAAATCTCATAATTATGTGTGTCATTGTGAATATTTTTTTTTTAATTTTATATAGGACTAATTTTTTAATATATTTTTTAAGTTATTAGTCCACTTTGATGACTATAAGACCATTATAATATAATATAAAATATAATATAAAATATTTTATAAATAATAAAAATTATTATAATTCACATCACATAGGCTTAGTATCCTAGACCACATTGGCAACTACTAATAAGATAAAACTTAGGAATATGATATATCAAAAAAATTTTATTCAATTTCTTTAATATAATATATGTTGACATAGTTTAATAATAACAAATAATAATCATAATAATTATCAAATATTAATCAGCATAAAGAAAAATCCATATGATAATTGTAATTATAATAAAATATAAATCAGTTCTTTATGTAAAAAATAAATATTATTACATAATTTTAAACATATACATGTGAATAACTAAATAAATATCTAAGAATAATAATTAAATTTTTATTTATCACAAATAAAATTTTATCAATATGTCATATGAGAAAATTATAATTTATATTTTTTAATTTCATATCAAACCTTAACCCTACTTAATTAGGTAAGCCCAAAATTAGCTTACCCAAATTAGGCTCAAATATTTGGGTCAACTATTCGTCTAATTAGATCCGTCAAAATTAAAGTTGATCAAAAGTAAACAAAATAATCAAAAATTATTTTTTTCTTGAATTTAATTAAAACTTGATTGTTCAAATCTAAATCTAGTAAAGTAGTCAAAATACAATCATAATAAAGTCTAATAAAAAATTTCGATTAAAATAAATTAAATTAGTTAATTTTATAATTGAGGACATAAGTCAAATTTTTTTTATTTTTGAAGGGCATAACTATAATTTTACTTAGATATATAATGAAAATATTTAATTTCTGAAAGATATAATTAAAAATAAAATTTAAAGATAGATTAGAATAATTTGATTTTCAAGGGATAAAAATATTCTTTTAGTTAAAAGGGAAAGAAACTCTAAAATCTCCCTTAGTTATCGTTGCGACGTTCCACTGCACCCATGGGCATGGGTCACGCTAGTAGTGCACTAACTATTTGTCGCCTGCATGCTGCCTGCGATGGTGCGATTGTTCTCAGGCATCTGATGACGACCTCATCGTCATCATGCTACGTTGTTGCATCGTGTGTTGCTCTTGCGCATAGCTGTTCGCTGATTGGCGACCACACAATCAAAGCTTAACCTTGATTAGCTCGACCTACAAGACGATGACTGCTAGGAAATCTTCGATTGACATCTCATGCACAACGAAAAATAAAAACAAAGCCAGATTTTCCAAAGTTAAGAACTTGGTCGTTATGTGACGATTAGTGCACAAAAAAATCATAAAATCGAAAATCGCATATATCATGTGAGATGTGTTACCTAGGGAGATCATATATCTCTGAAATTTCTAGATCTTATAGAGAGGATCACCGAGAACTCGCATGCTCCTCTCTAGTGATGATCCATATGGTAGACGTGATGATAACATTCCTCAGATCGTTGCAGGATCTGCCTCTCCACACACACCAAAACACTGTCGAGCTAAGGAGGAGGAGAGGAGGCTGAGGAGAATAGGAGTTCTAACCTATGAATCCTGAAGTTCCTCTTATTTATAGAGGCGCAAGCAGGTTAACCCTAATGGATCCTACCATATTCGGTATTAGATCTCTATCTAATTACCATCATTTAGACTAGTGGATATCTATCCAATAATCTTTTATTGACTCTTCTTGGATCTCATCCATAGGATCCAATAATACATAGGCTTATTATATATCCAATAAAATATATGCTTTGTGAATATCTCATATCTGCACCTCTATTTGTCGCAATATATATCATATACATGTGACCCTCTAGGCCCGATACTGAGCTGGCTGTAAGTCGCTCCTATCAAAACTTCTTCTTATTATACTGAATTATTATCCCCATAATAATTCACTTGACTAATCGACTATGGACATACTATGTCACTATGCAATAGTCCCCGGATGATATAGGGGGATTTAATCCATCAGACTTATATGTTCACAGTTATCATGTATCTATAGTCTCTCATCCATTTATAAAATCCCAGATACCATATACTGGGCATGGTAACTTCAGGTCCCATATGGAATCTATTCGAGTCTCGCTCTAATTAGATTCTCTTGGAGAACTCATTCTCTCTCAATTTGAATGACTATAGTTAAGGATTTGTCTAAGCGAGCACACATGAGATATTCCTCTCGTGATGTTGAGAGTGGATGATCCTATGTTAACAATCAATTGTTTTCTTAAGGTTGGTTATCAATCTCGATAACTGATTGTACCAAATTTGAAACTTCCAAACCTATAAGTCTGATGTCAAAAAAAAAAGAATACTCAAACAAGATATCCTTAGTGTCTCTAGTCTAAGGATCAAACACACAACTGGAACTACAAAATCGCTATCTAATATCAAGTATCATTAACCATCCAACATTTTGTAAGCAGATCAATTAGTGAACTTATTCTCAAATCAGCACCTACACTATACCTCTAGTATCCCCATATGAGCGACTATAAGACCAGCCACCTTCATCATATGAACAAGTATACAATATAAGGTATATCCGGTTATCTCGATATCCCTCTCGAGTAACCTATCACCGGATGATTTAGAGTTTATGTTTAAAGGCCACTCGATCTCATTATTATGATCTCATCATGATTTGATTCTCATTGCACAGATCTAAGGATATCATAATATACATCCAAATAATATATAATATGAGAAAATATCAGTAATGATAAGCAAAGAGATTATCATAGCGTCACGTGATTGGCTTATATGGCAGCTACAACTAATAATCTCCAACTTGACATAAAGTTAATCACGTTTATGTCTGATCCTCATCAGACCTAGATGATGCTCGAATACAATCTAAGAGAATGGCTTCGTCAATAGATCTACAATCTTATCTTCAGATGAAACTCTTTCCACTACTATGTCTTTATGGGTCTCAATCTCTCTAATCAAGTGAAACCTCCTAATAACATGTTGCGACTTCTGATGAGACTTAGGTTCCTTTGCTTGAGCGATCGCCCCATTATTATCATAATACATGGGAATCAGCTCTGTATTGTTCAGTATGACTCTCAGATTCATGATGAACTTCTTCATCAGGACTCCCTCCTTTGCTACTTCTGCCACATCAATGTACTATGCCTCTATAGTTGAGTCAGCAGTAGTATCTTTCTTGGAACTCTTCTAGCTTATTGTTGCTCTATTCAAGGTGAACACATACCCTGAATTCAACTTGCTATCATCGACATCCGATTGAAAACTTGAGTCTATATAGGCCTCAACCTGGAGGCTACCTCCTTTGTATACTAGTAAAAGTTCGTTAGTCCTTAAGTACTTAAGGATATACTTTGCTATTTTCAAATACTTCAAGCCTAGATCCGCTTGATACCTACTCGTGACACTCAGAGCATGCGTTATATCATGCTTGGTATATAGTACAAACATACATGATAGACCATATTATAAAGGCATAGGGTATCCTATCCATGTTTGCTATTTCTTTATTAGTCTTTAAGAATATACTCCTATAAGGTGATATTTCATGTCTCATCGGTATGTGATCTCTCTTGAAATTTTTTATGTCAAACCTTTTGACTTTGGTGTCTAGGTACCTGACTATGACAAGTCTAACATCTTCTTTGATCTATCTCTATATATTTGAATCCCCAAAATGTATGATACTTCCCCTAAGTCCTTCATAGATAAATGTCTAGATAGCCAAGCTTTAACCGTATAGAGCATTTTCAATTATTAGGATATTATCCACATATAACACCAAAAAGGTGATAGCACTCCCTGCGTATAATCTATCTCAAGTACTTAAGGATACACTTTACTACCTTCCAGTGTTCCAAACCTGGATCTGTCTGATACCTACTCGTGACACTCAGAGCATGTGTTATATCAAGCCTAGTATGTAACATAATATACATGATAGACCCTATCGCTTAGACATAGGGCATCATATCCATGTTTGTCCTTTCTTTAGGAGTCATTGGGGACATACTCATAGAAAATAATATTCCATGTCTCATCGATATGAAACCTCTCTTGAAATTTTTTATGCTAAACCTTTTGACAATGGAATCTATGTACCTAAATTGGGATAAACCAAACATTCTCTTGGATCTATCTTTGTAGATTTGAATCCCCAAAATGTATGATGCTTCCCCTAAGTTCTTTATGAAGAAGTGTTTGGATAGCCAAGCTTTAACTGTGAAGAGCATTCCTACATCATTCTCAATGATCATAATGTCATACATATATAGCATCAAGAAGGTGATAGTGCTCTTACTTACCTTACTGTACACACAAGGCACATATTTGTTCTTAACAAAACCATAAGATCTGATCGCCTCATCAAATATTACATTTCAACTTTGGGAAGCTTGTATGAGTTCGTAGATGAACCTTAGCAACCTACACACCTTATCTAGATTTTACATGGATATGAATCTCTCACTCTTCGATGTTGCCATTGAGAAACATGGTTTTCACGCCTATCTGCTAGATCTCATAGTTATAGTGTGCTACAATTGTCAAAAGAATTCTTTTCGTATGACTACGAGAGAGAGTTTCATTATAGTCAGCTCCTTGATTTTGATAATACCCTTTGGCCACCAGCTTTGCCTAATAGGTCTCCACCTTTCATGTACTCCGATCTTCTTCTTGAAGATTCATTTGCAATCGATGGGTATGATACCCTCAGGTGCATCAACAAAGTTTCAAACCTTGTTAGAGTATATTAAATCCATCTAAGAATTCATGGCTTCTTATCACTTCTCGGAGTCTATACTCATAATAGCCTCCTTATAAGTCTGAGGATCAACATCATGAGTATCCTTTCCATTAATGTATCCTACATATCTCTTAGGAGGGTGTAACACTTTGTTAGACTTACGCAATGTTGGAACTTGCAAAGTTAAAACTTGTATGTTAGGTACCTGAATAGGCTCAATCTTGGAAATGGTGCTTGAGCTAGGTTCTCTAACCTTACTCAAATCTATCATACTTCTACTGTCCCCGCTAAGCATATGTTCATTCTCAAAGAACACCGCCCTTTTAGCAATAAAGATATTTTAGTCCTTGAGGTGATAAAAGTAATAAACTAGATTCCTTAAGGTATCCAACGAACTTGAGTCGTTCTATTCTTGATTCCAACTTTTCGATGTTGTGTCTACTAATGTGGGCAGGGCAGTCCCAAATCTTAACAACCTTAAGATCGAGTTTTTTATTCCCTTTCCATATCTCATATAATGTAAATACTATCGATTTAGATGAAACTCTACTCAAAAGATAAACTACAGTCTCTAGGGTATATCCCTAGAATGAGATAGGTAGGTCAACAAACCTCATCATAGATCACACTATATCTAACAGCGTAAGATTTCTCCTTTCTGATACACCATTGAGCTATGTTGTACAAGAAGGTATACATTGGGATAGAATATCATGATCCTTGAGGAATTGAGTGAACTATGTGTTAGGATCAATTAGCACTGGGGGGGCGGGGGGGGGGGAGAATTAGTGCAAGAGTAAATTAACGTTTTAAACAAAAAACTTTTCGCTTGAAACAAGATAGAAAATCTGAAGCTTTTCATTTAAGTTAAGCAAGTGAATCTTATAGAGAAGTGCTAAGATTCTTGCTTAAAGACTACTCAAAATAATAATTAAATCCGAATAAGGAGATAGGCAATGTCGTAAGTGAAGTGCTTGATTTCGAAGCCTTGATTTCAAAACATAAATAAAAAATCAAAAGCGTCTATTTGTGTTTTCTCATAATAGAACCCGACAATTGTAAGCAGTAAATCAATTAAGAAGTAAGAACACTTACAATTAAGAACCCAACAATTGTAAGCAGTATATCAAAGAAGTAAGAACACTTACAATTATAGTGGTCCGATACTAACCAGCCTACGTCTCCTTTCGAGTCCTCCTCCTTGAGGCACACCAGCGTTCACTATTGATCTCCTTTGGGTGAAGATCAAACCCTTACAACACTTACAAGAGAGACAAGATTACAACTCTTGGATCACTCCTTACTCCTTTTCTGTTTCTTATAATTCACACATAATATTTTCTTAGAATATAATCCCCAAAATTGTTGCCTGGAATGCAAGAATACTTACAATATTTATAGCTCTAAATTGGTTCAGTTTTGGAACCAAAATTCAAATATACTTGAAAAATCCGAGTACGGGCAGTTCACCTGCCAACCTGGGTGGCTCAGCCACCCGAAACCCTGAGTACATGCGGTTTACCCGTCGGTCCTGAACGGTTTAGCCACCGTCAAATGCCCGAAAACCTGGGTGATGGCGGTTTACCCATCGCTTACTAGCGGTTTACCTGCCGAAATCTTCGAAAAAGTGGTTCCCTCCACTTTTTGAATTTTGGCTTGAACCTGATGTTGACCAATCCTTTGGTCAACCAATTGAGCTCAACCTGAGCTCAATTAAACCCCAATAGTGGATTCGGTTACCTCTTTGAGTTGATTTCTAAATCACACTCAAATCGGACTCACTCTTAACCTATGACTTAAAGATTACAATCAAACATAACCACCAAGCTTACAACCTCACTCCCGTAATCTGGCAACCTTTGGATTCTATAACAGCGAGTCTCATGGTCTTCCTTCGGCGATCTCCCGACGTGTTCCTAGCGAGCTTCCCGATCCTTTCGGTGAATCTTCTAGCGAACTACTAGCGAGCTCCTCTGCATCGTCCAATCCTTGGCCCGATGCCTAAGCTTGATCCTGGGTCCATGTCTGATCTATAATTTCTTTTCACTGCCATGGTTAACCTGCATGATGCTAACTACGACTTAATTAATTATAATCATAATTGTCAAACACATCCACTTCAAGACCTTCCTAACTCCCGACAAGCTTTTCGGTTACTCCTGACAATCTTTCGACGAGTCTTAGTCTTCTTCTAGCGAACTCCCTTACGCCATCCTGGCAAGCTTTCGATACCCTCAGCGAGCTTCCGACGTACTCCTAGCGAGTTCCCAACCGTATCGTTCGAAACCCCAACCCGATGTATATACTTGACTTTGGCCAATCCTGATTGTCATATTCTCTCTGTCGCAATTAATCTTGCATCAATCAACTTTTAATAACCCATGTTAGATCAATAACCCATCAATTAATTTCATCATCAAAATCTAATATTCAATAATCCCCCCCTTTTTAATGATGATAATCAATTGATGAGAGGAGTTAATCTTTAAGTCCCCCTAAATCCATGCCACTTAAATTTAATAGAATCACACACTCTTAAATTCAAGCAATCAACATTCTACGTAAATTTTAACACAAATTTACATCATATCTGAATGAGTTTCAAAAGATATCAAAAATATCCAAGATTAGTATCATGTGTCATCAATGTATATTTTTTCCCCCTTTGTCATCAACAAAAAGGTGAAATATATGGCTAAAATTTTTTAAGACACATGAGTTTTTACAAAAACATCATTTAGAAGAGCTCTTAATAAATTTCAAAAAGAATATTAAGATGAGCTCAAAAGTCCAAGTTGAAACTATTTTAATCACACCATCATATCATTATAATAAAATTATGATTACTATTTCAAATCATCATATATATTTTCAAAAATCAACATGTATTATCGTCATACATGATTTCTCATCATCATATCTTCTCCCCCTTTGTTATCAACAAAAAGGAGATGTACGATTAGCAAGTTTTTGATATATGAAAGCTTAGTAATTTAGTAAATTTTTCATCACTTTATAACATGCAAGCTAGTGAGTTCTTTCTTCTCTTTTGAGAAGTGCATGCTAGCAAATTTTTGCTTCCTTTGTAATGTTCAAGCTAGCAATTTTACATCATGCAAGCTAACAAGTTTTACTCCCCCTTTATCATCGTCAAAAAGAAGGGATGGTTATAATAGTGCAAAACTTTTGTCATGGTGATGAGATATACAATTCATGCAGACAGACTTTGAATATCAAGAGATAAATCATAGGAGAATAAAATATTTTGATTTATGCATAAGAAATCTCAAGTTATCAAGATCATGATATATATAAAAATCTACTTTTAAATATTACAAGAACACATAATAAGATATTTTGATTCATAAAAGATTTTAAGTTATGATTCCAAGGAATCAAAATCATGATATAGATAAAAAACTAATTCAATTTCAAAATTATCAAAATCACTTTTAATAGATTCAAAATGAAATCGATAGACTTATCAATCTCTTGAAATGCTAGTAATTTCTTTTCTCTACTTTGTGTGAACAAAAAGTTAGAATCAAGGTAGAGAAATGAAAAATATTACAAAAATATTTAATTTTATAGATGTAAATTTTATAAATGTAGATACCAAATCTAAGAAAAAATCAAGAGCTACTCATGCAATTTATGCAAATTTCAAGCAAGGTAGCAAATCAAGCAAATCATATCTCATGTAGATTTTGATAATAATCATCAAGAATTCCAAAAGAAAACATGATAGTAGATTAAGCTCAAATTATGAATTAAGCATTTCGTATGTATTTAGAAAATTTAAAATTTAAAATTTTCATCTAAGCAAATTATTTTTCATTAAATGTTATCATATCCAATTTGCTTCTAATCATATTGATAAGTTTATCTCCCCCTTTTTTAATGCCAAAAAAAATATGATCGCATAATTTTTTCTTAACATCCATATTCAAATTACGCCAAAAATTATAATGATATCATGTCATTAAAGATAAAATCAAATTTTTGAATATCAAAAGACATGATTTCGTTTAATAAGTTTCTTTCCCTTTTTTTACAAATAATAAAAACGGATCTTAGGGGATAATCTTAATTCATCTAATATAAATTGTTTTAATAAAATAAAAGAATAATTTTGATAAAAAAATTAATTATAATTGTTAAGATTATAAATCTTTTTTTATTAAAAAAGAAAATCATATAGATCAATATGATAAGACCCCAAAAGGAACCCTATAGATTTTGATCACTGAGGGGGATCAACCCTTGGAACGCTATAGGGGTTCCTCCCTCCCAGACTCGGCACAAAGGCTGAATTGAAGATAATAATTGCTTGAATTGAAGATAATAATTGCTTGATTAAAAGAGGGGGGCGGCTACATCTTAAATAGGGATCAAAATCCTAGCCTAAGGGGGGCACTTATCTAAGTAGAATTACCCTTTTGCCCCTCATATAGCCATCCTGCCTTAATAGGAACTAGGGGCGGCTAGGTTGACCCTATAGCCGACCTAAGCAGGGGGGAAACCCTGGCCGACTTGCCCAGTAAGGGGGTGACAACTGCTAAGCCCTAAGGGCTAATTCAAACCCTGGCAATACTCCTTTATAAGATAGGAGAGGCCTTACTACAATCTAGCAGAGTTTTTATTGACTTCTACTGAAATGATTAGGACTCAACCCTGCTGGAGTCCTATCAAGTCCGTCCTCTCAGAATCAGCCTTGTCCTCAAGGCTGAGGATCCATAAACTCTGGGAACCGGGTCTTCAACTCTTCGTGTGACTCCCATATTGTGTCTTCAGATGGTAAGTTATTCCACTTCACAAGTACTTCGATGGAGGGGCTTCATCGGCGCATCACAGTTCTTTGATCAAGTATAGCTTCAAGTTGGGCTTGGATTACACCTTCAATTGTAGTGCTCGGCAGCTGAGTCTGAGCCAGTTCATGTTCACCCAATTTTGGCTTTAGTACGGATACGTGAAAGATGAGATGAATTTTAGTGTCATCTAAAAGTTTAAGTTGGTATGCCACAACCCCAATGTGTTCCAAAATTTGATATGGTCCATAAAATCGTGGAGATAGTTTCATCGATGCTCTGGTGTTGATGGATAGTTGCTTGTATGGTTGTGGACGGAGGTAAACCCAATATATTATATATATATATATATATATATATATATATATATCAAGATCTTCTAATTTTTATTTCTTGAAATTAACTCATGATATTTATAATTTGATAAGAAACTATATATATATATATATATATATATATATATATATATATATATATATGAAACTTCATGTTTTCAATAATATGGTTTATAAGAAGATTTTCAAGTTATAGATCCGAAGAGACAAATTATGATTCATTTATATAACTTTCTTTGAACGAATTTATATAAGAATTTTAAATTATAATTTTTTTAACTTATTAAGATCATAATAAAATTATTAAAATATCATTAACGTTGGATAGATTCATCAATCTCTTTTTAAAACAAAACCATTTGAAAACTTATCCAAAATCATTATCAAAAATCACTTTTCAAAAAATTCAATTAAGGCAACATAGATTATTTTTCAAATTAAGATAGCTAAAATTCTCTAATTTATTTTTATAATTAAAGAGATTCAATAATAAATGTATAATTTTATCATGTTGAAGGATTCATAGGATAAAGATATTTTCAATAATAATTATCCTTTTTTTAAAATTTATTTCAAGAATGTAATATCATTTAAAGTCAAAAACGAAGTTTTATCAAGATTATTGCAATAAAAAAAATTTAAAACAAGAGTTTTGATTTATTTTGATTCTAGTAATTTTTCTTGTTATTTATTTAGGCTAGTGAGCTTGAAAGATTGTTAGATCTCAAGTCATATGTCTTGAGCATCCAAAACATTATTTAGTGCTCTTAGCTTTATTAAGAGATAAATTTATAATACGGGGGGTTTTAGTTTAGGTACTCATTTTATATTTGGTCCTATATGAAGAATTTTGTCTTTCTTATCTAATGGTTCTTGGTAGTTTGTTGTTCCCTTATGAACCCAAACTAATTTATAAAGACTATAATTTTTAAATAGATATTTATTGGCTTGATGTCCTAATCTACCACAAAAATTATATTTTATTTTTTGTGAAAAATTTAAGGTAGGTCCTTTAAAAAACATGGTTGGCTTTTGTTGAATGTTTCTAACAAAGCCTATATCATTTCTTTTATTAATATGACCCTTATTGGCAAGGATCATATTTAGGGATTTGTTTCTAATTTCAAATTTTTCTAATGTTAAATTAAGCATGATATTTTATTCTTTAATGTTGTCTAACATTTCACATTTAGAACTAGGATTATTTAATGCTAATAACTCATGCATTTCATCAAATTTACCAACTAACAAATCATGTTCATTTTTAAGCAACTTAAAAGATTTGCTAGATTTTCTAAACTCATCAAACAAACCATGGAACATGTTTAATAATTCTGAAATAGAAATGCTTAATGACTCACTAACCTCATCGTCGATAGTCATAAGAGTGAGGTTCTCCACTTCTTGGTTGTGTATTTCATCTTTGGAGTTCCTCTGCTTATTGCGTTCATAGCAAGAGATTTTGTCCATCTTTAGATCATTTTTAAGGTTCATGTACATTAATTTATCCGGTTCATTTGTCAAGGGTTCAAAGTCCTTATCACTCGAGATTTCTTTCACTCGATGAGTCATATGTTCTCAGTTAAAGTTCATTCATGTTCTTTGGAAGATGTTCTTCAAATTCATTTTTAGAAGTATTTTAATTTAATGATTCATTTAGATTAGTTGTGCTTTCATATGTCATTTCTAATGTATGTCATATATTGAAGCCGAATCAAAATAAGAAACCCGATCAAATTCATTTTTATCAAGTGCACAATATAAGACATTCATAACCTTTACATTTAAAGAAAATATTTATTTTTCATAATCATTCTAATCATTTATAGGATTGGATGACTTCTGAAAACTCTTTTCAATAACACACCACAAATCAAAATCTATTAAAATAAAAAAGATACACATTCAAAATTTTCAAGATGTATAGTCCGTCCCATTAAACATATGAGGACTTGTGATGCATTGACCCTCATTAATGCTGAAAAGAGTCATTTCTCTTAGGTATTAAATCAAATGAGAAAAACATGACTCTGATACCAATTGTTATTATCAATTGGCACTAAGAGAGGGGGGGGGGGGGGGAGGGGAGTGAATTAATGCAAGAGTAAATTAACATTTTAAACAAAAAACTTTTCGCTTGAAGCAAGAAAAAAAATTCGAAGTTTTTTGTTTAAGTTAAGCAATTGAATCTTATAGAGAAGTGCTAGCTTCTTGCTTAAAGACGACTCAAAAAGAACAAGCAAATTCGAATAAGGAGATAGACAATATCGTAAATGAAGTGATTGATTTCGAAGCCTTGATTTTAAAATGTAAATAAAAAAACCAGAAGCGTCTATTTGTGTTTTGAAATTATTTAAGAACTGACAATTGTAAGCAGTAAATCAAAGAAGTAAGAACACTTACGATTATAGTGGTTCGGGATTAACCGGCCTATGTCCACTTTCGAGTCCTCCTCCTTGAGGCACACCAGCGTCTACTATTGATCTCCTTTGGGTGAAGATCAAACTCTTACAACACTTATAAGGGAGACAAGATTAAAACTCTTGGATGACTCTCTTACCGCTTTTCTTTTTCTTACAATTCATTCATAATATTTTCTTAGAATATAATCCCTAAAATTGTTGTATGTAATGCAATAATATTTGGGGTATTTTATAGCCCTAAATGACTTCAGAATTTTGGAGCCAAAATTAAAATATACCCAAAAATGCAGTGCAGGCGATTCACCGACAGGCTCCCACGAAACCTTGGAGTGCAGGCGGTTTAGATTGACCTTAAGCGACCATCGTTAGTCGTCTAAAACCTGGGCGACGACGGTTTACTTACTAACTATTTACCCGTCGGAATCTCTGGAAAAGTGGTTTCCTCCATTTTTCAAATTCTAGCTTGAACCTGATGTTGACCAATCCTTGGTCAACTAAATGAGCTCAACCTGAGCTCAATTAAACCCTAATAGTGGACCTAGTTGCCTCTTTGAGTTGATTTCCAAATCACATTCAAATTGAACTCACTCTTAACCTATGAATTAAAGATTACAATCAAACATAACCACCAAGCTTATGACCTCACTCTCACAATCTGACAACCTCCGAATTCTACAACAAAGAGTCCCACGGTGTTTTTCTAGCGATCTCCCGACGTGTTCTTAGTGAGCTTTCTAACCCCTTCGGCGAATCTCCTAGCGAACTCCCGACGAGCTCCCTCCGCATCATCCAATCCTTGGCCCGATGCCTAAGCTTGATCCTGGGTCCATGTCTGATCTGTAATTCCTTTCCACCGTCATGGTTAACCTACACGATGCTAACTATTACTTAATTAATTACAATCATAATTGTCAAACACATCCACTTCAAGACCTTCCCAACTCCTGATAAGCTTTTCGACTACCTCCGATAATCTTTCGGTGAGTCTCGATCTTCTTCTAGCGAACTCCCTTGTGCCATCCTAGCAAGCTCCTGATACCCTCGGCGAGCTCCCGACGCACTCTTAGCAAGTTCCCAACAGCATTGTCCGAAACCCCGGCCCGATGCATAGACTTGATTTTGGCCAATCCTAACTGTCATATTCTCTCTATCGTAGTTAATCATACATCAATCAACTTCTAGCAACCCATGTTAGATCAATAACCTATCAATTGATTTCATCAACAAAATCCGAGATTTAACACTATATACTCAAGTATTCTCCTCCTTGATCTGATTGAAAAGTCTTAATACTCTTTCTAATCTAGTTCTCTACTTTATTATTGTATTCCCTGAATTTCTCGAATGCTTCAGACTTATATTTCATTAAGTACATATGTCAATACTTTGAGAAATCGTCAATGAAAGTAATGAAGTAGGAGTAACTACCTACGGCCTAAGTGGACATGAGACCACATATATCGCTATGTATGAGTTCCAATAACTTAGTGGCTCTCTCTCTAGTTTTATTAAATGGAGAATTGATCAATTTTTCATGAAGACAAGATTCGCAAATTGCATATGAC
The DNA here is from genome assembly GCA_021527575.1 of Ensete glaucum. Taxonomy (NCBI): domain Eukaryota; kingdom Viridiplantae; phylum Streptophyta; class Magnoliopsida; order Zingiberales; family Musaceae; genus Ensete; species Ensete glaucum. The sequence goes on from CM038558.1 coordinate 17,129,641, forward strand.
TCATAGTCAAATGAATCTATGCAGTATCTTTTAGCAACTTTTGAATCTTTCATGGATATAACATTGCCTACAATACCATTGGTATATACTGTTTACCTCATCACGTTTCCTCTTAGACATTCTTACATTCATGATATGTGAAGGAATATCTAGCATAAAAAAACTATTATACAATGTTCCTATAGTGATTATTATATCATCCTTAATAATTGAACAACTATTATTCTCAAAAATTAATTTATAATCATTTAATGTCAAACATAAAATGGAAAGAACGTTTTTGATAATGTCAAACAAAATAACATGCATCTAATGTAGTAGTTGCTCCACAAAATAAATGTAAAATGATCTTGTCGATAGCAAGAACAACTCTTACCTCATTACCCATCTTGAAGTCTATCTCACCTCTGGCTAAGTCTCCTAGTCCTTGCCAAAACGTGCAAAAAATTACAGATGTGATAAACATTATCAGTATCTAATACCCATGTGTTATTACAAGAATCTGACATAATCATGAATATAATTGAAGCTTCTCCAAGCTTCTGTATCACCTTTTCTGTAATGTATTCCTTGCGTTCCTCTTCCAATGCTCGTCGTTGCCGTAGTGGAAGCACTAGTCGTTGTCCTTTGCTGGATCTTTCTTGACAACCTTTGTCTTATCTTGTTTGCCCTTGCCATTGCCCTTCTTAAGGGACTTCCTAGCGTTTTTTTTTCCTTTTGGTCTCATCAATGTAGATAATTGGTTTTGCTTTCTTGATGGTGCTCTGAGCTTCCCTCAACATATTAAGGAGTTCAGAGAGAGTCACCTTAAGATTGTTCATATTAAAATTCATAATGAAATGAGAAAAAGAATCTAGTAGGCGCTGAAGTATAAGATCAATGCATAGGTTATTATCTAGGACCATTCCTAGACTTGAGTTTTTCAATCCACTCTATCATCTTTAGGACATAGTTAGGAACATATGCCCCCTCAGTCATCCTAGTGCGGAAGAGACTCTTGTATATCTCATATCGTTGAGTTTTTCCTTGTTCCTTAAACAATTTGCAGAGATGCAGGAGTATGGATTTAGCATTCATGTTGTCATATTATCTTTGTAACTCAGGAGTTATAGAGGCCAACGTATAACACTGAGTGAGAGGGGAATCATCTATATACTCCAAATATCAAGCAAACTCTTCTTGAGGTTCTCCCTCACGCTTTGGTATGATCATATCCGGGACGTGTACGACTTTCTATGTTGTGAGAACAATTCTCAGGTTATGGAGCAAATCCACATAGTTCGGACTAGCGAGGCGATTAGCATCAAGTATGTCAGGTAGAGGGTTTGAAAGTGATATGTTTTTGACAAACAAGAGATGTATCAGAAATTAATAACATGCAAATTTTATAGAGAAATAAATAATCAAGATGTGGATTTCTATCTTGACTTAGTCCCATATTTTTCTAATGAACCATGCGACACTCTCAACAAGTAAAACAAAAATCTCTAGCAAACTTCTAGTGGGGATCGAAATCCAATCGACATCTTAATGTAACCTCGAGGGACTTGACCAATGATGATGTTCGGTTAAGTCATCACCATCAATAAAAGATGAGTCTGATTCAATAATATGCCCTTTAGGGACTCAAACAAGCATACCATATCGTCATGCCACCGATGACATCTCTATGTCGTAGGCAAGATCTCGAATTACGATATAGGTGAGTGGAGGGACTCGATCAACTAAACCTATGTCGAGATTCAATTTCTTCATATAATGATGGAACGCCACCTGGGTCAATCTAATTGACTCACACTTGCCGACTTAATATTATCATAGGAGGGGATTTTGATTCAATCTCCTAATATGACATCTCACACAATACATATTTAATTTATATTTACATCGCATATATATATATATATATACTTATCTAATAGGCGTATAACAATCACATACACAAGCACACTAGATGATCATGGACCACAACCTAATGTGATTAGGTCTGACCCGGTAGGCCCAATCACTTACATCATGATTTATGCATGCATTGACACATCTTTATTCTCGATCGTCCATCTTGTCATCATCAGATCTGTCAGCACCTCGACGCATCTCCATACGTCACGATCGTCTGAATCGACCTCGAGGGTCCCGCTACCACCTCTAGGCTTCTGTATGCTTTCTTTGTATAATTACAACTATAATTATAGACACACAAGTCCGACAATAAATGAGAAAAATATAGACTCACAAGCCCTAATAATAATAATTACACACATACATCACTCGGTCCATGATCATCCTCTCACACCATGCATTATATATATATATATATATATATATATATATATATATATATATATATAATAGTACTAGATAAATAATAATAATAGTTAATTATTTCTTTAATTAACTAATATTTTCTAAATTTTAAGATATATAGGAAATTTTATGATTTATGAAGGGTATTTTTAGAATTTAGCAAGGGATAGACATCGAAATTTCTATAATTTAAAGGGGCATAATCATCCTTTTATCCAAAACCTAATCCCCATTGTGGTGATTGCAACTTCTTATGGTCGTTGCCTTCCTGTAAGCGGCCACCGCCTCTCACTTGCGATCGCCACCTTTATGGTAGGCGCAGTCGTGCGCGGTAAAGGCGGTCGCCAGTGCAACATCGCCTTGTGCAGGTGACCAACCACCTCGCATGACAAGCGACTCCTCATGCAGGCGATCGCAAGTGCGGTGCCGACTGCATCACACTTTGCCCGTAGGCATCACCTTTGCAAGCGCCTTATGAGGAGACGACCACGCCCCTGCCTATAGGCGCTGCCTTTACGGGCAAACGGCTCCTCTGCAGCCCTTGCGCATACGTCAACTCTCCGTAGGGGGCCGTCGTAGGCACTTCCTCCGCAGCCACCGCCCTTGCCCACAAATGATTCATGCGGGCGACTAGTGCTCGTGCGACTATCGTCGATGTGGTCGTCACATGTGTCAACTCTTCCAACCACGGTTGAGAGCAACGAGGTGTGCTCTCGGCCACGTTGATTTCGACTAAATTGAGAGCATCAAACAGGCTCTAGGCTAAGATCGTAAGTAGCCTTCGACCAATTTGTCGAGCAACAACAGTTGATGCCTCTTTCACGTTAAAATTTGATGTTGAAAAATCGCTCTAAAGCACCTTTCAATCGAAAAGATAAGTCCTTTTCAGGATCTAAAAATTACGTCAAAAACGTAGCAAGAATGCGTAAAACAATTATACACGATTGAATATCACATTTAGTTTACAAGCCAATTATCGCACAACAAACCTGGCTCTTATACCACTGTTGAGAAATCTTCGATCTACATCTCATACGCAACAGAAAACAAAAACAAGGTTGTGGGATCTACCTCTCCAAGAAACTACAAGGTTGTTAGGCCAAGGAGGAGAGGAGACCGAGGAGAATAGGAGGGCAACCCTTAGGAATTCTAGCCTATGAATCATGAAATTCCTCCTATTTATAGAGGTGCATGCAACTTAATCCTAATGGATCATACCCTATTTGGTATTGAATCTCTATCCAATAATCTTTTATTAGCTATTATTAGATCTCATCCATAGGATCCAATCATATATGGGCTTATTGGATATCTAATAAATAAGGGCTTCACGGATATCTCATATATGCACCTTTACTTATCTCAACATCTATCATATGTGTGTGACTCTCTAGGTTTGATACCTAGTTGACCATAAGTTGCTCCTATCATAACTCCTGAAATAGTGAATTATTATCCATATAATAATTCACTCAACTCATTGACTACGAACGTACTAAGCCACTATGTCATAGTCCCTAGATAGTATACGAGGATCTACTCCATCAGACATATATGTCTATAATTATCATGTATCTATAATCTCTCATGCATCTAATATCCCATAAATTGTATACTGGACATGGTAACATCATGCCTTATATTAAATTCATCCGAGCCTTACTTTAACCGAATTCTCTCAAAGAACTCTTTCTCTCTTAATCCAAATGACCCTAGCTACGAATTTATCTAAGCAAGCACACACAAGATATTCCTCTCGTGATAGCAAGAGTGGATGATACTTTGTTAACACTCAATTACCTTTATAAGGTTGGCTACCAATTCCGATAATCGACTATAACAGATTTGAAACTTTCAGACCTGTAAGTCCAACATCATAGAAAGGAGTAATCGAATAAGACATCTTTGGTGTCTCAAGTCTAAGGACCAAACACACAATTAAGATTACAGAATCGTTGTATGCCATCATATAGCATTAACCATTCAGCATTTCAGAAGTGGGTCAATCAGTGAACCAGTCAGCTCTAGTGTCCTCACACGAGTAGCTATGAGACCAACCAACTTCATCATATGAACGAGTATATGGTACACCGGCTTGTCCGGCTATCTCGATGTCCCTCTCGAGTAACCTATAATCAGGATAATCTAGGATCTATGATTAAAGATAAATTAGTCATTATTATGATCTCATTATGATCCAACTTTTATTGCACAAATCCAATGACATCACAATATATATCCGGATATAATGTAATAAAATACCAATAGTAATAAGCAATGAGATTATCACAGCGTGTCATAAGTGTCATCATATGATTAACTTGTATGACACTTATAACTAGCAACGATAACATCATCCTCGTCATCAATAGCTCAAAAGGGTTTTCCCCGATACATGTTGTCGTGTTATTCCCTTTTTTATTGCACAGCCATTGGGAATCGCAACCTACACTGTCCAGTTGATGCTAGTCACAATAATCAAATGTCATAGTGGTGTTGCTGTAATTGTCACAACCAACTAAGATAGTCATGCATGCAACAGTTGTTGGCTGTCACACCTTAGGTGACAGGATGGACTAAATAAAAAAATAAATCTACAGTACAAATAAATTATTCAAGCATCATAAATCAAAATCAAATAACATCTTTTCGTAAGCGAAGGGTGCCTACAAACAAATATAGATATAAAAAAATATCTAAAATATTTTTACAATCTAAAATATTTGATTTCAAAATATGACTATGATACCAGCTATAAGCATAAAAACCATAATAGTAGAAAACTTTAATACTAGAAAATAAAATCAAATAATAATTGATCAAATTTAGAATATGTATGTTTTGATGTCATTCATAAAGTTTTTATCTGATTTGCATATGCACATTGTCAAATACGAAAGCTACAGTAATATTGTTCAAAAATGAGAACCAAACTCTTGTTATCTTTTCTAAAAAAGAACTAAACTCTTGTTTTCCTCTCTTTTTATCTATTAGAAAAGGAGATGAGAGAAGATGTATAATGTTTAATAACTTATGTGACTAATGAAAGATGAGGGAAAATATATAATTTCTCAATAACATTCCATCATGTATTCATATTGAGTCTTTAAAATGTCTTATCCATTTATAAGCAAGATATTATCTAAAAATCACTCACATCAAATTTATCTTCTAAAAATATTACTATAACTAAATTTTATAATCCAATATGAATCAGAGAAAGCAGAGATCACAAGGAACCCAATTTGGAAAGATGAGGAAGGGAAGCGAGATAGACGCGACAACCTCGAGTAGGATGAACGGTTCGATCACGGGGAGGCCTTTTCCGGTCTTTACACTATTTTTATTGCACGTGAGACTCACTTGCCGCACGTATCCAGAAACTGCGGTAGGGATTGGGAAGACAAAAAATAAAAAATCACAGAATAAACAGATGAAATGTTTATGCAATCACACAAAGAAGGCCGCAGAATTATGTGTGCTGATGAGGACACGCTGGCTCAAGCCATCTTTTAATTTGAGCCCACCTTTTGGGTTCCTTAATGGATTAACAGACTAAACTAGTAGAACCAACCCGACGCGAATACAAGTGAACAAACACTAGATCGCGAAATGCTAGAGGCTTTTATTTCTCCAACAGAATTGGCCATAATTTTTTTATCTTCTTGATCCTTAATGTCCTCAAATTAATTCTTGATAGTTCTCCTAAGGCTTTCTTTTTTTATCAGGTCCCTTTTTACCAGTAAATAAGTTGGCCAGTCTTAACTCCTCGTCTTCCCCCATTTTCCTCCCTCTCCAAGGTTCCAAGTTGGCGCTTCTATTTGTGCCCCTCTAGAAACCTACACTCTATTGGATTATAAGCAAACGCATGAAGGAGGAAGTATTAAGAACAGTTCTATACAGATACTGCCCGCAAATAAGACCAAACACTGAGAACGCATAGTATCGACACCTGGAAGTACTCGGGCACGGATGAACCCATGCCCTACAGACGATGAGATCGTGGGAGACGACCAAAGAAAGATACCTACCTTTCGAGGAGAAGGCCACATGCAGAAGCTGGAAAGCAACTCAACCTTGCAGAATGAGAATGGTAGAACGTAAGGTTGCGGCCACCAGTGCTCCTTCCTGATTCGTGGGAATAAGAAAAACGTTCATGAGAACGACAACAGGTAATAAATTGGATTCAAACTATAAAAATGACCTGCTCCAGGTTGTCAAATTTTCACATTCGATATGACCAACAACGAGACAAATTATTGGTTCCACCACACTCGTGTCAAAGAATCATGACCGGCAAACGATAACTAGGATTTGAACAACCCAGCTTACCTGCTCCAGTTTCACACCACAGCTTCCAAACAAACCTTTCACATAATAACGAGGGAAGGCGCCTGCCCCACTGAAACAGTCATTTATTACCTTCCAAGGCAATACTTGTCAAAGGAATCAACATCTCAAGAATATCCTTCGAGCATAATATACACGAAGCCACTTGGTGCCAAGGTTCTCCTGTTGGGAAAAGCAAATATATCAAGTTTTAATACAGGCAAATTGATCAAACAAAGAATGTGAGTACTATGCTTTTTAGATACAAATTCTAGTCTAGGTCTACATTAAACTGCAAGACAAAACAACCAAAGATGGAGGAAACAATCTCCAGCTTCCCAAGACTGACTAATTCTACATTTTAATGGAGAAACCTAAGAATATCATGCATTATACATTTTGACTAGAAGCCACAAAAATGGGCTTCTCTCTGTTTTCGAGCCAGGATATCACAAGCCCCTCTTCCTAAGTTTCACCAAGTCATAATATCCTCTAGTAGTGAGCCACACGACGGCGTTTCAAAGCAAACTATCATGGTAAGGGGTCAGAAGTTTCTTGGTCGATAGAAGGTTTCTCGTGGATATAATTGCAATCAAAAAGCAATGTCATTCTTTCAAATAGCAATATCCCACCAGGTATCTACACTTTTTGTGTTCAAGGTCTATAGCTCCTAGTTACATTACAAATTCAACTATGTTGACCGAGTGAATTCCAACATTGGTTAGATAATAGGATTATTGACTAATGCATCCCTCACCAAAGAAACTGCTGATAGGCAGACATAATAAGTAGTCACCAAACACATGCACACACACACAAAAAAAAAAAAAAAGGTCCTAATGATTTTCTCAAGTAACACTATGTTCAACAAAATGATAACAAAAACTCCAGAAATTTTAAGATAATTACATATTACTACCTCTTGTAATAGGTGTAGCCTGCAAAACTGACCCCAGTGGCAGCCACAAGCCCAAGAAGAACCAGCAACGCAACCAACCACCCAGACATCCCACTAGGCTTGTCACTTGGATCACTGCTGCTCATATCTCCACAGGCTTGCTGATTACAAGGCTCCTGCTTAACGGGCTGCAAACAATTAAGGATAGTAATTAGACACAATGCATGAAGAAACTAGCTTACAATGCGTTCCAGCCCCTATCAAATGCATGTTAATATAAAGTTTGTGATTCAGCCCTCAGGTCTAAAGCTTCAAATTGGTTTTGTGCTGTTTTTGAGCTGAAACCTTGTCTTTAGCTAAAAATATCCTGGTTTCTGCCACTTCAAAAATAACAGTATGACTTCTGGTCAAATTTTTGCCATTTTAACTAAAACTAATTAGTTTTTGCTACTTTGATTTTTATAACAATCAGCAAATCCAATCATTCACTTCAAAACAATTAGCACTTTGGTGTTGAGCTTGGAAGAAGGCCAAGTCATTTGAAAGCTTAAGTTTATAAATATGACAGGAAATGATAAATATATTCTAAATATCCTCACATGGGATGAAGAAATGATCCAAGCCCAACACATGGTACTTGATTATATAATGGAAAATTGCAGGAACTAAAGGATCGAACAGTAGACCTTTACTCAAAGAGTTGGATCAGTGCCCATTGATCTCAATGCTTAATTCTAGCAAACAAGACGGGTTCTAACATTCATATTCAATTATTGCAAAAGGCACTTGGGCGCTCGCCTAAGCGCTCAAGCGAGAGAAGGCAAGGTCCAGGCGCCTCGCTCAATCTTCAAGCGACGTGCTTCAAAGAGGCGCTGCCTCGGCGCTTGCCCTAGCCCAGGCGTCGGGCGCTTCGGGCAAGCGCCCGACTTAAACCAGGCGACATTCACATTAGTTGGTTCAATTGAACCAACTAACGCACCGATAATTGCTTCCTCAGCCCTAATCTCACTCGCGAATCGCGATTACACCGTCGCCGCATCTTGTTCATCCGCCGCCGCCACTATAGCCGCCGATGCTATCGTTGTGCTACTCTCAATTGTCATTCTTGTCGCCTCCGCCGCCGCCGCTCTCCACCGCCCACCGTTGTCTCGCCACTACTTCCGCTCTCGAAGCGCTTTCTGTCAAGTTAGACGAGAACAATACAACTATGGTCCGGTTGCCGCTATCGCTTTCGCTGCTCTCAATAAGCAACTTTCTCGATCAGCTTTCTCGATCAGGTCGTCGTTGTCGCTTTCGTTATTAACAGTAGCTGTTAACAATATACTGTTAACTGATAACAATATTTTTTATTTATTAGATTAATAATATATTATTTTTATTTTAAATTTTAATAATACTAATCTTTATTTATTTAATATCATATTTCTAAATTTTCTTAATTTGTTTTTTATTTAAATAATTATATTTATTAATTATATTATATATATTTTTATATTTTAGCGTCTTGCTTCACTCAGGCGAGCGCCTAGCGCCTCGGGCGTTTTAAGACTAGCGCCTAGCGCTTTTTAAATCACTGTTCATATTCTATTAGTTGAGGAATACGTAAGTAACTCCTTCAGGCCCATACTTTCCCTGGCAATGAGTTCATTCTAAGATATTCTACCACCAAGTTCTGTCATAAACCAAAAGAACTAAGAGGATAATTTTTTACAAAATCTCTTATGGATAGATAACCCCCGGAAGCAACAGCATGGGTGTACTCTGGAAGTTAAAATATAGCTCTTTTTTCACTTCGGTCTACGAAATCCAGGCTATGGAACCCCCTGGAACCCACAAGCCATGAAAACACAAGATATTCAATCACTCAAAAATGAACCTTTTAAGATGGATAACGAAATTATAAAATGTAGATTTTGTATCGAAATTATAAGGAAAAAGTACAACTTAAAGATAAATCATATGAATTGCCTTGCTAACATTATTTATTTTTTTAAATAACCTTTTAAAATATACTAAACCAAGGTTTTACTTATCGATTCGCATTGATCGATTTTGTTTGCATTTATTTGATTAATACCGGCAAGACACACAATGCATACCGCCCAAAATATTAAAATATATTAAAATATTATATTATATTATATTATATTATATCATAAATTATTAAATATATTTAAATATATTTAGAAAAATAAAAAAGGGACGATGTCGCCTTGATCTTTCTCCCCGCGCGGGAGAAAAATGGCCCGCAGCAACGACGACGTGCGGGTGAGGACGGCTCGCGGGTGGCAACGGCGTGCAAGGACGGCGCGAGGTATTCTTCTTCTTCTTTCTTCTTTTCCTCTTCTTCTTCTTCCCTTTTTCTCCCTCAATCGACCGCCGACGATTAATTTCACCCTCAATCGACCGCTGACGGTCGATTACCGCTCGATAGCAGGCGGTCCGCATACCGGTAACCTAGTCGATGCATACCGCCCGGTGCGGGCGATATAGATCGGTATGGAAAACCTTGTACTAAACCATCAAAACAGTCTGTAAGTTGCAATCCAGCCATTGGTCAATGGTCAAACAGTCCAACCATTGGCCAATTAAGAATTATAACCTCAAAGGCACATTCTTGGAAGGTTCCCAAATTGATATCTTGCTATTTGCTAAATATAAGTTAGGGACTGCGTAAGTTGTTCTTCTCTTATGCAAATCATGATGAGAGAGAGAGAGAGAGAGAGAAAATTCACATTCATATGTTCATAATGGTGCAGAACTACATGGAAGGTTGTCAAATCAGAACTAACTTGTCAGACTGAAATCCCATGAGCACATTCTAAATAGATCCTCAAGTACTTCTGGCTACTTCTACAAAACATGCATACAAAAGGCCATTCACCCTTTGATTGATCCAATTCATACGATTTTTAAATGACAAAATTAAAAGTCACCAGAAAGGATCTTTTGACTCACCATCTGTTGATCTGAACACCTACTATCATCCACTGGGTAGTGTTTAATGGATAAATCATCAGTACTTGCATAACAACCAACATCTCTGTACCGAACTCCACCATCACAAGGGGAAGAACATTTCATCCATGGCCCAGCAACCCAATTAAAAGCCTCTGAAATTTGTAGAGGTATTAAGCTGCATATTCATGATGGGTAAAATCACCGCTATTACAATCAGCTTATCAGACATGTAAAAGGAAGTATATTGTATACCTTTCTAAATGGAAAACTTAATCATCAATTATTATATACCGCTACCAAAATTGAAATCTTTGCATCTGCTTGTTTACTATCAATCCCATCATGGTGATACAAAAAAAGAGGATAAGAAATGCAATGATAGCTACCATGTGGTTTCAATTGCACAGCCAGCTCTGCACCAGTCTTACAGTAACCCAATTTGGTGTTCTTGTCTATGAGGTAAGGATCTGAGCAGTCCGTGCAACATATGTATTCATCACCAAAATCTTGCTTGTTCTTGCATCTTGTGCACCTGTTTGTTATCCTTGGGTTCTCTGCTCATAAAATAAGGATTCTTTAGACCAAAGCAACCTTCAAAAGTAAAATCCATCCACCAATTATGGTTGCTTAAAACCAAAGATGTTAACTAGAAAATATATCTACGTTGTAGATCTTTGTCAGCGCTGGGAGTCATTAATAAAAAATTGTCCGTAGGGTTGTTTACTAGGAGGCAAGCACACATAATGAAACATTCACATTCAAGCAAGAAAAGAAATGACAAAAACAAAGAAAGTGCGTGCTTGCCAGGGCAAGCATAATATCCATTTAAGTCTCAAGTAGAACTTCACTTGTTGGAGATGATGTCATTTAGATCAAGTCTAGAGCACGTGTAACACCCTATTAGTTCCACACGGAAATGCTACACATGCATTTAGTGACTTACAACTAACAAGTTTATGTGTTCTCAACTAGTGTTTGGTTAGGCCTCACTCCATTGAAGCTGTTGGCTAACCTAATATTAGAACAATTTTGTGCACCTTTCCATGTGGACCGACAAATAAACTGAGAATTGTGTTTTTTTGGTTGATCCAGCACTCCAATACCTTAAATGTAAATTCCAATATGTAGACCTATCCATGCAGGCTAACATGCATCAAGATGTGTGCTTCCTTAGGTGACACCAAAATATCGAATATGGATGCTAGGCTACATGGAATGGCTACTATAACACACCGATGAGTCCCACATCAGAACTGGATAAGACTAAGATTGACTCATAAGGGTCTGATGGGAGTATCACTATCAACTTCAACTTAAACATTGTGACCACTGGTTTGGACTCAACGAAATTAATAGGATCGTGGCAATTGTCATTAGAGCTGATCTAGTATTAAAGCATGGCGAGAGGCTTGAGTACGATGTCAAACGCTAAGTGGGAGAGTTTGTAACACCTCAATTACTCCCACATTGAAAGTTAGCAAGACTAAAATTGACTTATATAAGTCAGAGTACTACTATCAAGACTTGCTTGGGAAAGGTTGTGACTCTATGAGGATATGGATATATGATCTAAGTGACAAGATCGACGAGATTTAGATAGGTCCAACCTAAAACTGCTGAAAACGATTCATCGAGATCTTGTAATAATTAATTTAAAAAGAAATTATGATATTTTTTACTCTATAAAATCATATGTTGATTTTAACTAAAATGCTTAAATAAAATGGTTTTGGATCTCATTATCTGACTAGTGGACAATACTCATCCTTACAACGAATGAGAGATATGAACTTCACTGCAGTCGAATATATATTACTTCTTTTGAGTCAAGGACAAAATTACACATCAGTTCACCAAACTAAGAGAAGTGAAGATATTTGCAAGCTAAATGAGAAATTTATCAGAGAATAAGAGGGTACAATGTAGAGTTCATAAATGATAATCCCAAGTTCAGGAAATTAGACATATCTTTATGTGAGAGAAGACAGCATATTGACACCTTTTCTGATTAATGCCTCCTATCTCAGTACAATATTAAACAAGTGAAGTATGTTGTGAACTATTCCCAAATGTCAAAAGAATTGTTCAAAGTACAAGAAGACTGGCATGATGATGATTTCAAAGTACAAACAGAAATACTGTGCCTTCATTTTTATACTTTAGAGAATCCGAAATCACATCGTATAATCACCAACGTCTAAGAAAAGGCAGGCCAAACCTGGACACTCAAACATAGATGTTGTTCTTTCGGGTTGTATTCAATTGATTTCAAGTCAGAAGGTGAACTACTTAACCATCATGCTTAAAAGTTGGAAGAAAAACTGTAATTACATGAATATGGGATCACTGTACAGACAAGCTAAAATAACGTGCCAGCAAGAAAAACTGCTATCCTCTAAAACTTGAAAATATGAGAATAGAAGGATGATGATACCTGGTTTACAGCAGTGAAAATGTGTATGGAAGGGAAGGCATGGTGGATAAGCTGACTCCCCACAAAGACCATTGCAGTTATCTGACTGATCAGCTACCACAAGTCCAGCTCCACATCCACCGAGCCAGATGCTTTGACACGATTCAGTCCAGAAGCACCCTGCAATTCAAATAGAGAATACATATGCATGGTTGACCTGCTAATATATTTCACCAACTTATTGAACAAAATGAACATGCCATATTTGTGTGTGTATATACTGGTGGAAGCAATAACAAAAATAACAAGAAAAAAAGATAACAATGTCCAATAAAGCTCTCGGCGGTTCAACCCACTAAATGGCCCTAGATAAATGAAGATACACAATCTAGGACTGGTAAACCACCTATTAAGACCCCAGTCAATGGGGGTAAAACTCTGACAAGTTTCGGCATCAACAACTACACCATAACGTGGAAACGAAGCTAGCAAACCACCCACCATCATCGATACTACTCGGCTTAACGCACAGTGGAATATCCGAATAAATTGAGGACCGATCGAATAACAGTCAATAATTAGCAACCAGATGAGAAGAACAAAGAACAGTAAGTGAAACGGAATCCTAGTCTCGAACATCAAACTACGTGATCGATCCCGAAATGAGAGATTAAAGAATGAGAATTCAAGAAACGAGACGATTAGGGCTTCGAGGGGTTACCATGCGAGGGAAGATGGTCCGCAATCGAAGGAGAAGGGCGAAGGATTAGGAGGAGGAGAAGGTGGAGAAGCGGAGGGAGGAGGAGGAGCTCAGAAGGCAGCATCTCCTCGCCTATCGCCGCCCACCCACGCGCCACCGACGCGAACCCTCTCTTTCACAGCCGGGCTGGCGAGGGGTGGTACACTGACAGCTGTCTCGGCTGAGACAGCGCGCAGGCAAACCGAAGGCAGGAAGACAAAGAAAAAGCAGGGACCCATCGACGACGTGGACCGCGTTCGTCAGGTTGAGAGACCTACCTCTCTATAACGCAATTGGCGCGGGACCCACCGCTCGGAGATCTCTGGTGTCCGATCCCTCCCCCGTCCATCAATCAAGGTATTTTACTCGTTTGTGAATCTCAAAGGGCAGCGGCGGACGCGGATGACACCCGATAGAGGATCCGAAACCCTCCCCTTAAACAGAAGAAACGAAACGTTGACGTGCTGCTGCTGCTGCTCACCATGTGGCCCGTTGCATTGCAGCCCACAATTGAACGATGAAGGCCCGGCCCACTTAGATGGCATCCCCAGTCACCGGTAGTCGGAATCGTCCAAGCTTCATAGGCTCAACATAATAGATAACCTATCAGTATTCCACTTCTGGATGGGGCATCTCTCGTCCTTTCGGTGCGCACCCACTGCCACTGCAAGCGTTGAGAGTCCATAGGGAAAGCCCGGACGGAGGATGGCTCGCGCGTCGCCTCGCCTCGCCTCGCCTCGCCTGCACCCTAAACAAGAAGAAGAGCATCGTCGATCTGTGTCGTAGTCCATAAAGCCTACCGCATGTGGGTAACTCATGCAGAGAAGCTGCAGCAGCTTTCTCTGATACCAAAGACAGCGACTACAAGCATTTCACCTTCCAAGACACGACGTGGATTCTGCCTTTCACACAAGGAAATTAATATAGAAGAGATAGAGGAGGAATAGATTCCGAGCCCATCATAAATAGCTTATCACTAGGAGCCGAACCAGTTTGACTTCTGCATCCCTTTTTGCTTGGATATTGTTGTTTTCGCAAGGATTCTCTACTCCCAAGTGCAGGTCAACAAGGAGCAGTCGGGGTTCCGTCGGATTGCCATCGCAGTGCCCACCTTGCCTGCGCAAATATGCATATGTAGAATCAGCATTCATGCGAGGTATCAAAGAAAAGCTCTTTTCTTTTCCTTCATTCTTTTTTCATGGTGTGTCGAGAGAACCCGCGTTTTTGTCGTTACCCAGATGCAACAACTGCCTCCGGGTGCCGGTATTGTAAACCAGAGAGATTTATTTAATTATATATTTAAATCATGAATTTAAATTATATATTTAAGTTTTATGATTGATCCTTAAATAAGCCCATCGATTAATGATTATAATATATAAGGAACACAATGTTATCATTTCATATTTATCTATATATATCTTACTCTCATAAGATTGAGCTTCTATTAAGAATATCAATTTAGAATTGATGCAATTCAAATATCCTATGATCAAGAGACTTTGTGAGGAACTCCACTACTTGGTCATATGTATAAGCATAAGAAATATATAATTGATGTTTGACAACTTGATCTCTAACAAAGTAAAAATCGATGAGTACTATGTTTCATGCGTAGGCTGAACACTAGATAGGCGCATATGTAAGTGGTACAGACATTATCATAGTATATTATAGGAATAGATTGAGAGATGATATCAAGTTCATGTAGCAGATTGGTAACTTAATTGAATTTTACAGCAATGATAGTGATGGTTCAATATTCAACTGGATCTTACAATTAATTAGATTTACTCTAAGGAACATAATATAGGCTGATATAAATGTTCTATCATCAATGTTGTCTACCCAATCAATATCAACGACGGCATAAAGACGAAATGGTGAGTGTTTATGAAGGAGAAGTCCATGATTGAGAGCCCCTTTAAGATATCACATAACACATTTTAATATAGACTAATACATAGTGGAGAGTCGATGCATAAATTGTGATAATTTATTAACTATAAATGAAGTACCTAGACGTATGAAAGATAAACACTACAAGGAACTAAGTACTTGTCGATATTGTGTAGGATCTGTAGTAGGATTATCATCATATAATTTGAGTGACTTAATTGTGAAGAGTGAGGTGATGACTATTTTAGCATTCTTCATATTTATCTTTGATAATAATTTTGAATATATAGAAAATATCTAAAAATATATAAATATTGCTTCCACTCCTACAAAGTAGCTTAAGGTTCTTAGGTCTTGGATGAAAAATTGATCTATCAATTATTTAAGGAATTATTTAATCTCTATGAAATTATTGTCTATGATAATAATGTCATCTACATAGACTAGTAAATATATAATATTTTTTTATTATTATAAGAATAAGGATGTGTCAGACTTGGAGTTGATAAAGTCGACTAACATAAAAAATCAGCCAAGTTTAGTTTAACAAGCTCTTAGAGATTGGCAAAGTCCATAAATAGCTTCGTGTAGTCTACAAACATGATATGAATATTGAAGATAGATAAAGTCAAGGGGTTACTGCATAAAGATATCTTCATTTAAGATCTCTTATAAGAAATTATTATTAATATATAATTATAATATACGTTAACCTTGAGTGATAGTCAAGCTCAAGATGAGTCGAATTATCATCGGTTTAACAAATGAATTGAATGTCTTTATGAAATCAACACTTGATCATTGGTAAAACTCCTTTGCCACTAAACATGCTTTGTATCTAGCAATCGATTCATTTGGGTTTCACTTAATTAAAAAAATTTACTTATACTCTGTGATATTTTATGTAAGGTGAGATAGTACAATAGTCCATATTATATTATAGAGTATTACATCATATTTCTCACATATGACTTTTCACTAGTAAAAATTTTTGGGCTTGGTTGACGAGTGTAGATTCAGATAGAGAACTTGTGGTAGCATGAAGATCAAGGATTTAATATAGTTTGAAGATACTATTTTTGGAGCATGTTGCCATGTGATGTCCAAGCTCGATAGTATTATTGGGTTATGCTAAATGTATGAGAATTTATGAAGAGTTAGTGACACATATATGATCAAATTGATACATTTCAGTGTCATTTGGTCGAGAAAAAGGTAGACTTAACAAAATTAACATGATGTCATAGAAAACCCTTTTAGCACCAAAAAATATTATGTTCAATGGAGTATCCAATGAAGATACAAGACATAGATTTTGGTATTAACTTATGTTAAGCCGAGAGGCGTAGCTAATGATAACATAAACAATCAAATACTTTGAGTTTCTAAATATTTCATATTTTATGAAATAGTTTTTCAAATGATAATTATTGTTGTATGATTGGGATAAGTATATGATTAACGAGTACAGTTTGAAAGGTTGTTGGCCAAAAGATTAGTGATATAGAGTGCTTACTGTAAGAGAGTGAGATTAGTCTCAACTATATGTCATTGTTTTCATTCATTAAAACCAAATAGTTGAGATGTATGTGGTAATGACCTGAGATATTATATATCACATGATAAGATATAAGTTGTTAGAGCTTAGTATTCACCTCCTTCATCAGAGTAAACTCTTTTAGTGGTAGACTAAAAGAAATTTTCAACCAACTTTCTAAAATGAGTAAAGACTATAACAATTTCATATTTATGTTTGTGAGGATATAGTCACGTATATTTAGTGAACTAATCTATAAAAATAATATAAAATTTAAAATTATCAAAGTAGTTAGGGTAAGGCTTAGAATCATTGTAATGATTTTAAGTGTTTTGAAATATGATATGAAAGATATTTCAAAAGATAATCTAACTTTTATTATTAAGGCAAGCATTATAATGAGTTATAAATCTACTTGATTTCGAAGTTAGAATGAAGTAATAAGAAACTAGCTATTGTTGGATGGAAGAAGATAGGTGACCAAGGTGACGATGTCACACATCGATTAGAGCAACAACTAAAGCAAAAGTGATTTGTTGTGTGTTTTGTGAAGTTGATGGCTACTCATAGATAAAACATTTATTCTAGTCTCGGACCAAAGATGTCATAGTGCTATCCTTATAAGAAATGAGTTAAAAAAAAACTCAATAGTTGTATTATTTTATTTATAAAATTAACATATTAAAATAAATTTTTTTTATATATGAGGTCCACACAAAATATCATCGAGTATAAAAGTGTGTGTGTGAATTAAGTTTTGTAAAACCAGTGTGAGTGATAGAGATTATATTACTATCACCAATTATGATATCTTCATTACCTCCATAGTTAGTATTGATCGAAAAACTTTGTAAATCAAAAGTGATATGATGAGAATCACCACAATCCAATTAATTGAAGGAATAAGACATATTGAGAAGATGCTATAATCAAATAAGAGAAATCCAAAATTAACCGATAGTCTAGTTTGGATGCACATATTGGTAAGATTTTATCTATTATAGGATATCAGATTCGAAAAGTACATAGAACGAGGATTTGATCTAACGAAGGAGATCAAATATGATAAGTGTACAAGGGAGGATCTAATCTTAGATGTGCAGAAAAGGGTGGTCTTTTACATTCTTTCCTTAGTCCTTCTCTCGATTGTTAATTCTAATGACGTAGTCAAAAAGATAGTGGTAAGCAATGGACTATTATCGAGATGTCGATCATAGATCTGAGACACTAATGAGTTTGGTGGCTGATGAGCAAGAATGTGGACGCAAGTGAAGATGCTGAGTAATAGGTAGGAGTAGAGGGAACACCCACCAAATAGAATTGCATAGCGACGAAGGATCACCATAAAAGCTAGTCAATCAATAGAGGAGGTTGATCGGATTAGCAAAATAGAGTAGATATATTACAAAGTAAATCACGCTAGGAGATTGGTTGGGAGGAGCCGCACATCTTCGTCCTTAGTGCAATGTCAAAATATGAAAGTATGAAGGGTTATAAAACAGTAATAGGATAGGCGAGAGAGTAATAGCAGTTGCTAGTGGGTTAGACAAAGAGAGACTGAGGAAATAGGAGCCTTGCTTGAAACAAGAAAGCTCTGATGATACTATGAATAATTTATTATGAAAGAGATAATTTCACTCGTTAAGGTAATAAGTATTTATATAGGTTATGAGGGAGAGATTTCTCTCAATCATATTCTCAAATCATGCACTTAAATTTGTGATTGATCCTTAAATCATAAATTAATCAAGAATTATAACATGTAAGGAATACAAAATTATTATTACATATTTACGTATACCATAATCTTCTATCAATGACACCCTAGTATGGTAAAATCAGTAACATGAGGATGTTAACTTAGGAATACCACTTCGACTTACCATAGGTGGATATCAACTCTTAGCGTATGGAATATGAGGCGAACTCATGACTCCTAAATTTAATGCATCTATCGCTCACAAACAATCGGATGAGCCATAGATTCATAATTATGTTGTCGATTCTTCTTGCGATAATTTAATCCCTTATGACTCTCTAACATACTATAAAACAATGCTAAGTGAGTCTTAGATCACCGAATTGAGTCATTGATTCTTCTTGCAATAATTTAATCTCGTATGGCTCTCTAACATACTATATAAAAATTTAAATAAAAAAAAAACTCCAGACACGCTACCCACAAAAGTACGAGACCACGTAATATCAGATCCTGTCAGTGAGTGGATTTGACATTCTACTCATTTTTACAGGTGGGTATTCTGTTTTTTTTTTTTTGAAAAAAAAAAAAAAGAGTCACGATTGGATCCGAGACATCCTCGTGATCGTACAACTAAAATATGTTTCAACAAAACCAAAGTAGCTGCAGACTTTTTCTGAAACGGGGGGAGATCAAAACATCTCATAGTGACTCCATCGTTCTTTTGAATTTGGAACGTAGGACAAGGCTTCCACCTGGAAGACGCATGAAGAGGACCAGCTTTAATGCAAAAGAGACTTCCTTTTTCTTAAAAAAAAAAAAAAAAAAGAAGAAGAAGAGGACCTCAAACAGGATTCGAGGTCAATCTATTACGCCCTCATGAGCCAAACAATAGACGTATCGTGCTTCTTCTCTTTCCTGCTGGATCGTAGTTCTGATGACAACCGGGACAAGCATCTTCTTCATCCAGCTTCATCTCACGGAGCGGCCAAACACAACCTGATCCACCTTGCATACATCATCACGCTAGCCGTCCCTTGTATAGAATGGCAGAAAGCAGAGGAGGCGGCATCCTACATGCCTACCTCTTGGGGTCATTGTCATGTAAGCACTTGAACTAGGAAAGCACGCCCCACTCACCCCATTTCCTGCGCTTGTGTTACTTCATTTGATTCTGTCCTCTGCAACCAAAGAAAACATCCGATGGCTCGGTAAAAGAAAAAGCATAAGCCGAGGTTCACGGTAGAGATCGTTTTATCTGGAGACAAGTGTTCGATACTACTCTTGTAGGAAACACAACCGATCCGGGAAGAGTAACTGCGATTGGTTATATTATTGGACAAAGAAAGATATGCTGCTGGTTCTTCCTCCACTTCCGTCTCAGAAGCATTTGATTCCCAGGAGCAAATCCTGCATGCCCACAGATTCCCTGCCTGCAACAAAGAAAGCTTCACTGACCTTTCTGCTATGCTGCTTGTCCCTCTTTCTACCCCGGTCTATAGGCCTTTTCGAAAGAACAGCCGCGCAGTGAAAGGCAGGCACTGTGGTGGGATGCGGATTCCTTGGTTTGCTCCCTCTACCATTCCACCCGCCACGCACCTTTATAAATAGAGGTCAATCGGGTGATTCCTCACTGCGGCGGAGCGTGTTGCAGCATCACCAGCACTCCCCGCACAGGGTGGTGATCAAGATGTACCGCGGCGGCAGCTCGTATGCGTCCGGTTGGCCTCCTTCCCCTCCGCTTTGTCTCGCTTCACAGCCTCGTCCGTGTCCTCTTCCACGTGCATAACCCGTGCGCATCGAATGCAGGCTCGAGG
Organism: Ensete glaucum; assembly: GCA_021527575.1. Taxonomy (NCBI): domain Eukaryota; kingdom Viridiplantae; phylum Streptophyta; class Magnoliopsida; order Zingiberales; family Musaceae; genus Ensete; species Ensete glaucum. Next base: position 17,150,240 of record CM038558.1, read on the forward strand.
ACTGCCACCAGAAGGCATGTCGACTACGGGAGGACTTACGTTGTCAGGCCGAAGGGTAGACATCAGGCCACCATCGTCTGGCTTCACGGTTTAGGAGACAATGGCGCAAGGTACGTGCGGCTGCTGCTCTGCTTTTGGCTGCATCTACTACAAATCGGCAGCTACTTTGGGAACGCAGGATTTATTCCCTTGATGATATATAAAATGATTAGAACGGTTTTATTCTGGGGCCTTCCCTGCACATATTCCTAGTATTTGCTTTACCTAAGATGTCATCTCCGTATTCTCATTTATGGTGTGAAAGAACGAATGCAATGGAACAGGTGGCGAATGTCAATGCACTATTAACAGTCGGAGGGAACAACTCTTTAGCCCCTGTCAAATCCATGCAAAATTCCCCCGCCATCCAAATGCTCATGTCATTCTCAACTAATAGTTTAGTCGGGGTTTTCATGGTTTATGATCACACTCACGAATCGGAAATAATAAGTGCGTAGGAAGTTAATCGCTTCGATTAATCATTGTGGTTCTTTGAGATTGTGCTGCTTTCTGCTTCACGTTTTGATGGCTAAAGTGCATGGGAGTCCTCGGAAGAACCATTCATATTAACATAGGAAACAGCATGTGTAGTTCTCTACTGGTATATCTGCCAATTTTCTTGTTCACCAGATGAGCTAAATTTCTTTGCCATTTTGTTTCTTCTTTTTTTTCGTGGGGGGGTGTGTTCTTGAGGAACATAGGTGTTAAGATTTTGTGTTTTCGGTTGATTATGTGGAAGCTACAATGATGTATCTTATTACATCGAAACTGTAGGTTGTCAATGCAGTTCTTACGCAAATAACAAATCCACGACCTGCATGAATTCACCTTCATCTTCTGCTTCTGCTTCTTCGTCGTCTTCTTATTCTTCTATTTTGCAGCTGGTACCAGCTCCTGGAAAGCCTTCCTCTGCCAAATGTAAGAGGTTTTTAATGAGTTTACCTTGGTTGCGTACTAGTGATTGGGCAGTTGTGTGAGAAATAGCTAATTCCAACACGAAAGTGTGGCATTTGCAGATCAAGTGGATATGCCCCACTGCTCCGACTCGGCCTGTGGCTCTTTTTGGTGGATTTCCATGCACAGCATGTAAAATTCCCCATGATTTGCTTAGGGTTAGTCCCATGTTGACGGATCGTATATAACCTCCTCTGTTGTGTTCGACGCAGGGTTCGACATTGCGGACCCTTCACAGGATGGTCCCGATGATGGCGATGCATTGGAAGCTTCAGCAGCACATATCGCAAATCTTTTGTCGTCTGAGCCGGCTGATGGTAGGTATAGCTTTTGATGTTACCATCGTCGTACCGGTGGTTAAGTATACTGACTCCGCTGGGATTCCTCCCCCTCCGACCGGTACAGTAAAACTTGGGATCGGTGGGTTCAGTATGGGCGCCGCGACCGCCTTGTATTCTGCTTCTTGCTTCGCACATGGAAGATACGGAAATGGAGGCCGATATCCCATAAACCTCAGCGCAGTCGTTGGTCTCAGCGGCTGGCTTCCCTGTTCCAGGTCTGTTCTATCCCAAGTCAGCACACCCTTTCTTTATTATTATTATTGCTGTGCATGAATCGGAGGCATAAGAAAGAATGAATACTTGGGTCGTTCTTCATCTAGGAGCTTGAAGACCAAGGTGGAAAGCTCACAGGAAGCTGCAAGGCGAGCTGCCTCCTTGCCACTTCTGCTGTGTCATGGAACAGGTACCGGACCGTACCATTTGCCTAGTTGAGATCGTTGGATCATGATTTGATTTGAATTTGATCCAAGGAATGAATGACGAGCTTTTTTCTCTGTTTCGTTGTCGCGCAGGGGATGGGGTGGTTCCCTATAAACAGGGAGAAAGGTCTGCGGAGACGTTAAGGGTGTCGGGGTTTCGAAATCTCACGTTTATGGCCTACAACGGGTACGTATGTTTCTTCTTCTTCTTCTTCTTCTGCTGCTGCTGCTGCTTCTTGTTTGGCCAAACTATCTATCACGCTTTACTCACCGACCGACCCACCGATGCTTCTTCGGAACAATGCAGACTCGAACACTATACCATTCCGGAGGAAATCGATGCCGTCTGCAAGTGGCTCACCGCGAGGCTGCGGCTCGATGGCTCTCGCGCTTGACAGCTGGACATGCTGTGTTGCGTCCTGCGATCGCATCCAGGCGCCGCTATCCAAACTGCACCACCAGTATGCGTATGCGATATGTGCTGTGAGAGTTAAAAAAGAGTAATGTACTGTGATAGCCTTGGCCTCCCTCGGAGCGGCTTAGCAGCTTGTTTGGTGTATATTATCTACCCTTTCTACGAATGAAAAGTCTAATTACTTTTGTAGCAATTGTTTCCATTGTAGGGTAGAGGGCGGATTTGTCGTACATTTTTTGTGCTACGTGGGCATCTGATCAGATCCTCTGCTAGCTATTACTTTTAACATAAATATTAGGAAAGGAATGTGTCTATGAATGATGGGAGATCATTGATGTCATGCAATTCTATGTTGAAGCTTGAAGAAGAATACTTGAGAGATACCATTCCGACATGTGGCCTTTCTGAGAAATATATCATCAAGTCTCAGGCATGTTTTGATCAACATGCCTGGGAAATATATCATCAAGTCTCAGGCATGTTCTGAGAAAATTCAAACCAAGTAGACATTAGCTTGTTTTAATAACAAGTCTGGACCAGAAAGGCCAGCAAAATTTCTATTTGTATTTTGCTGCTTCACATTAATCTAAAAAGCTAAAAATTTCAGCAGTTTTTTGACACATTCCTCTGGAAACAAACAAGATTATGTTTCATCTTCATATATAATAGGTTACTGGGCGTCTCCGTCATCAGCTTCATCGTCAGCAGGCTGTGATCGGAAGTGTAAATTGGAACAGAGCCAACTATAGTCATCTTAGCTGGAAAACAAAAAAAATCAAATAACTTATTGTGGGAAACAGATGATCTAAACAGGATGGTAGTTGCAAAGCTGATCCAACCGTTCAAAACCTTGAATCATTTAGCTGCATGAGTACCATAATCAGTTGTGGCAAAACAAAAAAAATGCACACTTCAGATGTTTCAAGTGAAGCTCAGTGTCGGAGTGCTGAGGCACATCATCATAACTAGCACACGAGTCATCTTCTGCTGTTTTAGATGGTTGGGGGCGGCCCTCAGTGTCAGAATGTTAATGTACATCATCACAACAGGCAAAGCCCTGTTGTAAGAGAGAAGACTACGCTGATGATAAGAGACCTCTTCTACTCTTTTATGTCAAACAAAGGCAAACTGCAATAAAAACAGCTGCAAATGTCAGCTTCCAGTAATAATCACTCTCATAAGCACAGATGCCACCATAATAATGAGATGGTAATCTTAGAGAGTGAAATATTGAGAATTGATTCATGGTAGTTACATAGTTAGTTAACATGTTTAGGAGTAGTGGGCCATGTTTAGGAGTTGCGGAGATAGTTTATGAGTTAGTGGGGGTAGTTATTAATGATGGGTGAGATAGTGAGATAGTGGGATAAAGGAAGTGGTGTGAGATAGTTATTATTATGTCCTATAAATAGGACCTTAGTGAATGAAGCAGTAGTGCAGAGAATAGTGCAGAAAATAAAGTGTATGCATTTGAAGAAAATCTTGTAAGTGTTCTTGTTCTTTTACCTCCTGTTTAATACTACGTCGTTTTCTTGATTGAAAGTGTTTTCCGTTATTTGGATCGTAGTATTCTGTTTTATCATTTCCTTGCTCCTCCTTCCCCAACATTTGTGGTATCTTAGCCTTGTTTCAATCTGAACTGGGCATTATGGCTTTTAATGGCAATTTTATGTCTCAACCCCTTATTCCCATCTTCTCGGGCAAATCCTATGAATTTTGGAGTATCAAGATGAAGACTCTATTCAAGTCTCAGGATCTTTGGGACTTGATAGAGAATGGATATGCATATCCAGATAAAGAAACCAGGCTGAGGGAGAATAAAAAGAAGGACTCAAAGGCATTGGTCTTCATTCAACAAGCTGTGCATGAGACAATCTTCTCAAGAATTGCAGCAGCGACAACCTCAAGACAAGCTTGGTTGATACTTCAAAATGAATTTCAAGGCTCATCGAGGGTGATTACGGTAAAACTTCAAACCCTTCACCGTGAGTTTGAAATTTTGTTTATGAAAAGCAATGAATCAGTGCAAGATTTTCTTTCTCGAGTGATTGAAATTGTTAGTCAAATGAAATCTTATAGTGAACATCTTCATGATCAAATAATTGTTGCAAAAGTTTTGAGAAGTTTAACTCCGAAATTTGATCATGTTGTTGCGGCAATTGAAGAGTCAAAGTACTTATCTACTTATTCATTTATTTGATGAACTAATGGGTTCCTTGCAAGCACATAAAGCAAGGTTAAATAGGTCACTGGAAAAAAGTAAGGAAAAAGCATTTCAGGTTAAGGGGGAGTCTTCTACTTCAAAAGAAGACAAAAAATCAACAGGAAGAGGACATGGCAGAGGAGGATTTCGTGGTAGAGGAAATGGAAGAGGAAGAGGAAGAGGACACTTTGATGGGCATGATGAAAGGCAATCAAATTATGATCAGAAAAACTACAAGAGTGGAATTCAATGTCACTATTGTAAGAAGTTTGGTTATATGAAGGCAGATTGCTAGAAAAGAGAAAAGCAAGCAAGCTATGTCGAAGAAAATGAAGACAATAGTAAGTTGTTTATGACTCATTCACAAGTTAATAATATCTCGGATAATATTTGGTTTTTGGATAGTGGATGTTCTAATCATATGTCAGGCATAAGATCAATATTTAGAGATATTGATGAAACTCACAAGTTGAAAGTTAAACTTGGAGATAGCAAGCAAATCCAAGTAGAAGGAAAAGGAACAATTGAGGTGAAGACAAATGAAGGGAAGGTAAAACACCTTGATAATGTTTTCTATGTTCTTAGCTTATCACATAACTTGTTGAGCGTTGGACAATTGATAAATATTGGATATTCAGTTATATTTGATGATGGTTCATGTACTATTAAAGATAAAAAATCTGGCTTGATTATAGCAAATATTTAAATGACGCAAAATAAGATGTTTCTAATTGATGTCTCAAATATTGAGAAACATGCCCTTGTTGCAAATCCAAAGAATGAGACAAATTTATGTCATTTGAGATATGGACACCTTAACATTAAAGGTTTAAGATTGTTAAATAGAAAAGAAATGGTTTATGGATTGCCTAAAATTAATACACTTGATGTATGTGAAGGATGTATGTATGACAAACAAAGTAAGAAACCATTTCCTATTGGAAAAACATGGAGAGCATCTAATTGTCTTGAATTAATTCATGCTGACTTATGTGGACCTATGAATACAAAATCATTTGGGGGAAGTCGATATTTTCTATTATTTACTGATGATTATAGCCGCATGAGTTGGGTATATTTTTTGGAATTGAAATCTGAAACATTTGATAACTTTCGAAAATTCAAGGCACTTGTAGAAAGGCAATGTGGTAGACGCATAAAGACATTTCGGACAGATAGAGGTGGTGAATTTATCTCTAATGAGTTTAATTCTTTTTGTAAAGAAAATAGTATTCGCAGAGAATTAACAGCACCATATACACCAGAGCAAAATGGTGTAGCTGAACGTAAAAATCGAACTGTTGTCGAAATGGCAAGAAGCTTGCTTAAAGGAAAGCATCTTCCGAATCAGTTTTGGGCAGAAGCAGTTGCAACAGCAGTTTATTTGTTGAATATTTCACCGACAAAGGCTGTTATGAATCGAACTCCTTTTGAAGCTTGGTATGGTATAAAGTCAATTGTAAGCCATCTAAGAATTTTTGGTTGTATTGCTTATGCTTTGGTAAATTCACAAAATCATCATAAGCTTGATGAAAAATCAGAAAAATGCATCTTAATTGGATATTCTGCACAATCCAAAGCATATCGATTATATAATCCTGTAAGTGGCAAAGTTATTATTAACATAAATGTTGTATTTGATGAAAGGGCAAGTTGGAATTGGGAGATCAATGAAGGTGAAACACAAATTCGTGTTCCAGCAGAACTAGTTATTCGATCGAATCAAGTGACAGATCCTGCTCCAACAAGTTCAACGTCAACCTCACCTAGTAGTAGCTCAAATTCAGCAAATGATTCCTCAGATGAAACCTCTCCAGGAAGGTTTAGATCACTAACAGAGATTTATGATTCAACATTTGCTTTATCTATTTCAGATCCTATAAGTTTTGAAGAAGCAGTTGAGGAATGCCGAAAAGCAATAAAGGAGAAAATCAAGTCAATTAAGAAGAATGAAACCTGGGAGCTAATGGATCAACCGAAAGAAAAGAAAGCTTTTGGATCGAAATGGGTGTTCAAAACAAAGTATAATGCAGATGAAAACATCCAAAAGCATAAGACTCGCAGTTGAGGAATGCCGAAAAGCAATAAAGGAGAAAATCAAGTCAATTAAGAAGAATGAAACCTGGGAGCTAATGGATCAATCGAAAGAAAAGAAAGCTTTTGGATCGAAATGGGTGTTCAAAACAAAGTATAATGCAGATGAAAACATCCAAAAGCATAAGACTTGGTTTATAGCAAGTGGAGCCACAACATAAAGTATTTATGGTATGGATGAACAAGTTGCAGATATTCTCACCAAATCACTTCCAGTTCAGAAGCATGTTTATTTTATGTCTCAAATTAGTGTATGTAATTATGAATCAAGGGGGAGTGTTGAGAATTGATTCATGGTAGTTACATAGTTAGTAACATGTTTAGGAGTAGTGGCCCATGTTTAGGAGTTGTGGAGGTAGTTTATGAGTTAGTGGGGGTAGTTATTAATGATGGGTGAGATAGTGAGATAGTGGGATGAAGGAAGTGGTGTGAGGTAGTTATTATTATGTCCTATAAATAGGACCTTAGTGAATGAAGCAGTAGTACAGAGAATAGTGCAGAAAATAGAGTGTGTGCATTTGGAGATAATGTTGTAAGTGTTCTTGTTCTTTTACCTCATGTTTAATACTATGTCGTTTTCTTGATTGAAAATATTTTTCGTTATTTGGATCGTAGTATTCTGTTTTATCATTTCCTTGCTCCTCATTTCCTAACAGAAAAACCATAATTTTTCAAATCGAGGCTTCAATTAGAATTGACAGCACAGAATTTTAGTTTAAAAATTGGTCAGGAATAGACTAGAGGTAGCAACCCGAAAACCTATCTAATCTAGCGCTCGGATGAGGCAGCCAGAGCAGAGTTAAAAGCTGCTGGTTCTAATCCCCAACACTAATCAGGTCAACGCAGCATGATGGCCTCGACATTGATCATAATCCATTTGACGAGTTCAAAAAAGATGATAGACTGGATTAAGAGAGCTGTCAACGGACAATGTGTGCCATGCATTTGGCATTCCTTCAATCTCAAGCAGAATACCATATCATGCCCTTGGCTCTTTTTCCTTTTACCATGTTTCACCTATGGTATGATGCAGAAACAAGCCTGAATTGAACATGTATACCAATGAGAACTAAACAAATAGTATACCTGTGCATCAATGGAATTGAAGGCAGCATGCTGTTTCCATGTTACATATGGTTGGTCCTTATGTATCATTCTATGCTCTATCGTGTCCGCTATGTAATTTAAGTAACCACACATTAAGGTGTATCTACCTACATGCATAACTTCTTTCCAGAAGAGAACAGTGCGTACGTGTGTGCATGTTAGTAATGAAAAATAATCTTGGCTACTTTGTACACGCATAGCATTCCTGCACATCCTCGTTATATACAAGTTCTCGAGTGACATTCTTGAACATAAAAATCTTCTATAAATGTAAATTTTTGGCATGAAGTTAGAGCATAAATATGACATAACCATAAAAGAAGAGAATTCATGATTACCTGGTATAAAGAATTGAGATTGCGGGGAGATGACTCCTGTAAAATTATATTGCTGGCTTGTTAAAAACGCAAAGTTCTTATCCATGGCAGTGCACAAAGCAATACAGCACCCCTGTCTGTGACAGGAGACGAAGCAAGACTAAGAGAAGTATACATTTCATAACACTAGATACAAGCAAGCCAGAATCTCTTTCTGATATCCATTTATTCTACCAACCAATATAGAATCCTCTAGAGTAAACATTAAGATCTCAAATAGAAAAGGTTTAACGGGCAGTTTGCAATATCAAAAGAGATTGTCAAAGAATACTGAAAGGTAGAAAGAAGGTTGGTTACGACTTAATAACCATCTGGAGAAGTTTTGTAAGAAGAAACTGAATTTCTTTGAGCTTTTGTGGTTAGTACCAGAAAGAATATCATACTAAATGAAAACCATCAAGAGGTTGAAATGAGCTAAAGTGCCTTCTATGAAAAGCTAGGATGGCAAGTTCTCTGGGTTCCAGTTTTTCCATGTGAGGTGAAGAACCTAAAACCAGGTAGTAAAAAGACAAATCCTAAGTCCACTTAATTACCAAGTAAGCGCTTGCCAACCATGTCCAGTGCCTCATAAAATCTTACACAAAGATGATCGGAGAACCAATGTATGTTGAGAAAGTTCTCTACATATCCCGGGGTGGTTCAAGAACATCTGAATAACATCTAAAATGAAGATAAAAAGGAAACAAACATTCATCACCTGATCATTCTGTTAAACCAAAAGAAAGGGCCAAAGAAGAAAAACAAATGAAATCCCATATTTCTAGACAAACCATCTTAACTGCTTCCGTTTTGCATCACATATTGTTTCTTCGTGGAATATGTAAGGCAGATTGGCGAGAAAATAGGTTGTATCGGTTGGTCCATTATTGATTTTAGATCTCATCTACCAGCACAAAGAAGATCTCAATTGTGTAACAGTATCAATATTTTGACACAACAATCTTTAAGGAGTAACAAAATCTACCTTGACTCAGCCATTAATACAAGGCACCTGAGAAGTTTGACAACACCGGCTGGATTTAGGCATGCTACTGACTATGCAATAACCTGAAAGTAGGTACCATATTGAAACGACTATAAGACCAATGCAGAAGTAAATTGGTATATTTATTCAATAAACAGATGGTGACATATACGGCAGTGAAATGGTGTTAAAGTCGAAATTCGTTAAAGTTGAAACACATGTCTAGCTAGGCATTCTCGACCAACAGATATGTAGAATAAGAATGGGTACCCAAAACTCTGAGGTATATTTTGAAAGTACACAGAGGTTAAGAGAAAGTTATCCAACAATTCAAATTTTGCATTAAATTCAGCGTTGCTTCTATCTTCTACAAGTCCCATTGTTCGTCCCTGGTTGTCAAAATTCGGCATAGTTAAGAATATGCAAAGTTTCTAGAGTACAAAAATCCTGATATACCATTGAGTACACAGATAATCAGCAGAAGTTGAGTGCCTGCTTAATGAACAGGTAACAGTGAAAGCAAAAGAAAACAAACCTTTTAATCCCTTGATCCGATAATAACGTATGACTTGGGCATGTAGGGCTTGCTTCACCTATGCAACGAATCTGCCTTTGGGGGCTTAACAATTACAGCTGCTCCGGTATGGAATTGCTATCTAATTTCTCGTAATTCAGCAAGTCTAAGCTTGAAAGCTTTTTCTCCATAGTAGGCTCGTCCATGTTAGATTCTTCTATACCCTGTTTGTGCATTATGTCTGCAAGTAGATTGTCGATTAGACGGCTACTATGAACACAGATTTACCAGTTTTTGAGAGAGAGAAAGAGTGATTTTGCTTTCTGAAATAATAGATTAAAATAACAAGAGTTTAAAAAAATATATATACCCAAATCACTACAAATGAGCAGATAACAATGACCATAGCAATTTCCTAATGGCAAATTCATGCTTCAGCGTCCAATATTCGCAAAAGAAAGCTATTATACCGATTTTAGACGTTAGTTCAGTTATGAACATTGCTTCATTTCTTAAACATCTCGAAATAGAAGGTTCTCCGAACTGAAGAGCGAAAGGCCATTTGGCTCTTCACTCAGACGCATCGAGCATGCAGGTGCGCAACAGTAATCGATTATGTCGATGGCTTTCACAAAAGAATCTCCATCTATATTCAATTCATTTCAATCAAGATGGAACCGCTAACAACAAGATTTCCACTATCTGACTTCGGGGATCGGAGATAGGGCAGAAGGAAACAGTGAGTGGTATTACCGGCGCCGAGGGAAGCAGCTACGTTGGTGGCGGCGAGAACGGCTGGCCAAAGCGGTGACTCCGGCGGCGAGAGGACGGTAGTTTCCGAGCGACGGGTTTGGTATCGGGGTATGGTTATTTCGGAAAGACCAGAATAACCCCAGTGCTTGGTCGCTGATTTGGACTCGATCGGATCTGACACACAGATATATATATATATATATATATATATATATATATATATATATATATATATATATATATATATATATATATATATATATATATATATATATATATATATATATATATGATTTTAGAAAGTTAAAATTTGTATTATCAACTATATTAATTAATATTTAAAAAAATATGTCAGATGAAGTTTAAAACCTTCGATCTTTGTTTCAACTGACGTGAAATTTTCGTAAACCTATCCATAAAAACTTATGTAATGTTTTATCAATTTCTCACTGTGGAAAGTAAGCTGACATGATCCATACCAATTATGAAACAATCAAGCCAAATAAATGCACACCTGTTCATCTCTTTCTGACTGCATTGTTGTAGTTTGACAAACAAAAATCACATTAATGTTTATAGGTGCATAATTCGATAACATATTTTGCAGCCACAATCTGAAGCAATATATTATGATTAATGTGCTAATAGGCCATATCATAAACTGGCATTCATAATTTCATATGCACAATGCACTTCTGAAGACACTTGCAGCTAGCTGTATCATCTGCCCTTACTGTTTGCCTTCTTTGGTTGATGTAGCCCAGAGTACAGTGGCTCTGACCAACGCATCCATGGGGTCAACACATTTCCCCAGCAGTGGGTCATCCGCAGGTAAGAGTCCATTCATGTAATCAGAGGCAAGAATAATGCTACTGACAGCCCTCACCAGAAGAACTTGAATTGATATCCTCAACAGATTTCTTGCACCTTCCATGTCTTCCCTGTCGAATGCCTCCCTTGCAGGGATGACAATGTGCTCCATGGTTGCTTTGTCAGGTAGCAGCACCTCGAAACCCTGCACAAGGTCATGTTAAAGATGACAGTGTGATAGCCCCAAGAACATGGAAGAGAAGGAGGATGTAATGGCTTGTAGAGCTGTGCATGAAGTCAGTTGCTCATGTCATCTGCGTATGCCATTGGATACAGTAAGCATCATTTCCGGCTGGATCTTTCGATGGCGATCATAGAGAAATGGGCTCACCTGGTTTTCGAGTTTTTGCTGATACAATCGAGCGATGATTAATGCGTCCATGGCAAGAATTCCTATGCGAACGTTGCTTCCCATTTCAACCGGCTTCAGGTTTGCTGCTTTCAGTTCCTTGGCGACACAGTCGCCGGCGTCAAGGAATGGCACGGAACACCCCTCGGCGATCTCATCGCGCCAAGCGTGCGCGATGTGGCACGGCATAGCGATGCAACGAGCTCCAGACCTCTCCAGGAAGACCCTCTCCCGACGGAGAATCTCCACGACGGTAGAACCAGCAGATTGCGTGCAGCAGTCCCAACCGCTCTGATGCAGGGCGAGCTCTCGGTTCAGCACAGGGTCATTGCAAACGACAAAAGGGGGAGTCTCCTGCCCATCCGAAGAGCTCCATTGGACAAGCTTCTCCAAGAACCTTAGGGTGGAAGCAGCTGAAACCCCACCCAGGACGCCCACAGTGTTAGACAATTCCTGGAAAGGACCGTTGTACCCATTCCCCGAAGGAGACGAAACCGGCTCAGGCTTCCTAGAGGTGGACGATGGAGAAGCTGGTTTCGGAGCAAGAGAAGAGGTAGAAGATGGCCGAGATCTAAAATGGATCCGGTGCTTGTTCAGCTCCTCCACGACATGGATAGGAAAGTTCACAGCGCTGTATGACAATGTCACGCTCCCATCAAACATCCTGCGCCAAGATCCACCAGGAAATCTCACGATCTAGCGCTTAAAGCTTTAGATCCACCAGGCAACATTATTGACCTGCTTCGATTATCGACAGTAATTACTACTCGAATCCCTCCCGTGCCAAGAATCTCGAGTACCCTAGCAGAAATATTGGGTAAAGATGCAACTCCTGAAAGAAATGAAGCTCGATTTATAGGAAAATAACCTGCAAGAGCTCGATGTTGCGAGGGGGAAGGAGAACGGGCGAGGCGACAAGGTGACATCACGAAGAAGCATCTCCGGTCGTTCGAAGATACCCGATGAGCTCAATCATGTAATGTCTTTTCCACCAGCACAAGAATCCAAGAAAGAAAAAGGAGTAGAGTAGCGAAGAATCCTACGGCATCGTACCTTACAGGCCTTTCATGAGCTGTCTGTCCGCCTGCCCGTCCTCCATCAATCTGACATTGGATTCTCGGCGAGATGAAAACAAAGCAACAACAGCGACGATCGTTGGGCTCTCTCGACTCCACTTGACTGCAGTAAGTTTATTCGCTTCTCTATGTTTAACGAAGAAGATCAGCAGGAAGCATTGGTTAATTTGGATGCATCTGAAGAGGATTTTGTCCATTTCTGTGGCTGCTTCACCGGCTGGTACGGAATTTTATGGTCCAAGAGGGTCATCGTCATACATGCATGCACCCATCTGCTGCAACCTGCAGCTTTGCGCATGCAATTTTCTCGACATGTTCGGCCACGATATTTCCGCAGGCTCAGCATGCTGAGGCACATCCTTTTTTTTTTTTTCTTTCCAGTGGTGAGGCATAAAATAACGCCACATCCATCACTCTCCTGTGAAATTGAAAGGATGGACTTTCACATCATCCGCATTAAATATGATGAAGCTGTGTTTATTATCAGAAGCTCAACGGACTTGACGACGCCAATTGGTGATATTTGCGCCGTCGGCGGACTTGTGCGGGGCCCAACGTGTGTCGGGTTCATAATTAACGTGCGTAATCGGTCACTGGACTGCCGTGATGGGCCGCATCTCGGCAACAGCCCAAACTCGAGGGATGCTGCGGTGGGACTCATCGCATCGGTTGACGGCCCCAGTAGCAAGTACAATAAATAGACAGACAGGTGACTGCATCGCACGATGAACGTGATCGAGCAATATAAAAATGAAGCAAGCAGTTGGTAGGCAAAGGCGCCGCCCTTCTTCCACCAAAGAGGACGACGGTCCACGGTTGGCCATCGGCTTTATGAGTGCCGCCGACCATACACCACGATTGACTCGACTCCGTGTTTCACGTTGGCGTGCAGCAAACATTTCTTTTTACGGCCGGAACTCACACCTGAACAGATGCCATGTCCGCGTGCAGTCACAAGCCAGGTAGGCGTGGGTGGTAGAAGAGGAGCGGGTTGGTAAGGCCTTGTTCTGCTCCGAACGCGGTACCCACACTCGCTTGCAAGGTAGCCGCCGCGGGCCACGGCGGAAGATGTTCTTATTGCGTCATGGGAGAATCGACCCAGAGAAGCACTGTTACCTACGCGCCTCGAGGAGTCATGGCTTTCGGCGTCCAGCATTATAAATAAGAACAGAATGCTCGAATCGAATCCATCATCATCATCGAGCTTCCGGTTTCCGTCTCGAGCGACAGGCAGCAGACGTCTGCATCTCCAGGGGCCGACGTCCAAGCCAGCGAAAGCTTCGAGGCGGAAGAGATCGGTCTCCAAATTGCCGGGAAGCTTCGGACCATGGGAGGCAACTCGAAGACCACCTCTGTCGTCGATGCCAGAATAGCAGCGGCACCTGAAGATCGCAAACCCACATCCAGCAAAGGCAGCAGCAGAAGCAAACCCTCCGCCGCTGCCTTGTTCGCTGGAAGAGGAGACGCCGGACGACAGCCGCGTGCGGCTGAACTTAAGGCGAGGAGAGCACAACGCTTGGCAGCGGAGGAGGAGGAGGACATCAACGAGGTCGCCGATGCCTTCATCAGGCGATTCAGGGAGGATCTCCACCTGCAGCGCCTGCAGTCCATCGAGAACTACAACCAGATGCTCGCTAGGGGGCTGTGACCTTCCTTTCTGACTGCAGCTGTGTTGTGGTGGTCTATGCGCTTTTGTTTGTTCTCTTTCCTTTTCGTCTGCTCTGAAGTTTCAACCTTTGTAAGTTCTTCATTGTAAAACGTCGGGCGCATGTGCTATCGTTTAATCAGAAGGCAAGATTAGAGAGTCACAGGGAGATGCTTTTTGGCTTTTGTCTTATCATTTTGTTATTACAGCACCAGATATTTCATGCAACCACTTTGTCGTGAGAGTTTTAACTATAAAATGCTCGATCGCAATATGAACACAATAACAACCAAGCCAGCCAGCCAGCCAGCCTGGGCAGAGACACGGAGAAAAACCTACATCGCTCTTCCAGCAATACTACCTGCACAACTATGAAGTTTGCTGGAAATATAGATGAGAATAACACCTAAGTCGCAGAGTCTAGGATTAAGCACTCTATCGGATACTGAAGAAATATATAAATTCAATGGAATGGAAACTCGTAGGCAGAGTCTAGGATTAAGCACTCTATCCAATACTGAAGAAATAAATAAATTCAATGGAATGGAAACTCGTAGGCAGAGTCTAGGATTAAGCACTCTATCCGATACTGAAGAAATAAATAAATTCAATGGACTGGAAACTCGTAGGAATCTGTAGAAACGGATTGTAACCACCCCAACCTGCTACAATTCCGTACAAACAAACATTACGTCCCCCTCACAAAGGAGGGCTAAAGGTGCGAGACACGAGGCAGGCTGATAACTTACCACTGTTTTTGTTGCTAAAACTAAGGATTAAAAATCTTGAATTCAGTTAAAACATGCATGAAAATATAGCTCTGGCCGGTGACGTAAAAATTGTCCAACATTACGTCACATTCATTAAAACCTGAAGCCACAAGTTTAACACAACACAAAAAGTACTCTTTTGAAAAGCAACACTGTCCAGCTAGCTGAAGAAACACAAGCAAATAGTTCCATCAAAAAGAGAATTTTTAAAAGGCTCATACTAAACTAGATTTTACTTCTCCATTAGGATTTTGGGTTCATCAGCCAATTGCCCTACAGTAACCTGAACATGGTCAGGTCCTAAGCCACCATAGTTTCAGCAGCAGATCCGGAGACACTGTGCAAAAGCAGTGAGACAGCCATTAAAACCAGATCCTTTGAAGTTTGAAAATTATTGCAAAAAGGAGTCTTCTTCTAAAATATCTACAAGAATAATATATCCAGAAAAAGCATCAAAGAACCCTCAAGTGAATATCAATATAAAGGTCTAAAGCTTGTATTTCTAGCAATGCATTTAAGATGCAAACTTCTTTCCTCTATATGCAAGAACCATAACTGATCGCCTAGTCAAGCATGTTGGATCAACAAATAGATACTACTTTATTATGGATCTGAATAATCGCTTATCCATAATACTTGCATAAACAAGTATTTATCTATGACAAGTTAAATGATCATACAATATTGAGAACTGTGATCCAAATTAAAAAATACAAGCAAACAAGACCAGTACTCCAAAACTTGTTTTTGATATAATATATCAAATATTTAAGACAATGAAACCTTACCTTACATGTAGAACAGTATCTACCCTAAAAATCACAATTGTCATGTCATATGTTGATAAGACTGAATATTTACTAGATGGTGTATGTTTCCAAGTCATATTCTGTCATATGGACCCCCAACCATTACTATGGACTGCAAAGCAAATGTACCGACTGGCCTCCACTGTCAATTACAATTAAAAAATCATTTGTACCAAGCCGCATGATATATGTTCCTCGAGTGGCAGCAGAAATCAAAACAATGTGTTGGCAGATGCTTATATTTTTCGATCCCCAAGCTTGGATTTGCAAAGATATGCAGATTAAAATACATTAAAAAAATGATTGATCAACTTAAAAAGAATGTGAGGACAACCTGCAGATAGAAAGATGAACAGGATGTGCCAATTAACAGCTAAACATCACCAACCCGCATATTGAAGATGAATGTTGACTAAGTGAGGTTCACATGTCAAATATCATCATTTTCTTGGCATATAAGATAGAAATTAACTGATTCTGCCCAACCAGAGCCAGCAGAAATAAAAAGAAAACTAAAAAAAGAAATATAGATTCTTAAGAATCAACTTACCAATAACTTCACCATAAACTAGGTAACAGTTGTCCTGGATATATCCCCTCACTCCCTTCCCCATTATCATTGGTAAGTTGACAAGAAGATTTGTCAAAGGTGAAAAATGGGATCAGTACCGACTGAGCCTGGCATATGGCAAGCCACATTCGGTGACATATCAGTAAATGAATATAGTTTCATTACTCATTCATCATCTCAACCTCCTTCCACCTCTTTTATTCTTATTATCCCTCTTGAATCCCTGCCCCTTGTCTTCTTGTACCTTTTTCTCATCATCCTTCTACTGGGTGTTGACATGGGATTGTGTGGAGAATAGTCTATAACTGACAATTCCAATTTTCTTGATTTGATTAAGGTCAGGATAGTAAATGAAAATCATACTAGTCATTGCACACATGAAACACATATTGAGCACAGTAAAATGACAGTATGTCTGTAAACCAAACACCATCAGCCTAAAATAAATTTCCATGAGAAGCATAAATTCTATCCTAAATTACACAAGTAAAATATGAAGCTAAGAATATCCTAAAACATAAAAGTTACAAATACATTGGGTCAAGAACAGCCACTGTGAAGAGCACATCACAGTAAAAGCCACCTACTACAATTATATTCTGATATAACATGAAAACCTACAATCTCATATCATTTTATGTCCAAATAAGCAAACACATAAAGACTACTATGAAAGCCAGTTACTTGCACGCTAGGGTTAGAGGTACACAGAGTTCACCTACAATTAAAATAACAAAAAAATCTGACAACATCCGAAATTACTTTCTAAGATATTCAATTACTAGGCAGGTTTAATGGTTATACAAATTCTCTGATAAAACTTTAATGCATGCAATTCCCTATTGTCAAAATGCATGATAAAATCCTTATGCCTTCTTTTCGCTGAAACAAAATTCTATGCCTAATCTCTAACTATCATTCTTTGCACAAAAAAAAAGTTACTTACCTATCAAGTTGAAGATTGAACAAGATGGGGCTTTTAGAATTAGGCAATCTCTCAGTTCATCATATAACAAACAAATAATAGTTGATGCCAAAAGAGACTACATAACGACAATTCATGTCTCGATGACCCATTCAAAATATTTTAACACCTCACTAAAAGATCTAATGGCAACTACTAAATAATTTCATCAACCACTTATGGAAAATGACACGGATTTGACAGTAAAATTTAGAAAAGACAAGTGAATGTTTAAACATGGTAAAAGGTTTCCAATGATCAATGGCTAAAAGATCCATGAAAAATGAGAGTAACCACACATCAAATATCATGATTCGATATTCAAAAACCCAATGATTTAACTTCTAGCATTAAAGTTGATAAAATATTAATAAATAACCTATCCAACTTTGTCCAATTCCAGTATTACAAAATTCAGATATCCTTATCAATAAAGAAAGATTCATTTCATGCATTGAAAGCGCAACTTGTCATCTTGTGCGGTGACTCAAGGACTGCTACTTCATAGAGATATTCGGCACCTTACAATTGGGTACAGATATAAAGATCGAAATCAATTGTAAAACGTTAAACTTAATTTCATTCAATGGAATACTGAAGTTCTAGCTAATAAGAAAGGAAGCCAACAATAGTTGTAGTAGAGTAACTCACTATTTATAGGTTGCAGGAACCTGCTTGGTCCTCTTGTAGTATCGGGTCAGGCGGTGGATCCTGCTCTCCACCAGGATCAGCCTGAACTTGGAATCCTTGTCCTTCCTGTTTCTCTCCAAGTGCTTCCTGATTGCCACAGCCTTCTTAATCAAAAAATACAGATCTTCCGGAATCCCCGGTTGAAGACCTTCAACAACCACATACCAAAAATCAAAGGTGATAAAAATACACAAACGATTCATGACAGCACCAAACACAGAATATGCATAAGCAAAAGAAATAAAAGAAACATCGCGGCTAAGGAAACTAATAAGAGTACCGTGGGCCTTGAGGATCCTGAGGATCTTATTCCCGGTGACGCTCTTGACCTGGGCGATGCCATGAGAGTCACGAAGAATGACACCAATCTGCGACGGAGTCAGCCCCTTCTTAGAAAACTTGCAGATGCTTTCCTCCACCTAAGAGAGATCAAGCACATCAACACGCTTCCACATAAGACACTCCGATAGAAGGAAACAACGAAGAGGAGATAGCTCACTTCTGCAGCAGAGATCTTGAGCCAACTCGGCGGAGTCCTCTTGTACGGCAGCGCCGACGAGGATATACCCTTTCTGCAGTCCACATCACGGAGATTGAAGATCCCAGCACACAAGTAAAGAAATAGAAAAAAAACATCAACCGGGACGAGATGCGGCATGGAGAATTGGGATTACCCGCGACTGTGCATACGACCCATGGCGGCTACGGCGGCGGAGAAGCTTGGGTCGAAGAGAAGAGAAGAAGAAACCCTATGCCAGCCGAGAGAATGTGAGGTTAGGGCTTCTTAACGATGCTTATATACAGATGGTGGTGCGCCTCATTTTACCGAAAATACCCTCGAGACCGCCTATCAGCCGTTCATTGCGCTCTAACGGATGTGGTCGAACACGATGATCTCGATCGATGAAGGATATGGATGGAGATGACGTGCAACCATTAGATTGGAGGTTCTCAGGCACAGCCTGCACCGATGAAACCACCGGCCTGCAAGAATCGGATCGAAAAGTGAACTATTAATTGGTCCGGACCGGCCGGTCCAAGTTGTGTCCCAAAAAAAAAAAAAATCAAAATGAACGGATTGGCTGAGTCAATTTTTGAAAAATCTGTATATACCGGATGGATTATAGTTTTATGGAAACCAAATTTTGCTAAAGAAAAAGCTTTTACTATAGCTAAATATCTTTTTTTTTTCTTCCAAATTTTTTTTTGAATATGATTTTTATATAGAAGTATGCTTTTCAAGGACTATCATTCAAAAATGGTTATTAATTTTTAACATGGTATGTCAAAGAAATATATTATTTTGATATTTTGCTTTGGATTCTATATTATGGTTGAAATAAATAGAGCATGCGTAGATATTTAGTTCATTTTCTCCTTGTTTATTAGGATCACATGTGAGGAACACTGACCATGATATATTGTCAAAAATATGCATGACTTTCAATCGGTGTCTCTACAAACCATAGGTGTTTGATTTTCTTTACTAATTTTTCTCTAAAGCTCAAGTTAGTTAAGAATTATAGAAGGTAGAACATTTATATGTAATTTATATATTTTTTGATCTTCATCATTTGATCACGAGCATGCTTGTAATTTCAGCTAATGTTTGAACTCTTATATATCAAAAGAGGAGTCACTAGGGATCTAAATATTAAAACTTGAAGGAATAATTCATAACATCTTATTTACTTTATCTAAAGCCATTAACCAAAATAAGTATACTTGAATAAATATTAACAATATATTTTTGGAAGAAACAACAATAAATATATATATATATATGTGTGTGTGTCACATTGATGCCGTTTGTTAACATGGCACCCCTACGTTGCAGTCTCCTCATCATCAGAACTCACCAAAAAGCAATAGGTCGGAAAGCCTTATTGACTACTTCCTCAGAGAGCCAAGTAAAAAGGTAGGGATAGACATAGTCCGTCGTTGACCATCAATCATCTTGAATTCACTCAAAAGATTTTTCATCTAATGGTTATCATCTGTACGATCAATTTTATTTAAGATTTTTAACCGTAGCTTATGTTTACAGTGAAAGTCTTTATCAACTAAACTACTTAATATATTTTTTAAAAAATATTATTGATTATAAATTTTCATTAATTTTTTTAAAGATGAAGCTTATAATATTATCGAGCAAGATAAATTCTTAGATTAAGTCAGAAATATTTTTTTAAAATATGATATCACATATATTTCTTTATCACTATATTTTATGGTAAAAAATTGTAATGCATCTAGAAATGAATTAATAAATTTAAATTTAACTTAATTTCCTTAATTTAATTAATAAATTAATTTTTTTAAAAAATGGTAAAGCATCAATTTAATTTCTTAAGATTTTTCTAGCCAAGTGAGTTAATAATTATTTTTTCATTATCATCAGAGTTAAAGTCTATTTTAATAATATTTATATTTTCAAAAACATATAAGCCCCTCACAGTCTAAGTTAATAGATATTAGAATTTAATTAGCTAACTAAATAAACTATTTAATATAATAAAATATATAATTTAAGTTTAAAAAAGGATTCATTTTAGTTATGTGGTTTTGATCATTGATCAACCTTAATGATTTTGTTCTTATCAGAAATAACCCTTATATTTTGAAAAAAAAAGACACATAAACCTCTGATATTAAGTTTGACTTAACAGACGTTAGAGTTTGTCTATATGACAAGTTGACTCACAATAAATTATTAATATAATAATATATATAGTTTAAATTAAAAAATTGAGATCACCATCAATGGCAAGAGAAGACATCGTCGTGGAAGTAACCACTAGCAACAGCACCGAGCTATTTCTGCCTAGCATAACATCGTATGCATGTAGCCTCTCATGCGTTGATGATAAGCTTAGGAGCTTTCAATTATGCCTTAAATGGATGTGCATCGACCAGTCCTAACGCTAGACACGTAATGGTCTCATAATCCCTCTTCCTCCTTTTAAGCATTTTAGTATCAACTGCCTTGCACTTCATCCTCTCATGTGCCCCCCCACTTGTCACGTCTACAACATGGTGGTCCAGCTCTCCCTCGCCTCCACCACCAACCTCTCTATCTCTGCCTCTCTGCCTTTATCCACTGTCATAGCTTCCGTCGCTTTCTCTTTCTTGACAAGATAGATATTTTTTTAAATATAAATTACACATTTCGTTATATTAATGATTTATTATAAGTCAGCATGCCACATAAGCAGACTCTAACATCTACCAACTCAAACTTAATAGAAATGGCTTATATATTAATTTCTAAAAAATATAGTGGTTATTTAGACATAATTAAAACTATAAAGGGTTTAAGTGGTCCATAATCAAAACCACAAAGACTAAAATAGACTTTTTAATTTAAATTATATATATTATTAAATTAATAGTTTATTATGAGTCACCATGTTATGTAAGCATACTCTAATATTTGTTAACTCAGACCTGATAAAAGGGCTTATATTCTAAGTTCTTGAAAATATATTAATTATTCTAGACATGAATAAGACTTAAGTAGTTTATGATTAAAATCACATGGACAAAAATGAACCTAAACCTTTATTATTATTACTTTTATTACTCTATTATCCAAAAAATATATTTTGGTTCTACATCCAGCATCGCTATTGATTTGATTTATTTAGAATAACAATCTTAAATCATATAAATTTTATAATCCTTCATCCTACGATGCTCTGTTAGCACAACTTATTTGTCTCATATGATCGGAATCACCCAAGACACTCTGATGCAGGGGATACTTGACTCGAAGAGCATACATCGTCAGATGCAATAGAGTGCCTCTCAGTAAAGATTTCATCGACTTGAGTAATTGATACACAAACACTGTGTACTTCTCTCGCGGAGAACTCATTGTCCCAATAAACAAAAGAAGAGCAACTCGAGTCAGTCGATGCCTGAGACCATACGATACAGACATCTTTAACGAAAATGTGATATCATACGATAGCCAAATGCTGGTGGCATATCTCATGTGTTGCTTTCGTCCAGTGGACATCCATCAAGCCAACACACTGATAGGACCCTACTTGTGTCGGGTCCTAATTAATTTAGTCGAGTCTATAGATTAGGCCTTGTTGGTCGACTTAGACCTGACATCGAGTCTACTAGGAGATGAGTTGAGTCAATTTAAATAAATCAGTCCAAATCCTAGTAGGATTATGATTCAACTGAATTGGGGTTTTGACTAGGAATAGGAGTTGAAGCAAAGTCAAGATCCTAGTCATGATTGTAAGCAACCCTAATTGGTTGCCCACCTTGATTGGGAAAGTCGACTAAGGTTGGGATGAGAGTGTTTCACTTGGAGTAGGAGTCTCGTTAGGAGTGTTTTACTAGAAGTAGGAGTCTCTCTAGAGGTAGGGTTTTGATGCCCTGTAAAAGCATGAAGCCACCTACCTCTTTTCTCAAGTAACCACTGTAGAGTTCCAAAGAGGGCCTATCCCCTATAGAGATTAATGCAATGTTAGAATTCTTTGGAGTTCTATAATATGGTATCAGAGATGTGTTCTTGGCGTCTCGCTGCTCTTCCACCTTCATCACTACCATCAACCGCCCACCATCCTCAGTTATAGATCCCACATCTATTGATCTCGCTATCTACTCCATCGTCATCACCCTCTGCCACAGATCTCACATCTCCTATTGTCGCCCCTATTACAATCATGATCTGGTCTTGCTCTATCTTGTGCAATCATTACCGTTGTTGTAATTTCTCTTTATTAATATCATAAAAATTACTATATCTATCCTTGTTGCAAATTATTACATCATCTTTATCTTCATCACAAAAAATTACTCCTTTGATCTTTCATCTTTCATCTTTGTCGTAATTACGTTGCTTCTACCGCATCAGATATTAATGCCATCTTGCTACTATATTTGCCATCATATTACTATCATCCATATTACTGTTATCCTTATTGATTTCTTGCTGCTATATTCTTCAAAATACTGCTGCAATATTGCTAGAACTTTCGTTGTAAAACTGTTGTTTTTTGACGAAAAGTTCTACTGCCATACTTTTTGGAGTTTCTTACTGCATACACAACCGATCTCTACCGAATTTGTTGTTGTCATATTGCTATCACTATTCTTATCTATCTTACAACTATCCTCATCGGTTTCTTACAATCTTAATCATCTAAACATCACTGTCATATTGTTGGAACTTTCGTCGTAAAACTATTGTCCTTTTAACGAAAAATTCTACTACTATAACTTATGATGTTCCTTACTACATCCATACCCGATATCTACCAAACTATGATGTAGCCCCCTTGCAACCTTTAGTGTCAACCCAAATAGTAACACAAATCATAACCCTAAATAGTAGCCTACCGTAGCCCTTACCCCTGATCCTTGCCTCTTCCTGCCGTGAAACATCTCCACCACCACAACTGTCATTGTTGCCACCATTGTTGCCATCTAAACCCTAGATGCAGTCGACACTCCTACCAACTAACCTTAGATCACAGCTATCCCCATCTCATCTTTGTGTCTTCAATTGCTGCTATCATCCAACCCTAGATCGCAGTCGCCTCCTCTCCTCCTTGTGCTGTCATTACTGTTGCCTTCCAACCTCATATCACAGCTGCTAACATCATTGTCATCACCAATGATCTCCTTCCCCCCCCAACTGCCATCTTCATGCAATCTAGCCATTGCGGTCATTGCCCTTGGCCGTGCTACCATCCCGCAGCCGTTGACCACCTTTGTCAATAACACAAGGACTGTATCGAAGGAATCTATCGATGTGACCATAGTGATATGTCATTGTCATCATTACTACTCTTGCCCCTGCCACTAGCATCATCCCCTGTTGCTGCCATCACCAGTAACAATTATCCATGTCCTTTAACCTGACAGCAAAAGAAGGACCTCAATATTACATATTTGGAGTCATACGCCATGGCATCGGAAGATCTGATCGATGTAAAGTTGGAGACCTTCAAGACGCGTATGGAGGACAAACTACATGCTCTGTTTGTGGAATTCAAATAGGACCGATCATCGAGCCCAAGGAGATCACAGCGTGACGAGAGTTCAGATCGCAAGGAGAACCCACCAGACAAAGAAGAACAAGTGACAGACTCGTTGTGTCTACGTATGAGGGTTGACTTCCCTAAATGAGAAGATGGAGACCCGACCTAGTGGATTTTATGCATGGAATGATACTTCTGCTATCACAAGACCCTGGATGCATCTATGGTCGATATTGCTACCATCCATCTAGAAGGAGATATGATCTAGTGGTATGATTGGTTCGAGCATACTCATGGAGTCCCAATATGGAGGCAATTCAAAAGCGGGCTGCTACTCCACTTCGTATTATCGGAATATGAAAATATCGACAGTCAACTTGCAAAGATTTGCTAGACCTCCACACTTCAAGAATACAAGATCAGGTTTGGAATACTTTCTAACCAAATAAGAGATTGGTCTAATAGGGACTTTCGCCGAGGGATAAAATCGAAGATCCGAGGAGAAATCAAGTCGTGACAACCCTACACACTGATGGCAGCTTTTTCCTTTGGGCGACTATAAGAAGAGCGGCTAAACCAAGATACTCTGAGGACTAAGATCACCACCCAACCAGTAGCCCAAAGGCCTTCAGCCTCCCCTACTGCTAGCCGATCCTCCCAGCCAAAGAAGTTGACTCAAGAAGAACTTCATGAAAAATCAACGAAGGGATTGTGTTGGCATTGTAACGAGCTGGGGAGCGACGACTACCATTGCAAAATGGGGAGACTTCTAATGATTGAACCAATTGAAGAACTCTAACCCGAACCCAACCCAAAAATGTAGATCTATAGTCCAAGGAAGAGGCTAAGGAGGAGGAACCATCACAATTCATGTTTAAGCCGACTACGCAAACTCTCAAGCAATTAAAATTGAAAAATTCCTTAAGTACTAGCCCATCACCGTCCTCATCGACACCAAAATGACTGATCACTTTATACACAATAAAGTTACTACTTGGGTTCACGAGACTAGTTTTACAAGGCCTTGATTTGTACGAGGCCAAGAGATTAAAGCTTCAGCAGCAGTGCATATGGTATCTTTGGACCCGTAAGCACTATAAATGCTTCTTCCATAAAACTTATGCGGGATGTAGCATATGAAACAAAATCTTATACATTTCAGAGAGAAAGAGAGGCATATGAAGTTGTAGTCAAGGATGGGAAGTTCATTTACAAGCTTAGCAGTGTACTTCTGCACACTTCTAGGTTCCCAAAGATTCAATGTGGATCTTTGTCTTAAGCACATCAAAGAATTTATACGTTGGTCAGGTAAACATCCTCATCCTTCCATACTATACCAAAAGATTAAATTTTGCTGCTTTTTTTAGTAGCCTAATGTATCATCTATTCGATTCCGCAGATGAAAAGAGGTACATTTCAGCATTCTAGTTTTCTCGCTGGAGGAGGTACGTCTGCTGCAGGAAGATTAGTGTCTGAAATGCGGTTCTTAAGGTACAAAAATGATTCGGTAGAACAATTCGATCTTTGTTGAAGTCATATTTGTATACAAGTATGCTCATTTCATAGCATTTGGCAGGCCGTGTGGCCTCACAGTGGGCACTACCAACCCACAGAACAAAAAAAATTCCAGGAGTTCATGAGCTTTTTCTTCAAGAAAACGGCATCGATCTGCACATCGCTCGTCAGTCACAGTGAGACTGTTCCTTTTAAGATTCCAGTATGATATGTTGGAACCACATATTTATGCATTTGTATAGATAAGTCGCACCGAAGGTGATGAACCTTGTGTGGAGAATTGATTCATGGTAGTTACATAGTTAGTTAATATGTTTAAGAGTAGTGGCTCATGTTTAAGAGTTATAGATGTAGTTTATGAGTTAGTGGGGGTAGTTATTAATGATGGGTGAGATAGCGAGATAGTGAAATGAAAGAAGTGGTGTAAGGTAGTTATTATTATGTTCTATAAATAGGACCTTAATGAATGAAATAGTAGTGCAGAGAATAGAGCATGTCCATTTAGAGATAATCTTGTAAGTGTTATTGTTCTTTTACCTCCTGTTTAATACTACGTCGTTTTCTTGATTGAAAGCGTTTTCCGTTATTTGGATCGTAGTATTCTGTTTTAATCTGAACTGGGCATTATGGCTTTTAATGGCAATTCTATGTCTCAACCCCTTATTCCCATCTTCTCGGGCAAATCCTATGAATTTTGGAGTATCAAGATGAAGATTCTATTCAAGTCTCAGGATCTTTGGGACTTAATAGAGAATGGATATACAGATCCAGATGAAGAAACTAGGCTGAGGGAGAATAGAAAGAATGACTCAAAGGCATTGTTCTTCATTCAGCAAGCCATGCATGAGACAATCTTCTCAAGAATTGCAGCAGCGACAACCTCAAGACAAGCTTGGTTGATACTTCAAAATGAATTTCAAGACTCATCGAGGGTGATTACGGTAAAACTTCAAACCCTTCGCCGTGAGTTTGAAATTTTGTTTATGAAAAGCAATGAATCAGTGCAAGATTTTCTTTCTCGAGTGACTGAAATTGTTAGTCAAATAAAATCTTATGGTGAACATCTTCATGATCAAATAATTATTGCAAAAGTTTTGAGAAGTTTAACTCCGAAATTTGATCATGTTGTTGCGGTAATTGAAGAGTCAAAGGACTTATCTACTTGTTCATTTGATGAACTAATGGGTTCCTTGCAATCACATGAAGCAAGGTTGAACAGGTCACTGGAAAAAAGTAAGGAAAAAACATTTCGGGTTAAGGGGGAGTCTTCTACTTCAAAAGAAGACAAAAGATCAACAGGAAGAGGACGTGACAAAAGAGGATTTCGTGGTAGAGGAAATGGAAGAGAAAGAGGAAGAGGACACTTTGGTGGGTATGATGAAAGACAATCAAATTATGATCAGAAAAACTACAAGAGTGGAATTCAATGTCACTATTGTAAGAAGTTTGGTCATATGAAGGCAGATTGCTGGAAAAGAGAAAAACAAGCAAGCTATGTGGAAGAAAATGAAGATCATAGTAAGTTGTTTATGACTCATTCACAAGTTAATAATATCTCGGATAATATTTAATTTTTGGATAGTGGATGTTCTAATCATATGTCAGACATAAGATCAATATTTAGAGATATTGATGAAACTCACAAGTTGAAAGTTAAACTTGGAGATAGCAAGCAAATCCAAGTAGAAGGAAAAGGAACAATTGAGGTGAAGACAAATCAAGGGAAGGTAAAACACCTTGATAATGTTTTCTATGTTCCTAGCTTATCACATAACTTGTTGAGCGTTGGACAATTGATAGATATTGGATATTCAGTTATATTTGATGATGGTTCATGTACTATTAAAGATAAAAAATCTGGCTTGATTATAGCAAATATTTAAATGACGCAAAATAAGATGTTTTCAATTGATGTCTCAAATATTGAGAAACATGCCCTTGTTGCAAATCCAAAGAATGAGACAAATTTATGTCATTTGAGATATGAACGCCTTAACATTAAAGGTTTAAGATTGTTAAATAGAAAAGAAATGGTTTATGGATTGCCTAAAATTAATATACTTGATGTATGTGAAGGATGTATGTATGACAAACAAAGTAAGAAACCATTTCCTATTGGAAAAGCATTGAGAGCATCTAATTGTCTTGAATTAATTCATGCTGACTTATGTGGACCTATGAATACAAAATCATTTAGGGGAAGTCGATATTTTCTATTATTTACTGATGATTATAGCCGCATGAGTTGGGTATATTTTTTGGAATTGAAATCTGAAACATTTGATAACTTTCGAAAATTCAAGGCACTTGTAGAAAGGCAAAGTGGTAGATGCATAAAGACATTTCGAACAGATAGAGGTGGTGAATTTATCTCTAATGAGTTTAATTCTTTTTGTGAAGAAAATGGTATTCGCAGGGAATTAACAGCACCAAATACACCAAAGCAAAATGATGTAGCTGAACGTAAAAATCGAACTATTGTCGAAATGGTAAAAAGCTTGCTTAAAGGAAAGCATCTTAGAATCGGTTAGGCGTATAGCAACAACAGTTTATTTGTTGAATATTTCACCGACAAAGGCTATTATGAATCGAACTCCTTTTGAAGCTTGGTATGGTATAAAGCCAACTGTAAGCCATCTAAGAATTTTTGGTTGTATTGCTTATGCTTTGGTAAATTCACAAAATTATCATAAGCTTGATGAAAAATCAGAAAAATGCATCTTAATTGGATATTCTGCATAATCCAAAGCATATCGATTATATAATCCTGTAGGTGACAAAGTTATTATTAACAAAAATATTGTATTTGATGAAAGGGCAAGTTGGAATTGGGAGATCAATGAAGTTGAAACACAAATTCGTGTTCCAGCAGAACTAGTTACTCCCTCGAATCAAGTGCAGCAAATGATTCCTCAGATGAAACCCCTCCAGGAAGGTTTAGATCACTAATAGAGATTTATGATTCAACATTTGTTTTATTTATTTTAGATCCTATAAGTTTTGAGGAAGCAGTTGAAAAAGAGGAATGACGAAAATGAATGAAAGAGTAAATCAAGTAAATTAAGAAGAATGAAACCTGGGAGCTAATGGATCAACCGAAAGAAAGGACTAAAGTAGTATCAGCTGAGGAAGCAACTATCATTCAAGTGGGCAACAGGGACCGGGCCGCGAATCACTTGGGTGAGTGACTATCCATCCGAGCTTCAGTGCGGTGCTTCGAACAAGTAAATCTATCGCGACGAACTGCTGCGACTTCTAGATTTGCTTCTCTTCGGACTACAGCCAACCAAAGCCCAAAGATGTCACAGAGCGGTTGACTTCGCAGAGAGATCAGACGTATTCATTCCATACGCATTGTAGAGGAATTCTTTATTCAAACTGTATCGACTCTTGATGGATCAACAGAAGCCAAAACAACCATACATTTAAAGATGCTGCTACGGTGTGAATTGACATCTGGTGGGTTGGTACAATGAGAATTCAAGAAAAGAGCACCGGTAGATGTGGCCGTGAGATCGTCCGCCGTCGCTGGCGAAGTGTGAGATTAGGAGTAAGGGAAGGAGTGGCTCAGCAGGGAGCGTCCCCTCGCCTCCGCTTGTCTACGCCGCCGCTCGGCTGCAAGCCACGTATCGCCGTCGTTATCTATATCCGTTTAATCGGGCGCTCGTGTGGGTTACACCGGGAGCTGTCTCAGCCACGACAGGGCACAGGGGAACAAAGACCCGTCCGTGATGGGAGCGCACGTTTGGTTCAAGCACGAATCTTAAATCCGCCAGTAAGTTATATACTCTTTGGTGACTCTCAAAGAACCGCTGACGTGGTTCACACACAACGTATAACAGAGGATCCGAAACCCTGCCCTTGAGAAACAATGGCCTCAAGCACGAATCTTAACTCCGTGAATCAAGTTATTTGTGAATCTCAAAAATCATTGAACGTGAATCACATCCAACGCAGAACAGATGTGGGAACCTGCCCCGGGAACGAGTTAAGATCTGTCCATTGAGAACGAGTTAAGATTCGTGTTCGAACGCAACCGCCGTGATCACAGGTGACGCACTTCTTTTTTCAAACGCACGAAGACGCGACCGTACGTGGAAAGGGCCGAGAGGACAAGAAGAGATGGACGTTACGTCGCTCGGATTAAATACTTTTTCATCAAAGTGGCGCGATCCAAGAATCCGACGACCGATAGAGTCGCGTTCAAATGAAGCTGAATGGGGTGGAAACGGAAATCTGTGAACCGTTTAGGGTTTGGCTTCGCTGTTTAAATCTGGATACGCCCGTTCTCCACATTCCCCTTTCGTTCTCGTCCTTCCCCATTCAGAAGTGATCTTATGGTGGGCTTCCGATCCGTTTCCTCTGTTATTCTTCTATTAGCTGGAGACTGGGGGGGTATATGTTTGCCTTTCTGATCTCTGCTATCATTTGCAGGCATTGCCGAACCAGCAAACTGTCGATTACCCAAGCTTTAAACTCGTTCTCGTTGGTGATGGAGGAACTGGTGGAATTTCCTGTTCTCTGTCTCCTTTTATATATTATCCCCTTTGCCTTTTGATTTATTGGGCACAAATGAGTTTCTTTGTACTTATTGTCATTGCTATGGTCTTTCTGCTTTGACCAATCGCATAGACATATTGGAACTCGTTTTCGTGTTGTCTTTTTTATTTCTCTGCATGAAATTCCTGATGTTTTTGTCTTTTTCGAGCGATGTGGCTGGAATTTATTGTTAATCCTGTTATCAGTGCCTGTTAAATTTGATGTATTTTTTGGTATTCTCTATTAGTTAATCACTGTGCATAACATTGATCAGATTATAAACTGGGACTTGAGAATTAGCAGGAAGCTATCTCTCCCATTTGTTATAGTAATGCAACAAATAAACGTTCTTTTCGATTCATAGTCTTCGCTTCCCTTAACAGTGATATGAAAATCTTGCATCTTTCTGTAAGAAACAATTGATTCTTATATCTCTGCTTTTGCACTTAATCCTATACTTTGCTTGTGCTATTCACAGGGAAAACTACCTTTGTGAAGAGGCATCTTACTGGTGAATTTGAGAAGAAGTATGAGCGTGAGTATCATGGCAATTTTCAGACATTCTTATTTGTTTTGGTTTCTGATTATGTATAAAAATGTCTTGGATTTTTTTAGCTACCATTGGTGTTGAGGTCCATCCGTTGGATTTCTTTACAAACTGTGGGAAAATCAGATTCTACTGCTGGGACACAGCTGGCCAAGAGAAATTTGGTGGTCTCAGGGATGGATACTAGTATGTCGTGGGCCCTTCTATTTTTAGTTCGATCGTAATATGCTTTTCTAGTCAATAGATGTATTGCACCTGTTGCTGTTTCTATTTTCAAAATGACAGATCTTATGGTATTTCTTTTATTAGTTAGCCCCCCATTGAATGCTAAATTACTTCCTAACCTGTTTATTTAGCCCACATTGTTTAAAGTACCCAATTAAGGTTCATTAGCCAATTCAAAGACTTACAAATAGCTGTTGCTTATGTGACACATGACTTATCTGACTATTTGGAAGCTCAGTTATTTGTGCTTGATAGTTTATAATGTGTGTTTTGGAGTTTCTTCAACTTTTTGTGGCCTCCTTTCTTCTAAAATCTATTTCAGATGGACAAAAAAGAAATTGCTAATGTAGAACTTTAAAGATTAATGAATAGGTACCATGATTTTGAGAAGGCAACATGGGACATTTGGGAACTCAAGTTACCGTGTCTTGGTCTATAAGAGTAGTCAAGAATAAGAAGAGAATTTTTTGCATGAGCAGAAGGCTAACTAAGTTTGAAACTATATAGATGTTACATTGTGACAAGTTAAAATGCGGCACTTGGTCTTTCTTGTTTATTTGGACATCATTGCAAAATTATTTGAGATCTCTTACATTATTGCTCGTGCAAACCAGATTAGCAGAAGCATTGGAAATATGTTAATGTTTTGATTTGTTATGTGAATTGATCATAATGCTAGGGATCAGAAGTAGTCTAATAGAACTAAATATGTTGTAATACAAGCTACAATGTGAATAACCAATTATATAGAACAGAATATGTTGTGATGCAATATTTTATAGGCATCTCTGACTAGTAAGTTTTCGGATTATGGAAACTGTGTCCTCTCATTTAAGATGATATAATGTGGTGTGGCAAGGTTGCTAATTGGATTCTTTTTTGAAATTTAAGATCATATTTTTTGTTGTTGTTTGTGGGTTGCACAAAATTGTTTGTTGCCTTTTGGCTGCCAATATGATAGCAAGTCATGTCCATGATTTGCAGTAATTGTTATTGTCAAGATTATTTTTATCTCTATTGACTGCTACAATTCATTTGTCCACAGCATTCATGGTCAATGTGCTATTATCATGTTCGATGTCACCGCCAGGTTAACATACAAAAATGTTCCGACATGGCACCGGGATCTATGCAGGTCTTTTGACAAGATACTTTGAACTAAATGAGCACAAAATTCTCCTCAGTTACATAAAATGTCTAACTATCCTATTTGTCTGAAAAACCAGGGTCTGTGAGAATATTCCTATTGTTCTCTGTGGAAACAAGGTTGATGTGAAGAACAGGCAGGTTAAAGCAAAGCAAGTTACATTCCACAGGAAGAAGAACCTTCAATACTATGAGATTTCAGCAAAGAGCAATTATAACTTTGAGAAACCCTTTCTTTATCTTGCTAGAAAACTTGCAGGGTAAATGCATGTTATTATGGTGTAAGGATTACATTGGGATGTCCCTATAAGGTAAAACTGATGACAAATTCATTGGTAGGGACCAAAACCTTCACTTCGTCGAATCACCTGCTCTTGCGCCTCCAGAAGTCCAGATTGACCTTGCTGCACAGCAACAGTAAGTGCAGTTGATTATTTATTATGACTCAAATCACTTTTTGAAATCCTAATTAGATGTTGATCGGATTTGTTACTGGTTGTCACTTTCTGGATATGAGTCAGTCATATATATTTGTTCACATGATTGGTTTTTGAATAGTCAATTGTTTATCTTAGTACAATTTGTATTGAGCATTCTAAAATGCTTTGTAGTTGTCATAACTTTAAATTGCATATATAATTGCCTAAAAATTGTTAAGATCTATTTTATATCATATCTTATGTATAGTCAAATGAGGGGTCTCTGAAAGGGGCACTTACCGAGATTGACCATTTAATGCATGGTGTGCCTTTGATCCACAATGTGATGAATTTCTGTCATTTAATTCTTTATCTTAGTACAATTTCTATTGAGCATTCTAGAAAATGCTTTGTAGTTGTCATAACTTTAAATTGCATATATAATTGCCTAAAAATTGTTAAGATCTATTTTATATCATATCTTAAATATAGTCAAATGACCTTGTTCTTGTGTAGTATATGATGACTGTTTGTCCTTTTTTACCTAATTATCAATCTTATTAATGTATGCATATCATGATCCATATCCGATGCTGTTAACTCTGGCACCTTATCATCAAGAATTGCAGCTAGAAAAAAGTGACATGAAGCCAATTTTCTGCACCTTAGTGTTCACAGCAAGTTCAAGGCCCCACTGTGTCCATCTCTTCCTTATGCCACTTGACATTGAAGCTATTGAATGTATATGATAACATGGATCATTCATCTAACTTGCTATTTGTATGTTCCAGACATGAAGCAGAGTTGGCCGCAGCTGCTGCCCAACCTCTTCCTGATGACGATGATGATTTATTGGATTAGAAGATCCTACTCAAAACCTTTATGCTGTGAGCAGTCCTTGTCTCGAACCATTTCAGTTCTTTTAACCCTCGAGTAGATTTTGATTGATGAATTTAACAATCTTACATTTGATGTGGAACAGATTGAGTAGTGTGCTAAGTGCCTTTTATGTGCTGTTTTGCAACAAGCGATCCACTTCTTTGATTGTTGAAATGGTCAGTGTTAACTGTGCTTGCGGATTGCAATGCCATGTTTAAACGTACGAAATGCTTCTCCTAATGTTTGATTTGCGTGCATCATTTTTTGAGATTTGTGTTATTGAAAAGATTGACATCTTTGAGATCTGTGCAAATCGAAGTCTTCACCTTAAAATGTATATACTATTTGGTAGGGAGAAAGATTTTCTAAATTAAAACTTTAAAATTTATTGTACATTCTCTCAACATAAACTTTGAACAATTTCTATTATTTTTCACTTTCTTTAGAGAAATCTAAAAACAGCACAGTATTATTCGAATCTTGTCTTCTCTCACTAATACTTAAGATATCTTAAGTTATTTTGTATTAGCATTTATTATTTAAGATTATAACGATACTATCTTTAAAAATCCTAAAATGCTCGTTAATCTCAATTTCTTTATATTATGATTCCGTATTTAAGATTTTAAAGCTATTGATTTTAAAAATTTTAAAAGACTTATTACTCTTAATAATTAGATAATTTATGTCATATTACAACAGATATCTGAACAGTTATATATCATTGACCAGGGTCGTTTGGATTGGGAAGAATGAGTTCTATTTGAGAATTAATTAGAGCAAAATTGAGATTAAATTTATTATAAGTCTCACGATACCATGCCCAATATACTGTCTCTAGTATATTAGATGGATGATGGATTATAAATATATGGTAACTAAGGACAAATAAGTTTAATGGATTAGATCCTTTATATCGTCTAAGAATTATGGGGTATTGGCCTAGTCGATGAGTGAATGCTCAGTATTGGGCCTAGAGGGACACACATATGGTGGATGCTACGACGAGTAAATGATTGAATATGAGATTTCAATAAGCTTCTATGTCATTGGATGAGACCCAGTATTAATGGATTCCTTAGATTAAACCGAATTAAAGGTAAATTGAGATTATTGGATGGAGATCCAATAATCCAAGAAGTTAGTGCAATTGGATGGAGATCTAATTTTCGTGTAGGTAGGATCCATTAGGGTTTAAGAGGTTCTCTATAAATAAGTGATAGGGGCGACCAAGAAAAGTTTTGGTCTCCCTCTCCTGTTCTCCTCCCTTCCCCTTCCTCTCAGCTGACCACCTATCTCTTTAGTGCGTGAGGACTACTGCAAGGCTACACAAAAGTTATGGAGAAGGTGTGCAAAAGTTGCGAGTTTTCTGCGATATGAGGGACAAGCATTGTCGCTTCTTTCATTATGTGGATATCGCTAAATATGAGGACATATGACCTTCTTCTTCCTCTCCTACAGATCTATTTTTTAGGGATATATGATCTCTTTACTGTCACGGATGATCGTCGCTCAATTGCAATACCTTCACTAATGGACCATTTGTTGCTTTTACTTAATTGTACAGATGTTTGATAACTTGTTTTGCCTTGTTTTTTATGTATTTTTGCCTAAGAAATGTGAGTAGAAACAATTTAGAACGCTGCAGAACGATCGTTCACTGTGCAAAATCAAAACATCACAAAACGACCCAATTTTGGGTCATTTTCGTGTGCTGCGATATGCATTTTGAGTGGTGTTGAGTGTCAGCCATCTCAGCCCCTTGGAATCACCCGGGTGGCACAAGGGGGGATGGGGCTTTGAGTTAATATTAGGCATGAGCATTCATTAAAAGTTAAACTCGACTTGCATCCAATATCTTGGGAACCGTTGTTTGTGGACTTGTGATTGTTCTTACAACCGTCTAAATTCCTATTTTGCTCTTTTTATCTCTTTCTCTATTGCACTCAAGGTGTTCGACGAATTGCTTGTAAGAGCTGCCCTCTCTGCGAGACGTCGAGACTTATTTGTTGCTTGTCTTCAAAACTAATCAACTTCTCTTTTGCAGGTCCTTCAGGACTAGCATGAGATTGTAAGTGGGCTGACCCTTTGTGAGTAAATAACGCTTTTGCGTTTCATGACTTATGCAATCCTAGCTAACTCCGAAACATTGGGCAAGGTTACTCTATGACTTAGACAATTCCAGCTAAGTCTTTAAGTTTGCCTCTAAGGTGCCGCATGACTTAGGCAAATTCAGGTAAGCCCGTGACACTATATAAAACATCTAATACATGATATGTAGTTTTCAGTTTTTATGATTTTCTCATGCACCAATCATCGTATGATGATTTGATAAGACATGAAAAACCTATTTTTGTTTTTTTTACTACGTATGTGATGCTCTATTAAGATTTTCCAATAATAATCAATACCAGTATCCAATAAACACATGTTATCATAAGAATATGACAAATAGAGATCGGTCATGAATGTACATAAAGCTTCTACAAGCTTCTGTTTCGTCTTCTCTGCAAGGTACTCTTTGCAATTCCTCTTCTAACGCTTGTCATCCTTTCTTAAGGGACTTATCAACCTTCCTTTTTTTTTATCTCACCAATGTAGCAAACTGACTTCTCTTTCTTAATAGTGCTCTCAGCCTCTTTCAATATATTGAGGAATCCATGGAGAGCCACCTTCGATTTTCTTCGTCGTGAGAATGAATCTCAAATTTTGGTGTCAATCCATGTAGTTTGGACTAATGAGGTGGTTGGCATCTAGTATGTCATGTAAGAGATTTGCAAGTGATATGTTTATGACAAACAAAGACGCAACATAAATAAATAACATTATATTTTACAAAAAGTAAACCATTAAGACATGAACTTATATTTAAATTTACTACCACTATTTTTCTAGTGAAATACACAACATCCTCTGACGTGTGAAATAAAAATCTCAGATAAATTTCTAATGGGGATCGATATCCAATAGATATCTTAGTGTAACCTCGAGAGACTCGACCAATCACCCAAGCCCAAAAAGGTGGGTCACTTTTACCGATCACAATTTGTGGTTCCCATCCTGTTTGGTCTCTAAGCCATCATAGCCTCGAGGGACTTGGCCATGATGTATAGTTAGGTCATCACCATCGTTACAAGATGAGTCTGATTCAATGATATACCCTCGAGAAATTCGACTAAGCATACTATATGTCCTTAGGTCATCGGTGACATCTCTATGTCGTAGGCAAGATCTCTAATTGCAATATAGTTGAGCCTCGAGGGACTAAATCAACTTAACCTACGTTAGGATTTGATTTCTCCCTATAACGATGAAAAGCCACGTGGGTCAATCTAATTATCTCACACTTACAAACTTAATATTATCGTAGGAGGGGATTTTGATTTGATCTTGTAATATAATATGTTACAATATATATATATATATATATATATATATATATATATATATATATATATATATATATATATATATATATATATATATCATATCATATGCAAATATATAGAAGTATCTAGTAGGTGCACAAACATTCATATATCACATATTAGCAATTGCATCAGGTGATCATTAACCACAACCTAATGTGATCGGGCCCGAGCGAGTGGGCCCAATCACTCAAAAAATGGATCTATGTGTGCAACAGTGCATCTCTATGTCATGTGATTATCCATCGGTCCTACTGGCATCTCAACGCATCTCTATATATTGTGATCATCCAAATCAGCCTTGTGGGTCTCGCGGGTACCTTCACACCCCTATCGCACCTCCTCATGTAATTACAATATAATTACAGACACATATGCCCAATAAATGAAAAAAGAAGGCTCGAAGGCCCCAATAATAATAACAATCACATACGTACATACACATCATCACACAGTCCATGAACATTTGTCCATATCACGTAGGACTAATAATAATAATAATAATAATAATAATTAAAATATTTAATTAATTATAAGTTTTTGAGGTCATTCTTTCACAAAATTTGACTATTGATTATTCTTCAACTTAGTTGTCACTTCCAAGTAGGTTCATATTACTTTCACTTTCGATTGACATTCTGTTGGAAAATAAAGTGAATAGTCTACTCTCAGTAGCATCGATCACCATTACTGAGGATTTAACAGTTATTGTCTTCCATTAGATTTCTTAGGAGGGTGAATATGTGTAGAGCTCTTTTGCTAGATAAATAAGAGAACTAGGGTACTTGGTTTCGCCCATTCTCTTAAAAGTTGAGAAGGTAAATGTTACTTGACTACGCCCGTCTCCTTGAGATTGTACTTCATGCATTGAACTGATTACTAGCATTCTCCTGCTCTTTGCTCATACTTTCGAAGCACCCGAAGTGTTTGCACTCATTACGTTAAGTTAACTACTATAATTCATCTTCTCACTGCAATTGAACTTTTGGAATATAAGAAGTTTTGCCCGAAAAGAGCAAAATTTTACATCAACTTGGAGCAAGTCTCTAATAGTTTTGGTCACCTATAGGATTGTACCGTCTTCTCCATCATCATTTCCACCTACTTCTCTGAGCAGAAAAGCAACAACACCATGTACTGTCTACTTCGTTCCTTGGTCGAGCACTCTTGTATCAACACAAAGTCCTCCACTTTCAGCTATCTTAATGAGAAGCCCATTAACACCAGTTTTATGAAGTTCTCTAGCCTTTGCACTTCAGTCTTGTCTTGGTACTTAGAATTTATCTCTACATTCTCCACCTCCTCGGCCCTTTCATGACTAACGCTCTCCCTCCATGAGAGAGGGATCGATAACTCCATGAAGGTCTCACCTCTGTGGTACCATCATATTATCGAGCTCATGACACTACTATATGTTATCTCGCATCTGTGTCCCTTTCTTCACGATTAGTAGATCAGCCTCTACGGTACTACGACCCTCCTCCTAGTCCACTTCAATTCTGACTGATGCTTGGATTTTAAGAAGCTGAGCCCCTCTGGACTCGTCATCACTTTCTCGCCCCTTTCGACCACTTTGCTTTAACACCTTTATGTTTTCTGAGCAGTTTTCCTTGGTTGATGGAAAGATAAACTGCAACTCCCATGCATGGCTTCTGCCATCCTATTGCAAGGTTCATATCGAATTCGTTCTCCTTAGCTTCCTTACCAGCAATGTTCACTTACTCAATAGTGTCCTTTGACTTGTTTGACTCCCTTAACCAAATATAAGCACTGGAGCAGTTCAACTCTCCACCGCTTGGATCATACCTCTATATAATCAGGTCTCCTCCATGGGACTCACTGATACTTGCACTTGGAATTTCTCTTTAGTGGTACATAACACCTATATATTGATGAATAAGACTTTCATCCGGTGATACACATCCCCTATATACCGAAGAGAAAGTTGTAATGCTCCATAGCGTTAAGTTTTGATCGCCTTGGAATAGCCATAGATACTCCATCATCCGTATGTAAGACCTTGCATAAGTATTAAATTATTCAAGTTAGTAATTTCCCTCATCTTTGTGAGCTTTGCATAACTCTTTTAGTCATTGTGGAACCTATACCATTTTGGACAGTCTCATCTTTGACCAAGTGCCCTGCTTGCCTTGAGCACTGTCACGTTTGTTTGCTAATATTGAGCCATAGCTCGAATTCAACCATCCTAACCTTTATGCTCTACACATTCTTCCGAGTTTGCTTTTCTTTGTAGTGTCTATCGCGCAAAGGATTAGCCATTCCTTTGAATGAAGATCTTGGATGCTCGCTTCTCTAAGCGACTCCTTTCCCTACGTCTCAATATCCATTTTTGTCAAATAGTCGTGCGTGCTAGCTACCATCCACACAACCCAGCTAGGTCCCTCACATTTGCATGCCAAGTGTTTCTACGTGTGCTTATCCTGCTTTGATACCAAATATCATAAACTTAGCTGATTTTATCGAAGTCATGCGACACCTTTGTGTGACCGTTCTAACCTATGGCCCCTTTGGTCCTCTCCTATTTTAATATATCTCTTGCCAATTTACCCTAATAGATCATGCCCTACTGGGTGTTGGATCTTTATCCAATTACCCAAGCCTCTTAGATTAGTAGATTTGTTTCTACTTAATAATCTCTTATTAGCTTTTATTAATTCTCATCTATAGGATCCAATAATACAGAGGCTACGCCATACTCCCCAAACAACACCTGTTAGAACTCCTTTTGATTTAGTGAATTATTATCCTATAACAATTCACTTAACTCATCGATTATGAACGTACTAGTAAACTATCCCATAGTCCTTAGACAACATAGGGGGATCTAATCCATTGGACTTGTTTGCCCTCAATTATCGCGTATCTATAGTCTCTCATCCATCTAATGTACCTGAGATCATATGTTGGGCATGGTATCATCAGGCCCATATGGAATCCAACTGAGTCTCACTCTAATTAAATTCACTTGGAGAAGTCATTCTCTCTCAATCCGAATGATCTTGGTCAGGGATTTGTCTAAACAAGAATACACAGGATATTTCTCTCATGATATTGAGAGTAGATGACCCTCTATTGACACTTAATTACCTTTATAAGATTGACTGTCACTCTCAATAACCAACTATACTCGATCTGAAAATTTTAGACCAGTAAGTCCAACGTTAAAGAATGAAGTACTCATACAAAGCATCATTGGTATCTCAAGTCTGAGGACCAAGCACACAATTGGGACTACGAAATCATTAATTGACGATCAGGTATCATTAACCTTCTGACATTTCATAAGTAGATCAATCAATGAACTCATTCTCCAATAAGCACCTGCACTATACCCTGGTGTCCCCACATAAGCATTGATGAGACAAGTTGTCTCCATTATATAGATGAGTATATAGCACACCTCAAGCACTTTAGCTTGATACCTCTATCATGGGAGATGTCTTGGTGTATGCTAGATTTCTCGACTCATACGTCTTGGGCATATTTGGCCCGATATCTCTACTATGGCAGATTTCTTGGCACAAGTTAGACTTCTTAACTCACATGCTTTGGACATATTTACTCGATGCCTCTACCATGGTAGATATCTTCTTCCCTTCTCCATCGTAGCGGATCTCGGGCTTTCACCATAATAAGCCTTCTTTCCTTCTCTACCATAGCAGATCTTGGGCTTCCGTCGTAGTTGGCCTTCTTCCCTTCTCCACCATAGTAGATCTCGAGCTCCATTATAGTTGGCTTTCTTCCCTTCTCCATTGTAGTGAGCCTTCTTCTCTTCTCTACCGTAGCAAATCTCGGGCTTTCGCGATAGTAGACCTTTTCCCCTTATCCATTGTAGTGGCACTTGGGCTTCCGCCATAGCAGGCCTTCCCTTCTCTGTTATTGTGGATCTTGGGCTTCCATCATAGTGGGTCTTCTTCCCTTCTTCATCGTAGGAGATCTCAGGCTTTCATTGTAGTAGATCTCTGGCTTTTGTCATATGCAACTTAAACAATTTAAGGGATCGTTCTCCGTATTGGGTGTTGTGGAGCCTCGATCGACCCAAGCGACCACTCGAGAGCCGTGTGTGGAGTCAATCGACACCTTGATCGGGTTGCGA
Source organism: Ensete glaucum (assembly GCA_021527575.1). Classification (NCBI taxonomy): domain Eukaryota; kingdom Viridiplantae; phylum Streptophyta; class Magnoliopsida; order Zingiberales; family Musaceae; genus Ensete; species Ensete glaucum. The sequence goes on from CM038558.1 coordinate 17,190,984, forward strand.
TGACACCGAGTGGACTAGGAAGAAATTCAAGGCCATAACATGGAAGGCCTCACATGTAGAGAAGGCACTGTGTGCTAAGAAAGGGGATGTCGTTGAAGGTTCGACTCAGGGACCGACCCACTCCCCATTGTCTCATACCCAGAGGTCAAGGTTTTGCACTCGAGGGTTCGACTTTGGTATTTATAACTCGAAATATATTTTATATGAATCAAGACCTTTTAATATTTGTTCTCCTATGATTCTCTCTTTTTGCTAATAACTAAGGAGAAAATTTATCCAAATGAATCATAATCTTTCGGTATTCACAATATGAGATTTATTTTATATGACTCTTTTATATTCATGACTTGTACACACCATTTTATTGATGGCAAAAAAGAAGAAGTAACTCATGCTAGGAAACCAAGCGGGAGCATCACATGCGCAGCGGCAGATCAAAACAAAACTAATTTCTTAGGTAGATTAAAATCATTGTAGAAAGATTAGTACGAGAAAAATCATAAAATCAAAAAACTGTATCATGTGTGAGATTATTTATCTAGAGAGATCGAATATCCGTATTTTTCCAGACCCGAATAAAGAGGATGAAGGAGGTCAAGTGTCCTCCTCTGTAGCGGTATCCACATGATGGATTATTGCAACAATACTTCTCCAATCACAGTCCCAAGTCTCGCAACTCTTGCATAACTTCTCGCAACAAACTTGAAATAAGATCCTTTATCTTCTTCGATGTCCTCTCACACCTAAGAGGGGGTGGTCGGTTGAGAAGGTGAGGGAGAGGAGGAGAATAAGAGGGGGTGGCTAGCCTGTCACTTATGTGTGTTGCCCCTCTTATTTATAGAGAGCTACACATAAAAACCCTAAGTGATCCTGCCTTAGTGGGTATTGGATCTTCATCTAATTATCCACTAATTACTATATTTCTAAAAAATAGAATATTTATACTTAATATAAGTAATCAGATGTGCCATAATAGAATATGATTGTTAAAAAAAGTGAAATTATACTCTTATGCATATATGGTTAGGAGCATGTTAGATTATTTTTCTATATCCGAATATGTTGAATCTCATATTTTGATAGTGAAATCAATTGATGGTTTTATGATCTAACATGTGTGTTAGAGAAAGTAATGCAGGTTTAACTATAATAGAGAAAATAAATTATAAATAGATGTTGGGCCAAAATCAAGTTCGAGCATCAGGCCAAGGGTTGGACGATGCGGTGGAAGCTCACTAGGAGTTCACTAAGAGTTCGCTGAAAGAATTAGGAAGCTCACTGGGAACACATTGGGAGATCATCGAAAGAAGACCGTAAGACTCATCAGAAGAATGCTAGAGGTTGTCAGATTGCTGGGGGTTATGTTAGTTATTTAACTTTATTGTCTTCTATGATTATAATCAGTGAGTCATAGTTAGGTTCGAATCCTAATTGAGTTATATTTGGAAGGAATCCAAATTAACTCAAGTAAGGCAAATTAGATCTAAGTTTGTGTTTGGATTGATCTTAAGTTGAACTCAATTGGTTGACTTAGAAAAAGGTTAATTTAAGGTACAAGTCGAAAATAAAAAAGTGTAGGAAACACTTTTTCGAGATTCCTGACGATTGTACTGCATAGGTCAATGATAGTACCACCTAGGTCGATGGTTGTACCACTATCGCCCTGTTTTCAAGGCTACTTTCGACGATAGTACCATCGGTGTCGGTGATTATACCAGTCGTACCCAGATTTTATGAATACGCTTGAAATTTTGGCTCCATTTTTTAAAGCCAATTGAGGCCTATAATACCTTACGTCTTCTTGCATTAAGCACATGAAATTGTGTAAGAAAAGTGAGAAAATAGTGTGCTAAAAGCGTACAAGAAATAGTAAGGGGGCAAGGGAGTGAGCAAAAGTTGTTGTAATCTTTGTAAAGGTCTCCCTTTGAGTTGTAAGGAAATATTTGTAAAAGTTTGGTCTTCTCTCGAAAAAGATCAGTAGTGCACACAGGTAGGCCTCGACGAAGGGGACTCGAGAAATGGACATAGGTCAAGTAGTAACCGAACCATTATAAATTGTAAGCGTCTTTTATACTTTGATTCTTGATTATACATGTTCTTATTCGAGCTTTTGTTTAACAAGATCATAACTTAACTTCATTGAATAGCTTTCTTACTTACTTACACAACTAAACTTTTCCGATTTTTAGTTTTGCTTCAAACAAAAATTTTATTTAAATCAAAATTTTAGCACTTTTTACCTCTTCATTTAGTGTCAATTGATCCTAACATAATGAACGTGAGAATAAATTGTAAGGACTATTATATATATCTTTAATAAGGTTTCTAATAAATCAATTTTATATTCTTTTGCACCGATAGAAAACTCAACTTTAATATATTTATACATTTATGATTGTGTATTCAATTCACATAAAAAAATTAAATTAATAATTATTTTAAATATTTTTTATTTATGTATAAATTTTAAAAATGATATATATTTTAATATTCAAATTACAAGGATAGTTAGATTGATAAAACAACATTATTAAAAAATAAAGAGTAAAAAAATCAAAAGTTAATCTTGACAATAAGGAGATATAAATTGATATTTGATATTTCTTTATCATTCCAGAGAAGGTTATTGATATAGGTGAATAATTTTGAAATATCACAAAAGGAGATAAGATGTACAATTTATGATTATTATATGATATATTTAAAAAATTATGATATATAAATCAAAATAATTTCTTATTATTTCATAAATTATACAATAATAATTTTCCAAAATAAAACAATACAATAAAAATTTAAAATTCATAAACCAAAATGATATTTGAGAATTTATTGAATTGTCCAAAAAATTAAAAAAAATATTATATGAATAAGTTAATATCAAATTATAAAATGATTAAAGTTATAATAAATAATAAATAATAATAAAAATAAAATATCGATCAATATATTCTTTATTTTTTAAATGAATTAATTACAAAATCATTATAAAATTATTTAACATCTTAAAATTAAATTACATCATAAAAATATAAAAATAAATTACCCTAAATAAGTTAGAGGGTTATCTAATAATGGAAATGCATTACTATATTCAATCAAGAAAAGTCGAGAACTAGAATACTTGAAATACTAATCAACATGTAGCCTTTCCAAGAAATCTATTACCATCGCTGGGCAATATTAAGAGCAAAAGGTGAATTCTCGACCATTGCCAAGAAAGTTTAAATAAAAACCAGTAAAGAAAAAAGTTACAGGCTGATACTTGGTTGGACAAACACGTAGCAAATTTTTAAGATAATAATCCTGCACTAGGCAACGGGCTTTCATAAAGCAGCTTCCTCAAACTTGCTCGGTGTGTTGCTTGGCATCAATCTAATAGGGCAAACATTAGAGCTCATGCATGTTAGGTATCATCATGGGAACAAACAGAATTTTGTTTCACTGCCCTGCATTTGAGCTTAAGCTTCAGCCTATCTCAAGTTAGGCCATAAGTTAAAGATTGGCGAGTTGGGTTGAATACTTTGCTCCCTAAGGGAGCCCATCTTCATCACTCAAACCAGAATCATGAGCATCAGTGACATCGCTGAGTCCTTCACTGCCTTCATCCGTCTCTTTTGCGTCTTCAGATTCTTCACTATCACTGTTCTCATATATAATGGGTTGGTCTGCCCCTCCATCATCAGCTTCATCAGCAATCTGTTACTGGAAGTGTGAATTTTATCCGGGCCAATTACAGTATCTTAGCTGGAAAACCAAACAACTTACCCTTGGAAAAAGGTGATCTAAACTGGACGATAGTTGCAAAGCTGATCCAAATGTTGAAATCCTTGAATCAATTAGCTATAAGAGTAACATAATCAGTAAAGGCACATGCAAAAAATGAAAAAAAATAATGCACATTAAACTAGCACAACTATTCTACGGCTGTCTTAGATGTTTTAGATGGAGATTAGTGTCAGATGCTAATGCCCACCATCGCAACAGGCAAAACCATAGTGCTGAGATAAGGATGATACTTCTCTTTATGAATGACCTTGTCAAAGGCAAATTGCAATACAGACGGTAGCAAATCTCAGTCACCAGTATTCACTCGCACAATCAGAACACCATCATCACAAAGAGATGGTAACTTTACAGTGAGAAAACCATAATTATTCAAAACAAGGCTATGATCAGATCTGACACCATAGAATTTTCATTTAAGAATTGGCCTGGAAGAGACCAGAGGTAGTAACCAGAAGACCTATCTAATCTCAGCCTTGGATAACCGGAGAGGGGTCAAGAGCTATAACATTATAATCTCAGTACCAGATGAGGTAGTAAAGAATTCATGGTTACCTGGTATAAAGAATTGAGAATGCGGATAGATGACTCCTGTGACATTATACTGCTTGCTTGTTGACAAAGCAAGATTCTTAACCAAGGAAGTGCACAAACCAATACGGCACCCCTGTGACAGGAGAGAAAGCAAGATTAAGAGAAGCATGCATTTCATAAAGCCAAGTAAACACGAGACAGAATCTCTTTCTGAAATTCCATTTATTCTACCCATCAGCATAGAATCCACTAAAGAAAACAATCAAAAATCAATAAGAAGTTTTAGAGGTGGTATGCACTGTCAAAAAAGATTGACAAAGAATACTAAAAGATAGAAGCTAGGGTACAACTTAATAATCATCTAGAGAAGTTTCAAAAGAAAACTGATCTTTCTGTGAGCCTTTTTGCCTATTAGCAGAAAAATATCATACTACATGAGAACCATTGACAAGGGAAAGAGAGATTAAGTGACCATCTTTTATAATGATTTGAATTTTTTGAACCTCTTATGGGGTATGGTATCAGATGTGCCTTTGACAAAAAAGCTAGGGTAGAAAGTTCTATTGGTTTCAATTTTCCTAAGTTAGGTGCAAAACCTAAAACCAGGTAGTCATAATCAGACAAAAAAATTAGGTCTATTTAATTTCCAAGAAAGGACTTGACAACCACATCCAAAGCCTAATCAAATTTTTTTCACAAAGATGAGAGATCCTAAAGTTGAAAAAAATCAGGACATATCCTCGGATGGTGAGCCTTTTAGACCAAATCAAAAGATGAAAGAAAAACAAGTGATATATAATATTAAAATCCACTTAACCTCTTCCATTTCACATTACATATTTCTTCTTGGTGGAATATGTCAGGTGGTTTGGTGCTACAGAAAAACATGCTGTATTGGTTGATCAATTATTGATTTTAGATAGAATCTACCAGCACAAGATCTCAGTTGGACAACGGTTTCAACATTTGAAGGCAACAAATCTACCTTGACTCGGCCATTAATATAAGGCACTTCAGAAGCTTGACAACATTAGCTGGATTCAGGAGTGCTATTGACTTTGCAATAACCTGCAAGTAGGTACCATATTGAGAAAACCATAAGACAAAAGCAGAAGAAAATTGGTCTATTAAATAAACTGATGGTGACATATATGTCAATACAATGGGGGCAGTGTTAGAAACACGTCTAGACATTCTCAACCAAATGATATCAAGACTAGTAGAATAAGAATGGGTATGCAGAACTCAGAGGAAAACCTATTTTAAAAATACACAGAGAAGTCAAGAGAAAATCCTTCTACAATTCAAATTCTGAGATGAGTTAAACATCAGTTCTATCTTTAACAACTCAAAATACCAAATTCAGGACTATCCACCATCCGACACAGCTTATCAAAATTTTGACAGATAATATAGCATAAAGTTTTTAAACCCAGGTTTAGCTTACAAAGATGCTGATATACTGTTGACTACACAAATGATCAGCAGAAGGTGAGTGCCTGCTAAATGAACAGGTAATAATGAAAACAAAAAAACAAACCTTTTCATCCCTTGTATATAAACAGTCCAATAGTAATGCATGATCTTCAGCATGTAGGGCTTGCCTCAACAAAATATGCAACGAATCTGCCCTTGGGAGCTCAACAGTGACAGCTGGCTCTGTTATGGCTCTGCTATCTAATCTCTCATCATTAAGCATGCCTAAGCTTGAAAGCTTTTCCTCCATAGTAGGTTCATCCATGTTAAATTCTCAATCCTGTTTGTCCGTTATTTCTGCAAGTACATACACATCAACAACCAAATCAGACAGTGGATTAGTAACTGCTATGAGCAAAATTTAACAAGATTAAGAAAGCATGAGAAAGTAAACTGGAATCCTGAAATAATTAGATCAAAAGAACTGCCCAGATCACTACAAATGAGCAGACCACCATGACTAAGCAATTTCATGATGCCACATTCAAGGGAAGTTAAAGTTCCAACACCAACGGGAGGTTTAGGTGTGAACATTTCTTAATTTCATAAAGAGAAAGAAAAAAGGTAGTCCCTAAACTAAAGAGTGAAAAACCATCAGGCTTGTTCCTCAGATGCATGGGGCACACACGTGCAATAACAGAAATCAACTTTGTGATGTTAAACAGCAATTCATTCTCAAGTAACCAATGAATACCAATGGATCTGGAAAGCCTGCTCCATGGAGAATATGAAACCATAGATAAAAATCTAGAAAGAATGGTTGGGATACAAAAATAAGAGGTGAAAAAAAACTTAACATGTGTAGCGATACATTCCACAAATGCAGAGGACAATCAAATTAACATGGTTCTACAAACAACAAGATTTCCACTATCCAACTTAGAGAACAGGAGGGAGAGGTGGTAAAGGGGAGGGCAAGTGAGGGAGAGAGGTCTTACTAGTGGCATGGGCAACAGCTACATCAGCCGCAAGCATGACTACAGGGGGAGGTGGCAAGGTTGGCAATGGAAGGATAGGTTTCTCAGCACAGGTTATAAAGGAATTGAACGAACAGTACATCTTGGGGAGGTGACCTTGAAGAAACCTTGGGTCACTAAGTTGAACTTGATCGAACAATACATCTCAATAGAAAATAATAAAAAATATAATAAAAACTTGAAATTCTAAAAAATATAAATTGTATTTGATCTCAAAGTCTGGAGACTGGTCCCTTTAGGCTTTCCCATTTATATCAATGACAACTGTTACAAGAATGAAGAGGAGCTTTTAAATATATTGGACAAAGAAGAAGAGCAGGTACAACTAATGCTCATCCCGGCTGCACATACATCTAAAAAACACAGAAGTGGTTTCAGTTTCTTGTGGGTTTCTTGGATGTCTTAGATCAGCTAGCAATTTGTTTCAATAGGCATCAAGCTTTTCCCAGGTACATGGATGGGCTCCAAGTTTCATTCTCCATGACACAGGCCTTCAGAAAAGGTTTAGAAGCCATTGCCCATGTAACAAGCCTTTGTTCTTTGCACACTGTGATCTGATCTGAAATCTCATCTGAGATCGGATCAGCTTCATTTACTGGCACTCACCATTATAAAAAGGGCAAACCAGGTGCAAAAGGCACCGGCCAATGCGGGGTTAAGTTTGGGGGGAAACAATGTATACATACTTACCTCTCTATTGAGATAAGCTGTTTTGGATTCTCAAATTCTAGTCTCCTAGATCATAATGGAGCAACCTTATCATTCGACTCAGTGAAAAATTATTTCTGTCTTTATATGATTTCATAAACATTTAAAGATATGTATGCTAACACCAACAATAATAATAAAGTTTAAGGTCTTGATTATCAAGGTTCAAGTAAATGAATCCCTTTTCACCATTAAACTTTAATGAGGAAAATATGACCAATCAAAGCATAGAAACATGATTAGTAGAACCTTTCAAATAAGATGGCCATGTAAGTGTGTGGGTATTCCTTTACGCTAATGTTAAATGTCATTTGATCTCATATGTGTGCTACAACCAAGGTTTCAATAGTGCTTGGTATGGTACAGTTCGGGCAGTATTCACTGGGAATGACAGCTTATCAATAAGCATACCAGGGTAAATGAAGTGGTACAAACGGCACAGGGTAACACCTAGTATAAGACTTCTACAGCCAGTTCTTTTTTCATCAGGTTTTTAGGCTTTTTTTTTCTCGTAACTCGATATATATTGGATTACCACACTCGGTAAAGAAATTGCGAACCTTGACTACAACTAACCTCTTGAATTCTTTAGGTTTGATTTGATAGTGAATTATCTCTGCAAGAGTCGCTAAGAATGGCACCAATCTGCGACCGAGTCAGTCCCTTTTTGGAAAACTTGCAGATGCTTTCCTCCACCTAAGAGAGATCAAGCACATCACCACGCTTCGACCAAAAACACTCCGATAGAAGGAAATAACAAAGAGGAGATGGCTCACTTATGAAGCAAAGAATATCAACGCGAACGAGATGCGGCGTGCAGAATGGGGATTACCAACGACTGTGCATACGACCGACGGCGGCGGCTGAGAAGGTTGGGCGGAAGCGAAGCACAGAAGAAACCCTAAGTTGGCCGAGATTTCGTGGTTAGGGCTTCTTAGCCATGCTTATATACGGGTGGTGGTGGGTCTCATTTTACCGAAAATTCCTCGAGACCGCCTATCAGCCGTTCATTGCCCTCTGATGGATGTGATTGAACTTGATGATCTCGACTGATGAATGATGTGGATGGAGATCACGTGGAGCCATTGATCGGAGGCTCTCGAGGACAGCCTGCGCCGACCAGTCCAACGGGCTACACGAATCGGATCGAAAAGTGGACTATTAGTTGATCCGGACCGGAACGTCCGGTACACGTGTTAAGAAAAATAATAATCATAATCAAAATGAACCGATTGGCTCCATCAGTTTTTCTGTTAAACCGGATGGATTATATAAAACTAACAGGCTTTATACTATAACGAAAAATTATTTAAATATGTTTTAAAATTTTCTAATTATTTTATTTTAAATGATATTTACATTAAAAAAATTAGGGTTGATGTTAGGTATAGATTAAGATCGATCCAGCTTGCTATTGGTTGATATTGTCAATTATATATATATATATATATATATATATAATATTTTTAATCTTTGCCAAAATTTGAGCTTATTAATATAATTAAAAATATTTGTAAAATTAAATATTTGATTTGATCAATTGATTCTCTGGTTCAATTGGTAACCTAATGAATAACCCAAGGTTTGATCGAGTTATTTTTTGGTTCGATCCTGATAACTAAAATGGATAAATAACTAGCCTATTATGAGACTGAAATCATTATTGTATTTTTTTGATAGCTCAAAATTTTCAATAATTTATCTTATTACTGGTAGCATAGCTCCTCTCATTTCTTATTTATCGGTTCTATGATTTTTTTAAATATTTTTATTGATTGATAATCATTTTTGTCTAATTTTGATTCTCTGAAAAATTATCCTCGTTGAGAGCATTGCACATATGTAAATACATATAATCGATGGCTTAAATCTGTAAGTATACACCGTATACATATATCCCATTGGCATACTACTTAAATTTATAAGCTATAATTTTGAAACACCAAACATAAAATCAAAAATTCTTTTTTTATTTTTGCTAAATTTTAAATTTTTTGCTTGAATTTTTAAACGATATTTTAAAATTATAAACCAAATAGAGTATGATAGTCGATGCTAGCTTCGGATTCAGGTATAAATTCCAATATCGTATAATGAAAAAAAATACATATTATGATGAAATAAAAATGGTTTGAATGTCCAGTGAAAAAATGATTTCGCTAAAAAATAAAAAAGCTTTTACTATAGTTAAATATATATTTTTCCTTGGAAATATTTGTTCGAATATGTTTATTTTACACAGAAGTATGCTTTTCGGGGATTGTCATTTAAAAATGATTGCTAATTTTTTCATTGTATATCAAATAAATATATTGTTTTGTTATTTTTGTCTGATTTATATATTATGGTCATAATAAATAGTGCATGCTCAGATATGTATCATTACAAGTGAATATTCAATTTGCCAAGCTATTAATGGAGCAAAGCATTTGATGGAAAAAGCTCATTTCTTCTTTGTTTATTAGGATCGCATGTGAGGAACACTCATCGTGATACATTATCAAAAATATGCATGACTATCAAGATGTGGTTGCTCTATGAACCATACAAGGTGTTTGATTCTCTTAGTAATAATCTTTCTCTAATGCTTGAGTTAGTGAGTAAGAATTGTAGATATTAGAGCAATTTATACGTAGTTTAAATATATTAACTTGTTCTGATTGAGCTTCATCATTTCATCATTAGCATGATTGCGGTTTCAGCTAAAAGGTTTAAACTCCTATATATCAAAAGACGAGTCACTAGAGATGTAAATATTTAGAGATATACGTATGATATTAAAGTTTGAAGGAATAATTCATAACATCTTATTTACTTTCCCTCAAGCCATCAACCAAAATAAGAATACTTAAACAAATATTAACAATATCTTTCTGAAAGGAAATAATAAAAATACATAACATTCCACACTAATATCGTTTGTTATAGATATCACTCTTGTGCAGTAGTCTCCTCACCATAAGAACTCACCAAAGAGCAACAACTCGGGAAGCCTCGTCGACTTCCTTCCTTGTAACCAAACCAAGCAAAAGGGGAACAAAGAAACATAATTTAACATAGACCATGAATCATCTTGTGCCGAGTCATGCAAGACGCTCCGATGCAGGTGATGGCTGACTCGGAGAGGATACACCGTCGGATGCAGCAGCAGCAGCAGCAGCAGCAGCACGTTCGAGTTCCTCTCAGGAAAGAAAGGATTCATCGACTCGGGCGTGTACTTCTCTCGCCGATAACTCACTGTCCCAAAATGAATAAACAAAGGAAGAGAAGCAGCTCGGGTCGGTCGATGCCTGAGACCATACAACGATACAGACTTCTTCGACGGAAAAGCGACATCATACGATAGACAAATGCTGGTGGCGTATCTCATGTTCTGCCTTCCTCCAATGAACGTCCGACAAGCCGACACACACACACACACACACACACACTTTTAATCTACCTACGTCCATGGACGCACCCCATCTTCGATAGCGAAGGTGAGAGCCAGCTTCCTTTGTGTCGGTCGCATGGCCGTCTTACGCTCCAACACTGGGCCATGTGGTATGGGAGGACAGTTGGACGTGACGGTGGTGCAGTTGATGCCTCCATTTTTATTCAGCTCCCTCTGTCTCGTGCGTGCCTAAACAATGTGCGAAGCGGGGGTAGAGATGATGCATCAAGGGCGGTGCTGGCGAGTTGCCTCGTAGGTGTCATATCATATCAGGACAGCCACGGTTGGATTAGTGCCCCTTTTACATGTTTGAATTAATGACGGTGAGACCTACTAATCTTTTTGGGGAGGAGACCGATCTCAGCCAGACTGCAGGCTAAATAATTCTTGTGAGTTGCCTCAAAATATCCATGCATGTCGCGATCGTTCGCCCTCCTCCCTTCCTCGACATGGAGTCAAAAAAAGTAGAGTGAGGAGAGCCAACCTTAGCAAAAGCCATCAGTCTTTCTCTGTCCTCCTCAAAACAAACAAGTGTGTCCACGGTTGGACTCTTGGTACGTGTGGTTGGAACTTTGGATTTCTTCCCTGTCATCCCACCCTCACCTCTCTTCCCTATATAAGCATGTCACCTCAAATTCCATCCCTCTGTGTTCTTTGCTCTTGCTATCTGCTGCTCTCTCTCTCTTTTTGTGGGCTTTCTGAAGGCAGAAGAGGCAAAGGCAAAGGTGTGGTTTCCGTGCATGTTCTGTCGTTTCAAGTAATTTATTTGTTTTTGGCAGGACCCGTACTCGTTTATCGTTTCTCTTGTTCCTGAATCCAAACCCTTTCGTATCTTTCGGATCAGAGACTTGTCGATTAGAAGCTGATGTTTTTATTCATTCGGTTCTTCCTCTCATTTTCTTAAACGGAGTTTCTAATTCTAATTATAAACGATGGAGATGTCTTCTCTGTTGTGCCTTCACTGATCTACAGGAGCTTCACTCATGTACATCTATTCTTTTACTCAATTCTTTGTTGAAATTAGTTCGAGCTTTCGTCGAACTACAGTGATCTTGACCGGACGTGTCTTTTAATCTTTGCCGTGCAGGAAGAATATTGATAGATAATTACTCTGTTCCAACTCGACATGCCGATATCATTTTCGTTCCCAGAAGTTGATGATGAAAGCTCAAAAGCCATTCTCATTGACAATGTGAGGTCAGCCCAGAGGTCTTTGAGTTTCAAGGGCCAAGATGCCAATCCTTCCACGGTCAAAACTCTGCAGCCAGGGAAGTTAGTAATCAAAGGATCCCTGAGCTTCAACAACAGAAGGCAGATGCGCCCTTACCACTTTGAAACGACGGTCTCGCTAGTGAATCCTGCCACCGAAGACGACAACTCCAACAGTTCAGATGAGCCTGCAGTTTCAAGGTTTACTGTTTTGAAGGACATGCCGAAGCATGAAGCTGCTGTGAAGTTGCAGAAAGTCTACAAAAGCTTTCGTACAAGAAGGCAGCTAGCAGATTGTGCTGTCATCGTAGAGCAGCAATGGTATGACGTAGAGCATACGTATTTGTTCTTCGTATACCTTAGACGACTAATATGTTTTCCTTTTCCCCGCTTGCATTAACTAGGTGGAAATTGATAGATTTTGCACTGCTCAAGCTGAGTTCTGTGTCGTTTTTCGACATTGAGAAACAAGAATCAGCTGTTTCTCGATGGTCGAGAGCAAGAACCAGAGCTGCTAAGGTAATTACTACTTCTCTCTGCAATCGAACTACCATTGCCCCGACTATCTTCCGATCGTGTGATGTCGAGCACGCATCGATGCTTGATTTGCAGGTCGGCAAGGGGTTATCAAAGGACCAGAAAGCTCAAAAACTTGCCTTGCAACATTGGCTAGAAGCGGTAAGCCCTGGTAGATCCAAGATTCATATCTCTCTCCAATCTCCATTCGTCACATTTGTCAGTTTATTGACAATCAACAGATTGATCCTCGACATCGCTATGGTCACAATCTCCATTTCTACTATGACTATTGGCTCCACAGTGAAAGCAAGCAGCCCTTCTTCTACTGGTACGTTTGCAGAGTCCCGTTTCCTTGCTGGCTTCTAATAATAATTCATCGAGAAATCACCATTTCTGACTCATCAGGCTTGATGTGGGAGAAGGAAAGGAGATGAATCTTGACTCAAAGTGCACGAGATTAAAGCTTCAGCAGCAGTGCATAAAGTATCTTGGACCCGTAAGCACTATAAATGCTTCTTCCGTAAAATTTATGGGGGACGTAGCATATGAAACAAAATCTTGTGATACATTTCAGAGAGAAAGAGAGGCCTATGAAGTTGTAGTCAAGGATGGGAAGTTCATTTACAAGCTGAGCAGCGTACTTCTGCACACTTCTGAGGTTCCCAAAGATTCAAAGTGGATCTTTGTTTTAAGCACATCAAAGAATCTTTACGTTGGTCAGGTAAACATCCCCATCCTTCCATGCTATACCAAAAGATTAAATTTTGCTGTCTTTCTGAGTAGCCTAATGTATCATCTATTCGCTACCGCAGAAGAACAGAGGCACATTTCAGCATTCTAGTTTTCTCGCTGGAGGAGCTACGTCTGCTGCAGGAAGATTAGTAGTGGAGAATGGGGTTCTTAAGGTACTATGATGATTCGGTAGGACAATTTGAACTTTGTACAAGTCATATCCGTATACGAGTATGCTCATTTCATAGCATTTGGCAGGCCGTGTGGCCTCACAGTGGGCACTACCAACCCACAGAAGAGAATTTCCAGGAGTTCATGAGTTTTCTTCAAGAAAATGGCATCGATCTAACTGACGTTAGGGTGAGCACATCACTCCTCGATTCACAGTGAGATTTTCCCCGTTTAGGATTCCAGTATGATATGTTGGAACGACATCTTTTTGCATTCCTACAGAGAAGTCCCACCGAAGGCGATGATGAGCCCTGGAGAGGTCACAGAAGCAGCTACTCTGACATAAGCTTTCCTGATGACATCACCATCGACCCTCAACCCGTAGAACAATCGTCTCATGCATCTGCATCTACTGGGGAGATAAGTGACGATGCAAGAACCGGCTCTTCGAATGACGGCCTGCAGCGCAAGGGAGTCCTCAGGGACACCGAAGAAGAAGCAGGCGAGGAGGCAAATAACCCGAGAGAGTCGAAGAGTATCAGTTCGCAGGGAGAAAAACCTGACGGATGCGAACGACACTTCTCTGACGCAGCACAACAAAAGGAGGAAGAAACATCCATACCGTCGGAGTTGATCCTTCGAAGGATCAACTCAAAGAAAGGGATGAGGTCGTATCAGCTCGGGAAGCAGCTATCCTTCAAGTGGGCAACAGGGACAGGGCCGCGGATCGCCTGCGTGAGGGACTATCCATCCGAGCTTCAGTTCCGTGCTCTTGAACAAGTAAATCTGTCGCCACGAACTGCTGCGACTTCTAGATTTGCTTCTCCTCGGACGACAGACAGCCAATGCCCAAAGATGTCAAACTGAGCGGTTGACTTCGTAGAGAGATCAGACGTATTCATTTCCTAGGCATCGTAGAGGAATTCTTTATTCAAACTGTATCGACTTTTGATGGATCAACAGAAGCCAAAAAAAACCATATGTTTATAAAGATGCTGCTCCGGTGTGAATTGACATCTGGTGGGTTGATACAATGAGAATTCAAGAAAAGAGCGCCGGTAGATGTGGACGTGAGATAGTCCGCTGTCGCTGGCGAAGCGTGAGAGATTAGGAGGAAGGGAAGGAGTGGCTCAGCGGGGAGCGTCTCCTCGCCTGCGCCTGTCTACGATGCCGCTCGGCTGCAACCCGCGCATCGCCGTCGTTATCCAGATCCATTCAATCGGGGGCTCGTGCGGGGTACACCGGGAGCTGTCTCAGCCACGACAGGGCACAGGGTAATGAAAAACCTTCAGTGATTGCGTGACCACGTTTGGTTCAAGCACGAATCTTAAATCCGTCAAGACGTTATTTAACTCTTTCGTGCATCTCAAAGAACCGCGGTCGCGGATCACACCCCCCCCCCCCCCCCTTGAGAAACAATGGCCTCAAGCACGAATCTTAAGTGCATGAATCAAGTTATTTGTGAATCTCAAAAAATCAGCGAACGTGGATCACATCCAACGCTCAATAGATTGGAAACCCTCCACGGAAATGTATGATCTGTCCATTGAGAACTAGTTAAGATTCGTGTTCGGACGCAACCGCGGTGATCGCATGTGACCCACTTTGTTGCAACCATGGAGATGAACGCAGGTGGACGCGACCGTCCGTGCAAAAGAAAAGAGAAGACAAGAAGACGTGGACGTACGTCTGTCGGATTAAATACTTTTTCATCAAAGCGGAAAGATCAAAGAATCCGACGGCCGAGAGAGTCGCGTTCAAATGAAGCCGAATGGGGTGGGAACGGAAACCTTTGAACCGTTTAGGGTTTGGCTTCGCAATTGAAATCTATATACACCCGTTCTCCACATTTCGCTTTGGTTCTCGTTCTTCCCCTTTTATAAGTCATCTTATGGTGGGTTTCCGATCCGTTTTCTCTGTTATTCTTCAACTAGTTGGAGATTCGGGGGGTTTATGTTTGCCTTTCTGATCTCTGCTATCATTTGTAGGCGTTGCCGAACCAGCAAACTGTCGATTACCCGAGCTTTAAACTCGTTCTCGTTGGTGATGGAGGAACTGGTGGAATTTCCTGTTCTTTGTCTCCTTTTATATATTTCCCCTTTGCCTTTTGATTTATTGAGCACAAATGAGTTTCTTTGTACTTATTGTCATTGCTAGATATGATGGTCTTTCTGCTTTGAGCAATCGCATAGACATATTGGAACTCGTATTCGTGTTGTCTTTTTTATTTTTATGCATGAAATTCCTGATGTTTTTGTCTTTTTCGAGCGATGTGGCTGGAATTTATTGTTAATCCTGTTATCAGTGCCTGTTAAATTTGATGTATTTTTTGGTATTCTCTATTAGTTAATCACTGTGCATAACATTGATCAGATTATAAACTGGGACTTGAGAATTAGCAGGAAGCTATCTCTCCCATTTGTTATAGTAATGCAACAAATAAACGTTCTTTTCGATTCATAGTCTTCGCTTCCCTTAACAGTGATATGAAAATCTTGCATCTTTCTGTAAGAAACAATTGATTCTTATATCTCTGCTTTTGCACTTAATCCTATACTTTGCTTGTGCTATTCACAGGGAAAACTACCTTTGTGAAGAGGCATCTTACTGGTGAATTTGAGAAGAAGTATGAGCGTGAGTATCATGGCAATTTTCAGACATTCTTATTTGTTTTGGTTTCTGATTATGTATAAAAATGTCTTGGATTTTTTTAGCTACCATTGGTGTTGAGGTCCATCCGTTGGATTTCTTTACAAACTGTGGGAAAATCAGATTCTACTGCTGGGACACAGCTGGCCAAGAGAAATTTGGTGGTCTCAGGGATGGATACTAGTATGTCTTGGGCCCTTCTATTTTTAGTTCGATCGTAATGTGCTTTTCTAGTCAATAGATGTATTGCACCTGTTGCTGTTTCTATTTTCAAAATGACAGATCTTATGGTATTTCTTTTATTAGTTAGCCCCCCATTGAATGCTAAATTACTTCCTAACCTGTTTATTTAGCCCACATTGTTTAAAGTACCCAATTAAGGTTCATTAGCCAATTCAAAGACTTACAAATAGCTGTTGCTTATGTGACACATGACTTATCTGACTATTTGGAAGCTCAGTTATTTGTGCTTGATAGTTTATAATGTGTGTTTTGGAGTTTCTTCAACTTTTTGTGGCCTCCTTTCTTCTAAAATCTATTTCAGATGGACAAAAAAGAAATTGCTAATGTAGAACTTTAAAGATTAATGAATAGGTACCATGATTTTGAGAAGGCAACATGGGACATTTGGGAACTCAAGTTACCGTGTCTTGGTCTATAAGAGTAGTCAAGAATAAGAAGAGAATTTTTTGCATGAGCAGAAGGCTAACTAAGTTTGAAACTATATAGATGTTACATTGTGACAAGTTAAAATGCGGCACTTGGTCTTTCTTGTTTATTTGGACATCATTGCAAAATTATTTGAGATCTCTTACATTATTGCTCGTGCAAACCAGATTAGCAGAAGCATTGGAAATATGTTAATGTTTTGATTTGTTATGTGAATTGATCATAATGCTAGGGATCATAAGTAGTCTAATAGAACTAAATATTTTGTAATACAAGCTACAATGTGAATAACCAATTATGTAGAGCAGATATGTTGTGATGCAATATTTTATAGGCATCTCTGACTAGTAAGTTTCTGGATTATGGAAACTGTGTCCTCTCATTTAAGATGATATATTGTGGTATGGCAAGGTTGCTAATTGGACTTCTCTTTATAAATTTAAGATCATATTTTCTGTTATTGTTTGGGGATTCCGCAAAATTGTTTGTCGCCTTTTAGCTGCCAATACAATAATAAGTCACGTTCAAGATTTGCAGTGATTGTTATTGCAAAGATTATTTTTGTCTTTATTTGACTGCTACAATTCATTTGTCCACAGTATTCATGGTCAATGTGCTATTATCATGTTCGATGTCACCGCCAGGTTAACATACAAAAATGTTCCGACATGGCACCGGGATCTATGCAGGTCTTTTGACAAGAAACTTTGAACTAAATGATCACAAAATTCTCCTCAGTTACATTTTAAAAATGTCTAACTATCCTATTTGTCTCAAAAACCAGGGTCTGTGAGAATATTCCTATTGTTCTTTGTGGAAACAAGGTTGACGTGAAGAACAGGCAGGTTAAAGCCAAGCAAGTTACATTCCACAGGAAGAAGAACCTTCAATACTATGAGATTTCAGCAAAGAGCAATTATAACTTTGAGAAACCCTTCCTTTATCTTGCTAGAAAACTTGCAGGGTAAATGCATGTTATTATGGTGTAACGATTACCTTGAGATATCCCCATAAGGTAAAACTGATGACAAATTCATTGGCAGGGACCAAAACCTTCACTTCGTCGAATCACCTGCTCTTGCGCCTCCAGAAGTCCAGATTGACCTTGCTGCACAGCAACAGTAAGTGCAGTTGATTAGTTATTATGACTCAAATCACTTTTAGAAATCTTAATTAGATGTTTATCAGATCTGTTACTGGTTGTTACATTCTGGATATGAGTCAGTCACATATATTTGTTCACATGTTTGGTTTTTGAATGGTCAATCTAAATTTATTTTTTTTCTTTTTTGGAGATTTGAGGGGTATCTGAAAGGGGCACTTACCGAGATTACCATTTTATTGCATGTTGCAATTTTGATCAACAATGAGATGAAATCGTTTATCTTAGTACAATTTGTATTGAGCATTCTAAAATGCTTTGTAGTTGTCACAACTTTAAATTGCATATATAATTGCCTAAAAATTGTTAAGATCTATTTCATTTCGTAGCTTACATATAGTCAAATCACCTTGTCCCTGTGTATATGATGACTGTTTGCCCTTGTTTTTTACCTAATTATCAATCTTATTAATGTATGCATATCATGACCCATATCCATTGCTGTTAACTCCGACACCTTATCGCGTGGAACTGCAGCTAGAAAAAAAGTGTTACTTTTGTGTTCATGGCAAGTTTAAGGTCCCACTGTGTCTGTCCATCTCTTCCTTATGCCACTTGACAATGGTGCTATTGAATGTATATGATAACATGGATCATCCATCTAACTTGCTATTTGTATGTTCCAGACATGAAGCAGAGTTGGCTGCAGCTGCTGCCCAACCTCTTCCTGATGACGATGATGATTTATTTGATTAGAAGATCCTACTCAAAAACCTTTATGCTGTGAGCAGTCCTTGAATCATTTCAGTTCTTTTATCTGTCGAGTAGATGGAACATTTGAACTTTGCCTTTCAAGAAATGATGGAGAAGTATTTGATTGATGAATTCAACAATCTTACATTTGATGTGGAGCAGATTGACGAGAGTTGTGCTGTCTTTATGTGCTGTTTTGCAACAATCGATCCACTTGTTTGATTGCTGAAACGGCCAGTGTTACTTGTGCTTGCGGATTACGATCCTATGTTTAAGCGTACGAAATGCTTCTCCTAAGTCAGCACCGTAAAATATATATGTTCAGATTCATATCCCGCGTTAAATGTGATCCAGAGTGTCAATTTTGTTTTGATAATTAAAATAATTATTTAATTACTATTCGTAGGGAGAAAGATTTTTAAAATTAAAATTTGCAAAGATTAATAATAAAAAATATAACAAAAAGATTCGATACCTTTCGTTTGAATTCATAGAGAAAATTAAAATTTTTATCATATTGTTTTCTCTCATTAGTACTTAAGATACATACGATATTTATAAAAGAAACAAGTCTTTTAAGTTTTACGGTTAAATTGACTTGGAGTTCTTTTGTATTAGGAGTTCTTATTTAAGATTATAAAGATGCAAAAATCCTAAAATATTTGTTAATGTTAATTCCTTTATGTTATGATTCTGTATTTAAGATTCTAAGGGTATTGACTTTAAACATTTAAAAATACTTATTAATCTCAATAATTAGATAATTCAAATCATATCACAGCAAATATCTGAACAGATATATATCCGAATCTTCTACCGACGCAACATGAATTATTAATCGTCTTAGTCTGGTTGGCTTAACAAAATATAGATAGGCTATCAGTATTCTGATAAGATGCTACTTCTGGATGGGGGCATCTCTCTCCCTCTTTTGGTGCGTCGGTGCCTCCCAACGAAAGCCCGGGGGGATGGCTTGCGCATCGCTCACACCCTAAACAGAGCATTGTTCATTTCCATGGCAGTACATAAAGGCTACTGCATGGGGTAGCTCACTCAGGGAAGCTGCTGCAGCTTTCTTTCCCTGCTGATCTTCCAAGACAAGACATGGATTCCACCTTTCATGCAAGGAAATTAATACAGAAGAGATGGAGGAGGAACAGATTCCAAGCCCAGCATAAGTAACTTATCACTAGCAGGCGAACCATGGTTTGACTTCTGTACCCCTTTTTTGGATTGGAGGTGCTCTAAACGTTAGATTAGAAAGGAACTCTAAAAATGAAGATACTTTACTAGAAACCCAAACCCCCCCCCCCCCCCCCAAATTTGAGAGCTTTTCTCAAGATCGTTTTATCTTGAGACAAGTGTTTGAGACAAGATAATTCTTGGATGCTACTCTTGTAGGGAAACACAAACAAAGGAAGGGTAAGTCTATGGGTTATATCTTATACGAGATATTATGCTGGGGCTGCTGCTACTGCTACTGCTACTGATTCGCCCCTCCACTTCGGCTTCGTCTCAGAAGCATTGATTCCCACGAGCAAATCCGCAGCATTGCTTCCTTTCCTCCGTTCCCGAGTTCGTATCTTATTGGCTCGAGCGACAGAGCCGATGGTATGCCCGCCCGCCCAAAGATTCTCTGCCTGCAAAAAAGAAAGCTTCAGTGCCTTTTCTGCTATGCTCGTTCTACCTTTCCCCTTTAGGTGCTGCTTGTCCCTCTTTCTACTCCGATCTATAGGCCTTTCCAAAAGAACAGCTTCGCAGCCGTGAGCCGCCCTGTGGTGGGATGCGGATTCCCGGTTTCCTCTACCATTCCACTAGCCACCAGTAGTTGCTATAAATACGGGTCAATGGAGTGGTTCTTCTTCACCGCAGGCAAGCCTGTTGCATGCAGCATCGCCAGCGCCTTCCCGCACAGGGGCGGTGATCCAAATGTACAGGCGCGGCAGCTCGTACGCCTCCGGTTAGCCTCTTTCCTCTCGCTCCACAGCGTCGTCCGTGTCCTCTTCCACGTGCATAACGCGTGCGCACCGAGTGCAGGTTCGAGGACTGCGACCAGGAGGCATGTGGACTACGGGAGGACTTACGTTGTCAGGGCGAAGGGCAGACATCGTGCCACCATCGTCTGGCTTCACGGTTTAGGAGACAATGGCGCAAGGTACGTGCGGCTGCTGCTCTCCTTTTGGCCGCATCTAATACAAATTAGAAGGGACATTGGAGAACGCAGGCAGAGGATTTATTCCCCTGTCGATACAACATTATTAGGATGGTCTGATTCTGGTCTCTTCCCTGCTCGTATTCCTAGTATTGCTTTACCTAAGATGCCGTCTCTGTAATTTTTTAGTCATGAGTGGAGAATGACAATTGCCCCTATTTCTTTAGCCCCTGTCGATTCCATGCAAAATTCCAACCCCATTACTGTCAACCTCATAAAACAGTAGTTTATTTGGGGTTTATGACGGTCGTGAATCGGAAGTAGTATAGGATGCTGATCGCTGTAATTAATCATCGTGGTTCTTTGAGATCGTGTTGCTTTTCGATGGACGTTTTTGTCTTGAAGGTGAGAAGCTCTGTCTCATGGGTAAAGTATTCCTGTCAAGCCATCGTGGTCATAGTTCTTAATGCAGTTCTTACGCAAATAACAAATCCACGACCTGCATGAATTCACCTTCATCTTCTGCTTCTGCTTCTTCGTCGTCTTCTTATTCTTCTATTTTGCAGCTGGTACCAGCTCCTGGAAAGCCTTCCTCTGCCAAATGTAAGAGGTTTTTAATGAGTTTAATGCTGCCAAATAGCTAATTCCAACACGAAAGTGTGGCATTTGCAGATCAAGTGGATATGCCCCACTGCTCCGACTCGGCCTGTGGCTCTTTTTGGTGGATTTCCATGCACAGCATGTAAAATTCCCCATGATTTGCTTAGGGTTAGTCCCATGTTGACGGATCGTATATAACCTCCTCTGTTGTGTTCGACGCAGGGTTCGACATTGCGGACCCTTCACAGGATGGTCCCGATGATGGCGATGCATTGGAAGCTTCAGCAGCACATATCGCAAATCTTTTGTCGTCTGAGCCGGCTGATGGTAGGTATAGCTTTTGATGTTACCATCGTCGTACCGGTGGTTAAGTATACTGACTCCGCTGGGATTCCTCCCCTCCGACCGGTACAGTAAAACTTGGGATCGGTGGGTTCAGTATGGGCGCCGCGACCGCCTTGTATTCTGCTTCTTGCTTCG
Organism: Ensete glaucum; assembly: GCA_021527575.1. Lineage (NCBI taxonomy): Eukaryota > Viridiplantae > Streptophyta > Magnoliopsida > Zingiberales > Musaceae > Ensete > Ensete glaucum. The sequence continues at coordinate 17,212,934 of CM038558.1, forward strand.
CACATGGAAGATACGGAAATGGAGGCCGATATCCCATAAACCTCAGCGCAGTCGTTGGTCTCAGCGGCTGGCTTCCCTGTTCCAGGTCTGTTCTATCCCAAGTCAGCACACCCTTTCTTTATTATTATTATTGCTGTGCATGAATCGGAGGCATAAGAAAGAATGAATACTTGGGTCGTTCTTCATCTAGGAGCTTGAAGACCAAGGTGGAAAGCTCACAGGAAGCTGCAAGGCGAGCTGCCTCCTTGCCACTTCTGCTGTGTCATGGAACAGGTACCGGACCGTACCATTTGCCTAGTTGAGATCGTTGGATCATGATTTGATTTGAATTTGATCCAAGGAATGAATGACGAGCTTTTTTCTCTGTTTCGTTGTCGCGCAGGGGATGGGGTGGTTCCCTATAAACAGGGAGAAAGGTCTGCGGAGACGTTAAGGGTGTCGGGGTTTCGAAATCTCACGTTTATGGCCTACAACGGGTACGTATGTTTCTTCTTCTTCTTCTTCTTCTGCTGCTGCTGCTGCTTCTTGTTTGGCCAAACTATCTATCACGCTTTACTCACCGACCCACCCACCGATGCTTCTTCGGAACAATGCAGACTCGAACACTATACCATTCCGGAGGAAATCGATGCCGTCTGCAAGTGGCTCACCGCGAGGCTGCGGCTCGATGGCTCTCGCGCTTGACAGCTGGACATGCTGTGTTGCGTCCTGCGATCGCATCCAGGCGCCGCTATCCAAACTGCACCACCAGTATGCGTATGCCCTCAGGTACTCCTCCCGGCGATTACTTTGCTGGTAATCGTATGTATTGTGATAGATTTGTTTCCCTATTTATCTGTCTTTCTATGAATGAATAGTTTGATTACTTTGGCAGTATTTGAATTCAATTTGTATGTGCTACTACACAGATGTTGGATTAGATGGGGGCTAATTATAGATTACTCTTATAATTAGTTATTTTTAGTGTTTAATTTTTTATTTTAAAAAGATTATATTAAGATCTTTATACTTAAAAGATTAAAAATCTTATATAGGATTAAAAAATAATTTTACACTATAAAAAAATAAAAAGTTATGTTAAAACAATTGGATAAAATAGTTTACTTATATATATATATATATATATATATATATATATATATATATATATATATATAGATATATCAATATAATTTGTAAAAATATAAAAATCGAAATATTAAAGATTGACTAATTATTAACTCGAAAGTTTGTAGACACTATTATGTGGTGTACAAGATCAATGTAATGTAAAGTTGAATATAAAAATGATTGTCGTGGGAGTTTGGTAGATGAAGAAAATATTAATTGGAGAAGACAGCGGTAATGACAACGGAGGGAGAGAGACGCAGGTGGTGGCGACAGAGAATGGAGGCTACCAACTGCAGTTCCAGATGATAAGTCATGAAGAAGAAGAATACTTGAAACACTATTCCCACATTGAGCCTTTCTGAAAAATCTATCATCGATACTAAGCCATATTTAGAGGAAAAAGTGAATTCTCCATCACTTCAAACCACTCAATGTATTAGATAGATAGATTGCCATGAAAGTTTACATAAAAATTAGTAAAGAAGAATGTTACAGGCTGCTTCTTGTTTGGAGAAACATGTAGCAAACTTTTAAGATGATAATAATCTTGCGGTAGGCAACAGGCTTTCTTAAAGCAGCTTCCTAAAACTTGCTCCGTTTGTTGCTTGGCATCAATCTAAAAGTGCCAACTTTCAGCGGACCGACGCAAAGTCATGCATGAACATGGGAACAAACACGATTATGATTCACCCCCCCCTGCATTTGCCGCTCAAGTTTCAGCCTATCTGAAGTTAGGCCATGAGTGAAAGAAAAAACTGGTGAGTTGGGTTGGCCATGCACGAGACCATCTTCATCACTCAAATAAAAAATATGAGCATTAGTGACATCGCTGAGTCCTTCATCGTCTTCATTGCATCTTCGGATTCTTCACTATCACTGCTCTCACCTTTCATCATCAGCTTCATCTACAATCCCTTATTAGAAGTCTGAATTTCATCTTGGCCAATTATAGCTAGTCTAACTTCTCAAACCTATATCCACTCATTCGCTCACTTGCTTTAGGTTCTCAGTTCTTATATGCTTCTTTGCATACAGTAATAGAGTGGAATAAGTTAACTCCGAAGACTAAGCATGATACTTCTCGTCCTTCTCTTTTTCTTGGAGGTTTTCTCCACCGCTTGATTCTTCCACTTGATTCTTCAGGTGAGTCTAATTTATTCTCTATCTTATTCTTCTCTTATGATTTAAAACATTTAGTGGTCAGGATTATATTGTATATCAAGTATTGCTATCGTATGAAGATGGGGTATCCAAATAAAAACTTTAATGTCCATGACCCTTGGCTCACTTTTAACAATAGAACAATTCCATCTTGTCACAAGAATCATCCACCGTCATCAACTTTCAACTACAACATAAGTGTCTTCATTTAACAAACCTGCCCAGCAACAAACCTTCAGGTGTGTTCGACTTAAAATCCTAGTGACATAAACTGCTCTATCAAAAATGTATCTTGTGAAATGAGAATATGAGTCATTCATCAATTTGATCTTGGTCTTGGATTATGGATAGACCCCCTGATAAATGAGATGATTCCACGCTAGCATAGTTTTCGCTATTTCAGTAACGATGATCACTCGTTCTAGAGTTATAAATAGGATAAGCATGACACGTGTTCCTTATCCATGTTCTGTCAAATTTCACACTTTAAAGAAGCCATCAACCTAAAGAAAAATAGTCGATATTCTCTTGAGACTAAATGTGAAAGGTATTTACCCTAATAACCACATGTACCAATCGAATGATTTCTTCCGTATCCTCAAAAAATCAATAGCGTATAGACCAACAATCCGGTGTAATAAACAATGGGGGAAGCATAAGTTATATAAGGTTCATATCTGCGTCAAATAATATACTTTCCGTTTTAATATATTCCCTCCCTTCCTAAAGATTTCGTATGTCAAATTATTCTAAAGAAGCATCCACAACTAGTGGATGCTACCTTAGAACTAAGTGATATACTTGCCTATTTGAAAATTTAAGATTTGTCTATCAATTATTCAGCTTTTGAACTGTTTGTGTTTTTTTTTATTTTTAGATAAATTAAGTTATTTTTACTAAAGTATTATAAACCCAAATACCTTAATTGATAGAAAATCTCTTAATAAAATATCAGGTAATAATAAATCATAGAAAATAGTATCAACAAGAATATCAAAGCTTAAAAGTTAAAAACCCTTATTAAATTAAAATTTTATAATTTTATAGACTTTGAATTTGATGTTTCATTTATTTTTTATCTCTCCTCTTAATTATATACATAAAATATTACATGAGCTTTTGTTTTATAGATGATCGAATTGATGATTTTCACACCAACTATAAAGAAACCACTACTTTGGAGAATAGAATGCACTAGATCAAAACATAATCATTATCATGCAAAACCTTATATATTATTATTTTTTATTTTCTAAAGAAATATAAAAATATAAACCATAAATTAGAAATAAAAATAATATACTAGTAATATTCATTTATAATAAAAATAAAAATATAATATATAATTTTTTTAAAATATATAAATGATCATTGCTTTTGTTTTAAAGTCTCTAGAATATTTTAATTGAGTTTAAAATATCAAATTTAATTTTATATCACTTAAGGATTTAAATAAAACTTACTTATCTTAAATTCTTTAAATCGTAAAAATAAGTTTTATATATTTATTTAAAATATAATTTTCTTAAAAATAAAGAGCTTAGTTATATTTTTAAATAAGATAAAAATGAGTTTAATATAATTTTAAAAATATATAATTAAAATTAAAAAAATAATTTAAAATTTTTATAAAATTATCTTTGATAATTTTCAAGTGATTTTATATTAAAATTATTCTAGAATTGATTTAATTTTTAAACTTTCAATTGCTCTAGAATTGACATAGACAAGGAACATGTGCCTTGCTTATCTTATTCATGACTCAAGAACGAGTGACCATCATTATTGAGATATTGAAAACTATTTTAGTGTGGAATCATCTCATTTATCAAGAGATCCATATGTAATTCAAGATCAAGCTCAAACTGATGAATCACTTAAACTCTCATTTTGCGAGGTACATTTTCGATAGAGTAGTCTATATCATTAGGATCTTGAGCCGAACACACTTGAAGGTTTATTGCATGAAGGCACTTGGATTGTAGCTGGAAGATGATGACAACAGATGATTCTTATCAAAAGATGAAAATATTTCATTGGTGAAAGCGAGTTAAAGGCCATGGATAGTAAGGTTTTTATCCGGATACCCCATCTTCATACGACAACAAGACTTGACATTATAATATGATCCCGACCACTATACATTTCAAATCAGAGCGATCAACATAAAAGAAGAACAATAAGTGTCATGCTTCGTCCTCTTAGTTAACTTATTCTACTCTATTACTGTATGCAAGGAAACATATAAGAACTAATAACCTAAAGCAAGCGAGTAAGCCAATGGACATAACTTTGATGAGTTAGGCTTTTCGGCATATTGGAGGGCTTCTACTCTTCTATATTTGATAATCACAAGATCACATAAATATTATCGGTTAGTATGCCTGTGGTTAGTTTAATTAATTATCTATAAGATAGATATTTAATTGAAGGAGAAAGGAAAAGGAAAAGAGCTCAGATTGAGTTTAATTATCTATAGATTAGATGCATGTGCTTCTTTTTATGCACAAAGATATTTTTCTATAAAAAAGATCTCAATATTACAAATATAGAGGCCTACACCATGGCATCAGAAGAGGCTATCAACACCAAGTTTGGAGTCTTTGAAAGCTGCATGAAGGAGAAGATGTGATCCATTTTCGTCGAATTTAGCAAGGGTCGACCACCTAGCCCAAATAAATCATAACAAGGAAAAACTTCAAATCAGCAATACAATCCTCAAGAATATGGTCACATCATTCTTGATCCAAGCAATCCACACATGAAGGTTGACTTCCCTAGATAGGAAGAAGGAGACCCGATCGGATGAATCTCATGCGTGGAGTGCTATTTTTGGTTCTACTGAATTGTCGATGCTACATGGGTGGAGATTGCTGCCATCCACCTCGAGGAAGATGCTATTCAGTATTAAATTGGTTTGAGAACACCCATAGAGATCTCTCTTGGCAGTAATTCAAGGAAGGAATACTAAATCACTTTGGACCAATCAATTTTGATAACATCGACAAACAATTAGCGAAGATTCAGCAAACCTCTAAAATATAAGAATACCAAATAATGTTTGAATGTTTATCTAACCAAACTATGGATTGGTCTAAAACATAACTTTTGTGGATTTTTATCGAGGGCCTAAAGCCAGAGATTCGAGGAGATGTAAAGGTGCAACAACCGTATACTCTTATGGCGGTGATTTCCTTCGCAAGAATCCAAGAAGAATGATTGAACCACAAGTTATAAAGGACAAGGGTCACTCTTCGACTAGCCATATCGAGGCCTACAACCCCCTCTACTGCCATCAGAACCCTCGCACTAAAAAAACTAATAAGAGATAAGCTTCATAAATGATCATCCAAGGGGTTATGTTGGCACTATGATGAACAGTGGAGCCGAGAATATCACTGCAAAAAGGGTCAGCTCCTTGTGATTGAACTAGTGGAGGATGAGGACAATGAACCATCTGAAGAAAGCCTCAGACCCGAAGATGAAGCCATAGAGCCCAACCGGCCAACAACGTAGTGCACATGCTGGCCGACTACTCCAATCCGCAGACGATGAAAGTTGGAGGACTTCTTAAATAGCAACCCATCATCATTCTCATCGATACGGGCAACACAAACAACTTCCTCAACATTAAGTTTGCTGCACGTATGACGCTTGCAACAAGCTCGATGTAAAGATCGCCGATGGTCGAATCTTCAATTGCGACCAACGGTGCCCGCGGGTAAAATTGCTCCTATAAGACTAAAAAGTGGTTGTCGATTTCTTCCTCCTACCCATTGATGACTATGAAGTCGTGCTTCTGATTGAATGACTTATAATATTAGGTGACATCTTCTGAAAATTTCTAAATTAATCATGAAGTTTTATTACAAAGGGAGATACGTCACATTGCGAGGCAAGCGCGGGAGCCATATCTCTACCGTTTCGACACAATAAATTGAAAAGGAGCTACTAGACTGGTCAACCAGGATTTTCCTCTACTTAGATCAGTTATAGAGCCAACCTAGTCGCCCACTATTCCTATTAAGGTAGGTCGGCTATAGAAGGGGCAAAATGATAATTTTACTTAGGCAAGCACTCCATGGGGTTGGGTTTAGACCCTATAAAATGATGTAGCCATCGTCTCTCTTTTATCAACCAAAATCAATCTCTTATTCAGCCTTGTGCCGAGTTTTAGGAGGGAGAAACCCCTATAGTATTCAAGGGTTGATTCCACTCAAAGATCAAAGTCTATAGAGCTTCTTTTGAGTTCTATCATCAAGTTTAATTATCTTTAGGTTATATGTATGTGCTATACGGAACTAAGTGATAAATATTTATGCACAAAAATATTTATCTGTAGAAAGAAGATGATAATCTCTATTTGCTATACGGAACTAAGTGATATAATTATCTGTTTGAAAATTTCAGTTTTGTCTATCCATTATTCAGCTTTTGAACTGTTTATGTTTGGACAACTTATCTTATTTTCACTAGTATTATAAACCTAAGTACCTTAATTAATAAAAATCTTGATAAAATGTTGGGTAATAATAAATCATAGAAGATAGTATTCAGAAGAATATTAAAACTTAAAAGTTAAAAACTCTTATTAAATTAAAATTTTATAATTTCACATACTTCAAATGTTTCATTTATTTTTTTATCTCTCTTTTTAATTATATGCATAAATATGAGCTTTTTATTTATAGATAAAAAAATTATGATTTGTTAACCAACTATAATAACAAATCATATTTTTAACATATAAAGTTTAATCTAATGTTATGAGAGAAATAATTAGTTTGGAGAACATAATGCACTAGATTAAAACATTATCAATAATATGCAAAACTTTATATGATTATTACCTTTTATTTTCTAAAGAAATATAAAAAATATAAACCATAAATTAGAAATAACAAATAATACACTAGCAATACTCATTTATTATAAAATAAAAATTAATATATATTTTTATATGCATTAAAAAATCTTTCATAATAAATTTAAAAAATATAGATGGTCATTAATTTTGTTTTAAAGTTTTTATAATATTTAACTGAGTTTGACAGTTAAAGTTTCTATAATATCTAAATGTTTTAAATCAAAGTTTCTATAATATCTAAATGTTTTAAATCAAAAAAATGAATTTTATATATTTATTTAATATATAATTTTTTAAAAAAATAAAGAGCTTAGTTATATTTTTTTGAATAGGTTAAACAAATAGTTTAATATAATTTTAAAAATTATATAACTATAATTTTTAAAAAGTAATTTTAAAACTTTATAAAATTATTTTTGATAATATTTAATTGATTTTATATTCAAATTGTTCTAGAATTGATTTAATTTTTTAAACTTTCAACTATTCTAGAATTGACATAGGTAAAGAACACGTGTCATGCTTATCCTATTCATGACTCTAGGATGAGTGACCATCGTTGTTGGTGTTGGCATAAAAAACTATAATTATGTAACCTATTATGCGAAAAAACTATTATGCCAGGATTTGAAATCAAATAATACGAGATCTGTTTATGATACGTACCTTTAGATGTTATCTGATTTAGATCTAATTAGATCTTCAAGAGCACCGCTTGTCGGATCTGAATAACATCGAATATCGATCTACAATGAGAACTAAAATGGATCTAGACCCCTTCTCCTCTCTTCCTATCATTTCATATGACTATTGTAATTGATGGTTTTGAGGAGATCGAGAGAATAATCATAATCTCTCTAACTATATTCCCTATTGTCGTTCTGTGACTTTCCGTGCATTAGGTTTATAGTAGGTCTTGCCTATTTATAGGCGAGAGAAAAGGGTCTAGGGTAAGTTATTAGGAGAGTTCCTTCTATCAAAGACATCTCCTAAAATATCTCAAGATAATATGAACTTTATTTAATATTGAGTAATATCTTTTATCAGAATCTAAATAATCCATGCTATATCTTATTCAATTAATAAAGGATCAGATAATCTTACATTCTCCCACTTAGCTCATTAATTGATAAGATATAAAAGATATCCAAAATCAAAATAAATAAAATAAAATTTATTTGAAAATAATTTTATATAATTGGATTCTAAAAATTTTTAAAAATTATTTTATACATGACTAGGATTTTAAAAATAAGCTAATAACTCCAATAAGCACAATAATACTATATTCAGTCCAACTATCAATATGAGTCATAACAGTTGTATGTCATTAATGTCACACTTCCTTCTATGTACTACAACACTATTAATCTTTCCTTATATAGTTTATAATGACCCATATAATTTGCCTTGTCAAGATAATCATACAAACAGGATAGAAGAAACAAATAACTTTAATTATATAAAAAAAATATCAATAATAGTATCCACTTAAAAATGCATCACCATATCCTTTATGGCTTACTCACAAGCCCCATTCCAAGAACATGTTTTTTAAATATTTTGTACTGTAAAGCTTTAGTAAATGGATCAACAATCATCATAGTGGTGCTCAAATTTTTAATTGATACTTATTATTTCTGGACTCTTTTTCTAACCACAAAGTATTTTATCTCAATGATCTTGGAACCATTAGAGTACTTGTCATTCTTAGAGAAGAAAATTGATGCAGTATTATCACAAAATATCTTCAGTGGCTTGACAATTGAGTCGATCACACCAAGTCCTGAGATAAAATTTTGTAGCCATAAAGCTTGATTTGTGGCCTTAAAGTATGTCACAAATTCAGCTTCCATCATAGATGATGCAATAAGTGATTGTTTTATATTTTTTTAAGAAATTACCCCACGAGCCAACATGAACACAAATCCTGAAGTGGATTTCCTACTATCGAGGCAATTTACAAAATCAACATATGAATATCCTGTTACTTCAAGCTGATCTGATTTCCTATATGTGAGCATATAATCTTTTGTCCCTTGCAGATATCTCATTACTTTCTTTGCAGCTTTCCAATGTTTCATTCTGGGGTTACTCTGGTATCTACCCAACATTGTCACTGTAAAACTGATATATGGCCTTGTACAGGTCTAAGCATATAATAGACTTCCAACTGTGCACTCATAAGGAATATTCTTCATTTGATTTATTTTTAAGTCATTTTTCGGGCACTGGTTTTGGCTGAATTTTTCACCTCTAGTAATAAGTATATCATTGGCTTTACAAAGCTACATATTAAACCTTTCCAAGATATGATTAATATAACCTTTCTGAGATAGTCCTAACAAACTTTGAGATCTGTCCCTGAATATCTCAATGCCGATAACATAGGATGTCTCATTCATATCAGTCATCTTAAAGTTCTTATTGAGAAATATTTTAGTTTCATGCAACAAACCAAGATCACTACTAGCAAGCAATATATCATCCACATATAAGACCAATATAATAAACTTACTCCCACTAACCTTCAGATATATACACTGATCAATAGTGTTTCCCTTAAATTTGAAGGAAGTAATGATATCATAAAACTTTATATATTATTGTTTGGAAGCTTGTTTAAGGCCATAAATGGATTTCTTAAGTTTGCAAGCCCAACTTTCCTTTCCCTTTCCTATGAATCCTTCAGGTTGTTTTATATAGATTTTCTCATCTAGATTCCCATTAAGAAATACTGTTTTCACATCCATTTGATGTAACTCAAGATCATAATGAGCTACTAATGCCATGGTGATCCTTAATGAGTCATTTCGAGAACCTGAAGAAAAGGTCTCATGGTAGTCAATGCCTTCTTTCTGAGAAAAACCTTTGGCCACAAGTCTGACTTTATATCATTCAATATTACCTACCGAGTCAAGTTTAGTCTTAAAGACTCATTTACAACCGACTCTTTTATAATTATTGGGTAATTTAACGAGTTCCCAAACACCATTTTGATCCATTGATTTGAACTCCTCTTTCATTGTATCATACCATTTTTTAGAATCATTACTTTCTATGGCTTGTGAAAATGATAAGGGGTCTCTTTTCATTTCTATATCAAAATCTAATTCTTGCAGATATACCATATAATCATTAGAAATTGTATGTTTTTTTTTCCTTTGAGATCTTATCAAATCTGTCAATTGTGATTATTCTACAGGACTATCAGCGGCGACATTAACATCATGTGAGAATTCATCAATGTTATTTTGTTATTCACCCTCATCAATTCTCTCATTGATTTGAGAAACAACAATTTCTCGAATAGGGGATAATATAGGAGTATAAGCATGAATCTCCTTAATATCAAAATTAATCCTTCGAGACTTTTGACTCCCACTGATTTCACCATTTTTTTAGGAATTTTACATTACCAGATTCTACTATCCTCATATTATGATTAGGACAATAAAATCTGTATCCTTTAGATCTTTCTGGGTAACCAATAAAATATCCAAAAAATATTCTTGAATCCAATTTCGTTTCATATGGATTGAATACTCTTATCTCTGCATGACACCCCCAAATATGTAAATGTCTCAAACTGAGTTTCCTACTAGTCCATAACTCAAATGAAGTTAATAGAACTGACTTACTAGGAACCATGTTCAGGATATACATGGTTGTCCTAAGAGCATCACCCCACATTGACTCAGGTACAGAGGAATAACTCATCATGCTCCTAACCATATCCATAAGAGTACAATTTTACCTTTTAGCAATACCGTTCTGCTGTGGCACACCTGGTAATATATACTAAGCATAAATACCTTGTTCTAGGAATCTAGCAAAAGGACCAATATTCTGACTGGATTCATCATATCTGTCATAAAATTCATCACCCCTGTCAGATCTGACAATTTTAACTTTTCTATCTAATTGTCTCTCGATCTCATTTATGTACACTTCAAGAATGTCAATGGCATGATACTTTTCATGTATTAGATAAACATAGTTATATATAGATAGATCATCTATAAATGTGATGAAATACCTTTCTCCACTAAAACAAGGAATATGAAGTGGTCCGCAGATATCAGTATGAATAATTTCAAGAAGTTCTTTACTTCTTGTGACATTTTTCTTTGTATGCTTAGTTTGATTTTCTTTAATGCAATATATGCAAACATCAAAATCAGTGAAGTCTAAATTTTTCAAAATATTATCCTTCATCCTTCACTAATGTTTCAATTCTTTTCTTGGAGATATGCCCCAAACGTCTATGCCACAATATAGAAGATCTTTTATTATTAGAATTACGTTTCATTCTAATACTTGATTGCAGGGTCAATAATGTATTTGCAAACTCAATATTCAAATTAATTCTGTATAAATCATCACATATAATTGCAGAACCAACTTTTATTGAATAATAAAATATACTGAGTTTACTATTACCAAAAGAAATACAATATCCTAACTCATCAATTCTAGATAGAGAAATTAAAATTTTAGAAATTATAGGAACAAAACATGTGTCTTTTAGATCCATCAGATTACCCATCTCTAGGCGTAAGCGATAAGTCCCTACTGATACCACTTTTGCTTTGAGATGATTTTCCATAATTATGAATCTTTCATTTTTTTTTAGTTTTCGGATTGAAAGGAATCTCTGTATATTATTAGCAACATGAGTTGAAACACCAGAATCAATCCACTATGTATTAGAAGAACATTTTACAATGTTTGATTCAAAACATACAAAGGTTGAGTTTATACTTTACTTTTTGAACCAAGTCTTATATTTAATATAGTCCTTCTTTATATGTCCTTTCTTGCCATAAAAGAAGCACTTTACTATAATAGCTTTCTTTTTAATAGTCTGTTTAATATTTCTAGACCTGGCAAATTTCTTCGATGGATGATACTTCGATTTTATTTTCTTATTACTAACTTGTTAAATTGTAGTCAGTACATTATATGAACTTTCCTACCTTAATCTTAATTCTTCCTGAACACACATACTAATTAACTCATTCAAGTCCCACTTATTCTTATTTGTATTATAGTAAATCTTAAATGGGCCAAATTGAGAAGGCAGAAAATTAAGAATGAACTGGACAAGGAAAGATTCATCAACATTCATTCCCAACGCCTAAAGTTTTACAGCTTTGTCAGCCATATTGAGGATGTGATCCTGAATTTCTCGAGTATCATCATACTAAACTGTGGTCAGTTCTTTCATTAATGTGTCAACTAATGACTTATCTGCAGATTTACATCTGTTTTCAATAATCTGTAAATATTCACGTGTGCTAGATGCAATCGATAATGAAGTCTTTATATTATTTACAATTGTCATCCTTATGAACATTAAACTGAGCCTATCAGATCTTTCCCAACCTTTCATTTTATTGACTTGTTCCACAGTACTTTTGTCAATTAATTATGCGGGCTTTTCAACGAGCAATGCCAATTCAAGATCTAATACACCAAATGTAAATTGCATATACTCTAACTATTCTGAATAATTTGATTCAGAGAGTACAGGGACATTAGAAGCATGAGAATGTATGGACGAAAATACCACTACAGAATATAAAATAACATTAATACTTTGAGTTTTACCAAAATATGATTAACTATTAATATCATCAATATTTAACCTTTGGGTAAAAATATTGACATATCTAGTGTTCACTTAAGATCATTTATGGAGGAATGATACTATCATTATGGAATAGTTTTGCTATCTTTGGGTATATAATTTTAAACTGCAAGGATATCTAAAACAGTATCATCCTACCCATCACATAATTATTTAAAATAGATTATTCTTTGAGATTATCTAAATCTCCTAATTATGTATGTAATTTTGAATATTATTTCTTTAATGTCATTAAGGACTTTTTCCTTAATATAATTTTATAATCATTGATCTATGCCATTTTGGTGACTATAAGACCAATGCAGTAATATAAAATATAAATTAAATTATCATATGAATGATAAAACATTAATTATATTTCATATCCTATAAGCCTATCATCCCAGGCTACTTTGGCAACTGCTGGTCAGGTATAACTTAAGAAGATAAACTACAAATAATATTCATCAAGTTTATTTGAACTAATTTATGCTAAAATAGTTCAATAATAGAATAATAACCATAATAATTATTGAACACTTAATCAACAGAAAAAAACTCATATGATAACTATAATCATGATAATACATAAATCATGTATTCATGTGAAAAATAAATATTATTTTACAATTACTAACATTTGCATATGAATAACTAAATAAATATCCAAAAACCAATAATTGGATTTAACACATGCAATTAATAATTCATATGAGAAAATTATAAAGAAATAATAATTTATATTTTTAATTAAAATAATTACTTTTATTTAATTGGAGAAGCCCATAAGTCCAATTAAAATAAATTGATCAAATAACAAAAATTGATCAAAATCTATTAATTCTAATTTGATCAAAATAAAATATAATCAATAAATAATCAATAAATAATCAAAATATAATCATAATTAACTTTTATTAGATTATATATTGATCAATTTTATAATTAATAAAATAAACCATAATTTCTTAATTTTATAATGGCAGAATTATAATTCTAAAAGAATATAAAAGAATTACAAAATTTTTAAAGGGTAAAAATGTTATAGGATTAATAAAACATAAAAGGGTAAAACTGTAAATAATCCTATTTAGCCGAAGGATAAAACTATAATTTCGGTGAATGGCAAAACTATGAGTGCAGCGTTGTCACAGGTAGATTCGGTCAAAACGCAACAAGATTGTTATGTCTTTTCCACGATGTACAACAACCATCAAGAATCGTTCACAAGCAAACGATTGAATTTAACAGATAGGAATATAGATCGATCAGATATCAGATCAACATATCATAAACAAAAGTAATAGATCTAATATTTTGATCTTAAAACCTAGGCTTTGATACCAATTGTTGGCATAAAAAACTATAATTATACAAACTATTATGCGAAAAAACTATTATGTCATGATTTGAAATCAAATAATACGAGATCTGTTTATGATGCATACCTTTAGATGTCATCTAATTGAGATCTAATTAGATCTTCACGAGTATCGCTTGTCGGATCTGAATAACACGAAATATCGATCTGCAAGGAGAACTAGAATGGATCTAGACCCCTTCTCCTTTCTTCCTATCCTTTCATAGGACCACTGTAATTGATGGATTTGGGGAGATCGAGAGAATAACCGTAATCTCTCCAACTCTATTCCCTATTGTCGTTTTGTGCCTTTCCGTGCATTACGTTTATAGTAGGTCATGTCTATTTATAGGCGAGAGCAGAGGGTCTAGGGTAAGCTATTAGGAAAGTTCCTTCCATCAAGGGCATCCCCTAAAATATCCCAATATAATAGATTTTATTTAATATTAGTTAATATCTTTTATCAAAATCTAAATAATCTATAAAATATCTTATTTAATTAATAAAGAACCACATAATCTTATAGCTGGGACAATGGAAACTATGTTAGTATAGAATCATCTCGTATATCAGGGGGTCCATATGTAATTGAAGACCAAGATGAAACTAATGAATGACTCAAACTCTTATTTCACTAGATACATTTTTGATAGGGTAGTTTATGTCACTAGGATCTGAACTAAACACAACTTAAGGTTTATTGTATGAAGGCACATGGGTTGTAGCTAAAAGTTATCATCGGTGAATGATTATTATCACAAGATAAAAATATTTTATTACTGAAAGCTAGCCAAAGTCCATTGATGGTAAAATTTTTATCCGAATACTTCATCTTTATATGACAACAAGACTTGACATTACAATATGATCCTGACTACTAGACAATTTAAATTAGAGTAATCAATATAAGAGAAGAACAAGATAGAGAATAAATTAGACTTACCTGAAGAACCAAATAGAAATTATCATAATTGGACTTAAAAATGGTGAAGAAAACCACCAAGAAAGGGTGAAGAATGAGAAGTTTCATGCTTTGTCCTCATAGTGAACTTATTCTATTCTATTATGTATACAAAGAAATATGTAATAACTAAGAACCTGAAACAAACGAATGAGCAAGTGGACACAGCTTTGATCTTACGCTTTTGGGTATATCGGAGGGCTTCTTCTTTTCTATATTTGATCATTATAAGATTACATAAATATTACTGGTCAGCATGCTTGAGGTTGGTTTAATTAATTATCTATAAGATAGATGCATAATTGAATGAGAAAGAAGAAAGAAAATAACTTAGGTTGGGTTTAATTATCTTTTTGTTAGATGCATATGCTTCTTTCATGCACAAAGATATTTTTCTGTAGAAAGAATATTATCATCTTTATTTGCTATATACAACTAAGTGATATACTTGTCTGTTTGAAAATTTTAGCTTTGTCTATCTATTAGTCAGCTTTTGAATTGTATGTGTTTTTTTTATTTTTGGACAACTTACTTTATTTTCACTAAAGTATTATAAACCAAGTGCCCTAATTGATAGAAAACCTCTTGATAAAATGTTGGGTAATAATAAATCATAGATGAGAGTATCAAGAAAAATATTAAAGCTTAAAAGTTAAAAATATTTATTAAATTAAAATTTTATAATTTCATAGACTTTAAATTTGAGGTTTCATTTGTTTTTTATCTCTCCTTCTAATTATATACGTAAAGTAGGTTTTTTTTATAGATGAGTAAATTGATGATTTTTACACCAACTATAATAATGAATCATATTTTAAACATACAAAGTTTAATCTAATTTTATGAGAGAAATAATTAGTTCGGAGAATACAATGCATTAGATCAAAACATGATTAGTATCATGCAAAACCATATATGATCATTACTTTTTATTTTCTAAAGAAATATAAAAATTCAAACAATAAATTAGAAATATTAATATTCATTTATTATAAAATAGAAAAATATATAATTTTTATGCATTTAAAAATCTATCAAAATAAATTTAAAATATATAGATGATCATTAATTTTGTTTTAAAGTTTCTAAAAATATTTTAATTGAGTTTGACTATCGAATTTAAATTTATATCACTTAAGGATTTAAATAAAATATACTTATCTTAAATGCTTTAAATCATAAAAATAAATTTTATATGCTTATTTAAAATATAATTTTCTTAAAAATGAATAACTTTGTTATATATTTTTTGAATAGGATAAAAAATTAGTTTAATACAATTTTAAAATTAATTGATTTTATTTTCAAATTGTTCTAGAATTGATTTAACTTTTTAAACTTTCAATTATTGTAGAATTGACATAAACAAGCAACACGTGCCATAATTATCCTATTTATGACTCAAAAATGAGTGACCACCGCTATTGTGACAATGGAAACTATGTTAGTATAGAATCATCTCATATATCATGGGGTCTATTTGTAATTCAAAACCAAGATCAAACTAATGAATGACGCAAACTCTTATTTTGCGAGGTACATTTTTGATAGGGTAGTTTATGTCAATAGAATCTTGAGCCGAACACACATGAAGATTTGTTGCAAGAAGTCACTTGGGTTGTAGCTAGAAATTGACATCAACGGATGATTATTATCACAAGATAGAAATATTCCATTGCTGAAAACGAGCCAAAGTCCATGGATGGTACAATTTTTATCCGGATACCTCATCTTTATACGACAACAAGACTTGACATTGTAATATGATCCCGACCACTAGACATATCAAATCGGAGTGATAAACATAAGAGAAGAATAAGAAAGAGAATAAATTAGACTTACTTGAAGAACCAAGTGGAAATTATCATAATTGAATGCAATAATAGTGGAGAAAACCACCAAGAAAGGGAGAAGAATGAGAAGTGTCATGCTTCGTCCTCGTAGTGAACTTATTCTACTCTATTACTGTATGCAATAAAACACGTAAGAACAACTAAGAACCAGAAGCAAAAGAGCGAGCGAGTGGACAGCTTTAGTGTTAGGCTTTTGGGTATATCAGAGGGCTTCTCCTCTTCTATATTGATCATCAAAAAATCACATAAATATTAATAGTTAGCATGGTTGAGGTTGGTTTAATTAATTATCAATAAGATAGTTACATAATTGAACGAGGAAGTATGTAGGAAATAACTCAGGTTTGATTTAATTATCTCTAGGTTAGATGCATGTGCTTCTTTTTATGCACAAATATATTTTTATTTATAAAGAAGATGATCATCTTTATTTGCTATATAGAACTAAGTGATGTAGTTATCTATTTAAAAATTTCAACTTTCTCTATCCATTATTCAACATTTTAAAAGTATGTGTTGTTTTATTTTTGGATAACTCACCTTATTTTCACTAAAGTATTATAAACCCAAGTACCTTAATTGATAAAAAATCTCTTGATAAAATGTTGGGTAATAATAAATCATAGAAGAGAGTACCGAGAAAAATATCAAAGCTTAAAATTTAAAAACCCTTATTAAATTAAAATTTTATAATTTCACAAACTTTGAATTTATTTGTTTTTTTATCTCTCTTCCTAATTATATGCGTAAAATATTACATGAACTTTTTATTTATAGTTGAGTGAATTAATGATTTTTATCCCAACTATAATAACAAATCATATTTTTATCATACAAAGTTTAATTTAGTATTATGAGAGAAATAATTAGTTTGGAGAATACAATTCACTAGATCAAAACATGATCAATATCATGCAAAATCTTATATGATCATTATTTTTATTTTCTAAAGAAATAAAAATATAAACTATAAATTATAAATAAACAATAATATACTAGTAATATTTATTTATTATAAAATAGAAAATAATACCTAAATTTATTTATGCATTTAAAATCTTTCATAAAAATTAAAATATATAGATGATCATTATTTTTATTTTAAAATTTCTAAAATATTTTAATTAAGTTTTACTATCAAATTTAATTTTATATCACTTAAGGATTTAAATAAAATATACTTATCTTAAATGTTT
The DNA here is from genome assembly GCA_021527575.1 of Ensete glaucum. Taxonomy (NCBI): domain Eukaryota; kingdom Viridiplantae; phylum Streptophyta; class Magnoliopsida; order Zingiberales; family Musaceae; genus Ensete; species Ensete glaucum. The sequence continues at coordinate 17,231,074 of CM038558.1, forward strand.
TAAATCATAAAAATTAATTTTATACATTTATTTAAAATATAATTTTCTTGAAAATAAAGAGCTTAGTTATATTTTTTAAATAGGTTAAAAATAGTTTAATGTAATTTTAAAAACTATATAATTAAATTTTAAAAAAATAATTAAAATTTTTTGTAAAATTATCTTTGATAATATTCAATTGATTTTATATTCAAATTATTTAGAGTTGATTTAATTTTTTAAACTTTCAATTGTTCTAAAATTGATATAAAAAAAGAACACATGTTGTGTTTATCCTATTCATGATTCCAGAACGAGTGACTATCGTCGTTAAGACAACAAAAACAATAGTATCGAATCATCTCATTTATCGAGGGGTTCATATATAATTCAAGACTAAGATCAAATTGATGAATGACTAAAACTCTCATTTCGCAATGTAAATTTTTGATAGAGTAGTCTATATCATTAGGATCTTCAATCGAACATACTTGAACGTTTGTTACATGAAGGCACTTGGGTTGTAGCTGGAAGTTGATAACGATAGATGATTCATGTTACAAGATGGAAATATTCCATAATTAAAAGTAAGTCAATGCTATGGATAATGAAGTTTTTATATGGATACCCCATCTTTATGCGATAGCAAGACTTCATATCGTGATATTGTCTTGACCACTATACATTTCAAATCAGGTGATCAACATAAGAGAAGAAAAAGATTTGACTCATTCTGGAATCATAATTTGACTTACTTGAAGAAACTAAGTGGAAATTATCATAATTTGACTCAACAATGGTGGAGAAAACAACCAAGAAAATGAGAAGAACGAGAAGTGTCATGCTTCGTCCTCGTAGTGAACTTATTCTACTCTATTACTGTATGCAATAAAACATGTAAGAACTAAGAACTTAAAGCAAGCGAGCGTGTGATTGATTTGATGAGTTAGGCTTTTGGACATATCAGAGGGCTTCTCCTTTTCTATATTTGATCATCACAAGAGCACATAAACGTTATTGGTTATTATGCGTGTGATTGATTTAATCAATTATTTATAAGATACATGCATAATTGAAGGAGAAAGAAGATAGAAAATAACTTAGATTGGGTTTAATTATCTCTCGATTAGATGCATGTGTTTTTTTTATGCACAAAGATATTTTTTCTATAGAAAGAAGATGATTATCTCTATTTGCTATATCAGACTAAGTGATGTACTTATATGTTTGAAAATTTCAGCTTTTTTTATCCATTATTTAGCATTTGAATTGTATGTGTTTTTTAATTTTGAACAACTTACCTTATTTTAATTGAAGTATTATAAACTCAAGTATCTTAATTGATTGGAAATTTTCTTGATATAATGTTAGTAATAATAAATCATAAAAGAGAGTATTGAGAAGAATATCAAAGCTTAAAAGATAAAAACTCTTATTAAATTAAATTTTTTTGATTTCATAGACTTCATGTTTCATTTGTTTTTTAATCTCTCCTCCTAATTATACGCATAAAGTAGATTTTTATTTATAAATGAGTGAATTGATGATTTTTATACCAACTATAATAATAAATCATATTTTCAATATACAAATTTTAATTTAGTTTTATAAGAGAAACGATTAGTTTGAAGAATACAATACGCTAGATCAAAAAGAATTATACAAAACCTTATATGATCATTATTTTTTATTTTTTAAAGAAATATAAAAATATAAATCATAAATTAGAAATAACAAATAGTATACTAGGAATATTCATTTATTATAAAAATAAAAAATAATATATAAATTTTATATGCATTTAAAAATCTTCCAAAATAAATTTAAAATATGTAGATGATCATTATTTTTATTTTGAAGTTTTGAAAATATGTTAATTCAGTTTTAATGCCGAATTTAATTTTATATCACTTAAGGATTTAATAAAACATTCATATCTTAAATGCTTTAAATCATAAAAATAAATTATATACATTTGTTAAAAATATAATTTTCTTAAAAATAAATAGCTGAGCTATATATTTTTTGAATAGGATAAAAATAGTTTAATATAAATTTAAAAGATTATATAATTAAAATTTTGAAAATAATTTATAAATTTTATAAAAATTATCTTTGATAATGTTCAATTGATTTTATATTAATATTCTTCTAGAATTGATTTAATTTTTTAAATTTTCAATTGTTCTAAAATTGACATAGACAATGAACACTTGTCATACTTATCATATTTATGACTCTAGAATAAGTGACTATCATTGTTGGGATAACGAAAACTATGTTAATATGGAATCATCTCGTTTATCAAAGGGTCTATCTGTAATTAAATACTAAAGATATTTATTTGTATAAATAAGATAATAATCTCTATTTGCTATACAGAACTAAGTGATATATTTGTCTATTTGAAAATTTAAGCTTTGTCTATCCATTATTCAGCTTTTGAATTGCTTGTATTTTTTTATTTTTGGACAACTTACCTTATTTTCACTAAATTATAAACTCAAGTCTCTTAATTGATAGGAAATTTGTTGATAAAATGTTGCATAGCAATAAATCATAGAAGATAGTATTGAGAAGAATATCAAAGCTTAAAAGTTAAAAAATCTTATTAAATTAAAATTTTATAATTTCATAGACTTCAAATTTCATGTTTCATTTATTTTTTATCTCTCATCCTAATTATATGTCTAAAGTATTACATGAGCTTTTTATTTATAGATGAGTGAATTTATAATTTTTACACCAACTAAATAACAATTCTTAATAAAATATTAGGTAATAATAAATCATAAAAGAGAGTATCGAGAAGAATACCAAACTTAAAAGTTAAAAACCCTTATTAAATTAAAATTTTATGATTTCATAGATTTTTAATTTAAGGTTTCATTTATTTTTTTATCTCTCCTCCTAATTATATGTGTAAATAGCTTTTTATTTATAGATGAGTGAATTGATGATTTTTACACCAAGTATGATAACAGATCATATTTTTAACACATAAAGTTTAATTTAGTTTTGTGATAGAAATGACTAGTTTGACATTCATTAGATCAAAATATGATTAGTATCATGCAAAATCTTATATGATCATTATTTTTTATTTTCTAAAAAATATAAAAATATCAACAATAAATTAGAAATAACAAATAATATACTAGTAATATTCATTTATTATAAAAACAAAAAATAACAGATAACTTTTTTATGCATTTAAAAATCTTTCAAAATAAATTTAAAATATATAAATGATCATTATTTTTGTTTTAAAGTGCCTAAAATATTTTAGTTAACTTTTAATATCAAATTTAATTTTAGATCACTTAAGGATTTAATTAAAACATACTTATCTTAAATGCTTTAAATTATAAAAATAAATTTTATGTATTTATTTAAAATATAATTTTTTTTAAAATAAAGAGCTTAGTTATATATTTTTTGAATAAGATAAAAAATAGTTTAATATAATTTTAAAAATTATATAATTAAATTTTTTAAAAATAATTTAAATTTTTTATAAAATTATCTTTAATAATATTCAATTGATTTTATATTCAAATTATTCTAAAAGTGATTTAATTTTTTAAACTGTCAATTATTCTAGACTTGACATAAATAAGGAACACGTGTCGTACTTATCTTATTTATGACTCCAAAAGGAATGACCATCGTTGCTGGGACAACATAAACTATGTTAGTATGGAATCATCTCATTTATAAAGGGGGTTTTTCTATAATTCAAGACTAAGATCAAACTAATGAATGACTTAAACTCTCATTTCGCGAGGTACGTTTTCGATATAGTAGATTATGTCACTAGGATCTTGAGCCGAACACACTTGAAGGTTTATTGCATATTTGGGTTATAGCTAGAAGTTGACGGCGGTAGATAATTATTGTCACAAGATGAAAACATTCTATTGCTGAAAATAAGCCAAAGGCAATGGATGATTAAGTTTTTATTCGGATACCCTATCTTCATATCACAATAAGACTTGACATTGCAATATGATCTCAGCCACTATACGTTTCAAATCATAGAGATTAATATAATAGAAAATAAGATAGAGAATAAATTAGACTTACTTGAAGAATTAAGTGAAAATTATTATAATTGGACTCAAAAATGGTGGAGAAACCCAAAAAAAAGGGAAAAGAATAAGAACTATCATGTTTCGTCCTCGTCCTCGTAGTAAACTTATTCTACGCTATTACTATATACATAGAAACATGTAAGAACTAAGTGATGTACTTGTCTGTTTGAAGATTTTAGCTTTGTATATCCATTATTCAGCTTCCGGATTATTTGTGCTTTTTTTTTCTTATTTTCACTAAAATATTATAAACTCAAGTATCTTAATTGATATGAAAATTTAAAAAGCTCTAATATCATGTTGAAAAATCTTTTGATAAAATGTTGAGTATTAATAAATCATAGAAGATATTACCGAGTAAAATATAAAAACTTAAAGTTAAAGACCCTTATCAAATTAAAATTTTATAATCTCTAAGACTTCAAATTTGAGGTTTTGTTTATTTTTTTATCTTTCCTCCTAATTATATGCATAAAGTATTACATGAGGTTTTTATTTACGGATGAGTGAATTGATAATTTTAACTTCAATTATAATAACAAATCATATTTTAACATAAAGTTTAATTTAGTATTACGAGGGAAACAACCAATTTGGAAATAAAGAAATAAAAAATGAATGAGCGGGAAGAGATTAGGTATGGAGAATGGGATTACTAGAGACCGCACATATAATCCACGACGACAATGTGGTGAAAACTTTGGTGTAAGCGATGAGCCAAAATCCTAGTCGACAATGAGAAGGTGTGGCTATGGCCGTTCTAGAAGGGTTTCGACTTTACCCCTAGGACCGGCTCATCAGGCCTTTATCACGATAGGATAGATGTGATTGAGCTTGATGATATGAATTGATGAATGATTGGGTTCGAGATGACCTATAACTTGTAGATTGAAGGCACTCAGGTGTTACCTACGACGAGGATCCATCGAGCTCGAATGGCCTGGTTTGGTACCATGCATATTTTTATCATATGAGAAGATATTGTAACTTTAGAAAAATAATTTTATATTATTAAGTGAAACTTTAGGTAATTTGTTAGAAAAATATGCTTTTTTCATATTGTATATGTCTTATCTTTAATCTTATTACAAATATAAGCTCCATAGAGGTAAACTTTTGAGGAAGGAGAATCAAGCTCTTGTTAGTTTGGATAAAAACTCTTTTTATTGAGATAAAAATATATAACTATGTTAGTTATTTAGTTGGTAAAGATTTTAATAATTTATCAAAAGTCATTGCTTCGAATTATTTGTAAAAGAAAAAAATAAATGATCTATTGCGAGAGTCCAAAATTTTAATCATACATTACAAATTGTTGTTATCATGTGATTTTCCTTTTTTTTTTTTTAAAATACTATATTAATTCAAAAACAATTGTAACATGTGATTTGGAGATACAATTTATGCTTGGAAGGTCAATATAAAAAAAAATAAAAAAAAGGAGAGAATTCTTTACCATATCCTCAAACTCAATAGTCAATATACGTATTGATTATCCTACTTAAAACATTTGAGAGAGGATTATATTGATTATCGTACCTAAACATATGAGAGAGTATTATATAATATATATCAACAAAGATGTGAGTAATATCATTGACCATATTTGTAACGTGCGGCATGAAGGCATAGCTTGTTTATCCAAAATATGAATGTTCTCCTTAAAATCTAATTCTATTATGATTTTAAGTTTCTATCCGACAAAAATAGACACCCTCTTTGGCAGTCTATTTGTTATAAGAACTCCTGTTATCTCCAACGAATTCATCTTGAATTAAAAAAAAATCAGTTTTTAAAATAAAACCTAACCCTTTTTATTTTTGTTTATTCAATATATAAATTATCTACATTGAATTCTGCACTCATTTGACCAACATTTGACCAACAAAAATAAGACATCTTCCATAATCTCTTTATATCAAGATAATAATAAACTAAAATGTACCAATTCATACATGATAAAAGATCACCATAGGGTAATTTTCTTAGCTCTAAAAATATTATTATTATTGACCTACCATAGAAAGTTTAACCTATAAATGCTCTTAAGATTATGTTTAGAGGATTAAAATCATTTCCTTGCTTAGTCATTCCCTAATATGCGAGAAGTCGAACAACTTAAATCGGATATCCAATTTAATCTTGAATAATCAAAAATTACTTTTAACAAAGAAATATTAAAAAGAATATGTTGAATAGAATCGTTCTGCACAACGGAACTTTCAATAGAATAGAGAACATAATGAACACTCAAGTTTTCCAAAACAAGTCATAGTAGAAACAATATTACTCACATATTAGGAAATGAGGAGCTTATATCAGTGCCAGAGAACAAATCTAGATCTATTTCAAAAACTACAAGAACAATCTGAGCACCAAACAACACAATAATAAATCAGAATCTCATTTATTGTTTGTAATAAAATAGCTCATAGAAACATCCAAGTCCAATAAGTCTGGGTTCAAGAACATAGGTTTGAGAGAAAACAGACTATTAAAAACTCAATTGCCACACATGACATTAATAAATCTATCATCTCCAATAATAGAAAAAAGCCCTTGGATAGTCTTAGCATTTAGAAAGAGTCTCCAACACCGTGGCAGGTGTTTTAGATCGAAAAATGAACTGAACTGAACCCTATATAACATGAATAATAGTATTTCAAATAGAATATATGTGATTGAGATAAAGCACCCATATGTTTTGTCCAGATAACATAAACAACTTTGAGTGACTTTCTCAATTATAAGCCACACTGTGAGTGACTTTCTCATCGTAACTATTTTCCCAACTTTAATTTGTCCAAGAAATATATAGAGTATATATATATATATATATATATATGTGAAACTAGTAAGACAAAATTGTACTTATCAAAAAAAAAAAAGTAAGACAAAATTGATAAGTGAGAGACGATTGGCTTGGTAAAGATAAGAAAATAAATATATTTATTTTTAATCGATTTATTGTAAATTTTAATTAAAAAATAAATATCTTAAAACCTTCTAAGAGATATTAACGAGCCCCGATAGTCCAAAGGGGGAAAGATTCTTCTTTGACTTTATAGATCTCATACTATCTATCATCTACTAGTAATAATGTGGTAGAGAAAATAAATTTTTAGATGTCAGACAATTACTCCTTCCGTAGGTTAGTTTTTCGTAAGTATTAAAAATATTTTTTCAAATGATAGCTCGACAAAGATATATTTTATTAACTCAAAAATAGAAAAAAAAATCATCAATATACAACAAACGAGAGATTCTAAATCTAGATTTAAAATAGAAATGATCAAGTTTTTCAAAATCACAAGCTTGATTCAGTAAGAAAGTGAACGGCTAAGAAATCATAATCTATAAACAAACATGAGATAAAGGATCGTCCCGTCGAATATCCTATAATATTTTAAGATCAAGAAAGATCCTTTGTTAATCATATAATAAAGAATTAGAGTGTAAATAAAAGAGATAACTAAACGTAGGTGTACTTTGACACTTGTTGTGTAGAAAATTATACAGTTTCATCAACATTGTTTTAGATGGATGTGAACCCATATTAAATCGGTTTAGTTATAAAATTAAGGCGTGGAGTGATGAAGCATTCAACCGTGGTTCTCAAGCATACTGGCTCATCACGGTGTTGATCTGCTGTATCATTACGCGCAGGATTCAGCATTTTTGGTGACTTGCGAATCACCAACTAGCCAAAGACCTGACAAATTATGCGGGCCCCAGTCCGTGACTGTGTTTGTTGAGCGAAACCTAAACCCTGCCGGACCGCCGACAGGACAGAGTGGCTTTGTTCTTCTAACACACAGATTTGCTAGCCATCGATCCACCGCCACCCTAAGCGCTCGATTTGCCGGAAAAGTTGCTGCGACTTCACCATCACTGTCACTTTTGAGATCTCCTCTCCACCAAACGCCACCGACCGTCTTCAAAATCCTCCTCCTCCTTCCCCAATCCCATTTCCACCAACCCCTCGCTCGAGAGACAGGCCATGAAGGATTCAGGGGGAGACGGTTCGGCGGCGGCGGCGGCGGAGCGGGAGCTGCCGCTGAGCCAGAAGGCGGTCAAGGTGCTCGGGAATGTGTGCTTCTCCGCATTCGTGCTCTCCGTGCTCGTCTTCACCGTCATCGCCGTCACGTACCAACCCCCCGACCCTTGGCTCGACTCCCCCAAGGCCATCATCTCCAAGTCCCTCGCCGCCACTCTGCCAAACGCCACCTTCCGCACCGACGACTCCGTCCTCCCCACCGGTGAAGACCTGGTCCCGGTTCCGCCCCGAAATGACACCGCCGATGATGCCGCCAACGACACAATCCCTGCCGATCCCGCCAACAATGCCACCGCCGCCGACGGCGCCTCTGTGCTCCTTCCCTCGCTGCCGCCTCCGGCCTCGGACTGCGACACCGACGCCCCGATCAACTGCTCCGACCCCCGCGCCCTCGTCGCCATCCGGCGCTTCAACGCCCGGGTATTCCGCCGATCCATCGTCTTCCTCAGCTACGAGAAGCCCGTCCCTGGATCCGCCTCCGGCGAGTGCGATGCGGCCTGGCGCTTTCGAAACCGACGCGAAAAGTCCTGGCGCCGCTACAGGGACTACCGCCGCTTCCGCCTCGTCCCCGCCGACAACTGCACCTACGAGGTCGTATCCGCCGGCAAGTTCCGCTCGGGCACCAACGCCGCCCCGAAGCCCTTGCCGTCTCGCCGGTCCTCTTCCCCCTCCCCTCCCGCCCAGATCCCCGATGCCGAGATCAATGACACCATCCCGACGCTCGGATCTGAATCCGATTTCCGGAAAGGGAAGTACCTCTACTACACTCGTGGCGGCGACTACTGCAAGGGGATGAATCAGTACCTGTGGAGCTTCCTCTGTGCCCTCGGCGAAGCCCAGTTCTTGAATCGGACGTTCGTGATGGATCTCAACATTTGCCTGGCCTCCACTTACAATCCTAGTGGCCGGGATGAGGAGGGCAAGGATTTCCGATTCTACTTTGATTTCGAGCACCTCAAAGAGTCAGCGTCATTGGTGGAGGAGAGCGAGTTCTTAAGAGACTGGCGACGGTGGGAGCGCTCCTCTGGCCGGAAGACCGGTGGCAAGATCACTGTCCACAAGGTGCCAACATACAAGGTCACACCGATGCAACTCAAGAAGGACAAGAGCACCATCATCTGGAGGCAGTTTGATGGCCCGGAGCCGGAGAATTACTGGTACCGTGTGTGCGAGGGACGAGCTGCTAAGTACGTTCAGCGGCCGTGGCAAGCCATTTGGAAATCCAAGCATCTGATGAACATAGTTTCACAGATTGCTGGGAGGATGGACTGGGACTATGATGCTGTCCATGTGGTCCGGGGAGAGAAGGCTAGAAACAAGGAGCTGTGGCCCAATCTAGACACAGACACCTCGCCTGAGGCTCTGGTGCAGAAGCTTATGAGGGTGATACGACAATGGAGGAATTTGTATATCGCTACAAATGAGCCATTCTACAACTATTTCGATAAGTTGAGGTCTCATTATAAGGTGCATTTGCTTGATGATTACAAGGAGATGTGGGGGAACACAAGTCAGTGGTATAATGAGACAATGGTTCTAAATAATGGGCATCCGGTGGAGTTTGATGGGTACATGAGGGTGGCAGTGGACACAGAGGTGCTGTATAGGGCCAAGAATCGAGTGGAGACATTCAATAACCTGACAAGGGACTGTAAAGATGGTATCAACACGTGCTAGCATTGGCATGAAGAAAAGATTGGAGGCTTAAAGCTGTGGATACTCTTCATGTTTGTGTGAGTGCTGGACAACTTGTTGAAGAATTCCTCTTCTGTCCATTTCGATTTGGAGTTCAAACATGGAACATTTGCGATCTGTATCATGTTCTATTATTTGCTTCTTTCCTGCTCTTTTGTGGTTTTATATCTCTTTGTTGGTAACAGATTCATCATCTATCGGCGCCATACTATTTATTCTATGACGTTGAAACATTCATGTTTACCTACATTTCGATTTTGTTTGATGATCTACTAATAACCTTGCAATGGAGCTTTTATTCTTGTTTCTTAGTTGAGTCCCTCTAGGGGAAAAACCGCAAGAGATATGAAATTTGTTCCTGGACAATTAGATTGAAATTTATGCAGAACATGTTTGTCTCTGATGCAATTTAACTCACCGTATTGTCACGGACAACAATGTAAACAAGGTGTTCGATGAAATGCTTGTGTTAGTCCGTGTCCTTCGGTTTAGGTACATATCTTGTACAACAAGAAGCGGACTTGATGAACATGACCTAGTTTGATTTGCTTTATGGCCAAGTTTGGCTTGTAAATACAAGTGTGTCTTATAAGCACTTGTGGGGACTTCGGTCTATTATGGACCATTATCCTTTGTGTGCAACCTCTCTGAGTTTGTAATGTCCATGGGTGTAATTTGTATGTGGCTTTATAAAGTGTTTGCTTGAGCAGTTGCTTGTGGATCCTATGGGAATTGCTTCTTCTGGCCCGTTTTCTCTTTTGTAAGTCTAAGGGACTCTAGGAGATCTCGGGGAGGGCTGACCTTTGTGGACGGACACGCATGGGTGCCGCACGGCTTTGGCAAAATAAGCTAAGCCCGTGACAATGTGGTATCAGAGTGGGACAAGCACACGCAGAAACACTTGCCATACAAACGTGGGGGACCTAGCTAGGTTGTGTGGAGGACAGCCAGCACGCGCAACCGTTTGGGGGAAAATGGATATTGAGATGTAGGGAAAGGAGTTTCTTAGAGGAGTGGGCATCTAGGTTTGGCATTCAGAGGAATGGCCAACCCCTTTGCGTAAGAGGCACCACGAGGACAAGCAAGCGAAGAAGAATGCGTAGCACACAAAGATTGGGATGGTTGAGTTCGAGCTATATTTAGACGTTGTCAACCAAACTTGACGGTGCTCAACGCAAAACGAGGCGTTTGGTGAAAGATGAGACCGTGCAATGTGGGAGGTGTAGAAAGAGTTGTCAAAGCTCACGGTGTGGGGAATTGCTAACTCGAAGGATTTAGAACTCATGCAAGGGCTTGTACGGACGACGGAGAGTTCGTGGCCATCCCAAGCGATCGAACTCGGTGCCATGGAGCATCGAACTTTCTCTTCAATGGAAAGGATATGTCCGGTGAAATGTGCAACAAGTTCAGACGTTGCTTGACCTTGAAGGGTGCGAGACGTATTGGAGAAGGGTCGATCTACCAAGTACATTTGTGGGCGAACAAGGCACAAGTTGTTCGTGAGCGAGTAGTCCAAATGGGATGATGGTCTCAAACTTCCAATGGGAAGTATGTAAAGAAAAGTTGCTCGGAGACGGATATCCGGAGGGATAAGTCCTAGTTCTCTAGTGGGAGAATCATGCAGCAGCGCATATTGAGGAAGAGTTCCTCAGCGATATCTCCACAAAGCTCAGCGGATCGAGTGGCGGCGAAGAGTCGTGCGTAATCTCGAAAGAGGTAATGCATTGGTGGATGCATTTCGAGATCAGTGAGGAAGCAATCAAGGCAACATCATATGAAGGCACACTTAGAGTCGATGCAAATTGAACTCAAGAGAGGGTGACCCATGGAATGGTGGAGGTGAGGCCACTATCAACTCAATACAAATCGAGGAGTAGGCGACTTGGGTGGAACTCGGTGAAGTATCCAAGCCGTGAAGGAGTCGACATAGAAGATGGAACATGGAGCGGAGGCACGAGCTTTCCTTGACAGGTCAAGGGCATGAACTCTTGTAGCGGCAAGAGTGGGATCATGTTGTTATGGGTTTTCATTATGATGGGACGGACTTATTTTGCGTAGTGCCAAAGATGAAGGGAGCTTGAGGCACAAGCTACCTCGAGATGCATTTGATGGAGTAACTAAGGTGATTCAACTTACGGAGGCAAAGTTGGGATCATGAGACCTTAGTACGGGGCAAGAGGATGCAGAGGTGGGTACTCTTGAAGAATATGCAACAGTGTTGTCGTTCAAGTTGTCAGGAACAAGTGGTGCATAGCAAGATTGTGCTGGTAGGGCATAGAGGCCTAAGATCCAGACAATGGTGCACCAACTCTAGCGAAGTCAGGTGACTTCAGGAGCTACTAGGCGATGGACTATTCTAGAGCTATGCTTCGTCCAGGTATGACCCAAGAGTGGGTGAATGAAGGGGAATTGCCAAGGGAGCGAACTACAAATCGGAGATGACGGAGGCCCTACGATGTGTTGGCAGAGGCCACACGTGGAGAAGTCGTAGTCTGAGTTCATCACACGAGAATCTGTATGCAATGGAGATGTCACCAGGAGGTGACATGGTGCAGCGGATCTTGGTGGAATAGTTCGTGGCAATGCAATACAGGCAATCTTGTCCCGTGAGGGACAAGATCATCTTGAGGTATGATCAAGAGTTATTGGGAGCTCGACTTTGGTGTCGACAACAAGAAGAAGGGCTATGGATTCAAGGAGTGAATGCCGTAGTCTGCAGGTGGGTCTTCGTGTGCATCAAGCTTGCATTGGATGAAAGCCTTAGTCATCGGTATGGGGTATACCGAGGAAGAAGTCCAAGTGCAAGTCGGTGAGTCCCATGGAGGGGCGTGATCGTGAATGATCGGGGCGGTGAGAGCTCCACTTGGTGAACAATGCAACGACAAGAAGGGTGGATTCAAGGTGAATGCTACTGATCTGCAGAGGCAGGTCTTCCGTGTATGCATCGAAGCTTGGATCAGATGAAAGCCTTGGTCGTCAGCATATGGGGGCTGTGTACCACCGAGGGAATAGTCAGATTGCAAGTACCAGTGAGTCTCATGGAGGGGACTTTATTATACTAAGGTATAATCGGAGCAGTTGGAGAGTTGGACTGCTTCAGTGCTTACACTCGCTTAAGGGAGCCCGACAAGTCAGAGGACAAGGTCGAGTAAGCGAACGTTGCTACCAAGGAAGCTAAGGAGAGCATGCACGAGCCTGCAACAAGATGGCTATGCATGAGAGTTGCGATCGACTTTTTGCTCTTTTCGCAAAAACTTCTTGCATTCCGAAGTTCAATGGCGGTGAGAAGGCGAATCACAATAGCTAACTCAACGAGTGCAAACACTTCAAGTGCTTTAGAAGTGTGAGAGCGGCGAATGTTAGTAACCTCGATGCATGAAGTACAAACTCGAGGAGGCGGCGATGAGTAACCTTTGCCTTCTCAACTCGAGAGAATGGGCGAAACCCAATTCTCTTAACTCGAGGAGGTGAGCGAAGCTAAGTAACATTACCTTCTCAACTACGAAGAGAATGGGTGAAGCCAAGTATCCCAGTTCTCTTACTTATCCAAGCGGGGGCTCGCAAGTTCGATGACCCTTCAAAGAAAGCTTATGGAAGACAATAGTTGTTAAATCCTCATTTGGTGATCGACTCGAGAGTAGATTTTCTACTTCATTTCCCAATTGACTAATCGAAAGAGGGAGTGATGCGAACATACTTAGAAGTGACAACTAACGGTGAAAGAAGGTTCAATGGGCAAACATTATGGAGGAAGGACCTTAAAAACTTCAAAGTCTGCGAGGCGATGCTCGTTAAAGCTCCAACAAGCATCTACCCGAAGCAATATGAGTATCTTTGTGATACGCGTAATAAGGCGGTCTTTTCCTTCATCGAGGGATCGCGAGAACCAACAAGGATCGACAACTCACCAACCCCACACCGATTCATTGGTGAGTTGAAGCAGCATGGCGGATCAGAGTTCGACTACTCAACAACAGCGGTGGAGAGCGGCTAGGAGCCAAAGGGGGGTGTTGCAGCCAAAGCAGAAGATTTAAGATTTAGCAGAATGCGAGGAGATGCAGCGTCTACAGTGGCTTCGACGAGGACGTCGAAGGAATAAGTGAGGGAGAATGTCACGGACAACAATGTAAACAAGGTGTTTGAGGAAATGCTTGTGTTAGTCCGTGTCCTTCGGTTTAGGTACATATCTTGTACAACAATAAGCGGGCTTGCAGTAGGCTTAACAGCCCTAGTTTGATTTGCTTTATGGCCAAGTTTGGCTTGTAAATACAAGTGTATTTTATAAGCACTTGTGGGGACTTCGGTCTATTATGGACCATTATCCTTTGTGTGCAACCTCTCTGAGTTTGTAATGTCCATGGGTGTAATTTGTATGTGGCTTTATAAAGTGTTTGCTTGAGCAGTTGCTTGTGGATCCCATGGGAATTGCTTCTTCTGGCCCGTTTTCTCTTTTGTAAGTCTAAGGGACTCTAGGAGATCTCGAGGAGGGCTGACCTTTGCGGACGGACACGCATGGGTACCGCACGGCTTTGGCAAAATCAGCTAAGCCCGTGACAGTATACAAGAAAGCTGATACTGGATGTGTTAAGATCATGTCCCTTTACTTCATCTAGATAAGACTTTGAAGCGAATTGGATGAGGTTCTAGATGGTCATGGATGAAGTTAGGTTGTACGGTTGGGATGTCAGGTTGGGCATAGTCACATGAATCGACATGCCTAACCGTGCTGATGATATCTATTGTTTGACCTACAGTTTTTCATATGGATGACATACGAGGTATATTTCATTCCTAGTACATTGAAAAAGTGTTTTTGGTGCCGGTCTTCTTGGATAGTCAGTTCCATGTGTATATTCCAAAGAAAAAATTGGGTAATTTGGCATAAACAAGTGAAGTTTAAATGCTACCAGAGACAAAATGTAAAGTAGTATCTATAGGTGAAGTTTGACACCTTAAAGGGCAGCTATCAAGCTACCTCAGATAAAAACTAGACTTGTCCTCTAAATTATAATGAACTTGGACTCGTGATGCCAGGAGCACCTAGTTGTTCTCCTTGTAACCAAAATTATGCTACCTAATAGAGGGTTCCTTTTACTTGGGTGGAATGAGAATCCATGGGTTTCAGTGAAATGAATCAAATCCCAAGGAAGCATTGTCTCGAGTAATGTGTTACCAGATCATTCCTTCAACTTTAGTCGAATAAGAATCCATAACCAGAATGGATTAAGTAATTAGTTCAATTGAAGCTTTCCAATATACATTGAAACATATTTGATGCTTGGTTGACCTATCATCATCCACCAACCATCTGTCTAGACCTCACAAGTGGTGCAGAAATCCCCTGTTGACCTAAATAGTACATGCTAGAATGAGTTTTACATTAGTTTGCTCAAATCCTCCTCCAAAACTATATCTACCAAAAATTAAACAGTTCTATTAAGTCTCCATTTTAATCTAGATGATATGAATATGTGGTTATTATCTCCTTAAAGTCAATGGTATAGCCCTTACCGGGGATAATCTTGCAAAAAGATGCACCAAATTAGTTTCTACAAGCAAAAACTAGAGATGAATGATATTTGCTACTCTTGGGAATTGAATTCGTTTACAAGGCAGGAAAATCGTGCTAATAAATCAAATGCTTTTTCTTGACCAATAAAAGAAATCGATGGTCGTAGACAATCAAGATTTGTGATAGTCAGGCAAGACATGTGATGTATTGAGAGTGTTGATGTCTTAACTAATCGAGAAATGAAAAGATGAATAGGATGGTTAAGGATATGAAACAGTTGCTACGCCTGACATTGGTTAGATTAAATACTTTCTGCACTTCATTCTTTGGTCTGAGGAACAGGATTTCCCAGTGCCTTTAAAGGATCTCTTCTCATTAAGGTGTTGAATTTGCTCGCTGGAACTTCTTGATGGTTTTCAGGTGCTGGATTGATGCAGGATATGTATTCATGTAGCCTAGCAAAGCAGGGACTTGTTTCACGGTATTCTTCTCTTTGGTGATAATTTGACAGCTGAATATACTATACTGCTTCTTTGTATCACCAACATTATCATGGTAATTTTTTTTTTTTTTTGGTCATAGTTGACAATAACAATATACTGCTTCTTTGAATTACCAATGTTATCATGGTAAAATTTTTTTTGGTCATAGTTGACAATAACAATATTGCAGGACATCATGGACGGTTGAAGACTTCAATTTCACGATATCTTTTCATGGTTTTCAATGCCAATCTGGTTGGGACGATCCATATCCTTGCTCCAGCTTGAATTGGTGCTTTCTGACTCAGGATTTTACTTGTGTGATACCCTATATTTCTTAGCTTGTGGGTGTTCTTTGTTAGGATTTGTTATTTTTGTGCTTTCGGTTTATATAAAGTCTAACTTTTGATTTTATTTTTATTGGCCTATTAGTCATGTCCTTTTTTTTTTTTTGTGTGTTTTCAGAGGTCACTTTTCAATTCAAGAAATTATGATATATGGGCAGTCTGCATCATTACCTCTTTTACTCTCACTTCTCTTCTTCTGTAAATATTGTTCTCCCATTTTTTCTTCTCTTATGTATGTATGTACGTTTTCCTTGCACATGTTTGTTCTTTAGATTTGTGATTTTGATGCTCGAGCATCTTCCCATCATACGGTAGCTTCTTTTTGCCAAGGAAAATGGATCGTTTTAAGTTTTTGATGCAAAGTTGATTCAGTTGATTGATATCTATTTGTAAAGACTGGGTTTCCCATTCGAATTATGCATGGATCTATCCAAATTTAGATGAAAAATATGACGGTAGTCCAATATTATGAGTCGATCCGATGTGATAATTGATTTATTCATGGTTCGTCTTATCGATCCATACAGATATATCGATCAATCATTGATACGATATATTTCGATGTATGGGCGACACATGGTATGATAGAGCATACTAATAAATCGGTACGTACCATCCGCATTGATTCTCTGTCGGACTGGTATAGATTGTCACCTACATCGAATTGTATGTTAGGGTACGACGAACTTTCATTCACTAACTCGAAAAAGCTTAGAATCATACGATGATGTATGAACTTGCTAGCAAATGAAGATGCACCGGTTCAGTAATGGTTATTCCAAATTGTTTCAGGGACCACAAAGGACGTACAACGAAGGCGTGTTGTACAGGAGGGAGAAGGCAGTCGATGATGTTGGCTTGGCTTCCAACTCAAGGCTGTGGAACGGTAGTGGCACAGAAGCAGCACTCGATTAATGGTGCTTCGTTCGTGAAGGGGGATGACTTGAGATGAAGAAAGAGCAAAGTCAAAACTTTCGATCGCCCATATCTGTCTTCCACCTCGAATGAAGGTTTTGTATCGTTCTTCTCCGACCAGTCTTCGCAGCATCTATTTCCGTTTCTGTTTTTATTTTCTCAATAACTAAGAGAAAAAACTCCCTCTCGTTTGGAATCGGGTAGGGCAGTTCAAGGTAGGTTGCTGAGTGATAATATTTTTGTTATCATTGGTTTATAAATCCTTGGTTTTCTACTCGACCAATATCAGACTAAAGGTTTTTTTTTTAGTTTAAAAATACCAATCCAACCAATTTTATTGCCTCAAGCCCTTAACCGGTCGACTCACGATTTCAATATGCTAATTTCATAAATCTTATCGTGTTTATCCAATTGGATTAGGATTCCGATTCGATTCATCGAATCAACTTGATTCATCTAAAAAAAAAAAATTAATTATTTAAAAATATAAACCAATGACTTTGTTAAATTGAACCAATTTTAATAATTTTTTATTTGGCACTCATCTAGCATAAAATAATTGGCTCATCTCACATGACAAAGTTTCCTTGTCTCTCTGAATGCATGTACGAATACGACGTGATGTATGAAAATATATACGAGGACACGTGCTTTATTACCAAGGGCAGGGCAGGAATCGCAGTATTACCGAATTCCTTTTATTTGGTGATTGACGACGTAGCATCAAATGTATTAATTAGACAGTGGCTTCATCCATTCTAAAGATCATTGATTAGATGAATTTTTAAAGAAATGATTCACGCACGGTATAAGTTTTTTTTTTTTTTAGATTACCAAGTCATGTCAGACAGTTAAAAGACGGACTTCTGTTTACGCTCCAATGAGTTCAATGCCTATGCAACTTTCTGGCGAGAGAACCAGCACGGATCCAAATATACCAAATCATTGAAGGAATTACAATAACTGGACCAGAACTAAAGTTGACTTTCTGAAACCTGTCTACAATTGTTTAGTAGCTATAACAAGAAACCATCTTTATATCATTTGATTGCTGTGCATGGAATAATTCCTGACCGCATCCGACATTATGACATCCAAATTTGCTACGCGGTAAACTCAAGAACAAAACACCTGAAATTTACAGGAATCAAGAAATCACACTCTCATTGTACATGGTGATTTCTCAAAATTAATATCTGAAACCCACGACCTTCATCCTTATGCGTCAGTAACTGATTTCTCGATCAAAGAAGCCTCTAGACCCTGTGTGAAGAATATAACCTCAGATACATATTTGAGAAACGAACTGATAATATGATTGAAGAGGTAGAATATCTGCGATGATGATACTAAAAAAGTAAGCTTAAGATTATAAAGTGAGCCAAATAACATATAGCCAACATTTGATTTGTCAACATCATCGACTGCAGGGATCTGTGAGCTTGCTGCTCCTGGAGGTGAACCACATGGCTACAAGACATATACTACAGATAGGTTAGTCTTCACCAACTCAACAAATGGCTGCATCACAACACGTTAACCAGAAGAAAATTCATTTGCCTGGTGTGAGGATGAACCCGCAACAAGTTTCTCTGAGGAGTTATTCTGTAGCAGGCATTCCTTGAACGGAGAAATACCTAGTCCGGGGAAAAATTAGCGCTTGTACATAAGCCATGATGCAAAAAGTTCAGTTCTCTAGAGTCAATTTTAAGTATAGTCATGCAATTACATGACAACATGGAATACTTTTGTGACATCGAGGCACAATGATGCAAATTCATGCTAAACTTTTAAAATAGAGAGGAAATAAAAATATTCAAAAGGGTCAGAGTAACATTTAGTGGCTTGGGCTTATAAATTTAATAATTCCACAAAAATAATTTTCAAAGAGTTTCTTCTTGACCATTACATTTTTTTTTTTTTTAGATTACTTTTACAGCCCATTTTTAATTATACAAGCATGCAGGTTCACTTTCTGAAAGCAGCAAATAGGGATTAAAATTTCAGTCTGCAGCTAAGTGGTCCACCATAATGGATTTACATTATTATCCGTATGGTTGCTTGTTTACCACTTAGCTTTGTAGCAAATCATTCGTCCTGCCAATAGCAAGAAGTGCTTGAAATCTTGTTCTAGCAAATATACTTCATAAAACATACTGCCCAATATTTACCTGGATTTCACTAATTATGTTCGAGAAGCATTTCCAAAGATGAAACTTGTAGGTCACCTTCTAAAGCACAAAGAGGTCTGTATGAAGGTGAATAAATTTGTAATTTACATTATATACTGTCAACTGGATTCATTTATTGGGAAAATATGTATAGGATATGACTAGATTTCCAGAAGCCTAACTCCTCTATATATCCCTTTTATCATCATTCTCGATTGTATATCAAGGGAATGATAACTATAACTGCTTGTGGACTTTATCTGTTCTTGACAAACTATTGACAAATTTTATTTCAGTGTTAAAAATTGCAACTTGCCATGAGAAATTGGTAGTCTCAAAGAAAGAAGGAAACCATTCTTCACCTTATTCTAAAGACGGACTGATGGTTATTTTTAAGCGCCAAGTACGATGCATGGGCACTAAGTACTAATTTGAGAAGTATAAATCATGAGTTGTGATCATGTGTTTGAGATGCCAAATGGATGTTCCTGTCCCTTTACCTGGAAGATAGAGCCTTTGATCATGGTTCAACATATAGAGGGTTTGATTCCTCTTAACAATGCTTTGTGCACCTATTGCTTACATTTTGTACCTATTGCTTACATTTTGTTTGCCCTCATGGCATTTCCTAGATGCCTTGGGTGCCTACCTTCTTGGCTATACGTTTCCTCTTTTATGGGTCAGATTGTGTCCAGGTGGCATGGTAAAATAAAAAAAGGAGAATGGAGCTAGAGTATTTGAAATTTTTAATTTGTCATTTTGACAATAAGATGTTTACATAAAAAGAGAATTAAGAATTTTAAATCATTTGCAAATGGTTAATAACAGTTTTTAGGTATTGTACCAATAAACTTCCAGATTTGTGTTATAACTAACAGAGTGTGAGCACTGTAAGCATGTAATATATTTTATAAGAAGGTTTTTGAGATACAAACATAGTAAAAGATGAGTATTCTGACTTGATAAATCCTAGAAAAATTATGATTCCATTTCTAAGCTTCCTTTATGGCTGATATGCAGAGGAAGGACTAACTATTCACAACCGCTTTGCAATAACAACAAAGTTTTGACAGAAGGAACTAACCTGGATGATATCTACATGTTGAGGAAGGCAATCTTTGTTTATTTTCCTCGATAATATTCTCCAAACTGATACACAGTAGCTAGGATAAACATCTTCCACTTTGACCCAATGATATTGACTGTTCCATAAGCATTTTAGGAACTAAACAACATTCTCACCATTCATTTTTGGCTGTGCTAATCATCTCAGACATTTCTTGGCTTCCTAGAAATGAGGACGGTAATTTATGATCCTGAAATGAGAAGAAGACAACCATTAGCTGATAAATCTATATCTCAAAAAAGAAAGAATATGTTAACAATGTCATAAGATGAGATATAACTATCTCAAAATATGGAACTCACTAATATAATATCCATATATAATACATGAATTTTCAACCTCAGTATTCACATTGAATAAAGTGTCCTGAATCTTCCTTGCCATAACTTCCATCTTCTCCAGGTGAAGATATAGTGTCTGACATTAAAAAAACTAGATTAACAACAATGAAACACCATCAGAAGGAAAGCACAGTCTCTAGATTTATATCAACCTGCTTCTCTATGGTTAACCTTTGTATAACTTCATCTTTCACCAGCAGAGTTTTCTGGAGGTGGTAACATGAAAGACAAACAGTTGACTAAAAGCGACAAGTGAATGTGAAGATGACAAAAATTAGTAGATACTGCTGAATCATATGGATATCTCTTCAATTTGTGGCTGAAAATTGTTAGTAAATTTAGCAGCTTCAAGTTTTTCCTCTAATTCATTAATGGTAGCATCCCTCCTCCGAAGTTCAAGCTGGTAACTGCTAAGCTTCCTTTCAAGGTGCAAAATTTTCTCTAGATGGAAAGATATCAAAAGAAATTATCCAACAATACAAATGTTGACCAAAGAAAATATGATAATAATACAAATAATTGATAGAGCTACTAAGCATCATTCATCAAGATCAAAATTTCTAGTAATGCAATAAAGTTCTGCAATCCCACACCGTAGGCATTATGCTTTAGTTACAATATAACTGGGAAAAACTATATAATCATCAGACTTGAATAAATAAATGAAGACAAGTTGGTTTAGTCTTGAACAAAATTTAAACTTGGCTATCACACAAATTTGTTGAAAAAGGCCCAAAAGCATGCCAAGTACATTCAATACTAATACACTAATGTGAAAGTAGTTAGTTAAATATTGTGGTGCAAACAACAATGTGAGGAGAATCAGTACATTCATGCTGAAAAATGCATTTCACATTTCAACAAGGGGTTCGAAAACATCATGTGTGGAAGAGAAATGAGAAACTATCTTTAAGATCAAAGCTCAGTAGAAACAGTAACCTAGCAAAATGTATTTTATGTTTCTAATCTCCACTATAAATAGTGGAGACATATAACCAAAGTTACCAAACTACCCAAATATGGAACCGGTTATAATGGTTAACTACAGCTAGATCTTCAAAGGTCTGTAAGATAGCAGACAGAGGCCTCGTGTTCACCTTTCTGGTTTCTATTTAATGCTATTTCAGATCAGAGGAAAAAATCTATGGCTACTGTATGGTTAAGTAACTAGTATAATGATGAAATTAAAAGTTTTGGAATCTGGACATACAAGAATATTACTAAATAAATAAAACACTTTTTTCTGCACTAAAGAATCACATAAAGGGATCATGAAAGGCTGACTGGCAACTAGTCTGATTAAGCAATTGAGATTAAAAATTCTTCAGAAAAGAGGAAAATGAGAAAAGGCTGTCATTACCAGGACTGATTTGAATTTTCTCTAGTTGAATGCTCCTAGATATGGTATTTCAACAGGAATCATAATAAAATTTGCCTAAGAACCTTAGGCTGATAAATATTTGGTTTAGGCAAATGTATTACGTTAAAGTCATAGCAAGCAGATACTTGAAGTTTTATAAAAAGGAAAACAGGTTGCAATAAAGTATTTGATGATAATCTTTGAAACCAACATTTGGCTAATTACTAAAAGGATCTATCAATTTACAAGAGTAGGAACTTAGAAAACTTTAGGTTTCTTATGAAAGGACTAGAAATTTACAAGAAAAGGGAGAGATGATATCTGGATTCACTATGGTTGGATCTCATTTCCAGTGTGCCTCATATATGGCAATTGTGCTATATCACAGGGAAAAAAACACGAGCTCATTGATTTTCATTATTTCATAGTCAATTACCTTGGACTCTGTCCTCTTAAGTAAGCAGGTAGTTGTTCTGTAACCCGCTTACCTGAACCAAAACTAACCCAGCAATGAGAGATTGGATTCTCTAAATTCGATCCAGTAACCTGATAAAATTGATTTACTTTGATACTTAATCTGAAATCCAATCCAACTCCAGTACTTATCCGATTATGATCCATGCTTGGATCCTTATAGGATTTGGCTTTGAGATTTCAATGGAACTCATCGATAAAACCACTAGCCTTTTAGAGATCCACTAAAGAGATCCACACCACAATGACTTTGCACAGTAAAGTTCATGATCTATTTGATATTTAGACGGTTAGACCTTTTTCTAGTTGTGCTAGAGCCTGCATAACAAATGTACAACTGAAATTGGACTTCTAAATAATATTAAAAAATAAAAAAGCTCAAGAATATTATAAACACAACTGAAACTTAGTTGAAACATACCTAAGACTTTAACTACACTTATCCTATGACAATTTAGGACTGGCATCAAAGTTACAAGATACAGCCTCCTGTACAGCCACCAGTCTTAGACACTCATAACAGCAATAGCAAATATACATCACAATTAGACTAATTTTTAATGTGCATAACTTATTTATCAAGGCCTTGTGAACCTTGGTTGCCTTTAAATAATTTAAGCAGGACTAGTTATAAGATGGTCTAGATGTGAAACCAAATATTTCTTCTGCATAAGAGAACAACAAAAGCACTTGCTTCTGTTGTTACAGGTATGTGTTCTAGAAGGAGCGAGATAACCTTTAGCTATACTGTTACATCAACTTTATATTGCAAACAACTTGTATCAATAAACCACCAAAAGTTGTGGTGAAATTAGATATGCTTCTTCTCAAATTTTAAATCACGAACAAGAATAAAGAATAAGGATTGAGCAGAGATTACCCAGAAAATCTTTTTCAAGGGTTGAAATTTGGTCTACTTTCCTCTTTAATCTAGCAACTGAAAATAAAGTATAAGGGCAGTATTAAACAACCTCAACTGCTTGTTGGAGAAAATACAATCAGTTTTTAAATGTGATTGACAATATGGACAATATGGTTTCATTAGAAACAAGCCTTCTTGTTCCTTTCCATTTAGAGTATCTTCAACAGTATTTACAACTTGCTTAATTGCAGCAGCTTCCTTCTCCATTGAATCAAACAACTGAATTTGTGTGTGTATCTTTTCAGTAAGGAGCAAAAGCTTTCTGTCCCTTTTTTGAATGCTTTGCTTCAGTTGATATGTAGAATCCTGCATTTCAAGTTCATAATCATCAAAATGTACCAGCAATCTTCCAAAGGAGGTCTACAACAGGATGATTTTCCAATGGAATATCACTAGTCATGTATGGAACTCCTCAAAGGCAGCCTTTTTAATCCACATAAACCTGGACATACCTCAGTTTATTTAGATTATGTAATGAAATATGCAAATACAAGTTGGCAAAGCTTCTTAACAAATCAGCTGTTGATACATGGATAATGTATAACATGCAAAAAGTCCAAAACATAATGGACCAGATTATAAGTACTTCATTAGACAAAATTTATTTGCGTAACCAGATTATAAGTACTTTATCAAACATAAAAAGTTTATTTGGTCTTAAATCCACCAAGATTTTGTTATATCAACTGCCAGCCATCAAAACAAGGAGAACATAATAAAAAATAAGTCCACAACCAGGTGAATATCTTATGCCTTACATATGGGATTACACATTTAGCATATAAGGAGCCAACACACAAGTACAAATATGAAGCATGTACACTGAGCAAAAGATTCTAAAAGTGAAAATAATAATTTGTATTGAACACATCCTTTACGGTTAATTATGTTCATTATTAATTTATCTTCATGTTCTAAGAAATGACTAAATCATGAATTTGATCCCAACTTATACAGTGGCAATCCTGTATTACATAGGTTTAAGACTCTCCATGTCCTGATGCCTGATTTTAGGAATAAAAAAAATAGAAACGAAACCAACCTCATAATGGTTTAGGAAAGCCTCTCTCAACTGAAGCAAGCTGTTGATAGTTTCTTTTAACTCTTTCTCCTTTTTCTTCAGTAGGTCTCTCTCAGTATCAATATACTTTATCTGTAAAAAGCAGCAAACAAATTATGGAAGCAAAACTTATGATAGCAGATGAAGATTAGCTTATAGCGTTTCATCACCAACAAAATCAAAATGGAAAATGTGCAGCATATTAGTGAAAGTAAACTTAGAAAGGAAGTCTGAATCTATTAACATACTCATAATCCTTGAAGTGTTAAGTCACTATTAAAAGCTGAACCTTTTACCAACTACTACATAGTCATTTATTGAGCAAACGTAAGTTCAGGTGTAGTGAGCAGCGATAAAAATGTTAATGCAGTCCTACTAAGGAGACATCTTACAATATCCAGAGGTTCAATAACATTGTGCTACAAAGATGTTGATTGCTTTATTGTCAAATCACTTTCTTTACTAAAGACTTGTGAACAAAGACCAAATCTCTAATCTCATAACTAGCAGATCCAACTAAACCCAATAGGCAAGCATTTTTCTGGAACCTTGATGCAAAACAGACTCCATGTGTCTTATTAGTACTAGTCTTGTATACTTTTGCAAGCTACACTTGATGAATCTAATTTATTCACTCATGAACACCATCTTTGAACTGCGTATGTGCACTTGCTTCTCAAACATGGGGAACACAAAGGTCACTCTATTTCTTTCACTTATAACACAAGCCTGGACTGTTTATTTATCATCATGTATGACACACATAACTTAGTCTGCCTTCTGCCCTTTGATTTTGCACTTCCATATATTATATGAGACAAAATACTTTTAGCTCCAATAAGCAATGCTGTTACACTTATTAGACTTGAAAAGTCAACATAGTAACAATTTGGCAGTTCATAAAAGTTAAAACTGTAAAATATAATTGAAAGTTGAAACAACAATCCGATATTAATAGATGGACTACAACTTTAATCTCTTTTAAACTACTTCCCCTCCTGGAAGTCTCATTGGACCACTGGGTTTTCTTCTTGTTTGGAGGTTAACATCTGTTGTTTTCCATCAGTCACTTTTTACTTTTGGGCATCTACCAACTGGTCTCCAAGGATAAAACCAAAAATCTGAAACTTTTTAGGTGGTTAAGTTTCCAAAAGCAAGACCAGCAAAGCAACCAAAATAATTGATGCGACTGATTTTAATTAAAGATCACAAACTACTGAGGGACACAATGGAATACCTTTGGCTAATTGCATTATTTTGACTTACTTAGTTTTGGTCAGCCAACTATTCAAGTGTCGACACTATGAAAGAACCAAATGAGTTTGTAATCCAAGCTGATTTCTCATATCTGTTCATTCTAATATGACAACTAAATGCATCAAGAAAATCAATGGTTTTCTAAGTCACTGGAGCCAAATTCCTCCAAACATTAATTACTACGATTAGTCTTTCCAAAAATATCAGCATATATGCCAGAGTTTATCTAACACTCACCATATAGAATTTCCTGTAAAAAGTTAGAAACAATAGCTGAAACATCATAGATCAGGGTCTCCAATCCAACTGAATGCAGGATTCTTTTGCAAACCTACTACTGTAATCTGATCCCTTAGAGTCTTTACAACTTCCCACTTCTCTTCGG
This sequence comes from Ensete glaucum, assembly GCA_021527575.1. Taxonomy (NCBI): domain Eukaryota; kingdom Viridiplantae; phylum Streptophyta; class Magnoliopsida; order Zingiberales; family Musaceae; genus Ensete; species Ensete glaucum. The sequence continues at coordinate 17,257,251 of CM038558.1, forward strand.
CAGCATATATATTGGAAAGCATCACTCTGTATGCAGCCTTTCTTGGATTGATCTCAAAGAGCTTTTTAGCAACAATTCTGCCCATCTCCAGATGACCATGAATGTTACAACCCCATAGCAATGCCCCCCAAACACCAGAATCTGCTGGCTCTGGCAATGTCTGTATAAAATCATGGGCCTCTTTCAATCGACCAACCATTGCAAGAATCTTTACCATGTATACATAGTGTTCCATCTGTGCCTCTATACCAAATTCATCTCTCATTCTATTAAAGAGCTCCAATCCTTTATCCAAAAGCCCTGAATGGCAACAAGCACATAGAAGAGCTGAAAATGTGGCAGCATCAGGCTGATAGCCGCTATCAAGCATCCACTTAAAAAGAAAAAAAGCCTGGTCAACAAGTCCATGGGAACCTAGACCTGATATAACTGCATTATAGGCAATTACACCCTTCTCCGGCATCAATTCAAACACCCAAAATCCCAGTTCAGGAAAACCACATTTTGCATACATATCTACGAGACCACATGAAACTGCAGTGTCTAGATTGATGCTGCTCCTCATTGAATAACAGTGGATCTCTTTGCCAGGTCTGATCGCTGCAATCGAAGAACAAGCAGAGAGAGCACAAGCAACTAAGATCGCATCTGGCCTTTTACCTGAACTAGTCATTTTTCTAAACAGCGTTAGTGCCTCCTTGTATTGTCCTGCCAGCGAAAAACCAGATATAAGAGCTGACCAAGTAACCAGATCTGGCTGGTATATACAACTGAAGATTTGACAAGCCAAGTCCATCAACCTGCATCTGGCATACATGCTGACAAGTGCACTGCTCACATGTGAGCTGCAATCATATCCTCCTTTCAAGCAAAGTCCATGTATTCCTTTGGCAAAATGCAGCATGCTTGGATTCCAGAAGCAGGCGATCAGTGCAACCATGGAGTACCCATCTGGTTTTGCATTGGTCTCTCGCATTCTTCGAAATAATTGCAATCCCTCCTGCCAAAAACCACCGTACCCGTATCCTGCAATGATTGAATTCCATACCACCAAATCTGGTGTATGCAACTGATCGAAAATGGTTCTAGCATTGTTGAGAAGGCCTAGTTTTGAGTAGGTGCTAACCAGGGAGCTGCTGACTATAAGATTAAGGGCAAGACCAGATGACAGGACAATGGCATGGACCATCCCAGCACCACTGCTGTCAGAGTTGTCCGCACAGGCACGAAGGACACAGGCAAAGGTGTAGCAATCAGGCTTAGCACCATGATCACGGCGCATGCAGTTGAAGAGGGTGTAGGCAAGGGGAAAGTGGCGGAGGCGAGCATGGGCTCGTATGATAGAATTCCAGAGGAGGGTGGTTCGGTGGGGACATTGGTCGAACAGGAGACGAGCAGAGAGAAGGTCGTTATGGGAGGCATAGGAGCGGAGGAGGTTGGCGGCCAAGAAGGCGTGGTCTAGGGAGAGGCAGGAGGTGGTGACGAGGAACGCATGGAACTGCTTGGTCTTGGACACGGTTGTCGTCAGAGAAGACCAAGAAAAAGAAGCAGAAAAGAGAAGGGCTTCCAAAGATCGCATTAATTGCGATTTATGCGTCATTCCACTACTTTGTCACGTTGTGTCTATCTGTTAATTTCTTTAACTAGCGGAAGCAAATCGATTTCCCCTTTCCAACTATCTTGTCTTCTTCCTTCCTAAATGCGATTCGCGATCACTGATACAGACAAAGACATCCGCTATCCACTTCTCATGCTATAAATCGGCATGCCTCTCGAGGTATACGACACATGATCAAGAGAGCCAGAGTTCGAATTCAAATCATTAAAAGCGCTTCAAGTGTGGAGAAAGCACCTTGTCTTCGAGCCTGCGCTGCGACTCCTCGTGCGACGCGATCTCTGCTTGCAACTCTTGCAACTTCTTCGTGTACTCCGCTTCGATCTGCTCTCGCCTCTAAAATCCGAACCATTAGGAATCAGACAGCGTGAATCTTGGTGTGAATTGTTCATTCCACAATGAGATGAATCAGGAAAGGGAGAGAGGGGTTAAACCTGGACGGAGAGTTGGAGCTCCTCTCGGGCGCATCGTTCTCTTCCCTGTGAAGAAGGAAACCAAAGAGAATGACGAGGAGAAAACCACGTAGGGAGAGCGGAGATTCAATTTACTCGGATGTCGCGGGCTTCGGCGATCAGCGCAAGTAGCTGAAGCTTGAACTTGGAGAGGCCGAGCAACTCGATCGCCATCGATGGATTTGGCCTCACAAGCTTCCCATGAGATACCAATATCGGAATCTATTTTCATTTTTTTTATAAAATGATAATTCGATAACGGATCAAATCTTTTCGATCCGTTTTACCGGCTTCGTATACTTATGATTGAGTCCGAGTGGAATCACGTAGAAACGGCAGGTGCTCAATCGGATTAGTAGGATTTGGGGTTTTGGGTGCCATTCGGATTACCGGAACCGAAGAAACCGGTTAAAAGCGGACCAGAAGAACCAAATCGGATCTCTTCTGTCCTCTAAATAGCTCGCAACGAGGGTTGGGTAATATAACCCATCGGCAAAGTTGCGAGCTCGCCTCCAAATTCGAATTCCCGCCGCTCGTGTCGTCTCGTTTATAGGGCCACAGTGGAGCGCGCTCTGTGAAGCGCCATTTCCAGATGTCGCGGCGCAGCGGCGGAGGCCGCATGATCCAGGTGCTGAACGTGGCGGAGAAGCCGTCGGTGGCGAAGGCGGTGGCGGAGATCTTGTCGCGCGGTAGTGGAGGGATGCGATCGAGGGAGGGGCGGTCGCGCTACAACCGGGTGTTCGAGTTCGAGTACACCATTGGCGATCAGGCCTGCCACATGCTCGTCACCTCCGTCACCGGCCACCTCATGGAACTCGAGTTCGATGACCGCTTCCGCAAGTGGCACTCCTGCGACCCCGCCGACCTCTACCACGCCCCCGTGCGCAAGCACGTCCCTCAGGTAAATGAATCGAGCCTTCCATCTATCAATTAACCCTTCGAATTATGATATTGGAACAATCTTGCATACGGATGTTTGTTTGCAATTTTTAATTTTTTATCTTTGGTATTAAGTTTTGATTTTTTATTCTTTGGATTCTTCATATTGTTTATTTTAAATGTTTAACATTTTAGATTATTGTCTACGTCTAATCTAGGGTTTCATCCTTTCTTGGAGATTTGGTAGAATGTCCACTTGCTGTGCAGCTCCTCAATGGGTCGTTCTCTTTTCTCCTCTTCCTTTTCTAAGTTATAAAGGATTCTCTGGCAGTTATACGATAGCCCTATCACGAATGGGGTAAGCTGACCGTCCTTTTGTTGCTGTGTTCCATCTATCTACATATTTAGATATATTATGTTAGTAAGGATGAGCAGAACAAGATGTTGAAGTCCAAATATCTAAACTTTTGGGAAGATGACAGCGAGGGATTCCTATAGAGGATGCGTTCTGGGGAACAATGAGTTTAGAAGTCTTGGACAGGGAGCCCTACACAGTTTCTGATAGTTAGCACCAAAATGTGCAGAAATAACTCAACTATCTGAGTCCTTTTATCACGATACAACAATTACAAAGTTGTAAGTGTCAATTTTTTGGGGTCGGCTACATGACTCTTTTGCAAATATTGAGATATGTAAAAGGTCATATATTTAGTTAAACTTAAATTCTTATTTATAATTTTTATTAATTTTTTTTCAGGTCTTTCTCTATCTCTCTTCGTATTACTAGCATTAATCATTTCATTTCTTTGACTATCATATCTAGAGATCTCCTAAGCATATGTTCATACCATCTTAAATGATGTTTTTAATCTTATCTTCTATCAAAATGATATCTAATTGTTCATGAATAAAAGTATTTCTTTTTCTATCTTTCCTAATAACTCCATATATCCATCTTAATATTCTCATCTTTTTTCACATATTTTATCATGATATGGCTACAAATTAAGGGATCAAGATCATATTACCAATTATACACCCTACAGTTCTCTTGTATTTTCTGTTTTCGCATGTTTTTTTGGATATGTAAGGGAATGCCTAAATGTTCACCCAGTGAACTGATAGGATCTTAGGGTTCTATCGTGGAGGAAGAGGGTGGAAAAGGGGATAAACGATCTCTTCGACGGGATCGAGCCTCTTAAGTCACTTCGAGAGGATCTACCTCCTAGGGTTTTGCCTTTTGGCTAAAACTAATACTTCTCATTGATTGATTTCATGAAAGAGTTTACAACCTTATTTATAGGGCTCTACCAAGAATCCCGCTAATCTTCGACTCTTAACTAACTTGATAAACTTCTAACTGAAAATAATAACTGACTCCATCATATTCGAAGATAAAACCAACTCATAACTGACTCGATTGGGCTCACCCGACTCATAACTGACTTCAACTGGACAGACTAACATGACTCAACTCGATTTAATCATGAATGGATGGACCCGACTTAGCTAGGGTCCTAATAGACCCGTCCACTTCAAATCAGCCTTGCCCTCAAGGCTGTGCAATATCAGATTTCGGGAGCACTTCAATATTTACCACGCATCACGACTCTTTGATCAATTAAGTAGGATCTCCACTTGGTGTAAGCAATGGTTTGGTCTTCTCGTGCAGTTGTCATTGTAGTCTTCTGGAGAACCCTTTTCATCCGATGGTTAGTGGCAGTATCATGTTTTCTTTTGGAGATCACCACTTCGAAGTCTTCCTGGGGCATCAAAAAGAAATCGATAAGTAGTTGTGTTACCTTTGAGCACCTGATATCACAAATTAAGATTCGCTCATTAGCAATCTTATCTTCGAATTTAGCACAACCTTTGAGATCAGACTCTATATTATCAATTTTTTATTCCTCCTTAGCTGGTTCAATCGTTAGAAGTTTGTCCACGGCCTTCATATTCGAGCTCCACATTGTCAGTTTTTATTTCCTCTTTATTTGTCTCAACCGTCAGAAGCTGCTCTTGTTTGCGATTGTCTATGTTGACCACCTTGAAGTCCTGTCTATTGAAGCTTCTGTTTCCGCGAGTATCCATAATGATTTTTCTTTTATGTACACTAGCAAATGATATAGCTACTATCATGGTGCGGGGATGACGAGCTTTAACTTCGCACTGAATCTCGGGATTAAGTCCCTCAATAGATTTTCTCACCAATTGTATCTCGGACCAATCTCGGGTTTGGTTCAACAGGTGCTTAAATCTGCTCTGGTACTCCTGTACTGTAGAAGTTTGACTAATTTTAGCGAGCTGTCCATTAATGTTCTTGTACTCCGATGGTCCGAAGCGAATCAGGAGCTCTCTCTTGAACTATCCCCACAAAGGGACTTCGTGATAGGTATCGTATAAATCATACCATTGGATTGCATCTCTTTCAAGTTGAATGGAGGCGATCTCCACCTTGGATTCCTTCGGAGTCCTGTGAAAACGAAAAAAAATTTCAGCATGTGAAATCCAATCGATTAGGTCTCCACCTTCCCATTTAGGAAACTTCATCCTCATGTGTGTGTATCTTGTGTCCTGCCTATGGTCATACTTTTCAGATCGACTCCCTTTGGAATTTTTACCATGTTCAGTTTTGTTGGGACTCTTTAATCGGCTTCTTCTAATTTCGCGGAGGAGCTCTTGAAATATATCTTCCATGCGAGTCTCGAAGGCTTTAAATCTTGCATCTAGTGCATCATCCGTAGTCATCATGTCGGATTGTAGATCAGTGATATTCAGTTCTTTTTTTTCTGTTGCCGAGTCAAAGGCATATGCCGTAGATATAGTAGGACTTGACTGTAACAAGATTGTCGGCGTCGGCAAGTGGGTGACAGAGACGGTTGGCAGTGGTGTGGGCTGCGGCAGGGGACAGCGATGCAACTACGTGGCAGGTGAGGCTGCGATTGAGGAGAAAGGCAACGGTGACAAGTAGGGGCAGCAGGACGCAAGGGAGCAGCGGGGGAGGAAGATGCGGCAGCAAGGATGGTAGGGGCGGGCGGTTGTTGCGACAAGGAAGGCAACGGCGGCAGACGGCGAGTCTGGCGAGGCCGACAGCGAGAGGTTGCCGATGGTGACGTGGCGGGAGGAGACAACAATGAGGGCGGCGGAGGTGGCGGCTTGTATGGGAAGATGGGAAAGACAGACAAGGGAAGAGGTAGGTCAACGGTGGCGGTGGTGGTGACCAAGTAGCGTATGGCGGTGTTGGCTGCTGGATGGGTGGCAGAAAGCAGAGAAGGAGCGGAGGCGCCGCTCGTGATTGTTGAGAGGTGGTCGCGTGACTGTGGCTGGATCGATCGCTGGCGATCGCACAATTGGCGGCAAGCGGCCGAGCAGCAAGGTCGCGTGGGTGGGCTACAACAGCGGGTAGAAGCTGCGGTTGCGGGAGAGGTAGTGACTGAGGCGGATCGGGCCTCCTAGATCACTTCGAGGAGATCTGCCTCCTAGGGTTTTGCTTTTTGGCTAAAACTAATACTTCTCATTGATTGATTTCATGAAAGAGCTTACAGTCTTATTTATAGGGCTCTGCCAAGAATCCCGCTAATCTTTGACTCTTAACTAACTTGATAAACTTCTAACTGAAAATAATTACGGACTCCATCCTATCCGAAGATAAAACCAACTCATAACTGACCCGATTGGGCTCACCCGACTCATAACTGACTTCAACTGGACAAACTAACATGACTCAACTCGATTTAATCATGAATGAACGGATCCGACTTAGCTAGGGTCCTAACATAAACTTGGTTGAGTACCAATTGAAGGAAGCAAAACTATCAGACCAATGAGTTTGATACTCACATTGTGTCTCATGAAGGAGAGCACATGCACCGAATATGTACTTCTCTCAGCATTTAAGATGTTAAAATACTAGTCTTATGCTTATTACACCTGGCTGTTTCTGGTTGTGAGGTTTCCCTTCTCATTTGGTTCATCTTTCTTTATTTTCTGGCATTTCTGCTGTCCCATCATTGTTAGAATTCAATAATATCACTGAAGTGCTTCTACTTCATCTTTGCTTTATTTCTCATTTGAGTGGCGGCATGTCGTTCTCTTTTTTATCTTTACTTTTACCAACAACTTTAATGCCATAGATACCTACTTTATTGCTGACATTTTCTCCTTTCAATTGAATTGTACGGACTGCATCATATTAAAGCTTGTCCATAATTGGTAATGAACTGCAGTTCTTACATTTTCTACCTCGCACTCAGTGCTGAGTATTTGTCTCAGTCAATCGAGTGAAGTGCAAGAATATTTAGGTTTCTTGGTAAGATAGATAGTTATACCAAGTAAATCAGTTCACTTCCAAGAGTGTATGCTGTAACCTATTATTTGATTTGTTGATGATGTTTTCAGTAGTCGATATAGACAAATTGCCATCAGATTCCTAAGTTGCCAATAGAATCAGAAAATTTTCTAATTACAGTGTTTGTTTATGTTTTCTTTTCTGTTTTCATATTCAGTGGTTTTAGGTCCATATGGGTCTAAATGTAAGTCATTTCTTTGCTTGTGCAGAAGTTTCATGAAGTTATGATTTCACTTTTAAAGAATTTTATAGAAGGAATTGAACAGATGCTACAAAATGGAACTTGGGTTTTCAGATAAAAATAATGACTGATTGAGGCAAATTAGACAAATAATTTTTTTAATACACATAATAATGAAGAAAGGACAGTCTAAAAGTGTGAAGCATCAGAGTCATTACTGAGGTGGCGGCAATCATTCTGGAAATTGTGTGGCTTGTGCATGCAAATCTGTGGATCAGAAAATATACAAACATTGGCATGTTCTTTCTAAGCTGGTTCATCTCACTTCTTTGTTCTCCTAATCTAGTTAGACAATGTATTTGCAACTTCAACTTGTACCTGATTAGGTTCTTGATGTCGCCTTCCTGTTCTATATTTTGATCTGAAACATAGGCTTGTAAGATTTCATTATTTCCTTGAAGTGCAGGATAAGTTGGACATCAAAATTACTTTGGAGGAGGAAGCAAGGAGATGCCAGTGGCTTGTTCTGTGGCTGGACTGTGATAGAGAGGGTGAAAACATTGCTTTTGAAGTCATAGAAGTTTGCACGTCTGTCAATGATCATCTCAACATTTGGAGGGCTCATTTCTCTGCATTAATCGATCGGTGCCTTATGCTTACTTTCTGGCTATATTGTTGCTTCATTTGCATTGACTAGCTTGTGATGCTAACTTCTAGGAACTGGCAGGGAAATACACCATTCTGTGCAGAATCTTGCACGACCTAACAAATTATTCTCAGATGCAGTAGATGCCAGGCAGGTAAATTATTATAAAATTATTGTTATAACAACGATCTGTTTGACTCCAGTTCATAGGTTCACCTTTGACTACCAAATTATTGGGTTAAAGTCTTGGAAAATTATGGTCGAACTTATTAAAGGAACAAATTTTCTATTTACATTTTTTCTATATTTTCCTACATATGGTTTGCTAATGAAAACTAATAAACGATGATATCTTGCAGGAAATTGATCTCCGAATAGGTGCCTCCTTTACTAGGTTCCAAACGATGCTACTAAAAGACTTATTTGTTCTTGATTTTGCCAGTGATAATAGGAGTCTTGTGCTAAGCTATGGTCCATGTCAGGTTTTGTACTGTATATCTATTTTATTTAAGTTGAGAACTAAGGATCTTTAATCTGGTTCCATTGAACTTTATATTTAAGATATCATATTCTGTAGATTGATTTATAATGAAATTTCTCTGCCTGGTGCAGTTCCCTACTCTTGGTTTCATTGTGGAAAGATATTGGGAAATACAATCCCATGTAGCTGAAGAATTTTGGACGATTAACTGTTCTCATACTTCAGAAGAGGGAACTGCTAATTTTATTTGGATGTAATATAATTTGACATTCTGCAATATACATTTGATACATACACATGTTTTATAAACAATACGTGTTCTATGCAGGCGTGGGCATTTATTTGACTACACAAGTGCTGTTGTAATTTATGAGATGTGCATTGAAGAACCGACCGCAACTGTGAGTTTCCAATCATGCTAGCTAACCTACTCGATGTCCAGCAATGCACAGTATTTGGTTTATGCTTCCTGCATTTTTCAGGTTAAAAATGTTAAACACCAGGAGAAGCTGAAGTATCCTCCATATCCTTTGAGTACAGTTGAACTTCAGAAACGTGCCTCTAGATTTTTCAGAATGAGTTCTGAGCACACAATGAAGGTGAGGTACAAACACAGCTGCTTTCTGGTTTTTTGCTTTAACCTATCAATTTATTTAGTAATGATTATAGAAGTTGTTTCTAGTTATAATATGTTCGTGCTTATTAATCTGGATGTGCCATTTTGATCAGCTTTCATTAGTGGGTAAGCTTGGTTAAGTTGTTAACCCTTACATTCATTTCTCGCTCTAGACTCTACACTTGAGGAACCGATTGTTGCAGCTGACTTTCTAAGAGCTTCTTCTCGAACTGCTTATTATCTTATTGCTTATTATTATAGCCTATTCTTCTTAGGAAATATGAAGTTGGGAATAATAACTGAAAGATATTCTATAGCGCCAAAGCATCCTTTATTTACTTTTCAAAATACTTGTTCCAGAAATGAGTTCTGTGCATACCTAAATTTAAAACTTTTGATAAACTACTCTAATTTGCTAACAATGAACTATATTATAATGATCAGAAAAAGGATGTAAACAATGATCTCATAGGCAAAGTTTGTAATTTCGGTCCGTACCATTAAACCGACCAATGGTGGGTACGGTACATACCGATGGTACACTTGGTATGCCTAAAAAAATTGAAAATAGCTTCAAAGATACTTGAAAAATAGAAAGAAAGTTAGATTAGGGTTCTTAGGTTGGAAATAAATATAAATTTAGTATAATTTTAGCGAAAATAATCTAAATTAGAAAAGAATAATGACACATCTTTTTTGGGCTTTGATGAGTAGCTTTGTGGTACATTTTGGACCGTCCTTCTGTTAACATTTAATTCTCTATAGATTTGAATTGCTAGATTATGGTACATTCTAGATCGTTCTCGTCGAGTTCCATGATCTGAATCTTGGGTGGTATGTATAAAATATTATTTCTCGATTCATGCACCACACTTAAATTGTATAGATGTGACCAACAACTCTTCGACATCATCGCCATCATCAATTGAGGCATTGTTCTCTATGTTGCTGTCATGTCGTTGGATTGAGCGGATTGTTGACTACAATTGAGAAGGTATTTCGGCGCTTGACTCAATTCTTTCCAACGGTGCGGTTGATGCTCTTCCTCTTTGTCTTTTCCTTTGCCCTTGCATGATGGACGGACAACTGTGACGATTGGTATCTTTAGTTCCTTGAGCAGTTCGACTCGATATTGTCTGACTCTTCTGCCACGTTCTGATCGAGAGGGATCTTTCTCTTCATCCTCCCAAATTTGATCCGATCCATAAATCATAGCCTTATTGAGTTTAAGAGAGTGAAAAATATCAAAATGAGTGAGAGATGTGAGTGAGAATGAGTTTAAGAGAGTTAAAGAGATTGAGAGAGTGATGTGATTTGAAAGAGGGGGAGAAAGGGTTTAAAAACTCTTTCCTATGGTTCAAACACTTAATTTGATCATTTGAAATAGGGCAATTTCAGCCCTTGATTGGCAATGATCGAAATCCAACCATTATCGATTGGCACAGGTCGGTAATGGTTGGATTTCGACTGTTACCACCCGGTACTGACCTCGTATTGCCTGATATGAGGTCAGGTTATGGTACTGCTTGGTAGAGGATGGTCTGTGTACCAGTTACTTGTCGGACTGATATGTGCCACCCATACCAAGCGGTATGGGTCGGTTCGACGAACCCTGCTCACAGGTTTCTGAAAGAGGATAAAAAAGGAATAAGTGGAAGAGTAGAAAAAAGGAGAATGGTACCACTAGTTCTCTGCCACCGCTGCATTTCCTGACATTGCTTTATTGTGTGCTGGTGCTTTACTGCTATCAACCATCACTTTGAAAGTGTGGAACCCTAGCTTGAAGTACTATATTTTGATACCATTCTAACCTTTTGAGTTATAGGCACAATGTTTGAGAGGATTAAAATGAAAAAGAAAAAACTAGTTGGTTTGGAATCTTTATTCGTGATATTCCAGTTTATCATTTTGTGTATTTAAAAGTTAGCCATAAGCATACAGCCTCATAGAGAGAACCAATTTTCACACTGCATATATTTCATGGTAGGTTTTGAGTATTCTCATGATTACTGTATTGGTTTATATTTTTCTAGTTCAACTTGAATTCTGTACGGTTGGATGGTACTATTGGACCTGTTGCTTTATGATGCTAATCATTTTGATAGATTTAAGAGTTACTTTCTCATTTCCTATTTTGTGCTGCATGTCTCTTGGCCTATTTATGTTTCACTTATCACTGAAATTGTGATGGTAACTTGTCTCTTATATCTAGATAGCAGAAGAGCTTTATCAGGCTGGATTCATCAGCTACCCTCGTACTGAGACTGATGGCTTCTCAGTGAACACGGACTTACATGTTGGTATCTAAGTTTTTCTTGATCTTCTTGTATAGCACAATAGACGTTGCTTTATGATCACTTGAACTTTTTGTTTTTGAAAGAAAAAGAGTTACGTTTAGCAAGTTCGGTTAAGGATGAGAAGAAATCTTGATTTTTTTTCTATGAATAGAAAAACAGGTACCCTTCCTCCTCCTCTCCACTTGAAAACATTTTTGAATGATTATTCTATTTGTTGGATTCACTTAAAATCTGAGGAAGATGAGGAGGAAGCCATGGAGGAAGATGTTTTTGAAAAGAGGAGGATATTTAGCAAGTTACGTTAAGCCTTCACTTGATCTTCCTCAGTTTTTGTTGATTTCTTATGTTTTCGAGTGATTCTTCTATTTGCTGGATTCACACTCATCATCTGGATCATTTTTCATTCTGCATTAACAATGAAAATGATGATTAAGTATCAATTTTCTCACTCAAATGTTTTTTCAGATATATAAATGTCTTGAACAATGATTACAGTCCTGTTACATTTTCTATAAGGAGAGAATCACTTTTATTACTTCCATTCCTTTTTGCTTCATGATTGTTTCACTGGAATGATTTTTTTATAGAAGAATTTTCATCCTTGGTCGGTTTTAGTTCTTGAAGCTACATGAGGAGATATATAAAAATCAGCATATTACTATTTTGAAGAAATATTTGGCTGGCAAACTATTTTTGTTTTCTGAGAAACCTTGGAGCATGGTTTGTTTTGGTACCTATGATAAATGTAAGAAAGTAGAAAGTTACTAATACTAAGATATGGCAGGATAGAGGTAGACTTCTTTAGATCACTTAGGTGAACAAAATACATTTACTTGGAACATGGAGAGCATGTTTACACACACATATCTATATATCTATATATTATATACATTTATTTATTTATTTATATCATGTACATTATGCATATGTGTATGAGTGTTGGAATGTTGATTTATAAGGATGAAAATGCAAATTCAAGTACTAGCCATCTACTGAATGTGCATGTGTTTCTTTGTTGCTCTTCCTTTCCTTTTAGATGTCTTAGAACGTTCATCATCAGGGCTGTAGTATCCAGATTGTAAATCAGTACGCATATGTAGATATGACAATTTTCCCGAACTAGAACTTCGGCTGTTGCATTTTAGAACAAGGCTACAATCTGTTGGTGCTCCCTTGGGTCTGATGTCCCATATAACTGTAGAAATCCCCCTAAGTTTTTAGTAATTTCTTTTATTTTATGTGTTTGTCTCACTGATCTGAACTCTTTTGCCTCTTTTTCTTTCTTTTCTTTCTTATCTTAGCGACTTGTTGATTATCTTATAGAATGACTTTTGTTTGTATAGGCTATTTGCTGCCTCCACAAATTTAGATTCTGTAGGTATCACGTTGACCATCTTTTTTTAATTATTCTGAGGTCTTTAAAAGTTTTTTACCTCATGGTCCTTAAGCCATGAGTATTAATATGGTGCGACATTGTAAAGAAATTGTGGATAATCATGTTTGTTTGTAAGATTAGTGACTTTTTCTTTGCTAAGTAAGTTATCAATGACTAAGCAACATTATGTCTCGGTTATATTATTCTCTGTGCTCTCTGTTTGTCCTTTTGCTTCCTGAAGTCAGATCTGTATGCATATTTTTCTTTGAAGGAGTCGCAACTTTGATGTCATTGCATCCATTTAATAGTAAATAATAATTCTTTTCGTGCTGTCATTGGTTAATATACTGGAGGTTATTTCACCTTTTCTAATTGCTCAATTGTTCTAATGTTCAGTTATTTCTTGACTATTTTATGGCCTAGGCCATTGTGCGGGAGCAAGTAACACATCCAATTTGGGGTTCTTATGCGCAACAACTTCTGGACGTAGAAGCAAGGCTTTGGAGAAACCCTAGCAATGGTGGGCATGATGATAAGGCTCACCCTCCTATTCATCCAACAAAATTCTCTGCTGGTGAAACAAGGTGGAGCCAAGACCACAATGTATGTACAAAAGCAACTAAATTATAATGCGAGTCACATATTTGGTTTTGATTCAGTTGATTTAACTCTTGAATTAAGGTGTATCTGTTGTTTCTAATGGTCTAGTAAGTTCATATTTTATCTTAATTGTTGCATCCAGAGATTGTATGAGCTTGTTGTACGCCATTTTCTTGCATGCGTCTCACAACCTGCAGTTGGAGCTGAAACTACAGTTGAAATTGACATTGCTGGTGAACAGTTTTCTGCATCAGGACGTGTGATAATAGCTGTAAGTTATGTTAGCTTGTTATTACTAATCTTCGGTGATGATATTTTTTTGTTTCTTGTTTGTTTAGCTGTTTTCTGGTTGTTTCTTTTTTTGATGGATCAGTTTGATTTTTCCTTGACTTGTTTATGCTATTTCTTTTGATTTATTTTACAAACATTTATGGCTTGTTTTCTAGTTGCTATTACTTATTACCAACCTTCATTCTTGCCACTTCTGCAATATTAGGCACTTCAATTACTCTTTATTGGAGAGAGTAGATGATCTAGATTAATAGGAAATAACTATGTAAATAGGCTTTTCAAGAGGATTATAAATTAATATTTTGCTATGAACTGACTGCACAATCAAGTAATTCCTTGTTGATGCTTGCAATTTGCTGAAAATAAGGCAGTCTTGCAAATGGTAGATGTCAGTTTTTGGAACTTGAGATGACATTGTGAAGTTGTGATAACTGGTAAACAAGTTTTTTTATTTTCCTATGCTATTATAGCATGTGGCAAACAGCTCGGATCATGTGGGATCGATGGCAACAAAGTTACATGTTGGCATGCCTTATGTTACGAAGCAGTCTTAGACCAACTCTTGATCACATATGAGTAAAAGATATTATCTTTGTTCTGTTGCTTTGCATTGCATGATTGTTCAGTTAATATTTATGCTGTTGTTCTGGTCACTTTTCTTATTCTAAAGATTTTTAGAAGTGTTTTTGAATCATTCTTAAAGATTCTTAAATTTGGTCACTGGAAAAGTAGGAAATTTGTATAAGTATTGATTTATGTTGTGAACTTTCTTTTTCTTTGATAGAAAAATTACTTGGATGTTTATCGGTTTGAATCATGGGGAGGTAATATAGTTCCTACATACACAATCGGGCAACAGGTAGCTATCACCTTTCACTTGTTCTGTAGATTTATTACTTAATTGAAAATTTGAAATTTCACTTGTTCTATACCTGAACCTCCTTATGAGATTCATTGTACTTTAAGTAGTTTAACATGATCATACTAAGCAAAAAGATAGCATATTATTTTGAGCTGAATACTGGTTTGATCCATGCCTAAGAAATGGTTATTATTTGTTAAAATTTATGAAGCAATTTTTTGCTTGTAATCCCGTAAAAAGTTACATTCTAAGAAGATGCTATTTAAAAAAAGATAAGAACCCTACTTTATATACTGATTTCTAGAGTATTGAGAGAGGGGTCCATTCTTACTTTACTAAAGAAACGATTTTCATGTGCAGCCTTTGGGAAAATGTTAGTCCTTTCTTTAACTTGATTCATCATTTAATTTCTACATAGGATTTTGGTCTGCAACATGAGATTGGTCTAGTTAAGTAGAATTTTGGGAAAAATGTAATTTTTCTTAGGCTCTACTAGAAGCATAGTTAAGCCTCCATAGGTGGATTGTTGACAGCAATCCTGCTTAAATCGGATGTCTATTTGTTAGAACCAGGGATTGCATTTTTTCCTCAACTGGTATGTACCTGGCGGTATTTACCTGTCTCGGCCAATGCAGATTGTCCCATCTTATATGGTCCGGCGTTGGAATTACTGGTAACCCATGTAAATTGAGCTTATTGCTAGCACTGCACCCATCTCTAAACTTGCCTCCATTGCCTCTCATGTCATTAGCCTGCACTTGGCACTCTTCCTACTCTACTCTTCCTTCTCCCCTCTTCTAGTATAATGATAACTAACTGTGTACCATATGTTGACCTGTGTATTACCCATACTTGTCTGGTCAATGATTGGCATGGGTTCAATTGTCAAGACTCAAGATTGCAATATTTGGTTAGAACCAAGGAATGCAATTTCGATCTCATCTTGGAGATAGGGTGCGTCCGTCCGCTAGGTTCTGAATGCGAACAAGCTTGGGCGTCAAAATCGACCGTTGGCGGTCGATTGAGGGAGAAATCGACTGTTGGCTGTCGATTGAGGGAGAAAAAGGGAAGAAGAAGAAAAAGAGGAAAAAAAGAAAGAAGAAGAGGAGGAGAAAAAGAGAGAAGTACCTCCTCGCTTGTGGGTCGCCCGCGTGACATCGCCACCAACGGGTCGCCCGAGCGCCATCGCCACCGTTGCCCGTGGGTGATTTTTCTCCCGCGCGAGGAGACAGAATGCCTCCCCTTTGTTTTCTTTTTTTAATATATAATATTTAATATAATATAATATTATATTATAAAAATATTTTAATATATTTTAATATACCAGTACCGAGATACTCTCGGGACACCGATACGGATCGGTATGTAAAACCTTGGTTAGAACTAATTGTTTGATTAGCTTAAGTTAAACTTTTACATATGCCATGGTCAAACTAAAAGTTTAAACTACCAACCACCCTTGGTAGATTTCTAAAGGTTAGTCATATAAACCTTACCGTATTAGGTGTACCAATTTAAGTGAATACTTGGACTGAGCTATTGAGTTTAGATCAGTTGGATCTCAGAGCATGTTGCTTTCAGACCAATCAATGGACAGTACTAATCCTAATCTGAAATGCTATCTGCCAAGGAAGGATTTTGGCTTTTATATTGTTGCCAGGATGTTGGAGATGTGATAGGGGAGTTGTTGTGCCCCTCCTTAATCCATCATAGATTGTGGGGTGTGGAATTGGATAGTATGAGCTACTCACTCGCTGGTGAAATGGAATGTTTGGAATAGTTTTCTGAATCCAAATTGTTTCTAGATATCCTTTGTTCATGTCTGCTTTGACTGAGTTGGCTGTTATTGGTTAGAGATTTCACTGCTAGTTGTGTTTGGTAGACTATCAGATGCGCACCATGTTCAAGGCTTTGTTACTCTGATGCTTCGAAAGCCTAGCATCACCTGATACTTAAATGGTCCTTAATCTTTATTCTTGTTTTCTAATTTCTAATTTTTGA
The DNA here is from genome assembly GCA_021527575.1 of Ensete glaucum. Taxonomy (NCBI): domain Eukaryota; kingdom Viridiplantae; phylum Streptophyta; class Magnoliopsida; order Zingiberales; family Musaceae; genus Ensete; species Ensete glaucum. The sequence continues at coordinate 17,273,892 of CM038558.1, forward strand.
TTTCCATGAAACTTCATCATTAGGCTTTTTGTGGTTTCTGTGGACAATCTGAATGGATTTGTTGATAAGTCTATCCCATAGTTCATGATTGCCAGAGGAGTTCACTAGCTGGAAGCTTGCTATATTTAAATGTTGATATTCCTTTTCTAAAAAATTTCCACTTTTTTTCTAGTTATGATTTTTTTAAACAAAACTGAGTTTCGAAGTAGAACTTTAAATATCTAGCGTATATGGCAAGGTTCGCCAAATCGTACAGTACCAGCATACCGAGCCGAGCTATGGTATGGTACATGTGTGTGTATATATGTATATATATATATATATTATAATAATATAATGTTAAAATTAAAAGGAAAAAGCTTGGCATTGTCGCTTAGTTCCTTCTCCCCACGGGGGAGACATTTCTTCTCCTCGCGTGGGGAGAAAGCTCATGCGGGGAAAAGAAATCGCCTGCAGGCGATGGATCGAGATCGGGAGAGCAGCGCAGGGTCTCTAGGTTCTCCCTTTTCTTATCCCTCTTCTTCTTTCTCCCTCGACTGATACTACCCGAAATCGATCGTCGACGAACGAAATCGACTGTTACTGCCCGACAGTTGTTGGCAATGGTTGAAATTGACCATTAGCAGCTGATTTCGGATGGTAACGGGGCAGAAAAAGCCCCAATCGATGGTACAGACGGTACCCATCGATATTGCAAACCTTGGTATATATTAATACGGAGCCTCTAATTTGTTGCTTACTTTTGTGTATGTTTCTATTTATACTGATATCTATGTTTAATAAAGCTCAATAATGAGTTAATGTTGCTCTATCTTTTCACAGTTTATTCCAACCAGTTTGACCCTTGATTCAGGGGTGACCAGACCACCTCCTCTTCTAAGTGAAGCTGATCTACTTAGTTGTATGGACAAGGTAAGCATCCACTAGTAAAAGTCCTGCTTTTGTTTCTTTTTCTCTTTGCTGTGTCTATGAATGCTTGTATAAGTCCTTGTGCTTTTGTTTTTCTTTTGGTGCACACATGCTCTCATAACTCATCTTTTGATAATGTACCAATTAGCTCAATCTGCTTTCAGGCAGGAATTGGCACTGATGCGACAATGCACGATCACATTAAAAAGTTACTTGATCGGTGCTATGCAACAAAAGATTCAAATACTCGATTCTCACCGACAAACCTAGTAATTCTCATTGCCTTCTGTTCATGCTTTTGTAGCTCTTTTTGTACTTATTTTTCTTCTTAATCACTAGGTATAACTCATGCAACCAATTAAGCATCCATGCAAACTCTATGATTTAAAATTAAAGTTGCTCCATCTATTGTTAGTTGCTAGATTATGATTGTTATAAGATGGAAAAGTTTAGGGCAGTTAAATAACAATGCAGTTCAATTTAAAGATATAAATTCAATTTTGTTTGTTCTTCGTGAGATACATGGCTATTTAGATCTCGAAAAATTCCCTTCTTTCACACTTTAAGATCGTTGAAGGTATGTTGCATCCCTCCATGTCTATTCTTTCTTCGATATACATGGCCATTTCATTTGAGAAGGGTATGCAGGAAGTCTTATGAGTGTTACATGGGTATTATGTTAGAATCTACAGATACTAGTCACTTCTTTTTTTAACTTTATAGTAGTAACTTTTCGTGGAAAGACCTTTCCAGAGCTTCCCATGAAGGAATACTTTGATCACATGTTGTCTATCCTCTTTACTAGGCTAGTGAGATTTAGCCACCTAGGATTTGCCAATTTATACCTCTTTGAACTATCCACATTTTGTTAATCTATACCCCGTTGAGTTAGACAAGTAATCCAAGTCAAAGGTTCGTTGCCAACATATGTTTATTTATGACAAACCAAATTCCAGATCAAGGATTGCAGTTTCGACGTGTACCGCTTGGTATGGGCGTATGTATCGGTCCACCAGTTGACCGGTACGCGGACCGCCCGCTACTGGGCGGCACCGTTGATCGGGGTTGTTTTCACCTCATTACCACCCGAAATCGATCGGTTACAGTTGATTTCGACCATCGTCAGTCGCTATTGGGCGTTAACGATCGATTTCGATTATCGGTGGCCAATTTCAGGTGGTATCAGTCGAGGGAGGGAGAAAGGGAGAAGAAAAACCTAGAGTTCATTGATCCGTCGCCCGCGGGCGATTTCTTCTCCCCGCTGTCACGGACTTAGTTTTGCCTAAGTCGTGCAGCACCCTTGCGAGTCCGTCCGCAAAGGTCAACTTCCCTGAAACCTCCTAGGGTCCCTTAGGACCTACAAAAGAGAAAACGGGTTAGAGGAAACACTTCCCACGGGATCCACAAGCAACAGCTTTAGCAAATACTTTATATAGCCAATGCAAATTACAACTATGGACTTTATAAGTTCTAAACGATTGCACACAAAGGATAATGGTCCATTACAGACTGAAGTCCCCATAAGTGCTTATAAGACACACTCGTATTTACAAGCCAAAATCGGCCACAAAGCAAACCAAACTAGGGTTGCTAAGTTTCTCTACCCTTCTGAGTATGTACACAAACCGAATTACACGGATAAACATGAGCATTTCATCGAACACCTTGTTTACATTTTTGTCCATAACATTCTCCCCCACTTATTCCTTTGACGTCCTCGTTGAAGTCGCTGTAGACGCTGCATCTCCTCGCCTTTTGTTGAATCTTCAATCTTCTGCTTTAGTTACAACACGCCTCTTGGCTCTCAGCTATTTTCCGCTGTTGTTGTTGAGTAGTCGAACTCCGACCCGCCATATTGCTTCAACTCGCCAGTGACTAACTCTGGTGTGAGATTGGATGAGATGTGCTGATTCTTGTCGATTTCTGCGGATCTTTCTAATGAAGGAAAAAGACCTTCCTTATTATGCGCTAGAGTTACAAGCGGTCTCATGTTGCTTAAACTGGATGAATGCTCGTTGGAGCTTTAATGAGCATCGCCTCGCAGACTTTAAAGTTTTTGAGGTCCTTCCTCCACGATATTTGCTCATTGATCCTTCTTCCACTTTTAGTTGTCACTTCCAAGTAAGTTCGCATCACTTTCGCTTTCAATTGGGATATAAAGGGGATAATCTACTCTCGGTAGTACTGATCATCAATGGTGAGGATTCGACAACTATTGTCTTCTATAAGCTTTCTTCGAAGGGTCACTGAACTTGTGCAGAACTCCTCTGTTGGATAATTAAAAGAATTGGGATACTCGACTTACCCATTCTCTTAGGAGTTGAGAAGGTAAAGGTTACTCGATTTCGCCTTCCTCCTCGAGGTTATACTTCATGCATTGAGCTGGTTATTAGCATTCGCCCGCTCTTTGCTCAAACTTCTAAAGCACTTGAAGTGTTTACACTCCTTGCATTGAGTTAGCTACTGTGATTCGCCTTCCCATTGCCATTAAACTTCTTGAATGCAAGAAGTTTTGCTCGAAAAGAGCAAAAAGTTTACCCTAACTTGGAGTAAGTCTTTGATAGTTTTGGTTGCCTCTGGGATTGTACCATCTTCTCAATCATCTTTGTTGCCTACTCCTCTGAGTATAAAAGGTATAGCACCGCGTACTGCCTACTTCGTTCCTTGGTCGAGCACTCCTGTATCAACCCGAAGTCCCTCATTTTTTACTATCTTGATGAGAAGCCCGTGGACACCGGTCTTATGAAGTTCCTTGGTCTCTGCCCTTCTGCCCTGTCTTGGTACCTGGAGTTTGTCTCTGCATTCTCCACTTCCTTAGCCCCTTTCGTGACCAACACTCTCCCTCCATGAGAGCGAAGGATCGATGCCTCTACGGAAGTCCCATCTCTGTAGTACCATGGCACTGCCAAGATCATGGCCCTACTATCCGTTGTCTCGCATCTGCGTCCCTTTCTTGCCATCGATAGATTCACCTCTGCGGCACTATGGCACTCCTCTGAGTCCATCTCCTTTCTAACCGACGCTTTGTTTTGGGTAGTTGAGCCCCACTGTACTCGTTGTCGCTTCCTCGCCCATTTCGACCACCTGCTTCAACACCTCTGTGTTCTCCTAGTAGTTCTCCTTGGTTGATGGAAAGATAAACTACAACTCTCATGCATGGCCTTCGCCATCTTGTTGCAGGGCTCACGTCGATTCTGTTCTCCTTAGCTTCCTTGGTAGCAACGTTCGCTTACTCGGCCTTGTCCTCTGACTTGTCGGGCTCTTTTAAGCGAATATTAGCACGTAAAGTAGTCTAACTCTCCAGTTGCTCCGATCATACCTCTGTATGATCAAGTCCCCTCCATGGACTCTCTAGTACTTGTACTCACAATTCTCCCTCGGTAGTACACAGCCCTCATATTGTCACGAACGGTCGTTCCGTGAACTGTTCGTCGCTTTCTTTTGTGCTTGTACAAATGTTGGGCAGCCTGTTTTGCCTTGGTTTTGGGTGATTTTGCCTAGAAATTGTGAGCAGAAATAGTTTGTCAAGCTGTAGAACAATCACTCATTGCGAGCAAAGCAAAAGCCGCGCTCGTTTGGGCGTTTTTGCTGCGATGATCGGAGCGAGCAAAACGTCAACCATCTCATTGGAACCCCGGGTGGCACAGAGCTGGATGGAGCTTCGGTATAATAGTCGAGCGTGAGCACTCAAAGAAATTGAAGTGTTTTGTGTCCGACACCCTGGGGATCCATCGTTTGTGGACTTGCGACCGTTCTTACAGCCCTCTAAAGTCATGTTTCGCTCTCTTTCTTAATTTTTCTGCTACACACAAGGTGTTCGACGAATTGTTTGTAAGAGCTTCCTTCTCAGTGAGACTTCGGGACTTGTCCGCCACTCATTTTCAACTTAATCAACTTCTCTTTTTGCAGGTCTTTCGGGACTGACACGAGGTTGCAATTGCGCTGACCCTTTGCGGATGCGTAATGCTTGGGGCGTTTCTTGACTTGGGCAATCTCAGCTAAAGTCCAAAGCATTGGGAAAGGTGGCTTTACGACTTAGGCAATTTCAGCTAAGCCCTTGAGTTTACCGTAAGGGTGTCACACAGCTTAGGCAATTTCAGCTAAGTCCGTGACATTGTGGTATCAGAGCAGGCAAGCAATTCGAACAAGCAAGCGAAGAGGATTCATAATCTTGCCATGGCGAAGCACCGTGGTGAATCGAGCAAGATTGGGCAAGCTAGACCGTTGCCCCAAGCGGGTTGCAAGTGCAAACTTGCTTGCAAACTGCTGGAGCCGTTCATGAGGAGCGCGGCAGTGAACATGACGAGCGTGAAGTTGGGTACTCTCCGCGAGCGAAGGAAGCACAATCTGGTGTGCCAACTGGGAAAATGAGCCACAAGGAGAGACTTTCAATGGTGGAAACTCGCCTCGATGTTCTTGAAGCGAGCTTGGAGGAACTCTACCAAGGCTAAGGAAGGCTCCTTGGGGTAGAGAGCTCGCAAGAAGAAGCTGAATCTCGGATCGACAAGGTCGAGTCCCTGGTCGACCGACTGATGGAGGACACCAAAGACTCCATACGACATCTACATGAAGTTGTAGCCGAACTCACGACCAAAGTGATAGTGCTCACTAGAACTCTTAACGCGGGAGGGAATAATGCCTGTGCTGCACCGCCACAAAACTTCAGAGCACCAGAGTCGTATTGCTATAGGGGTGTCAGAGATGCCAAAGAGCTCGAGAATTTTCTGTTCGACATGGAACAATATTTTCGTGCTACGAGGCCCGATTCAGAGGAAACCAAAGTTTCTATAGCAACCATGTATCTGAATAGAGATGCCAAACTTTGGTGGTGAACCCGTTGGGAAGAGATCTAACAAGGCCGATGTCGAGTGGATACATGGGAGGACTTGAAGCGCGAGTTGAGAACCCAGTTTTTACTCGAGAACACAGAGTGTCGTCGCAAGAAGGAAACTGAGAAGACTACGCCAAAGTACTTCCATCCGAGACTATGTGAAGCAATTTTCGGCACTAATGTTGGATATACAAGACATGTCCGAAAAGGACAAACTGTTTAGCTTCCTCGATGGCTTAAAGCCATGGGCACAACAGGAACTAAATCGGAGGAATGTCACTGACGTGATCGGGGCAATTGCAACCGCAGAAAGGCTGACTGATTTCGTTTCTTCGGAGGACTTGGGAAAGAAGAATCAATCTTCGGGAAATCGCCCAGCAAAATACTCTCGTACAAAGGAGTCTGGGGGCGAACAGAAGAAAAAGAGCTTCCACAAAGGGCCAAGCTCGAAAAGCAAGGCCCCGAAATCTGGTGGATGCTTCTTGTGCGGAGGACTGCACATGGTGAGGGAGTACCCGCAGAAGCAGGCACTTAATGCTTTAACGGCATCAATACACCCCCACAAGTCGGACAAGGGCAAAGCTGTCGCCCTTAGTTTGAGTAGTTCTAAATCCAGCAGCGACGACGAGGAGTCGCAAGGGCCCTGAATGGGAGTGATGCGTTTGTTGAATGCATTACGGGGTCAAGTGGGGGAGAGAACAAAAACAAAGACGCAGAAGGCAACAAGTAGTGAGCTGATGTACGTGGACATCAAACTTAATGGCCGAACAACCCTTGCAATGGTGGACACAGGAGCTACCCATAACTTTATTGCCGATCGTGAAGCAAACCGACTTGGACTTGTCTTAGAGAAGAACCCAAGTCGTATGAAGGCTGTGAACTCAGAGGCCAAGCAGACCTCTGGACTAGCAAAGGGGGTCCCTATCAAGATTGGAACATGGAGCAGGTGCACAAACATGATGGCGGTACCTTTGGACGACTTCCAAGTGATTCTTGGAATGGAGTTCATGCACGTGGCGAAGTTAGTGCCGATGCCATTCCTAAACTCTTTATGCCTAATGGGAGGCGACGACCCCTACGTAGTTCTAGCCTCTCGAGGGAGGACCAAGGACCCTCAGCAAATATCGGCACTACAGTTGAAGAAAGGGGTGCAAAAAGGTGAATTAACTTTCGTGGTTGCTATGAAGCTGGAGCCACTTAACGGGGAGGCCATTCATGAACCTACTGCGGTGGCGAACATTCTGAAGGAGTTCTCAGACGTCATGCCACCTGAGTTGCCGAAGATTCTACCACCACGCAGAGGCGTGGATCATAATATTGAGTTGGAGCAGGGAGTTAAGCCTCCAGCAAGACTACCATACCGCATGGCCCCTCTAGAATTGGCAAAACTGAGGAAGCAGTTAGATAAATTGCTAAGCGGTGGTCTCATCCGCAGCTCAAAGGCATCATTTGGAGCTCCAGTCCTCTTCCAAACGAAACAAGATGGGAGCCTCCGATTATGTGTCGACTATCGAGCCCTGAACAAAGTGACAGTGAAGAACAAGTATCTTATTCCGCTCATTGCGGATTTGTTTGATCAACTGGGCAAAGCCAAGTATTTCTCTAAACTCGACCTTCGGTCGGGGTATTTGCAAGTGCGCATTGCAGAAGGTGATAAGGCAAAGACTACCTGTGTGACCATGTATGGAGCGTTTGAGTTCTTCGTGATGCCTTTCAGCTTACCCAACGCTCCGGCCACATTTTGTACTCTAATGAACCAGCTGTTCAAGGATTATTTGGACAAGTTTGTGGTCGTTTACCTAGACGATATAGTCATCTACAACCAAACACTTAAGGAGCATATTGCGCACCATCGGACAATCTTCAGAGTTCTCAGGGAGAACACTTTGTTCGTGAAGAGGGAGAAATGTTATTTTGCTCAGACGGAGATTTTGTTCTTGGGGCATCGAATCGGCAATGGTTTTATCCGAATGGACAAGTCCAAGGTGCAAGCTATGGTAGACTGGCGAACGCCAAAGAAGGTGTCAGAGTTGAGATCCTTTCTTGGGTCGTCAACTATTATCGGCACTTCATAGCTGGATACTCGAAACACGTAGCTCCACTAATGGAGTTGCTAAAGAAAGAGCAGTCGTGGAGATGGTCAGACAAATGCGAAGCAGCATTCCAAGACCTAAAGACTGTCGTATCTGAGGAACCAGTACTCAAATTACCAGACTATAGAAAGTCGTTCAAAGTCCATACAGATGCTTCGGACTTTGTTATTGGGGGAGTACTTATGCAGGAGGATCACCCAATGGCCTACGAGAGTCATAAGCTCAACGAGACTGAGCGACAATATCCAGTGCATGAGAAGGAGATGACAGCGGTGGTCCACTGTCTATGAGTTTGGCGACACTACCTTTTGGGAGCACTATTCGTGCTAAGGACGGACAATGTCGCATTGAGTTACTTCCAGACTCAGACGAAGCTCTCCCCAAAACAAGCACGATGGCAGGACTTCTTAGCCGAGTTCGATATGGTAATGGAGTACAAACCCGGAAAGACAAATGTCGTGACCGATGCATTAAGCCGGAAAGTTGAGTTGGTGAACGCTATGCAATTGAAAGGCGGAGGCCAAGCAAGTCAATTGCATTCCGACTTTCTTTCCAGGATCAGGGATGGACTGTACAGTGATCCTCAAGCAGTAACCCTGATGCAACTTATCAAAGAGGGCAAGGCCCGACGATTTTGGGTCCAAGAGGGACTTATCTATACCAAAGGGAATAGAGTTTATGTTCTGCGAGCGGACAATTTACGGCGTGAACTCTTGAAAGAGTGTCACGATTCCCTTTGGGCTGGACATCCGGGCATTCATTGAACAATGACTCTCATGGAGAGGGCCTTCTATTGGCCGAAGATGGGGATAGATGTGGAGGATTATGTTCGAACATGCCTTACTTGCCAACAGGATAAGGTAGAGCAGCAGAAGCCGGTGGGGCTTTTGGAGCCGTTGCCCGTACTAGAAAGGCCATGGGAGAGCATTTCCTTAGACTTCATATCAAGCTTGCCCGCAGTAGGGGGACTGGGATCGATACTTGTAGTCGTTGATCGGTTTTAAAATATGCAATGTTTATTCGCACCCTACATTGTTCGAGACGAGTTGATGATGAAGAATGTGATGAAGTATTGGGGAGTTCCACACAATATCATTAGTGATCAAGATTCTCGATTCTTGGGACGATTCTGGACCGAGTTATTCAAGCTGTTGGGATCGAAATTATACTTCTCCACAAGCCTTCACCCTCAAATGGATAGTCAAACGGAGAGAATTAACTCACTGTTAGAACAGTATCTCCGGCACTATGTAAGTGCAAATCAACGAGATTGGGTGAAGCTGTTGGACATAGCCCAATTCTCCTATAACTTGCAGCGGAGCTCTGCGTCCAACAAGAGCCCCTTCGAGATTATCACAGGACAACAGTCGTCGACTCCTCATACATTGGCCATTGGATATACGGGGAGTAGTCCGTCAGCATATCACTTTGCAAAAGAATGGCATCGAAATACAGATATTGCACGGGCCTACTTGGAGAAGGCAGCTAAAAAGATGAAGAAGTGGGCAGAGTTGGGAAGGCGACCCCAGGAATTTAAAATTGGCGACTTGGTGTTGGTGAAGCTTCAATCAGCATCACTCAAGTTCTTTAGGCACAAAGTGCACAAAGGATTGGTACGTAAGTATGAAGGGCCTTTCCCAATCATCAGTCGAGTAGGCAACGTCTCCTACAAGTTGCAACTGCCAACATGGTTCAAAATTCATAACGTCTTCCATGCAAGCAACTTGAAAGCCTACCATTCAGATCCGCAAGACGCCTCATGAAATATTTCAACTCGACTACCCCTAATCAGAGCCTCCTACGAAAAGCGAGTTGAGACAATTCTAGCGGATCACAAGACTAAGCTACCCAATGGAGCGGAGCAAACTGAATACTTGGTGAAGTGGCAAAAACTTTTCCGGATTAAAGCCAGTTGGGAGCTAGAAGATGCCCTACGACATGATGAAGCCTGCGTTAAAGCCTACCAACAAGCATCGACAAGTTAGGTGAGGGAGAATGTCATGAACAGTCGTTCCATGAACCGTTCGTCGCTTTCTTTTGTGCTTGTACAAATGTTAGGCAGCCTGTTTTGCCTTGGTTTTGGGTGATTTTACCTAGAAATTGTGAGCAAAAACAGTTTGTCAAGCTGCAGAATGATCCAGCGAGCGAGAGCCAAAACTACCCCAAAGCGCTTTTGGACCATTTTCGCGTGCTGCGACGACCGGACTGAACGGAGCAAAACGTCAGCCATCTCAGCCCCTTGGAACCCCTCGGGTGGCACAGGGCTGGATGGGGCTTCAGTATAGTAGTCGGGCGTGAGCACTCAAAGAAATTGAAGTGTTTTGCGTCCGACGCCCTTGGGAACTGTCGTTTGTGGACTTGCGATCGTTCTTACAACCCTCTAAAGTCCTATTTCGCTCTCTTTCTCTCTTTTTCTGCTACACACAAGGTGTTCGACGAATTGCTTGTAAGAGCTTCCTTCTCAGCGAGACGTCGGGACTTGTCCGCTGCTCGTTTTCAATTTAATCAACTTCTCCTTTTGCAGGTCCTTCAGGATCGGCACGAGGTTGCAATTGGGCTGACCCTTTGTGGACGCGTAACGCTTGGGGCGTTTCTTGACTTAGGCAATCTCAGCTAAGTCCAAAGCATTGGGAAAGGTGGCTTTACGACTTAGGCAATTTCAGCTAAGTCCTTGAGTTTGCTGCAAGGGTGCCACACGGCTTAGGCAATTTCAGCTAAGTCCGTGATAATATGTTGATAACCAAGGCTTTCATTCGATGTAAGATTTGATGCGCACACATGAAAGACCCGTCGCTGCGGTACCATGGCATTCACTCCTTGAATCCATAGCCCTTCTTTCCGTTTTATTGTTAATCGAAGTGGAGCTCCCAGTAGCTCCTGATCATACCTCCGCATGATCGCGTCCCTCACGGGACATCTCCGCATGTGTTATATTGTCACGAACTATTCCACCACGATCCGTTGCACCATGTCGCCTCCTAGTGACATCTTTATTGCATTCAGATTCTTATGTGATGAACTCGGACTATGATCTCTCCATGTGTGGCCTCTGTCAGCACATCGTAGGGCCTCTACCATCTCCGATTTTTATTCGCTCCCTTGGCAATTCACATTCGCCCACCCATTCTCGAGTCACCCCTGGACGAAGTATCTCTCTAGGGCAGTCTGTCGCCTAATAGTTCTCGAAGTCCCATGACTTCGCTAGGATTGGTGCACCATTGTCTGGATCCTATGCCTTTATCCCCCTATCGGCACAATTTTCGCTGTGCACCAATTTCTTAATGATAACTCGAATGGCAACACTATGGCATATTCTTCAAGAGTACCCGCTTCTGCGTCCTTTTGCCCCATGCTAAGGTCTTCTGATTCTAACTTCACCTTTGCGAGTTGAATCACCTTAGTTCCTCTGTCACATGCTTTTCTGAGATAAGGTGCATGTGCCTCGAAGCTCCCTTCGTCTTTGGCACCATGCAAAATGAGTCTGTCTCATCAGAATGAAAAACCCATAAAACAATATAATCTCACTCTTGCCTCTACAAGAGTTCATATCCTTGACCTCTATCCAAGGAAAGCTCCGTGCTTCCACTCCATGTTTCCATCTTCTACATCAACTCCCTTCATGCGACTTGGATACTTCACCAAGTTCCACCTAAGTGACTCCGCCTCTCAAATTGCATTGAGTTGATGGTGGCCCTCATGCCCACCATTCCATGGGTCAGCCCTCCATTGAGTTCGATTTCCACATCAACTCTAAGTTTGCCTTCGTATAATGTTGTCATGGTCGCTCCCCCACTTGATCTCACAATGTATCTACCAATGCATTACTTCATTCGAGATCATGCAACAACTCCTTGCTGCTCACTCGATCCGTTGAGCTTTGTGGAGATATTGTCTTAAGGTACTCTTTCTCAACATGTGCAGTCCGCTGCACATGATTCTCCCTCTAGAGAACCAGGACTTATCCCTCCTGGATATTTGTCATGTTGGAGCAACTTTCCTCTTTACATTCTTCCCAGTAGAAGTTTCAGAGACCACCATTCCCTTTGAACTACTCTGTCTTGCTAAACAACTTGTGTCTTGTTTTACCCCCGCAAATGCACTTGCTAGATTGCGACTCGTCGCCAATACAATCCCAACTGCACCCTTCAAGATTTAGCAACGTACTGAACTTGTTGACACTTTAGCCTCCTACAAATGTATCCTTTCCATGCTGAAGAGAAAGTTCTGATGCTCCATGGTGTCGAGTTCCGATCGCCTTGGGATGGCCACGAACACTATCGTCCGCATACAAGCTCTTGCATGAGTACTGAATTCTTCGAGTTAGCAATTCCTCTCACCTCTGTGAGCTTTGCATAACTCTTTTGATCATTGAGCAACACATCCCACTTTGCATTGTCTCATCTTTTACCAAGTGTCTCGCTTGCCTTGAGTACCGTCAAGTTTGGTTGCCAATATCGAGTCGTAGCTCGAACTCAACCATCCCAACCTTTGTGCGCTATACATTCTTCTTAGCTTGCTTGTCCTCATGGTGTCTCTCGCGCAAAGGGTTGACGATTCCTCTGAATGCTAAACCTGGATACTCGCTCCTCTGAGCGACTCCTTTCCCTACATCTCAATGTTCGTTTCCCCCAAACGATTGCGCATGTTGGCTGCTCTCCACACAATCCAGCTAGGCCTGCTCTGATACGTTTGTATGGCAAGTGTTTCTGCGTGTGCTTGTCCTGCTCCGATACCAAAATGTTATGGACTTAGCTAGTTTTGCCTAAGTCGTGCGACACCCTTGCGAGTCCGTCCGCAAAGGTCAGCCTCCCCGAAACCTCCTAGGGTCTCTTAGGACCTACAAAAGAGAAAACGGGTTAGAGGAAGCACTTCCTACGGGATCCACAAGCAACAGCTTTAGCAAACACTTTATATAACCAATGCAAATTACAACTATGAACTTTATAAGTTCTGAACGGTTGCACACAAAGGATAATGGTCAATTACAGACCGAAGTCCCCACAAGTACTTATAAGACACACTCGTATTTATAAGCCAAAATCGGCCACAAAGCAAACCAAACTAGGGTTGTCAAGTTTACTGCAAGCTCACGACTTGTTGTACAAGGTATGTACACAAACCAAAGGACACGGACAAACATGAGCATTTTATCAAACATCTTGTTTACATATTTGTCCGTAACACCACGCGGGGAGAAGAAACATCTCCCCGCATGGGGAGAAGGAACGAGGCAACGTCGCTTCAGAGACATCGCTCCTTTTTTTATTTTTTAACTTTATTTTAAATTATATTATATTATATTATATGTGTATCGAACGGTATGTCTATATATACCATTTGGTACCGGTGTACCATACCATTCGGAATTGGTGTACTGTACTGTACCAAGCAGAGCTTCGTACGCTGATACGGACCGGTATGACGAATCTCGTTCCATATTCCTTTTTTACCTCTTCTAGGTCATGTCATAATTAATAATGATAAAAGAGCCTAATTTATATTAGACAAGCCAAAGTTCATGATTTTGTGTACTGGTCAGGGATCAGACTGGCGTCATATCAGTACATATCGATGTATTGAGTGTCGGTACATCAAGTGTTAGTATACCGCATATTTTTGGAAAAAACCTAGAAAGACTGAAAAGGAACCAAAAAAGAAAAAGAAACTGTTTGATGTAGGACCTGTATATTGATGTGTACTCTCTCTCTCTCTCTCTCTCTCCTGTCACTGCCTCTGCCTGTTCCCCATTGTGTCACAACTGTGCCTCTAACATCCTGTCGTATCACTGTCATCTGCTCCTTGTCCGGAACTCCATTTCCTCCTAGTCCTATTATCATGCCTCATCCTCCTCTTTCCTCCTCCCCTTCTCTCTAGCCTAGGTGGTTTTGACTTGTACCGAATGTTGGTAAATTATCCTTAAACCAGAGCCACACCAGTCTGGTCATCTACTGGTATCAACACTAGATTGAGATTTTCAACCTTCATTTCAATATTTAATATGAATACCCATATGTTGAGCAGTGTGTATACTACATAATCTTGAAGTCGATACAATATGTTGTTCTTTATTGCTGTAGGATACGTTTATGAGATTGATGTTATTCTTTATCTTTCTTTACAGAGATTAATATTGACATCTTTTAGTGACTTGTTAAGTTCCATTGTTGAGCTAAACATGTAAATTTACTGCATTTTTCTTGTATTTCCTCATACTATTGTAATTATCTGACAATGAATTATTTCTTTTTAGTTCACGAGTTCTTTTACTTGAGAAAATACGTGTATGTGTTTTACCCGTTTGTCAGTATATACATGCACATGCAAATTATCAGACAGACAATAATGATTACATACATGGATTTCACTTTTATTGACTGGTAGTGACCAATTCGAAATGAAACAGCATGTAAATGCTTGACCTAGGTTTGGAAATTGCTGTGATCCCAAAAATTAGTCAAGATGTCTTCCTCTTCTATAGAAAAAAAATATCAGCAAGGTATTTGTGAAATTTGTGGTAGACGAGTTTGTATATCACCTCCTATATTTATTGGCTGTTGTTTAATAAGCTTACTTGGGATTTGTTTTGCCTAACACTGCTTGGGGTCTCTTCTATCACTTGTTAAAGACATCTTATCAAAACAGGTTTGTTTGATATTATATTGAAGAAGCAGCCATTGTAGTTAGTTCATCTTTTGTCACATTCGTCGCCTTCGTTCATCTTGGTCATACTTCATCTTCTCATGCTTTTCCTAGAAGAGTTCGATCAAACATTTCTTTGTTTTTGTTATATTGATCAAATTGCTTCTATTCATTCATGGAAGTATTATGATTTTCACATATGAGATAATTCTTGTTGACTAAATTTTTGGCTGACCATGTAATATATTAATGGCAGGGAGAAGCATTAGTGATGGGCTATGATGAGATGGGGTACGTAAATAATTGTTATCTTGTCTTGTGTATCATAGCATGTGTCATTCAGCATGAAATTACTCTTGTTACATCTGCTCTGGTACATGGAGCACTCAAACAGTAAAATGATATGCTATTATATATTTTTCCTTCCTGCAGCACCTATATGTTCATAGTCTACATAGTTGCAAAGTTTACGGTGTTGAAGCATCTTGTTGACTTCTTTAATATTGGTTACCTTAGTTTAAATAGGTAGGGTAAACATATTCTTTTAACTTTGAAACTAATGTCCTCTTCCTTTGCATGTAGAAAAAGGTGATATTTCATTATTCTTGAACTCTTCTTCATTGGAAATAAGCACTGCACATTTTGCACTTGTCACAATAAGGAATTTCTTAATTAATGAAATCATGTTGGTCACATCCCAGGTGATTTTTGTTTTTATAAGATTTCATTTAAATTTGTTGATCTATCTACCAATAAATTGTGAACACTACTTTTGTAGTAATATAAAATAAATTTAGGTTTTCTTTTTTTTATTTTTTTGAATGTTTGTGTATACTCCATTCAGGTATGAACTTTGGAAACCCTATCTCAGAGCGATGATGGAGTGTGATATGAAAGCAGTAAGCATAGGTACAAAGAGGAAATCTGAGGTTTTAGAGAGCTGCTTACAACAGATGAAAGCTTGTTTTCTAGATGTAAGTCTGGTTAACTCAGTCACATTCTTAGAGCCTAATCATTACATTATAATATTCAGCAGAACACCATGATACTTGTGTTTTAGCATTTCAACTGTAGGATTTATTTAATTATTTTAATTAGGCTTTGGATAGTCTTTTTTATCTAGTCAGTGGTTTTTAGATTCTTGTATAGACCTTTGCAAGATCTGCATATTTAACATGGTTAAAATATTTGGCCTATTTTCATTCTCTTGCCTTAGGAAATGAACGAAAGTAGCTGGCTTGCTTGATCATCAACAAAAAGCTGGTTTATTAGGCCTTATGAATGAACTGCATGAAATTTGTTGGGTTCATACATTATCATTTTGTTATTCAAGTGCATCAAGTCTACAAGGATGGGAACTAATGATTTTACGTGCTTCTGCAAGACTGCAACAAATGATATAAAAATTGATTTATATGTAGGTTTGAACCAGATTTAAGTTTCTCCATGCAAGTTAGGGAAGTGTCAAATAAATTGAATTAGTTTGTCAAGTAATTTGCTTTAATTATTCAAACTAAACTGAATCATGATTAGTGAAGATTCTAGAATTGACTAGTTGTTTTGTCTTAGTACTTAAAAACTATATAGGCTAGAGAAAAATATTCAGAACAATGTATTTACAACCAAGTTCAAGAGCATTTTGGCAAAACTCAATCTCATATTATGCCAGTTCCTGTTAAGTGTTCACATATAACAGAATGAAACGTTTCTAGTTTCTAGTATTACATAGTAAAAATAAACGCCTTTTAGAATATTTGTCGTACTTAGACCTTTTTTCTTTTGCACGAAAAGCTGGAATGTTTGAGCCCTTTCTGCCCAATGACAAATTTGTGTTTGGGTAATAGTATGTGCTACAATCTAAATGATTGAAAATGCCTTGTATTTATTGCGAATAATCCTGCTACACCTTTTAAAATTGTGTGTTACATATTAATTGCTTTCTTTCTTTTGCTCCCTTTTAAATGTTTATTCCATAAGCGTGTTCTGTAGGCAAGGCGAAATAAAGTGAAACTCCTGGGAGCAATGGGTTTATTCTTTGAGAGGTAATCATGCATTTTTTTTCTCATTTATGCTCTTTTGGATTTAGGATTCCAATTCCTTTTTTTATCTAATAGGTCTGCTGTGGATGCACATAATGTTGGAGAGACTGTAAGGCCATGTAGTTTATGCAGTGAAGCTGACATGGTGCTGAAGCGAAGACCGGTAGTTATTCTGTTCTTTTGTTCCATTCCATCTTCAAGGGACGAATTCTATCTTATCTTTTCTTCAATATTAATATGTTTCTGCTTTCTCCAGAATGGTGATTATATGGTGGGATGTTTGCGCTTTCCTAATGTGAGTTGCTATCTTTGAGGCCTTCATGTTGCACCTTATAATTCACCATAAAGGCTTCTTTTCTGTTGCAGATATCATCTTTCTGCTTAATGTAGTTCTTATTATTGTTGTATAATTAAACAAATTAAGTAAACTAATTGATTTTCTTGTGACAAAAATAATGACACCAATTTTAGGCTCTTAAGACTGCAAAGTATTAAGTAAAACCTACAACCATTAGAACAATACAATGACAGCCATGGTTTATCAGTGCTGTGCAAGATGTCATGCCAATGATGATGAGATTGAGTTGTATGTCACAGAGTAGCCAAGAGTGTCCGAAATATCAAATTTATCTAAAGTGCCATAATAGAATGGAAGTCGAGTTATATGTCACCAGAATATGATAAGTAGAAATTGAGGACAAAAGGGGCACAATGATGCCATTCTTCGGAAGTTTTCAGAATTTTTGAATGGTTAAAAGGTGGACGAAAAATAGAAGCCAGAAATGTCCTTTTTTTAAAATGTTTTGAGGAACTAAGGGCATGTTCGGCCCTCTCTGATATATCATATTAGATTGACACTGACTACCAATGAATCTCTGTGCAAGTAGATATTTCATATAATAGATAGATGGCCCCAATTTGTTTGTCTAGTCCAATTAAAATTCAACTCTTAGAGATTTATCATGTGATAAAAAATATATATTACTATGTCAATCCTGCACATCAATTTTGATAAGGTCTTGCAAGCAAGGGTGGTCATTACATGCATTATCGAAGTATTATATATAGGCTATGGTTTTTGTCCCTTCAGTTTGTCCCTTTTAATGCATCCTTTTTTAAAACTATGTAATTCACCCTATTATTGTGTGGATGCTCCAGACGTCGTTTTGGTGTCTACTGTCTCGAAATTATTCAAAGAATTTTTATATAACATGTAGTGGTCATAATTGAAGAATGAAGATCAAACAGAAGCCCTTCATCTTTGGCTTTTCGTGCTCCTGAAGCTATGGTCTCCTATAGGCAATAATAAGGGACTGTCTATGATTTAATTGTTGGAGTAGCAGCTGAACAAGAAAAGGCTATTTCAATTAAAGAGACTCTTGCCGGTAGAGAAGTAGAGAGATTTACATGCGCAACATTGCACCCACATGCTTGGAGCTTCCTTCCATGATCGAAACCAATTGTACTCAATGGAGAAACCACATTGATGAGCCAAGATCCACTTCTAGGAAGCTGCAGCTTGATGGTGCTTGTAAGTTAGTCATTTATTGTGGTAATTCGAGTGCAATAGGGTCATATGCAGGTGATGGTTGCAACTGAGGAACATACATACTTCTCTTGCCATTGCCTATATTACAGAGTGAATTGGCCTTGAACCAGGTCCAGCCTGAGTCGATCTGGTCAAGTTCCAATCAGCTTCAAAAGATGGGACCCAAGAGGGCTTTCAGAGCTCTAAGATGCATACATCTCTTTGACGATTGAGTTATCGCAAAGCTCTAGAAGTCCTCCTACATCTCATCTCTGAAGGCTGTTGGACTTCAGCTTAATTGACTTGGGCTGGGTCTTGGACTAGGCCATTCTGCATTACAATTGTGCTTGCAGATTGAGTTCGTCTGCGAAGGGGTTGACATCCCTTGTTTTGTTAATGACTCTTGAGTCCTCCCATTTCATATGTATTTCTTTCCTTCTTGAAATAGAACTGTTGAAGGATTATTTCTTTCTCAGTTAAGTCTTCTTGAGCCAATTTTCACCTTCAGACCTTACCAAATCAGGATGTCTCCAACAGCTGGAAATATGTATCTCTAAGTTTAGAAGTCTTACTGGGTTGAAACCTCTGCAATCAGCTGAACCTGGCTTGATTGACTTGGAATGGGGTTGTACTTGAAACCAATCTGATCTGTAACACTCTGAGACCTTCAGTTCTTATTACTAAACACAAGAAGTGTTTTAGATCAGAAATTTAGAATTTGGAACTAATTTGATAAAAAAGTGATGCTGTGATTGTTACATCTATAATGTTCATTATCATTGTTACTAAACTTCCATGCCTAGTAATGGTTTTCTGGAATGGTTATTTGATTAGCTGTGGTTGTACACTAATTATCTGAATATATTTCAGTGTAGGAATGTAGTATGGCTTCCAGGATCAATATCAGAAGCAGCTGTGACCAATCATGTTTGCTCCAGTTGTGCTCCAGGTCTGCCTGACATCACCATTTATCCTAACAGAGCCATAAAAGCTGGGCTATTTTACTTATCCATGTTGTCTTGTGTGTTGATTAAGTTATTCTACATATAGGTCCTGTTTACAAGGTTCAGTTTAAGTTTCGAAGACTGGAGATTCCTCCAAATTATGATGTTGATCATTTGGGTAAGCTTTATTATGGCTGCAGTGATAAAATTCAATTGCAAACGTGATTTCTAGTCTCCTATCAACGCAAGAAGTACGTTGATCTTGAGTTCACAAATAACTAGTGTCATACTAGACAGAAGGAATTCTCATTTTTTTTTAGCGATGAAGCAAAGAAATAGATTCATCATCCCATTACAGTATCACTCATGTTGTGATTCTCTTCCCATTTGCTTCTAGATTATTTGATGTATGTGCAAATCCTATCTCAGCGCAAAATCTTGTTTTGTCTCAGAATGTTGAGTGCGCACCTACATATCCATTTTTGCAGTGGTCTTACTGCAATTCTTGATCCAAAACCTAGGAAGTAGAGATATCCCAGAAGCACCAACTACGTGATGCACAAAGGTTAAAGACCAAAGCATGCCCAAGATGATGAATCAGTTTATTCTAAAACTGCAACTTGTGTAGTCTCACCAGTGCTAGATCATGACAAACTTGAAACTTTCCAGTATTTAAGTACTGGGAGCTGTTGTACTACCAATAATTATGAATCTACCATTGCAACAATAATCAACATTTAGCTTGTAAGTTATGTTTGTTTTAGGTCTTCTTCAAACAGTCTATATGTTTCACTAATGAGATTTGAATTAGTTGGATTTGGTGATTGTTACATCACTTTGGAGGAATGTTCCTTTTTATTACTCTAGATCAATCTTTGACAGGATTTTGTCCTCTGTCCAGCCTCCATATCACTGCTATAATGCTATTAACCAACAATAACAAACCATAATGTCCCAAATATCTAGGGTCAGCTAGATGGATCTGTTGCCATCATTAAGTCATATAAAAAATTATATCCTTAATTCAATAAAAAGGATTTAAATCTTTATTTATATTTTCCAAGGTTCTGAATACCGTGTCGTATTGGTGTACCGATCAGCTACTGGTATGGTACATATCGAACTATACTTAGCTATACCGAGTATACTAACACATGGTACACTAAGGTATCGAGCTGTACCGAGCATACTAGTCCTTTATTGGATCAGTATGTACCATTTGTATCGAGACAGTACGGTATTGCAAACCCTGATATTTTTTAGCAAAGTCTTTTCAGTTGGGACTTTACAACCTTATTGTAAAGTCTTTTCAGTTATGGGGTTTTATGTGTGTGAATAAAGTTAATCATAGAATTTAGTGATGTCAAATTAGATTTCAAGTCTATTTATGATTCATCTACTGGAGAACACATGATTTTTGTCTGAATATGCTGTCCTGAAACTCTACACCATGTTTGATTCGCTGATTATCTTCTATGAAGCAAGGCAGATAGCAATTGGCATGCTTCTTCTGTGAAGCTTATGGCATCGCGTGTACATTATATTCTCTTTTATTCAATTATTGTACTAACATTTCTTTCTTTAGGTTGTATTGGTGGCTGTGATGTGATACTGAGAGAACTAATTGAGATTTGTGGAACAGGATCTCGTAATCATATTGGCGTGACAGGTTTGTTCCAGAATATAAAGAGGTCTATCTAGTTTTTCGTTAAAGTAGAATTTCTTAGTTTTTTTTCTATATCTGATAGAACTTGTGAATTGAAACATGATTTGAATTCAACATTCTATATTTGATAGAACTTGTGATAAACTTCCATTAACAAGACAATTAACAAGAACACTTACAAGCTTTTAATAATTGCTGCAGTAATCAGCATTTACTCATTTCACACTTTTGATACAATCAAAGCCAGACCTCTCGTTCTAATTTTTATGTTCTGATTTTTATGTTCAAACTAGAGTGTTCTCAAATCAGTCTTGTCAAATCATTTATGTTATGTCTATAAATGAGAGGAACATGTGCATATTGATAGAGCCAACTTTGGATTGTAAGATGAGTTTTCAATTGTGCAATTATCATTCTTTTTGCCGGTAGCCTTTTCCCATTGGTTCTTATTGTTCTCCATTATGTTTATTTCCCTGTGTCTTCCAGGGAAATATTCTGCATGTATTGTTAATTCATGATGCAATACATGGTTTTTATCATTTTTGCTGCAGCATTCTTCTTTCTATGCATATATGTTGCCATGATTGCTTCATTTTGAACTCTTGAGATATTTGAAGGGACCTGTTGCTATTGTTGCTCTATTGTCACTAGAAAATACAGTAAATGATATTTTATTTGACCTTAATGTCTGACTGGGCATAGTAGACTTCCCATCTTTTTCTTTTTGGAGCAAGCTGACCTATTATTTCAGCTCGATCCTGCATTATTCAGATCTTCCTTGTACTTCACACCTATAACAAGCTGTATTTTCTAAGCCTAGTGTTTCTGAGTCATAATTTGTATGTAATACTAATAGCTCTTGGGAAAGGACATAAAGAATACTAAATGTAATAAGAGATTCCTGCGTGTGTTACAACCGCAATTTAGATAGAGGTCCTGCACTTTCTGATGTCATCATTTATATAGATCTCCCCTTATAGTTCACCATCCATGGAATCATACTGCTCTGCATATTCTGTGACTTGTTTAGCTTCAATACATTAAAATTCAGATCTCACTATATAGTAATTGGAGGTTATCTATCTGTGGACATTTCTATCGTTGAGCAAAATCATAATAGTAAACTTTGATTTTGGTTTCTCTGATTCTATCAGCAAGAGGTCAGCGAGGCACAGAGCCTCTGAACAGCACAAGTCGAGGTAATTCAAGGCAGGAGCCCTGTCTGCACTGTGGACAAACAGGGCATTCTTCAAATCATTGCCCCTCCCAGGATTCCTGCCCAAGTGCTGCACAACCTGCTCGAGTCCAGAATGCTAGAATTATTTCAGGTAATAAATTGCTAATGCTCTTAAACCAGCATAAATCTAAAATGCATCTTCAGCTTATTAGTTGCATTGTCCAAGTTATATCATATACCTGTGGTTTAGATTTAATTGAAGTTACTGCATTGGCATGACATGTTATTGTCCACACTATAACATAGAAGTTATAACATGGTATGACATAATACATTTGTGTTAGGCACTCGCAGCTGAACTTGCAACCACTAGCAATCATTCATCCATGAAATTTTTAATAGCATGGTCAAGGCACCAAATGTTACCAATTGATGCCTTTTTTATTGTGGGGTGTGTGTGTGTGTGTGTGTGTGAGTGAGTGAGTGATAGCATGATTTGTGGTTTATCTTTGGGTTGTTTCATTGCCTGCAATTGGGCCAGGTACCACTCCATTATCAACAACCAAGCTAAAAATGACTGCTTTCCTGCAAATATCTCCTGTAATCTGGCTTGCAAAATCTTGCAGCTGCTGTGGATTTCTTTCTCCACTTCAATTAATAAAATATCTTAATCCTTAAAATTCAGCGATGCTGAATGAATGCAGTCAATTAACAGTTGGCATAATAGCTCTTGCCGATCATGGCACTTAAAAGGGTCTTAGATAGTTAATATTACTTCATCTATATGCTTGTACGTTATATAACAGTAACCTTGGCTCACATATTTATTAAAAGCAGGTGAAGTCCAGTGCAACTCATGTGGAGCAACTTGTGCATTGCGAACTGCTAATACAGAAAGTAATAGAGGAAGGAAGTTCTACACCTGCCAATCACAAGAATGCGGCTTTTTCGTGTACGTATCTCTTTCATGATGGTTTCTGTGGATTCACAGCGTCTGATCCTTTATTTAGTGACTCAATGAAGGTTAGCTGTGTTTTATCTGTTTCATGCCGGCCACCTCAACCACTCTTCTCAACCACTCTTCTGCCTATTTTGTAGTTACATGCATATTTATGAAGTCTTCCTTACTATGTGCCACCCCCCCTCTGAGCTAAGATGAACCATAATGCATCTGAAAGCTTATTTAACTCAGCTAGAGAAGATTTCTCTTGTACTTACCTCCAGAATCCTTTTGCGTGTACGTAAGTAATCGATCTTATCCTTTTCTGGAATGCAGATGGGCAGACAGTTTGGAAGATGGTGGTGGAACACGAGGACATGGTGGATCCCGTGGGGGCAACGGCAGGTGGTCATCTTCCACGGCGAGGAGAGGTGGTCCCACCCGGGGGCGGCGAGGTGCACGTACTAATGGTGTTACATTCGTATCGGCAACCGGTGAGCCAGTATCTGCAAGCTGCTTCGTGTGTGGTGATCCCTCACATTTCGCCAATGCCTGCCCGAATCGTGGCAGGTGGACATGAGAGCGTCGTATTCATGTAGAATTCCGGCTTTTGCTGCGTTAGTCGAGTTCACCAACGTCATCTGGTCTTTGAATCATCAGTAGGTTATTCGAGTTCACGATCGTGATCCAAGACGAACGATGGCAATACATCATCAATGACCGCCAAATCATAAATCTTCAAGTGAGGGTTTGAGCACCTGTTAACGATCTTACTCGTATCGGTGGAATGTTAAAGCAGCCCAAAACAAAAACACAAAACCAAAAATTCGGTCTCACGTCATGTCAGTTTCACAATTGATAGTTGACAGGTCTATCTAGTATCGAGAGTATTACCAAGGAACATTATGTTTTTTTTCTTAATTCATTATGATAAGAAAGAAAAATATAAGCATAATAAAAATAATCTTAAATCTTATTATTCTCTTCTGTTACAAAAAGAGTAATGACAAACTTTTTTTCTTCATTCAAACGTATAAAAATATATTTTACATAATAAAATAATAATTTTCTAAATAGAATTACTTTGACTCATATTTGAGAATCAAACTTTATCATAGGGATTAGGTTGGAAAACTTTACTCAATCTTGTTCTTTATGTAACTGACATCTCTAAACCTAATTTCTAAGGAGTTAATATCTCGAAATCATCTTAGTGCCATCTCACGTTTGCTTTGCAAGAATGGCATTTCTACCTCATAAGTCTTCTATATATTCTTGCGCACACTAGTTTGACTCGTATTTGATTGATTAAGATGTCAATAATATTTTCTATTAACAGATTAATTTTAGAAGGAGGGTCCAATATCACAAGACATTTGCCTATCCATCTCTTGTCTCCAACCCACAACACTTTTATTTAAGGAGCGCACTTGATTTCCCCACACATAGATGTGTCTACCTCGACGAAAATGCCAACAGGGCACTAGCATTTGTTCAGCAACCCAGGCCCCTCGCCTCATGGATGAACTCAAGCTATCAGCCCATTCCTATTGAGGAGTTCCCAAACCTAACCAATTATATGCATATGCTCACAATCATATTACAAGCTATTACTACGATAGCTTGCTAATGGATGATGACACTAGTATCTTGAACGCGATCGATAAGAGTTGTCAAATAGTGGTGATGCTGTGAATAAAAAACAAACAAGTTAGCAAAGGAAAGCCGAAGGAGCATATAAATAGCCTCACTTACCACCACTTAGTTACAAAAGCAAGTATCAATCAAGATCTTCGAAGAACTACAGAGTTATTTCACCATCATCAGGCACAAGGAACCATGATAATACTACTCCACTGTTAGGCCTTTGCCCCACACCTTATGCATCTCCCTCAGACCATCCCATCAGGGTTGCAATGGTGTCTCTAGGGTTGGGTCCAACTAATTGTCCATTTGCAAGGCCATGAAGGGCAGAGGCTTCCCCCTACACAAGTCCAACATCAACCTCGTCCTGCTCTCCCTCTTTCTCGAGCTTGGCTTGAAACTTCAACCTTCTATGGGCATTACCACTGTAGTTGATGGGGGTTCAGATTCTCGAATTAGACCTTCGAGCATGACATTCCTTCGAGGATGCACACTCCTCTTCGCTAGGACCTTGCACTTTTTCTTCGGTTGGTCACTATTGCCATGTTGATCAAATTGAGGTGAGTCCAACTCTTCTACCAATGGCTCACAAGTGACCGTCTCCTTCCTTTTTAGGGTGTGGAGTTTCATGCCTATAAAAAGGTTCAAATCATCATATTGAGGATTAAATAAAAGATCAAGCAAAGCAAGAGGAAGTTCGAGTCATACCCCAAGGAGCCGAAGTAAAGCCCCTATTGACCAGTCGTTCCTTGTCCATCTTTTGGACTGCCTCAGAGAAAGAAAGCATATCCCCAAATGAATCACTTGATATGCCTCCTCGTCTTATAGGAAGGGAGGGGTATTATCAATACTATGTGTATATGCATATTAGATGAGGATGAAACTCTAGTCAAGACTTGAACTCAAATAAAAGAAGTGCTCCTTTCAACCCTTGTTATTAGAAGTGACACCACTGACCTTAAAACCTCCACGAGTGGCTAGGTAGTAGCTACTACCCCTCCTACACAATCAGAAACAAGCAGCAATGAGGGTGTGTGTCGGGACAATATTGATAGGCTAGTATTCCCTGATGAATACACTCAAATAATATCATGAGTTAGGCACCATTTGAGAAGATGATATTCCCCATCATTGAAGGTAAGACACTATCACCGGATGTAAATGAAGTTGAAGGCCCACCTCAAGAGCTTCCCAAGACAAGTAAAGAAACCTTAGAATATGTTAGGATCATAATGGCACTAAGAGAGGGGGTGGGGGGAGGGGTGTAAATTAGAACTTTCACAATAAAGTTTTGAATTTTGATCGAAAAATATGTATCAAAAATGTGTTTATCTAAGAAGTGCGAGTAAGGGTTGTGAGTAAGTAAACCAGTAAGTAATAACAAGACAAAGTAAGGAAATAAATGTAAATTGATCTATAATAGTTTGGTCATCCCGACCTATGTCCACTTTTGATTCCTCTTCTTTCAAGGTTACTGGCTTTTACCACTGATCTTCTTTCTAAAGAACGAAGATCAACTACCCTTATTATAAACTTTCTCCTTTTAACAGGCTTAGGAGAGAACTTTAATATCTCTCTTTGATAAAAAAATCTTACACCTCCTTAGAATAACCTCTAAACTCAAGGAGGAGGAAGAAATTCAAACACTATTCCAAGAGCTTACAACACTTCAATTCTTAAAATTTTATTTTTGCATCAAGGATGAGTGATAGATCCCCAAAGGTTTCAAAAATAGAGTAAAAAATTTAAATCCCCGAGATTTAGAGGCATTGGTGGTACTACTATCGAATAGAGCTTGGAAATCTGAGCTTTAGCGGTACCATCGTCAACCTAGGTAGTACCATCGTTGCTTGGCCGGTACCACCATCGAGAAGGGTGTTGGGAAATCTTATTAAAAGTATCACATGTGTAATGAAAAATAAAATAAAAAAGGTCGCTCACGTTGGTCAAATCATCATGTGATGTCTATGCACGAAAAATCATAAAATCAAAAAATCTACGTGTCATATGTTAGATATTTTTCCTAGGAAGATCGTATATTATTGAAAATTTATATCTATAGGAATGGATGAAGGAGGTCAGATGTCCTCTCTAGCGACATCCACATGGTGGAAAAAGCGACAATGCTCATCCTTTACGGTGCAAATAACTCACAGTCTTTTATATATCTTCTTCGTAACTTTTGCACACCACCTTGCAGCAAACATAGAAGAACTCTTTTCTTATTCGTTATCTTCACATGCCAAGAAGAGGGGTGGTCAACTGAGAAGAGAAGGAGGAGAATAGGAGGGGATGACCAAAAGTGTAACTTATCCCCTTTTCTGGTTGCCCTTACCTCCTATTTATAGAGAGCCTCGTTAAACCCTAATGGATCCTGTATTAGTGGGTATTGGATCTCTATCCAATTACCCTCACCTCTTGGATTATTAGATTTCTATCTAATAATCTCAATTCCCTCTAATTGGGACTCCTGTAAGGAATCTATTAATGCTAAGTTTCATGCAATGAAACATGGATTTATTGGATAACTTATATACAGTCATGTTAGAATACCTTTTGACTCAAAACTTCTTCAGGCTTAGTGAATTGTTATCTTATAATAATTTATTCACTCAACTCATCGACTATGGACGTACTAAGTCACTATGCCATAGTTAGATAGTCCAAGGGGATCTAATATATTAGACATGCCTATTATTAGTTACAGTGTATAGATAGTCCATCATCCATCTATTACCCTAAAGACCATTTATTGGGTATGGTACTATCAGGCTTTATACAGGATCCATCCGAGTCTTACTCTATCTCTCAATCCGAATAACCCTAGCCAGGGAAATGCTTGAATGAGCATACACGAGATATTCCTCTCATGATACCGAGAATGGAAGGTCCACTATTGACACTTAAATACCTTTGTAATATTGATTATTAATCCTGATATCCAATTGTACAAGATCTGAAACTTCTTGATTTATAAGTCAAATGTCAAATAAAAGAGTACAATTCAAGAAGTACTCAAACAATATATCCTTGGTATCTCAAGTTTAAGGACTAGACATATAACTAGGACTACAGAATCACTCTTTAATATCAGGTACCATTAACCATCTAATATTTCATAAGTAAATCAATTAGTGAACTTATTCTCTATTGCACACCTGTACTATACCATTAGTGTCCACTTATGAGCAGCTATAAGACTAGCTGCCTCTATTATATGGATGGGCATATAGCATATCAGTCTATATGGTTATTTCAATATCCCTCTCGAATAACCCATGACCAGGATTATTTAGGATATATGTTTAAAGATGAATTAATTTTATTATCTGATCTCGTCACGATTAGATTTTCATTGCACAAATCCAACGACATCACAATATATATGCAATATGCAACATAAAATGAGACACAAATATCAGTAATAGTAATATGTAAAAAGACTATACACCATATCCCATGTGTCATCACTCATATAATTGGCTTACATAACACCTGTAACCAGCAAGGGGGCAATATTTATGCCCTATAAGCCAATTATGTGAGTGATGGCACGTATGATATGTTGCACGATCTTTTTGCTTATGATTCATATTGGCATATTCTCACATTATATTATTTGTTGTATATATATATTGTGATGTCCTTGGTTCTATACAATGGGAATCGGATCATGATGAGATCACGATAATGAGATCGATTCACCTTTAAATACAGATCCTAAATAATCCTAATCATAGGTTACTCAAAATGGACATCGAGATAACCGAACAAATTGGTGTACTATATGCTCATCCATATGATGGAGGTGGTTAGTCTCATAGCCACTTGTGTGGAGACACTAAGGATATAGTACAGGTGCTCATTGGAGAATGAGTCTACTGATTGATTCGCTTATGGAATGTTGTATAATTGATGATACATAATGTCAAACAGTGATTTCATAGTCTTAGTTGTATATCTGGTTCTTTGACTTAAGACTAAGGATGCTTTATATGAGTACTTATTTCTTTGATGTCAGACTTACAGACTTGAAAAGTTTCAGATCTGGTACAATTGGTTATCAAGATTGGTAGCCAACCTTACGAAGGCAACTGAGTGTCAATAAAGGATCATCCACTCTCGGTATCGCAAGAGAAATATCCTGTATGTACTTGCTCAAACAAATCTCTAGCTAGGGTCATTCGGATTGAAAGAGA